>CAWUFW010001638.1:0-1345198 GCA_963921515.1 Calotriton arnoldi | reverse complement strand
CCATAGGACAGTGTGCATTGTAATTAAAAGGTTGGACATGTACTTTTAAGTTTTACATGGCCTGGTGATGAAAAACGTACTCATTTGTTTTTCACTACTGTGAGGCCTACCTCTTCCATAGTATAACATTGGGTTGCCTTATTACATTTATAAGTGCTAACTTTTGATTTGGAATAGGTAGAGATTTCATGTTAGGTGTCTAAGAAATTGTAATTTGTTATCCTCTTTATTGGTAAAGTCGGATTTTAAGTTAAAGTTTGGAAAATGCCATTTTTAGATAGTTGGCATTATCCTGCCCTGGTTATTTTGTGCCTGTAGCCAGTTCCTGGGTCACATGACTGGGTGTAGTTAGCAATTGGACTTTGTTTATTCCTCCAAGACAGCCACACAATAGAGGGATTCGGTGTGCCTGGATGAGCCATCACTGGCAGGATAGAGGGCCAAGCTGGGCCCAGCCCCACTTGCAAATCAATAAGCTGTGTCCTGCCTTCACACAAATGCCCAGAGGGGGTTCCCGGGCTCACTGTGCCACTGGATTTAAGCTATACCTGGCTGAAGAGCCCTAACTAAGGTGAAACCAGTCCTAGGTTGCTTGTGTTTCGGTTCAGGGAGGGCCTGGCCTGGCTGTTCGGACTGGATTGTTCCAATAAGGAGAAGGGTCAAGACTAATCTGCATATGGCTCGGTCCAAACTGAGGTGGCATGGTGGGCAAAGAAATGGATTGAGATGCGGCCCGAGTGATTGCTAGCGGCTGAGATTAATTCCAGCATTGCATCCATCAACTTGTTGTTTTTGCATTTTACCCCCTAAGTGCACTGGGTATGCCCAGATGCGGGTCCCGGGCTCACTGTGCCATCGGAATCAAGTTACATCTGGCTGAAGAGCTCTATCAAGGATGACACCAATCCTAGGTTGCTTGTGTTCCGGTTCAGAGGGACCAGGCCTGGCAGTTCGGGCTGGACTGTTTCCATAAAGAACAGGCTCAAGGCTGATTTGCATATGGCTGGGTCCAAACTGAGGTGGCATGGTGGGAAGAAAAACAATGGATTGGGATGCAGCCCGAGCGATTGCCAGTGGCTGAGATTAATTCAAGCATTCCATCCATCACCTTGTTGTTTTTGCTCTGCTGACCTGTGAGCAAGAGGGAGTGCTCTTTGAAGAAGAAGGACTGGACGTGCATCTTGGACCCAGGACCACCAGAGTGACTCCAAGGTCTAGTTGGCTGGCCTCTGGTTCTGTGCTACAGGGACACAAGAAGTTCCAACAGCCTTGAACAGCCTTGAACCCTGCACTTGGACTCTGCCTGCAATGAGTTCTAACCCCCCAAGTGGTGTTTCCCCAGTACTGGACCCTTGGAAGCGGGGATAAAGGTGCTCTGTCAGCCCAGCTCTGGTCACTATCAGAACTGATAAAGCACAATGCAATTTGACGCAGTTCTCACCTCACCACTCTTCTTGGGAACCGGCAAAGCGCAACTAAGCGCAGGGCCCGCTTCGCTCATCAGAACCGATGCTGCACAATGCAGGACTCCACATTGCTCTTTGGAACTCCACTGCATGCTGCAATGCCCCACATCATGAACATATGGGTACAGTTCTCCACGGGCCTAACCTGGTCCCTGTGTCTGGCCAGCACTCCATCGCGGTCAGCCTGAAATTGGTGCTTTTGTGCTTTTAGGCACTATTTTTATCTAAAACTTTAAAACTGCATATCTCCAGTTCTACTAGTTGGATTTTTTGTAATTTTGGTATCAAATAATTTATCAAAATGTACTCTATTTTGCTAAATTGGTGTGGGGTTTTTCTGGTGTTGTGTTTTCGCTCTGTTACTGTTGGTGCGCTGAATAAGTACTTTAGTCATTGCCTCTAAGTTAAGCCTGTCAATTTGTATGCCAAGCTACCAAAGGGTTACGCACAGGTTAATTGAGTGACTTTTGTGGTTCACCCTGACTGGGATTATGGCTGTTGCTTGAGCAGGGTTAACACCCCACTCAACCAACAACCCAGTCTCTCGCAAATACCCTTTTTTTAATTTTGAGCAGACGGTATTTATTTTTACATTATGTTTATTGCATGATATACATACCAAACGTTTTCATGGCTTGGCTTGTGCACTGAGTCAAGCCAGACCCTTGGCTTGGCTCTGGCTCAGCTCACTGTATTAATTTACTGGCACACCCACATCTATTATTTGCAACTGAGGCTTAGTACATGGAGTTGTCAGTCACTGGATAAAATGATTTGTAATGGCTAAGACTGGCAACATGGAGCCATGCCTACATGCACTGATTTGACAACTCTACAATCAAGGCTTCCTGTAACAGAGATGAAGAAGCATGTTTAGAGTGAAAATACATATAAAATAAGTGACCCTGGGCAGGGTCTCCAGGCTGTTGTGTTGTGACTGTAGTCATGAGTTCCCAGTGAGAACAGACAGCCCGGGTAGTACGGGAATTGCCGTAGCTTCACAGGGGTGTGCATTCTTGGCTTTGTAGGGTGATCTGCTGTGTCTCTTTTTCTTGTTGTTCTTATTTCATTAAGAGCTTTTAACATTTTCATTTTTTGGAGCATAAACATACATATATATATATATATATTTATGGCGACTGAAGAGGAATAAAACAACTTTGCACCAAATCTGGGTCTGTGTCCGTTCTTGGAGATATCCTGTGGTTCAACGGAGTAACCTGTAAAATATATATATATATATATATATTGCAAAGAAAAACGGGTTCCTCCTGGGATTGAGCCCGTTTCCAGGTGGTGCGCACTGCCGGCGGAACCACGGCCGGACATTAATTGCCAACAAAGAATCCAAATAAAGCGCACACTGAAACAGTCCACTGCTAGTGCAACATGTGTTTAATACTCAGACGCTACGCGTTTCGGCAGTAAACTGCCTTGTTCACACACTGGAGCAGCGACATTACAGTGCATACATAGACATAAAACATAAAAAGCGGACTGTTGTTAACAGAAGTTCAATGATCCATGTTACTATGGTGGCCATATTGAAATGTATGGTATTAAACGCAAAGTAAAGTGTCATCAAAATTGTCGGTAACCAGGTGCTCTAAATACCTAAATAAATGAGTAAATGAACATCTCGAATGTGTATCCCACTAAATGTGATAGGTGCAATGTACCATAGTGGATTTTTAGCCAAACATACGTTAATACATGGCTTGATGCTCCTGAATGAGTTGAAGTTTGAACATTGGAATTTAGAGAGAGTAAACCCAATTCATCGCACAGGCCTAGTATTGTACATGCGCCAAGTGGCAAGTATATGTAAAGTTGATACAACATGTCTAAACGCACTGTGTTGGTATTGTACATGCATGAACATAACGAGCACCAGTACGTAGGTATGTTATTATTGACATAGCGCTACATCACGTGGCCATATACCAAGTACTGAAATCTAAAGACATAATTTCATAGGCCAAGTGGCAGAATTCAGAACAGTCCATAACAAACCAGTCCAAATGAAAACATGAATATCATTGTGATAGATCAACACCAGACTCTAAACAATAGATTTGAAGTGACTAAAAATGGATAAAATGTATCTTATCTTGTCCACTGTGCAAAGACCAGGAATGGGGAAGAAAAGGGTAGGGAACCCTTGAAGTGCCCGTCCAATACGGTGGGCCCCTTCCTTTCCTCCTGTAAAAATGATACAAGAAAAGAGACAATGAACATGTGTTCGTGAACAACCCTACTGTAAGTGGATGAAAAAGTTAATACAAACATTTAAAACCTTTGGAACATATTATCAAACAGACATCAGATTAGCCTGGAGGAGACCAAACACAGAATACACTGAAAAGATCTATCTAAGTTGCAGACTACTCTAGTCTTCATGTAGATGAGTTGCTAGTTCCTCGTCTAAATTGTGACCTCCCGGGAATCTAGTTTCTAGCTCAAGTATCCACTTGGATTCCTGCTTGCGTAACTTGAGTTCTCTATTACCGCCTCTGTGTTCCATCTGGATCTGCTCAATGGCAAAGAAGCGTAATAGAGAGTTGTTGGATTGATGGTAGTCCTGGAAGTGTCGGGCTATGGGATAATGCATATCCTTGTTAGTAATAGCCCTAAGATGTTCTAGGATCCTCTTTTTGACTATTAAGGTCATACTGCCTACATACCTCTTTCTACATGGACACTCCAGGACATAAATCACAAAGTTACTACTACATGTGAGGAACTGAGTAATGTTTCTGTTTTTACTGTGTCCTGGAATTTTGAATTCCTTCACCATGTGGCTGAATTTACAGGCTTTACAATGCCCGCACGGGAAGAAACCCTTGAGGTTACGTGTGTTTGCTAGGCGTGGTTCAGTGATATCATTACACACTAACATATCTCTCAAGCTCCTGCTTTTCCTGTATGTAACCAAGGGTCTGTTGGATAAGTTCTGCCCCACAATGGGGTCAGTTTTGAGGATATCCCAATTGTCAGCTAATATTTTGTGTACTTTCTGAGATTGCCTGTTGTATGTCATGATGACCCTACTCCCAGATTCTTTCTTTTCTCTGACTGGTGCCTCTGTGGATTCTTGATGTGTGACCTTACTAATTTTCACAACGGCTTTTCTAAGAACCCACTCAGGATATTCGCGTTCTCTGAACCTTGAGAGCATGATCTCTTGTTCTTTGAGATACGCTGCATCAGTACTGCAATTTCTTCTCGCCCTCAGCAGCTCTCCATAAGGAATGCTCCACTTGAGAGCATCCGGATGACTGCTGAGGGTGTGAAGGAGACGGTTTCCTGCTGTTTCCTTGCGATACAGGCTCGTGGTCAAACTGCTTTGGATGATTTCGATCTTAATATCAAGGAACTCAATGCTCTGTCTGCTCATGTTGTGACTGAGTACTATGTTGTAGGCATTCATATTGAGTTTGTCAATGAAGATAATAGCTTCTGCCTCACTACCTCTCCAGATGATGAACAAGTCATCTATATACCTTAACCAGACTCTTACTTTCTCAAAGTCTGGTTTCAGTACTTGGTCTGAGCGAATCTCTTCTTCCCACATGCCCAGGAAGAGGTTCGCAAAACTAGGTGCGAAGCACGTCCCCATGGCCGTGCCGCGCACCTGTCTATGAAGCTCTCCATTGAACATAAAGATGTTATTCGTGAGGCACAAGAGCATCATGTCACCAAGCATCCTAGTGTGTTCAAGATAGCTCATGTGCCTAGGGCTCAAAAAATGCATACATGCTTTTATCCCTTGGCTGTGATCGATAATGGTGTATAGCGAATTTACATCCAAGGTGATCAGAATGTCTTCCTTCTCCCAGATGATACCATCTATTTTTTGAGAAAGTCTTTGGTATCTCGAACATGTGAGGGTAATGAGGTTACATGGTCCCTTAAAAATGGTCAACATATTTCGAAATGTTTTCAAAGACACTACCGATGGAAGACACAATGGGTCTCCCAGGGGGAACAGTGGGGTGTTTCTGAATCTTAGGGAGAAGGTACAGAATGGACAGTCTAGGAAAATCCTTTTTCAAAAAACAGTATTCTTGCCATGTGATAATGCCTGACTGTTGCCATTCAGCAAGCTTACTCCAGGTTGTGGTGATACTAGCATTGTATGTTCTGGTGTCACAAGGGCAGTATAATCTATGATCACTCAATTGTCGGTTTGCCTCCTCAATATACATCTGCCTACTCATTAATACAATGTTACCGCCTTTATCAGACGGACGGATAACCACATTCTTATCCTTAGATAGAGACAGGATGATGTTTCTCTGTCTACCCAATAAGTTGTAACCTTCGGTTCTGTTAACACCTTTAAGATGTTTTTGTTTCAGGAGCTCATGTGTGACTACCTCCTGGAACGTATCGATACAATCATGAGGGAGATTGGGGTAAAAAACAGAGTGCGGTTTAAAGCTTGTGCAAGCTGCCCTATCCGTTAAAGCATCGATATTATCACCATAGCGAGGATTGTCAACACTGTCCATATATTGAGAAAACTCTAGATCATGCATAACCTGTAAAGTATCAACATCATCAACAGTAAGGTTAGACATAGTAGGTTGTAGATACGACCTACGATCATCATTATCATTATTAGGTGGTCTGCTGTTCTTTAAGACATGCCATTTCTGAAGCTTGAGCTTCCGCACAAATTTAAAAATGTCCACACATGTTTCCGCATAGTTGAACATTTCAGTAGGACAGAAAGTTAATCCTAGACACAAAGTTCTCTTCTCGTATATGGAAAGGGGGCGGGCTGACAAGTTTATGATAGTTCTATTTACCATATAATCGTCCATCATCGTTGTTTCTTGTAAGAGCTGCCCCGTTTGCTTCCCACGAGCTCTGTGTTTCTCTGTCCAGCGTTTCCGTCTGATTCTCCTTTGTTTGCTTCGCCCCTGCCTCTTCCTCTTCCATGGCCCCTGCCTCGTCCCCTCTGTGGTGGTTTCGGGGTTGGTGATGTTCTTCCTATTAGACGACCTCTTCTTAACATCTTGTATTCGTCTAAAATAGTAGCTGGTTTGGTGAGGACCTCGATGTCAGAGAAAGAGCTTGCTGTGTTCACAGATATATCTGTATCCGAATCGCTTGTCATAGTTGTGGGGAGGGGATCTTGTCTAGTTTCCGTTGGTAGTGCTGAATCGGGATTAGATGGTTTAATGTTATATAGATGGCCATACTTATGACTATAGGTTAGGATGCGCCCATCCTCATAGTCAATGCAGTCACGATGTATCTTTCTCTGTTTGCGGAGTTTGATGTCTTCTTCATGTTTAGTTAGTCATGTTTAGTTAGTCTTCCTTTTAGATCATCTATGAATTTCCTTATAATATCTTGATCCTTATTTTGCTGGAGTTCATCTTCAATTTCAGCTATTCAGCTATCTCCTTGCTGATTTTCTCTCTGTCTTCCCACGCGTATTTGATCAATATGCGTAATATGTTGTGTGAGCTACTGGCGGAGTTTTCTGCCCACTCTTCTAACATGCATGGGTTAGGGGACTCGTGAGAAGGAGTAATATATATTCTTAGTCCCCGAGGTACCATCTTCTTTTGTACATAGTCTTCCAGGGAGATCGCTTCCCACCATTTGGACGTTTCTTGTTTCTTTAATTTTTCATACCTTTTTAATTTCATGTTCAATGTGGTATCTTGATATCTGGGTGCCGTAGATGTTTGACCCTTCCCGGGGGCACGAGCAAAAAGCAACTGTGCTATGCTACGTCGTTCGTTTTCTTCTTCCATGTTAAGATGTCTATAGTCCTATTCTGGGTGCGATCTGGTTTTGAATGCACCTGATTATGGAGACATGAGGGCACCGTGTCCCACTGTCCTCGCTGCTAATGCACACTGTTTGTGAACTGTTCCTTCCTATGTAGGAAGTTCCTGATGCCGCTGTTTAAATGAAAAATAATCCCTCTGTGGAATAGAGCAAGTGTAAATACTGATGCGCCGGGTAAAAAGCTGCTACGTGTCTTCTCCCACTGGATATAATGTGGGACTGTAAGAATCTTGCTTAGAGTTGCCACTTCGTTATTGTTCTGAAGTGTATCCTGCAAAACATGGGTGGAAGTCCGTGATCCTCAAAGTGAAAAACGATTCACTGATCAATTCCGACCTGCACGTTATACTCTGGATCCCCGGCGTTTTGCCGATTCCCGTTTACCCAGCCGGGTTTGAAGCACATGTGTTTCTCTCTCACCCGCTGGCCACCAGAGACATAAGCACCCTCCTCCGGTATCGCAGGAATGAGTGCGACCGCTCATGCATGAAGTACACGAAAACCGCTCCCCCCCGCAATGCCACGGGAAGGCAGCGCTTACCTCTGGGACGTCGGCGGTTCCACGGGTCTGTAACTCGATACTTCTTCAATTGAAGATAGCGGCCGGCTCACAATCCCTCCTTATGAAGTTGCAAAGAAAAACGGATTCCTCCTGGGATTGAGCCCGTTGCCAGGTCGTGCGCAATGCAATATATATATATATAGATAGACACACATATCTATATATATATATATATATATATATATATATATATATATATTGTCCCCCCACCCTCGGCAACCCTCCCACCCCCACGGACCACGCCCACAACCTCAGCATCATACTCGACTTCTCCCTCACTATGAACCGGCAGATCAACGCTGAATCCTCCACATGCTTCAACACCCTCTGCATACTCCGCAAGACCTACAAATGGATCCCCCGAATCCAGGAAGACCGTCACCAATGCACTCTTCACCAGCAGGCTGGACTACGGGAACGCTCTCGACGTTGGAATCAACAAATCCCTACTCTACAAACTCCAGACCATCCAGAACGCCGCAGCCAGACTCGTCCTCAGCATCCCACAACAAGACCACATCACCCAGCACATACGAGACCTCCACTGGCTCCCCTTCAAAAAAAGACTGACCTTCAAGCTGCTCACACACGCCTGCAAAGCCCTACACAACACCAGACCCCAATACCTCAATTAAAGAACCTCCTTCTACGCCCCCAAGAGAAACCTTCACTCCACTGACCTAGCCTTGGCCAAAGTCCATCGCATCCACAGAGCCAGAACGGGAGGCAGATGCTTCTCCTACATCGCGGCAAGGACCTGGAACGAACTCCCCCTCAACATCAGACGAATCCCCACACTACAAGTATTCAGGAAGAGCCTCAAGACCTGGCTTTTCGGATGACCGGAGCTGCCCGAAGTCCCCACTACCCCCAGCGCCTATATATATATAGACTGGTTTACCAAAAAATAGTAGATCTGCACCCATAGAAGTACTCCTTGAAAAGGTGCAAATTTACTACTTTTTGGAATTCACAAACATTGGAAGTAGGTTTGAAAGCTGTGCCAACTGAGGTATCCAGGCATACTACTGGCAATCAAATACCCAAAAGCTGATGGGATGAATGCTTGCAAATAGTCTAGCCAGTGGCAATCGTTCCAAACCATTGTTTTTCACTCAACGTGCCACTCTAGACGAAGTACCACGTATTGCAAATCAGTATTGTGTCTGTTCCTCATCGAAACAGTCCATTTCGAACCTTGGTCATCTCAACCCTCCACCCTGCAGCCCACTGCTTTTTTAGTTTAAAAATGTGAAATTCAGCCTTCGCCCCACACCTAGCCTCCCGTCCCCGGTAATCTCACTGTCTACACCATGACCGATTTAGTTGGTTACCTTTTTGGGTTTTATTAGATGGGGTTTTTGGCAGGACCTTCGGAAGAGGACTTTGCAGAAATTAATTTTAGTCAAAATTATACTATTGAGTTATTTCTTTTTTAGTACGATTATTTCCAGTTTGCAGTCTAATGTAGAAGTGCCAGCTTTGAATCAATTTTACTGGGAATCAAATTTAACCCAGTGTTGGTGACAACCACAAGGACACTTGTGTCCACTACAAATACATAAATTATGTTTTAGTAAAATTATGCCAATTAATAAAAGAGAAACATAGGGTATGGAATATGTGTAATCATCAAATACTAAAAAAAACAAGAGGTAGGATGGGTCACAACATTTGAATCACAAGATTTATTTCTATTTTTCCTGGTTGTAAAGTATCCATAGTCCAATCTGGTATAAATCATTTACTTTAGCTGGACAACTGTGGGAGATCAATGTTTTATTTAGTTCCTAGTTCCTAAAATAAGAAGTCCACTCCTATTGAAAATAATTGTACGTAAGAGCAATAAAAAGACAACTTTTGTTCACCTTCCACATGGCATGGGGACGTACCCTGCTCAGGACATGCAGCATAGCCCGTGGTCAAAATGCTATTTGTTTCTGTGAATCACCTACATTAAGTAAGCATATTATACCATGCATGAGTAGGTAACTCATGGAAATATTTGTGAATTAGCTAAAAATTACAGATTATAATCAGGCTTAATTTGGAAGTTTCTGAAACTTCCATAAATCTATGTTCATCAGCAACTTTTGACGTTGCGGCATAGGAGGTGTGATTATGTTTTTCATGCAGACAATACGAACTGTAGTATCAGTAGGACTTTAGCTCGACAACTGTAGTTTGTTATATTGTTTTTGGAATTATATGCCTAAAATCATCAAGGTAGCCATGAGCAGGTCAAAACAGTGAATATTGTGGGCTCCAATCACAAAACGTTTAGCCAAAATATTTATGTTCAACCCATTTGAAGTTCAAACTATTCTTATTGCTTTGGAAATTGTAGGCTGTAGTTAAGAGTAAGGTAAAATGTAGGATCATCAGTAATCCCAAGGGAGGTATTGAAGGCAAAGTGACCATCCAAGCTACCTAGAACACAAACAGGGTTATACATTTGGGGGCTTTAGCAAATGCCTTGAATGGAAACTCCAAAGCTGGAAACTGCAAAACCCATTTCAGAGGACCAGGGAGCAAGCAGGGGATACTGGGCCCAATCGTGGGGGTTGGGCCTTTTTCTTCTATGTCCCGCTGCCCGATCTACTATGAGTTCTGAGTAACTGGGCCAAGTACTACCCCTTTAGCACTTGACTCCAAATGGTAGTGCAAGTCAAGCAGTCCAACACTCTTCAGGGGGAAGTAGGCGCAAGGCGTGCAAAGTCTCAAAACTCAAAATACCCACAGTGACCCCAATAATCTGATTGGCCAGTCCAATACTTTGCTTTTGGTAAGAGAATCAGTATTTATTATCCACGCAAACTATAATATGGCACACTAAACAATGAACAATAAAGGTCTTTTAGGGTTAGCACACTGACCCTGGCATAGCAGGTCCTCTTCCCTCCTCTTCCTCCTATGGTTCTTCTTCCTCGCTACTACCTGATAACAAGTGTGTATGTGGCAGTTCTCTGGAGGTCCCCCAGATTGTGCCCCCACTAGCGATATGCTTCAAAGTATGACTTTGGCCCTGACATTTCAGCTCACAATGGCATTAATCCACTGAGCTCATGCAAGTCTCAGAAGAGCCTGCCAGCCCTGCTCCAACCCTACCCAACTGCGGCTTGAAGAAGTGTGTGGGACCTAGGGCATGTCTTCCTGTACTCCGGCGACTAGCAAGTGGGACCGCATCTTTCTGCAGGCAGGGTGCTGAGGCAGTCAAGGTCAGTGACGACCTCCAAGTGCCGCAGGCAGATTCACTTCGTGGTGCCTGCTGATAGGGTGATGGGGCAGCAGTGGTGCTGCAGGGTGACTTCTGATCTTGACCCTGAGTCCTTTTTGGAGCACGGGGACTCCTCCAACACAGGCAATGGCCCCAATGGTCCTAGTGGCCATCTCCTGACATACAGGGGTCACAGGTGATGGCCCCATTTAGGTTGGTTGTACCAGGCGAGGGCCCCAACAGTCCTAGAAGCCCCCTCCTGGCATAAGGGGGTTACAGGTGATGGCCTCAATGATGTCAGTTGCACCAGGTGGTGCCCAGCAACTTCACAGCAGCCCTGGAAGGGGTTACCAACGTCTGCAAGAGGGCGTCCAGCTCTCTCACAACAGCAGTCCCAATTGGATCAGGTGCCTCACACCCTACTCACTGGTATCCACTCAACTGGATCCCAGCTAGACTTTGAGCCCTCCAGGTTCTTTCCTCCTCCTCCTCACAGAGCACACTGCTCTTGGTAGGTGTTGCGTCTCCCCCAGCCTGCATATCTGCCAATGGCCATGCCACACATGGAGCTTAGTATTACTCGTCTTTATTCTTCTGCATGAAACTGAGAGATAAACATTCTAATTCAACCTTCATTACATTCCCTTCTAACACTTACGTCACAACTCTACGGAGTCAATCAGGAGCCTAAAGGGTCCTGTCATTGCTAACTCACAAGACACTACATCTCCCCCTCTGTTAAATGAAAAATTAAACATTTTCACAAAATATATATATATATGTACATATATATATATATATATATATATATATATATATATATATAAAGAATATACCAGGATCCTTCACCAATCCAAAGAATGACTCGCATCTGCTTCCATCGACGTAAGGACCACGAACCACCGGAAATATAGGCAATAATTCTTTATTGAATTGCTCAAATATATATGCGTGGATATATATATATATAAAATCGCTTCAATTAATCTTTTTGGTGCTGTGATTGTTCGATCTGATCTTGTTATCAGAAACTGGGAACTGTCACCATCAATGTCCAGGAGCTATGTTGACGGTGGTGAGGCAACAGCAGTCACTGATGTTTCAAAACCAGTCTCTTTTAAAATATGTAGATCTGATGAATGATGAGTTAGACGCCGAAAGCGAGAGGAGTCTCTGGTAATAGGCTTCCCAGGGCGCTGGGCAGTCACCATGTGTCCCTTGGTAGACACCACTTGAAAAGGTTCAGCATCAAATGGAGCGTCAGATTTTCTTTTCTGCATCTGGTGGGCAAGCACTTGATCTCCTCATAGATAATGTTCTTTTGTCAGCATACACTTTCATCTTTTGTTTATGAACCAAATCTTTCTCTGATTAGTCCACTGAGGTATCTTGGTTGTCAATGCTCTCCTGAACATCAGTGTCGCAGGGCTTTCACCTGTGGTCGAGTGAGATGTTGACCTATAAGCTCTTAATGTAGAATTTAACACAGTTTTTAAATCAAGCTTCTCAAGAGTAGCACGATGCACTGCTTTCTGCAGCGTACTCATAAAGGGCTCAACAAGTCAGATGGCCTGCGGCCACAGAGGTGTGCTCTTCTGATGCTTTATATGCAGATGCTCTAAGAAATCGTTGAACTCACGACTGTTAATAGGCGGGCCAATGTCAGATTTCAAAATGGCTGGGACACCCCATGTCGCAAATATGCCATCTAGTCCCTCAATTACTCGGTCTTGAGTGGTAGATGATAGATCCTCAATTAATGGAAATCAAGAGTATTCATCCACAATCACCATCAGGTACTGTCCATTGTCAAGACGACTGAAAAAGCCAATGGCTACTCTCTCCCAGGCACGCTACAGGAGTTCTGATATATTTAAGGTGTATTGAGTAACTTTTGGAGAAAGGCAGTTGCTTAGATGACAGGCCTTTAACTCCTTTTCTACCCACTCATAGAACATACAGAAACCAGACTCGGTCTTGGAGAGCTCGTTTTGTGGCGACGATTCCACTATGTTCTTCATGAGCCACATCAATCATTTTCTGCCACAGACTCTCTGGAATCAGGATTCTTGACGCACGCAGTATAACTCCTACATGAGTTATGGACAGTTCATCTTTGACATTTTTGTATTTTTCATATTCACTATCTCTGGTGAGAGGTGGAAGGTGTATATTCCACGATTGATGTGTGATTATAACTTTCAACTTTAGCATGTCACTATCATGGTTCATGGCAGTGATAATCTGGGCTAACAAAATGGCAACTGCTGCGTTTGGTTGTACAATGAAATTGATATAGGCTTCCGCCGTCTTGGGCGGAGTACCATGACCTTGTATAGGCACTCTGGAAAATTAGTCAGCAGGGTTCTGATCCTTCCCTGGATGATGCACAATTTTATAATTGTACTTTTGTAATTGTGGTCCCCATTGTTCAATGCGAGGAGGCATCTTGGCCTTTGAATTGCCAAACATAGTTTGTAAAGCATAATGATCGGTTACCAGCATTAAAGGCTTTCTGGACAGGAAAACATAGAAATGTTCACAAGCCCATACCATGGCTAAACTTTCTTTTTCAGGTTGTGAATAAGCACGTTCTTTTTGGGATAAACTCCTCCTTGCATATGCCACAATATGCCTTCGAGCATTCAGGTGTCTGCTGTGCTAGCATCGACAACAACCTCTGTATGAAGCTTCGGACTGAAATAAGCCATTTCAGTACCATTTTCAATGGATGGTTTGATTTGCTTAAAACTTTTCTCACATTCATGTGACCAATGTAATTAAATATTTTTTTTGTCAACTCTCTCAATGGAGCGCTTACAGTGGCAAAGTCTTGTATATATCTGGAACAGTAGCTAGCTATGCCAAGAAATGAACACACCATATAAACATCTTGTGGGGGATCAGCATTTGACAGTGCTTTTACTTTAGCAGGATCAGGTGTCATGCCACCATCAGAAAAAATATGGCCAAAGAATGTAAGCTTTGTCTTGTGGAACTCACACTTATCTCCATTCAAAGTTAAACCTGCATTAGCCAGTAAATAACATACTTGTGTGAAACCTTAACATTCACTTTTTAGGAGCTCCAAAAACCAATATGTCATTGGTATAATTGAATGCATTCATAACAGGCTATATAATATGTCAATGGCGTCTTGAAAAAGTTCTGCAGCTGATGACAAACCAAAACATAGTCTTTTGTATCACAACCAACCAACATGTGTAGAAAAGGTTGTAATGTACCTGCAATTTTCTTTGAGTTCCAACTGATGACAACCTTCATTCAAATCAAGATGAGAGAAGACTTTTGCACCATTTAATTGTGTTAACATGTCAGCAATGTGTGGACCTTCATGTCGTTCTCGTTCAATTGCCTTGTTTGCCTGACACATGTCAACGCAAATGCATACAGCTCCTTCACTGTCTTTTTTTAGCACTACCACTATGGGAGAAACCCATGGTGTAGGACCAGTAGAACGCTCAATGATATCATGCTTAAGTAATGATTCAAGTTCTTTTTCAGCAGTGTTTTGTAAATGAACAGCAATTTGTCTATGTCTTTGAGCAAGAGGACGGATGTCCTCATTAATGTGCAGCTTAACTTTCAAGGTCTTAAGCTTTCCTAAACCATGAATCAATGAAGGAAATTGTCTTACTATTTCATAGTGTGCATTCATGTTGTAGTTTACAGAAATCCGTCCCATATCCGCAGCTGTGCTGAAGCTGAGTAGAGGCACTTGCTGCTGTACATAGAAGCACATAGATGGGTGCTTACACCTTTGTTTTCTTGTATTTAATCTTCATTACAAATGGACCTTGACTTTTTAAGGGCGTTGATGCATCCAATGTGTACACTTTGGTTTTCAATTGCGTGAGTTGCGGTGATGGAGACAACTCATTATATTTCTCCTCAGGCATAATGTTTATTGAAGCACTAGTGTCAATGATGAAAGGTACTGAATAACCATTTACTTTCAGTGTAATCTTCGGACAATGTTTGAATGACTTTGGTGCTTGGCATGTCGACTTTCTTTGACTGACATCTTTCTTCACATGAGGCCAGTCCAACATGTGCACACTTTTCTGAGGTAAACATCGCCATCCATCTTCTTCACTCTCACTTGATACTGATATAGAACTATTTGATGATGATTTAGACTACAATCGACAACGTTCAGTGTCGATTTGTCTTAACTGATGTCGCTGCTTGGCTTTGTGGGCGAGCATCGAACGTCACTTCTGGAACTGCATTTCCACCTCTTGTATGAGCTCAAAGTGCCACCCTGCCACTGAATTATACACGGTTGGATACCCCAAACTCCCTATCTAGGAGGTCTGCTGCCTCTCACATGATATACGTTGAATGACGACAGTAATATCTAAAGGGAGCTCTGATTATTAGATCTGTCAGCAGTCACTAAGTAGCTTCTGCCTTTCTGGGTGATGGCCCCTCCCCCAACTGGAAGACTGGCAGACCTTGGTCCCCAGTCCATGTTGCAGCAGCTCAAAGTCTTGGCGGTCTTCTTTCCCCTGATGAATAGTGCTGTAGAGCAACTTGTGGGACTCATGCACTTGCCAAATCCAGAAACAGATGTGACTTAGTGTCTGGCCCTGATATTACAATGCCAACCTTATTAGACCCACCATCTTCCTGACAATGAGTTCAGGCCCAATTGAATAGTATTTTTTAATGGAATCAAAGAGACCTTTGATGTACACAGAGGGTGTTCTTCTCCCCTCCCTCCAGTGTGTGTTTTCCCACCTCAGCCCTCAGGAATGTCAGCAATTTGCATCTCCTGTCTGGAGTTGCAGTCCTCACCTACACTAGCCTTTCCAGGCCCTGGGCTTCCGTAATGTAACCCACACGCCTCCATGTTATGTACCATGCACAGGCACACATACATCCCAGAATGCACATGCAGGTATCACATGCTGTCCGGCATTTCGCACAATTACCATGTAGGCCAAAGATGAGTTAAGTACACAGCAGTGGAATTTTACATTATTTGACAGTACACACCATTTCCATTATACAGATAAAAGGCCAGTTCACATTGCTGATCACTACTAAGCACAAAACGGATACGCTGCCACCACCGCACTTGTGTCACTTACCTCCAGGTAAGAGCAGTAGCCCTCTACCACTGTGAGAGTATCATTTGGTATGCCCCCTACCGGTCGAACATGACCACATTAGCATGGCCTAGGTCATGGTGCATATGTAGAAAAGGGTATCACAGCATATGTTAACTTCATTTATCACAGATCTGTAGTCTCTGGTCAGAGACGCAATGGGGTCTATGCTAGGGAGACATAATGCAGTGGAATCAATTGCAGCTGGCTACTTGAAAAGTGTGAACAAACTCAAATCTATTATATCTGCTAAACAGCCTGCAACTACGGGAGTATTTTCCAATTTGACACTGACTGCAACTGAATAGGCCCTGGTGTCAAATCCTACTGATGCTCAGCCCAGAATAGCACCACATGTTCACAGTCTAAGCAGGTTTCGAGTACCGGGCCCCGTTTAGATGGGCATGGGAGCTTCAACTTGTCAGTGAATTGATTTAACACTTTAGTCCTGACAAACCCACCCTTTTAGATCTGACCCGAGGCTACTCCTTATGTGTTCGTTTTGACAAATGTGCCTACAACTGACTCTCCCCAGATTGAGAGATGGGAAGAGCTGCGCAAAAACTGTCCATTGGCTTGGAAAAAGGGTCGTATTTTCCACTGATCTCTTTAAGGATACCCTTATTGCTCGGAGAGTGGAGTCGGTGGGAAAGGGGGTGAAAACAGGTAAAGGAGACTGTATTGCACTTCTATTTAAGTCCCCTCTCAGGAATGGGTACTAACTGAACTTAATTTTAAGGCAGCTCACTCTTCTTATTTTAAAATATAACATGAACCTTTGGGGTCGTTTGTTAACCTTAGTGTTAACATCTATCTCTGGAACAGTAAACTGGAAACTTGTTGTAAATATCCTATCATCTCTATTTTTAGGAAGGGTTGTCACAATGACCCAAAATGTTATAGCCCTATCTCACTATTGGATTCACTTGTTAAAGGGGTGGGTAGAATCTTGTTAGAGCAGTTAGAGCAGTGGACAGAGGATCAGGGAATGTTTTTTCACATTCAATACGGTTTTGCAAGGGTATATTGGGACTGTTGAGCAGTTTCTCAACCTTGGCCTGCTCTTAGGGAAATATACGGTGGCCAAGGGGGGACCTATATATCTGGCCTTTAGGATTTGATTATGAGTATCAGCTTTGTCAATCATAGTAAACTCTGGCACTTGATGTTAGAGATGGGGGTAGAAAATATATTGTTGTCCTTCTTAAGTAAATCTGTATGGGAAGAAAGGCTAAGGTCAGATAGAAATTGATGGAGAATGTTCCCATTTGTTTGGCATATTCAGGTGGATGCACAGGTTGTGTGCTTTACACCCTCTACATTAACAATCTGAAAGGGATATTGGTTGAGTTTTGCAGGGATATTCCCCAGATTGTTCATCGTCCAGTGCCGGCTCTACTATATGCCAATGATGCTGTGCTAATGTCCTGTACCCCAAATGGGCTACAGGCTTAACTGATCGCAGTCACAGATTTTATGTCCAACATTGACCTTAAGGTCAATTTAGGGAAATCTTTCATGTTGAAATGTGGGTGTAACACCAGTAAGACTGCCTCATTTAAAAAATGTTTTTAGGAGGCTGTTTGCAGTACGGAAGAGCTGGCCCCGTTATTTGTCCCAGTTATTTGTGTCTTAAGAAACTGGGTTTGCCCTTACTGGAAGATCGTATTAGGATCCGTCCTCTACTATTATGGCACAGGGCCACAGGCTTTGGACACAGGACGAGGCCAGCTTTAATAAATTGATAATTAATGACTGTTTAAAACTAACCTGTGCTTTAGACGTTCCATGGTTAAATTATATTAAGTGCCAATGTTACAAGCTGGGTAGACCAGAATTTTGTAATGCTCTGGAGTCATTATTGGAAATTAGCAAGAAGAAGTTAAGACCTTACTGATAATCTTCTTAGACAAATAAAGATACAACAAATAATGTAACAAGCCCAGTATTAGGGCACATACCTTGCTGATTAACTAAAGGTGGTTTGCAACCTTACTTAGAGTATGTTACCAACATCAATGGTAGGTTCAGTCTCACAAGATTTAGATGTAATTCTGTGTTTATGCTGGTGAAGTTGCCAGTGAGAAATGACTGGTTCAGGTTACTTGCTAAATGTTCCTGTGATGACCTGCCGGAGTAAATTACTTTCCACTTTCTGTGCTTTTGTAAATATTACGATAGGTCCAGATCAAAGTGTACTGTGTACCATTAATGAACAAGTTTCAATTTAGTCAACGCATACCTGCCTTGATATTCCTGCAACAACTACACACAATTGAGATCTGTAACTCTGTTGCTACACATCAGGCTATACATAGAAGGAAGTGTGTTGAATGTGTGATTATTCTTGAAGATGCATTCATTTTAATGTGTTTCATAATAAGTCTATTTATAAAATTGTAGCCTCTGAGCATGATGTTGGGTTATTGAGTCTGCGTTTTTTATTTTTCTTGTAGTATTGATTAATAACACTGCATTTTCATGTATTGCACTTTTTGTAGTTTTAAGAATACCCGAACAAAGTTTCTAATGCTGATGTTGACTCACCAAAATTAAACCTGTGGAATCATAGCATTATACCTATTATGTATGTATTTTAAAATAATGTTGTGAATCTTGACTATATTTGGTCGAAAACGTTTTAATTCCTCTGATTTTGTTGCAGAGGTTGTATCCGAATGTGAGATTAATCTCGTGAAGGGAAGCATGCACATGCAGCAGTTTTAATACATTTATTTCCCAATGCTGTCTGATGGCTGTAAATTGATTTCAAGGAATGCCTGCTCGCTTACAATTGAATTCACAGAGTGAATGGAGATTAGTCCACAAAAGGAGCCGGCTGCACAGAGAAAAAGGTTCACCAGCAGCTCACTGTGTCAGAGTTTTTTTTACATCGGAAGTCCAACTTCCACTTGGCCGAACTATACAATACAGGAAAGAAACCCATCCTCTTTATCACTTCCAAAAGCAAAAGTGGCGCGTGCTGCCTTGTTGTCTTCAGGTTGTGTGTCACGAGTGAGATTGCTCATTGTCGGTCTGTTTGCCCAGTTAGTCATTTCTAAGTTAGCATGATAGCTGCCAAGGTCTTTAGTTGTTATCCGACTCTGTTTGCACTGACTGGGTGATTGATAGCTTTTATAAGGTGGCTACCTCCTGCAGGGCTGCCAAGTTTCCAGTCCGCATATTTGTGACATTTCTATGTTTATAGTGTGCTTATGTGGGACGTTTCCCAATTTCACATGTGACACTATGAGTGACACTGTATTGCAAATGTAGTAAATACCCCAAGCAGTGAGATTTCATCCACCAGTAGCAGGATTTTCCCATCATGGTGTAATCACTGCCACATGGAAGAGGCCTTGCCTTAGCAGCAGTGGGAATTAACCTATTAACAAAAATTGATTTTAGTGTGGACTCTTCAAGTGTCCCCTGATGGCACCATCTCCCTGAAGGGCGCCTGCCACCATCACCCGCCTAGAAAAACGTGTCCAATGTCTTTACTCAAAGACTGCATTGCTTTGGTGCCACTGATTGTGCTGTTGGAAACTTGGAAGGCAATTAGAAATGCATAGCGTTCAGCAGTAGCTAATGAATTTCCTGTTGCTCCATTTCATGGCGTGAATAAATCACAATGTATTTTGAATTAGGATTTTAGCTGGCAAATGGCCATTTATTATTTGTGGCATCTCTTGCCACTTCTGACTTTTCAATCCACAGACACTGCATTCTGGGACTTGTCGTCATCTGTTGAAATCCCCCCCACCGGCCCCACCTCTCTTACCTGCATGGGCCGCTGCTGGGGCTCACCTCCTCAGCTTCAGCAGTGCGTGGCGCAGTGTGGGCTCTGAGGCAAGGCCCTACTCCTTGGCAGACTCTGCACATGTAGTCACAACCAGGGCCGGACTGGCCTACAGGGCTATTAGGCAGTGTCTGACAGGCTGCAGTAGCGGCTGGCATCTATGGGGGGGACGCTCCCAAGGACACTGGAGCCCTGCGCTTACTCTGACCCAGCTCTCTGAAGACAGCTGGGTTAAAGGTTTCAAAGTGTGCATGTCTGGCTGACCGTCGCAAGACAGCCGGCCAAAAAGACATGCACACTTTGAAAAGTGCAGAAACAGCCCACCCCCTCCCTGCAGCTGTCATTCATACTTTTGGGGGGTAACTTAAGTGGGGTGACGCTCCTCTGCTCCAACGGAGGAGCCGCTCCTGACAGGCTGGTCCTACAGGTCAATGTGTTAGCCAAGACCTTTTGATTTTACTATACTTATATGTATAACATGCTTACTTAAAGGGGCTTTCAGCCACCTCTCTTCATCCATTGGTCTGTTGTTGTGTCATTTACCTTTTGCTTCCACCCACTACAGCATAGGGCAATGGGGCGGCCGCGTATTTCAACCACTACCTAACTCCACTTTGAGTGACCACATTTTGCTCTTTCACAAGGAGCACATCAGCACACTAGGTAGTTCCCTTCGGTGCCAGTGTTTTTATTTTTACATTATAATTACTTTAGTGTTGTCTTTGTGTTTGGAGCCTGATGTGATAGCAGGATGCTTTTGATGTAAAATACAGGGCACATTCCAGCTTTATCAGATCCCATCTCCCGCTTTCTTCTTTCCTTCTTTCTTTCTTCCCTTCATTCTTTCAATCTTTCTTTTTTGCCTTCCTTCTTTAATTCTTTTTTTCTTGTTGCTTCTTCTTTCTGGTCTGCTTTGTTTCTCTCTCTCTCTCGCTCTTTGTTTCTTTTCTTCTCTGATTTCCTTCCTTTACTCCTTTCTTGCCTTCTTGCTGGATTTGCCCAATCCTGACCCATTCCTGGATATTGGGAGCAACATTAGGCTCGGCTGGAAGAACAGAACAGGCACACAGCAGCTGTTATACTAATTATACAATAACACATTCACTGTACATTGGCGTCAGGTGACGTGTGATGTATGTTACAAAAATAAAAGTGCCAAAAACAATTTCTGTTCACAGTACTAAGTTTAATAAGCGAAATTCAGCTGCTGACTGGGTGTCTTTTTCAGGTCTGGCTTGACAGCGCTGCAGTTGACCTAGTGTTATCAGTGTTTTAGAATATACACAGAATGTGCTTTTGCTCCTCACAGTTCAGCCTTTTTTTCTCACTATTTGCTTTTTGCTGTATGGTATATCGCCCGCCTCCTTCGCAGCGCTTGCATTACTATGCACAGTTACATTGCAAAAACACACTGAATCATCACGCATTAAATGCTTTATTTCATGGATGACTTTGTTTTATTCAGAAATGACTTGTTTTTGTTTCGTTTTTTCACTGAAGCAGGCTTTTCAATTTTTAGGTTGAGCTTTAGCGGCAGTGCGCATGCGCTGCTCGCTCTGCCAGGCATGCAGGAGTAGAGTATGGGGATACAAGCTGCCCTCACTCTCCGCCCATATTTTTCATTGGCTTCTGTCTTTGTCCTTCGTAAATTCTGTCTTCTGATCGATTATGAGGCTTGTTAGTCCCGACTTATTAGGCCATTTCGTCATTTGTACCCTCCCATGGCTATTGGCCCCTTTACTTCGAGTGTTTACACTGTATGGTAGGTGTTATTTAGAGCACTATTTTCTCGCACCCCCCGCCCGCACTCCCGCTGCCTTTGCCTTCTCGCCCCCCTGCCCCAAACCCCCACACCCCCCTGCCCGCACTCCCGTTTGCAATGCAATTGGTCTTGCGTAAATGCGAGTCCTATTGCATTGCAAATGCTTGTTTTTAGCACATAGTCTACACTGGGGCACAACCCGCATTAATACTATTAACTGACAGCTTGATTTACTGCAGTGCGGATTTGTAGTTAATGCCATCTACATTAGCGTCGCAAACAGTATTTAAGAGGCCAGGCGCAACCCTTTTACAGAATATATAATCTCTTCCCAGATCACGCGGCATACCCTGTTCTCCCTTCAAAACACTGTAAGGTGGGTGCACACATTGTTTTCAAGCCGAATGCCTCCAAAGCTGTCATCTACACATTTTGTCAAGGATGATTCGCAAAGTGTGGTGAAAGATATGCAAGTGAATTGTACTTGCAAAATAGTGGTCATTTCTATGTGAAGGTCAAGTGAGTAGTTTGGCAATTGCAATGTGGCCACTTTATGGCTTTCCACTAACAATTTACAGTGCACGTATCAAACTCATCCGCACAAGATGGCTCAGTAACATAAACCTTTCCACTGCGAGCTGATGTGAGGGTCATGCGTTCAATTCCCGCCAAGGCCAAAGCTTCCTTTAAATGCCCAGGTTGATAAATTGAGTAGGGACCTAGTATAGCTTTTTTTTAACAGGGCTTAGAAATGACAGGAATGTGGCGAAAAGGACTAAGAAAAGCACGTTATTACTAAATCTTTCAGCCATAAGGGACAAAGAAAGTGTGACAAAGTGCATCAAAAATATACAGGATTCAAAAGGCGTCCGTGCAGGAAATGAAGAATTGACTATGAAAAACGGAAAGCGGAACAGAGTAAATAAAATTAATTTAACGTTTTCCTTCACCTTTACTCTCCCCAATGCCTACGGCCGGCAGGGGTCAGAAAACACGAATGAGACAGGCCTGAACGACTCCATCAATTACGGTGACTAGCCGAATTTAACGGATTGGGGCGTTACCTTAATACCGCAACAATTATAAAATATGGCGAGATATAGGTGTACATTATCTAAGAGGAATTGTCAAAACCAATAAGCCTCATCTTTCGTTGGGGATTTGCCAGTTCCTTTCGTCTATGCTGTTTCACATTGACAGAAAAAAAAATGCTTATTTGCAAATGCAAAACAGCACCAGCAACCAAAATAGCAGCCACATCATAATAATGTATATGCCCGCAGGCATCATTAAGCGTACGCAGGAATGTTATGACTTTTTTTTTTACTTTTAATTTATCATTGCAAGACGTGAACGCTAATGTTGAAGCACTAAATTAAAAACAAAATATTTGCAAAAGCACATCAAGGATAAAAGAGCAACCCTTTTGCAAATTGCAGCTACCAGTATCTCCCAAAAAACCTTAAAAAAACAAAACAAAAACACAACCAGGAGAGGTGGGGGAGAAAAACATGAGCGGGTGGACGGAGTGCAAGTCAATGCCATAGTGAGAGCAACGTAGAGTGGGGGAACAGGGAAGAGAGGAGCTTCTGGAGGGGTGTTAAAAAATAAAAATGAAATACTGGATAGGAAAACAACGGGGTAGGTGCATGCGAAGTGTGTGCAGAAGGAAGGATGGGAGAGGAAAGTTGCACAGAGAGGGGAGTGCATGAAAACACATGCACTTCCATGGAGCGCTGAAAAGGGGAAAAAAAAAAACATTTGCAATGCAATAGGTCTCGCATTTACGAGAGTTTGAGCTATTGGCATTGTACATGACAATGCCTTTTATTTATATGTTGATTTTTAAAACATAAATAAGCAATGCCAATAGCTTAAACTCTCTCAAATGCGAGACCTATTGCATCGCAAATGCTTGTTTATTCGGGTCTCAAAATGCAAGCCAGGCTTATTGGTTCTGCCAATACTTGTTTAAGGTGCGAATATTCGCAAACAGAATGAATTGCTAATTTTCATTTTTTTTCTTCACTTCCCTCACAGGTCCAAAGAAAGATCAAAGTAACTCGTCCCCGATGTGACCGACCCTGCCCCTGATGGGCCACTTTTTACGCACCTTCGTTCCTTATGTGGAAGTCAGATGGGACATGCTGCCTGCCACCTAGGTCGCCGCGTGCCGCAATGGTCCCTGACCCCGCACCAGACATGTACAGACTTGCTTCCCTAACCAGTCCAGGTCAGCAGGCACCTTCCCTGTGAAACGGACTCTTCCAATCAGCCAGCCCCACAGGGACCACAGCGCTGGGGAGTTACTATGCAGTTTGGACTGCTTGTGGTGGTTGTTTTCCTGAGCTTGATGGATGTGGCAGGAAGCAGCAAGCTGGGGAAGGGGCGGAGGCAAAAAAGAAGTACGTATGAGCCTAATCCTTTCTCTTATCTTGACGGAGCAATGCGCATGCGCTGCTTTTTGTCTTATCTTGAAGAAGCAACGCGAGGCTAGCAACAAGCACCTGTTTGTTCATATAAAGAGATATGTGCATCTTTGCAGATTTAAAAACGGAAGGAAAAACAGGAGTGCATCAGTGTTAGATGTGCGTTTTGTCACATCATGAACACATTGTCAACAGAAATCAAATGCACTTTATCAGCCAGAATGCATCAGAAATATATAGTTCTATGGCTCTAAGGCACACCTGCTCTTGCGTGGCTCACTGTATGTCTAATATTTACCTTAACGAGCAATTCATTGGGATATCACTGTTGTACATCTGACCTCTTTTTTGTTTTAGGCAAAGAAGTCAGTTGTAATGAAAAATAAGTTTGCCAGTTAACTTCATGTCATCAGTGACAGCTTTATTGTCCTCGCTTTTCTATAACACCCAGTTGCATTCTGGGATATGCAGCATTTCTGGTTGACGTCAACCAATCCAGTTGAACTAGCACATCTGAAACAATGCTTTAATTAAAGGAAAGCCAGAGAGGTTGGAACAAGACAAACCTGATAAAAAATCACTTGAACACTTAAATAGACTTTGCATGGTGCTTCTTAATTTTATTGATGCCATACTGTGAAGAATGTATTGATTTCGTACTAATGTTATTGTCATGTTATTTTATTGGCATTTGTACAGCACATGTTTGCCACAAGTATGGCCTCTTCACACTAAGGGCTATCCAGATTTTAAATGCCCAGAAGGCTCTAGGCAGTCTAGGCCACAGTTTGCTGCACAATTCAGGGAAGGAGGATGTGAGCAGGTGGGCCAGCCAAGCATTCTATGTGCCATTTATGTGTTTCGGGTTGTAATGAGTGTATGTCGTGGGAACAACAGAAGGATTTGTCTGTTCAGTTACCAGTTTTGGGTCAAGCACTAGCCCTGGAGTCAGATAGGGGGTTGATGCACGCATGGTGAAAGTAGATGCTTGGGGAGCGTGCCTCTTGGAAGTAGGTGTTGTTATGTGGTTGTATGATGCGCAATGAATCATTCCGTGGGTTGGTAACATGCAGTCCAGGCCAAAGTAGAGAAGTGAGGAAGGCTGGTTGTTCAAGAGCAACAAGAAATGTAGGTGAGGGTTTGAAAGCAATGCATTTGCAACTTACTGCAGGACAGGTTTGAAGGGACATGTAGGGTTGGACAGTGATAGTGTTCAGGATGTGCATGAATGAGCAGGCTTCAAGCAGGAGCTATGGACTACATGTACAGTGTTGACAGTGGGGGCTTTTTAATCATTTTATGGATAGTAACTTTCTTAAGCTGGTTTAAGATCGGCTCCGGCAGTCTAACCTGACTGGGATAGCAGCCTTCTAGATGGGAGCCCATCAAAACCAGTACCAAGATATGTGGACTTTCCAGTGGACATAAATGTGCAAAAGTTCCCAAATTCATAACATTGTGGGCACTCATAAACGTTTACTGCACTTCTCAACTTACCCATAAATAAGTAAGTTTAAGGGGGTGTAGCAAATGAAGAAAAGTGCCCCATATACCTCCATATTTCAAAGGATTGTTTTCAATAAGAACAAGAAAGGGGAAATTAAAAATGCAATGTGCATTTTCTTGAACCCAGCGACTGTGAATTGATCTTCAGGCATTGGGTTAAGAGAAATAGATGGAACCATGGTAATCTTAGCTTTTTCTTGTGTATTTATGACTTGGAGGATAGAGAAACAAGATGTAAGTGTCCATCTGCCAAGAATATCAGCCTGCGCAACAAATGTCCTGAGTCTGGGTTAATTATTTCATTGGTAGGATTAGGAGTGCTACAAGCTGATGTAAGGCCGCCTGAGAATGCGGAAGGGACAGGCAAATTTTCAAGGACCAGGATATGATGGTCCCTGCACTTGAGCACATTGCATTCAGATGGGACCATATCAGAGGTTGGCAATATCTGTAGTGGTGCGAAGAAAACCTTAAAACCTTGTACTTAGTGCAGCATAACTGGAAATCTTTTGGTGCTGCACAAGTTTGGAAACTGGCAATCGCTGTGTTAGATGTATGGCTATTCTGAAAGGAAGAATGGGGCGGAAGGATATTGAGTTCAATGGGTAGGCGATCACAACGAAGAGGGTATCAACTTCAAGACAATTGAACATCAGTAGAGATGGTTCTTAAGGCTTCTCTGAAATTATAGTAGGCCTCCCGCTAGTCTTGGGTGTACTAAGAACGGTGTTTTATGGAGGAGAGTCTTGGGTAGAAGAGATCTCCTGCCAATATGTTGTGGTCTTGTTGGGTGTTTGGCCTATAAGTATGAGGTGAGCACAAGCGCCTGATGGTTAGTCTCTTTGGAAGATTTTGCCTAGTTACGTAGGACTGTAGCCAGTATGTCAACATTAAATCATATGTGTTATATTGCATGACAAAAATATTGCATCCACTACTTCGACCTAACCACTATATTACATGGTAAGTCTAAGTACGGAGATGTGGAGGTGAGAACAGTACTTATATACCTACCATGACAATACAGTGGTAGTGTATGTAATAATATTGTAGTTCCATATTATCGGCCTCGATATAGTGTCAAACAACAATGTAGCTATACAATAACTTTTGGACTAGACATAAGGTCGTCAATTATGCTCTCTCTTTTCATGTGAGGCAATGTTGGGGCTTCAGACGAACGCGATGTGGTTGCACTGCATAAGGCTCATATGTATGCATGAGCATTTTTGTACTGAAGCAAACCAACTGTAGTGAGCACTAGATGCTCTTGTAGGGATGTTGCAACAGGAGAAGCAAACCTTAGAGTAGTTGTTGATGCTCGAGAGGTCATTGCATTTATATGAGGAAGTAAATCACTATCAAACAGTCCTCTTGAGATGCAGACTTTCATGACAGACTACTTTGTGGGGATGATTGGGTGGAGGGAGGCTACCACATCTGGCAAAGAGAGATGGGTATCCATGGCCCAATGATCTCTTTCATTTAGCTGGTAAGACAAGGATTATTGCACTGCTTCCACTGCTGGATGCCTTTATAGCAGTTTATTAATTAGAGACTATCCCAAGAGCCCTCAACTAGTAAGAGATAGATCTCAGTGTTGTACACCTACAGATGATGACTGTAAAAAATTGGATTAACAGTTGATAGGGGTGGAAGCCCTACTCAAATATTAAACACAATCCTTGTGAGGGTGAGTCACATAAAGTCCCCAAATTAACCTGCGTTTAACCCTCTAGTAGCGTGGCACAAAAGCAGTCAGGCTTAACTTAGAGGTAATGAGTAAATTATTTATGCAGCACACAAACAGTACTAAAGTAAAAACACAACATAAGAAAAATTCCACCCCAGTTTAGACAAGCATTGGCATAGCCACTAGGTCTCGCCTTTGGGACCTTATAAGTGTTTAGCCATGCAACAGTTGATGTTGTTGCACCAAGGACATTGTGCTGCATAACTACTTATAAGGTCCCAAAGGCGAGACCTATTGGCTATGCCAATGCTTGTTTGCTGTTCCCATTGAGGTGCCTGTTTTCCAGGCACCGCCATGGGAAGAGCAAAGAACCGCCGATCGCATTACGAGTTGTGCATTTCCAACTCTTAATACTGTCGGCGGTCCTTGGGCGGTCTTGCACGGGTTTTGCGCAGCAGAGGCGGCGTTGCGCCCGCTCCGCTGCTCCAAACTCGCAATCGGGCCCTAATTGTTTACTCGTGATTTATCTTCAAGGTGGTTTATTTTTTAAAGCAACACATAAGAAGGTCAATTGACAATAAAAATAACCAGTTAAGCAATATAAATCTAGATAAATAACCTGTCATATCATATGTCATACGTAGCAAGCAGCCAATCAAATATGTCAGCATAGACACTGGTTAACCTACCACGTAGTTCACTAATATTTTAATACATTCATGACCCAACTCTCTGTCAGAGACCTTTTGGGTCGTTAGAAATGGAATTCCTCCAGTGACGGGATTAAAGCCCAGTATGGTCGATCTGGTACACTGTATTCTACTTTATAAAATCCACAACATTAATGATGCCCTTAAGGGATGGCCAATGTAGAATCTGTAAACCAGGGAGCAGGACGCTAGCACCATCCAGATGCAAGAGTACGAAGGCTTGAACAGCAGCTCTGAGTCCACTTCTGGAAGAAATGGATTCACCCTCTTTAGAAGATCGAGCAGGTACAAGATATTTTTGTTTTTTTGGCAATGTGAACCTTCAGTATGAATTTGGATTTCAGGGTCAATCCAAGTGACCTGACATTCAGTGAAAGTGAGGAGTTGAAACTGTTAAGGTTCCTTTCACTGAGTTAGGTTTGTACTCTTTCTTGCTTGCTGTTCTTGGGCAATGACAGGAATCCTGTCTTGGTGAGGTTAAGCTTCAGGTGGGTGCTGGACATCCACACCTGGAAGAGGTGTAGGCAATGTTTGAGCATTGGATGTCTGGGGTGTATGAAACTTTTAAGTAGAAGTAGGTTTCCAGGAATTTTAACTGCTGTGGTGAAGTTGGGGAATTTGGATACTCGCTCTTCTTGGTATGTAAGGTCTCCTGTCTCTCTGCGTTATATAATTTTATGTTACATTTTATGGGTTTGCTAGGTGCCAAATTAGCACCTTGAGGGGTATCCGGGCACAGTAGACCTCTACAAAACCTACAAACAGGAAGGAACAGCCACCATGGCTCTTTGAACTGGCAGGTCTTTCATTTCCATCTGAAAATAAGAAAATTGTTGGGGAGATAGAGCTGGGGGGAAGGGAAAGGGTCGGGCGTGTGTTCGAGGAGGATCCCATTGTGAGCCGCAGAGTAAGAATAGGAATGTCCTCCAGTTCGAATGAGGCGGATTAATGGAACAATTGCAAGATGAAGTGTACTGGAGCGGAGAGCTCTAGTAGGGCCGTACAGGGTGAACCTGTTACTCAGATAGTGAGGGCCAGTGGCATAAAGTGCTTTGTTTGTGAAAGAGCAACCTAAAAGTGGCATGTTTGTAAATAAGAAGCCAATGTAGGCCTGTGAGGTGTGGGAGTCGTCGAGGTGCGAGCAGGGTAGCTGAGAAACAAGTGGAAGGCAGAATGTCTGTACAACCTGCTCTCTCCCTATGAGGTACTCTGGAATGCCTGCAAAGAGCCTGTCGCCGTAATCAAAACAGCTGATCGAGGCTACGGTCTTGGTCTCTTCAGGTGCTGATGGGAAGCCTCTTGAATATTCTGCAAAGCATTCTGAGGGTGCTGAACAAGTAGAAGAGACAGAGGTGATCTGCTCCCTCGTGGAGTGATTGCTATCCAGAATGATGCATAGGTTCCAGGCTGAGTTAGTACGTAAAGGAAGTTTTTACCTAGTTCTTTGGACAACCATCCCTCGCATCAAACCAGGGTCAACTCATCAAAGAGAATCAACTCAAACTATATTGCCTTACTAGTAGTAGTCCTGATACCAATGGCAGCAATGCCAGTACCAGCAGTAGTGTTAGAAGTACTAGAGATTGTACTATATGGCACAACTATGGGGAGAATGTGGCCTAACGGCTAGGGCGGTTGACCTCGGAGCTGGGGAGCCGGGGAGCCGGGTTTGAGTCTCGGCAGGGACGCTCAACATTCTGTGATTCTGGGCAAATCACTTAATCTCCCCGTGCCTAACAAAAATGAATGTGTCCGTCTGCAACGTAACTGGTGCTATAGTAAAGCGCTCTGATACCTTCGGGTCTAGTTCGCGCTATATAAAACTTCTTCACCAAAAAAAACTACTATTATTTCTAATAGATGTGAAACTACTATTAGCGGCTGTAATATTAGTAGTGGTTCCAACAACAGTCAAAGTATTAATACTATCAACAGTAACAGCAGCGCCAGTCATACTAGGAGGAATGGCACAGGTAGCATTATTGTTAGCAGTTATATCGGAAAGGAAGTTTGTGGGTGGGGCGCAGGATTTTCACGTACGCACATTAAGTTTGAAAAAGTAATTGCCAAGCATATATCTAATGAGTTGGGGATGGGGCAACACGGCAAGTTAAATACATTTGAGAAGTTGTGAAAGGGTAGTATCGTCACCAAGTGTGTACACAGCAGTATTACAACGTACACCAACATTTATGTATAAAGTATCTGAAAAAGCAACATTTTACTTAGCACCTCGCAAATTTGCACCCCATATTTTATTAAGTAGTTTAAAGTTAAAGGCAGTTCACAAATTTAAGTACGGTCCAACTTAAAATAAAAATACAAATACGATGATTGGAAATACTTTTGTACTGAAACAACATGCAAATATTACTGAAAAAAATGCAGGCTTACTGGGGCCTTTTACATTAAAAAGTGTGTTTAGGCTGCTTAAACAGAACAATGACTTCCTTATATTGTATCAGTTACCTACAGAAATGTACACTTTTCCACAGTAATGGTAGCGACACAAATGTCAGAGAGGGGATTAACACATACATATGCAACATTTTTAAAAAACGTTTTGATTTCATGCACACAGCGAGAGACTTAGTTTATTTTCCGGCTACACACACCAGTCCATTTATTTTCAACGGCGCCTCCCTCTCGCCATATGTGACATGTATGGCCACAAGAAAGACAATGACGTTCAAGTAAAATACGTGACATTCTTGGAGAAATGCTTCATCTATGCTACTATCGGTAACAATACGAGTAACTGGTAAGCTAGGATAACACAGGGCTGACAAGTACAGAATAATAATGGATACAATGGAACGGCAAACAATCGTATGACATGGTCATGCCTCACTGCTAGGCTGACCGAGGCATCGAAGACAGAGCTCCGTTCTATTTTAATTAGATATGTGGATTTCCGAATTCGATAAAGATTTGAGCATGTTGACAGACAGCAAGCAGGGCATCAGATCTGCAGAAAGCACTTGCACGCGGACCCCACTAGAGGGCAGCGTGATGCAATGTGCGAAAGTTCAGCTTGCCTACGAGAAATATCAACTCTTATTTCTGCTGCATAACAAGGCACATTTTACAAGCGGACGCAGTGATATGTTTTAAATGAAAACAATATTCCAACTTTCAAAGCGGACTGGTAGTTGCTTCGCGAAAATAGCACTGTTTTGGATCAGACTTAGCAAACAGCCCAAAGTTTTATGTTTAGACCGGCTTAACGGTCTTGTAAAAAAGCTCGTTTTAAACCCGATGTCAATTACAAAACAAGCGCGCGCGCCTCGCGCTGAAGGTAAAAAAAAGACGGGGAGGGGGAGAGGAGGGGGCCTGCGCCTGTTTCCCTTGCGAGAGCGAGCAGGAACCATCTGTTTGCAAGTTAATTACAAACAGATGGTTTGAAAGCTCGCTCCCGCAAGGGAATCGCCAAACGTGCACGCGTTGCCATTCAAAGCAATGAAATGCGTGCACGTTTTTGGCAGCAAAACTGAATCGATTTCTAAAGGTCTTTTCCTGTGCAGCGCATGCGCGCTGCGTAGGCGAGCCCTAAAAAATAGAGTTAAGTTTAATAAATAAAATGATGCCAAAATGAATTCAATTCAATCAGAACTAGAGTTATGATTTTTTTTATTTTCCTATTGTGCCCCTGGGCTCTTGGTTGCTGCTCCTTCTCTCTTCAACTCCAAATGGAAATCCTGAGGGATTGCAGCCGCCTTTTAAGGCAACTCAGCATCTAATCTACTTCAGATGTTTGTTCTCTTTTCTTTTCCTTTTCCATCATGGCTGTTTCACCCTTGTTTCTTCCTGACTTTCCCAATTCATTATGTCTTTTGTCATGTAGTGTTTGATGTCATTTCTTTTTCCTGTTCTTTTACTATTTTTAAAGGCCTCAGTCTGGTTGAAGGGTGCATTGCAACAAAGCTGTGTTCCTTCATTTATTTACTCGCTCCGTCTACTTGCTGATTCTGCCTTTTCTCTTGGGACTTCCTCGCCTGGATTCCTCACTCCTGGTTTTCTACAACTCTGTGAAGACTTCATCAGCAAGGAAGTTTTTATGTAAGCCTGGGTGAAATTCCAATTACACTGGTGTAATCAGAAAGGTTTTAGTAATTCTGCGTTACACTTGACATGGAATTACCAGTGGTAATGCCAATTATCCCACTCGCTTAATTACAAGGTAAAAATCCTACAGCGAGAGCACATTTAGCAAGCGCAAACGGTTGCTCATTCTGCTGTGCACTATATTCTTAGTGCATAATGCATCCTTGCATCCATTTTAGACACAAGAGTGCACTTTGAGTGAAGAAACTAACACTAAAAGCCAGGAAGACGTTGGGGGAAAATCCTACCTCACGTGCACTTTAGTGAGCTCAGTAGGCTGTTTGTGCTGGTATGCATGTTTTTCTCATGTAATTCTGCATAATCTTGCAGAATTTTTAGGTAATTCCACATGATTAAGCTACACGGAATTACACAAGTTATGTCACCCCTACTTTAAAAAAGTATGGCGATATGAAACTATACAAGCAGCAATCCAAAGTTGTAAATAAAGTAGTAGCCCAAGCTAAGGCAGATCTAGTAAAGCAATCAAATAAGAAAGCGTCCTTTGCTCGAACACGAGTGATGCACTGTTACAGAATCTAAAAATTCTCTTTACAGGATGCCATGAAAAAAGTCGGGCACCTGATGGGCTATTGGGATGTCACGAGACCTTAAGGTAATGTCATTATTAAGGCATTATTCTCAAGATGAACTGGATCTTATTCTAGAAAGGGATCCATAACACGGACTGACCATGGAGTCTTTGGCATTTCAATCAGCAAGTGAATGTTTTCGATTTTACCCTCTTGATTGCCCAAGAAGAAAGGGAGACTCTTCCCCATGCCTAGATTGCCAATGTGCACTTCATATACACATGAAAGCCTCCTCCTATAAGCTTTAACAATATATATCCAAAAACCTCCTTATATTTGCTCTAAGCAGAAATGACATCACAGGAAAAAGGCTCACACCATCTTGAATTGGAAACTCCAGAGAGCAAACACAGGAGAGGCAACCATTTTGGAAAAGCACAGATAAAAGTTTAGTCCTGAGTATAAAAATTAAAAATGCTCTATCTTCCTCTTGAAAGGCACGTGGCCAATGAGACATGCTGCTGCCTCCAGCAAGTCTTACTCCAAAATGTAAATCCATGTGGTGCTCTGGGGCACTGAACAGAGGGTAGGCAATGCCGTGGAGAGGCAACATGGATATATGGAAGCAGCTCATGTGCTTATTAGAGTTGGAGTGTATAGATTGTCAGTGAGGGAGCATCCCCAATAAGGAGGAGATTTTAGTAGGCTGCTGTCAGTGTAGGAGTAGATGAGGGCATGGGCGTTGATTCGACAAAATGTCATGGGTAGCCGAAGTGACATCACATACCCTTTGACCTTAATGATGTCACAGGTAGTGACATCTTATGAACTATGACCCTGATTTTCCTCTGGGAAAGCCTGTCCCTAATACAAAAAGTGAAAAGCCTAAAAGAATGGTTTTTGTCCTGGAAGGGGCCCCTTCAGTACAAAACCTATGCTTCAGAGAACGCACACATCGTTGCACTATGGCCAAAGGGTGTGTGTGTTGGTGCATGGCTGTCTTATTAGATAAGGCACATTTTCCCTCTCTCCCTTTGACACAAAGCAGTGCAACAACTTTGGTGCAGAAGTGCCTTGCATCAAAGAATAGAAAATCTGGGCCACAATCTCACTCACTACCTGTCACTTGACTCTCACTCAGTTCTACTCACACACACATGCTTTCACATACAGACACTCTTTTTCACACATACCCATACTCTCCCACTTAAACACGCTCTCACCCAGAAGCATGCTTAACCCTTTTTAAAACCATTTTTGCATACCACAACTGCCCCCAAAGGTTCTAAGCGGCCTCCATATTTTTAACTATTCAAGATACATTGACAAGTTGCTCAAAACTTTGCAAGTATAAAGCACATTAAACAGATCCAAGTACATGTCTACATAATACACATTCGAAGTTGCAAAAGATTGTATCCCGGAAGACCACAGCCAGGATCCGCATATTCTGTGACCCACCACACCAGTGTCGCACCACACAATGAAGGAGGGGCAGGGCGCACATTCAGGCAGACCTTGCTGGGGGTTCAAGTGTGCCCGTCATTACCTATAGACTCCAGGCAAAGTGTGCTCATTTTTAATTACACTAATAGTGAATAATAAAATATTATTCACTATTAGTATAACAAAAAACAGGCAGACAATAATGAAAGCGGAGCCACCCCTGTGTACTTGGCACTACTTTTGCCACCTCTCAGGCAAGGGGTCACAAAAACAGTGCCAGGGGTCGCCAGGAGCAAGCCAGAGGTCGCAGCTGCAACCCCTAAATGACGTCCATATACGAGGGCCCTGATCTGTCCATGGTTGGGTGCAGGTGTGTGAAGCATGAGGCACAACCTAGGTATGGAAGTTTGTACGTAAGCTTACCTCAATAACTTCTCAATAGAAGTCTATGCCACACAGGACTGTAGCCCAATGCTGTAATGAGGCTGGTGCACTCCAAACATGTTATTCTCATACCCACATTTAGAGGTGGTCCCATAGCATATAGGGTGCTGGTATAGCAAGTCCATAGTCAAGATTTCATTGTCAGGGTGCAGAGAAGTCTGTGAGAAAGTCTCCAGTCTAGAGCTCGTGTCCACATCACTGTGCTAAAATGAATTAGTCACGCATTATAGTGCCCCTTATAGCGCTACAGGAGCACTGGAGGTGTGCCCAAAGAGGTTTGGCTTGCTGTGGCAGTGCAGGGGCCATGCTGCTGCTGTGTGAAGCCAGCCTCTGCTCAATTAAATTGTATCGCATAACAGTTCATCAAGCACTGGTAGCATCATGTGTAAATCTGATAAACTTAAAGCGGGCCACCCGGTGCTCAATCAAGCTGAGCGCCCAACCCGGCCTCTGAGTGGACAATGTGATCTCTCACAGCATGGCCTGAGATGAACTTCAGTTCAGGACACAACATAAACTAATCTGGACGGCACTGACTGCTCTCAAGTGGAACAGGACGGAGCCATGCCTGTCGTCGTTTTATTGTTACAAAAAACAAGGGAACCCAATATGCAATTGGTCAGGGACCTTGGATACGTTTACTGTTTTTGAGGACAATGATCCCTAGACAGTTAGGTATGGTGTAAATTAATATAGACCCAATCAGTGCTATATTATCTGTCCAGCCGGACAGTTTTTAATGTACAATAACTTTATGCAGCAAATAAAACGAAAAAATACAAGCGGGACACAACCTGCGTCCTGCTGACGTAGATTCACAGACAACATTGAGGGGAGGGGTTCAGGCAAGGAAAGCGTGTCTGTATTTACATTAGATATAAGTACAACAGACAAAGTACGTTGCGCACACCATTACAAGTTAAACATTGCTTACTTAGAGCTGGTATGCCGGTGGGTTCCTAGGCGGAAAAGGAAGGGACCGTCTGGCAAGCTTAATAAGCGCCTATATGCGGAGGAAGGAACTGGTTAGCACTGATTACGGAATTGGGCGTTTATTGAATAGTGCTAAAGAAGGAGGGTTCTTACCTAAGAAGGTGGTGCTTTGCGCAATGGCTGCGGGGACCGCGAGTTAAAGGAAGAGCACACCTGTAAGGAAGGGCTCACATTAGTGGTACGACCACGGGAGCGAAGCTATGTAAAGCCCGCATGCAGTGGGGCAGCGCTTACCTTGACATTAAGGGTACCACAATTTCAATGGAGCCGCATGCGCGGTCTCCGTGAGTTTGAAGTCCTAGGGCAAAGAAATAGAGCATGTACTGTTTAGAAGGGGGAAAAAACAAAGGGCGGTAACTGAATCTGCTAACCAGCTCCAATTACACGACTTACCGAGCGAGTCTCGGCTTCAGAGAGGGCACAGTCCCCATGGGTAACACGAGCGAATCCTCAGTGCATTCAGGTGGTAATGAAAGCCGGCAGAGCGGCTGGTGATATTACGGGGCCAGAAACCGGTCAGGTGACCAATTAGAGGTCATGTGACTAGTCATAAGTGTGGCTAGAATTTGTACCTAACTTGGCGGCCATGTTGGAAAGTGCAATAAGGACAGAGAAAGCACTATTGAAGTAAGGAATTGTGTGCATTCTAATACAGTAGTGGATATATTATATTTACAAAAGACAATGTTTTTATAAACAACCAATATAATGCAGTTATCAATTTGAATTAAGCAGAACCCAACACAGATGGTGCTCCATAAGGATAATGGTTAACCCGAGGCGGCCATTTGGAAGGTGCAAGTATATACAGTGAAAAGGTTCGTGGTGCACAACGATTGTGAACATAAGAACGCAATGACATTCGTATTAAAATTCCTTATATACATGATTAGCAGAATTTTGAACAGCACATCTTGTTACAGGACACACATTTATTGCTCCTCTTGAGCGATTTGGATTGGAATGGAGGGCAGTTAGAGCAAGGAAGTCCAGTCTTCGAGGCGGTTCAGGCCCGTATGTATACTTCCAGTTTTCAAAATCCATTTCAGTTCCTCTTTGTTAAGTAGTTGATGAATGTCGCCTCCCCTGGGAGGTGGTTTGATCACGTTAATGATGATCCATTTCATGTCATTCTCTGAGTGTCCCATGGCATTGTAATGTTCGACCAATGGGGCATTTGGCGTATTGCAGCGAATCCTGCTACGATGTTGTCCGATTCTTAAGCGTGCTTTCTGGGTTGTTTGTCCAATATATCTTTAATGTTTTTAGCTTTCGCAAAGCTAAAAACATTAAAGATCATTTGGTACGAGCAGCTCTACCTTCCACGGACACCAAAAGCACTTTGAATGATCTTTGGGGGCTACCACCATTAACCGGCCATGCCAAATGCGGGGATTGTATTGTTTGTGAATTGACAGTAGAAGGTAAAGATTTTGAATATGACAAAATTAAGTTTGAACGGAAAGTTTTCTCCAATTGTAACACGTGTAACATCATATATGCCATTGTATGTCCATGTAACAAGATATATATTGGACAAACAACCCAGAAAGCACGCTTAAGAATCGGACAACATCGTAGCAGGATTCACTGCAATACGCCAAATGCCCCATTGGTCGAACATTACAATGCCATGGGACACTCAGAGAATGACATGAAATGGACCATCATTAACGTGATCAAACCACCTCCCAGGGGAGGCGACATTCATCAACTACTTAACAAAGAGGAACTGAAATGGATTTTGAAAACTGGAAGTATACATACGGGCCTGAACCGCCTCGAAGACTGGACTTCCTTGCTCTAACTGCCCTCCATTCCAATCCAAATTGCTCAAGAGGAGCAATAAATGTGTGTCCTGTAACAAGATGTGCTGTTCAAAATTCTGCTAATCATGTGTATAAGGAATTTTAATACGAATGTCATTGCGTTCTTATGTTCACAATCGTTGTGCACCACGAACCTTTTCACTGTATATACTTGCACCTTCCAAATGGCCGCCTCGGGTTAACCATTATCCTTATGGAGCACCATCTGTGTTGGGTTTTGCTTAATTCAAATTGATAACTGCATTATATTGGTTGTTTATAAAAACATTGTCTTTTGTAAATATAATATATCCACTACTGTAATAGAATGCACACAATTCCTTACTTCAATAGTGCTTTCTCTGTCCTTATTGCACTTTCCAACATGGCCGCCCAGTTAGGTACAAATTCTAGCCACACTTATGACTAGTCACATGACCTCTAATTGGTCACCTGACCAGTTTCTGGCCCCGTAATATCACCAGCCGCTCTGCCGGCTTTCATTACCACCTGAATGCACTGAGGATTCGCTCGTGTTACCCATGGGGACTGTGCCCTCCTCTGAAGCCGAGACTCGCTCAGTAAGTCGTGTAATTGGAGCTGGTTAGCAGATTCAGTTACCGCTTTTGTTTTTTCCCCCTTCTAAACAGTACATGCTCTATTTCTTTGCCCTAGGACTTCAAACTCACGGAGACCGCGCATGCGGCTCCATTGAAATTGCGGTACCCTTAATGTCAAGGTAAGCGCTGCCCCACTGCATGCGGGCTTTACATAGCTTCGCTCCCGTGGTCGTTCCACTAATGTGAGCCCTTCCTTACAGGTGTGCTCTTCCTTTAACTCGCGGTCCCGCAGCCATTGCGCTAAGCACCACCGTCTTAAGTAAGAACCCTCCTTCTTTAGCACTATTCAATAAACGCCCAATTCCGTAATCAGTGCTAACCAGTTCCTTCCTCCGCATATAGGCGCTTATTAAGCTCGCCAGACGGTCCCTTCCTTTTCCGCCTAGGAACCCACCGGCATACCAGCTCTAAGTAAGCGTGCGCTCTATCCCTTCGCGCACCCGCGAACACACTATGTTTTGTTTCTACACAGGAACCCCTGACAGTCTCCCTAGATCGGTGCTCTCCTTATGGGCATACTTGTATTACACGCTACGTATCGGCGCGCACTAGCAATGGTTTTAAGACACGGCCTTTCTCGCAGTCACTTGATCCCCTTTCGCCAGAGCATGTCACATGCCTTCTGGTTCACATCGTATCTTCGATACCCTCTATCTTGCACCCCTTAGAGATTACCTTGGTCACGGCCAACCCTTGAACATCACTTGTATATAAATTGTACCAATGGTATGGATCACCATCTTCCTCTGTGTAATCTCCTTTTCCTTTATCCCCTTTTCCCCCCCTCTTCCTCCCCTTCAATGTATGGTTTAAGTAATTTGAGCAATTGTATACAGGCATGCCACCCTAATGTCCTGAAGATGATCCCACTGATTTAAATAGGGATCGAAACGTCAGTCGAACAACTGTACACCATATACATTGACTATACTACAATGTTTAACTTGTAATGGTGTGCGCAACGTACTTTGTCTGTTGTACTTATATCTAATGTAAATACAGACACGCTTTCCTTGCCTGAACCCCTCCCCTCAATGTTGTCTGTGAGTCTACGTCAGCAGGACGCAGGTTGTGTCCTGCTTGTATTTTTTCGTTTTATTTGCTGCATAAAGTTATTGTACATTAAAAACTGTCCGGCTGGACAGATAATATAGCACTGATTGGGTCTATATTAATTTACACCATACCTAACTGTCTAGGGATCATTGTCGTCGTTTTATGGCAACCACGCAGCAGTGAGCAGCATTCTCTGATTGGCCCAATGCAGCAGGCGGCAGCTTTGCTTTTCCAACAAGTCAGCACAGACAAATAACGCCTCATCCTGTCAGTGTGCGTCATCCCCAGGTGCAACATACCACAGTGCTTCTCTTTTGAGGAGTTTGTACTGGTAGGATGTTTTCCCCTGTTGAATCTTCCAGTCCCAGTGGCCTCAGCAGCACACCCATCTCAAACCTTTCTGCCCATGGCACCTGGGTTAGGCCTGTTGGATCTTCTGTTGCCTATCTCAAAAACTAATCACAAGTGAGACTAACGCATTTACTGCCTAACCGTGAGGTGTCAGAATGTTCCCATAAGTTAGCAGAATTGACAGCATGTGTTCCCAATTCAGGGTCTTTGCTGAAGAAGAGAGCTTTATTTGTCCAGCTACCCAGTCCGCGCTCTCCTTGCATGATAGTTCTAGTAAATCATAAGGGGTATTATTATGAGCTCCTCCTCTAGTGAGAATAGTGTGCCCTAGCCCCACAGCTCCCAGAGGAAGGCTGTTCTGGTGAAAGCCACAGACTTCCTGTAAGCATTGACCAGTGCCCTGCTCCACGCTGCACCAGCAGGGTTGTCATCTGAGAAGAGGGACCTAGGTCTCTGGTTCAGCAGCATGGCGTGCACTAGAGTCTCCTGTCATTGGGCATTTCGTCTCCGCATCTTCGGTCACAAGCAGTTCTCCTCGTCACCAGTGCTATATCCCAGGAAGTGACTACCTGCAATGCAGCTAGTGCCTAGCAAGCCGTGGCAGTTGTGGACCTCAGTCACAGAATAAACGTCTTCCCTTATCATTGGCATGGTGTAGCGAGACATCAAAGCTGCTTGATGCCACTTAGAGAGGCTCGCAAGCCATAGCCAGGGAGTCTACACAATTAAAGGGGAGAGGGCTTCTGCAAGTCTGGCTCTAGAAAAACAGACATCGAATAACAACCTGGTTCTGGCTTTGCCTACTTTGTGAAATGAGATTGGAAAGTCACTGACAAGGAAAAGCAACAGTTTGTCTTTCCTTTAGTGTTATGAAAATAAAATAACCCATTCACTTCGGTGACAGAGAAGCAAGTGTGTCACGGGTAAGTAAGTCGTAACATTTTAGTCCCCATTAGTTTGCATTTTAAATGCCATTATAAGCATGGGCTCAAAACCACCATAATGTTAAGTGCTGTATGATAAAAAAGTGAGACTAACAAGTATGTTTGCGGTGGCCCACCCCATGTTGAGAAATCATGTAGAGGTGTTTGGAAATGAACCACAGTAATGTGAGTAGGATGGTCACGGCCGTGACATCACAAAGGTATGTAATAAAAGTGGCCAGGAAGGAACGCACCGGGTGTGTCCTGTGGCCAGCCTAATTCCACTTTGCTGTTTGGTGTGTTTTATTGCAACAGTCGCACAGCCTACTCCACACGGCCCACACAGCAACCCAACAACTGGCGACGATGGGGTACTTGCTCACCCTCCCTCGTGCGCGGGGTGCTCTCCTCACTCCCACCGGTGGTGCGGAACATCTCCTGCTGCTCCAACATTCTTGCTGTGGCCTGTACCTTGCCGTGGAGCATTTCCTACTGCTCCGCTGCCTGTGTTGCGGCCAGCTCCTGCTGGGCCGACCGTCTCCATACACCTGCATCAAGCAGTGCAAGTACACATCCAAGGCTCTGCGGGGAGGTAGGAGGTGTGCTCTCTCTCACTCCCCTGGCCTCCCAAGCAAAGCGGTGTCTGCGAGGCCTCAAATTTCACCGGCTGTTACCGCATCTGGGGCCTCACAGAAGGGGTGCCTGTTTACTGTCAGCAGCACCATTTCTTCACTCTGCATTGGTGACATTCTTCACAAGTGGTGAGTCATACAGGACATTTCTGCTACCTCCTGCTTGCAATTGCACCGATCCTCACTCACACTCAACACAGGCACGCCTGCCCAGCACCTAGGATACTGGGCCCCACTCCTTTGCATAGGTAATCGACAGTCAATGCTCCAGCCCCCCTGGAACACATGCGCCACGCCAAAGGACGTTACCACTGCGTGTTTGGCATCATTTTGCACCATCCTGAACCTGTTTCTTCCCAGCTGGCCCATCAGAGGTTGACTCAACTATGTCATCTTCGCCCAAGGTCAGTGTTGTGACCTCTGTGCCATCTACAGTAGCCACTGCCACCCTCGTCATGGTCTCCTTACCTGCTCTAGAACCGTTCATAGGGGACTGGCCCCCACCCGCTCAGGCGGCCAGATGGAAGGACTGGGTCGAGGGGTTAGAGGCCTATTTTGAGGTGGTGGGCCTGGAAAATGATCCACGGCGTCCCATGCTATTATGCTTGGGAGGGGCGGTGTTGGACTTGGCCCTTTTTACAGGGTCATCCCTAAACCTTTTACCTTCCTCCTATATTTTTTTCTGACCTGTTGTTGGCTGTTTTATGACTCTGGGCACTTTACCACTGCTGATCAGTGCTAAAGTGCATATGCTCTCCCTATTGTAAATTGTGATGTATTAGTGACTCCATGATTGGATGATTGGTTTACTTGTCAGTCCCTAGTACAGTGCACTGAGTGTGCCCAGGGCTTGTAAATCCAATGCCGCTGGTGGGCTTGCAGCACTGGTTGTGCCACCCACAGAAGCGGCTTGTAAAATGTGCCTCAGGCCTGCCATTGCAGAGCCTGTGTGCAGCCTAGGGCTGCCATGTCGACTTGGTGAGTACACCCACTTACCAGTCCCTAAACCTTCCCTTTACTGCATGTTGGTCACCCCTAAAGTAGGCCCTAGGGCAGGGTGCATTGTAAGTACAAGGTAGGACATGCCCTGGTGTGTGTGGCATGTCCTAATAGTGAATTACAGCCATTTTCGTTTTTCACTATTGCAAGGCTACCTGCTCCCCATAGGCCAGAATGGGCAGACTGACTATTACACCTTATAGTCAGAACTGACCCAGGGAACATGGTAGAAAAACGAATTTAGTATGCCTGAACTCAGAATGATAAAATACCTCTTTTAGTGAAGTTGGTTTTAACATTCTGTGTTTGAAAATACCACTTTTAGAAAGTGGGTATTTTCTTGCCTAAACTTCCAAGCCTGCCTCTGCTAGGTTGTGTATTCCTTGTCTGGAGATTGAGTGACAGGGGCTGGGGGTGGCTACAGGAGACAGGGTGAGTCAGCGCAGGGCTGAATAGAAAGATCTGCATCCAGAGTGGAGGGAGGAGTTGCACCTGGGTCTGAATAGGGCTGTGCCTGCCTTCCACAATGCTGGCTCCACCTCCTGCCGGGCGGCTGAGCACCCTGCCCCACATTCTGAAAGGAAAGAAGGAGTCAGAAAAACAAAGTGCTCCAGGACTGACCAGAACTGGTTTTGACTAGGCAGAGGCCTCTCTGCCTTCAGAGAACAAAGGAAAACTGTGTATAAAAAGGGGACCCAGACCCCTAGGAAATTAGATCACTTTGGGAAAACAAGAAGAAACCTTTGCTGAGGAGCGGAACCAAGAAGGAACTGAGGAGAAGACTATCCCTAAGCTAGAGGGATCTGCCTGCAGTGGTTGCCTGACTGCCAAAGGAAGGAGAAAGGACTTTGTGTGCACTTTTATTCAACTTGTAAAGTATCTCCAAGGGCTTGAGAAAAGAGCTTGCCTCCTGCTGAAGTCTCAGGGACAACAGACTTCAACCACCAGCTCCCCAAGAATCCTTTGGAAGTGCCTGCTGCTGTTTTGGGCCTTCTGAAGGGACTGCGTGTCGCAAGGAGCTGGAAGCGCGACTCAAGAGGAAGAAGCGTGTCGCCGTCGCTGCTGCTGCCGTCGCAACTCCGAAGGAGGGTGTCGCCGCTGTAGCTGTCGTATTGCACCGCATCGAGAGAAGCGTCCCGCAACGAAGAGGAAGCGTGTCGCCGTCGCTGCTGCTGCCGTCGCAACTCCGAAGGAGGGTGTCGCCGCTGTAGCTGTCGCATTGCACCGCATCAAGAGAAGAGTCTCGCATCGAGGAAGAAGCGTGTCGCCGTCGCAGCCGCTGCCGTCGCAACTCCGAAGGAGGGTGTCGCCGCTGTAGCTGTCGCATTGCACCGCATCAAGAGAAGCACCTCGCATCCACGGAGAAGCGTGCCGCCGTCGGAGCTGCTGCCGTCGCATCACGAAACAAGGGTGTCGCCGCTGCAGTTGTCGCATCGAGCGGAAGCGTCTCGCCACGTCGGAGAAGAGGGTCGCCGCCAAAGCCGCTGTCGTCGCATCGCTGAACAAGGGTGTCGCCGCTGTAGCTGACGCATCGAGTCGAGACTTCTCGCAACATCGGAGAAGCGTGCCGCATCAGGAAGAACTTGACGTCTTTATTTCTTTGCACCAGAACTTTGTCGCATTTCCATCGCTGCAACATTGCTTGTTGTGGAAGCGTCCCGCATCGTAAGGTACATTGACTTAAAGTGTCGCATCTTAAGAACTGAACTGAACTAAGCTAAAACTACCATTTTAAGTACAGTATTGTGGATTTTTGTCGTTTATGGTCTTGTGTTAAAACTATATAAAGAATACTTATTTTTGATATAAAACCTTGTGTGGTGTCCATCTGTAGTGTGTCACTAGATTACTGTATGTGTTCACAAATGCTTTACACACTGCCTCTGAGATAAGCCTGTCTGCTCATGCCAAGCTACCAAGGGGGTGAGCAGGGGTTATTTTAGGAGTGTACCCCTTTACCCTGACTAGAGGCGAGGGTCCCTATTTGTCACAAGTACCTACCTGTGCCAACTAGAGACCCCCAATTCTAACATTGGTGGTCAGCGGTGGGGATTCTGGACTTGCATTTGTGACTCATGTACAGTGATTGGTGAACACTACTAGTGAGTGCAGACCAAACGCAACCACATACTGTTTTTCTGTTTTATGGTGTCCTCCTGGAGGTATTTTTGATACTATGACTCTGGTTAGTTGTTGCAAAATGGAACTCGACTTCTGGCACATGTTTGTCTACACAATGAAGGAACTACGTGTGTTTTGCAAGGAAAGGGGGCGGCCTGTGAAAAGAAGGTCCAGGGAGGATCTAGAGGCATCCCTATTTCAGTATGAGTTACCCAGCTGGAAGGCAACACTACCAGTTGAGTCTGAGAAGGAGAAATTCCCTAGAAGTGGGGGAGAAACAGAAAAAGATAGCTGGCTTCTGGCTCATGAGCAGAAGCTGAAAGAGATTGATGAAGAGCTGAGAGAGATTGATGAGGCTCAAAGGGCCTTAGCCCAAGAAGAGGAAATTTGGGCAGCTCAGGAAGTGAGCTTTGCTGAGTTGGAGGTGGAGTCCAGCTCAGATGGTGGCAGCAAAATTAAGTTATTCAGTGCTGAGAGAGTAGTGCACACACCCAGAGAGGTGGCACCTGACTTGGAGGGGGTTAACATACACCAGGAGGTTCAAGGACATGAGGTAGCTCCAGTAGTGCGCAGTGTCCCTGAGAGGAATAGGGAAACTGACGCAGGGATTCATGGTCCTAGTGGTGGGAGGGACACTCTACTGACTCTAGATGAGAGGTGCAGGGAGAGGGGTTCCCCCATGGTTGAAGTCCTGGTATGTGAGTGTGAAGACCGCCCAGAAGAGTGTGGGTTGAATGACAGAGACAGTCAGTTACTTTCTTGCCAATCTCAGGAGAGTGGTGTGGAGTACGTGTGCGAGGCACTGGATGGTGAGGTGAAGGATAGTTTGGTTAACCCCTGTAGGGGGCTGTGTGATCCAATTGTGGGAGAGCATATTGTAAGTCCCTGTTTTCCAGAGCTATGCCAACACCTGTTGGAGAGTGAGTTCTCTGACCCCAGGGAGCTCACATTGGAGGCAGACCTTTTGGTGGATTCCAGAGGGTTTGAAGAGGCATTGGGGAGTGACCCTAAGAGGAGTGGCTCAGGTGTCTTCCAACCCAGAGTGGTGGGAGAGGTTCAGTGTAGCCCAGCTAGGTCCCGTGGTAATGGGAGGGGTGCAGGGACTCACGTCCTGTCTCAGTGGAGAAGGAGTGAGTGTGGGGCTGCGTGTCCCAAGGTGCCCGAAACCCAGTCTCAGAACCTGGATGGTTCTTTAAGGGAACACCAGGTAGGGAGCCTAGGCTGTCCTGATGGGCCGCCTGTTGAGGAGGATCTCCTAGTGTCTAGAGAACCTGGAGCGTCTGTAAATGGAGCTCCAGTGTTTCTGGTGTCTGGCAGTGCCGCTCCAGTTGGGAGGGTGCAGAAGTCCAGAGTGAGGGGTGAGAGGGGAGAGAGTCCCCAGTGGAAGAACCAGTGGGTCAGGGACCAGCCAGAAGGGCTGAGTCACCAGTGAATGACCATGGTTACACCACTTCTGTCCTGGGGGATCTCCCCGCGCTGTCAGATGGACAGGCGTCGGGAGATCTGCGCCAGGCGGACTGTCACACAACACATGAGAGATGTGTTACCCTCTGGGGGGGCATGCGTGCTCCCCAGGAAGTCCTGGTGCGCCAGGCAGATTATTACACAACTCTAAAGGAGTGTGTTTCCCTTGGGGGGTTGGTGTACCCTCCCGGAAGTCCTGGGTTGCCAGGCACAGGTCCAGCCTAAGGGTACAGACCCTGGGTTGGAGGACCAGGTTCAGGGTGTCCCCCTGACCTGGAGGAAGGGGCAGCTGCTAACAGTGCCCCTACCAGTTTGTCTTCTGGGGGCACCGCTCCAGGTGGGAGGGTGCAGGACCCCAGTAAGGGGGGCGGGGAGAGGACAGCCTCACCCCTGGCCTCTGCCCAGTCTAAGGGTACAGACCCTATGCTGGGATCCCAGTTGCAGGATAGAACCCCTGAACTGGTGGGCGGAGTGTGCAGGACACCTGCCACAGGTGCCCTGACAATTCTGGAAGGGGGTACCGCTCCAGGTGGGAGGGTACAAAGCCCCAAGGAGGAGGACCGGGTGTGGGAAAGCCCACCCCAGTCTCCAGTCCAGCCGCCGGGTACAGGCCCGGGGCTGATAGATCAGTGTCAGGATGTCATACCTGACCTGACAGGAGGGAGAATGGACAAAGGGTGCCGAGCACCTGGGGCTACTGCCCCCCGCTCTCTGACGCCACAGAGGTTTGAGAACCCTGAGAGGCATAAGGCCTGGGTCTCATCCCTGACCACTGTCAGTGGCCACTGTGGGTTGCTGTCTGTCTGTTGGGACACACCTGTGAGCAAGTTAAGGTTAGGTGCTGCACAGGTGGTGTCCACAGGTGCGGAGAAGGGTTCCCCATGGACTAGCTTGATGGGCCCTGAGAGTATGGACAGAGGGATCCAAATAGGTTCAGATTGGCGTAGAACTGGAGTATGCCCCTGCTGTTGCGGGCCAGGGTCCATGTTCTATCGCCCAAAGCAGAGAAGCCCATCAGGGTAGTGATTGGTCTCCCCTGCGTTTTGGCTGGAAGGGGGTTGTGTTGGACTTGGCCCTTTTTACAGGGTCATCCCTAAACCTTTTACCTTCCTCCTATATTTTTTCTGACCTGTTGTTGGCTGTTTTATGACTCTGGGCACTTTACCACTGCTGATCAGTGCTAAAGTGCATATGCTCTCCCTATTGTAAATTGTGATGTATTAGTGACTCCATGATTGGATGATTGGTTTACTTGTCAGTCCCTAGTACAGTGCACTGAGTGTGCCCAGGGCTTGTAAATCCAATGCCGCTGGTGGGCTTGCAGCACTGGTTGTGCCACCCACAGAAGCGGCTTGTAAAATGTGCCTCAGGCCTGCCATTGCAGAGCCTGTGTGCAGCCTAGGGCTGCCATGTCGACTTGGTGAGTACACCCACTTACCAGTCCCTAAACCTTCCCTTTACTGCATGTTGGTCACCCCTAAAGTAGGCCCTAGGGCAGGGTGCATTGTAAGTACAAGGTAGGACATGCCCTGGTGTGTGTGGCATGTCCTAATAGTGAATTACAGCCATTTTCGTTTTTCACTATTGCAAGGCTACCTGCTCCCCATAGGCCAGAATGGGCAGACTGACTATTACACCTTATAGTCAGAACTGACCCAGGGAACATGGTAGAAAAACGAATTTAGTATGCCTGAACTCAGAATGATAAAATACATCTTTTAGTGAAGTTGGTTTTAACATTCTGTGTTTGAAAATACCACTTTTAGAAAGTGGGTATTTTCTTGCCTAAACTTCCAAGCCTGCCTCTGCTAGGTTGTGTATTCCTTGTCTGGAGATTGAGTGACAGGGGCTGGGGGTGGCTACAGGAGACAGGGTGAGTCAGCGCAGGGCTGAATAGAAAGATCTGCATCCAGAGTGGAGGGAGGAGTTGCACCTGGGTCTGAATAGGGCTGTGCCTGCCTTCCACAATGCTGGCTCCACCTCCTGCCGGGCGGCTGAGCACCCTGCCCCACATTCTGAAAGGAAAGAAGGAGTCAGAAAAACAAAGTGCTCCAGGACTGACCAGAACTGGTTTTGACTAGGCAGAGGCCTCTCTGCCTTCAGAGAACAAAGGAAAACTGTGTATAAAAAGGGGACCCAGACCCCTAGGAAATTAGATCACTTTGGGAAAACAAGAAGAAACCTTTGCTGAGGAGCGGAACCAAGAAGGAACTGAGGAGAAGACTATCCCTAAGCTAGAGGGATCTGCCTGCAGTGGTTGCCTGACTGCCAAAGGAAGGAGAAAGGACTTTGTGTGCACTTTTATTCAACTTGTAAAGTATCTCCAAGGGCTTGAGAAAAGAGCTTGCCTCCTGCTGAAGTCTCAGGGACAACAGACTTCAACCACCAGCTCCCCAAGAATCCTTTGGAAGTGCCTGCTGCTGTTTTGGGCCTTCTGAAGGGACTGCGTGTCGCAAGGAGCTGGAAGCGCGACTCAAGAGGAAGAAGCGTGTCGCCGTCGCTGCTGCTGCCGTCGCAACTCCGAAGGAGGGTGTCGCCGCTGTAGCTGTCGTATTGCACCGCATCGAGAGAAGCGTCCCGCAACGAAGAGGAAGCGTGTCGCCGTCGCTGCTGCTGCCGTCGCAACTCCGAAGGAGGGTGTCGCCGCTGTAGCTGTCGCATTGCACCGCATCAAGAGAAGAGTCTCGCATCGAGGAAGAATCGTGTCGCCGTCGCAGCCGCTGCCGTCGCAACTCCGAAGGAGGGTGTCGCCGCTGTAGCTGTCGCATTGCACCGCATCAAGAGAAGCGCCTCGCATCCACGGAGAAGCGTGCCGCCGTCAGAGCTGCTGCCGTCGCATCACGAAACAAGGGTGTCGCCGCTGCAGTTGTCGCATCGAGCGGAAGCGTCTCGCCACGTCGGAGAAGAGGGTCGCCGCCAAAGCCGCTGTCGTCGCATCGCTGAACAAGGGTGTCGCCGCTGTAGCTGACGCATCGAGTCGAGACTTCTCGCAACATCGGAGAAGCGTGCCGCATCAGGAAGAACTTGACGTCTTTATTTCTTTGCACCAGAACTTTGTCGCATTTCCATCGCTGCAACATTGCTTGTTGTGGAAGCGTCCCGCATCGTAAGGTACATTGACTTAAAGTGTCGCATCTTAAGAACTGAACTGAACTAAGCTAAAACTACCATTTTAAGTACAGTATTGTGGATTTTTGTCGTTTATGGTCTTGTGTTAAAACTATATAAAGAATACTTATTTTTGATATAAAACCTTGTGTGGTGTCCATCTGTAGTGTGTCACTAGATTACTGTATGTGTTCACAAATGCTTTACACACTGCCTCTGAGATAAGCCTGTCTGCTCGTGCCAAGCTACCAAGGGGGTGAGCAGGGGTTATTTTAGGAGTGTACCCCTTTACCCTGACTAGAGGCGAGGGTCCCTATTTGTCACAAGTACCTACCTGTGCCAACTAGAGACCCCCAATTCTAACAGGCGGCCATCCATAAACTGGGGAAGTCTGTTATTGAGGCTGGCCCTCCATTCACTTACACTATGTTAAAACAGGCTCTGACAGCCCATTTCGAACCCAAACCCAGACTATGAAAGATTCTTGTTGCGCCAGGCCCATTAGCTACCTGAAGAATCAGTGGACACTTTTTATGCTTATCTCAAAGACTTAGCCAGTACCTGTACTTTGCCCGATGCAGATGATGAAATTTGCGCCCAATTTATACAGGATTGTTCTTCCGTCAACCTCAGGGAGAACATTCTCCAAGTTCAAGAGATGTCCATGGCTGACATGCTGATGATAGGTCACTCCAAAGAACTCTCCAAAGTGCACGCCGCACACATGGAAGCGGCTCTGCAACGCCAGGTGAAGACGGAACCGGCTAATGCAGTAACTACAGAAAAAAAGAAACCCCGTCCCAAATCCAGCTCGACTCCCAAGACATGTTATGGGTGTGGAGGGTCATATCCACACCAAGGACCATGCCCTGCTCATGGAAAAAAGTGTTCAGCATCAGGAGTGGCCCTTGCATGTAAGAGCGATGGGGCCGGGTCGGGGGAGGATTCGACTGATGACGATGACGGAATTTACCCCCACCCGGCCCCATCGCTCTTACCTCCACGGGCCGCTCCTGTTCGGCATACAACAAACCCAACCACTTTGGCCAGGTATGCTGTTTTTCCACACCTAAGAAGGGGGTGAAACCCAACGCCATCAACATGATCTACTTTCCCACCACACCAGAAGATGAGGAAGACATGGACGACGATGATGACACTGAAGGAGCTGCTCACATCATCCATGCACTACAACCGGGTAAATATCCGCGGACACTTATTCCTAAGCGCAACATCATTCTGGAAGGCCATCAATTTCCAGTGTTAATTGACACAGAAGCCTCAATTAACATTTTGGCACAGAATGTCCTAAAAATACTCCCTGTTCAACCGGTCCTACGCCCCACCTTCACCCAGGACTTCACATATGGGTCATCCACACCAATTCATGAAGGGTGATGGCCCGCACCTTGCAGGTCATCGCGAGTTGCACAGCTGTATGAACTGTAGTATTCCAAATAATTCACTTTCACCAAAATTATTCCAAATTGTATCCGTTTTATTTCCATGTTTTATCCAAGTCTCATTGTCACGCCAAAGCCACGAAATTCATTTTAAACTGATGCATGTAATTACTTCATGATTGCCTATCCAGGCCTAAACATAAGCATTTATTTGAATTTCGAGTCCTCCAAATTATACCAGAATTCCATCACACCCAATGCATTTCGGTAACAACCTTCGTCAGGGGTATCTGTGATGTGAAAATATACATGTATCAGTCACTTTAAATTAACACGCAGTGTAATTCACAAATACTTTAAGTAATATACCCACTTCAAATTCGAGTGACAACTAGTTTATAATCCCCCACACACCCCGTGTTCATACTGATTCTACCCCAGCATCATAACAACAATACATATTAAAACTGAATAAAACCACCCTGTAATCATGTGTCATCAAACAAATCTTTTATATAACTTAAACCTAAGCGTAAATCCAAACCTCCCCCAAATCGTACTCTGCCCAAACTTGTAACTTTAATGACTCCCGATATTCCCCTCTGCTGCACTTGAAACATCCTTTACACAAGCCCTCTGGCTCCTCATGCGTTAACGGATCATTATTTAATCCTATCCAACTATAGTTCGTACCTGATGTAAACCTGCCATGTACCGACCTCCATATCTGACATCCGTTTCACCCGTGCGCCTGAAACCCGCTCTATTTAAAGTTACGTAACCCACCCACCTGTAACGTGTTTATGCAATCAATCACGTGTCTGCATCACCCCTCCCCATTAGCATCCCGTTCCCAACAGTATCTGAAACACGAAAAACTTCAAAATATCACAAAAACAACCCATGCACAGTAAACAGTCCTCCTCCCATATAAAGTTGAAACATTTAAAATCATAATTTAGTGTCCCGCAGTTGTGTGAAACAAGTGACTTGTACGTGATCCAACAGTCCTCTGTATCAGTAACTTGGTGAATAGTCCTTGGCGTGACCTTCGTGCAATTTATTGTTACTCTCAATTTTTCTGCGGGGTGCTGAACAGGTTGGAACGGTGTGGTACAATTCAGCAAACATAGTCCTGGAGCACACCCTCTTTTTCTACTCATCATTCCTTTTGACTTTTTATCTAGTTTAGCGTGCATACACTCGTGTGTGTGTCGTTCCGTTTCACACAAGTACTTGAAATTCATGAAGGGTGATGGCCCGCACCTTGCAGGTCATCGCGAGTTGCACAGCTGTATGAACTGTAGTATTCCAAATAATTCACTTTCACCAAAATTATTCCAAATTTTATCCGTTTTATTTCCATGTTTTATCCAAGTCTCATTGTCACGCCAAAGCCACGAAATTCATTTTAAACTGATGCATGTAATTACTTCATGATTGCCTATCCAGGCCTAAACATAAGCATTTATTTGAATTTCGAGTCCTCCAAATTATACCAGAATTCCATCACACCCAATGCATTTCGGTAACAACCTTCGTCAGGGGTATCTGTGATGTGAAAATATACATGTATCAGTCACTTTAAATTAACACGCAGTGTAATTCACAAATACTTTAAGTAATATACCCACTTCAAATTCGAGTGACAACTAGTTTATAATCCCCCACACACCCCGTGTTCATACTGATTCTACCCCAGCATCATAACAACAATACATATTAAAACTGAATAAAACCACCCTGTAATCATGTGTCATCAAACAAATCTTTTATATAACTTAAACCTAAGCGTAAATCCAAACCTCCCCCAAATCGTACTCTGCCCAATCTTGTAACTTTAATGACTCCTGATATTCCCCTCTGCTGCACTTGAAGTTTTTCGTGTTTCAGATACTGTTGGGAACGGGATGCTAATGGGGAGGGGTGATGCAGACACGTGATTGATTGCATAAACACGTTACAGGTGGGTGGGTTACGTAACTTTAAATAGAGCGGGTTTCAGGCGCACGGGTGAAACGGATGTCAGATATGGAGGTCGGTACATGGCAGGTTTACATCAGGTACGAACTATAGTTGGATAGGATTAAATAATGATCCGTTAACGCATGAGGAGCCAGAGGGCTTGTGTAAAGGATGTTTCAAGTGCAGCAGAGGGGAATATCGGGAGTCATTAAAGTTACAAGATTGGGCAGAGTACGATTTGGGGGAGGTTTGGATTTACGCTTAGGTTTAAGTTATATAAAAGATTTGTTTGATGACACATGATTACAGGGTGGTTTTATTCAGTTTTAGTATGTATTGTTGTTATGATGCTGGGGTAGAATCAGTATGAACACGGGGTGTGTGGGGGATTATAAACTAGTTGTCACTCGAATTTGAAGTGGGTATATTACTTAAAGTATTTGTGAATTACACTGCGTGTTAATTTAAAGTGACTGATACATGTATATTTTCACATCACAGATACCCCTGACGAAGGTTGTTACCGAAATGCATTGGGTGTGATGGAATTCTGGTATAATTTGGAGGACTCGAAATTCAAATAAATGCTTATGTTTAGGCCTGGATAGGCAATCATGAAGTAATTACATGCATCAGTTTAAAATGAATTTCGTGGCTTTGGCGTGACAATGAGACTTGGATAAAACATGGAAATAAAACGGATAAAATTTGGAATAATTTTGGTGAAAGTGAATTATTTGGAATACTACAGTTCATACAGCTGTGCAACTCGCGATGACCTGCAAGGTGCGGGCCATCACCCTTCATGAATTTCAAGTACTTGTGTGAAACGGAACGGCACACACACAAGTGTATGCACGCTAAACTAGATAAAAAGTCAAAAGGAATGATGAGTAGAAAAAGAGGGTGTGCTCCAGGACTATGTTTGCTGAATTCATCCACACCAATCCCACTGGCAGGCATTTTCACAGCAGAAATCGCACATAATTCTCACTCGACTAGTGGCAAGGTGTACGTGACTAAAAGCGATTCTGGAATGCTGCTGAGCTGTCGGACGGCTGAGTGTCTTCAACATGTCACTTTTCCTTTCAGCATCCACTTAGGAAGCATGGACAACCTGATGGATGAGTTTGCATCTCTCTTTCAAGGTATAGGACTGTCTCATACATCTGCATATCGATGACTATCCATTGAGAAGGTTGACGGCCCCACACCCTGGGTGTCACCAATAGTGGTGGCCCAGAAACCCAAGCAGCCGGGGGTGGTCAGAATTTGTGTTGACATGCGTTGGCTCAATCTGGCTATCCGATGTGGAAGACATCTCACACCCACGGTATTTGACATTGTGGCAGAGCTCCGTGGCTCCAGGTGGTTTTCCAAGATGGACCTCTGAGCAGGGTACCACCAATTAATGCTTGCTCCGGAATCCACTGCAATCATTACATTTTCCACCCATGTAGGATTGCGGAGGTACCAGCACCTCAGTTCGGGGTGTCAAGGGCAGCAGAAGTATTTCAAGACACAATCGGGGATTTTGGCTGGCCTCATAGGCATCATAAATTTCAGTGATGACATTCTGGTCTATGCCCTGACACTGGAGGAGCATCTTGACCATCTAAGAGCCGCCTTCCAGCAACTAAAGGACAATGGTCTTATGCTCTACATAGAGAAATGTGCTTTTCTCCAGAAAGAGATAGCGTTTTGTGGATATCGTTTCTCGGAGGAAGGGGTTTTGCCAGATCCCGCAAAGGTTAATGACATCCAATCAGCACGGGCACCCATCACTGTCACCGGGGTGCGCAGTTTTTTAGGGATGGTTACATATTGCAGGTGTTTCATCTAGAACCTGACACCCCTCACTGCCCCGCTTTGAGAATTGACTAAGGCCAATATCACATGGAACTGGGGACCCCCGCAGGAAGAGGCCTTCCGAGCAACCAAACAAACTCTGTCCATGGGCACCACGTTGGTTTATTTTGACTCCAGCCAACAGTCAGAGCTATCAGTAGATGCAAGCCCCACTGGTTTGGGGGCTGTATTATCACAAAGACAAGTCAATGGTGAGTGGGCCCCAATGGCGTATGCCAGTCGTGCCCTGACTGAAACTGAGCAGCCCTATTCCCATATTGAAAAAGAGGCCATTGCAGTGCATTGGGGCTGCCGCCATTTTCATATCTACTTATATGGCCAACCAGTCACGGTTCATACAGACCGTAAGCCACTAGTTCCTCTTTTCACTGGATCCTCCTCTAAACTGCCTCCAAGAATTGAGAAATGGATTCTTCAACTTCAAGCATACTGGTTCTCTGTGGTGTATAGCCCTGGAGCACAAAACCCTGCTGATTATTTAATCAGACATGCAATGCCCGCCACCGTGGAAGAGGAGTCAGATGCAGAGGAAGTGGAAGAATATGTTCGACTGGTGGTAGAGCGGTCTAGGTCTCTCCCTTTCTCCCTTACGGACATTGTTAAGGCCACCACCACTGATGAATGCCTTCAACTGGCCTTCTCTGCTGTAACATCTGGAAATTGACACACCTTCACTCAAAAGACTTCCTATCGGACCGAGGGTGCATGACTGACCCTGGCCTCCCTCCACAATATTCGACTGAAGTTAGCTGTCTCCCCATAAGGGTGTCTAATGAGAGGCCCTTGATCGGTAATCCTTAGAACCATGCAACAACAGGTAGTTCACCTTGCTCACACATCTCACCAGGGGATCATCAGAACCAAAGCCAGACTGAGGTACAAAGTATGGTTCCCGAATCTGGATGATCTGGTGAAATGTACTGTTTGGTAATGCCCACTGTGTCAAGCTGCTGGACCTGCAGAATCATTGGCACTGATGATCACTGAAACCATACCACCCATCCCATGTGTAGAATGCTGGCTCTCTATATGGTGTAATCAAACAAAGTATACTGTGCAGAGAGTCCAGTGAGACCCAGATTGGTATACAGAGGCAAAAGTAGATAATACTAACGCTCTATTTGTACTAGTGTGGATGAGCTGTTAGGCTTATCAGAGGGTAGTGCTAATCATTTGTTGTACTCACAGAGGCAATAAATGAGACACACACTCAAGAATCAAACCAATCTGCAAAAATAACACTTATTTTGATATACTTTTTCAGACCCTCTCCCGGTCGGTGTTGGTTCACGTGGTCCGGTACTCCAGGGGTTGGTACGGCACAGCTCCGGTAGGTCTTGGTGTCTTCACACTCAGTGGGGAGACAGACTTGACTTCCCAGAGCTTGAGTACCTCTTCCTGGGAAGCTGCAGTATCGGTCGGGCCGGGGAGCTGCAAGTCGATAGGCTGGACAGTGTGGGTTCAGTGCTTGTTGTCTGCAGGGGAGTAGCTCTTGGGCGATTTGTGATGTGCTGGAGGTCCTCCAGGGTACTTGGAGTCCTCACAGTAGCAGGACGGAACAGCACACTATGATTGTTGAGTTTTTGCAGCGGCAGACAAGGTTTTGCGCCCAAAGTCCACAGCAGGCACTAGGATCTCGCGTTCAGCAGCTCTTATTTGTCCATTTTCTTTTTAGGTCCATTGAATCTAAAGTTCAGGGTCTAGGGGTGCCACCTAAATACTAAATTTAGGGGTGTTAAAGGGAGTCACCGGTAGTAGCCGATGGGCTACCTACCTTTAGGGGGGCTACACCCTCATATGACCACTTCCATTGGGAAGTTGGCATAGCCCTGACCCTGGTTGGCTAATTCTCTCCAAAACAAGACGGAAGAATTGGAAAAGTGGGGTCCACATTACCTGCCACACCTTAGGGGTGGGGCTGGCTGAATGTGGGCCCACCTCCTAATCAAACTAATTTTCCTGCCTGTCCTACCACCAAAAGTGGAGCAGGACAGGGGGGTTGGCATCCTCCACTAACTGGAGGTGCCTTGGTTGCATTTCAAAGGCGGCATCGCCATTACAGCTTCCCGACTTGGAATGCCATTCCGGCCTGGAGGAGGTGTGAAGCACCTCTGCCCACAGCAGGCTTTATTCCTGGCCTCTGAGAGCAAAGGCTCTCAACCCATGAGGTCAGAAACATGTCTGGTAGTGGCAGGTTGGCTAAGACTAGCCAGAGACCACACCAGTGTTTGGTAGGCTTTTAGGGGCACCTCTTACATGCCCTCTGTGTGCATTTATTAATAAATCCAACACTGGCATCGGTGTGGATTTATTAAGATGAGAAGTTTGGTACCAAACATCCCTGGGTACAGTGAATCCATCGTAATGATGGGTGTCAAACCCATGTACTCCATTTGGCTGTATGGAGCTCCACACTGCCAGCGCAGCAACCCAACAGCCATATATGCTGTGACTGCACTGGTTCTTTTTTACTATTAACGAGCAGTGTAAAAAGGTCAGACTGGCAACATTTAAATACCAGTCTTAAGCTTCAAAGCCAAAAACAAGTATTTCATTTTGTTGCAAACAAATGACACTTGTGACCTTTATAAAGGTCAGCTTGAAATACCTTCTTATTGTGTCATGGGGATTACCCTTTTTCTTTTAATACACTTCATACCGGTCAATAATGCTATGTACACATTTGTCCCGATGCAAGGAGTGTACAGTTCACATCGAAGCCTGTCTATAGAGTATCACAGATGCTGGGGAAGGGATTGGATAGTTTGCAGGGGGTGGTCACAGATATGTGTTGGTATAGCTGCCAAACAGCTCCCTGTTTCACAAGAGGCACATTTAGCGAGTTCTGGATTTTTATCCAACATCACTGTGCAGTCTGAGACTAGCAGTTTCTGATTTCCTATTATAGTTATAAGGTTGCATTGCAAGTCCCAGGAGAAAGCATTGTTAGCTTAAAGGCAGGGCTGGCTACAAGTCTCACAAATAGCACAGGTTCACTTGGCGACTATGTGCTGGGATTGGAAAGCCTGGCTGTACTATGCCTGAGGAGCCGAGCTAAAGACAGGTAGGGTGAATTGCTCACAGGGGGTTTGCGGGGGTAGGAATCCAGCATCTCTACTATTTAAAGAGCTAGGAACCCCACATAGGACTCTGAAGCAAAGTGTTAGTTTCTGGGTACTGGTGTTGTTGGGAGCACTCCAATAACTTGATTGGGATGGGGTGCTCGGGGAGATGGCGATGTCTGCAATGTGGTACTGGGGTTAGTGAGGGCTCTACTGTAAAGCCTCTGAGGGCTGGGGACTACAGGCTTTGGGGGGCTCGAGCCTCTAAAGTTATTAGAACATAGGCTATTAAAGAGGTAGCTATGAGGGATGGGGAGGAATAGGAAGAGACTGAGGTGCATTCGGGTACTGAATTGTTCTTAGATTCATGTCAGATGTATCCAAAAACAATGTGACTGCCAGGGGTTAAAGTGTCACTCGACACGTCACACGTCATGAAAATGTCACACATAAGCACATGTCAACTGTGGAAATGTCACACATAAGCGAACAGAAAACCTGGCAGCCATGAACAAAAGAGCCTCCCTGTTGCACAACAGCAAACCAACCTACATCTAGTCGTACTCATACATAACAGAGTTGTGCATCAACGAAGGATACAATCCTAGAGAAAGAAGGTTGATGTTTGCAGCACAGCGATGGGCACTGCGATAGGGTCCAGCAGCGGAAATGCACTCTGTCTGGCAGAGCGGTAATCTGTCAGGAAGTGTTCAATTCATTTAGCGCAGCTGGGGAATCAACTCTCTTTTCAACTGCTAATCCAGCGAGACTAAACGGAGGAAACGTCCACAAACTGCCCCTTTAACATGGGCAGGCAAGCAGACGCGCAGGGTGATGGCTAGCCGATAATAAAGGATTTTAATTCCTATGACTGAACTCCAGGAACGAGATGGCTGCCCACACTTCAGCAAACGAGATTATCTGTTGCTGCCTTCCGTGCAAAGGGCAGCCCCGGGCTGTACTACAAACATTACTAATACGTTTAGCTTGTGACCCCTGCCAAAGTACGCCTGTCTGCCGGTGACTGTGCGTTTAGTCTCCCTGGAGTTATTTTGCATGTTTAAAACTGCTATCTTGATTTAGGTGTTGATGGGATGAGCTGCATTTGACAGTATCAGAAAGTGGAGTTCTAGACAGTTTTTCTTGATCAAGTTTAATGTGCACAGATGAATGCATCACTATACAGCGCCACGTATATGCTTTACAAAGAAAGCATCTAGAGCAGGGGTGTACAACTTTAATCCATGAAGGTTGGATTCATGACATATATTTAGGATAACCACTGGACACATAAGTGAATTCCACTTAGATGACCTCCTCGTAAAAGTGGTCCATTTCCTCTAAATCTGTTACTAGAACATCATTTGAGGAGTAGCTCATAGTAGCAACTGACCTGGTCTCATTTGCAAACCCTTCGATTTAACCAATCTGGGTACTGCTCCTTTAAAATAAACATACATTTTGTGTATGATAGTTTTAGCAGCTAGTTGCTTTTTGTTTCTGTTATCAATTACCCACCAACCTGCTGCAGCCCTTTTACCTTCACAGCGCAGCTGTTACCAGACCATTATGGGAGCATCACTAAAAAGGGGCTTTGGTTCCACCCATGTGTTGGGCGCCAGGAGTACATGTTTTGATTGAGCAGAAGCTGTATGCTTCCACAAAAAGTGCTTTCCCTCCACACAGCTGTGATCATTTTGTTTATTTTATCCAGGTGCATAAGCTTGAACTTTCAGGGGCACACACATGACATTAGAATGCTTTTACAGCGTCTTAGATAACTAGGCAATTTATGTTGTTTTCCCTGGCAGCAGCACAGATGGAATGAGAGCAGTCATCAAGCCAAATGGATTTTTAGGTCTGGTTTGACAGTGCAGCCGTCACCCTACCTTTTATCCTACACCAATATTATTTTATTGTTCTTTGCTTCCACACAAATACATATCTATTCTCATGCTTTTTGCTTTAATGCTTCACATTACCATACAACATTAATTTAAAGACAGAACTGTAGGCTTTGCCAATGCTTGTCAGTTCATGTGGTTAATTAAATCCTGTGTTTGGATCACTGGTCCTGTGATGTCACTTCTTCTGATGTAACTTCAGGTTCAAATTGCACATAGTGTCACTTTTAGGCACAAGCCTAGACCTTTGATATCTACTTATGAGGGTGGGCACTGACACATTCCACAGCCTTCAAATTGTAATACTGAAACAAAATGCATGTTAGGAAAACACAGTCATAGATGATGGACTAGAATGCCCACCCATCACAGAGATACAGACTGGAATGGCTAATTCTAAAGAACTGTGTTTAGTTTAATATGTCTGCAAATGAGGCACATTTAGGCTTTTTCAACAGCATTTCATGTTAACGATATATTTTATGTATCTACGGAATGCTATAAACTTTTTTCAAGTAGAATTGTTCATGCCAATTTATTTGTAAAGCAGCCATAAAAAATGCTTTTTGTTGCTACTGCAGCATCTTACTTATAGTGATGTGCTAATGCAGCGCATGGGTACTTTCTTCCGACTTGTTTGTTAAAGCATGGAACACATATATAGAATATGTATGATTATACAGATTGTGCATAGCAATCTATAGTTTTTGTGGAATAGAAATAGGGGCATAGTTTCATAAATTCCTTTTTCTGTTGTCATTATAGTAGCGCCCTGCAAAGAATAGATTCCGAGAACTCACCATTGACCAGATAGGTGGGAAACATCTGTATTAGAGGTACTTGAAGAAAACACAGATGTCAGAGGCTCTGTCTTTGGAAAATAGACCTATCATCCGGGAGTCTCATATACATGTTTGAAATGTGGCCAGCAGAGCAATCGCTCATGCAGGAAGTTATCCCTTGTGTTACACATGTGTTACAGCCTCAGCAATATTCTCTTATTTTACATGAATCTAATAGGCTTGAGATACAGTCGTACAGATTCAAACCAGGCTTTAGCTAGCATAGCTATTGACAGTCACATATATCTTTCAAGATTTGGGCAGAAAACCTTTCTGGTTACATAGACTTATCAACCTGACAATTCAGACATTTGCATTACATTGGTGTCACCAGCTCAGATATTCAGATAACAAAGCTATGCCTTGGTTTACTAATAACTAATAGGCTTAAACAGCTCTCTTTCAGGTTGCAGAGATCTATTAGACTTGGCCTCAGTGCCTTATCTTAGAGTGCAGAATGTATACAGCTCAGCTTTTCCTCAGTTACTGTGTTCAGTACCCAGTGCTATGTACCCCTTCTGGTAGCCACTATACCTCAGCACAGAACAATTTCTGCTAACTAGTCAGTGTTTCAGGAAGAAAGCGCCTGGTGGGGGAAAAGGTGAATCAGAGAAAGCCAATTGAAGAATATGTTCGGTGGAGGTTCAGAAGAGCGCAGCTGAGTACTACTTCAGTATACAGTGTGAACCAATGGGAACTAGATGAAGTGAGGGAATTGTAAATCAATAATGCTGTGGGAATCAGGAAGGAACATTTAGGAACCAAATCCAAGGGACAAACAAAGAGGCCAAGTGGGTGGTGGACAAGAAGGGAAAATTGGAACAGATATATTGTGATGCACTGTCCATATGCTAGTCAGGCTTTTGTATATCCCACATTGAGATCACTGTGAACAATTGTCCTCCTTTTTAGGTTGGAGTGGAAACAAAAGGACATTTTGAGTGCCCTCTTGGAATGAGTCACTTCAGAAAGAAAGTCCTTCCACTTCCACATTTGCCTACATAGCCAGGTTTACCAGAATGAGACCTTCTTCTACCTTATTGTTATAAGATGGTGCATAAAGCCCCAGATCCCTGACTCAGTGGGTGACATGTACATTCGTTCATTCTCCTCCGTTGAACTCAGGTGCAGGAAAAAGAAGGTGGGGGTCCACATCTTGGGACCCACAGATGTTGCTGACTTACAAAAGGTTTAAGTCGGTCTGGGCATTATGCCAGAACAACAGCAAGCCTGGTGGTGTACAATGCCAAAGTGCCAACTAGTGTGGTTGTACACCATACCACACCTGCAGGTCAGGAAACACCATCAGACCCAAGAGAGTTTGAGCAGAATCTCGGAATGCCAATAATCGTATGAGCTCAAACCAATGACGGTATAGTCATCCTTCAGGCTTCAGAAATGTTACACGCTCCTGTTCTGACAGCAAGACCGCCCTTAGCCCACTTTGTGTTACTATAAGCATTTAGCCTCATTTGGTTCTGGAACAGAAATCCAACATGCCCAGGTCTTAACACCTCTTTGATTACTATACAGGTACCGCTGCTGAGAGATTCCACAGGTCTGCTGATTTTAATCATGTTGATTGATATTGACGCCTTTAGAGTTTAGTACTATACTCTAAATTTTTCAGGATTTATTAGCAACAAACATACAGCTGTCAACCATTTCATAAACAAATTTATATCAACCAATGTTAGTTGGATTCACTAAGTGTCCTAGGGGAGCACACAAATGGGTGTCTTACCTTACAGAGAAAGTGCACAGCCATTGCTCAGACCTACTGCCAAGGGAGAGGAAATGCAGGGAAACAGAATCTACAGGAGAGGCAAGAATTCGTGGCAGCCAACAGCAATTTTCTTTTAGGAAGATGCCACAGCAGCTAGTACTTCTGTGGTTCCTGAAGGCATGCAATCAGTGCTTAATCTGTAAAAGACTAAGTGCCAAGGCACTCGTGAGGAAGCCACTGCAGCTTGCACCACCCATTGCCCCTGCCAGTGCAGCCAATGCCAGTAACAACTCAACTATGAACCATCACCCTCCTACAAGTGTGACATTTCAAACTGTTCCAGGCCCCCAAAACTATAAGAACAGTTTTGGTGCCATGTATTAGTTGTTTTATGTACATAGAACTGTTATTGCACTCATCTCCAAATTACACAAAGAGTGCCACCACGTGGCAGGATGTCATAAGTGCCAGTGTTGACAATTAAGTGTTGGTGCTGAGATCCGCAAACCACTGGCTCAAATTAAGAACTGCATGCAATACAGTGAAAATATCTAAAGCACAAATACCAAAATGAAAAGTTGAAATACTTTTATTATCAAGTACTTTATGCTGAAAACAGTTTAAGTGATTTTTAAGGAAAGTCATTAAATGTAGAATATTTGCTTGGGACATGCATTCAGGTTTTGGTTAGAACTAGTCTTTGGAGCAAGGCATACAGTTAGGGTTACTTTTGGAGTTAGGATTAGGCTTCAAGTCGAATTCATCGGGTAGGGTCAGACTGGTACAGACAACAGACCTGGCCACCAAAATAAAAGTTGCCCCATTAGTAAATTAGAAAGCTTTGAAAGCACCCCATGTGTGCAAATAGGTGCACTTTTGAACTTGTAAAGACAGGTTGTCTAAGTGTTTCACAAGGTATGGAAGAGTGCATGGGTTTGAGTTTGCTGCAGGAAATTTTGTTTTAATATCCAGGAAATCAAATGTAAAAACCGGCCCACCACACCATGAAAAAGGTCCACAAACAGACAAAAAACGACTCACACACTGTCAGACCAGCCCATCAGGCACTGCTTGTGTACCCTCTAGGCCAGTTCAGCCCTGGAAGTGGGGATGGAAATAAGCTTAGTGTAAAGTTTAGGCTCAGGGCGGGGATTTTAGGTGTAGGATTAAGATTTGCATTAGGTTTCGGTTTCACTTTGGTTAATTTAGTTCATTTAATTTTTTTTAATGCAGCTCATGATTACTTCTTGCCATTATAGTCATATTCTTTACAATTATGTTTATGTTATTTAGATGTGTGTATTTTGTAGCAGGACAAAAGGATGTCCTGCACCAACAAGTGCTTTGCGGCAGAGAGGTGGGGACTGTTTGATGGAGGATGATAGAGAGAATGGTGATAGAGATTCCATATTCATGTTCAGAGTTTTCTGAACGACTTCTTGTTTTCCTAATTGTTACTCTGTACAGATCAACATGAGCTACTTGGCAGAGAGGCCTGGAGAAAGAGACCCTGAAAGAAGTCTAGAAATAGAAACCCAAAGAAACCGACAAAGACCAAAAACAAATTGTAAGATCATAAGAGAACTATGCATAAAGAAACAGAAAAGGACAGAAAGAAAGAAGCACATTAGTGCTTTAAAATAAAGAACCTTCTAACATAGAATTTCAATGCAAAGGGACTTCAGTTGTCTCTGTTTTTCCTACGATGTTAATTTGCTTATTTGTACAGCTTTTAAGACATCATAACATCATCTCAACGCATAAAGGAGTGGGAGGGAGAAAATATGGAAAAGGAGAGAAAAAGGATGGACTCAGGGTTGAAAGAATGAGAAAGGAGCCTTGGGGAGGAAACGGGTATTACCCAAGACCTTGGTATCTCATTGGATAGGCAGCAGTGGTGTTCTCTTGATAATCAGCCTTTGGCACCTGACAGCAGGAAGGGAGTGGAGAACAGGAGAAACAACGGATGGAAAGAGGGATGAGGAGAGGGAATAAGGTTTTTGGGATGAAAGTGAGAAATCATATGGCGGCAGTGTTTTTTAAATCATGGCATACTTTTAAAGACATGTTAAGGTAGGTCAGAGTCTCAAGGCAGGAAACTTCTCAGCTACACCACAATATCTAAAGCCCGACCTCTCGTGAGCTCCCTCCCAATAGTAACATTTCACTTGGTGCCCACTGCTGACAATGGATATTTGGAGGAAGACCTGAGATTCAGGAAGGTCAAAGGTCATGAAAGTTAGGGATTTTAGTTTGCCTAAGAGATGGGTGGGAGAGGGTTAGGTTAGCAGTAGGAGCAATGTGCATTCCTCAGGTTTACCCAAAACTGGTTCGGATTCAGCACCCATCAGTCCTATTATAAGCCAGCATACCATTATTCTAGAAATACATTGTTTTGACTCTACTGAGTATTAACCCAAGAAGTGACATTTCATGATTCTTTTCTCCTACACAAGAATTCCGATTAAATATAGGCACCATGCCATCTGTAAATCATTATGTAAAAACTTCCCGGACTTAAGTTGTGGCATTTATTCTCTGTGCACTGTTACTAAATATTTCGAGAAAGCATTACTATTATTTAATGCTCTCCTACTACTAATGTTCATGCATGCAATGATTACTTGAAGGTTGGTTCTGTACTGCCCTCAGACTTCAGATTACTAAAATACCAAAGTGGAAGTGACGTCACATACCCTCTGATCACAAACGGCAATACCCAGTTGACTCCTGGACCCACCTCGAGCCCCTCAACAGCCTCCTATTGACTGCTCAGTGTATAACTGGAAGCAAGGAAGTGTGAACTAAAGAAAGATAGCAGGACTTTTGAGCTAGGTTTAATTTATGGTCCTGCCACTGCATTGATGAACCCCAAAACCAGCAGTAGCAAGGGCAATGTCAGGGTTAGCGAATGGTCTAGCTGGTGTACCGGTTGATACCCTTGGTTAACTCTCATTTGTGTGGTGTAGAGGCACCATGAATAATCAGGCTGTGTGCTCAGTTTCTATGCATCATGTGCTGTTAGCACTTAAATTGTTGTTAAAAAAAAGAGTTGTATTTCAGGCTCCAGTAGTAGCCACACATATCAAAGCAATAAATGCATGGTAGGAGCTGGTACTCAGTGGTACCATGTAGAACCAGCAAATATAGCTTCAAAATTCTGTATGTTATAGTGCCAGGACATGAGACATCCTTCTACTGGACAGCAAGAGAGTTGCCGCTTGTAATAAGCTGGTGTCCTGCAAATAACATAAACCTATTTTGTGCTGACAAATGCACTATGAACAGAACAATGACTAAACAAATGTGCTTAAACTGCATCACTTGCTACCAGTTTTGCAAAACTTCCTTTGGTCCTTTGGGGAAGAATACCTAAATATCTTGTATTTTCCTAAGTCCTAATACGTCCTAAGACTAATGCAAATAGAGCAGTGCATTTTGAAATTCACTATTTTCCAGTGATTGTTCATGAAATCAAACCCAAATTTCGACAACTCGGTCTACTGGGCCCATATATATTAAAATGTAGCATTTTTAATTAATTCCGCTAAATTTACATGAAGGGATAATCCTTTAAAAATATTCAATTAAGATTAAAGTTATTGTCCCAGTGTGCACCTTTGGCCACAAATAGCCAGAAAAAGGGGTGCCATCATTATGCAGCATAGACCTCCAACAAGTCATTTTGACCCAGGTTCTGATGATGGCTCCACGCCCATTGCTCGAAGTGTTTGCCCCTCCCAAAGTGTGAGTCTAGTTACACCACTTTCTTGGCGAATCACAAGGCTTTCAAAGCATGCATGATTTTAAATGTATGCTTCACTTTGAAGCACCAAAAATCACAAGATATGGTCAAACACAAAAACATTAGCATGTTGCTCTCATTGTTGGAAATCCCTGCCTGATAACTTGGCTTCTAAAGTTCCAAACATGGACACCATACATGTATGACTAGAGAAAGACTAAAAAACGTTTAGCGATAATAAGAAACCAAAATGTATTTAAAAGCAGTACTAGGGCTATGCATTATTTAGCTTTGTCGGTTCGGTTTCAGTGTTTGGCCTCTGTGTTTGCCATGATGTCATCATTTCATCAAATATTAATGCATTCTTCCTAAAAGGGATTTGTGTTTAATGATGTGTGTAATTAGCTGCAACAACCTTGTTTCTTTCTTAGGGCCCGAGTCACACATAAAAATTCTAATATTTGTAGAATTACACCTACGATTTGCATATTTCCCTCAATTTTTGTTATTCACAGCATCCAAAAGACCTAGAGGTAGCAAGCGCTATGGAAATGAAATTACAGTACAATAAAATACACCTCGGAAAGTTACACGAATTGTAAATTAGCATGTATTCTTCTAAACGTACTTCTGCCGATTGTCCACCGTGTGAATAATCTGCAGAATTAAGCACTGTGGTATTGTATCTTTGTACATTTTCCCTTTTTCACCTTTTTTTTCAAATGTAAAATCTTTCCCCATAAAACGTGGGGATGTTCATTGTTTTTTACATCCAATTTCCACATTATAGGCCTCATTACAAGTGCCTGGGTGGGTGGGTGTGTGTGCGCGCGCGCGCGGGTGTGTGTGTGTGAGCGCGCGTGTGTGTGTGGGTTTTAATTCTGCAATGCCAGAAATAACGGGTCACGGCCCCGTCAACTCCAGGGGTGCGTGTTTAATGGTTATTATGGGTCGTACCCTGAGAATTCCCTTAGAAATTAAGATATACTGGGAAAATCAAACGTTTATGGCCAGCTCTGTTACCGGCCCCATCAGAGATTGGGGATTACTCGTAATGGTGCACTTGGTCGCATTTTATATGAAAAGCGTTTGAGAAAGTGTGTAGTTAAACTTAACTCTGTGGGTGTACACAATGTTCACAATAGCCACACGATAGCTCTCACCCTGGAAACATCTATGTCACTATCCCTTACCCTTTACTTAATATGACAACCAAACAACCTGTAATTCTGGTACATTTTCATGCTATAAGTGGGATTTAGGTTTTTAGACTCCTCAATCCAATGTTTCTGGTTGATTTGTGAATGAGGCACTTACTTATCAAGGGATCTAGAGTGATGTGGCTGGAGCAATACTGATGCACACTGGTGGGAGGTCCACTTCCTCCACTTGTCAGTCCATATCATTTTTTCAAAACTAACTGCCTCATCTATAAAGCCTCCAACACCAGCATCCCTGACTATGTGGCTGACAAACGCACCATCTCCTGTGGCTCTCAGCACACCTGAAACCAGGACACCATCACAATAGAGATAAAGAAGTAGACAAAAGAATAAAAACAAGCCATCTGTACATGCAGGATCTATGACAGCAATCTTACAACATTCAGGGTTGCCTCAACTATTCCAATCAATTTAGGTTAGAGCCAAAGAAATACATGTGTAAAAGCACTACTTCATGATGGAGTAACAGCTCACACTCCCTCGTGGAGACCAGCTAACTCTCCAATCACATGTTGCATATATCTCTGCCTTTTACCCTGTGCAGTGCTCTGCTGATTTTTGGCTTTGTTTATGGTGCACACTACCACATACATGCATAAATGCAAATGTTTTCATAGAGCTCGAGTTGCTGTCCAGTGGTCCTTTGGGATATCCATTAAACTGCAATGGATTCTACCTCATCCCTTTCCCTTGTTACGGCCCTTACCAAAAGATGAAGAATTTCCTATGTGACTGAATCGTCTGCGCTATCTAATGATTTAGAAGCATAGACTGTGGTACCATGCCTCCTTCGACTGAGGATCCCAATATTGCCTGTTTACCTAGAAAATAGGGAGGTCGACACAGGAGGCAGCTGTGTGTGCAGACACCAGCTATGCAGCTTAGAAGCATCATGCATCTGCTTGAGGCCACTAAAGAACCCTGGCCGGCTCCCTTGGGCAGGCTGTGGATGCATTCAGAGGATCTGGGGGCTGACCATCCTTGCTACAGAGAATTTCCCACAGGAGGTGCAGTGTTTGCAATGGGGAAGTCAAGAGGAGCCCACGGCTACTAGCGATCATATTGTATTTCTCCAATCAATGGAGGGAGGCGGGCCTGGTTTCAAGAGAGGCAGCAACAGACACCAATCACGCCTTACGGTGAGGTGGCAGACACACTCAGGAGGGGGTTAGACTCCATAAGATGGGAAAAGACAACGGCATTGTATAGACCCTCCAGCAACAGACTGCAGATAACCCTTGCCTTCTCTCATCCCCAGATAACCGGGCACAAACCACCTTAAGGATGTTCATGACAGAGAGATGTGGGGAACAAAAAAGGGTAGACAACGTCTAGCAGGAAAGTGTGGATAGCTGTTGCCTTCTCTCTTTCCGAGGAAAGGGATATACCCCTTAGGAATATTAAGGAAGGAAGAAGAAACAAGAACGTACTGGAACTGTGACTCAAGAGGAGTAGGCTACATTTCCTAATTACATGAAATGTGTAGTGAAAATAAAAATGTGTTTGTTAAAGAACCAATACATACTGAAGAAAAGAGACTATGCTAAATGTTGACCAAGGGAAAGACATTGTTAATCCAGTGAGATTGAAGCTGAGACTTACTATTGCAATTCTCCTCATGTGTTACTAAAATAAAGCAATTTACCATATAAACCTGTAAAAAGAATCATGTCAGTCCCTTCAGCGCTGTGACACCGTCGTTGGAGAACTGGAAAACATGCATGTCTCTGACGTAAAAACAAAAACTCTTCCTACTCCATGCCAAAAAAAGGAATGTCTCCTCCAAGTATTCCTAGAAACAAAACTCTCAAGAGGATTTGTCTAAGACAGATCTTTCCTTCTTAGACGGAGCTTTACCTTCTTCATCATGAGTTTCAAATGATCTCGCATTTACTAAGGAACCTCTATTTCATTATTTTATTACCAGTTTAATATATCACATTCAAGATCCAAAGGGCGTTAAATAGGAATAATTGCATACTTCCAGTAAAAAAATACAATATAATAATGTAAAATTAAAAAACAGTTACAAAGTCTGAATAGAACATGTAGGCTGGATAACATATTGTGTGATCAAAACATTAAAAAATATAGTACCCGTTCCAAAAATTGCATTTGTAGAATAAGCACTGCATGGTTCAGTCCTTTCGTAACAGGGGCAAACCCTTCTTTTTTCAGAACAATGACTGTTGTCGGCAGACAGGGAAGTTACGTGATCCTTTTACACTGGTTTCTCCTGATTCCCCGTGTCCTTGGCACGACCTGGTAAAATAAGTGAAAGTGAGACTGGTGGTTCCAGGATGACCATAATTAAGCTTTTTTTTACACTATTCGCAAATGCTGTTGGAGACTCTGCTGCCTCTGCCTGTGGGCCAGTCCAACCTTTGACCTTGACCTTTCCCGCCTCTTATAGAAGCCGTTCTTTGACTGCATGTAGCTCCATCTGAGTGATGTAGCAAGCCTGCCTTGAGGCCAGGGCCGGAAGAGCCAATAGGGCTATTTGGCAGTGCCTGACGGCTGGACTGACCGGTCAATGTCTGTGTTTTTTGGGCTGTTTTTGGGCCTGTTGTATGAACCAGAGGGCCAGTTTTCATTGTTGATTTCCCTGATACTACCAAAAACATTGCCTTCTGCAAGCACAAATGCATTCTTTGTTGCATATCTTGCAAAATACATGGACAGTATGTTCTTACAAGTTCAAAACGACCCTGATTTGCAAACGTGGCCCACTTTTTTTTAACTATCTGGTTCGCTGATGGGGGACACTTTCGCTTTGGTACCGAGGCCTATTTAATGTCCCAGTCCAACCCTGCTTGGGACCCAATACAAAACCACATGGGTAGTAAAAGTGGTCTTCACACCCCTGGGCTCAATTCCCCTGCCTGCACTAATCATAAATTCATCACTGCACCTGGGATATGAGCCATAAACCCTGCACAGACAAAAATACTCAAAGGAGTCCGGGTGGCCTGCTTCTTAAGTCTCGAATGAGCAACAGTGGGGGCATTTTGCCTCATGTGCCTTATTTTTAAAGTGTTGGAAGTGCACAAAGTTAGTATTAAATAAGCAGTAAGCAAATTACCACGCAATTAACAAGGTTTGTGATGTAAAGTGGTGCAGCGCAAATTTGCCCATCTTTTACATGTCACAAATATGTCACAACTTCATAACATATACATGACATGAATGTGCAGTTAGCACATGTATTTCTATGGCCTAATGTTATTAAAATAAGTGTTGCACTCGATATTATTTTTAAAGTGCAGTCACTATAGGACTAGTGAACTTACTCAAACTGTATGTTTAACCGTATTAAACGATAAATTAATAAGCTCTCATACTTTGTTGACATTTACTATAGAGATGAAATTTGACATTCATAATGTGTGCCTTAATACATTGAATAACATTTACTCTTTAGATTATTTAATAGAAACCATCCTTATGTATGTAGAATGTGATTACTCTAGATATGACAAACGGTTTATGTAATGTGTGCACAAATGTTTCATATATTGAATTAAAATGGAGTTTTTAGACATAATGACACATATACATGTAAGATTTTACTCTATGCCCTATGTAAAATGAATCTAATGTACTGACCATTCATATTAATTTGTGTTTAAATATACACATGATAACGCCGATTCTTATCTAATTATCTATAAGAACCTTCTGGTCGCCAAGATCTTTTTACCTGTTGAATAGTGTAAAGGAGAGAATCTCATCTGGTTATATAACAGCATTCATTTTGTCTGAAAGGACCACTGACTCCGAATTCAAGTTTGAGAATTTATTATCGCCAAAAATAACTGAACGTGCAAGCACCTCAACACGAGGTTAAAGAAATAGATGGGCACTAATACAAATAATAATCTACGCAAGAATCTCATCCGACTCAGGATAAGAAGAATAGAAAGTTCTAGGAGGACCAACCAGACTATGATTGCTCCTATTTCTAAGTTGCTCTTCATTGGCCTAAACAAGCTTAAAATCAATTGCTGTCCCTACACTAACGCTAAGTGACATCCCTGCATAACGATTTTCCCAGGCAAGAAAGAATAAAAGGTGTCAGCTGTGAAGACTTCCTAAGAAGTGCAATCACATAGTACCTAAGCTCAGCTCTGTCCTTCTCTCAGGTCTCCCCTACCTCTTCTCTGGCCTCCTCCCTCAGGGCACTATCCCTAATACAAAAACCCCAATACAATTGTACACGCCTTTGTCCCGCCTCCTTGGCCAGGTCTTCTTTCTTGTGCTTTTCCACTGAAACGGTGACTTCATCCTGGACGGTTGCGTTGACCTTGAGTCCCAGGCACCTTCTCCGCCGAAAGTATCATCCCTACATTCCTTTTCACTCCCCGTACCATGCCTCCCCTCTCTCTAGCTTTCGAAAACAAAGAGTTAGTCTTACTAACGAGACATGTGTCCTTGCACCTGCAACAAAAGATACTTTCAACAGAAACCTTCTACTGTGCAAATTAAATCTACCGTTTGTGCCCAGAGAGCCTTACCAAGAGAATCTTTTCACTGCCTACAAAAATAAGCTAACATAAGAATAAACCAGGCCTTCCCTAAGCATATATGTAGTCAGGCCTTTACATATAACTTTTAAACACACATCTTATGTTTCCCTATAAGCATTTTCATTACACTTCATATGCAAACAATGAATTACATGTGCAACTTTAATATGGTGCACGTTTAAACTACTGCAATTACATTACATCCACGAACTAATTTCTCTATGCATTATGTTCACACAATTTAATAAGCATTACATTACATCAATATCCTAACACCATTATGCTACTGGGTTCACTTTGTCTCAGCGAACTATTCATTCTTTACTAAACATACATGAATATGAAACTGAATATACGAATATATGTCTGAATACATGTGGATGCGGCCTATCAATGATTATGATGCACCCCTACAATTCACAAGAACATTTCGCTCTATCAGTTCCCCCTTTGATGACTCCTGTCATCACATCTCATTCTACTCCCTCGGAGAAGGAACCGACCTAAACAGAACTTGTTCCCATCTTCCCTGATCTGAATTTCTCCATGCTCTTGAGCCTTTGATACTGATTGTCCTGCAATCTTGCCAATCTCATGTCATTTTCCCTCAAAGCTCTCTTGACTCTGCCTGCTCGATACCACTTGTAGGCCTTGATCATAATCCACAAGCCAGCCACACAAACCACCAAAATAAGGAGTGGTCTCAGGAAGTACCCAAGGAATCCCTTTCCTAGGTTCGCAAACCAACCTCCCACTTGACCAAAACCCTTTCCGACCTTTTCCCAGGCCCCTTCTTCGGTCAAATCCGCTATCTTTGTGTGGATCATAGTGATGTTACTTATATATTTCTCCAGATCCTTGCTACGGTCTGGTATATAAGTGCAGCACTCTTGAACCTTCAGCATTTTACAGACTCCGCCCTCTTTTGCCAATAGGACATCCAAAGCAAGGCGATTCTGCAAAACCATACCCCTTATCGACAACATCTCTCCTTCCACCAACACCAACGACTTTGCTGTGTTCATCGAAAATTCATCCACCACAGTCGCTAACCTCCGGATCTTCACATCATTCAAGACTACTCCTAGACTAGGTATCATGGCTCCAAAGATATCCCCCACAACGATTCCTGCACTTGCAGCTCTTTTCGTTCTTGAATGCTCTCCACCCTCCAGAAGATTTAAGTCTTCTGTATGGTAAATCTTTGGAAATATTATTGACAAATAACATGTTCCATACCAATTTGCAGGCAACCTCACATAAGCATTCTTCCCACATACGTAATACACCGTAGGTATCACTTGTACAGGACCTTGGAGAAAATCTTTTGCCACATCTGCCATGGTGAAAACGTGATCACAAGTACTCTGTCCCACTGGAACCTTTTCGTAGTAAGTCTGATAACGCCTTATACACAACTTACCCCTCTGCTCCTTATCTAACGCTATAGGACCATAGCTTCCCCTGGTCTTATGCAACCGTTCTTCCTCCGTCCAATCTGTCCTGTGATGCCCTAAATCTCGGGATTCAGTCAGCTTTCTATACCTATCTTCAACCTGATCTACAAACTTTCTCTCTACATCCGACATCAAGCATGTCAGATTGTGTCTGTGTGCGAATGCTGTATCCAATTCCAAACTCGGTATGAAGTACTTCCTCAGTCTGTCCTCGGTCTTATAATAATCATACTTATTCAAATGCTTGTAAGCTGGGACTTCAGGAAGCACTGCGTCGAAATTGGAAAAGAAATACTCGAACTGCTCTCTCTCATAAAACAAACTAAGCAAAAGACTACAAGAAATACCATAAGTCAGTGGAAGATGATGATACCTAATACCCTCATCCACCGAAGTAGGCAACTGCATACACACATAACAATCTTTCGCATCCATCACGTCAACATACTCATACAACAACTTAGCATACGCATTAAGCTTAAAATCACCCTTAGACAAATCTACATGTAATCTACGACTTTCTTCTAATATCATAGCTCTATCAGCTGCCCTGTCTACCCCCTCCTGACTAGGTGTGATAGGTGTCGGTGTCCCTGTCACTGCCTCTACTTCTGGCTCGTGCGAACCAGTATATGAGACTATAACTACTATGATTATAGAAATTATTACACTACTTATAAGGATGCCTACAATCCACTTTGATCTACGATTGGGATCTCCCGGCTCCATGGTTTCGAAAGTTCTCAAAAAGTCTTGGTTATCGCAAAGAACTCAGAAAAGTCTCTGTCCTTTATTTATGACTTGCTTAACCAGCTCGAGCAACCATGAAATTTCCGGGCTTTCCCTTTCCGATCACAACTTATTTACACAGTCCAGAAAAAGACTTCCCTAGTTTTTCGTTCCTCTTCTTGTGGAAAGTCCCTAAGTTTATTCTTCTTCCACTCGGACCTAGGTTATCTTCTTCTTTTAGACTTTTATTTACAGTTCATAACTGATCCACAATGAGATCCTCATTGAGCAAGACCAGAACGTGATACAAAAGTTCAAGACGCAAAATCAGCACTTCATGTGAAAACGGCTCAACTCCAAAAGGCGGGAATTCGAGTCGATGCAAAAGCAAGTTTCGGACTTCACTCAGAAGCGGGGGATTCGGAACCGTGAGTGTCAGTGTTCCTTCTATCTCGAGCCCTGGCATCCGCAGCACCACCTTCACCACCACATTCGGGCTCCGACAGACCACTTCCACTGACCTCAGTCTTCCCGTACTCACCACCCCCTGCATCAAACACAGTGTAAGTCCACTCAGGGGTAGAGTATCTGCGACAAGGCACTCTTGTTCTCTTTGACCTTCGCCGACTGTCTTGTGCTTGGTCTTCGTCACTTGCTTCCGTTTCAGATACTTCAGACACTGGAGCAAGGTCTCTTTCAGGTGCTAACCTCAAGTTCAGTCGCCTCTGTCTCTCAGGCCAACTTTCTGCACGTCTGTTCGTTTGTCTGCCTTCCCCTTCTATACCCAGTGCACTACTTCCTCTTTCTTTTGAATTTGACTCTTCTCCGCCCACTGCACCATCTCCTTCTTCGGTGTCTGAGTCAGGGTTCGAACTGTGGAAACCCCCTTCTGTTTGCTCTAGTGCACCACCAGCTGTGTCAGCGACCCTTACAGCTTGACTTGTCCTCCCATGTGGCCTTGCCACATCAGCTGGATTTTCATTTACGAGAGGAGCTGTTTCTTCCAAGGGTGCTGGAACTCTGCGGGTATGGGAAGCATGCACCCAGTTCGGCAATCCTCCACACTTTACTGCTGTGTTCGTGATCAGAATCACCTGATACGGACCACGCCAACGGGCATCCAAACAACTCTTCCTCACGTGCTTCCGGACGAGCACCCAGTCACCGGGACACAAGTCGTGGCACAGATCACTCGAGGCTGGAACCACAGCTGCTTGCACCTGCTGGGATACAGAACGGACCACATCAGAGAGTCCTTTACAGTAATCGAGAATCAAATCATCAGTGATGCTTATCAAGGCTGTAGCTGGTACTGCTGGCAGTCTCATTGCCCTTCCCATTAGGATTTCGTGTGGGGACAACCCAGTCTTTCTGTCTGGGACACTTCGCATGCTCATCAGCACCAAAGGCAAGGCGTCGGGCCATTGCAGGGATGTCGAAGAACACATTTTTGCCATCCGGGCTTTCAAAGTTCCATTAACTTGTTCCACCATCCCAGAAGCCTCCGGTCTGTAACTACAATGGAGTCTCTGGTCAATGTTCAATGCTGCACAAAGTAACTTCATGATTTCGCTATGGAAGTGCCCTCCTCTATCTGATTCCAAAGAGGTCGGGATCCCGAATCTAGGGATAAGCTCCCTCAACAATAATTTAGCCACTGTCAGAGTGTCACACCTGCGTGTGGGGTAAGCCTCCACCCACCGTGAGAATACACATACTATCACTAGAATGTACCTCAAGCCATTGCACCTAGGCATCTCCACGAAATCCAACTGTAATCTATTGAAGGGCCCTCCTGACCTTCCAATATGACTCAATGTAACTACAGTTTTCTTTCCGGCATTCATCTGTTGACAAGTAACACACCTCTGACATACCGTCTCAGCCATTGCTCGGAACCGTGGGTTATACCACGTCTGTCTGAACACTCTCATCATTGCGTCTCTACCCAGGTGTGCCTGTCCATGTATCAGTCTTGCCATCGGACTCAGCAATTCCTCCGGCAACACAGCTCTCCCATCGTTTGATACCCAAACATCCACGTCTCCTTTCTCACACCCAGCTTTGATCCATCCCTCTCTCTCCTGGTTAGAAACTTCATCCTGCAATCGCTTAAGCTCTTCCCAAGTGTCTGCCATGGTCAACATTATGCTGAGATCGGTTCCCTCTTGGCTCTCTTCTATCTCTCTTCCTGTGAATATGCATCCTTGTTCTGCGCAGAAGCGGGCTACCTCATCTGCGTAGTTATTACCCAAGGATACAAAGTCCTCCCCCTTCCCATGGGCTGAACACTTTACAACAGCAATTTCTTTCGGATGCTGTAATGCTTCTAACAATTGTCTTACATATTCTCCATTACGAATGGGTGAGCCAGATGATGTCAAAAATCCCCTCTGAGACCATAACTGCCCGAAGTCATGCACCACGCCAAAGCCGTATTGGCTGTCTGTGTAAATCGTGATTCGAATTCGATCAGCGGCCAAACAGGCACGGGTCAAGGCAATGATCTCAGCTACCTGCGCGGAGCGTACTCCTTCTAGGCAAGCAGCGTCGACCACTCCTGAAATGGTACATACAGCAAACGCTGCTCTCAATTGCCCCACACTGTCTCTTAAGCATGAACCATCGACAAAGAAAATTTCATCTGGGTCAGCCAATGGCTCATCGACAATGTCAGGTCTCGGTTTGGTGCAAAGTTCGGTCACATCGAGACAATCATGGTCCTCACAATCTTCATCATCTGTGTTCGGTATAGGCATCAATGTCGCAGGGTTCAAGACGGAGCACCTTTTCAGAGTCACATTCTCTGCGGCAAGTATGACTTGCTCGTACCTCGTTAACCTATTGTTCGTTAGATGCTGGGTCTTGGTCCTGGTCATTAATAACTCAACCGAATGTGGCACATGTACAGTCAATGGATGTCCCATTACAATGCTTTCACATCTTTCAATGCTGACACCTGTTGCAGCAACGGATCTTAGACATCCGGGCAACGCAGAAGCTACTGGATCTAAAGTAGCTGAAAAATAGGCAACTGGTCTACGGACACCTCCATGGTTCTGAGCTAACACTGCTAATGCACATCCTCCTCTCTCGTAACAAAACAATGAAAAGGCCTTGTTGTAATCAGGCATTCCCAGTGCGGGAGCCCTGCACAAATCATCTCTCAGCTTCAGGAATGACACCAAGCACTCCTCGTCCCATGGTACCGGATCACTCACATCCTTGTGTGTAAGCCTCTGCAGAGGCTTTGCTCTCAAGGAGAAACTAGGAATCCACTGTCGACAATAGCCAACCATTCCCAGAAACATCCTAACTTCCCTCTGTGTAGTGGGTACTGCCATGCTCATTATTGCCTCAATTCGATCTGGTGACACCTTCCTCTTGCCTTTTTCTAATCTGTGTCCCAAGTACTGTACCTCATTCAAACAGTACTGCAGCTTGTTCGGGGACACCTTATGTCCATTCTCTGCTAAGTGGTTCAACAAGGCTACTGTGTCAATTCTGCAAGCATCTTCTGTTTCTGAGGCAATGAGCAAGTCATCTATGTACTGCACGAGAACTGAGTTCTGCGGCAACACAAGACTCTCAAGGTTCTTCTTCAGGATCTGGTTAAAGATCGATGGACTTTCCGTATACCCTTGAGGGATACGACACCATGTTAACACGCGATTTTCTAGCCTGAACGCAAAAAGAAATTGGCTTTCCTCGTGGAGCGGTATCGAAAAGAAAGCTTGACACAAATCGATAACCGTAAACCACTCGGCTTCACATGGGATCTGGAACAGTATTACTGAAGGATTCGGTACCACTGGACAACAAGGGACAACTATCATGTTGACCTTTCGCAGGTCTTGCACGATCCTGTATTTCCCGCTCGGTTTCTGTAGTCCCATTATGGGTGAATTACAGGGACTACCTCTGATCTCCTTCAAAATACCCTTCTCAATGAAAGTCTCGATCACAGGTTTTATTCCTGCAATCGTTTCTGTCGACAGGTTGTATTGAGGTGTTCTTGGGAAATCAACATTCTGTTTCACCTCAATCCGCACTGGTTCAACCCCTCTGATTAAACCTATTTCATCGCCTGCGAAATCCCACACCACAGGCGACACTGCGTCTCTCAGATCATGTGGAAGTTCTTCCACAGTCACCATTGGGTACAGATCTATACACAGAAGCTGATTGGTAATTTTAAAGTCCGCATCGTCATCTATCGTCTGGACCTCCACTCCCCGTGGTGTACAATAAATCGTGCAGTTCAACTTGCACAACAGATCTCTTCCCAAAAGACAAACTGGACTCGTATCACACACTACAAACTGATGTCTAGTTTGGAAAGTACCTATCTTTACTAAGATCGGTTCTGTCAATGGGCTGCTTATTTTCTTGTTCGCTACTCCAACAACCTGGATCGATTGTCCCGAGAGGGGTAGGTTAGGGACTACTGCAGATCTTACAGTAGACCGGGTAGCTCCAGTATCAACCAAAAGTGTTGCAGGATTGCCCTCAATCTCTGCCTCTACAAAAGGTCCTCTCTGGTCTACCTCTAAGACCGCTCCAAGTGTGCAGTCTTCCTCCCCCTCAGGCACCGTCAGGATAAAGGGTCTAAGCTATCCTCATCATAGCGTTCGAACAGGGGCATCTGTTGGTACGTTCGTGTTCCTTGTGAAAACCTTGGAGCTTGGGGAATCTGAGCGTGAGAATTGTAAACCCCCCTTTCATCGTCCTAGGTCTCGTTATTGTGTTAACTACCTCTTGCGCGGGTGCCTGAGCCCCCTCTTCCTCTTCCTGTACCTGATTAGCTGGGTTCAAAGGACACTCGCGTTTCCAATGTCCGACCTGGCGACAAAGATGACACGCAGTGGTCTTCTTTAGTGTGGCCACGTCCACTCCTGTCTTGGGGTCTACTGGTTTTCCCTTTCCCTGTACCTGCCCATTCTGGTTTCCCTGGAAATTTCCTTGCTTTCTCCCCAAGGTCCCTCCACTAGGCTGACTCTGTGCTGTCTGCATCTGGACAAGCATTAATTTGTCTTTTAGCTTTCGATGTTTTGATTCCACCTCATCACTACAGTATCTCGCATACCGCAAAATTTCATCTAGTGGCTTGTTCTGCCAGCAGATCAAATGGTGCTGTATCATGAGGCTGATTTCCCCTCTCAGACCCGTTACAAACTTTGAGACAAACTGTCCCATATCCTTAGGGTCCAAAACATCTAACCCACTATACTGTTTAAAAACTTGCAGAAGTCTTTCGTAATACTCATGCACCGTTTCCTTGGGTTCCTGTACAGTCCGATCTATCTTAACCCAATCTATATCCTGAGGTGAAATCTTCGACTTCAACCATGTAATCACCTGCTCATACTTTTTCATGACATCAGGTGATGGACCATTTGTAACCGCCTCTCTTTTCGGTTCTGAAGTCGGCCACTCAATAGCGACTTTACATGCTGTCCACAAATCTCCTGGTACCACTATGTCAAACAAGGTGTTCAAATCAATCCACAATACTTTTGAAATCTTCACAAACCGCTCAACCTGCTTGTACCACTCCACCGGTTTTTCCCTCAGCCGAGGAAAATCATTTGTAAATGCAGCCAAATCACCTCTATTCCACGGCACATGCACGTACCCTCCATTCTGTACTTCCCGTAAAGGAAAATTTCCAACACCCGTCGCCCCCCCTCCTGGCGGCGGCGTTTCCCCTTCTGCTCTCTTTACTGGTTTCTTTTTGGACCACCTTTCTTCCCATTTGTCCAACAAAATCCATATTCTCATTCCTATGATCAGGTCTCTGGTGTGCGTCTTTAATCCTGTGATTCTTTTCTCCTCCAACTCCTGATCACTGTAATGCAATCGATGTGGTCCCTGCAACGCTTTAGTTTTGTTCAGGTCCACCTCATATCTTTTGGCCAATTCCTTCAATCTATCATGTGCCATTCTAGCTTTTCGAGTCACATCTTTTGCTACAAACAGCAGCTCATCTGATCCATAAATTTCTATCCTTTCCAAAGGCAGACCCCCACTGATCATTTCGTCTACCTCTGCTTTCAGCCTCACTACGTCTAGCAACCTTGCCTGTACTGCACTCCTCAGTACATCTCGACAACCTGAGCCGTCCCGCTCATCACAGTCACTATTCTGTCCTTGTGACCTATTCCCTTCCATATTCCTGGAACCTGGTCTGTCTTCCGAGACATTTTGTGCCCTATCTCTTTGCATCCTATCCTCTTGGTTCGTTACTGTTGGTGTCCACTCCCTCAAAGCTGACTTAGATTCCCGTAAAGACCTCGGTCTTTCCGGTCTCTCCTCTTCTCGCCCACATGAAGAGTCCGCAGTAGCCGGTAACGGCGTACTTGTGTCTATTGGTCTTGGGAAATGAACCACTCGTACTCCGAACCCATTCCCACTCTCGCTGTTTCCTTCTTCCCTTCTCATCGGCACGGAGCTCCCTTCTCTCACTCGGTCTGGGTCATATACCGGTACTATAGGGCCAATGGTAACCGGTACTGTCAAGGAGTCCGGTAATCTTGTGTTCCCCACAGGAGGCTGTGTTATCATAGACGCCGTTGCCCCCTCCGTTCCTGTGGAAATTCTTCCCACTACTCTCATGCTAGTCTGGTTCTGGCTCTCATCAACTATTGCCACTGCTGGGGTCGTCTTTCCCTCTTCTGAATCTGGGTTAAATGGTGGTGGCCTCTCTGCCAACATCCTATCCAACAAACTGTCATCTAGATCACTGTCGTCCTCATCGATTCTTGTAATCTTTCCATTTTGTATCAGCAGTGGGTATAACTTATCTCCTTCGATCGTGTCTGCTCTCCACCTTTTCTCCAAGGCATCCCACCTTGCATCTTGAAATGCCCTGACCGATTTCTTCACCCTTTCTTGACATCTGTCCTTCTTCCTATCATACGCTGCCCTTATCCACGCATGTAGTGCCTCAAACTGTGTTGGTCTGGGTAGTGGTCGTAATGAAGCCATTACACTCTTGAGCTGGTACAGCACCTCTAACCTGAAAGTACCATATCGAGGGAACGACAATTCTCCTTCTGCTTCTGTCATTTTATGCCAATTCTCAAGCCAAATTATGGTATGCAATCCTACATTCTTTGCCATATAATGTGCTGGTGTATCCTCGGGAGGAGCTTCCTCTCCCTCCCGAACAACCACATGTCTATCACCTCTACAAAGTTCCCTTAAAGCTTTAAAACATTTCATGATGAATCAACTTTGTATTTGCACTCAAAATGTCCGCTTTTACTTCCTGATTCCAATCCTCCAATCCCAGCGCGGTTCACACCAACCGGCCTATCGCAGCGCGGCACTGTTCTGACGTCACTTTTCCTCCGCTCGCAGCAGTTCCCCTCCTTTCTAATTCACTTGTTCTCGCTCGCATCTGTCCCAATCATACTCTGAAATAATGTCCGTCCTACCGAACAATTACCTCTCTGACCGTCAGTCTTACCAATGACCGATCAGCCTCTTGAGCTTGTTGACCTCAATCTGGCAATCGTCTGTCCGCGAAACGACCGGACAATCGCCTTTAGCACACTCGATAGGATTCAATCATTCGATGTTCTGCACACAATAACCTACGACCTGCGTTGGTTATTCACACACTCACTCATGTGTTCCCTATCTTCAGTGGGTCTGTCAATGACGTCTCGTGACCCCCACAACTCTGGTCAACGTTCTCAACTCTGGGTGTATTCTACACCACAATAAATCTCCCGGTCCCGCGCGCGCTCACGGTCCGTTTCTCAATCACACAACTCTCGTTCCAACTCCGCTAGACATCACACAACAATAAAACACCGCAATCTACCAAACATCACTCTTTTCATACTCACTCTACTACGAACTGCTACTTCCGCCGCACCGTCACTCTCCGTCAGTTTTCCACGACCTCCGACATCCTTCTCCCGCGGTCCTCTGGATCAGCTTCACTCGGGCTCTATGGGGCAACTTAGTCTCCTATCTTGCTCTAGATCTCCCCTTACCATCAAAGGTAACCATCCTACTCTGCTACCAACTGATAATGCCGATTCTTATCTAATTATCTATAAGAACCTTCTGGTCGCCAAGATCTTTTTACCTGTTGAATAGTGTAAAGGAGAGAATCTCATCTGGTTATATAACAGCATTCATTTTGTCTGAAAGGACCACTGACTCCGAATTCAAGTTTGAGAATTTATTATCGCCAAAAATAACTGAACGTGCAAGCACCTCAACACGAGGTTAAAGAAATAGATGGGCACTAATACAAATAATAATCTACGCAAGAATCTCATCCGACTCAGGATAAGAAGAATAGAAAGTTCTAGGAGGACCAACCAGACTATGATTGCTCCTATTTCTAAGTTGCTCTTCATTGGCCTAAACAAGCTTAAAATCAATTGCTGTCCCTACACTAACGCTAAGTGGCATCCCTGCATAACGATTTTCCCAGGCAAGAAAGAATAAAAGGTGTCAGCTGTGAAGACTTCCTAAGAAGTGCAATCACATAGTACCTAAGCTCAGCTCTGTCCTTCTCTCAGGTCTCCCCTACCTCTTCTCTGGCCTCCTCCCTCAGGGCACTATCCCTAATACAAAAACCCCAATACAATTGTACACGCCTTTGTCCCGCCTCCTTGGCCAGGTCTTCTTTCTTGTGCTTTTCCACTGAAACGGTGACTTCATCCTGGACGGTTGCGTTGACCTTGAGTCCCAGGCACCTTCTCCGCCGAAAGTATCATCCCTACATTCCTTTTCACTCCCCGTACCATGCCTCCCCTCTCTCTAGCTTTCGAAAACAAAGAGTTAGTCTTACTAACGAGACATGTGTCCTTGCACCTGCAACAAAAGATACTTTCAACAGAAACCTTCTACTGTGCAAATTAAATCTACCGTTTGTGCCCAGAGAGCCTTACCAAGAGAATCTTTTCACTGCCTACAAAAATAAGCTAACATAAGAATAAACCAGGCCTTCCCTAAGCATATATGTAGTCAGGCCTTTACATATAACTTTTAAACACACATCTTATGTTTCCCTATAAGCATTTTCATTATACTTCATATGCAAACAATGAATTACATGTGCAACTTTACTATGGTGCACGTTTAAACTACTGCAATTACATTACATCCACGAACTAATTTCTCTATGCATTATGTTCACACAATTTAATAAGCATTACATTACATCAATATCCTAACACCATTATGCTACTGGGTTCACTTTGTCTCAGCGAACTATTCATTCTTTACTAAACATACATGAATATGAAACTGAATATACGAATATATGTCTGAATACATGTGGATGCGGCCTATCAATGATTATGATGCACCCCTACAATTCACAAGAACATTTCGCTCTATCACACACGCATATTAAATGTGCACTATTGACTTATTTTTGAGTTGTCTTTACTAGGCCTGATTAATGTGCTGCATAATATATTGTTTTCCATTTTCTGCTAACATGACATTTTTTGCTGGTATTCACATGCATTGTTAGTTGAAGAATAGATACATTACTGTACTAGTGATAGAGAGAAAGAGCCTGACAAGAAGACCTTGACGAAAGAACATGGAAGGCCAGAGCGTTAACTGAAAGGCCTATTCAGCAATGTTAGAACCTTGCCTGTGTGTGAAAAGATGATGTCGTTCCCATGTCCAGTGTGAGATACTTTGCGAATGTTGTAGTCTACAATGTGAGAAGTGGAGAAAGACAAAAGACCCCTGATGATGTGAACAGAGGGGTGTTACCTGAATGATTTTGGTGTGAATAATTGGAGTCTACACTGTCTGAGGTTACCACACTTTTCCCTGGAATTTGAGAGGTTTAGACCTCTATGCTTTCCTTGATTCTTTGCTGAGTGTGGCTTAGACTAACACTTACTTCCCTGACCCAAAGAGACTCTTGGCCGAGCTTATGAAATGCTGACACCTTTCTACTTATTTTCCAGCCTATTTCTATTTTCCTCATTGGAATTTACTGAATTTTGAGATCCTTTAGACCTTAGAATCATCCTTTTGACTTGGACTTTATTTTAGGTGAGTTAGATTTACCCTTGTATGGACAAGAAAAACTGAGACTAATCTCTGAGCATCAAATCCTTTTGTTAATCTTTTGTATTGCTGTGACTGAACTTCTTGTTTGCCTAATATTGTTCCGCCTCAATTTCTTCCGAAGGTTGGGCTTTCCCATTGTTATTCTGTATCTTTATAGCATGGTGTTAAGAGTCATGTATCTTAACTTGATTCTTAATTTGTATTAGAACATTGGAATGTTGGGAGCTCCATTGAAGACAATAAATCTTCTTAGCAATATTTACCGATTCCTGGTCCTTATTGTGCAGCCAAATGGGTTACACTGTTAATTGAAATTGATTGATGTAAATGTTAACTCCCATCACCTCTCAGGCGGAAAATAAATGGCCCATCGGGGGATCAATGGTAAGAAAGTGAGCCCAGAAAATGCTGGATCAAAAGTGATGTGGTATGTTTGCCCTACAATGGTACAGGGCCCAAATTTACTATTTTTCCATGCAGCATTGCAACAAAAGTTGCAGAGTTGCGTGAAAAGGAAACAGCAGGATGGCGCCATATCTACTAAGGTATGAGAAAAGGCATGGGATGTTTACTGTAGCCTCTTATAGTACTGAATCAGCCCTGGTGGAAGTCTCGGAAGCCATTCGGGAGTGCTTGGATTCGGGCGGTAGGGCAGCTCTCATTTTGTTAGACCTCTCGGCAGCATTTGACACTGTCCCCCACTCTCTGCTGCTAACCCGCCTTGCAGATATGGGAATTTCAGGCGCTGCCCTGAGCTGGCTGAAATCAATTTTGGAGGGGCGTACGCAACAGGTCTGGCTCCCCCCGTTCTCCTCCTCACCTCAGAAGGTGACTACGGGGGTGCCTCAGGGGTCCTCTTTGAGCCCCCTTCTTTTTAATCTATATGTCACCCCTCTGATTCATTTGGCTGAAGAGTTGGGAGCCAAAATTATAGCATACCCTGTGACACTCAGCTTTTGTTCACCTGGGGAAAATCAGAGTGTTCCAGGTGATTGGCCAGAAATTGTTTGTCAGCAGTCTTTCAATGGCTTTCCTCAGCACAGCTTAAATGTAACGAGGACAAATCAGAAATCCTCCTTTACGGGACCTTTCCCCCCCAGTTCAGGGAAGTACTATGGCCAGCCGAATTCCCCATGCCAGCCTCGACGGGGCAACCCGCTAAGAATCGTGGAGTCTGGTTCGAAGAGAATCTTTCTTTTTCTACCCAGATAAAGAAGCTAGCGGGGAATTGCTTTGGGATACTTAAAACCCTTAGGAAATTTCTCCCGCTCCTCCCTAGGGCAGCCAAGGAAACGGTGACTCGGGCCCTGATACTTTCACAGATCGACTGCGCTAACGCTTTATATGTCGGCCTTCCGGGTTACCTACTCAATAGACTGCAGGTTGTCCAAAATGCTGCAGTGAGGCTTCTTTTTAACATCCCGATGAGAAGCAGCGTTAGACAGCATCTGCGTTCACTTCATTGGCTGCCTGTGGCCGAACGAGTTATGTTTAAAGCCCTGACCCTGGCCCATCGTGCTCTGCATGCCTGCGGCCCTATCTACTTAAGGAAGCATTTCCTGTTCTACACCCCCGCCAGACACCTCCGCTCATCCTCTCAGCTTTTGGCCCACATCCCTCACTTCCGGCTTACTAGGATGGGGGGCAGTTCTTTTGCTGTCAGAGCTGCCTCGGCATGGAACTCGCTTCCTCTGGCTCTTCGCTGCATTCAAGACTTCGATCTTTTCAAAAAAAGACTGAAGACGCATCTTTTTGTTTAATTCTGGCCCTCTTCCCCTCTCTAGGCTCGCGCCGGGACACTCCTTGGAGTATTTGTGCGCGCTATAAGCTTAAATAACATAACATAACTGAGAGTTTGGAAAATTAGACCAAAAAATCAAAAACAAAGTGCTCTCGAGGGGAAAAATGAACATTTAAAGAAATGTACAAATGTGATGGAGTTTGATGAAAACATTATATGAATACAGGAATGGTATGGCAATAACGAATTAATTTCATATTTGTGACATAAATTCCATAAAGAATTGATAATTTACAATTCTTTCTTTAAATGGAAGTATTAATTTTTCCCATTGAGAGTACTTTTTTTAGATTTTATATCTACTAAGATATGGAGCATCTGCTGTCATTCCCTGCGCTAGCACAATTTAAGCTGCCTTGAACCACGCAGGCCTCCTTGTATTATAGTGCAGGAATGTGTATGTGATATCTAGCATGGAATGTATACTGAAAGGGTACTCTTCCAGTACAAAATACTGTGTTTAGGCATAGTTTAAAGCTTTCTAACTTTCCATGTGTGCTGTACATAACAGCATGGCAGGTTCTTGTTTACCACCTTCCCAATTAAAACTTTTTGTTGTCTACCACCAGCGAAACATGTTTGTCTGAGGTCCCACAGCCAGCCTAGGCCCTGCCCTTGCCTTCTTATCACATAATCCTGGTCCTGCTCCAGCCTGCTGTCAATGGCATGCACTCTCAACTTAATAAACCCGGTCTGTCAAATGAGTCTCTCTTACTTTTCCTTGCTCTTTTTTGCCTAACAGCCCAGAGATATCCTCCTTTCTTTCCTAATCTCTCTCCCCAGTGAAGCCCAGCGTGCAGCTCCTGGAGAAATTTGCTGTGTCTCCAAGCTTACTTACATGGCAGATTGTTCCAGCTGGGCTCCCAATTGATGGAACTAGGCAAGGTATTTTGCTTGAGCTGGAAACCGAAATTCGACCTGTTTAAATGTCATTCAGAGGATGTAGAAGAATGTATGATGATACAACGCATGCATTCACATCGCATGCTATTAGATCGCGGTTTTTACCACGCAAGTCGTTACAACGACTTTCGTTGGAGGGCGCTGGACTTAGGAGTAGTTTAATTTACTATTCCAACTCCAGCCTACGTACAGTAGGGAAGGTGTTGGATAGTAAATTAAACTATTCCTTGTCCTATAGCGCCCTCCAACGCAAGTCGTTGTAACGACTTGCGTTGTAAAGACTGCGATCTAATGGCATGCGATGTAATGCATGCGTAGTAAAGGTTGTTTCCCGATGTAGAAGTATTGACACCTTCATTGTCATGAAACTGTTGTTTCACTACTTATGCCAATTAATTTTTACATCGCAGACACAGTGTTCTTAAAGCAGCAGGTAGTTCAGGAGCACACTCAGATTTTAAAAGAGCGACAATCATTTTACACATCTTTTTAAAGTTTGATTTAATGAATCTTAAAATGCCTCTCTTTGAGCAAATTACAGAAATAATATCTGATGTACATATCATTCTGCAGGGCATTTGATTTGCAAAGTTGTCCAGAGGTCATTTGTTGTAACACAGACAATACTCGAAATTGAAGACAAGTTTAAAAGCGTAACTGGGATATGCAGAATAACAGGCGAACGCTCATTATTATTACAAGAAGTGCATTTTCTGCTGTGCACAACATTAAATGGTTGTAAACATATTATTTTTCTCTAGGAGGTGAAAACGACAGTGTTCATAAAATTGTGTTTCTGGGCTTCCATGCAAGGCAAAGTCCTTAATTGTCAGAGAATAACAATTTTAGAAGGATCTACACAATCTAATAAGTGTTTCTTCTTAATGGAACCTCTGTATTTTCTATGGCTTGGGATCTCTTTTGTATCATTGTGTCTTACATTGTCAAAATAAATAGATAATATAGATAATCAAGCCAGACAATGTACCACATAATTTGCTTGCAATTCGTAATATGCCACACTATTTGCTGTTTCGTAATGCATAATATTGACAACACTGCCACATAACTGCTCCATAATTCCACAGTCTCTATCCATAGTTTCCTCCTATTGTCGTCAGAATGCAGAAGTGTATCCATGTGAAGTTAATGCACTTAGATTAGGGGAACATGACAATATACATTATACAATTTTTCATTCTTGGTTTCTGTACCTAATATTTTATCTCAAAAGTCACCTTTTGACTTTGTGTGATCTTGGACATAAGGGTACAAGAAACTGCAATATGGTCTTTGAATCCTGGCAATAGTAAGCAGCCTTTGACACGGTTCAGGGTACGCTCGACTGGGATTCTAGGAGGATTAATTATCTAAATGCAACTATTATTTCTCAACGGATTCCGCAAATGGCAAGCGCAAGCACAATTATCCAATATGAAACTCTTATAACAGCGGTAGTAAATGAGTTACAAAATGATAACGTTCTGATAAAAACGAAGAGATTTATTCAAATGAATCCCATAATTAAGAAATTTTCTGTAGATATAAATGATCTCACTCGTCTCCAATTTGCGAACTATTCACCAGCAAAAAGAAAGAAATCCAAATGCTTCAGAAAACAAGCATTTGCAATGCAATAGGTCTCGCATTATTAAAGTTTGAGCTATTGGTGTTGCATTTGCAAGAGTTTCAGCTATTGCCATTGTAAATGACAATGCCTTTTATTTATGTGTTTCGAAAAGCTGTATGCAGTGCATAAACACGCCCTTTGTACTTATAGTCCTTGCTTACGAAAAGGAAGGCTGGCAGTAAAAGAGGCATAGTTACTGCCAGCGTTGCTTCTCGTAAGCAACGACTGCAAGTACAAAGTGCCTGTTTACGCACCGCTTGCAGGTTTTTAAAATACAGAAATAAAAGGCATTGGTATTTACAATGCCAATAGCTCAAACTCTCGCAAATGCGACACCTATTGCATAGCAAATGCTCGTTTTCTTATTGCGTAGTAGAACCACTCTTTGTGGAAAACAACAATTATGCCATGCCAGATAGTCTTACAGGCATTCACAGATATACAAACCTACAATAAGTTTCCTATATTGAGGTTTTGGAATGTTCCGTTTTTTAAAGCACAATAAAGATGGGGGGCTGTTGGTGGGGGTTGAGAGGTAACTCCCACCTTTAACTTGTGAGGGCCTGAGCCTGGTGAGGTAGCCTGTCTGCTTTGTTTCACTGTTCTACCAAGGTTTTAGGAACTGTAAGATTCCTATCAACAACAGCAAGTGATGGATGATCTGTGGCTCAAAACCTAATCCCAAGTAGTAATTGTAATAATTCATTATTATTATTTAGACCGGACTAAATATTGATAATGAATCATTACAATTACTACTTGGGATTCCGCTTTGGTTTGCCCACAGATGAGTGCAAACATCCTTTTTGTGTGAATATTAATCCAAAATGAGGGATGAATGCTAGCCACTAAAAAACAAAAGTGTCTGTCCATCCCCTATTTCCCCTTGCTATTTTTCCAGATGTGGTCTGGATGAGATGCCCACAGATTTGCCCGAGCAGCCGGGAGTGCACATCTGTTTGGTGGGAAGGGATAGCAAAAGATGGTGAGGGCGAGGAAGGAAGTAGGGGGAAAAGTAAGAGTAAAAAGGATAGAGAAGGTTGGGAAGGGATAGCAAAAGATGGTGAGGGGGAAGGAAGGAAGTAGGGGGCAAGGCAAGAGTAAAAAGGATAGAGAAAGTTGGGAAGGGATAGCAAAGGATGGTGAGGAGGAGGAAGGAAGTAGGGAGCAAGGCAAGAGTAAAAAAACATTGGCATAGCCAATAGGTCTCGCCTTCGGGACCTTATGAGTGTTTAGCCATATAGCACATTATCCATTACGTTAGCCATTAAAGTTTGTGGTCGATTAATGGCGGGAGACATCATTAATATACTGTCGAGAAAAAGCCTTCAAATGAATGGTTATATAAGCACACTTAGTAATAATTATAGTTTTGTCAGAAATTGATTGATACTTTGATTAATTGCCAGAAGGCATTGGACCAGGTGTAAAGTATGTGCAGGTTTGCTTCTGTGTTCTGTAAACCTCACGCTGCATGAAAGGCACAGACATACCCATTTATCACTAATTACTCACCTGTTGGACTTCCAAACTGTGCCAGAACATCTACAGCACACAAAAAAGCAGCCTCTACAGCACTTTGCAGAGTACTTCAGCATGCACATTCCATGCCTTTTGCATCGAGAGGTGGAACAAATTACTCAGCTCCAAGTGATTTGGTCAGACACTAAACAGCCATTCCAGTCTCAATCAAACGGGTTCTACCACTGAAATGCTACTACAAACCTTACAACTATTGTGCATGTAAAATAAGGAGATAAGACGTATATCATGACAAGTAGAAACATTTAACGTCACTAGGTATGTTCTGATGGTAGACGAAGAGAGGCATGTTAGCTTGTGAATCTCCTATCCAGTAAAGAACAAAAAATTATCCAGCAAATCTATAGAACATACACCATCAGACCTTTCATTAAAGAACACAGAGCAAAACAAAGTGTGATCCTGGTAGCCACCAGCGTACAAACAGCTGAAAGGACTATCCCAGCTTCAAATGGAGACAAGAATGTAGACCAAAGAACTAGCCACTGAAGGTGATGCCGCACCTCCAATCTGCGAGGATAAGAGATAAAATATCACATTTCTACCTTTCATGAAAAGGTATACAACCGAATGTAGGACTACCCTAACGTCATACCAGGAGATGCTGCAAAATGTAGGTCTGTATTACCCATTAGCAGAGCAAAGTAGCCCCCACCCACCAAAGTGAATACTTCAGAATACAGGGCCAACCTAACTACCTTGAAAGAAGATGCAACAGAACATAAAGAAATCCTATCTGCTATCAGCATCGAGCTGCCTACCTACGACCAGAGGCAATGGGGAGAAAACAGGCCTATCCTATCTGCCTTTAGTGATAACAGAAACACTTCGCGGTAGCTTTCCTGCAATGCAAAGATTATACTAAAGAACATATATTACACATCTTTCGATTATAGGATGTTGCAACCTGTCATTAGAGATAAAATGTTATACTACAGAACTACCCTACCCGACATCACGTAACGACTTGTAATATTACCTCACTTAACAACAGAGGAGAACAAAATGAAACGTGGGATTACTCCATACGACATCAAAGCGGATCCCGCATAGTTGGTGAGTATAGTGCTATATCTGCCGGTCATAAGCGAGGGAAGGTAAACAATTCTCTAACTCCTTACGTGCTCGAGCAACTGAACGACACTCCCCTAGACATAAGTGATAGATACTAGCTGCAGACGTCGGCCGTGTATGAGCAGGCTTGTCTTCTATACATCGTACACAGGCTCCTACAAACTTCCAGTGGCCTTAGTATGTAGCCGCTGAAACTTTTGTAACCAGTTATCTGAGTACGTAGGGGCTAGATCGAGGTGCTAACACTAATTTCCCAAGGTACACTCCAGGATCGCACCACAGGGCTGGAGGAAGTTCGGTTGCAGCGAGGGGCGCCTCTTGTCTAGCCTTTCACCCTCTAGCCCGTCAACAGGGCTCCCCAAGGCAACATATACTACCCAACTCTTACCATCAAAGCCCCGGGTGAAGCTGCGCCCGAGAGGAGAGGAGGAAACACCCTGTTTCCAGCTTAGGATGAGGAAGAGTCATAGACATAGAAGAGAGGCAAATTCTTGTCCCACCTACTTAGCGTGTGACGCCACGAGCAGTGGACCTTACGCGGCCATTTTGCGCAGGAGCTTGCTCACAGAGAAGGTAAGGAGGTTACCGTTAATTGAATTCATAGGTATTTACTAACACAGGAGATCTTTTAATGTTTGTATCAATATGACTCTATTTGTCCTTTTTCTAAATACATTTACCTACTTTTGTACGGTTCACTTATTTTAATTTTTATTAGATATTCACGAACGTATGACTTTGTAAATTATTATTTAAAAAGTATTTTGAAAAACGTTTCATTTCGCATTACATTTGGAAGCTTTGGAATACGAAAAATTACATTTTAGCATGGCCACTAAATCATTCTGTCTGCAGTAGCTGGTGAGCTGCGCTAGTTTCCGTATCTATGGTCTGCTCGAACTTCCGCCCCTCTGCCTGCTTGAAGCTCACTGCTAAGTTACTTCCGCCACTCCCGGTGCACCCAGGAAAACAATCCGATGTCAAGCACTGTCCCTGCAACCCTGGTAGCAACTAGTACTGTTCCAGACAGTAGCAAGTGTCGTCTGCTTAAGGAGTAGAGAGGCATTCTTGGCAGTCACTTTGTACGGGTGCTGCATCCACATTTCCCTTCAGATCGACTGAGGAGATCAGTCGGTGACTTCCAGTCTGCTTTGAATGGTGAGATCACCCTGTCTTCTTCCCTCTCTTTGCTGGGTGAGATTACCCTCTGCCCTTTCCTTTAGATACTCGCCCTGTATTTTCACTCCCACCATTCGAGCCTGCTTTTTGAGATCAGTCTTAGTTTTCTAGCCTTTGACTATTTTTGTGGGATTATTTTAGAGAGTGAAATCACATCCTGCCAATTGGCCCATATTATTTTATGTACGATATTTCCAGCAAGTCTCCTGGCTGTTTATTCAGCAGCACCGTGCATTCTGGGACTCGCAGTTTAATTTTTCCCTATTTTGAGGGTGGCCTCCCAAGTCCCAGAATACTAAGGGTTCTACTGAGAATTAAAGAGTGTTTGACGGTGTCGTGCACGGAATCAGGCCATTTGGCATCAAATTAGAAGACAGTTGTAACTAAACCTTCCAAAAGTGAGTATTTCTCATGGAAACTTGTTGGTTTGAGTTGTTAATAACGTTACGATATCCCTCCTATTAAAAATGAATTCGATCAAGGTCTGTCAAAGGTAAGTTGAACAATGAATGGAAGTGTGCGTATTCAGCTTTCTAGGTAAAAAGAGGTACATGCGTGGTTTTATACCCTGCTTTCCATTCCAATTATTAGGAGATTACAGTAGGTGCATTAACGTTCTTACACGAGTAATTGCACATACGTATGCTAATTCAGTCAGCAGGGCATCCCGTACACTTAAACTGATTACAGGCAACTGGTTCATGACAGATCTCCTTCTGACAAGAATGGGGACGTAAATGACTCAATGGTTTCCCCGGAGACTTTAACATGATGCACCCGGTTTGCGGCTGTGCAGGCTCAGCTGCTCATTGTAGGCCTGACCTTGCATTTGTTTTGGGTTAAATCTGTTGTATTTGCTGAACTGCAGTATTCCTTCTGCACTAGTTTAGTGATTTGTGACTGTCTGGTCCTGGGCATCCCCTAGTCAGTTTGCAAGCTGTAGAAAGGGATACTTTCGGGAGGCACTAGGAACTGACAGACATGATAATGGAATATTATCATGCTGGGACTGAAAATATGTAAATATCGAGTTCATTGACTTGATGCAAGCTATAGTACAGTTTTTAAACACCGCTTTTTTTCCGATATGGTTTGAAAAGTTTACGGTTTACGCACCTATACACAAACAACAGCGTTTATGTTAGCCTGCCAATTTGTTGACCTTTCTAAATATTTTTCTTACATCTTTGTTGTTGTGCGCTAATGTTTAATTTCTCCGTTGACTTCCAGTGCCTCTTCCTTTGTGTATGTATTAATGCACTAATCGAGGTGCTCTAGGTAAGGCTTTTTAGGTGTTGCTTGACCTTATCTGCTCAATAGAAAAATAAAAGCCAGTGGTGCGCGCGCACCACAGAGGAGCCGGGGGGGAGCGCGGCAGCGGCAGCAGACGAACGCGCGCTGCTGCGCGTTCTGGCCACCGTCGGGAATGGGCGCGGCAAAGGCGGGACATGCGCCCGCCTTTGACCAATCGCGTGCCGTCCCCATCAAAAAAACGTACGCTCCAGCCAATGTGGGCTTCCGAAAACAAAACCACACGCACGAGCGTGTGGGTCGTTTTCAGAAGCCCTTTCTAGAGGTCTCGCGCTGCGCGAGCAGTTCTGCACACTGCAACGCTAGGCGCGAGACCTAAAAAGAAAAGGACCCGCCTCTCTATAATAGCTGACAAAAATGTTATTGATTTAAAGCAGCGGATGCAAGTACGAATTCCGTCCTTTCTGGTCTTTGATTGCTGCACAAAGTTGTAGCAAAAAAAAAACATCTAAAGTGTCTATCCCTGGTCCAGTCTGGATAGATGTTATCTCAGATCTCTATAGGGAAAATGTAACTACTAAAATCAACCAACCCGTCTATTCACACCGTAACAAACATTCATAAGATGTCTTTCCTCCAACACAAGATACGGTGATTGCACAAATAAAGCAAGAGTCTCTTCAGCTATGGCACCCGACAGAATTCCGGTAATAGTTATAAAACTAGGGGGGGATTCCAAACTCCTCCTTTTAAGCACTGCTTTTTATCTGGTCAGGTTCCAAATGCCTGGAAAGGTAGCATCATAATTCCTCTACATAAGAAAGACTCACGTTCCCTACCCAGCAATTTCCGTCAGATAGCTCTACTTGATGCAACAGGGAAAATGTATGTGGGTTGCACCTTAGAACAGCTGCAGGATTGGGTTTTAGTCAAAGGGATAATACCGTGGGAACAAGCAAGATTTCGTTCCAAACAATTTGTTGCAGATAATATTGCGATCGTACAAACTCTAATTGATAAGTATGTAGTTGGAAAGTTACAAATTCTGTACACTGCGTTTATTCACTTTTCCATCGCCTTTCGATAAAGTAGACAGGCCTGCTCTCTGGGAAAAACTACTGGGGCTGGGAGTTCCACCGAATCAACGGAGAGTGATAATAGCACTCCTCGACATCGTGTAGAATGCTGATGGGTGGGAACAAAGGGCCCACCCCTAAAATCTGCACTAGGAATGGATTGAAACAACGATGTCTCCTAGTTCCTCTTCTCCTTTTCATCTACTTACACGATCTAACAGCCCAATTCTTGGATATAAGACACTTTCTCCCACGCCTTGCCGCCTATGATCTTCATGTACTGATGTACGCTGATGACGTGCTTTTGTTCGATGTAACCTGAATTGGATTGCAACGAAATCTGAGTGCCTTGAATAGCTATGCTCGGCAGAATTTCTTAAATATTAATATATCTAAAATAAAAGTTTGTTTTTAAGGGAAGAAAATCATGTTGTACCTATCACTGGAGGGTCGGTGGAAACAATGTTGAAATAATAAAAGCATACACTTAACTTGGAAGTTTTTTTCCCCAAAATCTGGATAGCAAACTGCACCTTTCTCATTTAGGTAGAAGGGCTCTAGCAAGCAGAGGTGAGGATTTTAAATAACTTTTATATAGCTTCCGGTAGGAGACACTTTAATATTTTATTGCAAAGTACGAAGGGAGGGCACTGCGTAAAATAACTGTGAGCCAAGCAAATCCAGTTCAAGCGTTACGTCTAAAAATAGCATCAATTAGTTCTGTTGCATCTGCTATTGCAAGTATTCCATACTGGGCCTATAGTTGGTTACATGCTTCAGACGGTACACTCAGAGATTTCTTAAAACAAGAGTATTTTGTAACTTCTAGTTTGAATTTCACATTTATTAGAAATCTTAGGCTTGTCCTGGAAAAATTAAAATGTAAGTTAACCCTGGGCAAAGCACTACGCTACGCTCGCGTAGTTTGCGAAGTTTGCGCAACTTCGCACAACGCAAATTGCACGTAGCACAGTGCAAACACGCGTAGCGTAGCGTAGCGTAGTGCAGCGGTCATTTTTGCTTGCTCGCGGTCCTCAACGTCAAGTTGGCGACCGCGAGCAAGCAAAATGACATCCCGGCGAGACTTTTTCTCGTTCGCGATCAGCAACATCAAGTTGCCGATCGCGAGCGTGGAAAATAAACCTCCCGGCGAGATTCTCAACGCGGGGAGGTCAGGTTTCTCATTGCGAGTGGTCGCGTATGCTCGCGACCGCTCGCGATGAGAAACTACCAGTCCGCGTTGAGAAAGCTGCTGCTCGAGTAAAAATCTACTCGAGCGGCAGTAAAAGACAGCTTGCACTGTGCAAGATGCCGTTTTCAATGATTGCACAGTGCGGACAAGCATCCGGCACTGTGCAATCATTGCGAACAGCGCACTACGCAGTTCGCGTAGTGCTACGCGTAGCTCGCGTAGTGCGAACTGCACTTTGCGTAGCTTCGCGTAGCGCTACTTCGCGAACTACGCCCAGCTTAGTTAGAATACCTTCATACATGGTCTCCTGGACAACTTAAGTATTTTTTTAAAAACACCATCCAAAGATTTAGTTTTAAGGAGGATAGTAACCATTGTAAGCCATTTAAGCTATTTTCCTCTTTACCAACTAATATTGAGTTTATGCATCCTCAACAGTATCTTTCCTTTTCACTTGATCATGGAGCTAGGTGGGTAATCTTAGCACTCAGGTTAGGCATACTAGCTCTGAAAGCTTATAAAAGCCACTGGACTTCATCGAGAGATGAGGCAGGTCTCTGTGACCAGTGTAAAGGTGAGATCCAAGACTTAAACCGTTATATATTTCCTTTAAATCTGAAATTTAATGTAACAAATTGGGACACATTGATTAATTTTATTCTTTTTCCTCTGGGAGATGTTGTTTGTTATGATGTTTTTACATTTTTTAACTCATTTCTGAAACTTTTTTTGACTGTATAGATGTTGTTATTAAGAAATGCCTTTATGTGTATATTATATTAATTGCTGATCTCAGTAGAGTTCTAAATCAAACACATGAAATGGCCTGAGTATTATCATATCAATTTGTTCACTGAGAAGAATTATCTAGGCATTTTTTACACTGAACTCTTACTATAACAGTCAATGTGGTAAACATTTTCGGGATAGGAAGGGGGATACAGCATATGTAATGAATGCCCCAGAAACCATAGACTGAGTACAATGGAACATTGTCAGAAACCGTTGTTTTGTCATAAACCGTTGTTATCTTATGTACTCAATTGGTGTTGGACTTGGCCCTTTCTGCAAGGTCATCCCCAAACGTTTTGCCTTCACCCTCCTGTTTTCTGAACCTGCTTTTGTTGGCCTTAGGATACTTTACCACTGCTAACCAGTACTATAGTGCATGTTCTCTCTCCTTTAAACATGGTAAAATTGGCTTACACCAAATCAGCACTTTTAATTTACTTGTAAGTATCGAATAAAGTGGCACTACATGCCCCAGCGCCTGTAAATTAAATGCTACTAGTGGGCCTGCAGCATTTATTGTGTCACCCACTGAAGTAGCCCTTTCATCATGTCCCAGATCTGCCATTGCAGCTTGAATGCAGTTTCAAACTGTCTTTTCGACCTGGCAAGACAAATCTCTTGCCAGGCCCAAACCTCCCTTTTTGATATGCCTAAGTCACCCCTAGGTTAGGCCCTGAACAGCCCAGAGGGCAGGGTGCAGTGTATTTAAAAAGTTTGGCTCGTACTTTTTAGTTTTACATGTCCTGGTAGTGAAAGACTCAAATTCGTTTTTCACTACCGTGATACCTACATCTCCCATAGGACAGCATTGGGGTTAACTTATTATATTTATTAAGTGATAGCTTGCAATTTGGAGCAGATAGGAATGTCATGTTTGGTGTCTGAGAATAAAAAATCCTCTTTAATGGCAAATTCAGACTTTAAGTTACAATTTGAAAATGTCACTTTTAGAAAGTTGGCATTTTCCTGCCCTATTTGGTGCCTGCAGCCTATTCCTGGGTCACATGACATGGTGCAGCTGGCAGTTGGGCTTTGTTTATTTCTCTTAGACAACCACACAATAGAGGGATTAGGTATGCCTGGATGGGCCATCAACTGGCAGGATGGTGGGGAGGAGCTGGGCACAACCACACTTGCAACTGAACATGATGTGCCCTGCCTTCAAATAAAGGACTTGTCACCACTGCATTGTTCATGTAGCCAGCTTGAAGCCAGGGCAGAAGAGGTAGGAAACTTCAAGTACTTTAAAGGAATTTCTCTAGAAACTTCTCCTACTTCAACGTGGGCACCAGATATAAATATTTTAGCCTCAGACCCAACTCTTCAGTACTCATCTGGACCTATAAAAAACACAGAAGAAGGACTGCTGTGCTGCTTTTCTGCAAGAAAGTCTGCCACTCCGCTGCCCTGCTGTGCTGCCCTGCTGCCCCCTGCCCTCCTGTCTGAATGAGAAAGACTGGACCTGCATCTTGAACCCAGGACCACCAGACTGACTCGAAGAGCTAGATGCCAGGCCTCCTGATCAGAACCCCAGGGGCAGAACAGTCTCCAACAACCTCGAACCCAGCACCTGGACTCTGCCAGTTGTGAGTCCTGCCATCCAAATTGGTGCCACCTCAGTCCTGGACCCTCAGACGTGGGCATAAATGTGCTCTGCCAACCCAGTTGTGGTCCCGTTAAAATCAACGCAGCACAGCGCATCGTCTCCCAAAACTCTGCATCGGAGCCGCAGCTTGACGCATCGCCTCACAGAACTGTGCGACGCATCCCAGAAGCAGAACTTCGCATCATAGCCCACAGCTGCCTCGGAACAGTCGCTGCGCAACACATCCTTGATGCAGGTCTTCACATCGCAAGCCCCTCATCAATGCCATCCTCGACATCAACGCAGGACACCATATTGCAAGCCCTGCAACTTCTTTGGAACCAGCCGGTGTGCAACACATCTTCAAAGCAGGACCTCACATTACAAGCCCCTCGTCAACAACATCCTCGACGACAACACAGGACCTTGCATAATAACTTCACAACTTTGGTAGTAGTAGTTCCCAAAAGGGAAATGACCGCACATCAAATACTGTCTTGTCCTTCGTAATGCCAATACTGTGTGAAAATAGTCTAAGCTTAAGCGAGGTGCTATGTAGGCTCTGCACCTTACTACCAGAAGGTGCTACTTGCGCAATAACAGATTTATGCGCTACAAATAATAGAACCTTTTGTGCAGCACTCTCTCTTAAGTAAATCAAAAGACAAAATAGTCCTGAAGTATGATTACAATGTGGATTCAGTTGTCCACAACATTCCCATTGAAATACAAAGATCCCAAGTTGAAATCTTCTTTTCTCATGAACAGAAGGAGTCCAGAAAGTTCGTTGGTTCCATTGTTGATTTATTGTTTATGTGATTCAGCAAACATCAGCCGACATGTGTTTCGTCTTAATCAAAAAGACTTTTTCAAGGCGATTCAAAAATTCTGGTTTTCTAAGGCATCCCTGGCCTTTTGGTACAGCTAACCAGATACATCAAATTCCATATCGTCAAGCCCTTTCAAATATAAAAGAACTCCAAGTCGTAGATCCTAAAATTTGGTAAGTCTATTAATAAGTCCTTCAACGCATAGTAATAAGTCCATACACGCACGAGAAATGTAATTATAGGCACAGTGCCGAGTAAGAGTCCTTGATAAGCCTCCTCTCTTAAGTGTGGATCTTGTGTGTATAAGTCATAAATCCATCATGAAGAATGACAACGTGGTATAGTAAAACCACTCTTTGGGGGCTAAGTGAGTCCCTCTTGCCAGCAACCAAGTCTTTGCTAGCATAATCGCAAGCCCTCAGTTCAGTAGCAGGGCTGCCTCCGGCGTGTCCGCAGGACCTTGCATGGCAGCCTCTTAGCTGCCCGGAGCCAATGCTGCAAGACCCATCTCCACACCAAGACCTTGCATTGGCTCAACACGGATCTCGCACAGCTCTGCAACCAGGATTTAATATACTCTTGTTCAGTAGGACATACTGGGGCCCTGTAGCTAGCCTGCGCTCCATTGCGGTCGCCTGAACTTGTTCTGGCACGACCAGATAACCACAGTTGGCGCTTTGTGCTTTTTGATGCTATTTTCACTTAAATCTTTAAAATTGCATATCTCTGGTACTACTAATTGGGTTTTTGGCCATTTGGTCTTAAATTATTTATTAAAGTTTATTCTACTTTTCTAAATTGGGGTGGGCTTTTTCTTGTGTTGTTTGTCACTTTATTACTGTGTGAATTGCTGCATAACTACTTTACACATTGCCTCTAAGTTAAGCCTGACTGCTCTGTGCCAAGCTACCAGAGTGTTGAGCACAGGTTAATTTGGGGTCGCTGTGACTTCACCCTGACAAGGATTGTGGTTGCTGCTTGAGTAGGGTATCATCTCCCTCAACCAGTAACCCAATTTATTACAATTAGCATATTAATATTTTATTTTATCAGAAATTCTGCCACCAACTGTTTCATACTATGGATAAATAGAAAGCTGCTTAGTTATACATTTTACATGCTTTTACAGTAGCAAAAACTGTAATGAGAGTTAGTTTCTCAGGCCTTATGGAATTTGTGCAGACATTTTACAGATTTTATGAAGCTTAGATCTTCAGTACTTTCCACAAATATTTCCACTTCAGGCAATTATGACCTCCTCCACGTAAACTAGTATTTGACAGCTTCATCCTGTCCAAACATATTCCGATTACCCAAACACCTAAAAAATTCAGATGTTTCTGAACGTCCCATAATGATTCACTGTTGGGTTACTGGTTGACTGGGGTGTGAAGCCTGGTCAAGCAGCAACCACAATCCTAGTCAGGAAAGGCACAAAAAAAACAAATTAACCAGTGCTCACCCCCTGGTAGCTTGGCACAGAGCAGTCAGGCTTAATTTAGAGGCAATGTGTAAAGTATTTGTGCGACACTTCAAAAAGTAAAACTAAGAAAACACCACACAAAAGGATCCCACACCAGAAGTTAAAGAAAATTAGAAGTTAATTTAATAAATAAAAAAGGACCAAAATGACAAAAACCCAATCAGAATAACCGGAGTTATGAATTTTTAAAGAATAAACTGTAAAATAGCACCTAAAAGCAGAAAACGCAAACCTTGGTTATCTGGTCGCTCTGGACCAGGTCAAAGTGTGAAGTTCAGGATGACGGCGATGGAGCACGGGTCGGATACAGTCCTAAATTAGTCCCACTGAAGTTTTCACTTCTCAAGTTTTGTGCCAAGTGTCCTGTTCATGTTGGGGAAGGTTGCAGGGAGCAAGGAGAGCATCGCGGGCAGTGTTCAGCATGGTGCGAAGTGCAGGCTGGGCTTCACGGATGGGCGGGCTGGAGCTTCACAGGTCGGTCCTCTGCAGGCGATCAATGCTTGCTGTGCAAGGAGACTAACTGGCAGCGGCTCGCACTGGATTTCGGTGTGAGCGATGCAGTTCCAGTGCGAACTGGCCAGTTCTTCTTTCCCAGGTAAGAGAGCAGCAGGTCAGCACCGCAGGGCAGCAGTTCCTTTAGCACAGCAGTCCAGCAGAGTGCAGTCCTTGTAACACACAGCAGTCCTTCTTCCTGGCAGAGTATCCACAGGTCCAGAAGTGTACTAAACAGTTGGTGTCTGAGGTCCTTCTTTTATACTCGGGTGCCCTGGTTCTGGAAGGTGTGGGAAGCTTCTAGACAGTGGCTTTGAAATGCATGGAATTTCCTGCCTCCCCTGCCCTGGCTCCAAGCTGGCTGAATTGACAATGCAGGGTCATTAGGCCCCTTGTGTAAAGGCAGAGTGCAGGCTATTCAGGTGTAAGTGGGGATGTGCGGCTGTGCCCAGACCCGCACCCCATCCTGCCAGCAGATGGCAACCTCAGACACACCTAAACCCTCTATTGTGTGACCGTCTAGGAGGAATTCACAAAGTATGTCAGTTACACCCAGTCATGTGACCCAGGCTAGGCTATTGCTACAAAATAGCTAAGGGCCTGATTACGAGTTTGGCGCTGTGCGCCAGCTTTGCGCCGGCACAGCACCGCCAAAGCTGTGCATGGCCCTTCCACCAGATTACGAGTTCAACTCGTGTCTGGCGGGCTTTTCTTTTGCCGTCCCCGTGGCGGTGCCCTGGAATTTGGGGTGCATGCAAACAGGGGGGCACATTTGAATGCATCCTCATGGTGGCGGGAGCATGGAAGCCCTGTAGGGCCCCCTTTGTTTCCCCACCACCAGCCTTTTCATGGTGGGCTCACTGCCATGAAAAGACTTGCGGTGGGGAAACTCGTAATATGCTCGGCGGACCGCACCAGTCTCGACTTGCATATTGTATACCCCTGCCCGCTGAGCCACCGCTAGGGAATGGCAGTTCCCTGGTGCAGCCAGTGCAGCGGTGGCAGTCCGAATAGCTGGCTCATAATACGGCGGATGCAGGACTGCCACCGATGCACCACAGCGTTCGACCGCCAGACTCGTAATCAGGCCCTAAGTTCAGAAAAACGCAATTTTTCTAAAAGTGACATTTTTAAAATTGTGATTAAAAACCTGACTTCACCACTAAATAGGGCTTTTCACACCAATTCCTAAGGTCCCAAACATGAAATGGTTATCTCTTCCCATTTGAAAATGACACTTATAAGATGTAATAAGGCAATTCCAATGTTATCCTATGGAAGACATTGGCCTTTCAGCAGTGAAAAATTAATGTAAGTTTCTTTCACTACCAGGACATGTAAAACTTAAACGTACATGTCCAACTTTTTTAATGCACTGCACCCTGCCCTTGAGACTGTCCAGGGCCTACCTTAGTGGTGACTTACATTTATTTAAAAGGAAGGTTTGGGCCTAGCAAAAGGTTTACTTTTGCCAGGTTGACAAGGCAGTTTAAAACTGCACACACACAAGCTGCAATGGCAGGCCTGAGACCTGTTCAAATGGCTCCTTAAGTGGGTGGCACAATCAGTGCTGCAGGCCTACTAGTAGCATTTAAATTACAGGCCCTGGGTACATGTAGTACCATTTAACTAGGGACGTACAAGTAAATTAAATATGCCAATTCAGTATAAGCCAGTCTAACATGTTTTAGAGAGAGAGCACAAGCACTTTAACACTGTTGAGTAGTGGTAAAGTGCCCAGAGTCCTAAGGTCAACAAAAATAGGTTCATCAACATGAAGGAGGAGAGGCAAAATGTTTTGGGGAAGACCACCCTAAGGCTGACAGGTCTAACATTCACCATAAGCAACTGAGGCATGGAGGGTTCTTTAAGACCATAGTGAATGATACAGTGGTATTTGTCTCTCGATTTCTGCAATTAATATATCTTTGAGACGCACACTGAAAATTATCTCAGTTGTAAGATCTCACATTGGGCTTGTTGACAAATATAAAGCCCAGAGGTTCCAACAAATTTCAAACAAAATACGGTTTAGCATGCTCAGCATGTGAATGTTACTGATTGCAATTGGTGGCCAGACATAATTTTTATACAAGCCTACAATACACTATACATCTGTAAAAAACTAAAGATATTATGATATTGGGGTTTGGAATTTCAACTCCTGATCCTTCAATAATATATAGTGACTGAATGAATGTAATCAATAGGAAGACATGATTACAGATTAAATTGAGCATTGAAAATGGTTAAGCGATAAGTGCAGTTAAATTCCAGGCTAGCCTGCAAAATATAAAAGATCAGGAAACATTAACTACATAAGTGCTGACAATGTCTGAATTTTCTGAATGGGATTAAGGAGATGTATTTTATATCAAACAGAATATCATTCACAAATTACCTAATGTTAAAAGGTGTAAAAGAGTTCTAACTTAGTTACCTAGAGCATTTCAGTTACAGACGCATGTACACCGAGGACTGGAAAGACACTTACACTGGAGCATTGACATCATAGAAACTGGCTGTGACACAATTCAGAAACAGAAAATGCATTGACTACACAAGGCTCCTAGACTAGAAGAAGGTTACACTTACATGTAGGTAAGGATCACATGCACAGTACAACACCACCAAAACTTAAATCTCCTTTAATGCCAAACAACACAGACAAAAAGAAATAGTCATTAAAATAAATGGCATGAACAGAGAGGGGAGATGACGTGCAAAGGGACAATAACACATGGACACCTGAAAATAAAGTGGACGGTGAACACACTGACACTAAAACAAGTAGACATTTAAACCTGAATAAGGAGACACTCCAGTTAGGATCTAGGATTCCACCACACTGTGACAAACACTGTGATATGCATACTCAGACACTTTGACAGTGGCCTGTAGGACATGGACACGATTCTTAGTATACGGACACAATCAGGTAAATCCTGCTCACTGTTGAGAAACTGACAACAGTCTGAATACTGAGGACAGGATGATACTGATACACACAGAGAAAGGCGACGTGAGACTTTACAGATTCACAGGGGTTTGTGGAAGACTGGAAGACCTGGCTTAACCTCCACCTCAACACCCTCAGTCCCAGTGGAGCCATTGGGTAAACTAACAATCATTAAAAGAACTGTCTATACCACAAGCACAAAGAGACACACTGAGACAGGGACACTGACTCAAAAAGAGCAACTAAAAGACAAGCCCTATTGGTCGTACACACATGGGATATTGAATTAATGCATGGTAAAACCCTTGGCAGAACTCTTTACAGGAAAACTCCCAGTCACCATGCAAGTCGTCATACTAAAGATAGAAGATCAGTATGCAAACAATAGACAAAAAGAAGACTAACCAAATACACTACCACAGGTTTGTGGGAGTATAGTGAACTAAAGCATGGCAAACCCCTAAGCAGAATTCTCAATAGAAAAACACAAAGCCAGCATACAACATTCTCCATACTAAATTCAGAAGACTGGTATCCATACAAAGCCAAACAGAAGACAAATCATATACTCTAACACAGGGTTATGGAAGATCACATGACCAAAACCCTCCCCCCCATTGGTGCCCATGCCATTTGTGAAGGCAACAATCAGCACAGAATAGTGTGCATACTGAAGACAGAATCAGTACATATTATCTGAAACAAAATGCACTTCTGATCACAGTCACACAGGTTAGTAGAAAGTTTGCAAACCTTACCATCCTTTGGTCCACAACAATTGGGAATAGGCCCTCCCACTAGTACCATTACAATGTGTCTTATTTCTACAATTACTACTATTACAAGTACTTCTATTGCCAAAGTTAGTATTCAAACTACTAGTGGAACTAATGTTATCATATCATGTGCTCTTATTGAGCTACTTAGAAAAGTCCACCAACTTCTGATACTACTAGTAGTATTACTACATTGGGTGCCACTTCGATTGTCCCACTATTACTATTAGAAGTACTACAAGCACTACTAGCATTGTGTCTATGACACCTGTGCAACTCCAATCTCATACTTTCTCTCTTTTGGCTACCTTTCTTAAACTCTATGAAAAGCGAAGTCTATGAGTCACAAGCTTGATTTACAAGTTACACTATGAAAGTGACATAATCTAAAGTGCAGTCAAGCTGTTTGAATTCCATGAATGGAAGCAATGTCCGCCTCTACTAACGATATTCAGTTCAATCTTAGATTTTACGCGAAAACCATTCAAGAAAGTGAGAGCCAGAATTATTGAAAATATCTGCTCCTAGATAAACAGGGCAGGGAGTGTTCCCTTTTCATCTTACATTTATTGAATTTGCCTCGCACCTCTATAAGCATGTCTATCTTTGAGAAGAGGCACGTATTGATGACATTAGTCATTAAGAAAACTCATTTAGCGTTCCTGATGCAAATGTGTTTATAGCTTAGGGAATATGTCCAACTCATTGTGGTCAGCTCAATCCTTGCCAAAACCGCAATGTCTTTTTAACATAACTGCAGTTGGCAAAGGGCCCTAGTAGAGAGAGTTTGTACTTTCCAGTTAGTATCTATCTCTCCTGTTTTGGATCCGAACCAAATATCATGTTTACTTACGTTGATTGATAGATTTGTTTTTCAAACTATTATTTTCTTGTTGAAGAAGTGCTAGAAATTAAATAAACTAGTGAACATCTTAAACATTCATATAAATATTCCACAAAGTTCGTGCGATCAAATAGCCTTTTAAATCCTCCAAAATATGGACATTGCTCTGTTTGCAGGCAGCTAAACCTTTTTAGTTATGGGCTCCTTCTGTGCAAAACAAAGCAGGAGGGGGGCCTGCCTTCATGATTATTATTTACCCACTAATGCCCTAATTATGAGTCTGGCCGTCTGAGGACCGTCAGACTAGCGGGGGTGCGGTGGTGGCAGTCCAGCCACCACCGCACCAGCGGTCCAACCACCCCATTACGAGTTGGGCAGTCAGACCGCCGCCAGGGAACCGCCAGGGAACCGCCATTCCCTAGAGGTGGCGTGGCGGTCAGGAGGCCACAATATGCTTGGTGGGACTGCCACGGTCCCGCCAAGCATATTACAAGTGTCCTCTCCTCCAGGGTTTACATGGAGGTTCATACTCCATGTAAACTCTAGTGGAGAGGAAACAAAGGGGGCCCTGTGTGCATTCAGAACAGTTCCTGCACGGCATGGACTTTCAAGTCCATGCCGTGAAGGAACATTGTGAGGTGTTCCCATTCCTGTACCTTTTTTAAATGCACTGCTGCCCTTGAATGAGGCACCGCCCTAGGACTGCCACGCCGCCCGCCCTACCACTTTAAAGTCATAATCGGGCGGGTGGCAGCGGGTCTCAGCGGTTCGGGGGTGTGGCGGTGGCGTAACACCCACCCCCACACCGCCGAAACTCCTAATCAGGCCCTAAGTAGCTATTCAACTTATACCCCAAACCCTTCTGCAGCTCTTGCCCTCCACAAAATCACACACTAGATTCAAATAGATATTGTTCACATCATTGATGAAGTAACATATATTAATAATGATTTTATCTATAGCGTTACTGCTCACAACATGTATGACATCACAAATTGCATCATTAACGACCACTCACATAACATCATATCACACTTGACTCAGCAATTACATCTTTGCAGACATCATCAATTAGATCACACATAGAATACCATTTCTATAGTTAGAAAATATTTTAAACAGATCAATTAACTGCATTCCTGCACTTCGAGTTGCCTTGGTTATTTTATAAATAATGTTTTTCAACTACCAAACTGGGAACGGGTGTGTAGGTAGTGTTGCATGTTGTTTTCAGTGAGGTCATTAAGAATGCCATTGATGATGTCATGTACGAAGTAATGTCTGTGGTCATGTGTAATGCACAACAAGAGAGTTACGTCTGCCTTGCGACCTCTCAGGTGTCGGAGTTTTGAGGCTTTGAATTCTATGTCAGGACTGGAAGCGAGGATTATGCTTACTCTCTTCGCTTATTTTTACAGCAGCCATTTCACAGTATGAACTCAAAACAACCTTTCCCATGAACCTTAGGGACAGACAACCAAAATAACAGTGTCCAATCATCATAAGGTAAGTCCCATTATAGTCCTTCCATTCTGTTCACAATCCCTCTTTCTTCGCTGCTCTGCAGCCAGAGTTAAGTGCCTCCTCAGTGTTCTGAATGCTTATAGTGAAAAGTCATTGTTTGTTCATTGTTTCTGTGTAATTTGGCTTTTTCTCCTTTACTGGGCACAGAGGTCATCGCGGGATCGTGTTTCAGCGTTCCTGACGCGGCGCCGATATTTATTAAGATTGCGGACTTTTGTGAGTGTGAGGAGAGCCTCCAACCTCTAGAGCTCCATTTTGGACCATGGAGTCAATGTAAAAATGCCACATTTGCAGCGCAAAATTCAATTTGTTCGACTGCTGGTCGCCTCGGGAGCCTTAAAGCCCTTCTGCTATCTATCCCAGCCCGCATGGCCTGGAAGGTTTATGCCCCAGCTGGGGTCTATATTGGCAAATCTGCTTTGTCTGACGGTATGGATGTGCCAAGTGCGGTCTGTATGTTACACAGGGCTCCTAAACTCCAAAGCTACTAGTAGGTGGTGCCGTGAGGGGTCTGTATTCCATATTTCAAGTGCCATCCCTGCCTACACACCATTGGGACACCCCAGGCGCTCTGCCCTATTAAAACAATGGGCGTGTTTTGCCCCAGGGATTACCCTTTCGAGAGCAAGTGCCTCCAGTTAGTGTTTACAGTGCCCAGAATACTGCTCAGCCAGTAGCTGCCTTATAAATATCCTAACCCCTGCACAAATAATGCATCACTCTGGGGTTTACGAGGACGAAGGGGGAAACCCTCCCTACCTTCCCTTTGATGATGATTTTTGTGACGCAGTGGATGCGTCTATTCATCATGGGGTGGCCTCCAATCGCAGCCGGCATGACTCGTGGGTGGGGGGGTAGGCGGGTCGCGCGGGGGAGGTTTAATTTTAATTAAAAAATATATATATATATAACTTACCTTAGCCGGCCTGATCCGGTCCCATGTCGTCTCTGCTTCTCTGCTCCTTGCAGGAAACAGGCAGACTCCCTCCCCTAAGCCAATCACAATGCTGCAATGGCAGCGTTGTGATTGGTGGGGACGGCGCCCAGCCAGGCGCCTATGGGGAGGCCATTTTCTCCATTAGGCTGCATGCAGCCTACATGGAAAAAATGGCAGAGTGCGCATTACTTGTTTGGTCAGCCCCAAAGGGCCGACGAAACAGTCAGGGCCCACAACATTGGGCTAGCCACTCCTCCCCTGCTCTGTTGCAGGACCGCCCACCCGCCCGCCCCCAACCAAACCCTTCTGCTTTCTCGCAGTGCGAGAAGCAGTAACATAAAATCGTATTTATACCATTTTATGTTACTGCTTCTCGCACTGCGAGAAAGCAGTGGGGCGACGCTCCTCCGCCCACATGGTGGCCTCAGCCATAGCGCCTATTGAGCATAAGCTCATTATAATGGCATTTCGTAATACTGCCGCCTCCGCTCTGATGGAACCCTCTCCCCTTACGCAAGATCCTGCACTATGGTCGGCTATGTCCACTAAACCCTCCCAAAAGGTTGAGGCGAAATGCCAGCATGTCCAGGGAGTGGCCTTGGATGCATTTTATTGCCTAAAAAAACATTTCTCTCATAACCCTCACTATCTGACTTTTCAGAGTCCCAAGACACAAACTCTCCTAGAGGCCTTCTAGGGGTTGCCTCTACCCAGCCTGTAAAGACTTTCTCACCTCACTTGATGGGGATGAATTCCAAGCAGAGGCTTCTCATGGAGCTTCAGATGGTGAACCAGGTCCCTCTAGGCAATGGTGTCCATCCCTGGACCTGGATGCATCCATCCCTAAATCTCAATCCACGGGCACTTCCAATATGCTGGACCCCAATGAGTTGGTGCATCCTCATTCCTTGGAGTGGGCTTCAGCTCACAAAGTGGAGACCTATGTCGCAGGAAGGCTGAGGCAGCTCCTTGAGAAAGAAACTTGCACCCGTCTTCGGGCGGAATGCCCCCGTCCCTCGCTGGAAGGCAAAGTAGCACTGACACCAGAAATAGATGTGGAATGGCTACATTCTTAGGAAAATACATCAGAGACCCTAAAACAGTTATAGACCACTGCTATTACCCATGTCAGGGCAAGTTACTGGACGTGGCAGGCCCCATTACTAAGATCCACGATATGGCCAAGGAAGCAGAGCAGTCAGGGTCCCTTATCTCCGCGACAGTCTCTCTGGATGGGCACAAAGGACAATAATTTTCTTAGGCAATGCCAATTGTGCCCTGTCCACTGAATGCCAGATATCCCTCCTCATAAAGGTAGACCCCAAGCTGGGTGACCTTGCCTCCTCTGAAGCGGGCCCAGTAGCACAAGGGGGACTCTATGGAGACCCCTTTGTGAAGGAACTGGGCAAATTTGTAGCAACTTTTACATCCCGGGAGAAGGCCCATGTTTCAATGAAAAGAATCTTCCACCCACAGGTTCTTTCCGGGGCCGGTCCAGGTAGAGGGTGCTCGGCCGGCCGCATGGCATCCACCCACCATCCAAGGTTCAAGGCTCTCGACGTGGTCAATGGCAAGACTAGTCCAAATATGGCAATTTCTACCCATCCAAAGGACCCCGCCAAGGCGCGGCAGAGGAGGATCCCATGGAAACTTCCACTCCAGTGACTACGGTAAGTGTTCTCCCTTCTTCCCAACTAAGAGTGGGAGGGCACTTGGCTCAATTCACAGACAATTGGAAACAACTCACATCAGATACGTGGTCCTTCAAACTATTATGGGCTTCCATATCGAATTCTATGGCACCCCATGCAACAACAGCTTCCTTGTCCTCTCGGGTTATTGGAGCGAGTTTCTACCCTGATATCCCGGGAGGTGGAGGAACTGTTATCCAAAAGGGCACTTACCCACACCTCTCTTCATCTCAGAGGGTTCATGAGCAAATCTGTTCCTAGTGGACAAGAGGAATGGGGAACGGCACCCAGTTATCAATCTTTGAGTGGTTGATCTATCGCCACTTCGAAATGGAAGGGATTCACCTACTGTGGGATATTCTCCACCCTACAGATTGGATGGGCAGATTAGATCTAAAAGACGCATATATCTGACAATCTTGATCTTTCCTCCGCACAGGCATTTCCTTCAGTTCATCTGGGCGGGACACACTTATGAGTTTGCTTCCTTGCCCTTCTGTCTCTTCCGCACCTTTGTGCTTCACCAAGGTTTTGAAACCAGCCATGAAACATCTCTGATCCCATGGGATTCGGCTGACCATCTACCTGGATGACATCTTCCTTATGAATCAGGGCAGGTAGAAACTCCAGTCACATCTTCAGACAACAGTACAACTGTTGGAAAGCCTGGGGTTTGTCATCAATGTGAAGAAGTCACTTTTGACATCCTCTCAAACGACTACTTTTCTAGGGTTTGTCATAGATTCCTGTCAGGCTACTCTGAGCCTTCCAACAAAGAAGGTGGCAAAAGTCAGGCAAGACCTCCGCAAGACACTTACAAAAGTCCGGACCTCCTTGAGGCAAGTAGCGCATCTGGTGGGCCTTCTTTCCTCGTTGATCCAGGCCCCCTACACTACAGGGCCCTTCAACGTATGAGGGCTCAACATCTCAGATGGGGTGCGACATATTCGGAGACTGTTCCATTGACGGAAGAGGTCAAGGAAGAAATTAGATGGTGGTTCACGCTCATGGAAGCGTGGAACAGGAGAGCAATCTTGGTTCTTGCCTGGATAACATTATCTAGTCAGACGCCACTAAATAGGGCTTGGGTGCTTGCTGCTGCGAGTTATCGACAGGAGGAAAGTGGTTCTCTCAAGAACGATAGTTATATATCAACTGTCTAGAATTTTTGGTGGGATTATTCCCAGCACGCTGTTGGACCAGAGAGAAGACACAATGTTGCATGTTGTTGAAGATGTACAACATGTCCACTGTCCATTATATCAATCATCTAGGCGGCATCCGCTCGAGAGCCCTGACGGAATTGGCCGAGATATTTGGCACTTTTGCTTGTACCAGAACATCTCATTAGTCGCGGAACATCTCCCCAGCAAGGCAAACATTGTGGCGGATTGGAAGTCCAGGTATCTCCAAGACTCGAGCCTGCGGAAGCTTCATCCTCAGATTTCCAAAACCATCAATGGGGGATGGGGTCCTTTTTCAGTGGACCTGTTTGCCTCGCAGCTGGATCACCAGTTGGAGAGATTCTTCAGCGAGAGATCTGACCCCATGGTGAGGGCTACGGACGCGTTTCTCCAAGATTAGAGCCAGGAGAGGGGCAACAGGTTTCCCCCATTCTCGATGATAAAACACCTGTCGGCACAGGCAAGGCGCCAAGTGGCGGATCTGGTGGTGATGACCCCAACCTGGAGATCACAAGTCTGGTATCCATTTCTTCTGGAACTTTCTTAGGCTTCTCCAATCCTTCTCCCCCTAGTCCGAGGTCTTCTCTTGGATCCCAAGGTGAACCCTCATCCCCTGGTATCCCAATGCCACTTGTCTCTTATGGGATGGCAGATTACTGGGGATGATGGAAAGTCCCAGGACCATCACAAGTAGGTAAAGGCCTCTTATCTAAGGCATGGCCAGATTACACCACCAAAAGATATCACTCTGCATGGTCAAAATGGTTGGGTTGGTGTCTCCAGAGAGACTTGGATCACACAGGATCAGGAGTTGTTCCAGTTCTGAATTTCTTGGCACCCAAAGGTATGGCTTACCAGTCTGTGAACAATTTTCATTCAGGTATATCAGCTGGACATCCCCCTATCGGCTTTCTGGTTGGGGAACATCCCTTAGTCTGCAAACTTATGAGGAGCCTCTGCCTTTCCCTTCTACCAGAACCGTAGTATTCAACTCTCTGGAATGTGAATGCTATTTTCAAACTTTTCCTCTCTTGGAGGAGTAATAAATACCTTTCCAGGAAGGAACTTTCGTGAAAACTGGTTATGCTATTGTGCCTTATCTCGTCTAAGAGAGTCTTCGACGTTAAAGCGCTGGACATTACAGTTAGAGTGTTTACCCCAGAAGCGGTTACTTTTCATGTGACTAGACGCACAAAGTATAACTCATGCTTAATCTCTTACCTGGCATTTAATGACCACCCAAAGTTGTTTGTTGTGAGGTGTATCAAGGCATATGAGGCCATGACTGAAGAGTTCAGACCTCCTGGCGAATGACAACTTCTTATTGCTTTACGAAAACTGTTCCATGCAGTCTCCTCCCTTACCATCACTATATGGGTTTGATGAATGATGCAGGAGACTGGAATTGATATTTCAGAATTTGGTGCTCATTCCGCTCGAAGGGCCATGACGTCGTAAGCATTCTCCCCGGGGGCTAGATTGGAGGACATTTTAAATTCTGCAGATTGGTCCTCAGACTCTACCTTCAAAAGGTTTTACTTTGAACCTTTGGTAGATGTGGCCTCCCTCATGGTCAGGAAGCTTTGAACGAGCATAATCCTCGCCTCCGGTCCTGATATAGAATGAAAATTTTCCCAGCTATTATAACGGAAAGTTTCAATTCTGTTAAGGATACAGAGGTGAGGATTATCCCACCAGGACTTTCTCCACACTGACCCGATACGGGGGTAAGAAAACACTTTCTTGAACACCGGATGGTAGTAAGTATCAAGTTTTTTAAGAAATGGGCAAACAGTTGTTTCTGATATGCTAACATGAACAGTTTCGATGTCAAGGTATATTATGTGTTGTAGAGATCAGTTTCATTTCTGGATATTTTTGATTTTTCTCCAGGAAATGATTCAAGCAAGCAGGAATGACTTTGGAGGAAGAATCGTCCTTGCGAAGAAAGAGGGGGTGTGAACACAATGGAAGGGCTATAATGGGACTTACCTTATGATAATTGGACATTGTTATGTTGGTTCTCTTTCCCTAAGGTTCATGGGAAAGGTAGTTTTGAGTTCATAATCTGAAATGGCTGCTGTAAAAATAAAGCGAAGAGAGTAAGCATAATCCTCGACTCTGTGTCCTTAATAAAACTTAAACTTTCTGTTTCGATAGCTAGGAAACCTTTCATTGTAAAATGTAACATTACTTAAGCTGCAGATTACTCTTGTGCATTTTTAAGGGGCTTAATATAGATATTTAGCAGAGTCATTATAGAAGAACGCAAACCTAATTTCATCCTAACTGAACTCTATTTTTTGACTGGATTTCAAGGTTTTGATAATGATATGCTTTCTGATAATTTAATTAATGTGGCTTGATAATGTATGGTCGACTACTTGAGTATCACTAAGACACTCCACCTTTGAATGGAGACCTTGTTTGTTGGTACGCGCTGATACACTAAATGCACCTCAACCATGGTCTTCCACCTTAGCTAATGAGTCATGTCTGCTGCCTCTGAGTACATATGGTACATAGCCCCTGGCTGTCCCAATCAAACATGCACTGCGCAATGTCAACACCTAGAAGATAGAGTTTTTTTGTCTGTCTGGGTGTGTGCATGCCTCTGCCCAGCATTCCGTGTTCAACTCCACCGGTGGTTTTAATGGGCACGGATATGTACCAGGAAAAACTGGATCTGGTGATTCCAAACCTAGTCATTTTAGGTCTGGAAATACCAGACCACTCATAGTAGGCCTGTGCAGTATCCCATCCCCAGGCGCTTCACCCCAGGATATCACCCTGTGAAATTCATAATGGGGCCTTAAATGCACAATGAAAAGTGCAAGTGATAAATTCAGGTAAAAACAGGAGACAATAAATATAGCGTAAGAGTCCTGTTCACATATACTTTATCTATCTTTATTTTTTAATTTTAAGAAAGTTTGACAATATCCATTATTTTTCTCATTCATCTGTGTTTTTTGTTTGCAGGAAGCACAGAAGTGAGCCTGTCTTGTGCGAAAGGCTGTGACTCGTGCTCAGAATCCAACGGGTGCGTGAAGTGCTCCCCCAAACTCTTCATTCTCCTGGAGAGGAATGATATCAAACAGACCGGGATCTGCTTAGCCTCTTGTCCGGTGGGATATTTTGGGGTTCGCAATCCAACCATGAACGAGTGCATTAGTAAGTGAAAGAGTGGATTCTTGTACAGTGCTAAGCCCCGAAGCTTGCTAGTACCATTACATAGGTATCAAGACTATGGTTATCATTACCAGTTAATGTTTGCACAGGGATCGGAATTATGAGTTGTGCAATAATTGAACTCTTGTAGATTTCCCCTGATAAAACCGGTTCAAATTTATGAATTAAATTCCCTAAAAAAGGCATACCCAGCGGTATTCGGTGGGTCTTGTAAACTGATTCTGCATGTTATGCTTTATTTCATATTAGAACTCAGAATTGGGGGTATTTACCATACCTGGGAAATACCTAACCTTGGGTTAATAGCATGTACCACATGTGGTAAACACCCCATCCTATTCTAACCAGCTTGTAGTGCGTATCTTACCCTACCCTATCACCACCAACTTGTAATAACGGATTCAATGGACATACCCACTATATCTCTGGAAATGCAAAGTAAACTGACCAAGTCCCGCTTAATTTATACAAGAATAGAAAGAAAAAATGAATTGGGAAATCGACTGGGCATCAAAAGATAGCTTATAGGAAAATACAAACTTCACTAGATCACCTTCAAACTAAACAAAATTTAATGGAGTAAATGTAGTGGCAATGTATCGAGAGACTATGGGGCATATTAGCAAGACCGGCGATAAAATTATCGCCGTTTTAGCGGCAGGAAACTGCCGCTAAAACGGCGATAATGGGCTTGCTAATATGCGTTATAGAATTCCAATAGAAGCCCAGGTTAGATGTCCTGCACATCTAACATGGGCTTCTATTGGAATTCTATAACGCATATTAGCAAGCCCATTATCGCCGTTTTAGCGGCAGTTTCCTGCCGCTAAAACGGCGATAATTGTATCGCCGGTCTTGCTAATATGCCCCTATATATATATAAAAAACGAGTTACTCCATTGAAGATTGTAGCCCTTGGAGGGGTGGCGCGATGCCGGCGGAGTGGGCCGGTATATTTCAATGTACAAAAACGAACGAAGTTCCAATCGCGCTCTCGGAGCAAAACAATCACCAAATCCAGGTTTCATCAAAGAGGGGTTTATTAATTCATAAACCCGCCGTGACGCGTTTCACCCTCAGGGGGCTTGTGTGAGGGTGAAACGCGTCACTGCAGGTTTATGAATTAATAAACCCCTCTTTGATGAAACCTGGATTTGGTGATTGTTTTGCTCCGAGAGCGCGATTGGAACTTCGTTCGTTTTTGTACATATATATATATATATATTTTTTTTTTTTAAGTGGGCTGTTGCACAAAGTTCAAAAATGAAAAGTAAATGGCTTTTGTATTCATGACCTTTTTAGCATATTTTTTTTGCTTTTATTACCATGATCTCCACTTTTTTCAGTTCGTCGCATATTACGGACTGAAAATATGAGCTCAATACTCATGCACATAGCCAATCACAGTAGTAAAGCCGCAGAGTTCTAATAAAAAACAAGGATGCTGCCTTTCAATTCTTACAGCTGTATAAGCTTGATGCATCCATGAGTGCCATGTTGCTAGAGTAGGGGCAGTGAATTTCACAGAATATGTCATCTAAATAGGAACTGAGAAAAATGTGGTTTACATTTCTACATTTTAATGTATATTTCAAACCTGCAATTAGAAAACTTGGCTAGAAAGAGCATTTTTGGTATTTTACTTTAGTTTCAAAAACTTTTTACTTTAAAAAAAATGTAAACTTCAAAAACAATGTACAACAAAGCTTCAAATTAAAAATAAGTTTTACTCTCTTAATTACACTATATGTTTAAAAATAGATATAAACAATTAATTTGAAATTCCTAACAGGTAGAGGCCTGAGAAAGGAGGACATGGACTAAATTGGAAAAAGACACACATGCAGTGTAAGCAGGTTTGCATCCAAATAGATAAGAGACAGTTTCCAAAGGAGATACTATTTGGAAGTACTGTTTAACAGTTAGGTGTTGTGTAGCCAAAACCATGTGCTATTAACAAATAAGAGCGCAGGGAGTGGGCCATTCCGTCACTTCAGCTAATGGATTTATTTGGGTTAGCCCCCTTCACCATTGCCTATTTCAAGTGTCTACCAGAGTTTGAGTCAGCACAGGGTATTTTGCTGATGTTTACATAAAACAGGCAGCTGTCACTGGTCAAACAAAAGTAGGAGCTTATCAGGCCTCAGAATAAAAGGTGGAATTCACAGTCAGTATAAATAGCAAACTGGTCAACATAGAATTGCAGATGGGTTGGTGTCAACAAAGAGCTGTTTTCCACCTGAAGGCTTTGAGTGAAATATAGCTGACTTGAACTTTTCTGTTGTCTCCCATGTCACTCTGAACAACTCTGTGGGTATGCTTATTCATTGCTGCTACTATCACAACTATAATTCTATATTTTGTACATGGAATTATAAGTATGAACTTAGTATCCAGTCTCTGCTGCAACACTGATACAGTCTCTTTTTGTACGACTGGATGGGTCATATCATGAACATGTTCTACCACTACACACAGGCACACGAATATCTGACTTTCTCCCTATTCTTCTTTCTCCATATGAATTCATTCTTAGTCTGAACCAATTAACCAGGCAAAGCAAAGTTATGAAAAATAACCATATATGAGCACAATTCTTTGATTATATACAAGCTATCATGGTGTAATGGCCATTACTTAATCCATATCTTCAGACCCTTTGATAGATTTTTTGTCCCTATACTAAGAAAAAGGGCTCCAGAGCCTAGGCCCTCAACTAAAATCAACCATACCGTTGCCTTTTTGTTAGGAATATTTTATTTACCAGCGTTGATCAGGAGTCAGGAATACAGCACAGTTTTGGGCAATTTGATTTGCCAATATTAAAAAGAAATAGTGTGTATGTGAAACTGGTCTACTTCTAGAGTCCATTGTGCAGATGAATGGTTGGTCGGGTCACAATGAAACTCTGTATTTCTGCAGTGATTAAGTCATTGCACGTTTTCAGATGTATCAGTTCCTCGCAGTGCAAAGGAGCCATTAAAAATCACAGAAAATTCAGCCACATCAATCTTCATGTGACATGAGTCCTTCTATGAATCCTTGCAACTAGCTGAGAATGCCAAGTCTCAAACCTACAATGGACAGTAGATCTTTGTCTCTGCACTTGCTCTTGCCATGTACCAGCATTAGGGATAGATATAACAATGCCAAAAAAGGTGGCACGTCATGAAAGGAGCATGACGTGGAAAGTGCAGGAGTCAATGAAACTACTCTCTGCTCCTCTGATGCCTGAAGCTGGCACTCGTGCATGGGAAACATCCCTCATAAACAGCTTCCACGAATGGTTAACCACAAGAACACTCAGTAAGGCTTTAATGATTTTGAACTGGTGGAAGTATCGCAATTCTTGGATGCATATTCATTTGAATCACATGGAAGATTCGGAATATGTCTTTGCTGCTTTCCAAGCATTGCAGTTCACTAGGATTCACAATGCTTGCACTGAGAATCATAATGATCTAGGTGGACACCATATGCATGTGAACGTGAGATAAAACACTCTTGGCAGATGGTTGCTCTGACAGAGCAAGAATAATCAGTCCTGCCCCATGTCACCCTCCATGCAAGCCAATAACCAACTCCACCTCCAAGATCTTCAAGGTTCAAAGAATCTGGGGCCAAGTGAGATCTTGAAATTCCTGTAGAAGAAGTGTTAGAATTAGACAGCAAACTTTCCCAAACCTCTTCTCTTCACAATGTAGGTTATTAATTAGCATTTTGTGACAGAAAGGAATTTATAAAGTGGCACAGTCCATTCTCCTTGTTTGACACTTAAAATATAAACTAAAACTGTGCCACTTAGTGATCCCAATCTTAGGAAAGCAAGGGGATCTATTTTCTCAATCTCTAAGTGTATTTATAAAAATTATGCTAATCACTCACATACACTAGCTGGCATACGTCATCATCAAGGTCAGCCTTCAATTGTAACTAAACTTGTTATTGGCAGGCTCACCATGAGCTAATAGGGAGCTCACCATAACATGTTTAAAGAAAATGCTGTGCTAATCTTTTACCCTGCGTCATCCCCATGTAAGGTCCCATGATAACAGACTTCAGAGTGTGCTGTAAGTCTACTCCAATAATTTCTTTCACATTTTATAACACTTCCTTCTATTGAGCACATATTTTTAGGAAGATCCACAATCTAAGTGTTATTGAACCTACCTCCCTACACCCTCTCCAGCATCACTGCCTTGAGCATCTTTGGGTAGCTTATTACAGTAGAGTAAAATATCCTGCCATTGTTCTCCGAAGCTCCCTGAAAAGGCAATTTACTAGCCTCACAAGGCTGACTGCTGCATTGCTCTATTTTAGATCTCAGCGACCCTTGATGTTTCAATATTTACTTGTGGAAGTATCCTCTTACCTTCCTAAACTTTCCTCCCCGGCAATTTAATTTTAATTTTTAGTACGCATTTTGATTACACTGGTACAAAAAGATAGCAAATACATTTGCACAATTATTGCTGCATTTAATGAAGTGCAAGTCAGTATGTTTATAGAGTGGCTTGAAACCCTGAGGCATCTGCTATCCAGTTGCTAGTGACAAAGGCCCCTTCTTAAGAGTTTGGAGAAGCAGGAGCATCACTGAAAATCTGTAGTGCTTCCACCCGCCAAACCTGCGGTTCTCCTGCTCTATTTAGAGTCAGGGATGTTTGCTCTGTTTACACTGGTGTACCCTCTGCTGACTGTGATAGTGTAAAAACCTGACTGCATCAGCCCATCCTCTAAGTGGGTGTCACTTCACAATGACTGTTGTTCCACCCTATTGGTAACTAGAGCATTGTCACTCATTTTCCCTACCACTGTTGGACAATGGTAGAGTGTCGAAACAGAAAAAGCTGCCTGTGCATTGGGCCATTTGATTTTTGTTTGTGAGTTTGTTTTCTCAATACAAAAAAATGAGTAGAGCGGCAGTTTTAAAAACATGGTGCCTGCTTGGCAAATCTTCCATGCTGTGAAGGGAGCTGTAATGGTTTCTTTCCCAGTGCAGTGATCCCAACTAGCATACAGACATCACTAAATAGGGCAGATGATGCTATGAAACGGCTTCCCTGGCAGACCCGTGGACCATTTTTGAGGGTCTACATAACTCCCATAATTGGAGACCTTATGGTGTATGATACACTTAGAACAGAAACGTCCTCAGCTATTCCTCAAACGTCTGTGATCTGGTCTCAGATCTTAAACTGAGAGGAAAGTAATTCTACTATTCTACTCTAGAAGCAAACAGATTATCCTCCTTTCCATATTACCATAAAGAATTTTGCACAAAAAGGCAGCAAACATGGTTTGAAACTGCATAGAAGATATGATACACATCTTGGTTGTACTTGTTTAACAGGGAACATAAGAAAAAACAGTTCAATCAATCAATCAGTCAGTTTTCGTACAGAGAGGCTTATCACCCCAGAGGGTATCCAGGCGGTGAGGTGTGGAGAGCCTTAGTCGTAGAGCTAGGTCTTGAGTCCCTTCCTGAACTCAGCAAGTGAAGGGGAGGATCGAAAGTGGAGTGGGAGGTCATTCCAGGACTTGATGACGAAGTAGGAGAAAGAACAACCTCCACTGCGGCTCTGCCGGATGTGTGGGATGTGTGTGAGGGAGGCGGATCAGAGTTGTCTGGTCGGCTGGTGGAAGGACAGGCAGTGGTTGAAGTAGGAGAATCCAGTGCTGTGGAGGGTCTTGTGGGCCATGAGTTAGCAGCTTGAAATAGCATCTCTTCTGGACGGGGAGCCAGTAGAAGCTTCTGAGGTGGTGGGGAGGGGTGATGCTGGTCTGTTTGGGGAGGTTAAGGATGTGTCTGGCTTCAACGTTCTGTATGGTCTGTAGTCTTTCGTGAGAGAGAGGATGAGTTGGGTGTCATCAGCATATGAGATGATGTTGAGTCCGTGGAAGCAGACGATGTCAGCCAATGGAGTCATATAGGCATTGAAGAGGGTGAGGCTTAGTGAGGATCCTTGGGGGATGCCGTAGATGATGCTCTTTGGTTCAGAGGTGAAGGTAAGCGGATTTTCCTGTCTGCGTCCTGTGAGGAAGGAGGTGATCCACTTGAGGGCATTTCCTCTGATGCCAATGTGGTGGAGTCTGGTGATGAGGGTGTGGTGGGATACGGTGTCAAAAGCCGCTGAGAGGTCAAGGAGGATCAAGGCTGCTGTCTCGACACGGTCAAGGATGGATCTGATGTCATCAGTTGCTTGCGGCTATCAAGGCGGTCTTGATGCTGTATTAGTGTTGGCTAGTGAACAGCCATTGTTAAGAAAGTGTTGCTGCTTATGTGATGATGATTGTAACAAACTTATGTTACAGTCACATTTGAAAAGGATGGATGACATGGATTTTCTTCTTGGCCTTTTGTATAAGTGAAGCAAAAGGGTATGATTACAGTTTCCCCCCACCTGTTGCCTGTTGAAAAACAGCATTTAATTTGACAGACATGACATTACAGTAAAACCCTATTCCCTCATTCCCTATTACACGACCTGCAAATAATAGTAAAACAATGATTAGGCCCGATTTGTGTACCAGTGCAAAACATGACCTAATATGGCCTTTTTGTTCATAAAGACAAAAAACATAATGCCACACTGTAGTCACAAACGTGAGATATGGGTTTTTTGTCTAGAATACAGGTTGTGTATAAATGGTCCCATACTAGGTAAGACACTATAATCTAGTCCTAATTCATTTTGCAACAGTACTTGGGAGTTGAAGTCTCTTTTTAGGCCAGAGTAAAGTGTTGCACATGGCATTGCTCCACTTGGCAGATAGGAAAAGGTTTTCTATACACAACGTTTACTCTGGGTAAAACAATAAACCTGCTGTAATCAGACACTAGGGAAACACAAAAGTTAGGACTGGAACGCTTCAATTAATCCCCACCACTGGTAATTACTCTGGTTGCATTCCGGCCATCGTTTTTTTTACCCACCATGCCACCTCAGACAGGAACCAGCCTTATGCAAATCAGCCTTGGTCCTGCTATAATATGAACTGCCTAGCCCAAACTGCCAGACCAGATCTCCCCTGAATCGGAACACACGCAACCACAGATCTGTTTCAGTCTATTTGAGCATCATCAGCAGTTGCGGCCCATGCAGGTAAGTGAGGTGGGGGCGGGGCTGGAGGGGTTTAAGTGACAAACAACGGATTAGGGAAATTAAATAAATAAATAAATAAAACCACTTAGTAAGTGGTTTTATTTATTTACTTATTTTCACTATTCCATCGTTTGCCACTTTCCCCCGCCCCGCCCTGCCTCCACCCCACCGCGTTTACCTGCACGGGCCGTGACTGCTCATCAGTAAGGTGTGGCCTGGTTCCAATGACGCACTGAGCATGGGACCCATGTCTGTGCATAACCATCGAACTTATGGTGCTACACCGAGGAAAAGAAAAAAGTAAAAACATTTCTCAGCCACTAGTAATTACCTGGGCCAAATTCCACTCCTTAATTTGTTTTAACCACCTTGACAGGAACTAGCCATAATCAAGCACTAATCAATAAGCACAGTTAGAGGAATTTAGTAATATTTCTAGTGAGTCCAGCTAACAAGTATACAGGAAGATGAAAAACTGTCGACTGTAGGTTTACAAGATCAATTAAGATGTTTGTAATTAAAAATAGACATGTTTATTGAGCTGGTGTTGCCGTGACATTCATTTTACAATTTTTCTTTTTTTTAGTTCAAGACATATCTATCTAATATTTTTTTTTCATATGTATGGAGTAGTAACAACGAGATATATTGCAATGATTATATCATCGAATTATGGTCATTCACTCAGTGGAGATATTCTATCCGATAAATGATTAAACAAAACATACCCACTTAATGTAGAGACAATACCATCTATGAATAGATTTTTATTCGAGATAACCCACACCTAAATATAATGATAGACCTTAATCTGATAATAGTAAAAACAGGAGAGATGGGACAGAACAAAGGAATAAGAAATAGCAGCAGGAAATGGACAGAGAAGAATTAGGAGAGTGAAACTATATGTCACTTACAGAAAGATTTACCCATACCGTAATCATGGCATCCTTACCGCCTCTTCCCCATCAAAGCAAGGAGGTTGAACCTCATTCTGAATGTTAATATTTTCTTTTTTGACATCCTTTGCAGTGGTTTTGTTGAGCAGATATGTATCCAGTTTTTCCCAAATGTTTCTGACTTCCAAACATTTAAAAGCAGAGCCTATCCAGTATGTTACATCACATCTACACACAAAACATATCCAAGCTCTCCATAAAGATTGAGATAGGCCTCTCGGCGATTTCCAGTTGCAAAGTACACAGTGTGATGCTAGTGCCATCAGGAGGCCCAACAAGAATACATCACTGATTGTCAGACCCACAGGTGAATTCTACCAAATACCCAGACATACCCACATGCCACAAATAACTAGGTTTTGTTCGAAAATAGGACATTGTTCCCTCTGTATACTAAACTGGTAGTGCCTAAGACATTCACATTCAAACATTGCATAAGACAAAGTCCCTTTTAGTTTCTTACAATGCCAATAAACATGGTGATTCTGGCATTGTAGCACTGTGCAGGAATCTATGGATTTTATATTATCTTCCTTTTAAACTTTTATAAGGGTCTTCGCAGCATCTGAAATCTGTGTAACATTTACTAATCAATTATTAGTGACTACAATTAATGATAATTGTGGGATCAGGTAGACCTAATCTTTCTCTATTTCCAGCCGCAGAAGCAAGTATTAACCAATTTCTCATGTATGGAGTCACAAAATCCCTTTAGAGGCAAGAAAGGATGTGTGGTATTTGTCAATCTGACCCCTCCATCTTTTTTTTGTCTCCTTCATTTTTAATTGGTATTCTCAGTTTCTTATTTCCCCACATGAATTTATCAATAAAGTAATCACTAGAAAGATGTAGTGTAATAAATAATGTGTCTGCTTACAGTCAGTACCCAATGTTAACAATTTAGGAGACCATGAATCATCAATATCTCCTACTTTTGTGACGTATTCTGCATTGTATTGGATTGTTTCCTGCATATCTGTTGAGAAAGATATTCCAAGATATACAATCAGACCCTATTGCCATTTAAGATTTGTATTTTGTATCAAAGCTTATGACAGTGAATGCTCTGAGGCATTAATTCTGAAATAAATTTGGCTAGGCGATACCCTGAAAATCAAAGTAATCAGCCATATTGTGCAATATTTCAGGAAATAAGATGTCAACTTGGGACACAACAGAATTATATCATCCATGTATGCAGTCAAAGTATAAGAATGGTTTCTAATACTAATCTCAGAGAAACCAATATTTACCTTTAATGCAATCAAGAGGGGTTCCAGTGCAATAAAAAAGAGAAGTGGTGAAATAGGACAGCCTTATCTTGTGCCTCTTCTTCAGGGTAAAATTCTGAGCTAACTTAAATTGCTTTAATATAGGTCAGAGGTGACCCATAAAATGCCATAACCGCTGTCCAAACAAAGTGTTTGATGTTTACCTTTTCCAAAAAGGCACCTAAAAAAAAAATGAAACCCTGTCAAATATTTTTTCTACATCTAACATATTTACAGCAGCTGAAGAGCATAAACTATTAGCCCTGTTAATTATATTAGAAAGCAATCTGATATTATCTGTGGAATGTCTTTGCTACATAAATCCATTTTGTGAGGACAATTTAATCGCGGGAAGCACCAGGACATGCTTCAGGCCAAATATTTGGCTAAGATGTACTTGTATTTTAATACTTTTTGTTCTTCAAATAAGAATTGATCTTGGTTTTCACAGTAGTTATGCTCAAGGCATTTCATTATTAGTTACTACAGGCCACATGTTTCAACATTTGTAATAGCGGTTACGTAATTGCGATTTTCACCGAATCGCAATTAGGTCATCGCTATTACAAATGTATGAAACTCGAAGACTTTCATATAGCAATTCGTAGGGAGTCACAAATCGACCTACCTCATTAATATTAATGAGGTAGGTTGCAATTTGCGACCCCCTAGGAATCTCTAAAATGCCAGGGATAGTGGCCTGCTGGGGTCAGCAGACCATTATGTCCGTGATTGCTTTTAAATAAAGCAATCTTTATGCAGCCCGTTTTCCTTAAAGGAAAACTGGTTGCGTTTAGAAAAAAAATGAATAGTTCACTTTTCAGTTTTTAAGAGCAGGCAATGGTCCGTGGGACCACTGCATGCTCTTAAAAAAAGATTTTGCATACATTCACAAAAGGGAAGGGGTCCCTTGAGGACCCCTTCCTCTTTGCGAATGGGTTACCAACAACTTGGAGTTGGTGGTAAATGCGAATGATTTGCGATCGCATTCACGGTCACCAAACATTTATACATACCGCAGCGATTCAGTATTTGGAAGGGACGCCCTAAACATACCCCTTCCAAATACTGAATCGCAAACCCATTTTGCGATTCGGTAACAATTGACCGAATCGCAAAATAGTGTTTGATACATGTGAAAAGCATTTTTTGCGTTCACAAACGGGCCGATTCTGAGAATTGACACATTTGTGAATGCAAAAATGCTTGATACATGTGGCCCTATGCATCTTCCTCTAATATCCACATTTTATTTGCTCTAGCAGGTACGCTAATAATCTTGCCTCAAACTGTGACTTTCATATCATCCCATAGCTTTACATTATTAATTTCAGACAATTTGTTCTCTTCAAAGTAGCTCCTGATAGTGTCTTCTTATAAATTGATATTGCTCAATTCACACAATAGATCTGAATCGATTGCTAATGTTTCAGTTTACAACATGTTCTCTTCATATTACCAGTAAGGGTTATGATATTATGGTCCAATATACAGATTGGCTCTTGATAGGATTCATGATATCATTAATGGGGTGTCCATTAATAAATAGATAATCAATGCTAAATATGATCAGTTGCGAAAGAGAGGGAAGAAAGGAGTAAGGAAAGTAAAAGTGAAACAGAAGAAAGGTGAAACTCATCCCCTGAAACCCCTCCCTCCTCCACTGGATAAGGTATGCATACAATCTAAACCATCCAACCTCTGAAGACCAGACAGTTCCTCACATCCATTTAAACCATGTGAAAGATTATAATTAATGTGAGGAAATCTTCTTAGTAGTCCACTCAATCTCCACCACCTAAAAACACAAAACACCAACAAATATTGCAGCTTCTTTAAACACAAACACAGCATATATCTCATTGTTACCACATTATGTATACATGGAAGTACTATTAACTCATGTCCAGCTGCAACATTAAATTAAAACAAGCATGTTAAATCTAATCAGAACTACGTAAGAGAATGATCAAAAAAGTTCTTAGATCATACAATCAATGCTAGACTAAAGTTACTGATAAAGATAAAAGGCCTGATTCACAAAGTGAATTTTGTAGTACATCTTTTCAATAGGGAAATCTCAACATAAGCAACCTTACTACCTAGTAGTAAATGTGAGAGTGACTAGGGGAGTGGTGGGAAATGGGGAATATATTCTGCAAAATGGGAAGGATTTAAGGAGGACTAAGGAGGAGTTTAGTGAGTGGCTAAGAGTGGTTTTGGGAGGGACAAAGTAATACAAATACCCACTCACGAAAGAGTAAGTCCATTGCTATTCACAAACGCACTTCTAAAGTTACTACAGCCCAAAAGGCTACAACACAGTTGTAAATGTAATCCAGCTTAGTCTTGGAGTAAGTCCAACAGCACACATGGCCACTCACAAGTACTGCAGCAAACCCCCATTAAAAAATTGACAATTTATATTTATACAGGGGCATACTATCAAGAACGGCGTTAAAATTATCACCGGTTTAGCGGCAGAAAACTGCCGCTAAAGCGGCGATAATGGGCTTGATAATATGCCCTGGCGAATTCCAATAGAAGCCCATGTTCTGGTGTGAACATGGGCTTCTATTGGAATTCGCCAGGGCATATTATCAAGCCCATTATCGCCGCTTTAGCGGCAGTTTTCTGCCGCTAAACCGGCGATAATTTTAACGCCGTTCTTGATAATATGCCCCTTAAACTTTTTCAAATATATATATACATTTAATTTAATGCTAATAATTGCATTAATGTAAATTATTTCTATACACATATTTTAATACATATTAAAAATATATATAAACAGTTTACTTTAGGTGGAATTTAAAAAGAATCTTTAAAAAATAATTTAAATTTAGCTTAAGATATTTAAATTAATTAAATATGTAATTTGAAATTGCGTTCATAGTGCTGGAGCATTTTTTAAATTCTGTTCCAAATTTAAAATAAATACATAAAAACAATTTACATTATTATATAACAAAATATTTTAACTAGTTTTTTTTCTAAGTTTAATAAACTTTCAAATGTAAAATAAAATTTACTTAAACTTTACCATAGAGTAGGGGTCTTCAAACTGGTCGACGGGCCCCCCTAGGTGGGGCTCAAGTGATCCGGAGGGGGTGAGGATTAGGCTCTGGCCAAAAGAAGCATTATGCTGATAGCAGTGCTTTGTTTTAAGAGAGGGAAACATGAGCGGCAGTAAGCCAGTCTGTAAAGGCCCATCACTAGCTTCTTCTGTCATTATATCCTAGCTGGGAGTATGTGTCAAAAGGGAAGGGACTCCAAATATTCTTCGAAACCCCCAACCCCATTTCTAATAATCACACTGAGGTTTTACATATTTTCTACGTCAGTAAAGCCTGCCTGACCAGAATAGTCTGTTTTGAAATCATGTATTAGGTTGCATTTTTAAAAGGGTAGCAGAACTTAACTGCAATGTTTAAATATGTCTCATGTTTAAATAAGTCGAGACATATTTAAACTTTACCAGCTTAATAGAAAAGTTGTGAAAAATCTGAGGGGGGCCCGATGAATTTTATTTCTATGCTGGGGGGGCGCAGCATTAAAAAAAGTAAAGACCACTGCCATAGGGAGATCTCCGTCTGGTGGCAGAAACCTTCACTTATATTTTAAAAGTTATTAATAGTAACTTTACACTCAACTAAGTCTAGACTTTGTAGCAAATTTACATTTGGAAATAGGGAATAGCCAAATCTATTACATTTACTACAAAGTGTTAGAGTAAATTTAATTTTGCTGATTTACTCATCTGTAAATTTACCTTTGTGATTAGGCTCCAATGTACTTATTCAGGCAGCTATTACAGATTCAAGGCAGTTATCCAAAAAGTGTAATCTGGGTCATTAAGGGACCGGGTGACACCCCTCTGAGTGATTATCATTCTTTTTTGTTTAATATATTTTTAGAAACTTTTCCAGTCACTGAACAAACCATTACATCCAAATTACGCATTAGCTACACGCACTCATTGTCAGCAGTTACTTGCAGGAGGATGGACATAATCGTACACTGCTCCTGTTCTATAGTAGTACAATGCTTTACAACAAGTAACAATAATAATAACCAGCACAGTGAGAGATGTTGTTAGGCTTTTCATTTATTCATCAGCTCAGTCACGTTTTTCACTGCATCTCAGCCTAGTATGCATCCCGTAAAGATATTGCACCAGATAACATGTTGCATAGTTCGGTGAATCGTTATTTGACAGCATGGGAATCTCTATACCCAACTGTCATCAAGACAGAATTCAGCTTTCAGTATCCGTAAAGGCCTCAACAACCTCTGCTCACACATCTGCAACTGGTTTCTTCCACACTTCCTGAGGCTCTACATTGCATAAGGCTGCACGCTCCGCTAACGCCCATTGTGCACTGTTTTCTTCCACCTGCCCTGCGATGAGCACCAGTGCAGCATAATTTACCTGCGTGTGAGGACCAGTGCCAGGTCAAGGAATCTATTGCCTTCCTTCTTCTTTTTTCACCGTGTGTGTTGCTGTCTGACCTATTGAGCCTGCCTTGAAGATTAGACACCACCTGTGAACAAAACTGCATCAGTCCCGGACAGATCCATTTTATGGGTGGAGTGGAATGCAAGTAATTAAATTGTGTTTATTTGTATTGAGTGCTCCTCGACACCCTATGTACTTGTTCTAGTGTTTCAGCCCATTCCTTCCCTCCGAACCGCTGTCCAAATGCGTCCTCCCATATAACTCTCTGATCTGGCGTGTTGTCAGTAGTCATAGAGAGATGGGTTTGTATAACCAGAACACCAACTTTATCATTTTTGATTGGCCTCTAAAACCATATCTCACAGCCAAGTGTTTCATTTGAGTGCCTTTCACATAACCTTAAACTAAAGGTTCAAGTTGAACCTCCCTTTCCACCATTTTGTTGATATTGTAAGGGGTGAAATAACATTCTTCTGGGCTTTAAACTGTTTTTGGGGACATGTGATCGTTTTTGGTGTGCTCTTTCAATCTTAAAATTATTTTGGATGATACGTTTAGTAATCAACAGTATACAAGACTCCAGAAATTCCACAGACCAGTTTGCATTCTTTTAGCAAGGCTGAAAAGTCTTACATTATCCTTGTGATTTCTGCCTTCCAATGGTATTGTTTCCTAAGAGAGCAGTTTGTAAAGAGCCACAGCCATTCTTCCAAATACTTATATCCCTCTTCCAAGATGGACACTAGATGAGTATGCTATTTGATAATAGAGCAGAGAGGGCTCAGATGAATCTCACAAAGTTTGAGTAGACTTCTTATATTCATAATGATTGTCACCATTATCAGCCCCTCTTATCATTTACCTATAACTTCTAGTATGGTAATCTTGGCACTTAAATGAGCTTTGCAGTACTCCACATGCCGCGGATTGAGAGTCGCAGATCCAGACACACTTATTTAGTGAGGAAGCAGTTAGGTGAGCTTGGGACGAAAGTCTTTAAGGACTCTGTGGCAATGATTGAGCAGTCATTGTCTGTCCTTAAAGCTTCTTCTTCATGATCAGAGTGTTCACTTCCTCCAGCCAGCTTCAGGCTGTCGACATTTTGAAATTACATCAGCTCCAAGCATCAGGTCTCTTATTCACAGAAACAGGGTTAATGCACCAATTTTATGCCAGAAAATGTCTCCTTCTGCCACCAGACATCCTCAGCTGTAAGAAAATATTACCAAAAATTAGCTCTGAGCCTCAGGAATTGACGTTTCATTGGTTCAGGACGAGAACAATTTGCCACGCCCCCAATTTTACCATTTTTAAGATTTTCTGAGGATGACAGACTGTGGTTGATGCATGCCTTCTTCTGGCTTTGTGGACATAAGAGTACACAGTTACGGGGTTGAGATATCTTGACCGCGCCCCAAAAAAGCCAGCTCCAACTCAAGGTTGTCAGGGCCCCAGGCACAATAAAAAAAATTATGTTTGAGCAATCTCTTTCTCTTTAGCATTAATAGCATTTTTTAGGATGATTTTGGGGATTCTGGCACTCTTTTGCTGCCATTTTTAATGTTGCCACATGGTAACTGCCTAAAATACCATTATTTAGAACTGGCCCTCAAAGAACTAGGCCACCCCATATTTCCACATATGTTCCTTGTGCTTGGGAATACATGTACTTCTTGGACTATTTCAATCTCATTCAGGCTGGACCCCACCACTAGAGTGGGACCAGTACTTCTTTGCATACGCTTGGTATCCTTCTTTAATGCCACATACGAACTAATTGTGGACTAGAATGTTACTGTGAGTGCTTTCCAGTGTTTTAAAAGCAGACTCAGCATTTCTGGCATCCATCACTTTTCCCGTATAGGTAAATGCTTGGTAATGTCGGATAGAACTTAGTAAGTGCTGGGCTCCAACTTGGGAGACCTGTGTTGATTTGTCATGTGCTTGATGGTAAGATCTGCTGTGATTGGCAGGTCACGAGTTTGAATCAGGTAAGTAGATCTGGGTGAAATGACCAGGCAAACATTGAAACAGGTGAATTTCGCCTTTTTTTCACCTGGGAGGAAGATTAAGGGCCTATTTACAAGGCCCTTGCGCACTTTTGCGTCACTTTTCCCATGTTAAAAATGACGCAAAAGTGGCGCAAGGGGCTTGTAAATAAGCCCCTAAGTGTGGCTCATGGGTACAAAAAAAACACAAACCAGTTGCTTTTAGGAACACTGGGGCCGATTCACAGAACTAATCTGAGATAAAATCCTAAACTTACTACTTTTGGTATTCACAGAAGGCATTTAGTAGTAGTAAAGTTAGGACTCCTAACTTTACTACTACTAAACTAAGACAAAATCCTAAATTTACGACTTTCTGTATTCACAAAAGGCATTTAGTAGTAGTAAAGTTAGGAGTCCTAGCTTTACTTCTACTAAATGCCTTCTGTGAATACCAAAAGTAGTAAGTTTAGGATTTTATCTCAGTTTAGTAGTAGTAAAGTTAGGAGTCCTAACTTTACTACTACTAAATGCCTTCTGTGAATACCAAAAGTAGTAAGTTTAGGATTTTATCTCAGATTAGTTCTGTGAATCGGCCCCACTGTGAGGGGCTATGCAATATAATTACATTAGTTAATGATAAACATAATAACATTGTCCAGGACCCTAACAGTGCTCCTGAAAGCAACTTTCCAGGGGGAAGAGTGTGTGTAGCATCTGCCTGCAGGGTCCTCTTGGCACTCTAGCAGACACGCTCCACCACACACAGGCTTCCCTGCTGGGGAACTTTGTTTCATGCACTGTCAGGGTCTGGGCAGCGCAATTAGCTTCATTCAATTTCAATTAAACAATTACATTGTCCGACCCCTAACAGTTCCTGGATAAAAGAAGTATTACTCCTTCCATGTATTCCTCATTACATGGAATGGGGAATGCTTACCCTGTAGGGCATTCTCACCTGAATTTATAACTCAGGGTATTCTGATGCGAAAGTCTCAGAAACAGGCAGAACTACCTTAAGTTTCGCATCTGCTTACCGCATAATTTTTCCACTCCTACTGGAAAGGCCAATTCAGCCGCCTATCCCCTCTAAGTTTGAAACAGTATAAAAGCAGTATGAAGTGCTATAAACATTTTTGTAGAATAATAACAGGTATCTTTGTACAGTCTGTGGATCTAACATGTTCAATGTGTTTTCTTCCCAGGATGCAAAATTGAAAACTGTGAGGCATGTTTCAGCAAAAACTTTTGCACAAAGTGCAAAGAAGGCTTGTACTTGCACAAAGGGAAATGTTATTCATCCTGCCCAGAGAGTTTTGCTGCTGCCAATGGCACTATGGATTGCAGCAGCCCTGGTGAGTAACTACTGGAGCCGAGACACTAGCAGGGGTTAGTGAAACACAGTGGAAAGTGCTACAATATGGCACAAAATGAACTCCTCCCCTGCCAGGTATGGGTAGGCATACACCGTTTTGGACAATCTAGTTGACTCAAACTCCAAACAATTCAGTGGCCAGAAACAATGAAGATAGTGGCCAGCCTAGCCAACACCCACACTGGGGAATAACAGCTCCTTTTGAAAGTAGAGTATGTGCTCTTTTTCAACAACCTTTGGCGCTACTGACTTTAGAAGAAAAAAGGCATATTGTGATTCAAGCACTACCTTTACTTTGTGCCATGAGATCAGTAAAGTGAAATGTTTACTAAGGAATGTCTAGCACAATGCTGTTCATCTGAATTAACCCAACACCAAATTACAAAAATATAAATGTACTAGAAAAATAATGGAGTAAAGTTTGGTTTAAAAGTGTACAATTAAAATACATCAATAATTAAATTGAATAGAAAGTGTAAAACACTGGCAAGATGGTATATTGCGAGAGCCACACAAATCCTAAACTAGACACAACCTAATTTATGTGCTCGATTTCAGGATTCCAGTTATAGCAGATCGAACTGTTTTCCCACATGATTCGAATCAATTCAAACCTGGTGCAAATCATGCTGGTAAACAGTACAAATTCCCAGTTTATGTAACTGGGAATGAGGGAAAATCAGAAGATACACAATTAGCATGTTATTGGCTAATCTAAGGTCCCTCCTCACAGCAGGGTACTCTCCAGCCTGGAGCAGCCAAAACAAAGGCACTGTGCATCTCGCTATGAACAGCCACAAAGACAGTGATCAGGAAAGAGAGAAAAGGCTGGCCTCATCTAAAGGACCCTTCTCACCCTGAACAACAACCTGAAGCCCCCTTCAGCCCCACCATCAACCAAGTGGCAGTGCATCTAATTGAATTTCTATAGGAGCCTTGTCTCCTTTTTCCTCAATTTACTGTCTAGGTCTCCTCACGTCTGCTTCCTGATACACTGCCGCTGTATGGGAAAACAACTTCACCCCACCCTGTGCACAGAAGTGTCTAGGACGTCCGAAATGAACCCATAAACCTTCATCACTCTGCTTTGCTTACATATATATATATATATATATATATATATATATATATATATATATATATATATATATACACACTCCGGTGCTTGAGTATATCCCACCGCTGCTCCAAATCAGAGGGCGCGTCGTCCCGTTAGACCTCCCAAGCACGGTCTAATTTACATCTCCAATCCCTTATAGCAACAAGGATGACGACGCCATGTCTTTCACCACAACAATGATTTATTTGTCGGTTGTTGTTGTCGGACGCGTTTCGCCTGCACAGCAGGCTTGCTCACCAACAAAGTGATAACGTTTTCAACCGTTTTTAAGCACACCCAATTACGTGTCATATGTGAACTTCAAAACAATGAATACTGAAGACAGACTGGTAGTTTTTCCATATCTTACAACTGTTCAGCATTGTTTGGTTTATCGAATTCTAAGTCTATTCGAAGACGGTGCAACATTTATAAAATTACATGTAAAATTACATATAAAATTACAATTAAAATTACTTTCGCTAATAAAATTGATAAAAATGTTCCCTTAGTGGGCTCAATCAAAATCAATAGCAGAATTTCATAATTCATTATATGCGTTTGCAACCGTTTAAAACCAAATTCCGTATCCTGCCCCAGTGGGCTGGTTATCACAACTTTGTATTACATTGCTTACAGAGTTGCATTATTCAAAAACCTTGTCTCGCCCATGTGGACAAAGATGCGAGGATTTTTAAGTCTTCTTTACCCAGCCGTCAACTGTAAAGTGCACGTGCAAAAATTATAAAAAATAATACATTTTAAACAAGTTAAAAACCCAGAGAGTAAAAGGGAGTTTCAGCGACATTCCTTAATTCATAAATGTGTATGGAAATCTTCTTCCATATTAAGTCCATCAGGGATTTTTGTGTTGAGTTCAATAATAAAACATGATTCTAATTGTCTCAATTTCTTTTCCCGGTTCCCACCCCTTGAATTTGGTGGGATTGCTGCAATCACAAAGTATGTCAGACCCTGTACATTTCTCCCGTGATGTTGGTCAAACTGATTTTGCTGTCTACGTGCTTCAGTGCCCATGCGGCCTGATGTACGTGGGCAGTACAATCTTACCTGTGCATAATAGGGTGCTTCAACACCTAAGGGTCATAAAAAACGGCGATAAAACGTACCCTGTGGCACGCCACTTTGACCAACATCACGGGAGAAATGTACAGGGTCTGACATACTTTGTGATTGCAGCAATCCCACCAAACTCAATACAAAAATCCCTGATGGACTTAATATGGAAGAAGATTTCCATACACATTTATGAATTAAGGAATGTCGCTGAAACTCCCTTTTACTCTCTGGGTTTTTAACTTGTTTATAATGTATTGTTTTTTATAATTTTTGCACGTGCACTTTACAGTTGACGGCTGGGTAAAGAAGACTTAAAAATCCTCGCAGCTTTGCCCACATGGGCGAGACAAGGTTTATAAATAATGCAACTCTGTAAGCAATGTAATACAAAGTTGTGATAACCAGCCCACTGCGACAGGATACGGAATTTGGTTTTAAACGGTTGCAAACGCATATAATGAATTATGAAATTCTGCTATTGATTTGATTGAGGGAACATTTTTATCAATTTTATTAGCGAAAGTAATTTTAATTGTAATTTTATATGTAATTTTACATGTAATTTTATAAATGTTGCGCCGTTTTCGAATAGAGTTAGAATTCGATAAACCAAACAATGCTGAACACTTGTAAGATATGGAAAAACTACCAGTCTGTCTTCAGTATTCATTGTTTTGTAGTTCACTTATGACACGTAATTGGGTGTGCTTAAAAACGGTTGAAAACTTTATCACTTTGTTGGTGAGCAAGCCTGCTGTGCAGGCAAAGCGCGTCCGACAACAGCAACCGACAAATAAATCATTGTTGTGGTGAAAGACATGGCGTCGTCATCCTTGTTGCACAAGGGATTGGAGATATATATATATATATATATATATATATATATATATATATATATGCACACACTACAATAGTCGCAAACAACATACCCTTGGGCGGGATTCGGTGGCAAAACAGGGTATAAATCTGTTTGCGCATTGGTGAGACACTCTCAGCCAGTGCCTAATAACTAATTTTTAGTGAGTGAGTGAAAAAACTTTCTATTTACAGATTAGTGAAGGAAGGCATTTAAATAAGAACTTCTCTTTTTGTACGTCACCTCCCCTTGTGCAGCATACAGACCCTGTACCAAGGTTGGGATACTCCAGACTTTGCTTAGGAGGGTTGTCCTAGGCTTGGCACACAGCAGTCTAGGGCTTTTGATGTTTGAATGATGTATACACTTAGAAACACATGTTTAAGCTGCCTGCCCTGGATATGGGACACCTTGTAAAATGTTACTCTCTGCAGCTTACATTCTCCGTCTACTTGCTAACTCAGAAAGCCTTTCTCCCACTGTACTCCTAAACACTGCATGAAAAAATTACATTGATTTACTCCCGCTTGATGCCCCTCCCTTCTTTCTACAGAGTGATCCATCTTCTTTCCTTCCATACCCCTCATGCTTTCTATTTCTGAGTATAGCCTCCTCTCACTTTCATGCCTATCTGCCTCAATCCTTCTTATTGTAATTCTGCAATTGGCTGGTACCTCATCTCATAGATCACAACCTCTCCTCTTAAATTCCCTATCCCTGTAATCTAACATGAACTAATCTCCGTCAGCCTATCTATCCCACCACCCATTCCCCTGAAACCACATAGCCTCCACTAATGGTCACACCTACCTGGTATTACTATATAACAAAGTAACTGGAGTAAATGGATCCAATTTTTCTTGAGAGCACATTACTAATCATAATAACCAACAATAACCGTTGGATTAACCACTAACCGTGGGTTCCAAAGTAGCGTACTATTCGCTGTAAGGCTCTTTGACGCCTCTTCACGGGTAGTAAGCGCTATATAAATACAATTACAATTACAATTATTGCGCATCTGCTAACCAACACCCGCCCAATGTAACGCAATTTGCCAGTGAACAATTACCTTACCCATTTATGTACAAGGGTCAAAATATCCCAAATTGTGTTTTGTGCACTAACTGCTGACAAATCTATAATTTTGAATCTTTGTCTTCTAACAATTGGATCATAAAAGTAAAAGCGGCAAAAAAATAGAAATAGTACCAACCACATTAAATGTAGGAGTGAGGGGAGAAGAATGGAATGTGGAAAAGAGAGCTGAGAAACAAAAGACTATTGAGATTATGCTAATATTTGAGACATCAAGGGCCTTGTATGGTGGGCATTCCATCGGCCTGCACGTCTGCTGATGTGATGGCCTGCACTCCCCTAGTGGAGACCACCTGGCTTATTTAGAGATCCCAGTCAGGGAGGTAAAGATCTTGCTGCCTTCAGTGGAATAGCCACTGTGGTGGATTTATAGGAGGAGGTGGAGTTTATTCTTGAAAAACAAAAGGCTTTGCCAAGCAGGCTCGTCAAACATGTCACCCACTTAGCAAAGTTTTTTGATTTACAAGAATACATTTCCAAATAAGGGGACTGACAGGCTTCTGGCAGATGGTTCAACAGAGGCTGTGCTCTTCCCCTGACTCTCTCTGGGGGAACTCAAGGTTGATGGGGTGGGAGCACCGTTGAGTAATGGTAGTACCTCTGCTCATCCAAACTCTAAATGAAGTTACTTAAGCACAGGGCATATGGAAAGCAGTGAAAAGTGGGATTTGAAAGAGGAGTTAGACAATGGATAATCAAAGAATACATGTAAACAATGTGAAAACAAGTATTAGTAGGACTTTATATTTAAATATACTTTATGGATATAAATTAAGCACAATAGCAAAATATATTAGTGGCATGTAGGCAAATAGAGTGGGCGGACAGAAGTTTTTCTTGATAGTTTCATTTTTTCTAAATATATATAAAAGAAAAAGTGAAAAACTGATTTTCAAAATTGTAGAGCACTAGTGGAAATGTGACAGAAGAGGGCATAGGGTGACTGATAGATAATACAGTAGAAAATAGAATTGCAATATTTTAGAGACGCCTGAACAAAGAAATAACTACAGAGAACAGTCATAACAGAGACACAAAAACCTCATTACAGAGAAAGGATGTTAAAAAGAAAAATAATTTTTGGCACATGGAAAGAAAATGAAACCTATTAAAATATATATTTCAATATTTAAAAGACACATTTAAATAGCAGATGCTACAACGAGATGAGGCAAGGGTTCGTGTAAATCCTTTTTGGGTTACAATTCATGGTAAAGGTCATGGTTATAGCTAGGGTTAGGTTTAGGGTTAAAGTTACAATAGCAGTTAGCACTAAGGCTCAGATTACAGTTAGAATGGGACTAATGTTAGAGTTAGGGCTCAGGGGTAGGGTTTCAAGAAGGTGGGTGAAATGTATTTACATTTGAAAGGAATATTCTATAGAAGAGTTGCTTTAAGGTCCATTTTGTATTAAATAAATCTTTCTCAGTTGAGGTTTCTCTGTAAAGGTATTTCTCTCTAACTATCTTTCTCTATAGTGTTTTCTCTGTAAAGGCATGTTGAAGTTTTAAATACAACCAAAGTCCTGCATTTTTAAGAGTGTACTGATCAGCAACATAACTTTTAGAACTAATTGTGATGGTGTAATGCAGCTTATTAATGATTGTGTATGTTATGTACTGTCTTCATTGAAGACCATCTACAAAATCTCTGAAACAAACTTAAACATAAAACTGAGCAGTGGTAGAGTAGGTGGGTGTATGTACCTTTGTCTGAAACAGTGATAGGGATACAGGTAGCAGGTGATAGAACAAGTCACAGAAGAACTGCTGAGGAAAGTGAAAATAAATGGGTTAAGGGGAACCAGAGAGAGTAGCCAGATCTAAGAAGTTATGTTCTGACCTACAATGGTATATAAAGAGTGAAAGTTCAGTTGACAAGATGTAAATAGGATCTAGAGCAAGAGCATGTGTATGACAAAATGTAAGGATGAGAAGATTAACAAATGGTGGTGTAATGTAAGGATGAGAACATTAAAAAATGTTGGTATAATATGGCAAGTTAATAGAGTTGTAAAACTGTTTAAAAATGAGTGTACTTATCACCTTAGAACTAAGACAAAAACTGTAAAGAAGGCCAAAATGTACTTTGCTAGCTGGTGTACATTGTTACTATAAATGTCATACATGTGTAAAAAGATTGGCAAGGCTTAACCAGACTAAAACAAAGACAAGAGTATGTAAGATGTAAGGGGTGAAGAGCATCTGTTTTGTTTTGTTTAACAGCGCAATGTGAAATGAGTGAGTGGGGCCCTTGGGGTCCCTGTTCAAAGAAGAAGAAGCTTTGTGGTTTCAAAAAAGGCACAGAAGAGCGAAGTAGACGGATCCTGCACGCGCCTTCTGGAGATACAACTGTATGCCCAGTCACAACCGAAAGCAGGAGATGCATAGTGAAGAAGATGCCGTGCCCTGGAGGTATGTTCGAATGAGCTGACTATGTGTGCAGCACAAACAAAATGCTCTCATTGTTTGGTCCATAGTCCTCAAATGATCTCACACTACAAATTTGAATTTTCAGACTGACGTATAAATTCTGGTTTTATAGTGGTCATTTCTCCATCATTAACCACATTTCTTCTTGCCAGCATATTAGTGTGAAAATTTGGTAACCTCAAGTAGACAAAAAAATAAACTTTTGAAATGATACATTTCATAAGGGAGCTACAAGCTCTCCTACCTCACTGAACTGGAAAACATTTTATTATGCATGCTATGTTTCTAAAGCGTTCGAGCAGTTCAAACAGCTAAACCATTTAACAGTAATTTTATCAGACAAAATGTGGGATGCACACCACTCACCATTAGATTTTTTTTGTTTAGTAATTTGGTGGTTGTTCTGTGCCAGTTCTATAGCTTTGACGTCTGCACGGATGCATGTTATAATATGAACCCTCCATCCAGAATACCCAGGTTGTTTATTGGTATTATCAGGAACTCTATCAATTAGATTGTGACAGAACAGCAACTGGTATCGAATGCTGCAAAAGCAATGAACAGACTTGCATCAATGACCTTCTATATGACACTCACCTAGTCTATGCATTTTATTTCAATTCAATTTCATTTAAGTTTGTTTCATGCCAACAAAATGCTTCTACCTGTCAGGAATATCCCGAAAAGCTTGTACTCTGTGCAGGCAAAATTGAATAGGGTCAGGAAAAGCATAGACTATGTTACCGTTGCATTGATCCCAATGGTGAGTTAGGAGTTTGGGCTTTTGGTTGCTGGAGCACACTTGCAGGGTGGGACTGGGCCTTCACAAAGGTCAGACGAGTCATTTGAATTCCTTATGAGCAGTCAGATTGATGTCAGATTACCTAGCAATGTTGTGTTGTTAGTGTCCTCCTTTGATAGTCAGCACTCAGACTTTGGAATCCTCTACATTTGTTTGTTTTTCCCTCTTGGTTCCCCTGGTGTTAGGGTTCTGTCTTGCTCCCCCACTGGGGGTTAGTGCTCTAATATGTGTTTGCTCCTCAAGAGGTTATATCCACCTTGTCTAATTGCTCCAGTGCTTGCCAATGCTGTTATACAGGAGAAGCAGGTATGGCAGTTTGCATCTCACCTTTGGGGTTCACATAACATATACATCTGTGATGTCACAGTTAGTGCAGTTACCAGTCAATCCTCTTACCTTGGTGTCCCCCCTACTGAGACCTCCTTCATTGGGTAGAAACGATGCCTGTGAGTACTTGCGTGTATCTGAAGACTATCCAGCTGTCTGTGTTTCTTGTCTCCTAGGTACCCCATTTCTCCCCCACATGTATACTTCCAGGTATGCTTGCTGTGTGCGTTTGACTTATACTAGTGCGAATTTTTGGAAAGCACATCTGAGTTCACCTGCTATTCACTTGATTCATGATAATACAAATATCAGCAATTGTTATAATAATTAATAATATATATTACTTTATCTGTCCAATCTCTTACAAAATGTGAGATCAGCCTCCTACTATATTTCTTCATCAGTAATTGTTTCTGTGTTTTCCAGCATTGTTTCCTATCCATTAAGTGCCCATTCAATTACCAGTTGGTTTAAGATTCGAGCTCTCGATGTAACCAACAGCCCAGGTGCCTCCTCATAAAGCACCTTTTTTATTATATGTCTGATTGTTCCCTTTTCTTCCAAATCAGCTTGGTGTAGGTAAAATAAAAACCTTGCATTGTATTTATTCCTAATAGTTGTTATACCTAAATCTGACCTTAACGCTGAATGTGGTGTCCTCTTGCAGAATGATAACCATTTTCTATATGGACATCACTGCTGTTGCAAGAATTTTTACATGTCTGCAAGGAAAGGTTGCAGAGCAGGAGGCTTTTGTGCTTTGCTTCTTATATATGTTTTAACCTTTCTACTGATCTTCTACCAAATTGGATATGAAATTTATGAAGAGCTCCAGCTTCCAATTTTTAGAAGGCAAACACACTATGCGAACCATTGTATGCATGTACCTAAAAGGGGCAACAACTAAATGGTGTGGCTGCAAAACCATCTTGAATGCATACTTATGTGCAACTGGGTAAATAACCAAAAGAAAAAAATGTAGCAGACACAAAATAAAAACTTGCAACATGTATCTACCTCTGAAGAAAGTCTCTACACCACATTGTATATCCTCATCCTGAATCACATTAGATCATAGTCTCTCCACCAAGTTTAGTTCCAAATTTCAAGTTTATTTAAAATTGATGTAGACTTTAAAAGAGGTCAACAATATATACTATAATTATAAATTGTTCTTACCCCCAAAAATTATAAAACAATATTTTAAACCTCCTTATGTTATGCAAGGGGACATGAGCTACAGTAATCAAATTAAAACGTCTTCTAAAATATTGGCAAAAAACTCCTAAAAATTTAAACATCATGAAACAAACTTTTTTATTTAAGGGATGCATAATTAGGTGAATTGATTTATGATGAGTTTTAATATTAACCTAGTTATTAATGGAAGTCCCTTAAAAATGGGCAAAGATGTAACTCGTGAATTATATTGTGAGGTTGTGCCTGACAACGATTACAGATAAAGGATTTCTGAGAATGACTTGTCAACCCCCTAGACAACATCTTGAGGGGAAGAATACCCAATGAGATAATCTTACACTGGGAGCAATTTCTACAAATTAAATACAGTTGAACCTCACCAAATCAGATGTCAGAAAATAACTTTTTTAAATTTTTAAGTTGATACAATGTTCCCTGCCCAAGCAAATCTTGCATGACAGTTTGAGTTTTTGAAAATAATCACAAATGCCCATGGGGTCATGCCCTAAGAAAATGCATGTTACAGCTAAAACCTTTGAGTGTAAATTTTAGGTAACTGAAAAAGGTCATTAAGGGCCAGATGTACGATCATTGAATTTTGCGACTCGCAAATTGCGACAAATTGCGAGTCGCAATTTGCGAGTCACAAAATTCAATGTACAACAGTGTCTCAGACTCCCAATGGGGTCGCAAATTGCATGCCTCGTGAATATTATTGAGGCTGTTGCAATTTGCGACCCCATTTGGAATGGCTAGCACTGCCAGGGATGGTGGCCTGCTGGGGTCAGCAGACCACCATGTCTGAGACTGCTTTGTCAATACAGCAGTTTTTAAAAAAAATGCAGACTGTTTTCCTTAAAGGAAAACGGAATGCATTTAAAAAAGAAAAATGAGACTTTGCAGTTTCATTTATTAAGGGCAGGCAATGGTCCCTGGGACCACTGCCTGCTCTTAAAAAATATTTGGGCACCCATTCACAAAGGGGAAGGGGTCCCATGGGGAACCCTTCCCGTTTGCGAGTGGCTAACCACCCTTCTGAGAAGGGTGGTAATCTGTGAGTGTATTGTGACCGCAATTGCACTCGCAAAACAATCATACTGTTATATTGCATATAGGTTCCCCAATATAGGCCCGGGTAACATCCCAACCTTTCACCTATATTCATCCCTATATTACATACATAATGGGCTGCTAGGACTGACCCTTTACCTAGCTACGGTACTGCTTACAGAAAGTGGGGTTTTCCCGAACAATAGCCTCATACATTATGCATGAGGATTCTTGGATTCTTGGAACCTCAGCATGACTACCATCTCCTGCACAATAACTATGTACTAGGTTCATTCCCGACGTCATCCTAAGTCCGACAATGGCACAGTGAGGTAGAACCCCTGGGGATACCTTTGGGTATATAAACATCACATTTTGCTGAGATAGTCAGAGGAGATCAGGACTTCCCTGCCGACATACTGACACGAGACGCTGAGGTTCCTGCATGCAGATACTCCTGCTCGCAGTGGTCTAACATCCCTTGCGGGGTGTCCAGCTCGAGACCAAGACGGGGTCCCACAGTCTCTCACTTCAGGTAATGGGGTTGACTTTATCCTAGAGAGATTCTTGGCTTAACACCTACACACATGCTAGGTACATTTAGGTACATCTAATTAGGGTAGCATCGTAGGAGTACGTATTTTATTATCATGTATTTTATATACTTGCCTGTATTCATGGTTATAGCAAGATGGTAGAAATCTACAATCCTTTTACCTTTTTAGTGCTTCTAATCATGTATATCTGTTTCTGTCTAGTGGTTGTTTCAGCACACCTATTTTACACTAGAATGACGAGTGTTCAATAAATGCTTATTAAAAAACGTCCATATCGTTTATTCTGTTTATCTCTCTGAGACAAAGTGAGCACGAGTGACTGAGCGAAAAGTATTGCACTGTTTCCACGGTCCTGAGGGATCAGGGTTGTATTGTTCGATAGTGGCCAAGAACTATTCTCTCCTTGGTAAGAGGAGTTTCTAGTGGCACTGTGAGCTAGCTGGTATACAGGCTAACATACACGGTGGGGGTGTCTGGAATCAGTCTGGACAGCAAGCCCGCAGTGTTTTTGTCTAAACGTGCAGATCCTATATGGGTTTTATAGGAACTACAAGATATGGCACCGCCAACGTTGGTTGGGTACTTATTTAACGGTCAAATCTGAGTAGTTCAGTCGTGCTATTCTCAGAGACCCCTACTCACATTTCCCCAGAGGCGTCTGGAGTGGGAGAGAACAAAAATCCACCGCAGCTGAGTAGGCAAAATCCTATGTATTGGCTGTTGGTTAATCAAGCTTGAAGGACACATTATTCCTATTGTGCATAACACCTTATCTCAGTTCCCTTGAAAAGCTCGTCTTACTAAAAACAATGACTGAGCAGAAAGACGCTGTGCGTGAACTAAATCTCTCAGCCAAGGAAGAAGATGCAGATGCAATACATCTTTCAGAATATGTTAGAAATACCATCACCCTAAAACTAGTAGCATATGGCTTAACAGCTAGGGGTGGGTCAGTAACATTTGTGATTGAGGCACACAAATCATATAGAACAGAGGTATTCTATTCATGGGTTAGATTCCCACAGGCAGATGCACGAACAAAAACATTTCATTACTACGTAGAAGATGACATACCGAACAAATATTGTCCGTATGAGGACATTGAAGTTCACCTACCAGGAGCATATAAACTGGTTTAAAGGCGCCCTCCCCCATACAAGAAATAAAGTAAGACTCGGTCCGCTCGGAAGAGACGGAGCAACATGGCCAGTACTAGAGGCCTATACACCACATCCTGACATTGACACAATGCCAGTAGGAGACTTATGTACACTTCATAAAGAACTAATAAGACTTTACAGAAACATGACACAATTTGTGATGAGAACACTCACACTCCACCCAACCACGACTATACCAACAGGTCCGATTCAAACATCGACAACTAAAATTACACCACAAACGTTACACGCAGTGATGGGTAAAATGCCCACTAAACGTGAACAAATGCCACTCTGGATAGCTCAAAAAATAACACAGCTATAGGCAGTATTTCCACACACTGGTCCACAGGAAAAGCATAGAATGCTAACAATTTGCTTGCCAATGGGGATAACTCACCCGATAGAGGATTGTACCTCTTCGGGTACAGTCTTCGCTGCAATATATACCAGAACTCATGGTATCCCTTCATTAGCAGTAATACCAGATGTCTTAAGACAAATACAGAATGAGTGTGGAGCAGAACCTGCTCTGAACTTAGGGATGAAGTTACTAGGTAACTTTGCCCAGGTATCAGCTATAATATTAGCAAACATTAAAGGGGGCGCAGCCGCGGTGGCAATACGCCAATGCCTGAGGGATTTCACTCCTTTTCAACAGGACACAGAATTACCTAAAATTATTGAAACTGCTTATGCAGTATTAGGTAGCGATAGTTTGGGAGCTAGACCAGTAAAACCTCAACTGATGGGAGGTCCAGAAAAAGAACACACCAAACAAACACCAGTTTCTTCCAAGAAGAAATGGGATAATAACAAACAACAAAAGAATAGATCTCAATCCAGAGGTAGGTCTCCTCAACAGGAGCCCTCCGAAAGGAGGTATAACCTTATGAATAGAGATAACATTAAAAAACCTGACAGGTATCAGGACACTGATAAATGTTCCTCTCGTTCCTTTCAGGGTTCATCAAAAAACTCAGAGAAAGAAGGACGGTCAGAACACAGACAAGAAGAGTGTACAAAGTCCAGAGACACGCAATGCACTTCAGACTACGCATCCAAAAAGGAAGAAAAGCCAAAACCAAAAGCTCAATTCAAAAAGAAGAAAGTAGCAGGTCTTAAATTCAGACATGCCCAGAATTCTGAGGACTGAACTACTGAACGGGGAATGGGCTCTGACGATGCTAGACAGTGCAGCAGAAGTAACAATAGCTCACCAGGACCTGATGGAATTTCTGGTGACAGCAGAGCTGAGTGAATGGTGGAAACACATAGGTTACATGAAATAATACTCCAAATGGAAGGGGACAAGCCCAGAAAACTTAAAGGTCACTTTTGGGAGAACTTGACTTTTGGCTATGACATTCTTTTAGCTGAAAGAGATTGGCCGCCTGCTACTGTTATGAATTGCCCAAAGGGAGCAATGGTCATTTTTCCAGCCTTTTCCGACCTCGTTCCCACACACTTAAAAGACACATACGTGCAGGAGTGGGCGGTAGTCCTTGCTCCTGCACTATATCGCATCCATGTTGGGTGGGATGAAGAGTCAGCTCACCAAGTGATACCACTAAAATCTACTCCAACTCCACAGAAACAGTATCCAATAAAACAGGAAGCAAAAAAACAGGTCAGGGAGATCTTAGAACAACCTGAATACCAGGGTGTGATTGAAACTTGCACCTCTTCAATGAATAATCCTTTGTTTCGCGTAATGAAACCAGGCAATTCATATCGTCTAGTTTTAGACTACAGACATCTGAACTCATGCACAAAAACATTTGCAGTACAGAACGCACACAGTGCCGCATTAATGAATAACATCGTGTGAAAAAAATACAAAACAACACTAGATATCTCAAATGGATTCTTCTGCCAAAATATATCGCCTGAGAGCAGATATTTGACAGCATTCTCAGTGCTGGGGTCCCAGCGTCAATTTTGTCGACTCCCCCAAGGGTATAAGAACAGCCCAGGGTTGTTTTCCACCAGGGTAACTGAGTTACTTCATAATCTGGCCGAGGAGGCATTGTCCTATGTAGATGACATTTATCTGACGGATGATGACCTGGAGGAACACTTGACCAGGGTGAGCACCCTTATTTTGGGATTTGCCTCTGAAGGCTACAAGTTTAACTTTAAAAAATCAAAAATAGCCCAACTCAATGTCCTATTTTTGGGATATGAGCTTTCAAGTGAAGGAAAAAGCCTTGCAGCTAATTTATTTAGAAAAGTGTGCACTGCTCCAACCTCCAAAATCATTGAAAAATGTACAATCCATGCTGGGATTCCTGAATTTTGGCCGAACATACATTTTGGATCACGCAGAAAGGGTTAAACCTTTCTACGACCTCATAAGATCTGATTTTTCAGTTAGGCACTGGACACAAGAATGCACAGATATCCTTTGTTCCCTACAAGCAGACATGATAGCGTCCAAACACTTACAGACACGCGTAAATGTCCGCAATCTAGTAATCCGTATAGTTGCGGGTCAATCTGGGTACACCTACTTAACATACAATGAAGGCGAAACAGTACCAATAGCATACAAATCACACTTGTACACAAACGCTGAGATGCGTTTTGCATCTACAGAGAAAATTCTGACAGCCGTACAGACTGCTGTAGTGAGAGAAAGAGCAATGGCTCAGGGGAAACGAATAATTGTTGTGACTCCAGTACCGGCCATAGAGGCTGCGACAAAGGCAAGCGTTTCAAATGCTAAAGCCTTGCATCCGAGATGGATACAATGGGCTAATTCTCTCACTGCATCAGATGTAGAATACAGATACGACCCAAGTCTAAAAACACAAGCATTTCTGCAATATGAAAAGGAATATCCTCTCCCGAATGAAATAATGCCTCTAGATCAGTATGAATACATAATTTACACTGACGGATCTGCTCAGCCGGCCATTATAAGGAAACAACAATACAGCACTGCATGTGCAATTGTAAAAGGTTGTATGCAAGATGGCAAGTTCCATCCAAGCTGCACAAAAACAGAGTCTCTAGGAGACTGCACGGCTCAGCTGGCAGAATTAAAAACTTTATTACTGGCACTGATAAATACGTATTGAGAATTCCCCACACTAACTGTGTGCGATTCTTTTTACTGTGTCCATGCATACAATGAATATCTTCACTATTGGAGACAAAATGGGAAAGACTCAAAAGGTGGCACAATTAAGCATAAAATGCTATGGGAACAGGTAGCTGAGTTGAAAAACGAACTACCAAGAGCTCACGTGATACACACACTGAGTCATCAACGTGATGGTGTTCACGTTAAAGGGAATTCATTAGCTGATGAAGCCGCAAAGGGGGCAGTACAAACTGCGTCCGAACTGCAATCACTCGTTCAAAAATGAGAATAGACGGACAGATAATGGTAGCTGTCATTGCCTCACGCAAAGACAACAAGGCACTGCCGAAAGGTTTTCCACTCAAGTACTCCTACAAGTTAGATGCAAACAACGTTCCATTTGCTCAGATTCCAGGAGTGGACTATAGAGTAATACCAAACATGGATCGCAGATTAGGCTTAATTTTAGCTGCACACGAGGGTCTAGGTTCTGCGCACGCAGGAGTTACGGCAACAGTTTCTTTACTGAAACAACACTATTGGTGGCCAGGGTTAACGAAGCAGACCAAAGATTATGTCTTAAAGTGTGACATCTGTCAACAGATGAAGGGCTCCACCATAACACGTCCAGGGCAGACACCATTATTAATATCAGATTGACCACTAGTGTGTGTCTATTTGGACCACTGCGGCCCCTTACAATCTGACGGGGCTTACAAGTACATCATGGTTGCAGTGGATTCCTGCTCGAGATTCCTATGGGTATGGCCTCAGCACTCGGCTGACGCTCGAACTGTTATCAAAGATTTGCGAGTCTTTATAGGGACATGTGCAGTTGGCACATTACATTCTGACCGTGGCCCCACGTTTAGCTCTAGGGCTTACAAGGAAGCCATGGGAAGTTTGGGTGTTGCACTGTGGTACTCCTCTCTGTACCAATCCAAGGAAAATTCGGTTGTGGAGAGGAAAAACCGAGACTTAAAGCACTCATTAACAGCTAGAGTATTAGGCGCGGGTGGCAGTTGGGTCAATCACTTTTCTTGGGTACAGCGGGCCTTGAATAACATGCCAAGAAGATCTCTAGGGGGTGTCACTCCTTATGAGGTCCTATTTGGGCCGAGAATGTGGGTACCTGACCTTGATTGTGAAGGCACAGTGGCGGATGAGAAACCGTTTGACATCAATAAACGTTTGGCTGTTTTACAGGATCTGAATCAATCCAGAGCACTACAGAGCAATGTGCAGGTAAAACAGACCGCCACTGGGGAAGTCAAGTCAGTCATGGCAAGACCTGTCTTGGTCCCTAAAGTCGGGGATCTGGTCAGAGAAAAGATAACGGACAAAAAGGAATTTGGACCATCATACAGAAAGACTGTACCTGTCCTGGCCGTCGAAGGAACAAGAATTGTACTTCTACCGCCTCTTGCCGGAAAAAAGGAGAAAACATTTGTCTCCATTGATCTGATCAAACCACACTATGTGGCCGATACTGAATAGTAGGCCTAGTGGGCTCCTGGGTAGCCGACGCCCTCCTCTCGCTACCATACAGGCAGTTCAGACGAAAAGGCTCCTAACGTTTGAAGAGTCTCCTATACGGAATGATGGACTATGCAACAATGACATGGAACTCGTTCCTCTTGAAACAGAAATTCAAAATCAAAATGAAAGACAAATTTCAATTTGACCTAACACTGATGTCTACATAAACATGCCTCAACAAGAGCCATCAACAAGTTCAACAAAACCTGCTGAGCTACCAAAAATAGATCGAACTGCATCTGGCTATTTCATCGACTATGATACCTTTTCATTGGATCCAAGTGAACCTGAAACAACGCCAGCCCCAAAATCTCGTCAACAACAAGTCAAAGACTTCTTCATTTTTCTTAAAAAGACTTACCTGGTGTCACCTTGGATAGAACTTTGAATAATCACCGGGATACTTTTCTTTCTTTTCTGGATAGGCTTGGTAACTGTCTTTTGCTTACTTGTTAATGGAACTTACCTTCGCCAAAGCTCTGCAGCATCAAAAGTGAACTTGATCCTGAAACCTCATGTTTCGTCACATCGTGAACAAAGAGACTTGTCATCAGTGAACATTACAGTAGTTCCTATACCTGATGATATAGTATGGGACAAGGTTAATTATGATGTTTTTGGCCCGACCGAACTTTTAAAAATACCACATTTATTTAAAATATCTTTAAATGATATCATTACCTCCAGTACATTTTCCGATGATTGGGATTTTGAAACTGTAAACAATATGTTGTCTGATTTAGAACAATCTGCCGCATTTTCTAGCAATGAAATGTTAGAAGACATATCAGATTTTAACACCATGCATTGTTATCAACATTATGGTCATCATTTTCTACAAAAATCCAGTAACCCTAGGAATGTTTTCACATATTACCAATGGAAACATTGCCCTACACCACTGAAAAGTAGTTCGAAAACTTTTGCACAGAAGTTTTCATATTTTTCAGGCTTTAACGTTTCAGACCCGACCTCATATTACTATAAGGTTGCACCGACATCCGCACAGAAAAATATGCTAACTAACACCAAACAGATTTACTCTGCCTCCTTTATTACCCAACTGTCTGAACAGGGTTTCGACTTACGGAAGGACACTATAGACTTAAAATCAGTCTGGGGTTCTAGAGACTGGCAATTCCAGGGAACAGAAGCGCTATTTAGAGCATGCCTCACCTCAGCAGATAATATTTCGAAATGAAACTGTGCAACAGACTTCCTGTCTTGGGATAGAAAAGAACAAGGATTTGAACACACCTCGGATCCCAACACCATCACATACCAAAGAAAATTTTACATCAGAAGAAGGGGCTACAATAGATGACATTTTACAATACTATAGATTGGACCCCATTTGGAAGGGATGGTTGGTTTGGCCCACAGACACTAACAGATGTCAGGAAAGATTCAGGGGTGCTACAGAAGGGTTCAGTATCCATAGGCCAGACCCACTCTATGTACAAAGAGAACATCTGGGGGTGGTGACATCATACAGTGTTGGGAAGTTATGCCTCAACTGACTAAAGACCTCAACAATACCACAGGTGAAACAACACTTATCCTTATTTACAGAGGTTGTGGACTTACGGGATTTTTTATTAGGTCCCAGAAAGCCACGTCAAAAACGTTTCTTATACGCTGTCTATAATGAAATTTGGAAAATCTCCCAACAAGAAGCAGCAGACAGACTACGAGAAATAGATAGGATTAATTTAGAAAAGGCGTTAGCCGTAGTTGACAATGGTATGGTTATGTTAACATCCATGATTTATTCACTGGGCAACATTGTATCTTCTGCTATTGATGTACTAGAACAAGATTTGTCCATACTACAGCACGGGCAATCGCAATTACGTTCTGTTATGTTATTGAGCTGGACGCTGCAATCATTGCACGCAGGTTATGTGCCTTGGCGTTTTATCAACAGTATGTCCTTGTTTTCTGTATACAATCTAACAGAAAAACAGATGAAAATGGCACAGAGGGGAGCAAAATATACAATGCTGCGTATTGAAAATATGCACAGATTACCTTTTACTGTGGCAGAATCACTGTCCACAGAGTGGTTAATCCATGGCCATATAACTTTACCGGTCACAATTTTCCAGTTTCAGTATTGCCTAACAACAACAGGCAGGCAGATATGAAGAAATGGGTAGGGAATTCATCAAGGAATCTTGGGAATTACCGTATAGATTTCGATGCAGGAATGGGGATTTAGAAGCGTTTCTAAGCGGTACAAACTGTGAGAATGCTTTAAGTGGATCTCTCATATGCCAGGATATCATGCTGCATGTGGCCTGCAATGGTTCAGTAGCAAACCTATCCTGTCACTTGAGGGGTACCCCGGCAGCCGTGATTACCCTAGTTTTCAGGCTACTTTCAAATGGGAGTTACTTGATGCTGAACGATCAAGGTTGTTGTGGGATGCTTCCGGGCATCGCATATCTAGCAACCGTGAGTTCCAGGATTACTTGATGTATGGGAAGTATTGTTTCCACCGACACACACAGTCAGGGAGGCGCCGTTATGGCCTTCATTGAATGCTTCCTTTATACGGTTTGATACTCTGAGCAGAATGAAAGCCATGCTTCTACAGAAAACCGTGCCCTTAACCTCCGCCCGGGAGACTTTTGATCTTCAAATAGCAAGGTCCTCGGCTGAGATACAGGCACTCATACATACGAACTGCCCCTTCCATTTCACAGAAATGGTAAATTGTATCTTTAACATGTCTGATACGACGGGTATAGTCCACCTATTTAAGACCATAGGTTCGGGACTGTTAAGCACCTTTCAGACGGTCCTCGGAGTTATACCAAACTTTATACATTCCGTATTCAGAAGCATTTTTGGAGGACTTCCGCTGATCCTGTTTCCTGATTGTAATTTTTCTGCTACGCAATGGATGTCCCAGTCACCAAGGAGATGGAAAAAGCACTCCTGGAGCGCAAATACCATGATCGCATGGTACAGCATCTGGGCACACCTCGCCTACAGGAACTAAGTGCCTCTTGGTTCCTGTCATTTAGACCAGTCTGGATGGACTGCATCTTACCTGTTCTCCGATGCCTGTTCTGCGGAGAAGAATGCGTGTTGGATCTCTGTCTGACACTTCCATCAGTTGGCAACCCGACGTTGATGCAGAACTGGACCCGATAACGGCCCTTGTTCTGCAATGTCCCCAGCGTATTCCTATGTTGATGGTGGCATTCTTAGAGCCACCACAGGAAGTCTCTGATCCTGTTAGAATGGATACCGCCTCCTCCACTAACACCCAGGCCTTGGATGGCGCACAGGCTGCCCCAGCATCGGCTGCAGGCAGTACAGAAGATCATCTGTGCTCAATTGACGTAATCTGCGAGGTGTTACAGGGATCGTCATCTGCGAAGGCAGGCGACAGCAATGTTCCGTCTACCAGCCAGGACACATAAACATTTGGCTCGTCGTGTGCTGGGAAAAATTCAGCCTTTTTTAAACAAACTCAAATTGGAACTCCAAAACAATTGACACTTTTTAAGACCTGCATGGCTTTTCAATGCCTGTAGTTGTTCGAACTATATGTACGGACACATTAGAGCTATTGCTTGAGTGACAATTTTTTTGTTTTTAGCATTTTTTAGAGTTTTTTAACATTTTTTTAGCAAAACTATTGTTTTACTGTGGTTGTTTGCGTACCAGTGCCTAGACAGCCTAATAGTATGTTACAATTTAATTATGTTGTCCAGTTGGATGAGGAGTGGGTATTATATTCCATATAGGTTCCCCAATATAGGCCCGGGTAACATCCCAACCTTTCACCTATATTCATCCCTACATTACATACATAACGGGCTGCTAGGACTGACCCTTTACCTAGCTACGGTACTGCTTACAGAACGTGGGGTTTTCCCTGAACAATGGCGTCATGCATTATGCATGAGGATTCTTGGATTCTTGGAAACTCAGCAGGACTACCATCTCCTGCATAATAACTATGTACAAGGTTCATTCCCGACGTCATCCTAAGTCCGACAATGGCACAGCAAGGTAGAACCCCTGGGGATACCTTTGGGTATATAAACATCACATCTTGCTGAGATAGTCAGAGGAGATCAGGACTTCCCTGCCGACACACTGACGTGAGACGCTGAGGTTCCTGCATGCAGATACTCCAGCTTGCAGTGGTCTAACATCCCTTGCGGGGTGTCCAGCTCGAGACCAAGACGGGGTCCCACAGTCTCTCACTTCAGGTAATGGGGTTGACTTTATCCTAGAGGGATTCTTGGCTTAACACCTACACTCATGCTAGGTACATTTAGGTACATCTAGTTAGGGTAGCATCGTAGGAGTACGTATTTTATTATCATGTACTTTATATACTTGCCTGTATTCATGGTTATAGCAAGATGGTAGAAATCTACCATCCTTTTACCTTTTTAGTGCTTCTAATCAATTACATCTGTTTCTGTCTAGTGGTTGTTTCAGCACACCTATTTTACACTAGAATGACGAGTGTTCAATAAATGCTTATTGAAAAATGTCCATATCGTTTATTCTGTGTATCTCTCTGAGACAAAGTGAGCACGAGTGACTGAGCGAAAAGTATTGCACTGTTTCCACGGTCCTGAGGGATCAGGGTTGTCATGTTCGATAGTGGCCAAGAACTATTCTCTCCATGGTAAGAGGAGTTTCTAGTGGCACAGTGAGCTAGCTGGTATACAGGCTAACATACCCGGTGGGGGTGTCTGGAATCAGTCTGGACACCAAGCCCGCAGTGTATGTTGTCTAAACGCGCAGATCCTATATAGGTTTTATAGGAACTACACGACAATACATAGGTTATGGACTCGCTATTAGGAAGGGACGCCCTTGGCACGCCCCTTCCTAATAGCGAGTCGCTAACCCAATTTGCGAGTCGCTAATAGATTAGCGACTCGCAAAATAGGGTTAGTACATTGTACATCCATTTTTTGCGGTCGCAAACGGGCCAAATGCCCCTTTGCAACCCAAAAAACGGTCCTACATCTGGCCCTTAATCAACCGATCCCTTAACTAAATCCTCACTGTGGAAGGCTCTTAAAGATGGCTCGGTGCTTGGAGAAGCTTATATACCCATCACTTGACCGAAGCTTGAGCATAAGTACTGGAGAGACCAAGCTCCAATCTAATAATTTTTAAAGGAATAGCCGAGCTCAAGATACAAACGTTCTGCAAGATCTTTCCCCTCGTGTATGTTTAAGAAAGACTAATTGGAAATGGGTGTATGTTCTAGGATATAACTTAAAGTAGACAAAGTTTTTATTTTAGAAACTTGCAGTAAATGATAGAAGAGCCTTCCCCCATGGATTTAAAAATGTGTTGAAGAGCGCTTGAATGATTAACTGCTTTATTCCCCAAGTTAGTGGAATGCAACGTATTGCCCAAATTATTGGTAAACATAGTTTTTCCCAATCTCTAATTTTTCATGACCCAGGTACCAATTATAAGATAAAACCTTCGTTTTTTAGATATTTATCTTTAAAAAATGCCTTTCAACATATTTGCCCAATCCCCTCAAATTTCTTTTGAAACTTACAAGAGTTAAGTCAAGTAGAATAACATCGCCAATGTACATTAAAGTGTGAAAACATTTAGGGCCCGATTCACAGAAGTAATCTGAGACAAAATCCTAAACTTACTACTTTTGGTATTCACAGAAGGCATTTAGTAGTAGTAAAGTTAGGATTTTGTCTTAAGTCTGTCTTAAGTCTGTCTTAAGTCTGTCCTAAGTTTGTCTTAAGTTTGTCTTAAGTCTGTCTTAAGTCTGTCTTAAGTCAAACTTAAGGCAAAATCCTAACTTTACTACTACTAAATGCCTTCTGTGAATACCAAAAGTAGTAAGTTTAGGATTTTGTCTCAGATTAGTTCTGTGAATCGGCCCCTTAGATCCCAATTTCACTGGAAAATTATTCACAGGTGATATTTTGTAGAAAATGGTACATGCAGAAGGAAAATATAAGTGGTGCCAACAAACATCTCTGCTTAGGCTTTTGTGAGTGCCAATATGTGGAGAAAGACCTTTGTTACCCCCAACAGAACTTCACACCCATGCTGACAAATAAGAAACATCATGTGACACTTACTTATGACGTAGTGTAGGCCTGTCAACCCCATCGAACAAGGTTGAAAAATCAATAAAATCTTTATATAGAATTTGTTTTATACAGCATATTTATCTAAAATGATCTGTAATAATGCTTTATTTTCCACAACTGAACCACAGGGTCTTAAACCTGATTGCTCCAATGGGATAATGTTTGTATTGTAAGCCCATGACTCCAAATGTTTTAAGACCCCAATAACAAAAATGTTTCTAACGACATTAAGGACAAATATTTGCTAAGAGTTTCCAGGGATTTGTTTTACTTCTCTTTTGTGAAGTGGCATCATAACGCTCTCTTTCCATGATTCAGGAACAGAGCCTAACTCAAAACAGTGTACAAAGATAGACCTCAATTTTTTCACCACAAAACAACATTCCTTTTCACAATAAGATCAGAATTTCGCCAGGCCCCACTACAGCTGAAACCCTTGCTCTGCTAATATAGCCATAAATTTAGTCACAGGAGGGAGGCGAAACAAAATAATTTAACTGACTGCTAAACTGGGGTTCCGAAACCTCCGTGTTCATCTTGTACAGGTTGAAAATATAATCGACCGATTATATTGCCCTTTAGAGCCACAGTTTAGAGCTACAATATGGCAAAAAGACCTTGATTTTTTTTTCTTGTACAGCTCGATTGAGGAAATACCAGTTCAAATCACATTGTCTTTTTTTATGAGCCACCCGATATTTGTTCAGTTTTTTTCTGAGTGAATTAATCAATTTTATACAAGCTGAGAGCAAATACAGTTGCCAGCTAAATTGTCATTTCCTGGCATTTCATGATTACTCAAGATACCACTCCATATTCATCATTAGCAACAGAAATTCCAAAGTTATCTACACGACCAAGCCTTGGCCCATTCCGTATCTCGCCATTCACTCACAAAAACAATTTTCTTGAGATTACAAAAATATGGATCACCTTTATTTCTTTTCTTGAGATTGTTCATGTAATTTACTTCCTCTTTCTCAAAAGATTCACTTTCATGCAATTATTCTGATCATACCTCAATATGTATCTCCCCTGACACCTCTATGCCCTCTGGTCAATCCTTTTTCCATCTCCCTAAATCAGTCTTTTTCACATGACTTTTAAACTTCAACCACCCCGATGATAACTTGTTTATAGCCAACTTCCTCTCACTCATTCATATGCTGACTTCCCAGAAAATGAGTAGAGAAATCTCTTTGGGCCCAATCCTTTTCATCGATACCTCCCTTTGATTCTCTCTCGCTCTTACAGCCATCTGAACTCTGACCTTCAACACCATGTGCTATCTCTTTACTAAACCATTCACTTGTGGTGAGTCTTATGATGTTCTCTTGTGCACAGTTTTCTCATTTTAAAGAAAATCCTGCCAACAAATTGCACACCATTATCTCTAAACACCATTTTGGGGACTCTTCATAACTATAACTTCTTTTTAAGAAATTCTGTCACAAGCCTTGTGCTCACCACACTAACACCTATGAAGTTCACTCATTATGTTAATTATTCCAGCAAGCTTAAATTGCACCTATTACGCAGAGTCAGAGATTCAAATAGCCCAATTATAGCTAGTCCCGTCATGGACGAGGTTCTTTCCAGAACATCAATAGGCAACAAAGGTGCCTTCCTGACTGTTGTGGACTTGTCAGTCAATGCTCATTGTAAGGAACACTTCACAGCTTCTGCCACTTGAAAGTCCATAGTTGGCTACCAATACAACTAGCTGATCCCTGCTCTTAGTCAGATTTCTGCCCATGCAGGCTTTAGTTAGAGTTTGGTGGGAACTGAAAATCCTCTAATTTCTAGAAGTCTAAAAAAGGGTAGAATCTATTAGCTGAATTTGAATTTTACCCACAATACTACCCCTATGTCTGAGGAAATTCAGCTAGAGAACTTTGCTCCACAGTTAGGATTTCCTCCAGAAATTGGAGAATTTTCTCTTCTTTCAAACTCTAAATGCAACCGTCGGTGTTTCTTTTTCTCCACCTGGAGGTGCTACCTTTACTCTGCTATCTGCAATATCCCATCAAGAATATTCAACTCTTCCTTCACATACTTATACTCCCTTGCAGCGCTCTCATGTTTTCTCCTTGTCTTTCATAGCAGCCTTTTTATATTATGTCAGGTCACTTTTTCTGCAATTCATCTGTCACCTTAGCCTGACTCCACTCCTTCCGAATAATTGCCATCTCATGAACACACATTACCATTGGCTGTGGTACAAAGTAGTGTCACACTCCTTCACAACCGTCAACATAGCCCAAGAGCAAAACAAGAGTCTGATGTTCACATAAATACTGTCTTAGAAAGTGTTAGAAATTGTGTTGTGGGTTGACTTGGGTGTGAGCTCTGGTCAAGCAGCATGCACAATCCCAGTCAGGGTAAGGCACAAGCAAACCCAAAATTAACCTGTGCTCGCCCTCTTGTAGCTTGGCACAGAGCAATCAGGCTTAACTGAGAGGTAATGTGTAAACTATTTGTGCAACACTTCAAACAGTGAAACATTACACTAAAAGATCCCACACAAGGTTTAGAAAAATAGAATAGATTTTAATAAATAAAACAAGACCAAAACGACAAAAATACAATGAGGGAAACAGGAGATATTGCGTTTAAATGTTTTAAGGTAAAATAGCACCAAAAAGCACAAAGCTCCGACAAGGGATATCTGGTTGCGCCAGACCGAGACAAAGTCCCAAGTTCAGGCCAACCCCAATGGAGCAAGGGCCAGCTACAGGGACCAGGTTAGGCCTGCTGAACAAAGTACCTTAAATCCTGTTTGCAGAACATTGCATGGATCTGAGGCGAGGAAGCATCGGGCAGCTGAAGCAATGCATTAGTTCTGAGATGCGCCGAGGCTGTGGTACAAAGTCCTGTTGCGTTGTTGTCAAGGATCGCATTGATGGGGCTTGTGATGCAAAGTATGGGTGTCGAGGATGTAGTGCACAGCCAAGGAGATGTGTGCGTTCCAATGAGCAGCGAGGCTGCGATGCTGACACTGACATCGTCGTCAAGCTGCTGTCAACGAGAGATGAAAGGACCTAGGTTGGAGATACACCACGGCATCGGCGATGCATAGGCTCCAATGATGCAAGGATGATATGGACCTTCTGCGCCGGGCCCAATCCATGCAGCAGCAGCGATGCATCGGTTCTGCTCAAGGATGCACTGCTCAGCTCAGGAGACGCATCGTGAAGGTTTGGGACCCAGCAAGAGGTTTAACTTGCCATGTCAACATGGCAGTTTAAAACTGCACACAGACGCTCTGCAATGGCAGGAGATGTGTTGGTTTGGTTAGAGGATGCGCTGCTCAGCAGAGAAGATGCGTTGGTTCTGCTGGAAAGTACCTCAGGTCCACTTCCAAGTGTACAGGACTGGGCTGGCACCACTTGGCAGGCTAGACTCACAGATGGTAGAGTTCAGGTGCAGATGCAAGGTTGTTGGAAGCCTGTTATGTCCCTGAGGCTTTAGATCAGGAGGCCAGCCACCTAGCCCTTGGTGTCACTCTGGGTTCTGGGTTCAAGCGATGCAGGATAGTCCTTCTCACCCAGGCAAGAGGGCAGCAGTCCAGCACAGCAAAGTAGAGTAGCAGTCCAGCAGAGTGGCAGTCCTTTCAGCAGCACAGCAGTCCTTCTTCCTAGCAGAGTATCCACAAGTCCAGAAGTGTACTGAAGTGGTAGTGTCTGTGAGTATGTGTGGAGCCAAAATTAAGCTGCTCCACAAGCAAACACACAGATATGTTAAACTGCAGATCTAGAATTGAAAAACTACATCTGTATGACATACTTTACTATCAGTCCCTGAAACTTTAAATCACTAAGACTGCCTATTATTAAAACCTCAATTTCCTCCTCCTACATGAAACAGACACAGTTCTGCAGATAGAATATGTGTTAAACAGCCCTTCATAAGGCAGTTCTCCCTTTTATAAGTGTATTAAACAACAGGCCCTACTGTGACCCAATTCAATAATACTCAATGTATTGACCTCAGAGGTGTAAAAGGGCCCTGCTGGGACTCAAGCTCATGATCTGCAAGTAACATCAGATGTTATCACTGACCATCAACTCAATGAGTCATCTTCCTGGTTTACATTAGACAAAGCAAAAACTTGGACTAGTGATCTGGAAGCAGAAGGTGGAATAAATGCTTTCAGTTTCCCTAGAAGGTGCAGTCAGGTGGGTAGAAAGTAAAATTTAAAGAAATTAAACACATGGGTAGCCCTGACCATGTGAAATTCCATAAAAAAGGGAAATCAAGTGCAGCATTCCTAATTCATCTGGCAATTCTGGAATTTAAGTGGGCATTCTTAGGGTACCCCTCATAATCCCAGGTAATTCCCTCTCCCCATCTTAAAAGTAATGATCCGTGCAGTATCAATAGTTTTGGAGAGGGGGTTGGAGAGAATCTCCGGTTTCAATACCAGGGCACTTGTAATGAGGCTACGGTTGTGTGGCGAGAGCTGGTGCCAAGCATGAATGCAAGCGATTTGCCTTGATGCACAACGGTTGGTGAGAATCTAGTGGGTAAAATGATGAAGGCATATATGAATGGCATTGGGGTGTCTATCCTGGGCGAGACAGGTGGAATTATTTTTGCACTGGGTTAGCTACAGGAGAGGGCAAAACTGTTCATTGTTCAGCACGCAGGACTTCAGCATGAGGCCTGGACACAAGTACAGGAATCTGCTCCTCTGCTGGTCACAACTCAGACTACCGCCTGCTCTCACCCTGTCCTAAATCCAGCCCTCAACCCCGTCAAATGTGCAATCAAATACCCAAATAAACCATGACTGGGTAGTATTGCCAGTGAATAATCCACACATAATCATGGGTTCTCCCTGGCGTGCCCATGGGTATTTGTGCAACACTGAGAAATTATTACTTCGAAATTGAACATTTCAAAAGTGAAGAATTGAAATCATAAGAATATGGGGAAAAGTAACAAAGAGAGGCTGAAAGAGACAAGGGATGTGATGGAAAAGGGAGAGATGGGAAGAGAAGCAAAGGGAAGTGAAAGTAAGGGAATAGAAAGGGCATGAGGATACCATCTCTAGTAATGAATAAAATGGGCGATTAACGAAAGACAACAATTACATTTACAAAAACGATGAAGGAAAATTGGTGAGCAGCAGAGAACCATTCAAAATTATAAAAATGTTCTGATAAAGGTAAAAAAGCGAGAAGCATAAAGTTCAGAGTAATACAACTAAAATTGAAAATAAAGAGGTACTTGGTGCCCATGAACATGATATGGTACTCGTGAATTTGAAAAGTGTCTACCCATGCTTCTCTATCAACAGGTGCACATAGAATAAATAGCGTTTCATCAATCGTTGACTCTACTGGTTGCATAGATGCGTAGGGGCCTTGCAGACACATCTCTCTCTCTCTCTCTCTCTCTCACATTAAACTGTGCGCCGGCCTCACAGCCTGCTCCATTTATCCTTCCTTTCGAGAAGGAGTAAACAATCTTTTTTGAGGAGGATGCACCATGAATAAGTGTGTGTCAAAACTGTGAAACAAAAAATGCTGGGGGTGGCAATGTGAAATATGGAAGCTGGCCGCATGCGTGAGTTCCTTGAAGCATTTTCCGAGTGGTTATGACTGGAAAGTTGTGGGAGGCAACAGTTAGCTCTGCTGTTTCAAGCAGAAGCAAATAGGTGAAAACAGCTTTAAACTAGCACACATCCTGTGAACTGTATTTGGTGTGGCCGTAAAACATACGGACAGCAAGTAAATACTAAAGAGGAAAAGTCCCTTCTTCTGTGCTTCCCACCCACGCTCTTGGCTGCGTATCTCCTGTTGCAAAATCCTCCCTGGCAACTCACTCCCCTTCGGACCCTTGGAAAATAAATTGCAAATTTATGTTCTTTTCATTCTCTTACAAACCCTAAGGAAGATGCAAGAAGCATGCTACACAATGTCACTGACACCGGAGAACGAGCTGCTTAGGTGTTTTTCTTTGTTGCAAGTGCCAACAAATGTCAGTATTGCCAGCTCACAAGAGGCTGAGTCTGCGCCCCAGTTGTGGCTACACAAGATGTTGAGGGAGCGGGGGAGAACCTGTAGCTCAGATTCAGGGCAGGCGCCTGTTCACCTTTTTCAGATTCCTTGTGTCTTCTGATCAGGGACGGTGGAAGGAGGATGGGCACCAGAGGCCCAGAGGGTCGCCGCTACCCTCCCAGCAGGAGGGCTGTATTTGTAGCACTGATATACAGTGTATCCCCACCTGAGGGGTCAAATGGCGATTGTACTACCTTGCTGTATGGACATGCTGACCCTCCTTCTATTGAGCTGTATGCATGAGCAGTGTGCTGGCACTTACCTGACCTACTGACCTAAAAGCGAACTCTCTTACCCAAGTACAGTCCATGGTCAGCCGCGGCAGGTAAGAGCGGTGGGGCGAGGGGGCAGGGTTGGGGGGGTTCGATAGACGACTAGGAGGGGAAATTAAATAAATAAATAATTTTCCCTCCTCGTCGTCTGTCAAAATCCCCCCCACCCGGCCCCACCGCTCTTACCTGCACGGGCCGCGGCTGTCCATGGTGCACCCCAGCCAATGGGAAGGCTGCATGTTGTGCTTGCTATGGCAGGGTTCCTGTAAAGCTCTGCTTCTAAAAGCAGCCTAGTACAAGTCATTTCCTAGGCTGGTGGGACTTGTCCACCAGCAAGGGTAACCGTACCTGGGAGGAAATAAAGCTGTGATAAGAGCATATGACTCTTTAATGGTAGGGGATTGGTGAAGGTTTTAGCAGAGCAGGAGCCCTTCAACAATCGGCAGCAATTCTTGCCCACAAAACTGCTCAGAGGTGGGGAAACTGTTGATTGACCAACGGTGGAGCCTTCACTGGTTGTCAATCACTCATAGCGACCCATCTTCCTTTGCTGCTGTGCAGGCAGGGCAACCATATTTACAGGGGCCCTTCTAATGGAAATTGACCTGTCTGAGACCGCTGTGCGAGACATGGTGGACTTGGGCCGTAGAAATCATCAATAACCCCCTTACATGCAAGAAAAAAAGTACACTGAGCTACTCGATTTTTATATGGCAAAAATAAATTCCCACTTTGTGGGTTTCTTTCTACAACACAAAAATAATGCTGGTCGCCAAGACATACTAAAGTATACAAAAATGTGATGGATGGAATGCTTGAATTAATCTCAGCCACTGGTAATTCCTTTAGGCCGCATCCCAGTCCATTATTATTTTGCACACCATGCCACCTCAGTTTGGACCTAGCCATATGCAAATGAGTCTTGACCCTGCTCCAATGGGAATAGTCCAGCCGGGAACTGCCAGGCCAGGTCCTCCATCAATGGGAACACAAGCAACCCAGGACTGGTTTTGCCCTAGTTATGGCTTATCAGTCAAGTATTCAGGCTTGACTGTTCCCACTGGAGCAATTCAAGCATTCCATCCTTCACTTTTTGTATACTACAATGTGTCACCCTAAGTTGGATGGATACGCTCAGACATGGGTCCCATGCACACAGTGCCTTTGGAACTAAACTATACCTGGCTGATGAGCCCTAATAAAAGCAAAACCGGTCCTGGGTTTTTCAATTAGTCAGCCGTGCTTCCGGATGCTGTCACTACAAACTACAGAGTTTCCCGCGGCTCGAAGCCCGCAGCACCCCGCAGCCAGTGTCTGGCCTCTGTCTGTGCCGCAAGCCCCTGGCCAGGACCCTTGCCAGGACCCGAGTCTACGAAGGACAGGGACGCGGGGGCTGGAGTGATGAAGCGGGGGCAGCATTGGTGTGCTGGTGCCCTCTCATGCCATCACTTCATGCCCCGGGGGTCCCCTGCATGGTGCTGATGCAGCGCGTACAATAAAAACTATTCTCCTCCCAGGTCACTTATAGGTCATCCAGGGGCAAACTATATTTTCTCACATCCACATGACGATGGGGCCCATAAACATCGCCTAAAACACACACACACACACCTGGATTTCCTTTACACCTTTATGAAATTCTATACTCCTAGGAGAAGCATGAGAACTAAATGGAGAACACCATTTATGTACCGCTGGAAGGAGCCAGGATATCTTATTACCTTAACTTGTCGCTTTCTTTTAGTTATTTCTTAAGATATTCCTGCTCATTGTTTTGTCGATGAATCATTCATGTAAGAAATTAGTTCATAGTGATTAAGACCAGCTGAATCACAATAACCAATTACTGATGTCACAATCATTTAGGAAAATAACCACTGAGTCATTTTGGTTTAAAGAATCTTAAATTTTATATAATTTTTAAAAGCATGAGAAAGAATTTAAACTTTATTCAATTATTCATTCTTAAATTCAAATATTTATTAAGCATAATCAATTTATTGCAGAAAGGACATTTTTGTCATGAAGCCAAAACTCTAATTACCTGCCTACCTTCCTAATTTAGACTAATGATTTCTAACCTAAGTTTAAGAATTAGAAATAACCTGATTCTCATACTCAACTGGAAAATTAAGACAGCAACAGCAACTTCAGCTCGTCAGCATCAGCTACCTGCAACCCGTCTCATCTAACAGTCTTTCAGCATCTCCCGCTCAGTAAGGGATCGATCAGGACCACCCAGCACTGGAAGCCACCAACACCACGACTCTCCAACTCCGCTCCTGACTGTGACTGCGACTGACCCCCTCCCACTAAGAGTAGGCCCTCTTATACCCTAATTCTAACTTTGCTAACTAATTGTTGCAACATTAATAACACGCTTTTCTTTCATTGGTCCATGCATGTCATCTTATTCATTCTTTTAATCAAGTTCTCTTGGATCCAATGGTCCTTGGATCATTTCCTTTCCCATACGCTCAAGACATGTTTCCATCCGCTTCGATCAGTACATTTGTAACTTCTTTCGATACATTCGAGAACTCCGCAGTCATTGTCCTTTCTCTTAAACTGGTTTCCCACGGGTCTTCTGCTGATCACCACAGCACACTATCAGTTCAATTAGGTCACATCAGCCTTGACCATTTCTCGCATCCTAGCCTCTCAGTAACATCACGAGGTTTAGTTTTTCTCCGACTTCATCCCGTGTCACATGTCCCCTTGCGCCTGCGCACATCTTCCCACTGGCGGCCATTTTATCTCCCCACTCGGTTATACTTTAGAAGCACTAATTTGAGGCAAACAAAACATAATTAAAATAGAGAAAAATAGCCTTTTCGTTTCCCTCCCGTCATCTACGTACCCCAATTAGTTATTACCTAGCAGAAAGCAACATTTAAGCTGTTCCTTACTTACCATCACTATTGTTTTTGCAACGACACGTTTTATTTCTATGAAGCACAAAACATGCATTTATTTTTATTTAGTACGCATTTATTTTTACGTTATAATTAGACACACGGACATCCATTAATAGATTATTTAGCACACACATTGGCATGTTACCTTTCCCACACATACAGTGTTGATTAATACATTTAAACGAACATTTTATTAATTATTTATAAAATTTGTTAGGGGTTAAAAAAATTATTTTCCCTGCTCCATCAACTCCCCCTTTGGTGATTTTTAAATCACCACATAAAACCCAAGTTATACTTCTTTTCAGGCAGCATGTCTTTTATCCTTTGCTTTCTGTCATTTACACATCTGTTTCTTCTTCATCTTGCCTTTTTGTCTCCTTATACATGCTTTCTTTCATTTTCTCCAACTCAATTTCACCCATCTCTCTCTCTCTTTCATTATTCTGTTATTTCTTTTTATCTTATTTTGTCTTACTTTTCTTTTTATACACGTTATTACTATTTTCAACACCATGGCTAACAGTATTACTACAGTTGCTATTATTATAACTTTCCCTATCATTAGTCTACTCATTCTGGTCAACCAATTTGCTACTGAGAGAAAACCCTCTACCAAGTTTTCCCAAAACATTTTCAACCTCCAGTGGAACTAGTTCTTTGTGCAAATTTGTAATATTTGTAATATACTTCTGTATATTTTCACTTTTATCAGGAATGTAAGTACAACAATGTTGGACTTTCAACATTCCACAGACTCCACCCTCTTTTGCCAAAAGAATATCAAGGGCAAGCCGATTTTGCATCACCATAGCTCTCATGGCAACCATTTCGGTATTTACCATTAAGAACCCTCCCGCAGTATCTGTAGACAAACGATCTACTACTGTGGATAACTTCCGAATTTTAAATGCATTCAAAGATATTCCCACTGCTGGTATTAATGCTCCAAAAATATCACCTACAATTTCTGAAAAACTTTCCCTCTTTCTACGTGTAAAGCTATTAATCATCTTGTATGTTCCCTTTTCTTCTCTGTCCATATGAAAGATTTTTGGAAAGACCAGGCCTACATAGCAAGTTCCATACCAATGGTCCGGTAACCTGTAATAAGCTCTATTCCCACAAATATAATAGATACCTGGAAATATTGGATCTTTTCCACCTTTGAATCCCCAACCTCCCAGAATTTGATAATTGTCATGGCAGATACTGGAACCTACAAAGTAATTGTCATAGACTGTCTTATTTCTCCTAATACACAACTTTCCTGTTTGCGGCCAATCTAATGTCATTGCTGCATTTATCTTTTTCCCTTCATGATTTCCTTCCTCAAACGTCCATAGATGTTTTCCTTCCTCTTTTATTGCTTCTTTTGAAATTTCATTCTTCTTTCTTCAACCATTTCTAAAAATACTTTTTCTTCTTTCTTTAACTCACAGGTAAGGTTGTTACTAACTATTTCTTCTAACGTTAATTTTCTATGTTCTAAAAAAATTCTCCTAAAACTTTTGCTGGTTTTACTTTGTTAAGTTCTGGTACTACTGGAATGTTTGCAAAAATCTTATCTATGTCAGTATAATAAGATTCTAATCTACCTGTTTTATAAAATAAACTTGCAATTACACTACATGTTATTCCATAAGTTAGAGGTAGGTGATGATAAGTCACACCTTCTGACACTGATGCAGGCAACTGCATACAAACATAACAATCTCTCACATCCATTGTCTCTACATATTCGTACAACAATTTTGTAAAAACATTTTTTGAAAAGTCTGTTACTGACTTATCCTTATGTAACTCTGCACTACTTCTTAAAATAACTGGTTCTTTAATATTAGTTTCTTTTTCTGGTTTAGTATCATTCTTTGCTTCTATCACAGCTATACTAATAGGAATTGTGATTGCTAAAACTATCCATATGGTCATTAATAACCCTGTACAAAAGCAGCACATTTTGCACCATCTTTTTATAAATTCACATTTATCTCTTCTATCCCTATTATTTTCCATTTTTCTTTTTTTCTATTTGTTAAGTTTCAGAAAATTGTGTCACTACACCTCAGAAATGACTTAGATGCCACTCTGCTCTCAAAAAGTCTTTGCTTGGTACTTTCTTTTAATTCTCTCCAGAATTCTTTCGTTGTCACATCCGGTGATTTGTCACATCCAGTAAAATTGTCATGTCCGGCAGAAGCACTATAAGTCTTCACTTCAAGTTTGTTGCATCTCACCTTTTCCCATCCGACTTCTCAGTCTCTGGTTCTTGTGAGTGTTTTCTTCTTCTTTGTAATCTGTCAGTGCAATATACAGCCACTCAGGTGACTTATACTTTGCATTCACTTTCTTTGTCCTTTTGGACTTTTGTAATCTTTTTCCACTGGGTTTTTCTTGTCCCTTTTGACTTGTTACTTCATTCACTTGTTCAGCACTCTCGTCTCCCGCTCTTATTATTCTATATCTCAATTTTCTTATATAGCTGTTGGGCCAATTATCTCCTTTTCTTGGCCTTTTGGCTTCACCTTCTCTTTCTTCTCTTTCTGATTTCCAATTTCTTTTTCTTGATTCAGTTTTTGCCTTTTCCTCTTCTCCACTTTCTTCTGTTTCTGTTTCAACTGTTTCACTATTGTCTCTTATTTTGAAACTTATGATCTCGTCATCTCCTACTGGTGGATTTGTCTTTTCCTTCTTGTTTTCCCTTATTACTGTCCCTCCTCGGTGTTCTTCCGATTTGGTGTTTTCCTCCCTTTCTGCTTCTAAATTTCCCTGTTCTTCTGTTTCTCTATCTGTCCCTATTGCTCCTCGGGGTTCTTCTCGATTTTCTAACTTTTGTGTACTTCTTTCCCTACTTCATCTATTAATATTATTTCTGAAGGATTTCCACCATAACTTGTACTTGGTTGTTCATCTAACTCAATTTCTTGCTCAGTTTCTTCTCTAATTGGTTTATAACCCCAAGTTCTCCTTTGGAATTCTTCACGGTTTTCAACTGAATCATCAGATTCTGAATTTGTGTCAGATATTTCCAGATGTCCACTTACAGGTCGATCTTCAAGTTCTGGAATTTCTGAATTTCTTTCTTCTTCTTCTTCTTCTTCTCCAGAGGTGTTTGCCGTTGGGGTTTCCAGATGTCGACTTTCAGGTCGATCTTCAAGTTCTGGCACCCTTTCTCTTATCCTTGTTGTCCCAGCCGTTAAACTTTTATCCCACACTTCCAGACGTCGACTCACATGTCGATCAGTAGGTTCTTGAACTCTGATTGTGTGGCTGGCATGGACCCAGTTCTTCACTCCTGCACACTTGACTGCAGTCGTTGTTACTAGGATTACCTGTCGTGGTTCGTCCCAGCGAGGAACTAGACAGTTTCTTCTCCTGTGGATTTTTATACGGACCCAGTCTCCTGGATTCAAGTCGTGGGCTGGTTTTCTTTCAAGAGTGGTCGCATCCGGTCCAACCTGATGAAACACAGAACGCACCACATCAGCCAGTCCTTTGCAATAATCCAGTACTAGATCATCAGTTATAGTTAATAACTTGTTGACAGGTACGTGTGCTTGTCTCATTGCTCGTCCCATGATCATCTCATGAGGACTGAGTCCAGTTTTCTTTTCAGGGATGCTTCTGATGGTCATCAGAACAAGAGGCAGTGCATCTGGCCATTTGAGTCCTGTAGCTTGACACATTTTTCCTAATCTGTTTTTAATTGTTCCATTAATCTGCTCCACTACCCCAGAAGCCTCTGGTCTGTAATCACAATGTAGTTTTTGTTTAATACTCAATGCTTCACAAATCAATTGGATCAACTCATTTTGAAAATGTGTTCCTCTATCTGTCTCAACCGTGACTGGAAAACCATACCTTGGAATGAACTCTCGCAGCATAAGTTTTGCCACTGTTGTTCCATCATTCCTTCTTGTGGGGTATGCCTCCACCCAACGAGAGAACAAACAGACGACCACTAGAACATATCTTAGTCTGTTACTAGGGGGCATCTCTATAAAGTCCAACTGCATCCTAGTGAATGGACCTCCTTCTCGTCCTATTGTTCCTAGACTCACTACTGTTTTTCTTTTCCTGGGTTAAACTGCTGACAAATAAGACATCTTTGACAAAGACTTTCAGCAATGGCTCTGAATTTTGGGTTATACCAGGTTTGTCTAAAAAGTCTGATCATTGCATCTCTCCCAATATGAGCTTGTCCATGGTACATCCGTGCCATGTCTGCAATCATGCTATCAGGCATAACTGGTCTTTCATCTCTGTATACCCACACACCATTATTTTCCTGTCTTCTACATCCTGCTTTTATCCAGTAATCTTTTTCCTCATCTTTTGCAGTTTCTTGTAACTGCCTTACTTCATCCCATGTCTCGACAGTATTAGTAAAAAGCAAAGGACAAGAGACATGCTCCCTTTCTCTATTTTTGTTCATGGACACCATGTTCTCTGCACAATATTTAGCAATCTCATCAGCATAATTATTGCCAACGGCTATGTAATCTTCGTTTTTCTTATGCGCTTTGCACTTCACTACAGCTATTTGTTTAGGCAACTGTATCGCCTCAAGCAGCTTTTTAACAAAATCTCCATTTCTGATAGGTGTTCCTGCAGATGTCAAAAATCCTCTTTGTGACCAAATCTGACCGAAGTCATGTACGATGCCGAAACCATATTGGCTATCGGTCACAATCGTGACTCGTACATTTCTTCCTAATTTACATGCTTGAATCAAAGCAATCAGTTCCGCAACTTGTGCAGACCTTATTCCTTTCAGACAAGACGCTTCCATTACAGTTGCCACTGTGCACACTGCGTAAGCTGCGCTTAAAACTCCTTCTTTTGTTCTCAAGCATGAGCCATCCACAAACATGACATAATCAGATTCCTTTAACGGTTCATCTTTTATGTCAGCTCTTGGTTTCGTGCAATATTCCAGCACGTTCAGACAATCATGATCTACTTCGTCCTGTTCAATTATATTTTCCTCATCTGGCAATGATGTTGAAGGATTTACATTCATGCATCTATCTATGGTCACATTTTCAGCACTCAAGATGACTTTTTCGTACTTAGTCAGCCGACTATGTGTCATGTACTGTGTTTTTGTTCTTGTCAAAAGAATTTCTACTGAGTGGGGAACATATACTCTCAGTGGATACCCCATCACTATACCTTCACTTTGTTCCAGACTTACACAAGTAGCAGCAACTGCTTTCAGACATCCAGGCAATGCTTTTGCTATAGGATCTAAAACAGCTGAAAAATAAGCAATCAGTCTTTTTGTCGTTCCATGTTTTTGTACCAGTACTGAAAACGCACATCCATCTCTTTCACTGCAGTACAACTCAAAATCCTTCTCATAATCAGGCATGCCTAATGCAGGTGCCTCACACAGTTTCTTTTTCAATTCTTTGAAAGATTTCATTTCTTCTTTGTTTAACTCAAAAGGGTCTTTTCCATCTTTCTTGGTCAATTTTTGTAATGGTTTGCAATCAAAGAGAAACCACTTATCCACTGTCGACAATATCCAACCATTCCCAAAAACATTCTTACCTCTCTTTGGGTCATTGGTGCTCTCATTCCTTGAATCATTCTTACTCTTTCTGTCGCTATCTTTCACACTCCTTTCTCAATTTTATGCCCTAAATACTGGACTTCTTTCTGACAAAACTGTAATTTTGAAGGAGACACTTTATGTCCTCTTTTCTCTAGATGGTTCAGTAAAGCAATTGTATCACTTACACATGCTTCTTTGGTTTTCGATGCCACCAACAGGTCATCGATATACTGCACCATCACTGATTTTTCTGGCATTTTCAAATCTTCCAGAGATTTCTTTAGAATCTGATTAAAGATTGAGGGGCTTTCTGTATACCCTTGAGGAATTCGGCACCATGCCAAAATACGTTCTCCAAACTGGAACGCAAATAATGGCTGGCTATCTGGATGCAAAGGAATAGAAAAAAATGCGTGACACAAATCTATCACAGTGTACCACTCAGCTTCATGTGGAATTTGATATAGAATTACTGCAGGGTTTGGCACTATTGGACAACAGGGCACAACTATTTTGTTGATCTTTCTCAAATCCTGTACTATTCTATATGTTCCATTTGGCTTTTTCAGTCCCATAATAGGTGAATTACATGGACTGCTCATGATTTCTTTTAGAATTCCCTGTTCAATCATCTTATTTATCACAGGAGTTATTCCTTCAATTATTTCTGGAGTTAATTTGTACTGTGGCGTATTCGGGTAAGTTGTCCCTTCTTTTACTGTCACTTTTACGGGATCAACTTCTTTCATTAATCCAATGTCTTCTCCTGTAAAATCCCACACACTTTCTTTTACTGCACTTTTTAGTTCTTCTGGAAGTTTTTCTGCATCAAATGCAGGAAACAAACCATTCGTTTCAGGTTCTTGATTCATCAAAGTTACTTTATACAAAACATCTTCATCTGAAGTCTGAAATCCGATTCCATCTGGCGTACAATAAATTGTGCAATTCATCTTGCACAAAAGGTCACGACCCAAAAGATTTACAGGACTACAATCGCACACTACAAATTTATGCATTTTACTAAAAGAACCAATTTTTACTTCCACCAATTCAGTAAGTGGGGTTTTAATCTGCTGATTGGCTACTCCTACTACTTGGATGTATTCACCTGAGAGAGGAAGGTTTGGAATTTCTACTGATCTAACAGTAGAAGGGTAGCTCCAGTATCGACAAGGAATGTTACATTTGCACCATTCACTTCTCCATCCACAAAGGGACCAGACTGATCTACCTCTAGAGTTGCGCCAAGCACGCACTCTTTCCCCTCTCCTGGGCACCGTCAGAATCTTTAATCCGGGTCATCCTCACTCTGACGCAACCAATACTGAGAAATGTTAGCTGCTCGCGGCAACTGTGTTACCTGCTCTCCTCCGTAGAATCCTGTTTCTGTACTGTATCTTTGTTGGTTAACAGTGTTGGGAAGTGGTGGTTGCGGCACCTGACTTTGTTGAACAACTACCTCATTCTGCACCTGTGGAGTTAATGATTGATGTTCCGGATTAGGTTTAGGTGGGAACTTACACTCGTTTCTCCAATGCCCTAACTTTCCGCAATTATGACATGGCCATTTCTTCTTTGCCTCTTCTAGACTCACTTGACCCTTTCCTTTACCTATGTTCGGTCGCATTTTATTCTGTCCTGTTTCATTTCCATTATTATTGTCCAATTGAGCTTCTTGTTTTTCTGCCACCTTCACCTGTGCCCACATTGCCTTCTCTTTCAACTTACGCTGTTTACTCTCTATTTCATCACTACAATACTTAGCATACCTCAGCACCTCATCTACACTTCCATTCTGCCAGTTTATCATGTGTTGCTTAATCATATCACTTATTTCTTGTTTCAGGCCAAACACAAATCGGTATACAAAATGACTCATGTCTTTTTCACTCAATTCCTCATAACCACTATACTGCTTGAAAACCAATAACAATCGTTCATAATATGCATGTACAGACTCCTTACTTTCCTGTGTAGTTCTATCGATTTTTACCCAATCTGTCTCTTTAGGAGGAATCTTATTCTTCAAAAAGGTAATCACCTTATCGTACTTCTTCATCACATCAGGACCTGGAGCTCCTGTCTTAGGATCTCTTGGATATTCTGTAGTTGGCCAGTCAACTGTAATCTTACATTCTGACCACAAATCTGTTGGTACCACTATGTCAAACAATCCATCTAAATCTATCCATAACACTTTTGAGACTTTTACAAACCTCTCTACTTGTCGGTACCACTCAACTGGCTTCTCTCTTAACTTTGGAAAGTCATTGGTAAATGACAGTATGTCCTGCCTAGTCCAGGGAACATGCACGTAACTACCACCTGGAGTTTCTCTCATGGGGTATTCTTTGGCAACAGATTCTTTTTCAGTTATCATAAAAGCCAAAGAAGCTTTGTCTGTAGTTTTCTCATTCTTCTTTGTCCATCTAACCTTCCATCTGTCCACATCACCCCATTTTCTCAACAACACAATTAACTCCTTTATCTGTGTCAGCCTTCCTGCCGTGTTCAAATTTTCAATATCCTTTTCACAAAAGTCTACTCTGTATGGTTTCTGCAACGTTTTCACTTTTGCAAAGTCTATTCCAATCTCACTGGCTACTTCTTCTAGTTTGTCATGTAAATTCTTTGCCCTCCGTGTAATACTTTTGCACAGAAACATTATTTCATCATCCTGGTAATTTTTTATCTTTTCGGTACCAATTGTTCCTAGAATTAATTCTTCCATATCGATTTTTAACCTAATTACATCTAATGGTTTTTCTTCTGGTTCTTTTATTTTAAATGCCTTCATCCACTCATTTAACTCATCAGGAGTCGGACCTATGGGTGTATTATTTAGTTCTATCCAATTACCACTCTTTTCAGGGGTTTCTGTTGCAGATTCTGTTACCATATGCATTTTCCTACCATTGCACTCATTTACCGTCAAATTTGTAGGTGGACTTGGTCTGTAAGTACTAGCCAAATTACTTGTACTTGCACTTTGTTCCATCCTTTCCTTTTCTCTCTGAAATTGTAAACTCATGGGAATTACCAAAGATCTTTCATCAATTTTCTGATTCTCAAAAACGGGTATTACTGGACCTATTGTTACAGGCACAGTGACTGCTTCCATATTTTTCGTTAATTCTCTAATCTTCTCAGTTAGTTCTTTTGTGGTCCTTGCTAATTCGCTTGCATTGTCGCTTTCTATTTCTTCATTTTGAGAAGTTCTCATTTGTTCTTGTGACCTATTTACTTCAATTCTCTTTTCCGGGCTTTTATTTCGCATAGTCTCTATTAGCGGCGCATTTGGTGTCACCACTGTAGAACTCTGCTGATACGGAGGTGGATTTCTATTTAAAATATCTTCCAGCAACTCGTCATCCGTTTCGCTCTCATGCATATACTTTTCTCTCTCTATATGTTTCTTTTTCTCAGTCCGTTTTTTCTTAGTCCCTTCCTCAACTGTAAAAGCTGGAAACAAACCTCCTGTCATGTTAGCACATCTCCATCGTTTTATTCTGTCCTCATGATTTACTCCCCACAATCTTCCAGGCATAAACTCATGATCTCTCATTCCTCTGAATCTCTCTCGTTCATACATCTCATCTTCCCATTCCGTCAAAGCCTCAAACTGTGTTGGTCTAGGTCTAGGTTCCAATTTACACATTTTTTCTTGCAAATTTCGCAAAACCGCTACACTAAATGAACCATTCTCAGGGAAAGCTAAAGCACCATCATTCTTCGTATATTTTGCCCAATTTTCCAACCATATGCACGTATGATATCCATATTTCAGCATCATATGTGAAGCTGCTGATTTCGGCGGAGGAATTACTTGTCCCTCTCTAGTCACAACCTTTTTGTCTTTCTTAAAGAAATTCTTTAATTTTGTTGTCCATGACGTTCTCTCCCTTTCATACTCGTAATACGGCATGTTTTCTATTTGTTTTTCTCTTTACGCTAACGCTGTTCTGTGTACGGAACTTTGACCAATTACAGCGCGACTCACACTAACGTACCAATCAGAACAATTTTCTCCGTTCGTGAACCAACCAATCCTAGCGCGGCACTTGTCTACGTCACTCCTGCTCTGTGTTCACGTGACTAGCGCACTATCCAATCCTAGCGCGGCACTGTTCTACGTCACTTCTGCTCTTTTACCCCTCCTTTACAAAATGTATCGGCAATTTTTCTTTTCGCTGTTTTCTCCGTTAGTTACAACAATTAGAACAATTCCATAGTCTGATTCGCTAAACAAAAGTGACAGCTTTGTCCTTTTACACAAGAATCCTGTATTTCCAGTAGGCAGCGCTTACCTCTACCCTACCACAGAATTATTTACTCTCGCCGATAAAGTAGCACTTCCCTCTACCTTACCCTTCTTTCAAACAAACAATTTACTCGTTTCTCTGGGGATAAGACACATGTGGAGACTAGGCTCCTGAGAATTAAGGCCAAAGTTTCACAAGTAAACGTGATTTGCTATTTCAATTACACACTTTTCGTACAGAAAATCCCTAACATAACACAACCTGCGTTATTACCAAAATGAATTCAGACCATGTACCAAATTCCATGTGACTTCTCTTGCCACACGTGTTCCACTTCCTACATCCCAGAAGAGTGAAAACTCACATATAACATAACACGACTCAACATATAGTGTTAGTCATCAAAAATAATCAATAAACAATAATCACTAAACTAATCTATAGAAAACCATAACTCTGCTACCAAGAAATCTGATGCAGCGCGTACAATAAAAACTATTCTCCTCCCAGGTCACTTATAGGTCATCCAGGGGCAAACTATATTTTCTCACATCCACATGACGATGGGGCCCATAAACATCGCCTAAAACACACACACACACCTGGATTTCCTTTACACCTTTATGAAATTCTATACTCCTAGGAGAAGCATGAGAACTAAATGGAGAACACCATTTATGTACCGCTGGAAGGAGCCGGGATATCTTATTACCTTAACTTGTCGCTTTCTTTTAGTTATTTCTTAAGATATTCCTGCTCATTGTTTTGTCGATGAATCATTCATGTAAGAAATTAGTTCATAGTGATTAAGACCAGCTGAATCACAATAACCAATTACTGATGTCACAATCATTTAGGAAAATAACCACTGAGTCATTTTGGTTTAAAGAATCTTAAATTTTATATAATTTTTAAAAGCATGAGAAAGAATTTAAACTTTATTCAATTATTCATTCTTAAATTCAAATATTTATTAAGCATAATCAATTTATTGCAGAAAGGACCTTTTTGTCATGAAGCCAAAACTCTAATTACCTGCCTACCTTCCTAATTTAGACTAATGATTTCTAACCTAAGTTTAAGAATTAGAAATAACCTGATTCTCATACTCAACTGGAAAATTAAGACAGCAACAGCAACTTCAGCTCGTCAGCATCAGCTATCTGCAACCCGTCTCATCTAACAGTCTTTCAGCATCTCCCGCTCAGTAAGGGATCGATCAGGACCACCCAGCACTGGAAGCCACCAACACCAACACGACTCTCCAACTCCGCTCCTGACTGTGACTGCGACTGACCCCCTCCCACTAAGAGTAGGCCCTCTTATACCCTAATTCTAACTTTGCTAACTAATTGTTGCAACATTAATAACACGCTTTTCTTTCATTGGTCCATGCATGTCATCTTATTCATTCTTTTAATCAAGTTCTCTTGGATCCAATGGTCCTTGGATCATTTCCTTTCCCATATGCTCAAGACATGTTTCCATCCGCTTCGATCAGTACATTTGTAACTTCTTTTGATACATTCAAGAACTCCGCAGTCATTGTCCTTTCTCTTAAACTGGTTTCCCACGGGTCTTCTGCTGATCACCACGGCACACTATCAGTTCAATTAGGTCACATCAGCCTTGACCATTTCTCGCATCCTAGCCTCTCAGTAACATCACGAGGTTTAGTTTTTCTCCGACTTCATCCCGTGTCACATGTCCCCTTGCGCCTGCGCACATCTTCCCACTGGCGGCCATTTTATCTCGCCACTCGGTTATACTTTAGAAGCACTAATTTGAGGCAAACAAAACATAATTAAAATAGAGAAAAATAGCCTTTTCGTTTCCCTCCCGTCATCTACGTACTCCCAATTAGTTATTACCTAGCAGAAAGCAACATTTAAGCTGTTCCTTACTTACCATCACTATTGTTTTTGCAACGACACGTTTTATTTCTATGAAGCACAAAACATGCATTTATTTTTATTTAGTACGCATTTATTTTTACGTTATAATTAGACACACGGACATCCATTAATAGATTATTTAGCACACACATTGGCATGTTACCTTTCCCACACATACAGTGTTGATTAATACATTTAAACGAACATTTTATTAATTATTTATAAAATTTGTTAGGGTGTTAAATTTTTTTTATTTTTCCTGCTCCATCAGTGCACACAGCAAACAGGAAGAAGGCAGCACTGGCACACCCTGGAAGCCTCTTAGCAGCCATTTAGCAGCTGGAGTTGCTCAACCCCCTTACACACCGTCAACAACCCAGCAGTCCCCTCAGCAGAGATCTGTGCAACCTGCTGTGTAATCCGCTGTGAGAAGAAGGGAAGAAGGGGAAAAAGGTACAAAGAAGCTAGACATCTTGAGGGCTTTAGGTCAGGGGGTGCCAGAGGAGTAGCGGGAAGGAGGCTGGGCTGGTGTAACAGGTGTGCTTGTGTGCTCGTGCCCCTCCTGCAGGCATTAAAGCTGCAGTCAATCGTTGACCCCCCCCCACGCAGCAGCACAGTCTGCGGAGGAAGGTGGCACCAGTGTGGACTGTCATTCTGTTGCTCCTATTGCCCATAGCCCCTTGCCTTCAGTCTGAATAACTCCCTCAAGTGCCCAACCCTCAAGCTCATTCCACGGCTTCAAATGTCGCATGATACATTACTTAACTGACTGCAATAGGGTATACCATATTGCCCCAGGAATCTACACAGGAAACTCCTGAGGACAGCAGCAAAAAAGCACCCCAGGTGCAAAGGGAACAAGGGAAATAAGCACTAGGCTGCTGGCACTGCGCAACGCACAGAAGCAGACAGCGTTAGGCTGGTGTAGCCTGTGTGCACTGAAGTGCCCGCCCCCGACTCCACTAACCATAACTGCAAAACCCTGCACCCAACTAGTCGCCTGCTCACAGCAACTACAACTGCAACCCTCAACAGGCACGGCTACCAGAGATTTATTGGCGGACAACTTTTGAAAGCTTTCTGTTGCTCTCAAGGAGTTAGAGGAGGAGCTTAAAGAGCAAAGGTGCGTAAGACCACTAGCTAGCCCACTCCAAACTGAATGAAACATCGGGGCAACACCCCCTTGCAGCGCCTCACCTCCCCTTAAAGCTCTGTGGCCCCGCAAAAGGCCTGCAAAAGGCTTCAAAAGGTCTAAAAGTTGCAAAGTCTCCACCATGCGGTCAGGCAGTGAAAGGGCACCACAACCCTTGACAAGTAGAAAAAAAAAGCTCCAAACTCTGTTATAAACCAAATGCATCAAAGCCATACCAGCTTAGGAAAACCATTCAATAATTTCACAAGTGGCTCACATGTTTGAAAGATCTACAAAAATACCACAAACATTTTACTTTCTAAAGGACCCTGTCAGGTAATTTTTTGCCCCCCCATGCAACGCACACTTACTCCAAACTCCTATCTCACCACCCAAAAGTGACAACAGCTCTCTTCAAGAGCCAAACCAAAATCCTGAGCCCTGTACAGGGCCCTTGGACTTCGTAGTAAAGGTTAAGCAGGAAGAGAACATAGAGTCTGCCTGGCTTTGATAACCGACTTGGAGCTACTCTCACTGAGGTCATCACCTCCATGATTCTCCCTTGGTCAATTGGTATTACAAATGCCACCCTGGTTGCTACTAACAAATGGTACCCCACTTCCAATCGAGGTTAGAGTTAAAAACAACCAAGGGCAAAACACCTTTGACCTACAACCGGTTGCGCAACCCTCATCCGACCGCAAAACAACTGGCACTCTGGAGTTCCACCAGCTGTGTCATGTCTCTGCATTGAGCTCACTTCAGCATACCTCTACCTTACAATATAACCAAAGGAAGGGCGAACTGCACCCCCAAAATTTAACACCAATAAAGATAGACAATGGGCCTAAGTTCGCATACCCCTACATAGAGGGGGTGATTACAGCAAGAGTACCCCATCTCTAAGCAGCATCCCACCCTCAATGCCCCAAGCCACAAGGCTCAAAGCGGATGCAGGGGCTCAAACAGAATTCCCCGCACAACACAAGAGTTTGGGGAAAAATCTTGCTGAACCCCCCCAAATTCGTGACTCCCCATAGATAAGGGGATCTGGGTCTGTATGGGACATTTTGTTCAGAACGTCAAAGCTGACTCTTGATGCCCTAACTTACCAGTCCAAGGAAATGGACTTTCAAGTGGACCTGCTCAACCTTATGGCCGAATCAGTTTCAGGAATTGACCACAAGCTGGTAGACATAAATAAACAGATTATCTAGGCACAAAGCTATGCCCCACAACCAACATTGACTGTACTTGCGCACCGGTGGTCAGTAAGCTCGCAGCAATCCCAGAGGCTCTAACCACTTTAATAGAAGATCTAAAAATGAACCTCAATACTACCTGTTACAACAAGGACCTACAACAGTTAGTGCAACAGGCCTGGGCAAGTGGTGAACACTGTGCCCCCACTAAAATAAACACTGGTTTTCCGGGGGATGAAGAATTTGCTCAATGCAAATTTATAACGGGTGTGGTAGATAATCTCACTCAAGCTGTGGTCACACAACAGGACAGGTCCCTCAGCGACTCTCAACCCTCCCTCCAAGTTCCATCATAGTCAGTTACGTCGAAGAAACTGAGGAAAAAACAGTGCAAGGCAAGAAACAAAAAAAGAGTAAGCCTAGTAATCGTCCCTGGTATAAGTGCAAGTAAGCCAACTGAAAAAAAAACTGCACTTGAGGAAGAGTCAACGCAAACTGACCGCAAGCACTCATTAAGGAAGCATAAACCCTTTCCCTTATTCGACAAAAAACAGGGAAGACCAGCCATAGGTAGCTCCAATGTCGAAGTTGGTAAGGAGGACATCCTAATGAAGTGTACCCTCCCAAGGCCACAAGCTCCGTCACGGAGCTAACTCAGGAGATAAAAGCCACAGGGAGGCGGCCCAATCCCTCCATGAAAACAAGATCAACAATGGTGGAAGTCTAGAGGTCTTAATATCCAACACAGACTGGTCCCCTCCTTTACCCCCACGCCAACAAAGAGCGATAAACAGCAGCATCAACACCAATCCGGGGGTGCAGGGGCACTGTCGAAGTTGGTAAGGAGGACATCCTAATGAGGTGTACCCTCCCAAGGCCACAAGCTCCCTCACGGAGCTAACTCAGCTGGATAAAAGCCACAGGGAGGCGGCCCAATCCCTCCATGAAAACAAGATCAACAATGGTGGAAGTCTAGAGGTCTTAATATCCAACAGAGACTGGTCTCCTCCTTTACCCCCACACCAACAAAGAGCGATAAACAGCAGCGTCAACACCAATCCGGGGGTGCAGGAGCACCCACCAGCTGCCACACCCTTCTGACAGGATCCACTGACCCTTCGCCGGTCCAAAAATTTAGAGAAAACAGCATAGCAAAGTCAGCATCTGACAACACAGGGCAATTACCCGGAACATCACCTGATTGAAATCAAACAGTTTTTATTCCAGAATATCAGTCCAAGGGGAGGCACGACATTCTGAATCGTGGTAACACCCTAAAATTACTACAGGCAGTCTCCACCTTAGAACAGATGACCACGGATGATATTGAATCTGTTGAAATCTTGGTTTCAACAGACAACAAGATGCAAGAGTCCACTCTCCTGACCTGGGCCTCAAACTCGCTCGCTAGGAAAGTCTACAAGGAAAAACAGAGCTTTTTTGCATGGGGAATTAAAATCAGCATGCTTCTCCCTGCAGCCTACCCAGCTGCGCTTGCCTCCCAGAAGCCGGACTCAATGTCACATGATCTAAGAGAAAACACTCAAGTATATTCGATCCTTAGGAATCTCATTGGCAAATCGATCTCTCCCGCCTCTCCGACACACAATACTTTTTCCACTACAGGTAATTGTAGTAATGTACGTCTAAATCTAGGCTGTGTTTCAGCGGCCCTTCATGGCAACAAATGATCATGACAAATTAAAGCTCAAAGACCTCAGCCACCTCAAGTATTTAACTGATCAAAATCCCTGAACCTGTGCTCATGGAATATAAACAGCCTGCAGACTCAAAATCACAATAAGGATTTAACAGCTCTCTCCTTAGGGAAAACCAGATTATTTGCCTACAGGAATCCTGTGCAACACACCCGTTCTCGTTGGACGGATTCGCCGGTTACTTCAGCCCTGCGCTCAAAACAAACAAGTCAGGCCTTGGTAGCTATAGCCCTTAAGACAGAGCGCGAAATGATGGTAAAATTTTAATAGTCAAATTGCAGAAATGGCATAGAGAAATTAAGTCTCTTCTTTTACTGATAAACCTATATATCCATCCAGACTCAAAGAATCAAGGAAGTCAATATCATCAAAACTATCAAAAATCTTATTAGACAGACTACAAGACCAAACAACCACAGATATCTTAGTCACAGGGGACTTCAACATGAACTTATTGCGGCCATTTGCCCGTTATAAGCAAATCATACAACAGGATCATCTTTAAGCATCCCTGCCTAGTCTCTTAGAGACACAAGCAATAAACCTCGGGACACAAAGTCCGTGGCACTAGTAAAGCATCTTGAATTCCTTGAGTTAAGAGTTCTGAAAGGCAGATACCAACATGATACCCCTCCGGAGCGGTCCTGTTCCTCAGCAGGTTCATACTCTATAATAGACTTTATGGCAGTCACTCTGCACCTTCTTCATCTCGTTACAGCATACCAGATTAACAAAATGGGAGACAGTAGCCCTTGACCCTGGTCTTGTGCACCGCTCCCCCCTGGCCGCTGGAATAACACTGTGAACTGAGGACGACTCCTCAGCCCCAGCCCCTGAGGCCCTCCTAGGTTCGGTACCCGCTGCCGCTCATTGTTATTGTTGTGGTCCTTGTATTTTATTTTCTACCCAGTCCCTTATTGTATTGCATTATTGTTTTTGTGCCATTTTTGTTTATTTTGTAATTTTCTTTGTTGCTGTTTTGTCTGTGCCCCAGCACACAGACGAGCAGGTTTCGTTTCAGCCTCTGCCCCACCCGTCGTTTCTTCCCGCTGGTTTCCCACCCTCCCGCCTCCCTGCCAACCCCTCCCACCTCCCAGGACTACTTATGTAGGCCGCTGCTCGGCCGTGCCTTTGGTGTGCTGAAGGCGTGGCAAAGGAAAGGCCTGTCTGTGCCCGTCTGTGCCTGGACCATGCCCAGCACCAGGACCACTGGCTCTCCTGCCACCCATCGCTACACCAACTCCAAGCTCTTAGCCCTTGCTCCCAGAGGCCACAGCAACAGCTGGTGCATTACCTCCCCGAGACATACAGAAGGACCCTTCAATTTCCACCACTGCCGGTTCACCTGCCACACCGAAACTCGTCACACCTACACAGCCAACCTCCAACCCTTCGGGACAGCTCCAGTGCATGCTGCTCAATGCCCGATCCCTCTGCAAGCACGCCACTGAAATTTGGGACACTATCAACACTTTCATCCCCGACGTGATGTTCATCACCGAAACCTGGCTCACACCATCCTCAGCACCCGACATCGCGACCGCAACGTCCCATGGCTACAAGGTGATACACAGAGACTGCACCAACAAACATGGAGGAGGCATTGCCATCATCCACAAGGAGACCCTCCAATGCACCACCACCGAAGACGACATCTCATCAATCATGGAACACCTCAACTTCCAAATCCGAATTGTTGCGAACACTACCATCAGTGGAACCCTCGCCTACAGACCTCCAGTTCCCCACCACAGCTTCTGCAACACGATCTCCGAGCTCAACGCCTCGCTGGCAATCGACTCCAAGCACTACATATTCCTCAGTGACCTCAGTTTCCACCTCAATGACCCCTATGACACAAACTCTGCCAACCTCCTGGAGAACATTAGCAACATCGGACTCACGCAACTGGTCACCAGCCCCACACACGGTGCAGGACACACCATGGACCCAATCTTCACAGTCAGCACCAGAATCAAATTCAGCCACGCCACCAAACTCATCTGAACGGACCACAGCATCCTCCACTTCACCATCCCAGGCTCACCATGACCCACCTCCACGCCTCCACTCCCGCCCACCGCAGATGGAACAAAATCACTGAGACTCAATGGACTGCCACCCTCAACACCACCAAACCCCACCCAACCAGCAACTTTCAGCTAGCCAACCAAAACTTCTCCGACTGGATCTCCAACTGTGCCGACACAATCTTACTCATGAAGACAGCCAGCACCAGCAGAGGCAGCAAAAACAACAGATGGTTCACTCCCGAACTCCAGAGTTTCAAAACAGTGCAAGCGAATGGAGAGACGATGGCGCTCCAGCAGGAACCCCTCAGACCTCACCACCTTCAAGTCTGCCCTCAACAAATACCACCACCACCTCAAGAAAGCCAAAAAGGACACCTTAACCACTCGCATCGAGGCTAGCGCCAAACACACAGAAGAGCATTTCAGCATCGTCAGAGAAGTCTTCTGCCCATCTGCCACCAAGACCACGATTCAACCTTCCCAAGCTCTCTGCGACTCCCTGGTGGACTACTTGCACAACAAGATGGACATCTACCGCAACTTCGACCTGCAGCCAACCGACCTCGGCCACCTCCTGACACACACCGACATCTCCAACAGTCACCTCACCGATTGGACACTGCTCACCACGATAATCATCACAGCGATCATGACCTCCATCCACTCCAGAGCACTGACAGACCCCTGTCCCTACCACGCCTTCAACCTGGGACAGAAGGAAATCAGCAGCGCACTCACCAACATCCTCAACTCATCCATCACCACGGCCACCTTTCCTGATGCCTGGAAACATGCAGAGGTGAGATCCCTCCTGAAGAAACCCTCCGCTGACCCCAGTGAGCTCCAGAATTACCGCCCAATCTCGCTGCACCCCTTCCCAGCCAAGGTCCTGGAGAAAGCCATCAATCGCCAGCTCACAGACAACCTGGAAGCAAACAACCTACTCAACACCACCCAGTCCGGCTTCTGCTCTGACCACAGCACCGAGACCACCTTGATAGCCACAACTGACGACATCAGATCTATCCTTGACTGTGGCAAGACAGCAGCCCTGATCCTCCTCCTCCTTTTAAAAGCCTTCGATACAGTATCCCAACACATCCTCATCATCAGACATCGGCACCAGTGGAAACGCCCTTAAGTGGGTCACCTACATCCTGACAGAATGCACACAGACAATCTGCCTACCGTCCTTCACCTCCAAACCCTACATGACTCCATTAGCCGCAACACCCGCACACACAGACTCAACATCATTTCATATGCTGATGACACCCAACTCATCGTCTCCCTCAATGAAGACACCACCACCACCAGATTCAACTTCCAGAACGCCATGACCAACTTCACCGACTGGATGAGATCCAACTGCCTGAAGATGAACACTGACAAGATGGAAGTGCTCATCTTTGGAAAGAACACCTCCCCATGGGACGACACATGGTGGCCCACTGTACTTGGACCCTCACCCACTCCCACCAACCATGCCCGCAACCTCAGCATCATCCTGGACAGCAATCTCCCCATGAAGCGCTAGGTCAAATAAGTAGCTTCCTCCTGCTTCTACATCCTCTGCATGATTTGTAAGATTTTCAGATGGATTCCCACCAGACCCGGGAAAACAGTGACTCAAGCCCTCGTCACCATCCGACTGGACTATGGAAACACATTCTACGCTGAAACCACCACCCACCTCTTCAAATGACTACAGACCATACAGATCGCCTCATCCAAACTCATCCTCGACCTCCCCAAACGGACCAGCATCACTCCCCACCTCAGAAGCCTCCACTGGCTTCCCGTCCAGAAGAGATGCCAGTTCAAACTGCTGACTCACGCCTACAAGGCACTCCACAACACCGTACCCTCCTACATCAACCACCACCTGACCTTCAACCAGCCTACCAGACAATTCCAATCCGCCTCCCTCACCCTGGCACATGTCCCCGGCATCTGGCGGAGTGGCAGTGGAGGTCGTTGTTTCGCCTACCTCGCTTCCAGGCCCTGGAATGACCTCCCACTTCCCCCGTGCCTCCCCTTCACTCACCATTTTGAGGAAGGTACTCATGACCTGGCTCTTCGACAGAAGCTCACCACTCCTCAGTGCCTAGATTCACCCCCCGGGGTGATAAACCACACTATATAAATACTGATTGATTGATTCATTCATTGATTGACTGACTGATAGTGATCACGGGCACGAAAGTACAGAAATTAACGCCTAATGTCTCTTCCACCAGAAGGCAACCTCTCTGCCGGGGGTGCTTGAAACAGCAAACTATAGGAAGGCCTGCTGGTCAGAAGACACAATAGGTCTTATAAGAGAAAGAGTTCTAGCACTCGCTAGGCACTGCTTAAGTAATGATCATCTCAACTCAATCTCCAAGTAGTCACTCTTTACGGACAAGCTTTTGAGTGATCAAGGATTTTAAAGCAGCCTTAGGTCGCACAAAGCTATAAATCTTGCATTAGCCCTAAAAAGAATTAAAGCATCTGCCTCTTGTCGTGCAGTGAAGAAGGATCCCAACTGAGCGTCTAAATGAAACTTTACGGAAGATATTCTAGAAGAAGAAAATAACAACAAAACAACATTTCTGGGCCAAAGCATGGCACCTCAGCAAAAAGAAAACAGAGCCCACACCGCTGCCACAAGTTCAAATCTAACTAAAACTAGCTGGGCCAATTTCTTAACTGAACATTTAAAGCAATCCCCAAAGGTCACTCTTCCTCTCTCTCACGAGCAAGGACTTAAAATTTCAACCACAACTACCAGCTCGGGTGACATCACACTTACTTTCTCTGAAGACTGAATACTCAATTCAATCCAAAAGTGCAGGCAAGATGGGGCCCCAGGTTCGAACGGTCTTCCACAAGCGCTGTACAAATCTAATCCAGCTTTCTGGACGGCAACCCTGATGACAGTTTTTAACAGTGCCCTGCAGCAAGAAACCATTCTGGATTCTTGGAAGGGTTCCATAATGACCCCAATTTTCAAGAGTGTTGATCATCACTGGCCAGAAAATACCATCTGATCACCCTCTGAGATACCGAGGCAAACCACTTTGCAGTACTGCTACTGGCAGATTTGCTGCTTTGGGCGGAAGATAATCATATTGTCCCCCCCTAACCAATCAGGATTCACTTAGGGGGTTGGCCTGGCAACCAACATACTGTCTCTATTGGTTATAACGGAAAAGCTCAAGTCGAAAAAGCAACTGACCTACCTCTGCTTTGTAGACTTTAAGGCCGCATTCGACTGCGTGCAGCGTAACCTCCTTTGGAAAAACCTGGCACTCTGGGGCATCCCGGCTCACCTTTTAAAATCAATACAGCTGCTATATATGGGCACTGGGCAAGATAGAGAATTGGGGACAGCTCTTTTCTATCTAGGAAACTAGAAACCTTCCAGGGCCTAAAACAAGGCTGCGTCCTGGCACCGTACCTGTTCTACCTCTTTTTGGCCAACCTGACCCTGCCTTGGATGCTGTAAACACTCACACACCAAAACTAGGAAAAATGCACATTTCGAACCTTCTGTACGCTGACAATGTGATCCTCCTCAGCCAGACAAAATTCGATTTTCAACGTCTCATTGACAAATAGTCTCAATACTCTGCAGTCAATGGAATGACAAGAAACCTGAAGAAAGCAAAGGTCTTAGAAGTGAGCTGCAGAATCCAGGAAAGACACAAATGGCACTTGCAAGGCCAACAAATGGAGCCGGCAAAAACTTACAGATACCTAGGTGTTCTGTTTGATGATAGGGGCTCCTTCCACCAGCACTGGATGGATCTGCTGAGGAAAGGCAACATTACAAAGATAATGGACGGCCCAAGCTACCTGCCACTGCTGAAGATAATAGCAGCAAAACTTACCCGGAGTATTTCTTATGGAAACAAAGCCCTCCGAAGTAGAGATGCATCAATTCTAAATTCGATCTTCCTCGAAGATATTGAAATCACTCTTTCGTCTCCCTCCTAACACTTCGCCGTCTCACATAAGGCTGGGGTTTGGCTACCAAACCAATTAATAGCACGAAAAGCGGCCTACGTAAAAATATTGACTAGAATAAAGTCCTCCCCAGCAAACCAATTCTGTCAAGTGCTCTGGCAGGAAATACAAACAAGCAAAGACGCCCCCTCTCGTCAGTACCCAGATCTGGACATTGACGATCTGGGTGTTCGACCAATATGGGAAAGCTCCCCATCTCCAATTGCCTTTAAAAAACTAATTAATGGCATGATGAAAAAAATCTTAGCGCTTAAAGACAAAAAGAACTTATCCACCAGATCTCAGGTCTGGATGATCTTAAATGAGTACAAAAGTCTTAAGCACCAGCCTTACCTGTAGGCCGAGTGGTCCAGGCACTTAAAAGTTTACTTTTTGAGGTACCGCTTTGGCCGTCTTCCAGGTCAGGCCTACAGTGTGCCATGGAACCGGATCACTAAAAGGCTTGCTGCAGATTATGTCACTCTGGGGAAGAAAATAAATATTATTCACATAACATGATTGTGCACTGCTCTACTGAGAGAAAGGAGGGCACTACTAAGAGCTCCTTCTAACCAACGAGGCATCCGGTCCTGCGAGACAAGACACCACGTATCTCTTTCCTTTGCAAACACACCATAGAACAAGTGAAGAAGTAAAAGGATGAAAAAATGCACATTCGCAACAGGATAAGACACTACACATCTCCTTCCTTTTATAACATGCAACGAAATAAGTGCAAAGGTAAAGAATCAATGAATGCAGAAGTACACCAGGACCAGATTTACATATCTGCCTCTTTTACAAACATTTCACAAAACTAATACCATGGTGAAGTCAAAGGACATGCAGAGGGCGTAGAGGCCAGACAAAGTACGCACACTGTGCATAGAACAATAAAACTGCATGCTGGACAAACCACAGGAAGAAATGTCCAGTTGTACATACATAATGAAAACAGCAGCATCATGATATAAATCAGCAGTGGAACATAGAACACCAATCAAACAAATGCAAATGCTACACGAGATGACAAACCCCGACCACATATAATATTGGAATATTGGGAGCCTGCTTGAAGACAGCTGAAGACAGTGGCTTGGCAGAGGGGGATAATAGCTTGTATAGGGCCTCTGCCCAACTTTCCAATGTTCCTTGTTTGTTAAGTTTCGCTCTGTTTAATTCAAAACATGCACCCTCACTGGGCGGGCTGTTGTAACCGCCTTTTGGGCTATACATTTGTTAAATGTCCTTACTATCGTGAGAAACCTTTGCTGTGGCACAAGCCTTGAATGAGGGAGAAGGCATTTAACAAACATGACAGCCCTCAGAAGTGGAATATGATAGTTGGCGCATGTTCTCTACTCCAGCAATCTTCAGGATCGCTTTATACTTCTCCCTGGTCAATTTAAAACATTTGCTCTACATGGGTGGAATTGTTTAATAGCATTCTGTATGAGTTTATTAGATGCGTTTTATTTCATAGTAGGTCCTTGTCTCCAGCTCGCGGAAAGGGCATTTATTGACGCTTCAGACCACTGTATGTAGCAGGACATAATTCAATATGTCATGCCAAACATGCATTTTGGAAGGTTAAAAATGGAAGACGCAGTCATTACAGCTCTGATAGCACTTTTAGAATAATTTTTATTGGCAGGAAACAGATCCTTCACGTTAAGTATAATAATATAGCATATAAGCAATCGTCCACTGGAAGGCACATTTTTACGGTGCAAATTTGAGAAATAAATAAGTAAGACCTTAAACCGCTTTCTTAGCACACTCGTCTTGAGTTAGGACTCTTGACAAACACAGAATGCTTCAAGTTTATTCCTCGTTGACTTTGTATCTGGAGATGGACTATGCTTGGCCAAACTATATATAAGAGGCTTTTAAGCTATCTAAGGGGCTCATTACATTGTTGGCTACTGTTGCTTGAGTACACAGGGAAGGATTAGCATTACAAATAAATTGGATATTGATACTCTGACAGTAGAAATTAAAAGACAAAGAGGAGCCAGGGTGCACACAGAAAGGCCTACAACATTCAACATCTCCCCATGGGAGGCGAGCCCTGACAAGGCTCCGGAGGATCAGTCAGGCACTCCGCTGAGGCCCCCCACTCGCTGGGAGATAGCAGATAGCTGCAGGCACTGGAGAAGTTGGCTCTGCACTCTAGCCCGAACCAGTGGACTTGTCAGCCTGGTGGTCCAGTGATGCTTATGCTCAGCACTGGATGCAGACAGTTTATTGAGGCCTATGATACCTTTGGTGGAACAATAGTGGAGATTTGATCCTGTAACACCGGAAATCCTGAAACCTAGGAGCCCGTTGGAATTGCCCCCTATTACACCTGCTCTGCTGACCCGACATCTGTTCGCTCTCTCAGTGAAACTTTAGGCTGACTGGATAATGATAATCGGAACCCCTATGCTGATATGACCCACATTGTGACACAGCAGCTGGGATAGTTTCTGACGGAAGTTATAAATCAACCTTGCTTCCAAGCCCTCATTACATAGTTGTGCTGAATTGATCAGGGGCGGAGGTCCATTGCCCTCAAATATGGTTACTGCCCCTTCTGGATCACAGATTCCCTGAATTCCTCTTGCCCAGGGTGACAATTCTTGTTCTCTGAAGCACTTGCTGGGTTTAAGACAGTACAGAAGTGAAGAAGCGCAACAATGCCAGAGATAGCACTTGATGCCATCATGGCAGAAGTATCTACCATAGGATTGACAATATCCAGGTTGGACACTAAACATTCTGATGTATTCACATAGATGAAGAAATAACATTCTTTCAGACATGCTTGGACACAGCAGGTTGAGAACCTAGAAAGGATATAGGACGGAATACCTGACTTGGGCCAAGACATTTGGTTCCCCGACCACAAGATCAATGATTCTGAAGACAGCTCGAGACGCATAAATGTACACATATACAGAGTTCACAAAAAGGTTTAAAGGATGATGTAATGGCCTTTTTAATTGACTTGCTTATGAACCTACTTGACCTGCAATTAAAAAACCCTTCCTGATCAGGCAATGAAGGCCAAACAAAGGAGACAAACCAGACCAACAATCATATGTTTCTTGTGCCATCAGCATGCCAAGACTGTTCTCCAGAAAGCAAAGACAAAAAGTGGGCTGATCATTTTCAAGGGCCAACCCATCACCATATCTGCCAATTACTCTTCGGAGACAAACACTAAGAGGAAGAGGTTCCTTGACTACACCCACACCTCCAGAGGTGGGACAGTAAGTATGACCTCTTGAGCCTAGCAGTTATCATCATTGTAGAGAGGAAAGCTATCATGTATGTAGAACCAGACGACTTGAAGGGGTACCTAAATTCCCTAGAATATGCTTTGTTGGCGACTTCTGTTAGCCCTCAGGCTCTTCAGAGTGCAAGACTCATGGCTTTTGACCCGGTCAAATTCAAATTTTCCACACCGAAATCCACAGAACACTCCATCCCACAGACAGTCTGACAGAGATGACCTACATCAAACTGTTGAACCACTCATCAGAGACCATGGAAAGTCCAGGTCAGTCTTCAAGGATAACCATGGGGCCCTACGGTGGAAAAATGTGCCTCTTCCTGTGCACCTCTTCATTCTGTCTAGTGACAACCTCACTGCACCTTGAACCTTTGGAACCGTGGGACTTTGAAAAGTGGTGAAGCTATGAGGCCATTATCCATGACTACTGGATCGGTTGGTTGGCCCACTTTCCTGAGTAGGTGATGATCAAGCTATTGTTTACTTAAACTTAAACTGTTCCCAGGTTCTGATTATCAAAAAGGAGAGCACTATCTTAGGCACAACTGTCCGGTAAAGTCATGTACTAATGCACCTTTTGGTCAATTGCACGCCAGGCATAGCTGTGCTGAGTGTGAGAAGTCATGCTTTGCTGAAATACCTGGTTTGTAGCAATGTGTGACATGCCCTCGCAGACTGAAGTAAAAAAAACTGATGGGTGCAATGCTCAAATTAATCGCAGCCACTGAAAATGACCTGGGCTGCATCTCAGCCAATCAAACAGTCTTACACAGCAGATCCAACTAGATTCTGAGCCAAGTCTTGTAATAATTCTAAACTGCAGATTAGCCTTCACCACCCTGCTCCCCACCTTTTCTGCCCTTCTTCAGACATTCCTGCGGCTTAATATTTATAATTAGCCTGCTAGCTGCTTCTCATTACTGTCAGTCTATAGACCCAGGCAGGCGCTTGTTGGCTCAGCAGGAACAGGGCTCTCAATTCACAGTTTACACATCCAGGTGGTCTCTTATAAGGCGTTTTGCACCCCTCCATGTTTACTTCCCCTCAAATCGCCACCCCTTTTTAATTCTTTAAATCTACCTGATCCTCATTCGTCTTTAGTCTTCCAGACAACATAACCCCTGTCAGTCTCTCATTGGCCTAATAGACGTACACTCCTGCAGACCAACTGCATGCAAGGCAACTTGTTTTTTTTATGCATGCCACATGGCAGTGAAATGTTTCTCCACTTTGCCCTATAGACCTAACTGTCAGACTCTGGCAGATCAGTGCCCTTTATTCTCAGTTTAGAACACACAGTCTGGACCAGATCTCACCTTGCAGCAATGATTCCGTCTATGACAGCAACCCTTTCAACAACCCTCTTGGGTGTGAACACTATGAATTTCAAAGGTACTCCGCATTTTGCTAAAAGGAAGAAGGTACTCCATTATTTTTTTTTATTAATCTGTTTTATTGATTTTTCTAAGCATATACAACTGTACATACTTTATGTGCATAATATAATATGTTCAGCACTGTGCAAGCCGCTCACCGTTCCCAATACAAATTATGCTATTTACAATGTAAGTTAGATGATCATAACATACAGTTTGTAAAATATGCAATCGAGGCCGCCCACATTTCTTTGTGTTTTTCGGGGCAGCCCCTAGCTTTATATACATATCGTTCAGCACTGATGCAATAGACCATTCCGCATGACCAGTCCTCCAGTGGGGGTGGTCCCTCCACTCTCCAGTACCGGGCAATGGATCTCTTAATTAGGAGGAGACCCATTGCCACTAGTAGCCTAGTGCATCTGTTGCCACCCAATTTGGCCATTAGCCCAGCAAGATAATTTTGAGCTCAGGTATCAGCTGGGAAAGATTGGTGCAAATGTTGCACCAGTACATTTGTATAGTCAGGCACTCACATACTGTGTGATAAAAAGTGCCCTGCAGTGTTTTGCAGCACAGGCAGTGTGGATCAAGGGTGTGGTTCATTTTGTTCATCCTTGTGGGGCTATAGTATATCCTATGCAATTTTTTAAGTTGTATAAGCCTGAGGCACATAGAGACTGCATTCACCCCAGGGGTCATCTTTGCTTCTACCAATCTGTGTATTCCACCATACCAACATCCTACTCTCAGCGTTCTTTCAAAACTGCCATGGGGTCTGGGGTATTGTTTACTAGTGTCCACTATATCTGTGAGATCCCTTTTCCTCCTATCTGAGTCATAGTGATGTGTGCCTCAAGAGGATTATGATCCAGGATAGCCTTTAGGCTATCCCAGTGTCTCTCCAGGCCATGCCTTATTTGCAGGTACTGGAAGAACTGCTGCGACTTATGCATGTTGTGTGTTTCTGTAAGATAATGTAATGTACATAAGGCGCCACCTTCCCAAATGTCTCCCAGCTTTGAAATTCCGATGATGTCCCAGGAAGAGAAACCTTGTAGGGCTGCAGTGTGTCTGAGACACGTGCCAGCCTATAGTGGAATTTCTTCTGTCAGATCCCCCTGTCAGGGAATCCATCTAAGCACCTGGTGCCAACAGGAGAGGGACGTCAGTGTTGCCGGTGAGAGGTGAGCATGTTGAATGGGCCCGCAAAGTATATATAGAACGCCATATCATTCTAGGGCTGGGAGTTCGGCATCTATTGCTGAGTCTGACCGATCGCTAAGCAGGTAGTCGTTGATTGGCACAATATAACTGGCCCAGTAGTACAATTTAATGTCAGCAACTCTGACTCTGCCATTGTATGGTCCCAGGACACATTTGCGGAAGGCAATGCAAGATTGTCCCCCCCCCCCTAGAGGAACTTCAGGAGTGCGGCTTGTAGAGAGTAGCAAAAGGCTACAGAGTCAGAGGATGGCGTGGGGCTAATTCTGTAATGTTTATAGCTGCCGGAGTAAGGCTGTCATCTAAAAGAGCAATGCTCCACCAGCAATTGTCAAAGGGAGGTTTTCCCAGCTGTCCATGTCCCACCACAGTTGTATAGCCAGGGGTACAATATTCTTCTCCCAGGCCCCTCTTTTGTATGGGTAACGTATATGCCTAGGTATTTAAAGTGGTGGTCGGCCCACTGCAGATTAATGGTTGAATGAATGTCATCATGCATACCAGTGAAAGGAAAGTATATGGATTTGAACCAACTGACCTGCAGGCCAGATCCTTCTGCTTATATCTGTAATATGTGCCTTAAGCACGGAAGCAGTGTCTCTGGCTCGCTGATATAGATCAGCGGGTCTTCGGCATATAAGGAAATTCTGTCCTCCCTACCCTCTGGCCATCTAAAGCCACTAAGTTGGGCATCTCGTCGGAGCCATTCTGCAAACGGATTAATCACCATTGCGAACAGGAGGGGGGATGGGAACAACCCTGTCTTGTGCCACGCCCAATGGTAAATTCAGGGAGAGTGTCCTGTTTACATCGACTCTCGCCCAGGGTTTAGAGTACAACACAGTGATGTAGTGTCAAAACAGAGGCCATAATTCATATGTTCCAGCAGGGCAAACATGAATCGTCACTGGACGGACTCAAAGGCTTTCTCGAAGTCTATGGACACTAGGGCCCTACGCTCTCCAGCATTAGCCGACAGCGCTATTGCATTTTGAAGCTGCCTCAATCAGTGTTGTGTGAGGCATTTCGCAATTAACCCCTTCTAGACTGGGTGTATCAATTAATTGATCACTTTGAGTAACATATTTGCACATAGATTTGCAAGGAGCTTTGCCTCCTGATTAATTAGAGAAATTGGCCAGTATGATGTGCATCCATCCTTTGGTTGATCAAAATGGTGGCACCCCAGAGATCGTAGGGTAGTTTTCCACAATCTAGGGCTTCCGTGTACATCCCCGACAACAGTGGGGTCAGTCATTTGGTGTACTTCTTGAAAAATTCAAGCGAATAGCCATTGGGGCCTGGGGTTTTACCTACCAGAAGTGATTGGATAGCTGTCAGCAGTTCCTCTGGATGGCTGTCAGCAGTTCCTCCTCCGTTAGTGGTTCATCTAGTGCCCTTCTGTAAAGATTTGACAGTCTGTGCACCATTAGGTCCTCTATGATCTGGTGTTGACACCCACCCAGGGTTGCGGTTGATTCTGCATACAGCTGGGCATAGTAGGCTGCGTACACCTGTGCAATCGCCCGAAGGTCCGTTATACTGTTGTGCATTGATGTTTTAATTAGGGTACTATTCTGAGCTCTAGGTCTCTGTTTGCGAGCCAGTATAATGACTTGCTTGCTTTGTCTCCCATATCATAAATTCTGTATTGGGTAACCGCATGCGAGAGGGAAGCCGAGTCCAGAAGACGTTGTCTCAGTGCCTGGTGCAGCATTTCGAGTTTGCGCCTTGTATTGTCATCCATGTGTCTCTCTCCCTCCCTTTCTAACTGGGAGATCGCTCCTTCGAGGGATATGAGTTGCCTGTGTTTACACATACTTTCCTCCGTTTTATATGAAATAATCTGCCCACGCAGTACCATCTTCAGTGCTTTCCATAGTAAGGCATGGGACCAGACTGTGTCTTTGTTGATTTCAGTGTACACCTCAATATGCTGCTCTAAGAAGTCACCAAATGTGGCGTCTCATAGCCACCAGGCACTCAGTCTCCACAGACCAGGGCCACAGGACTTAGGTTGCTTAAGCGATATCATTAGTGGGGCATGATCAGTAAGGGCTCGGGACAGAATCTGGTCGCTAGTCACTTCGCCCACTTCAACTGATTGGAGAAATATGTAGTATAGTCAAGAGGAGGAATCGTGTGCATGAGAATAATATATATATTCCTTGGAGCTAGGCCTTAAAAAGCGCCATGTATCTGCCAGTGCCAGGGAATGGGCCCAGGCACTAAACTGGATAGATTTGTGAGGTTGGTCTGCATTAGTATCACTAATAGAGTCCATGGCAGAGTGAAAATCTCCCCTCACTATGGTGCTGCCCAGGGTTGTATGTAGAAGGACCTGTGTAAGGGCCTGAAGGGTGGTCACCAATAATGTAGGGGGGGGGAGGGGGCGTACACTGAAGCCGCGGTCCACTGTCTTCCCTCCAGCGTCCCCTCTACAATTGCAAACCTGCCCCAATCATCATAGTGTATGTTGGTGACCTGTAGAGAAAAGTGTTTGTGAAGGAGAATGGCTGTTCCTAACGAGGGGTTGATACGGACTGTGTGGTAAACTCTGGTATAGCTCCCGTGCAAAAGGAAGGGGCATTTATTGCCCAAGAAGTGAGTCTCTTGTAGTAGCACAATATAAGGCGTGTGCCACCTAAGATACTGGAAGACTGCACCCTTTTTAATCTTATTGTTAAAGCCATTGATATTCCACTAGAGGATTTGCAAGGTGTCTTTTGAGCGTGTCATGGAGGTTTCTGGCATCACATCAGCAGGCCCAGGCAGTGTGCATGTCGTAGTGAGTGGTATGAAGTAACATAAAAACTGGTCACCTGAAGAAACACCCCAACTCCCCCCACTTTACAGTTTTGAACATGAAGTATCCGTCGCCCAACACCAACAGTGATTACAAAGTCTACAGGGCAGGCAGCCTTAGCCATACACCAAGCCACTAGTATTGCAAATACGCTTATACACAGCCGACCCAGCTGATTCTTCACAATATTACCAAGTAGTCCTGCAACCTAATGCCCCAAGATATGAGGCATACGCTTTATCAAAAAAGGATATGGCAATGTCAATTTTGCATACGGTTTGGTGGGGAGGCTGGGTGGTGTTTTCCTGTGCCAGTAGCAGCCATCAAGCCACCCTCTGCACTGCTGGACTCATAACTGGAGCTGTGTAGAGGGGATGTCTGGTCACCGCTGCCTCCCCGCAGTGATCAGGGCTACCTCCTCTGTCTCCATGATTCACAATGGTTCACCTGGCTCAGGCTGGCCCTATACTCTCTCCTGTTCCCAGCAGGTGGGCGTCGGCCAGCTCCTCCATCCCAAACCTTGCAGATCTTACCAGTCTCAAACTCCCTGGGGCATTTCAAAGAAGTGCCTTTTACCTTTGTGGATTACTTTAAGTTTGGCAGGGAACATTAGCATATATGTTAGTTGCATCACCTTCAGTTTCTGCTTCACTATAATGTAGGACCTTCTTTGCTGTTGCTCTTGTAGAGTGCAATCCGGGTAAATGCTGACACTATCATTAAGTCTGCATGTAGGTGAGCTTGTCGCAAAATAGAGTCTCTGTCTGCATAGTTTAGGAACGGTGCTATCATCGGTTGTGGGGGCACCACAGGGGCAGCCTAGCAGCCAAGGATCTGTGCGCCCTTTCAATTACAACACATGCCGAGAAGCCCTCTTCAGGCGTCCAAGACATCAGTGAGTTGCCCAGGAAGGTCTCAGGGTACATTCCCTCTGCTCCTTCAGAGAAACCTACAAAATGCAGGTTGTTTCCTCCCGAGCGTCCCTCTGTGTCCTCCACTCTGTGCTACAGATTGCCGACCTTCTCCTTGAGCCTGGTCACATCTACAACCATTGTATGGACAGTGTCCTCCGTGGTAGAGATCTGATTCTCAGTGGCCATGTATCTGTCTGCAATTTTCCTGACATCTTGGCCGATCAGTCCTACCTCCACACCAACACCACCAATCTGCTTCTCCATATTGGTGCAGAGGTCACAGATGGCCAGCAGGATCTGCTCAGGAATAACCTGCAATTCTGTGGCACCACCGTGGGCTTCGTCAGGGGGCCTTACTGATGACTTAGCATACTTGTCGATAGTATTGTGTTGTGCAGCAGCTGATGCCTGTGATTCCCCCATTGTGTTGCTGTTGGTGGCAAAGAGAATTATACTGTTCACTGAGCAGGGTGGCCCCTCGGCTGCTCCTCAACCCACTTCCCTCCAAGGGTGAGCGTGAGTGGGGTGCGTCACCCGGCTTGTTTCATGAGGTACCACCAAACACTCTCTGCAAGTCACCACCACATGCGTCTACTACCTCTGGGTCTCCCTTGCGGGCCACAACACACCAGCCTCTGGAGCATGCAGCGCACTGCCTAGTCTATTTGGGGGCCCAGTGCCAGCAATATCGCCAGGGGATTTGGCACAAGCAGAGGGAAGGGCAAGGGAGACTGTCGCTGTGCCAGTCTCTGGAGGGGAAGGGACCTACCTTGCACATGTGCAGTATCCTGGTGTCCTCCATCCACCCCCTCTCTCTCCTAGTGTGGGGAATGGTGATTCCTCTGGGGGAAGGGGACAAGAGAGAAGAAAGAAGGGCCCTTTGCCCACATGCCGGGCACATCCTGGTATCCGTTGCAAGGCCGCGTTGGAATGTGTGCAGTTGGGTCAAAGGCCTTTTCACATCTGGAGCACCTCACATGTGAGGTGGTGGGGCAGGGCATTCCTCCCTTGCCAGTAGAAGCACTGTGGTGCGTTGACTGCCACTTGTCCCTCTCTCACCCAATACGGGGGCCTGTGGTTCGTGCAGGGGAAAAGAAGAGAGAAGGGCCCGTTGACCACACGCCCAGGCAGGTCTCGCAGTCTGCCCCGAGGCCACGCTGGAATGCATGCGGTGAGGTCAGAGGCCTCTTCGCTCTGGGTGCACCTCCCATGCGAGTTTGCGGGGCACGGTGTCCCTCCTCGGCTCCTTCCTTGCCAGCATGGTGTATTTCATGGTGGAGGGGAAGGAGAAGAGCCCACCACAGTCGCGCCGATCTGGCGTATGTCCCTCTGCCTCACTAATATTCTTGCAGCCGTGGACCTCAGCTCGCTCAGCACTGTGTCAACACTCTGCGGGGGGAGCGGCGGACCAGCCATGGGGAAGGATGCCTCAATGGATGTGTTGGCGAGGCCGGGTCAGCTGTGCAGCCTCAGATTGCACGGGCTAAGAGGAACACCCTCAGCACCCGTCTTCCATGTTGTGCAACTAGCTCCACTTCCAGTGCTACATTAGTTACACTCTAAAAACATAGATCTGTCTCTTGAACATGAGACCCACTGATCAGAAATGGAAATTGGTGAGATACTGTGGGCAGAGTCATTAGCAGTAGTCATGCTGTCAACTCCCTGGCAGAACTCTCTGCCAGCAGTAGTTGTTCAAAGAAATGTAGTGTACCCACCATGATATGAAATTCCCTACCCCACAAATATATCAAAATATGGACAGTCGAGGAAAGGAGTTATGCTTTTGGCAAACTGACACTGCCAAAAAAACAATACTAATACATGCAATATATACCCTCAATACATCTAACAGGAATTTATTTTCTAGACTGTGTACTGAGTTTGGTTCGACCCCCTTCTGACACGGGATATTGGAGTTTGGTTCCTGATCCTTCCTTGGACAAATTGGTCAACCCAGACAAGGTAGCAATACTGATACAGCACTGTTAAGCAATCTCTTGAAAGACCACAATAGGCTTTATATTTGGCGATTAAGGCCCAACTTCTACCGGAGCAGGGTCAAGGCAGATTTGCATAGGGCTGGGTCTTATATGAGGTGGCATTGTGGGCAAACTAACAATGTGTTGGAATGCTAGCCCAAGCAATTGCCAGTGGTTTGACAAATTACAAGCATTCCTTCCATCACTTTGTGTGTGTTTGATGTAATGCGCTAGGTGTCCTTTGCTCACTGTGCTACTCGAAGCAAGCTGCACTGACTGACGAACCCCAATCAAGGCAAAACCAGTCTTGGGTTGCTTGTGTTCTGATTCACAGAGGACTTGGCTTGGCACTTCAGGCTGGACTGGTCCTACTGGAACAGGATCACAGCTCATTTGCATATAGCTGTGTCTAATCTGAGGTGGCATATTGAGTTGGAATGCTTTCCCGAGTGATAGCCAGTGGTTAAACAAATTGCAAACATTCCTTCAATCACGTTTTATGTGTTTGGTCACTATAAATGTCAATTGTACATCATTTTGTTAAGAGGAAGAAGGTGCTATATTATTTATGCTTGCACATCACCAAAGCACTACCCACCTACTCTACACGTCATGTGCATATTAAGCGTGCTGTGCATTCACTGAGCATATGGCTCTTTATTATCACATTTCCACATTAAAACCCCTTTGATGTATCAGGCCTTATGTACTTTGTGTATGTAGACATCATACACGTACTAAGAGCATTATGTACATACTTTGCATGTCATCCATCTACTGAGTTTAAAATCCACACACTGCACATACCATCCACATATCTTGCCTATTGTATACATTCTGCGTATCTCTTCCATGTGCTGTGCACATCATTCACATGCCCTGTATACTGTGATTGCACCGTGCATTTCACAGAGAAAGTATGGATATTGTATGCCTACTGTGCATTTTATACATGTTCTGCATATGTCCATGTATTTTGTATCCTCCTGCAGTGTTCAAAAGTGTTTTAGTTCTGTTGTGTACATTACAGAACCATTCACATGCATTTGCAGACTTAAAAAGCATGCAGGTGCAATGAGCTCTCAGATACTGCGTCAATAGTTGGGTGCACAGGTAGTTGCAGTAGAGTGGTTCGGTTTAGTTGGGTGTGGTTATTTGCTTTTGTGGGAGTAGCCCCAGGTGTTGTGGCCATGTTTACGGCTGCGAGTAGCTAATGAGGGAGTGGCTTCACACCACTGACCTGCTGTGCTCTGTACAGATTGTTTCAAGCCGCTACTCTGACTCCATGCTGATTGTGGTGAGGCCTGGGGCCCACAGGCTATGGGCACTGGGGGCTGGACTGGGCTTCACTCTCTGGCTTGCTGTCGACAGCAATGGAGAGACTTCAGATCGTGAGCAGCTGAGGGCCTTCAGCCAAACCATCAAGTTGAGCAGGGAGCTGGTGTGAAGGGTCAAGTTAAGATTGGTAGGGACAGGTCAGGTCATTACTTGAGGGTGTTAAACATATAGGTCAACGCTCTCAATTTTAGGCGAAAAATTGTGTTATTTATTCAGTTCTATTATAGCCGTTTGTCCCTGCGAGCTACTAATACCCCTTTACATATTCGTAGGGCTGGGCGGAACTCCGCGGAATCTTGCAGAGTTTTTATATAATTCTGCAGAATTCTGTGTAAAACTCAGCGGGTTCTGCCCACCCCTAATTTTTATATAACAATGACGTTTTGCTGATGCTCTCCAAACCCAACTTTTTGGTCTCAACCAAAATATCCTTGATTCAGTCCTTTGCCCAATTTTCTTATAGAAAATGAGCCCTACCCATGTCCCACTCCATTGCCAAGGCCAGCTTATGAGAATTTCACCTGGGATGCATGTACCTTGGCATATACGTTATCAAAGGCCTAGAAAAAATAGCAGTGGAACTCTTTAGCCCACTGTTGATTAGATTCAGAAACAAATTTGAGACATCATCCCATTTGAACCTGTCACTGTAGGATGGGAGCAAATAGTTAATCTGATGGTGGAACCGAGGTTCATCTACATTTTTGATATTTGCAAATACGGACCTAGAGGAAATGACCAACCCAACTTGACTCAAACATCAGTTCGTATGTGTGGAGTGGAAGGAAACCCAGCCTCAAACCCTCCAGTCTGTGGGCCCATGCTATTTTTGGGGTACTCCAAGTGCTCCATAAGGAGATATATTGTCTTGCACATTATCTATACAGATGTCCTCATTTTTGCCCCAACACGGAGAAGTTCTGACATGGGTGGGTAGAGAATGGTTCCTTTTCCGATCCCCACAGATAAAGCTCCCGGAATGGTTTTGCAAGGAATCTTCTCTGTAGATTACCTGATGCATGAAGGCCTACCTAAATGCTTTGAATGTTTGAAAGCGTACTATGGATTAGATGACTGAAACAGTTGTAAGCACAGACAATTGATACATTGCCTCAGCAGCTGCAGAGGCCTAGTGCTGATTGATATATATAGGAAAAGGAAATATCTTGCACTATGGCACATAAACTGAGGGTGTTGTCCGTTCTATATGGGGTTCTTATCAACAGTGGCGGCTCCCCCATTGGGGCGTGGGGGCGTCGCCCCACTGCTCTCGCAGTGCGAGAAGGCAGAAACATAAATGGTAATAACTACCACCATTTATGTTTCTGCTTCTCGCACTGCGAGAAAGCAGAAGTGCCTGGTTGGGGGTGGGCGGTCCTGCTCGAGGGCAGGGGGGGAGTGGCTTGCCCACTGTTGTGTGTACTGACTGTTTGGTCGGCCCTGGGGCCGACCAAACAGTCAGTATGCACAACAGTGGGCAAGCCACTCCCCCTGCCCTCGAGCAGGACCGCCCACTCTCCCTTTTTCTCTATGTAGCCTACATAGAGAAAATGGCCCGGCTGGGGCGCTCTCTGCTGCGCCTCACCAATCACAACGCTGCCATTGCAGCGTTGTGATTGGCGGAGGGGAGGGAGGGAGGGAGGCTGCCTTTCCTGTGATGACGATGAGAGCAGAGCTGCCTGCAGGAATTGGAAAATGCAGGCCAGGACGGCGGGAGTCGGGACCCATCCTGGCGCAGGACGGTAAGTTTTAGTTTATATTTTCTTTTAATTAAACCCCTCCCGCCTCCCCCCACGACGACCCCATTAGTAATCCCCCCACCCGCCGTCATGCCGGCCGCGACCGTGTGTGGGCCTAGCATATTTAGTAATAATGTTTTGTGTGCAGTTGGGCTTGTGCTCTGTTCAACCTGTCGGGAGGAAAGCGCTGCAGTTAATGTACAAGAACTTCCGAGAGCGCAGTTTAAAGGTAAAGGTTAAGGGTGGGGCAGGGTATTCCTTGGGTGGGCCTGGCCCACCCTCTAGAACCGGGCCTGACTGCCCTACTCGAACACCGCAATCACAAGCAGCAAAGTCACCTTGTAGATCAAACTCAGTTGTATATTAAATCTACTCGTAGTGCACTAGTGTCGTACAGCGCTCCGACGCCCAAGAGGTCTGCTTAGCGCTTTTCATAACTGCTTAATTAGAACAATGACAACGAAGAAATAGAATGCTTTTCGTAGGGTCCACAGAGCCCTCGTCCCCTCTAGACTGTTAGCGCGAGACAAAGATCACACATTAGTCAGGGTTCCACAGAGCCCTCGTCCCCTCTAGACTGTTAGCACGAGACAAAGATCACACATTAGTCAGGGTTGTGCTCAGTTTACAGATTGTGTGTAATTGCAGCGAGCTGCTTCCGTTCAGCTGTTCAGATAGTAAGCCTGCGGTTCGCGGCGCTGTAACCGTTGCACTGAGGTAACACTTGAAACAATGGCACTGGCAGTGCCAGGAAGCCCTTGCTGCCCCATGTTAGGCGCTCGCACTCACTCACCCACTCCGTACTTCTCCTCGCTGGTGGGGGCCCAGGGCGCCATGGTGACCGGACGGAGGGTCTCTGCTCAGGATTTGGATGCACCAGTCCCCCTTGGAGCCTTCGGCCTCACGCTTCCTCTTCAGAGAGATATGCAGTAAGACACACTGCTCGTGCGGCGCGCACAGGCCTGAAGTGAAACCTCTACTACACAGTTGGGTTAGTTAATTTTCCGTTCAAGGGGAGGAGGGTAATAAATTGGCTGATACTTGTGAGATACATTTTTTTGTTTGTACGCTTGGATTTGACCTTTATTGAAAAGCACACTTTCTTTTGATTTTATGTCCACAGCGCACGTTTTCTTAAACGTTCTTGAAACAGCTGCTCTCTGAACGTTACAAAAAAAGTTGACAGCTGTGTTAACTTTAACCATTTAACCAGGAGTAGCTTTTCCGTTTTGTTTCAAATTCATACAAAGTTGCTGGAGGGCATTATGAACTGCAGATAATTGTAACCAAAATATTTTCTTCAGCTGTTGTTAAAAATTGCATGTTTTAAAGCATGATCTGAATTTTATTTCTCCCTATTCTGTTACGTCAGCACCCTTTGTCTGTTTAATATTCAGAGCCTCGCTCTGCCCATTGTGTATTTATTACTGTTTTTTTGTTCTCCTTGAATAGCACATATGGTGGCTGTTAATTTAAGTCTTAATCAATCAATCAATCAATCAATCACGGCATTTATAGAGCGCGCTACTCACCCGGGAGGGTCTCAAGGCGCTGGGGGAGGGGGTAAGTTACTGCTCGAACAGCCAGGTCTTGAGCTGCTTCCTGAAGGAGAGATGGTCCTGGGTTCGCCGAAGGTGAGTGGGGAGGGAGTTCCAGGTCTTGGCTGCCAGGTAGGAGAAGGATCTTCCTCCGGCGGTGGTTCTGCGGATGCGTGGTACGGTGGCGAGGGCGTGGCTGGTTGATCGTAGCTGGCGTGTGGGCGTGTAGAAGGTCACGCGGTCGTTGAGGTACTTTGGGCCCAGGTCGTGGAGGGCCTTGTGTGCGTGGGTGAGGAGTCTGAACGTGATTCTCTTGCTGACGGGGAGCCAGTGCAGGTCTTTCAGGTGTCCGGTGATGTGGCTGTGTCGGGGGATGTCCAGGATGAGTCGTGCGGAGGCGTTCTGGATGCGCTGGAGTCTTTTTTGAAGTTTGGCTGTGGTTCCGGCGTAGAGGGTGTTCCCATAGTCCAGTCGGCTGGTGACGAGTGCCTGGGTGACGGTCTTCCTGGTTTCAGTGGGGATCCATCTGAAGATCTTGCGGAGCATGCGCAGGGTGTTGAAGCATGAAGATGAGACGGCGTTGACTTGTCTGGTCATCGACAGGGAGGAGTCCAGGATGAAGCCCAGGTTGCGTGCGTGGTCCGTTGGCTTGGGCGCGGTGCCCAAGGCCGGGGGCCACCAGGAGTCGTCCCAGGCGGAGGGTGATGAGCCCAGGATGAGGACTTCCGTCTTGTCTGAGTTCAGTTTAAGGCGGCTGTTCCTCATCCAGTCGGCGACATCTCTCATCCCGTCGTGTAGGTTGGCTCTGGCGGTGGTGGGGTCGTTGGTGAGGGAGAGGATCAGCTGGGTGTCGTCGGCGTAGGAGATGATGTTGAGGTTGTGTTGGCGTGCGATGGCTGCGAGGGGGCTCATGTAGACGTTGAAGAGGGTTGGGCTGAGTGAAGATCCTTGTGGAACGCCGCAGATGACTTCGGTGGCTTCGGATCTGAACGGGGGAGGCGGACTCTCTGGGTTCTACCGGCGAGGAACGAGATGATCCATTCCAGTGCTTTCTCTCGGATTCCGATGTTGCTGAGGCGCTTCACTAGGGTGCGGTGGCAGACGGTGTCGAACGCCGCGGAGAGGTCCAAGAGGATGAGGGCAGCTGTTTCCCCGTTGTCGGTTAGGGTTCTGATGTCGTCGGTGGCTGCGATAAGGGCGGTCTCGGTGCTGTGGTTGGCCCGAAACCCGGACTGCGAGGGGTCGAGGGATCCATTCGTCTCGAGGAAGGCGGCAAGCTGTCTGTTGGCGGTCTTCTCGATGACTTTGGCCGGAAACGGAAGGAGCGAGATGGGACGGTAGTTCTTGAGGTCGGTGGGGTCCGCCGTTGGTTTCTTCAGGAGGGCGGTAAGCTCGGCGTGCTTCCAGCTCTCCGGGAAGGTGGCGGTGTGGAAGGAGGAGTTGATGATGTCCCGGAGATGGGGTGCGATGGTGGCGTCGGCTTTGTTGAAGACGTGGTGTGGGCAGGGGTCGGTTGGTGATCCGGAGTGGATGGAGTTCATCGTGCGGGTGGTGTCTTCGGTGCTGATCGGGGTCCAGTTGCAGAGGGTGGTGGTGGCGGGCGTTGGTTCGGCGGTAGGGTGCGTGGTTTGTGCGTCGAAGCTGTTATGTATGTCGGTGATCTTGCGGTGGAAGAACGCGGAGAGTGAGTTGCAGAGGTCTTGCGAGGGGGTGATGTCGTTGTTTCCGGCGCTGGGGTTGGAGAACTCTTTGACGATGCTGAAAAGTTCCTTGCTGTCATGGGCGTTGTTGTCCAGTCGTTCTTTGAGTGCCGACTTCTTGGTGGCACGGATCAGCTGGTGGTGTTTGCGGGTGGCGTGTTTGAGGGCGGTCCTGTTGTCTGTGGTCTGGTCGAGTCGCCAGGTTTTCTCGAGAGTGCGGCAGTTCTTCTTGGATTCCTTGAGTTCGTTGGTGAACCAAGGGGTTTTCTTGCTTCCGGGTCTGCTGGGAGGGTTTTTAGTGGTGCGAGGTCGTCGGCGCAGGCGGTCAGCCACTTGGCGAGGTTGCTGGCTGCTTCGTTTGGGTCCGTTGTGTTGGTGGGTGTGTTCTGGCTGAGGGAGGCGGTGAGCTGCTCGGCGGTAATCTTGCTCCAGCTCCGGCGGGGAACCTGTTGCGGGTGGTGGTGGGTCGCAGTCTTTCTGAAGCTGAAGTGGACGCAGCTGTGGTCGGTCCAGTGGAGTCCGGTGGCGTGGCTGAAGGAGATGTGCTTGCTGGACGAGAAGACGGGGTCAAGCGTGTGGCCGGCATAGTGGGTGGGCGTGTTCACCAGTTGCTTGAGTCCGAGGTTGGCGAGGTTGTCCAGCAGGGCGGTGGTGTTTCTGTCGTTGTTGTTCTCCAGGTGGAAGTTGAGGTCCCCTAGGAGGATGTAGTCGGCGGAGGGCATGGCGTGCGGGCTGATGAAGTCTGCGATGTCTTCGCTGAATAGTGTGCGTGGTCCCGGGGTCTGTAGATGAGGGTGCCTCGGAGGGTGGTCTTGGGGTCAGTGTGTATCTGGAAGTGTAGGTGTTCGGCGGCGGTGAAGGTCTCGTCGGAGTTAGTCGAGATGCGGATGGTGCTCTTGTGTACGATGGCGATGCCTCCTCCCGTCTGGTTGACGCGGTCCCTCCGGGTGATCTTGTATCCGTCCGGGATGGCTATGGCGATGTCGGGCGCTGAGGAGGCGTTCATCCAGGTTTCGGTGAGGAAGGCGATGTCCGGTGCTGTTGCGTCGAGCAGGTCCCAGAGTTCCACGGCGTGCCTGTGGACGGAGCGGGTGTTCAGCAGGATGCATTTCAGGTGGTTGCTGCTGGTGCTCGACTTGGCGGAGGTGGTGCACGTCCGGGGGCAGGTGAATCGGCAGGTTTGGCAGGTGAAGGGTCCGTGGGTGCGTCTCGGTGAGGCTCGGTAGCAGGCAGGGTTCCGGCCGGCATTGAGTGCGGTGAGGGTGGCGGCGTCGTAGGTCCGTCGAGTGGTGTTGCATCGGTGGGATCCAGGGGTTCTGGCGCTGGGCGCGGTCCAGTCGCGGACGGGCGCAGACGGGCTTGCCTTAGGCGCGCCTTCGGCGCGCCAGCGGCGCGGCCGCGCAGCGGCCGCCATTTATGGGGAGGTGGGAGGGAGGAGCAGCTGGGAGGCGGGAGGCAGGGGCAGCGAATGGGCAGTCAGGGGGGCTGGGCCGCAGGGGACGCAGCGGCGGGAATGGCGAGAGGCAGCGGGGCACAGAAAGGAAATGGGGGGGAAAAGCAGACAAAATCACGGGCACAATGACAATGGGGCAGCGAGGGGCACAGAAGGAAAAAGGGGAGAAAGGCAGACAAAATCACGGGCACAACGACAATGGGGCAGCGAGGGGCACAGAAAGGAAAATGGGGAGACAAGCAGACAAAATCACGGGCACAATGACAATGGGGCAGCGAGGGGCACAGAAGGAAAAAGGGGAGAAAGGCAGACAAAATCACGGGCACAACGACAATGGGGCAGCGAGGGGCACAGAAGGAAAAAGGGGAGAAAGGCAGACAAAATCACGGGCACAACGACAATGGGGCAGCGAGGGGCACAGAAAGGAAAATGGGGAGACAAGCAGACAAAATCACGGGCACAATGATAATGGGGCAGCGAGGGGCACAGAAAGGAAAATGGGGAGACAAGCAGAAAATACGGGCACCGGGGCCACAAGCGGAGGGCGATCTTACCTGCAGAAGCAGCGGGCAGACAACACAAGCGGAGCTGTGTGGTGGGGGAGCGACCTACCTGGCAAGGTCAAGGGTCGCTCTCCTCACGCGCAGCGGCCGCCATTTATGGGGAGGTGGGAGGGAGGAGCAGCTGGGAGGCGGGAGGCAGGGGCAGCGAATGGGCAGTCAGGGGGCGGGGCCGCAGGGGATGCAGCGGCGGGAATGGCGAGAGGTAGCGGGGGCACAGAAAGGAAAAAGGGGAGACAAAATCACGGGCACAACGACAATGGGGCAGCGAGGGGCACAGAAGGAAAAAGGGGAGACAAAATCACGGGCACAACGACAATGGGGCAGCGAGGGGCACAGAAGGAAAAAGGGGAGACAAAATCACGGGCACAACGACAATGGGGCAGCGAGGGGCACAGAAGGAAAAAGGGGAGACAAAATCACGGGCACAACGACAATGGGGCAGCGAGGGGCACAGAAGGAAAAAGGGGAGACAAAATCACGGGCACAATGACAATGGGGCAGCGAGGGGCACAGAAGGAAAAAGGGGAGACAAAATCACGGGCACAACGACAATGGGGCAGCGAGGGGCACAGAAGGAAAAAGGGGAGACAAGCAGAAAATGCGGGCACCGGGGCCACAAGCGGAGGGCGATCTTACCTGCAGGAGCAGCGGGCAGACAACAGAGGCGGAGCTGTGTGGTGGGGGAGCGACCTACCTGGCAAGGTCAAGGGTCGCTCTCCTCACCGCGCAGCGGCCGCCATTTATGGGGAGGTGGGAGGGAGGAGCAGCTGGGAGGCGGGAGGCAGGGGCAGCGAATGGGCAGTCAGGGGGCGGGCCGCAGGGGATGCAGCGGCGGGAATGGCGAGAGGTAGCGGGGGCACAGAAAGGAAAAAGGGGAGACAAAATCACGGGCACAACGACAATGGGGCAGCGAGGGCCACAGAAGGAAAAAGGGGAGACAAAATCACGGGCACAACGACAATGGGGCAGCGAGGGGCACAGAAGGAAAAAGGGGAGACAAAATCACGGGCACAACGACAATGGGGCAGCGAGGGGCACAGAAGGAAAAAGGGGAGACAAAATCACGGACACAACGACAATGGGGCAGCGAGGGGCACAGAAGGAAAAAGGGGAGACAAAATCACGGGCACAATGACAATGGGGCAGCGAGGGGCACAGAAGGAAAAAGGGGAGACAAAATCACGGGCACAACGACAATGGGGCAGCGAGGGGCACAGAAGGAAAAAGGGGAGACAAAATCACGGGCACAACGACAATGGGGCAGCGAGGGGCACAGAAGGAAAAAGGGGAGACAAAATCACGGGCACAATGACAATGGGGCAGCGAGGGGCACAGAAGGAAAAAGGGGAGACAAAATCACGGGCACAACGACAATGGGGCAGCGAGGGGCACAGAAGGAAAAAGGGGAGACAAAATCACGGGCACAACGACAATGGGGCAGCGAGGGGCACAGAAGGAAAAAGGGGAGACAAAATCACGGGCACAACGACAATGGGGCAGCGAGGGGCACAGAAGGAAAAAGGGGAGACAAAATCACGGGCACAATGACAATGGGGCAGCGAGGGGCACAGAAGGAAAAAGGGGAGACAAAATCACGGGCACAACGACAATGGGGCAGCGAGGGGCACAGAAGGAAAAAGGGGAGACAAGCAGAAAATGCGGGCACCGGGGCCACAAGCGGAGGGCGATCTTACCTGCAGGAGCAGCGGGCAGACAACACAGGCGGAGCTGTGTGGTGGGGGAGCGACCTACCTGGCAAGGTCAAGGGTCGCTCTCCTCACCGCGCAGCGGCCGCCATTTATGGGGAGGTGGGAGGGAGGAGCAGCTGGGAGGCGGGAGGCAGGGGCAGCGAATGGGCAGTCAGGGGGCGGGGCCGCAGGGATGCAGCGGCGGGAATGGCGAGAGGTAGCGGGGGCACAAAAAGGAAAAAGGGGAGACAAAATCACGGGCACAACGACAATGGGGCAGCGAGGGGCACAGAAGGAAAAAGGGGAGACAAAATCACGGGCACAACGACAATGGGGCAGCGAGGGGCACAGAAGGAAAAAGGGGAGACAAAATCACGGGCACAACGACAATGGGGCAGCGAGGGGCACAGAAGGAAAAAGGGGAGACAAAATCACGGGCACAACGACAATGGGGCAGCGAGGGGCACAGAAGGAAAAAGGGGAGACAAAATCACGGGCACAATGACAATGGGGCAGCGAGGGGCACAGAAGGAAAAAGGGGAGACAAAATCACGGGCACAACGACAATGGGGCAGCGAGGGGCACAGAAAGAAAAGGGGAGACAAAATCACGGGCACAACGACAATGGGGCAGCGAGGGGCACAGAAGGAAAAAGGGGAGACAAAATCACGGGCACAATGACAATGGGGCAGCGAGGGGCACAGAAGGAAAAAGGGGAGACAAAATCACGGGCACAACGACAATGGGACAGCGAGGGGCACAGAAGGAAAAAGGGGAGACAAAATCACGGGCACAACGACAATGGGCAGCGAGGGGCACAGAAGGAAAAAGGGGAGACAAAATCACGGGCACAACGACAATGGGGCAGCGAGGGGCACAGAAGGAAAAAGGGGAGACAAAATCACGGGCACAATGACAATGGGGCAGCGAGGGGCACAGAAGGAAAAAGGGGAGACAAAATCACGGGCACAACGACAATGGGGCAGCGAGGGGCACAGAAAGGAAAATGGGGAGACAAGCAGACAAAATCACGGGCACAATGATAATGGGGCAGCGAGGGGCACAGAAAGGAAAATGGGGAGACAAGCAGAAAATACGGGCACCGGGGCCACAAGCGGAGGGCGATCTTACCTGCAGAAGCAGCGGGCAGACAACACAAGCGGAGCTGTGTGGTGGGGCCAACCAAAATATCCTTGATTCAGTCCTTTGCCCAATTTTCTTATAGAAAATGAGCCCTACCCATGTCCCACTCCATTGCCAAGGCCAGCTTATGAGAATTTCACCTGGGATGCATGTACCTTGGCATATACGTTATCAAAGGCCTAGAAAAATAGCAGTGGAACTCTTTAGCCCACTGTTGATTAGATTCAGAAACAAATTTGAGACATCATCCCATTTGAACCTGTCACTGTAGGATGGGAGCAAATAGTTAATCTGATGGTGGAACCGAGGTTCATCTACATTTTTGATATTTGCAAATACGGACCTAGAGGAAATGACCAACCCAACTTGACTCAAACATCAGTTCGTATGTGTGGAGTGGAAGGAAACCCAGCCTCAAACCCTCCAGTCTGTGGGCCCATGCTATTTTTGGGGTACTCCAAGTGCTCCATAAGGAGATATATTGTCTTGCACATTATCTATACAGATGTCCTCATTTTTGCCCCAACACGGAGAAGTTCTGACATGGGTGGGTAGAGAATGGTTCCTTTTCCGATCCCCACAGATAAAGCTCCCGGAATGGTTTTGCAAGGAATCTTCTCTGTAGATTACCTGATGCATGAAGGCCTACCTAAATGCTTTGAATGTTTGAAAGCGTACTATGGATTAGATGACTGAAACAGTTGTAAGCACAGACAATTGATACATTGCCTCAGCAGCTGCAGAGGCCTAGTGCTGATTGATATATATAGGAAAAGGAAATATCTTGCACTATGGCACATAAACTGAGGGTGTTGTCCGTTCTATATGGGGTTCTTATCAACAGTGGCGGCTCCCCCATTGGGGCGTGGGGGCGTCGCCTCACTGCTCTCGCAGTGCGAGAAGGCAGAAACATAAATGGTAATAACTACCACCATTTATGTTTCTGCTTCTCGCACTGCGAGAAAGCAGAAGTGCCTGGTTGGGGGTGGGCGGTCCTGCTCGAGGGCAGGGGAGTGGCTTGCCCACTGTTGTGTGTACTGACTGTTTGGTCGGCCCTGGGGCCGACCAAACAGTCAGTATGCACAACAGTGGGCAAGCCACTCCCCCTGCCCTCGAGCAGGACCGCCCACTCTCCCTTTTTCTCTATGTAGCCTACATAGAGAAAATGGCCCGGCTGGGGCGCTCTCTGCTGCGCCTCACCAATCACAACGCTGCCATTGCAGCGTTGTGATTGGCGGAGGGGAGGGAGGGAGGGAGGCTGCCTTTCCTGTGATGACGATGAGAGCAGAGCTGCCTGCAGGAATTGGAAAATGCAGGCCAGGACGGCGGGAGTCGGGACCCATCCTGGCGCAGGACGGTAAGTTTTAGTTTATATTTTCTTTTTAATTAAACCCCTCCCGCCTCCCCCCCACGACGACCCCATTAGTAATCCCCCCACCCGCCGTCATGCCGGCCGCGACCGTGTGTGGGCCTAGCATATTTAGTAATAATGTTTTGTGTGCAGTTGGGCTTGTGCTCTGTTCAACCTGTCGGGAGGAAAGCGCTGCAGTTAATGTACAAGAACTTCCGAGAGCGCAGTTTAAAGGTAAAGGTTAAGGGTGGGGCAGGGTATTCCTTGGGTGGGCCTGGCCCACCCTCTAGAACCGGGCCTGACTGCCCTACTCGAACACCGCAATCACAAGCAGCAAAGTCACCTTGTAGATCAAACTCAGTTGTATATTAAATCTACTCGTAGTGCACTAGTGTCGTACAGCGCTCCGACGCCCAAGAGGTCTGCTTAGCGCTTTTCATAACTGCTTAATTAGAACAATGACAACGAAGAAATAGAATGCTTTTCGTAGGGTCCACAGAGCCCTCGTCCCCTCTAGACTGTTAGCGCGAGACAAAGATCACACATTAGTCAGGGTTCCACAGAGCCCTCGTCCCCTCTAGACTGTTAGCGCGAGACAAAGATCACACATTAGTCAGGGTTGTGCTCAGTTTACAGATTGTGTGTAATTGCAGCGAGCTGCTTCCGTTCAGCTGTTCAGATAGTAAGCCTGCGGTTCGCGGCGCTGTAACCGTTGCACTGAGGTTACACTTGAAACAATGGCACTGGCAGTGCCAGGAAGCCCTTGCTGCCCCATGTTAGGCGCTCGCACTCACTCACCCACTCCGTACTTCTCCTCGCTGGTGGGGGCCCAGGGCGCCATGGTGACCGGACGGAGGGTCTCTGCTCAGGATTTGGATGCACCAGTCCCCCTTGGAGCCTTCGGCCTCACGCTTCCTCTTCAGAGAGATATGCAGTAAGACACACTGCTCGTGCGGCGCGCACAGGCCTGAAGTGAAACCTCTACTACACAGTTGGGTTAGTTAATTTTCCGTTCAAGGGAGGAGGGTAATAAATTGGCTGATACTTGTGAGATACATTTTTTTGTTTGTACGCTTGGATTTGACCTTTATTGAAAAGCACACTTTCTTTTGATTTTATGTCCACAGCGCACGTTTTCTTAAACGTTCTTGAAACAGCTGCTCTCTGAACGTTACAAAAAAGTTGACAGCTGTGTTAACTTTAACCATTTAACCAGGAGTAGCTTTTCCGTTTTGTTTCAAATTCATACAAAGTTGCTGGAGGGCATTATGAACTGCAGATAATTGTAACCAAAATATTTTCTTCAGCTGTTGTTAAAAATTGCATGTTTTAAAGCATGATCTGAATTTTATTTCTCCCTATTCTGTTACGTCAGCACCCTTTGTCTGTTTAATATTCAGAGCCTCGCTCTGCCCATTGTGTATTTATTACTGTTTTTTTGTTCTCCTTGAATAGCACATATGGTGGCTGTTAATTTAAGTCTTAATAGAGGTTGTCTCTGAACACAAAGCAATAGAGGAGAGAGAAATGTTAAGTGCGTGTACGGCATTGCACTGTTTATTACAGCACAGGGGGTTGCTGGAGATTGTTAATAGCACTTAAAATCTGTGATGGATTTCATAATCTAGCACAGATAATTAGAATGTTGTATAAATGAAGATAGGTGCGGGGGGTATCCATAGCTGCCAAGGTTTCAGATTGCCATGTGTGACATTTTCATAATTTCAGTGAAATTATGAGTGACATTTCAGCGACTATGAGTGACACTTTCTCGCGAGCAAAAATCATGCAATGAAGACGAGCCATTACAGCCATTTGAGCAACAAGAAACTCCAAGAAGTTCTTGAAACTGCTGTAGAGCCCCAGAAATGAAAGGGCGCACACCCTAGTGCTCCCTCCTGTAACCTGTCTGTACTGTAAACGAATGCGTAACCATGATATTAAACAAGTCTTTCAGTAGCAGTACTTTATTAAAGTTCTGTGTAAATATGCGGACACATGCACAGTTAAATACAAAAATACTTTCCTGGATGCAACAGATTGTCATTTGCATAAAATAAATAATAGCAGAGGGGCCTGCAGCCACAAGTTAACACAGCAGTGCCCGTGTTGCCGGGCGGGCTGGCAGAAAAACAACACTAACTAGTATACACAAGTTATAATAATCCCCCCCCCACCCACCCAGCTTCTGCCACAGCATGAAAAATCATAAACTTCAGAGAGGATCCTGTGCAGTGAGGACTGTGGGGCCTCTGAATGACGCGTGAGTGAGTCCGCGTGAGGTGACGATGCCCGATGGACGACTGCATACCCCCCGGACCCCCACCACCCCCTGCCCCCACTGATGAGAGAGAGCCCGAGTCCTGGCAAAAGAAAACACGCACCATTGACCGCACCGCACCGTAAGTCACACCAGATGATCAAATGTGTGAGTCAGTGGCAGTGCGTGCTGCAGCTCTGTGTGACAAGAGACACCGGCGACACACAAAAGGTTTAGCCCGGCCGCCGACGCCGGTAACTACAGTACAACACACTGACAGTGAGTCTCAGACTGGCAGCACACTGAGCACTGCAGGCTGCCTCACTCAGAAAGATTGAATAACGTGCGTTACGGTTAGTTACAGCTTCTTAGTTCTACTAGTCTGTACTTACTGTTGTGTCTTTAAGTTCAACTTGCTACTGCTACTCTCTGCTACTAGCCACGGGCGGCGGGTGAGCCCGGGGCAGGTGTGCTCCGCAGAGGCACACGGGGGGGGGGGTCGGCCGGACGTCGGCCGGCGCCGCACATGATGCCTGCAGCACTGTGTGCACAGCAGCGCCTCTCCCCGCACACGCTTCGCGCCCGATCATGCTGCAGCAACAGGCCTCTCTCATGATGCCGCGCTGCCATGATGGGGTGAGAGACAGACTCTGCGACTCAGACTCACTCCCGGCCGCCGCCGCTTCTTCTCAGTCAGAGAGACGAGCCTCACACTTACTTCCGCTTCCTGTTAACCACTACAGGACGTGAGGTGCCGGGTGCCGCGCCGCGAGAGCAGTGTCTTAGAAGACCCCCCCCGGCGCACACAGGTCAGAGGCACCACCGTGACCAGCCAGGCAGCGCCAGCGCGCGCCGCTCTGCAGCACCTGCGTTAATACCTGTAGCAGGCCAGTTTCAGCGCGTCAGAGTAGAGTGGTCAAAATGCGTGACAATGCATTTCAGTGCGGTGATGCGGAACACCACACTGAAATGCGTTAGCGTCACGCCTGATGCGTGACACTTGGCAGGACTGGGGTATCAAGTATGTGGGTGACCGTGTCCCTGTTACGGTGCATTATGCACAAGCCGTTATGCTAATTTAAAAGCTCTGGTCATACCCGATTGCTTTATTAAAAGATGAAAGGTCACTGATGATGTTTTCTAAGAATTTACTGTCACTGCTTGTGATATTACCCTGTGAATAGAAATAAATAGAAGCGTGGCTACCCCTGGGAGAGAAATAAGTCTTCTTCGTTCGGAGAATCTGAGACGTAAAATTGCTTTGCAGCGTTTGCCCGTGAGTCCTGCTCTTGGGTACATAATGTCATGCGCCTGTTTCATAGCAGATGTGGGATTGTAGCTGTGGATGGTTTTGTAGATGGCTTGAGGTTTGGGGATAAATGTAATTCATTACTGTTGCGGGGCGGAATAAGGGACTTGTACTCCAACTCTAGGGAGTGAAGGTTTTATTCTTCTCGTTACACGCTTTTTAACAGAAGCCAGGTTTAATGTCCACAATCTTCTTGTCTCCAGGGATCTCCATTCCAGGCTCTCCCGATCGTCTGTTTCTCCTTAAGCTGGTGGGCGGGGAACAGCTTCTCAGTCGTGTTTACCGGAAAGAAACGAGATAAGGGGACGTAAGTGTAGGGCAATACCCTGTCAATGTAGTGGGAAGGGAGTGAAGGGTACACACGTGAGCACTTCTACAAGGTAGTGACAAGTGTAAACGGCGATGGAGTGATTGTGAGTGAGGGGGGGTTTCAAGTTCCAGCCGTCTCTAGGTAATAGCCCCGGGTTACTTAGAGGAGTTCTCCCTCCTCCCAACCCAACCCGCGAGCCGCTCACGTACCTGGCTGAGCCACGCACCTCCAGGAGCGTGGCTGGGCGAAGCGTGATGCCGTTGGCCTCCTGGCTCTCCTCCGGCGTCTGATGGTTCGACTGCACGGCTTCGGTCTGCTCCCTCCTCGTATTCGTTCTCCTGTCTCCTCGGGTCTCCGCTCTCTCCTCTCCGGTGAATGCACCCACCTGTGCTGGGGAACTCCGCTCTTTCTCTGGTCCGGTAGGGATGACGTCACGATGTGGGGGCGGGAGTGTCTCCTCCACCCATTCCCAGTTAAAGGGGCCGTAGTATTCCCTCGCCGATGATTCCCCAGAGCGATACGGCGTCGCTGACCATTCCTCCGGCTGTGGGGACACAAGAGGGGAAGAAAGGGGTGTCCACCAGTCCGCTAAAGTCCTTTCTCTGGCCCCTTCCTCCTCCTCCCGCCCACACTCCCCCCCACCAGGATACTCCCGATCGGGGAGAGGAAACACCCGAGACAGGTAATCCGCGTTCCCATTGTCCGTCCCCCTCCTGTGTAGCACTTGGAACGAAAAGGGTTGTAGGGACAAAAACCAACGGAGGACCCTGGGGTTCTGTGCTCTGTTACGGGCCATCCACTGCAATGGGGCATGGTCAGTGTACAAGGTGAATGGTCGGCCCTCGAGGTAATAGCGGAGTTTCTCCACCGCCCACTTGATGGCCAGGCACTCCCGTTCAATGGTGGGATATCTGGTCTCTCTCGGGAATAACTTCCTACTTATGAACAACACCGGGTGCTCAACGCCGTCTTCCGCCAACTGTGACAACACCGCACCCAGGCCGTAGTTAGACGCATCTGTGTGTAATATGAAGGGTTTGTCAAGGTTGGGAGCGGCCAGGACCGGACTGGATGTGATTATGCCTTTAAGTTTCTGGAATGCCTCTGATAGCTCTGGGGCAGGGTTCACTAGACATCGTGGATGTATGTCCTTTCTCAAAGTATCAGTAAGCGGTGCTGCGATTTCCGAGAACTGAGGGATGAATCGTCGGTAATATCCTACAAGCCCTAGGAACGCCCTCATGTCTTTTCTACTGGAGGGAAATGGGGTTTCCTGGATGGCACGGATTTTCTCTTTCTGGGGTGCTATGGTTCCGTCCCCTAAGAGGAAACCTAAGTACCTCACTTTGTGAAATGCGGCCCTGGATTTCTTTGAGTTGATATGTAACCCTGCTTGTTTGAGAGCCTGAAGTATGGTTTGCAGATGTTTCAAATGGTCTTCCCACGTCACACTGAAGACCACTATGTCGTCCAAATAAGCTGAACTAAAAGCCTGATGTTCTTGTAGAACGTTGTTCATCAGCCTTTGGAAGGTGGCCGGTGCTCCGTGCAACCCGAACGGTAACACGTTGAATTCGAATAGACCGTCCGGTGTGGAAAAGGCAGTTTTGCGACGGTCTTCTTCCCTTAGAGGTACCTGCCAATACCCTTTGGTCAGGTCTAGAGTAGTAATATACTTGGCTTCTCCCAACTTCTCGATCAGTTCATCGATCCTAGGGATGGGGTATGCATCAAAGGATGAGATGTCGTTCAGGGCACGAAAGTCCATGCAAAAACGCGTGGTTCCATCGGGCTTCGGAACCGTCACAATCGGGGATGACCAATTGCTCTTGGAGGGCCGGATGACGCCCAATCGTAGCATGTCCTGTACTTCCTTCTGTATCATGGCCCTCTTGGCGGCGGGTATTCTGTATGGGTGTTGTCTTACGACCTTCCCGGGGGTGGTCTCTATACAATGCTCGGCCAGTGTTGTTTTACCCGGAACGTCCGAAAACAGGGAAGCGAACGGTCTTAACGTGGAGAACAGCTCCGTTTGTTCCTTCTCAGTTAATTCTTCGTTGACGACCAGGTGGTCCAACGTATTCCCTATAGGGCCAGGGTCCGGCAATGTCAGGTGGGCGGTTTTCGGTATGGGACCTAGCCATTTTTTTAATAAGTTTGTGGTAGGTTTGTTTCTTGTTAGGAGACAGCTGTAACTGGTAGGTCGTCTTTCCTATTACCCGGATGACTTTATAGGGACCCAACCACTCGGACTGGAACTTTCTGGTAGACGAGGGTAGGAGGACCAGGGCCCAATCATCAAGGGTGAGCCGTCTCCACTTCTTGCCCTTGTCGTAACAGGTCTTCTGTTGGTGCTGGCGCCGTTCCAAATGAGAGTAAGCTATCTCTCTGAGTTTCCCGATTCGGTTTTTCAACTGTTGGGTGTACTCCAACACGGTTCGTGTCTCGTCTGTTTCCTCTTGTTCCCAAGCATCCTTTGTCATTTCCATAAGGGATCGTGGTTTCCTTCCATATAGGAGTTCAAAGGATGAACAGCCCAGGCTGCTTTGGACCTGGGCCCGTATGACATACAAGGCCAGCGGTAGGAGGCGGTCCCATTCTCTACCTTCTACTGATAACATCTTCTTCAAAGTGGTTTTTAGCGTCCTGTTGTACCGTTCTACTAATCCGTCTGTCTGAGGGTGGTAGACGGATGTTCGGATGTGTCGGAGGTCCAGGGACCGGCAGACTTCCTTCATCAGACGAGACACAAACGGAGTACCCTGGTCCGTGAGGATCTCCTTCGGGAAACCCACCCTGGAGAAGAATTCCACCAGTTTGTCCGCGATGTTTCGGGTGGTTGGGGCCCTTAATGGAAAGGCCTCCGGAAACCGGGTCACATAATCTACTACGACGAGGGCGTATTGATTCCCTTTTTGGGTCTTGGGTAGAGGTCCTATTAGATCCATGCCGATCCGCTCAAATGGGTTCCCTATGATCGGTAGGGGTTGTAATGGCACGGCCGGGGGTCTCTGTAAGTTCTTTTTTTGGCAGATTCCACATTCTTGGCAATGGGTTTGTATATCCTTGTAAATGCCTGGCCAAAAGAAATTCCTCACTATTGTTTGTGTTGTTTTTTCGGTTCCTGTATGTCCTGCAGTGAGGTGAGAGTGTGCAAAAAACATAATCTGATCCCTGAAGGGTTTGGGGACTAGCAACTGGGGAGGGTCACCAACATTACTCTGGCGGTACAAAAGCCCCTCTTTGATGAGGAACCGGGGATACACCGGCGAGGGGTTGTCCTGGTTCTGATGGGCGTTCTCCCAGGCATTGAGCAAAGTGGCATCATTGGCCTGGGCGAACTTAAAACTCCGATCCATCAACCAGGGCTCTGGGGTAAGGAGGGCAGGTCGGGGTTCAGAGGAGCCCGCCCTATATAGGGACAAGGTATGTTGGAACAGGGTCAGAAACTCAGGGTTGTCGGTACCAATGATTAGGTCTTCTGGCAGTCCCTCTAAAACCCCCACATTCACTCTACAGGGAGAGGTGTGTTTGGTGTGTAGGACCACTGAGGCTAGGGGGTATGGGCGAACGTCCCTATGCACGCACTTAATGTGTACTAAGGTGTCTGGCATAACCTGAGTGGGCGAAATGAGAGTCCGCTGTATAACCGATTGCTTGCACCCTGAATCTAGGAGTGCTCTTACTTCTTTCCCATTCACCTGTACACTCACGTGAAAAGCGCCTCCCATCTCAGCTGTATAAAGGATGGCTTTTGGGATGTAACCCACTTCCATGGGCTCCTCCGTTGGCTTCCGTCGGGGACAGAGGCGAGCGATATGCCCCCAGTCCCCGCAGTCAAAACACTGTGGGCCTCGTAACATGGGGACCTCCGGTTTACTGGGCCTAGGTTTATTAGGTTCGTTCCAAGGCCGTGGTTTCTTCTCTGTCTTTTGCGGATATGGACGTGGGTGTTTTTCAGGGTCCCACCCGGGAGCGCGAGGTTGGGCTCGCGCATAGGTAGCCGCCATCTCTACGGCCAGCTCAGGGGTGAGATTGGTATGTTGTCTTAACCACCTTTGAGTGTTGTACGGGAGGGCCTCGAGAAATTGTTCCAAATAGATACGGTCCATGATATCCTCTTTTGTAATAGTGGTGGGACGCAACCATTTGTCTGCAGCCATTTTGAGGCGAAAGTACAAAGTTTTGGGGTTTTCCCCAAGCACCCCTTTCTCCTTCCTGAACCGTACTCGGTATGCCTCCGCATCAAGGCCAAGGTGGTCCAGTATGACGTCCTTGATTGTCGCGTACGGAGTTCCCCCAGTTGCGTTTGCCACCTGGTATGCGGCCTGTGCCTCCCCAGTGAGTAGGGGGGCAAGAAAGAATGGCCACTTATCCTCAGGCCAACCGCAGGCCCTTGCGGCTCGCTCGAAATTCATGAGGAATGAATCAGGGTCCTCTCCGTGTATGTACTTTTGTAATGACACGCCGGAGGGTCCGTGATGGGCAGGACGATGGTCTCTAGATACGGGGTTCGGCGTTTCCGTTACCATCTTCTGTAACCCCTCCATCTGTGCGGCGATCGTGTCCTTGAAGACGTCGCGATCAGCCTGGGCCGACGTCATCTGTCGTTCGACAGCCCATTCTAGCTTTTCCTGCCCCTTCACTAAATGCTCGATCAAGGCATCCATCACGGGTTTACTGATGGCAGATGTTATACTGCCCGCATTCTCCACCAATTGTTGCGGGGCGGAATAAGGGACTTGTACTCCAACTCTAGGGAGTGAAGGTTTTATTCTTCTCGTTACACGCTTTTTAACAGAAGCCAGGTTTAATGTCCACAATCTTCTTGTCTCCAGGGATCTCCTTTCCAGGCTCTTCCGATCGTCTGTTTCTCTTTAAGCTGGTGGGCGGGGAACAGATTCTCAGTCGTGTTTACCGGAAAGAAACGAGATAAGGGGACGTAAGTGTGGCAATACCCTGTCAATGTAGTGGGAAGGGAGTGAAGGGTACACACGTGAGCACTTCTACAAGGTAGTGACAAGTGTAAACGGCGATGGAGTGCTTGTGAGTGAGGGGGGGTTTCAAGTTCCAGCCGTCTCTAGGTAATAGCCCCGGGTTACTTAGAGGAGTTCTCCATCCTCCCGACCCAACCCGCGAGCCGCTCACGTACCTGGCTGAGCCACGCACCTCCAGGAGCGTGGCTGGGCGAAGCGTGATGCCGTTGGCCTTCTGGCTCTCCTCCGGCGTCTGATGGTTCGACTGCACGGCTTCGGTCTGCTCCCTCCTCGTATTCGTTCTCCTCTCTCCTCGCGTCTCCTCGGGTCTCCGCTCTCTCCTCTCCGGTGAATGCACCCACCTGTGCTGGGGAACTCCGCTCTTTCTCTGGTCCGGTAGGGATGACGTCACGATGTGGGGGCGGGAGTGTCTCCTCCACCCATTCCCAGTTAAAGGGGCCGTAGTATTCCCTCGCCGATGATTCCCCAGAGCGATACGGCGTCGCTGACCATTCCTCCGGCTGTGGGGACACAAGAGGGGAAGAAAGGGGTGTCCACCAGTCAGCTAAAGTCCTTTCTCTGGCCCCTTCCTCCTCCTCCCGCCCACAATTACATTGTTATGCACTGTTATTATTAGAGACTCGGTCAGAGGGACGACTTTCCATTTAAAGCAAAATAAAAGGAACCCAGGCAGCATATAAGATTAAGGGGCAAGCAGCTTAAATGATAATGGAAGAGGGTCTGGTGTGTACTGAGAGAAGCTCGCAGCAAGCAGGCCTGACACACTACTGATGCCTGTAACCTTGCAAAATCTCAGCAGAGCACACAGTTGGGCTTTCCGTAACTTAGATTGCAGGTTTGATTGTATGGAAATTTGAGGAAGCTTTGTAAAGTTAATCTCTGTACTTCTAAATTTGACCCGTTGTGGACGTTGGGAGAATTATCTTTATATGTGTAATTAACACAGTGCGCTAAAGTACAGCTCAATATTGTAAACAATTTTATCAAATAGACCCAAAAATAATTTTTCAAATGGTGCTCTCTGAGGGCCGGATCACAAAGCATTTTCGACTGGCGCTGCTTCACGTCTTTGGTGGTAAATTAAGGCAGCCCTTGTTGCAAACCGTATAATAAACACAGGCTTCTAGAGATGTTCGTATGTGAAAAGAATATTTGTGCACTTAGGTTATGTGGTCGTCAGTCACCTTCCTGCTTTCTCAAATTTGCTTGAAAATGCACCATGTGCACACTCTTTTTTCAAAATGTTCTTGGAGGGAGAACCTCCCCAAATCCCCCGTAGGTGGTTCAGGCTCGCTCGCTACGCTCGCTCGCTACAGTGCGGTACGGCAATTGTTTTATGCCCGCCACTTTCAAATGTCACCAGCCGCCACTGCTTATCGATGTGCATCCAGATTATTTTGGCAGACTGTGCTGAGGACGGAATAGTCCCTAGATGACTGGTCCAGCCAGAAACAGGAATATAACTTAAATTCCTGTATTTCACTGTCTGAATGACTGGCATGGGGCCGCATAGAAGTTATACAGAGCAAAGCTATTTGGAAACCTTAGTTAAGGGAGTAATACTGTGGGGGATTGTGGCTAGCTCCACGTGTTATGGTACAATAATACTGGAAAGTTGTCTGGGTTATACTGACGAGAGTTACGTGCATGTATATTTCCCCATTGGCACACTTAGCCATTTTACACAACACAGTTGACTTACCCACACTGACTATCCATAACCATAGGCAGATAGTGAAATAACTTGCTGCAGCCAAAATCTACATACCGTGGCATGGTTATCAAACACTAGTACCCACACCAGATGAATGGCTCAAAGAGCTCTCCAGGATCCCCCGGTGTGTACGACTTGTGTATAAACTCAATGACCGACTGATCCTTTTCTTCCATGTCAGGGGTCCTTTCTTTACAGGTCGGATTACGCAGGGAGGTGACAAGCTGAGGGCAGCGGAGCACTCATATAAATGAGGCCCTTAGTCTTTAAGTTTTAGCTTTCATATTTTTGCCTATTACTTCACTGTATTTATTAGATTTTGCACAATACAGTTGTATACTAACATATGTTACAAACTCTCTAGAAAATGCCTGCTCTACATTTGCACGACATGCTTATTTTTAAGTCTGAAAATAACGAATGATTAGAAATAAAGAGGCCAGTTCACACTTCTTTACTGTGCTTGAGTATGGAGAATAAACATTTAATGCATTCACTACTACATATGTAAATGAAGAAAGGGGAAGTTTTTGAATTATGCAATTTTCTTTTTTTCAAATTATCCTGTGTTGTGCATATAGTATTTCCTCCATGTATAAGCAAAGAGAGAAATCCTGTATAAATTAGTAATAACAGTTGGTAATTCATAGTCTTACAACAGACCTCTTCCAAGTATGGTCGTAGTTTGGGAAAAAAGAGAAAAACAAAATAAAAAAATTATTAAAGAGGAAAAAATGATCATTGTTTTAAATTAGAAAATATTGTCAGTAACCAAAATGCAACTGCAAATGCATATTATTCTTGTTGTTAAATTAGGTTGCTAATAGAGTTATAAAATAGGTTTAGAGTATGGTTTTGATAAAGGCAAGGCTTAGGGTAAGAGGCGTAGTTAAAGGTAGCCTTAGGTTTATGTTAAAGGTTTAGAGTCAGGTGAAAGGTAAGGGGAATTCTCAGACATACCATTCCATCAATTTGAAATTCCTCAAATTGTTTCTTCATTGCTGTTAATGCAATATTAAATAGTTTGTCATGATTCCTCATCATTGTATTTCTTCTTTATTGCCTACTTCATTTAACATAAATTCTAATGCAGAATAGCTGTAAATTGGCAGTGTGATACATTTTGTGAGAGTGATAAAAGTGAATATTTATGTGGCATAAGATTGAATAGTCATCAGGGGGTACCTGCTGCTACCCCTTTGTTGCTGTTTGCTACAGCTGTCAACAGCATTACATCACCAGTGCATATTGAGGAGTCTGGGTTCATTTTTTTGGCCCTTATGATGAATGGCCCAGTAAATGGACCATATTGTCCACACCCATGGAGTTACTGCCAATGGGGGTACTACTAACTCCAGGGGATCATGAAAATCCAGTATATTACTAGATTGACCCTTAGGGTCCACTAAAACATGAGGAATTACAGACGGAATAGGCAATTCCGGGTCTGATTCCCCTGGTAATTTCTCATTTTGTGTTCAGCAGCCGAAATCTGTGGGTGAAAGTTAAGAGATCTGCGGTTTCCATGAACTCATAATTCCAATGGGGCCGATAAGTGATGTTACTGGCCCTTTCAGAATTAAGAAGTCAGTCGTAATGAGGCCCTAAGTGTGGAATATGTGTCTTTTCAATTCCATTTAACCAATATGATAACTGAAAGTTTAACAGTACATAGCAGGTGGGAGTTTGTGCCTGGTACATAGTGCAGCCTCAACTTTTCCATACAGACTACTTAAAAAAGAAATATAAATGCCTTGTCTTTGGGAACCACCTGTGATGTCATCAAAGAGATATTGATTTCGATAAAATGACGCCACTCTAAACCACAATGGGGATTCCTGCGGTCTCATTCATCTTTACTTTTCTCTCCAACAGAGAAAGGACAAGCAAAGAAAGAGAGAAAGGATGAGCAAGGAAAGAAGGAGAACAGGAACAGAAACAGGAGCAATAAAGAAAGAGATGGAAAAAAGAGGAGGAGAGGGCAACATCGAGGGACTGCAGCACCCGCCACACCCTTCAGCCCTATCCAATAGCTGCCCTACTACAGCCAGAGTGAGAATTCTTTGCTGCTATATATGTGAAAGCTTTACTGAACTGGAGCACTGCTACACATCAAACGCCCACGCAACCAAGCATTGGAAAAACTCTTAAATGAGATATGATGGGGGATGGAACGAGCATGTCCAGAGATAGGCAAGTGGAAAGAGAAGAAAGACATTATATCTTAATTCCGAGTGCAAGAGACTTGGCCGACGCCTTCCTTTTAAAATGTAAAAGCGTAAGAGAGAAATTATATCACAGTTTCATGGACAGATGGATCAGAAGACTGGAACTGGTTTATATTACTGAGTAAAAACATTGGTTCTTAAAGCCTGGAAAGGCCTCCCCTGATTCCCATTATTTTGTGTTTTACACTCTATGAATTACTCATTGAAGAATATATGTTAAACCTTTGTGATATGGTGTCAGAGATAACTACAGTGAAACTGCTTCAAAATTTATTCAAATTAAAAAAGAAAATCTAAAACAAGTTATATTTCTAGGTTTGTGGTTGGTAGACGTTTCTTCTTGGGTTTGGACTTACATTATGAGGAACATAGTCACATGGCACTGTGCTGCTCTGTATGTACAGGGTGATTATTATATATTTAAGTTATCATTCCGCTAACTTCATTTCTTTTTTCGATGCAGTGCTGATTTAGTGACACAGTCTATAAACTGTTGTTTAGGAACAGGAATGTAAGTAACAAATCACACCACACATCCTCTGCAAAAGTTAGTTTCTCTGATGGCATCAGACCCAGGGCCACTGGTAAGATGCAGCATTTGAGGGCCAAATTATGCTGCAGGGTTGACAAAATTAGCAAGAAAAGGTGAATTTTGCACCACAATGTGGCGCCATCTTTGATGGCATTATTGTGTTATTTTGTCATTTTAACGCCTACTATTTAATTACTCTTTATTGCTTTTATTGGTGTTCACATAAAATACATATAAACAAAGACACAGTGCTCAATTATACGTTGTCCATTCTACTTGCTCATATTTATCAGCGTAGTCAAAGTAAATATCCCCAAGTTCCACAGTCCCACTCACCGTAGACACGTATGATGCCATCCCATCCATCCATATACATGCCACATTAGGGCTCCCGATCTCTATTTGCACATTCACTTTTACCTTCATTTCATATGAATCTGTGGTATGTCAGGGGCAGGGCCGGACTGGAAACCCAAAGCAGCACTGGCAATTCTGTCAGACCAGCCCTAGGGTAGCATTAGAGGGAGGGGTCGGGGGGGGGGGCGGGGCTTCCAGGTGTGAAGCACTGCTGCTTTTGTTACTGGGGGCCAATATTGCAGCACCGCTGCAAAACCGGCCCCCAGTAACAAAACCAGACCCCACCACTGCAAAACCGGCCCCCACCCTTCCAGCCTCCCAGGGAAACGCCCGATGCCAGGTCCGGCCAGTCCGGCCCTGGTCAGGGGCATTAGTTCACCTCTACGGTCTCCTCAAATTGTCCCCCACATCAAATAACCCAGAGCCCGAGTGCTCAAGGCGGCAATTCGTCACTCTTGGCTTCAATCGCTGCCAGAAAGCCCTGCGGGTTCGCTGAGCACGGGGGCCGGCGCCCCAGCCTCGAGTGCCATTGCCCACTGCCAGCTCAGAAATTCTTCACTTATGTACTTCAGTGAACCATTGTGCATGGGACGGTTCCGTACTGTTCTTTCCATGATCGCTATGTTGTATCGCTATAATAAATTTCAAATCTATAAAATGACCTTTATATTTGGCTGTGGTGGTTCGTTTCATTATGCCCAGCAGACAAACAGCATGTTGTGCGACCATCGCCTTTCCGACTACTTCCCCCACCATCTGGACCACTGAAGACCAATATGTCTGAATCTGATCGCATGCCTGCATAGTAGAAGCTTGGAAGGGGCTGTCAACATCTAGGACAAATGTCTTGTGCTTTCTGGAAGATCTGGGCTACACGATGTGGCGAGAGGTATGTATGTCTGAAGCAGAAAGCTGATTTGTGTGAATTTCAACTTTTGTCTTCTGGTGACTATATTGGGATAGTGGACAGATTTGTTCCATTCTGTCTCCAAATCTCTCTGCCCAGGTGTCGCTCCCATTTACCCTTGATTTGGGAAATGTCAGTATAAAATACTGGTGCTGAGGTCCGATACAGTGCAGTCTCCGCATGTCTACTGTCCCCTAGAGTAAGTATTTGATCTAGCAGTACTGACCACAAACCTGCCAACTCACACAATGCCACCGTGTGACACACGATATCGGCTCCCATCACCCGGTCACCAGGTGAGGAGCCAATATCACACAGTGGCAGGGAAAACGAGCTGAAAATCACTGTAATGTGGTTTTACAGCTTGTTTTCCGAGGCTTTGAACTGCCGACATCCATTAAGGGGTGTGAAAACACCCCAGGACATCGGCACCAGCCTCAGCAAGCTTATTTTTGGGGGGAAGGAGGGGGCTTGGGGGCGGGATGGGGTTCAAAAGTGCCTCCTAGATATTTCTCGGCACGAGGCCCACCCCATTCAAGGCCACGCCACCTCCCCGCACGGTGTGATTATTCTTCAAGTTGGCAGGTATGTGACCACTCTAGCTCAGTATCTTCAATGAGCCACAGGCGTGTCACCGCCCTCGCTATATGCCGCAAACTCGGCCAGAGTACCACTCCGATACAGATCTCCCACCCTGGTTATCCCTGCCTCTCACCATGGCCTCCTAGGAAACAACATCCCATTCAATAGCTTTATGCACAACAAGATGGCCGACAGGTGAGGAGCTCTGGCCGGGAGCTTCCGGGCTAGGGATTGCCTTTTTGGCTCTAACCCCTGGAATCAAACCCCCTTTGGACCTTCTTCACCCCTGGGGATCTATAGACTGCTGTCCATTGATTCTCCAATTCCCTCGTTCGAATTTGAAGCTGGCTCAGCAACTTCTGAGGAACCTTAAAAATCTACAGACAGCGGAGCCCTAGCAACATGGCCGATGCCCGGTGGAGCTGCCTAGGTAGCTGTAGAGGAGATGGGCTGTGGATCTCCCCCTCGGCCGTCACCTACCCTCCGGACATGGTCACAGTTTCTCATCTCTCCGCTACGCCTCCTCTTCCCTTGCCTTCCGACGAACACCGAAAATCTGCCGATAGCGGAGCCAATTCAACACGGCTGATGCCCGGCGGAGCTGCCTAGGTAGCTGTAGAGGAGATGGGCCGGGGATCACCCCTCCGGCCGTCACCTGCCTTCCGGGCTTGACCATGGTTGCTTGGCATCCCGCTTCGCCTTCTGGGACTGCGGCTGGGATGCACGAGTCTTGTTTCCCCCGACAAAGCAGTAACGAGAATGCCGCAACGCTGCTGCCCTGTGCCCCCGAGCTTGCTTTCCCTTTTCGATTCTGAGTGAGCGCGCCCTCCTGACCCCGCTGCTAGCTCCCTCTTCCGGGGCTGCTGCCTGGGCGCCCGAGCTGATTTCCCCTGACATCATAGCATGTTGAATGGAGACACTGTTAACTTGCCAATCTATCCGGGTGTCCGTTTCTCTCTGTTCGCCTAAGAGGAGGTTCCGAGAGTGCTGTGGTTTTGTGTGTATATATATATATATATATATATATATATATATATATATGTATATATATACACATATATATATATATATATATATATATATATATATAGCACTAGTGTGATCTCTTAATGAATCCTGACCGTGCCTGCCTGCGGGAACTGGGAAGAGTAGGAGGTGTCCACTCTGAAGTTACTGAGGGGGCAGACAGTCAAAACACCTACGAGCGGGGCACTTCTGTCACTTCACCTCAACTGGGCCTACGCCAGTGTTCAACCACCTGTTGGTTAAGATCATCATCTCAAAACACATATCGATTTTGGCTGTTTTGTGTATGTATGCCCACTTTTATCCCCGAAGTGAGCGGCCTATACATGTGGTATAGGAAACCGCATACATGAACTTGTCTGGCACTTATTTACAAATTAAGAAGAACTGTTGTAAATGTCCGCTCATGACGATTCTGTGAACCAGGATTGCGAAGTCTGCCATCAAAGGTAACTTTTTTGTGCACCCACGTTTTATTTTGGTGTGCATAAAGACTTTGTGAATCGAGCACGTTGGAAAAAATTAACATTAGTCTTATTTTGTTGAAGTTTTATATAACGCAATCTTGATCCATAGGTACTGGAGCACTTTACACGAGAACCAGTTACATTATACAAGGACACATTCATTGTGTGTGGGCACAGTGAGATTGTTCGGCCGACACCGAGATTCGAACGTGGTGCCCCAGCTTCAAAGTCAGCAACTCTGGCCACATCCTCTCCTTTGTGATCTGTGCCCCAAATCAAACAATTCCATCACAATGTTATTGGAACAGAGTTTGTTAAAGCTGAAATAATTAATTTATAGCAATGCTAAAACTGAATAAACATCATTCATTCAGATATGGATTATCTCCCTTTGCGTTGAGCTAAACATAAACCCGCAAAGCTGACAAAATACACACCTCAACAGTTTTTGACCGAGCGTCAATTTAAAAAAGTTAGCAAAGTTTGTTTAATTAGAATTGAATGATATTTAGTTTGCCTGCTAAGCTTGCAACATGACGCAGGCAGGAAAGTACATTTGTCTCAACTACCTCAGAAAACCTTCTCCAAAATATTGTCACTCAACATAAACATTATAAAAAATGATTTGTCTCAAGGCCACGACAGTATTATGGAAATCGTGCCCATATGGTCTCACTTAGGAAACAACTGTTATGAAGTTGTACTGCTGTCCTTTTTTAGGTCTCTCGCCTAGCGTTGCAGTGCTCAGCACGAGACCTCTTGTATGGGCTTCTGAAAGCTAACCACACGATCGTGCGTGTGGTTTTGCTTTGGGAAGCCCACATTGGCTGTAGCGTGCTTTTTAAAAAAAATAACGGTACGCAATTGGGCAAAGGCGGGCGCATGTCCCGCCTTTGCTCCGCCCATTCCCGTCTGTGTCTAGGGACGCGCATCAGCGCGCGGCACAGACGGCAGGCTCCCTCGCCCCCCCGCTCCTCTGTGGTGCGCGCGCACCACTAGTTTCGATTCCCGCGTTCGGCTGGTTTCGATTCCGTGCTTGTGTATAGGGAGAGAGATTGAAAACAGGATAGCGGCGAGTTTAGAGCTCTCTCCCCAATAACCTGTCAGGTGTGTGTGTATGTATGTATGTATGTATGTATGTCTGTCTGTCCGTCTGATGTAAAGACATATCCAACAACTAGTGGTGCACCGTTTTAATGACCGTATCCTCCCCTTTAACTTTCTGACCTCGTCCCATAATTCCCAGCCCCTAATCCGTTTGGGCTGCCAGGGACGCACTGAGTGTTAGACGCATGCCAGTGCCTCGTCCGTGTCTCTCATTCCCTTAATACTCCCACGGCCGGACTTCCCACAGATGCTCTAGTCACTGCCCCCGGTAATAAGTTGATCAACATCTCTCCTGCTTCCATCGTGGGAACCTTCGCTGCGGGCCCTGATCTAGGCGACCAGGCTACTGGGGGCTGTTCCACGGGAGCACTTCTAACCTACGTGTCTGAAGTGTAAGGTCGGTGGCTGCATGCATCGGTGCCGTCCTTGTACGGACCACACACGGCTCCCGATCACATTTCTGCGTGTTGCCGGGTTCTTGCCAGGGAGCCGTTTCAGGTTTTGGATAGCTCCCGGGCGGAGCCTGTGGCTGCCGAGGGGCATGTCATGTGGGAAAGCGATATTTCCGCCACCATGCCACGATTTAAAGACCACATATGTCAGAAGGTTGACGCTGTGACCAGATGAGGAAGGAGCTCGTGTGATGTTGACTTTATTTGCATTTGATCCCACTGCACAAAAGAGGTAGTAGTTACCGTAAGCAGGTTTGCGGCATCGCTTTTACTCTCACCCATGTAAATGCTGAGAGTTACTATCTCCAGGGTAAACCGAAGAGCCCAGTTTTACCCCTTTAATTTGTGGGGGAAGAGCTCCGTGGCGTGTATCTCCTTTGTATGTGTAGAACTTTGTATGCCCGTTTTTAACCAGCGGGCGTGTCTGTGTTGTTGAGTGCACGTCTGTCTCTAGATGCATCTGTGTGTGTGTTACTTTGCATGCCCGTTAGACGCTCAGCAGATGTTTGTGAAGTGGAGGGTTTGCTCTGAATTGTGAAAGAAGGGCAGAGTTTGTCCTGCGTCATTTGTTTCGGGATGGGGTGGAGGAGGAGTTAATACCGGGAGCATCTCTTCTGAAAAGAGTTGGAACCGTCGATGCAGATTCTCAGGCATGGGTGGTCCGTGGATAAGGGGATTCTATCCTTCTTCTGATTTGAGACGGAATCAAATGGGTGTCCATTGGTGAAACAGGCTCCAGAGAATGATGCATCTCGGGTTTTGCGTGGGAGTGGAATACGGTCCTTATGGTTGAAGGTGTAATGTGTTTGGTGGGTGTGCTCACTAAGTTTTGCATATCTGTTAGTTTCGGTGAAGACAGAGGTACTTTATACTTTAGCGATGCATGTTTGCGCGTGCAAATACTGACAAGGAAATGTAAAGACGGTGCTTCTTTAAGGTGCAAGTGAATAGTTGCCGAATTTCCCAGGTATATGCCCAAATAGCTACTCTTGGGTCTTCATTGTAAACTGGGACTTGTAGTCCTGGTTGTAAAATGAGAATAACAAGACTACAAGTCCCAGAATGCAAAGTTAAAACATGGACTGGAGCAGCTAGTCAAGCGTCGTCCTGGGAAAGAGACAAGGCTGCGAGTCTACCCGTTTGAGGAGAACGTATTACATTTCACAAGGAGGCTTGAGGAATATGTGTGTCTGTTTATATATGTAAATAAAGTGCAAGTGGTCCAAAAAGTATGTGTTTTTGGAACGCTACGTGTGTTGCGGGGGGCGTTGTCGTGTGAGCGTGGATTGTGTGCTTAAGCGGATGCTTGTTTTCATAGAGTGTGTTGGTAACTGTATGAAGTTTGCGTGTGAGCTGGTGTCTGGAGCCTGGGACTCCTGCTGGTTTCGTCATTTGAGTAGTTTCTGATGCTGAGCTACCTGTCAGTTTATAGTTTGGAAAGAACGAGGCCATGGACTGGGTGGTTGGTTTGTCTTCTACTACATACTGCGATACGTCAGCGTGTGAGAATCCGCCTTTTCAACTCAGAATTAATTTTTGATTGTTTTGGTTAATTAAAACCGTATAAAAAATTACACATAATTGATATTACATAAATATATTGATGAGGTCATAACTACCACAATTCAGACATCAAGATGGTCTATAAAATCAGCCATGAAAAATCAATTCAAGGAAAAATACAATGAATAAAGTGCAATAATGCCATCATGCAACCGTACTCCTCTATGAATCGGCCACAATGAAAGGTTCGTTTTGACCAATAAATACAGCATTGTCCATGTTCTATCTCAAAGTGATTAGTGCAGGTTAAAATCAGTATTATATACCGAAAGTTATCTTTGGCATGCTGAATCGTTCTGATTTATATAGCACGGCCTTTTCGTGTATCGGCTCAATAAAAGTTTCATTTTGGCCAATAAAATACAGCAATGTCCATGTAAAATCAATTCAAGCGAAAATACGTCAATAAGTTCAATATGCTTTCATTCAGCCTTACACATCCATAGTAGATCGGTCACAACAAGAGGTTCGTATTGATCAATAAAGACAGCAATATCTATGTTATACCTTAAAATAATCAATGCATTAAAAATCAGTATGTTGTACTGGAGCAATGTCCTTGTTTTACCTTAGTGATTAGTGCAGATTCACATCGGTATGTTAGACTGGAGATTGTCTTTGGCATACAGGATCATTCCCTTTTATGTTGTACGGCATTTTTAATGTATCAACAGAAATTTCATCAACTTCCAATTAATGTGAGGGTCCTCTGGATCAAGGCTTTGTATTATTGCCGACATGCATGTTCGCATGTCCCCAACAATAAAACTCTTTTTCAATAGTAGGACACGTTTTAAAGTGGGGCATATAGAGATCAGATGTATAAAGTTTTCCTTTTCAGATCCACATAGCCTACATGTTGTGGAGCCACTATATTTCCAGGACGGTTGGTCTGCCAATAATGGTAACTGGCCAAATCGATTCGCCATGAGCCTTCTCTTTATGTGTACCGCGAATGCCAGGTTTAAGTATGGTCCTGGTTTCATCCTGTCGTAGTTTTTGAGGACCATCCAGGCATGCGAGCGCCTACTAAAGATGATTTTGTCATCCACGAGAGAATGCAATTTTGTAGCTCTATTTACCACTTGTCTGAATGTTGCAGAGGGCAGATTCTTATTCCAGAGCTCCGTTGTATTAGTTAGCTTTATCGACGTGTAGAGATATTTATGATAACTAGAGAGAGGGTCCCTTTCTAAGGCGGTAAAGACATTGCCATTTGCAACGCCAATAGCTCTAACTTAAAAAAATGCGAGACCTATTGCATTTCAAATGCTTGTTATGTATAGCAATTCATTATTGCAATTCATTATTGGGTTTTGAGGAAGCAGAAAACATAGGTTTGTTACCCTATATGGACGATACCTCTAACGGGCAGATCCCACATATTGCAGTAATTTCAAAGTCAGACTGGACAATCTTTTAAAGGGAAATGCAAAACAGGTTTACAATGAAACCTTTTAGCAAACAGTAAATTACAAACCACTTTCTTTCCGATTCTCTGTCCTGATAATCGATTTGAAATTCTATCAAAACAAGCCCTGGAGGTGAGCTATTGCTCTTGTAATTTGAAACAAACTCCCTTTTGAAAATGAACGACTAAAAGGAGGAAGGTCTTTTGGGCTTTTATTACATGAAAAGATCTTATTTCGAATTTGGTCCATACAATCAAAGCTTTGCTGCAGGCAGGAGTGCTAAATTATCTGATTACAATCTGAGTGTTCCAGGCCTCAACCCCCAGCCCTTGCGCCTCTCCAGGGTGCAAATTACATTCATTGTTGTGAAAAAGGCGCTGAAACACCGAAGAGGTGCTCAAAATAAACACAAGCATTCAAATGATCCGGAATGGGCTTCTTGGCGCTACCTCAGGTGGTTTTTATCGTCCGGAGCCAAACCGATATATTTAACCTTTAGCAGGACACCCTAACAGAAAACAATACATACTTCAAATATCACACCTACAAACACCCACAGACACCCAGAAACACCACACCCACTTACTGATAAACCACACAGATACAAATGCAGACACACACAGACAGAAACCATACACGCATCCACACACACACAAACACACCACACATAAACAAGCACATTCAGCCACAAATTTTCCAGAACAGTTTCAGCTGGAAGTGAAGGATGTGGCAAAAGAAAAGAAAATGCCAAAAAGTTACCAATCTTACCACATTTGGGTACAAATTGCGACTTTTGCGCCATTTTTGACTTGAAAGAAGAATTTGCTCAGACAATTCTGCATGCATAGGCATAGAAAAACCGGACAAAAAGCTGGCTTTCATTAGACCCCACCTCTCCGGCCCCACAGCCCTTGCGCCCCACCCACTCCCTACCCCTTCAGCATGTTACACAATGTCTGTAGGCACTAGCCACCAATGTGGCAGGCTGCTGCTTCCCCCTAACCCCCTCCATCCATTGCCACCCACCCCACCCCTCAGCCTGTCTCATGTTAGCACCCAAAATATGGAAGGGCAAATTGATGACCAGTGCAAACCCAAAGCACTTACAGCAAAGGCCTCCTATTTTTGGCGTTCCTACGTCTTCAGGCCAATGGATCTTGGTCGCTGTGGCAGAATGGAGCTGTAATAAATTGCATTTCAAATAAAATCATCAACTTTCAGTAACTTACTGTTAGGTCAATGATGAGAGGCTTGAACGTTTTATTTCTCATTAAGAGATTAGTATTGTTTTTGTCGTTATTATTCAGATTAGTCAAATTACAGAAATATCGAGAAAAGATGTCATTAGAGTCAGCATAATATAGACAGCATGTTCCATTAAGGAAATAGGGCCACATGCATCAAACTTTGTAATTGCGATTCCTAAATTGCAATTTTTAAGAACTCGCAATGAAAAATTTCCTAGCTATCGTAACGGAAAGTTTCAATTCTATTAAGGACTCGGAGGCGAGGATTATGCTCTTCTTTCTCCACTTTTATTACAGCAGCCATTTTAAAGCAAACAAGAAAAAACTACTATTCCCATGAACCCTAGGGAGTATGATAACAGACAACATCATAGAGTCCATGATAAGGAGTGTCCACTGCAGCTCCACCAATCAGCGCAGTCCAGCCTGGCCATAGTCCTTCATCCCTGGTTATTCCTCCTCTTTCGTCGCACGAGATCAGCCGTTCTTGACCTCTCATGCATCGTGTTTAGTTGTGTCTGAACCTGAAATAGACAACACGTTTATGGTGCAATCATGGCTAAGGTTTAGCCCTGAAAGGGAAGAATATATGTAAAGCATCACAGGAACCATATGTGTCAGCAAACAACATTAGAAGACCATAAGAAAATGAAAGGTAGAGCTTACTTACTCCAGAACGAGGGTGGAGAATCCAGCCCATTGCTGGACTCTGGGGGGTATAATCCTCGCCTCAGAGTCCTTAATAGAATCGAAACTTTCCGTTACGATAGCTAGGACATTTTTCATTTTGTGTCAGGACCGGAGGCGAGGATTATGCTCGTTTAAAGCTTACTGACCACCAGATGGGCCATCTGTAGAACCGGTTTGAAGTAAAACCGTTTGAAAGTAGAGTCCGAGGACCAATCCGCCGCATTGAGTATGTCCTCCAGATGGGCTCCTAAGGAAAACGCTTTTGAGGCCATCGCCCCCCTAGTCGAGTGAGCCCCAAAGGCTCGAAGGTTTATCCCCGCTTCCTGCATGACCCATCTCACCCAGCGGGCGATCGTGGGTGAGGAGACAGCTCTATGCGGCTTCCATAAAGCAATTAGAAGTTGCTGCTCCCCCGTGGGGCGAAAGTCCTCTGACATTTCCTCATAGGCCTTGAGGCACGACACCACGCACAATTTGGGGCAATCCGGGAAGGCCGGATACGAGATTACCTTTGTCCCACACTTCGTTCTTCTTCGAATTGTGAAAGTAACCCCAGATGGGGAAAATATCCTGCCGGAGATGTCCAAGGCACGAACATCTGACACTCGTCTGCAGGAGATTAGACAGAGCAACATGGCTAACTTAGCCGACAGTTCCTTCCTGGAAAGAAACCTATTCGGTTGCCAGGAGAGAAAAAGGTTCAGTACCTGGTTCACGTCCCAGAGCGCTGAGTACCTGGGCTCTGGGGGAAGGGAGAGGCGTATTCCCCGCATGAGGCGACAGACAAATGGGTGTTCCCCCACCGGGACCTGGTCCACTGGTGCGTGGCCCGCAGAGATGGCCGAACGAAAGGTATTAACTGTCCTATAGGCCAGGCCTTCTTCGGCCAGGGACGCCACAAAATTCAGGACCTGAGTCACATCTTCTGCCACGGGATCGAGATCCCGTTGCAAACATCAACATGACCATCTCCTCCAGGTGGACTTGTACCGCTTGACCGTGCTGTCTGCCCATGCTTTTGACATAAACTTCTCAGCCGCGCCCAAAAGGCCTGGGACCGCCCATCGTCCCCGGTAATCCGCCATGCCATAAGGTTGAGGGACTCCTGCACTACCAGCGGGTGAGGTTGGTTCGCTGGGTTGAGGAGTAGTGATGGAAACCGGGGGAGAGGGATTGGAGAATCCCAAGAAAGTTCCAGAAGAACTCGAACCCATGGTTGCGACCTCCAAGTTGGTGTGATAATTACCACGCTCGCTCTCTGCCGCCGCACCTGAGCCGAGACCCTGGTTATCATGGCGAACGGGGGAAAGGCGTAACCCTGCTCCCCCTGCCAATCCTGAAGGAATGCATCCATCTTCTCTGCACGCGGGTCCGGTCTTCAACTGAAAAATCTGGGCAATTGATGGTCCAGGCGAGAGGCGAAAGGATCCACTGAGAAGGGGCCCCATTTGCTGTTCAGGTTCTTGAAGACCCTTGGGTGGAGTTTCCACAGACTCACATCGTGAATGTGGCGTGACTGATAATCCGCCGACTGATTGTCATGACCGGGAAGGTATTCTGCCATGACTGAGATCTGGCGGTCTAGGCAATATTGCCAGAAGTTTGTGGCCAGATCGGAGAGAGCCTTGGACCGAGTTCCCCTGAGGTGGTTGATGTATCTGACTGCAGATACGTTGTCCATCTTGAGGAGTACACAGGACTGAATGGAGTCCTTGGTCCAACACTGTATCGCGAACGACCCCGCTAGGAGCTCTAAACAATTGATATGTAGTCGTTGTTCTTGTGGCGACCAGAGACCTCCGGTGGTAAATTCTCCACATCTCGCACCCCAGATGACTCGATGACTAAATCTGGTGCCGAACCAAATATCGCTCTCCCATTCCAAGCTTCCATGTTGGCTAGCCACCAGGAAAGCTCTGCCCTGGCCTCCTGAGTTAACGAGACCTGTTGGGAGTATGATAGACCCCTGCGGAGATGTACGGCTTTCATACGCTGGAGTGCCCGGTAGTGTAAGGGTCCCGGGAATATCGCCTGAATCGACGATGACAGAAGGCCCACAATGCGGGCCACCTGCCGGAGGGAGATGCGTGGCTTCATTAGAGCCCGCCGAATCTCGTGCCGGATTTTCGTTACCTTTTTGGATGGAAAGCTGAGCGTAGCTTCGACGGAGTCGATCAAGAAACCCAGACAAATCACCTTCTGGGAAGGGACCAGGGTTGACTTGGTTTTGTTGATCACAAAACCCAAACTCTCCAGGAGGTTGACCGCCATCTGCAGCTGTTGGGATAGGGCTCGAGGGCACTGAGCCATCAGCAGGATGTTGTCGAGGTATACAATGAGCCTGACGCCCAACGCCCGAAGGCGTTCCACCACCGGTCTTAGGACCTTCGTGAAGCACCATGGGGCCGAGGATAGGCCGAAGGGCAGGGTGGTGAACTCGAAAGTCTGATCCCCCCAACAGAATTGCAGGAACCTTCTGTGCGGAGGAAAAATAGGGATCAAGAGGTAGGCGTCCTTGAGATCCAGGCGCGCCATCCAATCTCCCGGGCGTAACAAGTCTCGGAGGAGGTGTATTCCCTCCATCTTGAAGTGGCGGTATATGAGCCACTCGTTGAACTCGCAGAGGTTGATCACCGAGCGTTGACCGCCGTCCGCTTTGTCCACCAAGAAGAGGTTGCTGATGAAACCTCTGGGGTGAGGAAATGTTCTGACAACCGCTCCTTTGTCCAGGAGGGACTGCACTTCCTGATCCACCAACACTACGTCTGCCGCAGCGAAAGTAATGGGCCGTGGGCGCAAGGGTTGCGAGGGATTCCCGTAAAATTCTATTCGAAACCCCTGAACAGTTTGAAGAACCCAGGCGTCCCCCGTGATGGAAGTCCAAGCCTCGAAAAATGCCCCAGACGGACCCCCACCCTTACTAGGGAAGAAGATGTTACACTCACCGGCTGAGTTGGAGGTGCCTCCTCCATGACCACCTCTGTGCTTGCCACGTCTCCCTCTGGTAGGGTAAAAGTTGCCGAACCTGGCTTGGTCCTGATATTGACCTTGGTGGGAGCCTTGTCTGGGAGTGTAGTGGTTGGGACGGCCGGCCGAGCGGCCCCTACCTCAGCCGGCCTCCCTGAAAATACGTGGGTGAAATACCTTTTTGATGGAGGGTTGTGCCCTGTCCAGTGACGTGAAGGTATTCACAAACCTACCGAGCTCCTTGATAAAGGGATCTCCAAAAAGGCCCCCCTGTGCTACCGGGCCTGCCTCGGAGTCCGCTAGATCCCCAAGCTTGGGATCCACCTTGATAAGTAGCGATCTGCAGCGCTCTGTAGACAGAGCACAGTTGGCGTTGCCAAGGAATACCACGGCGCGTTGCGCCCAAGAAGTCAAAGTATCTGGTGATATGAGGGATCCTGAGGACTTTGCCTCCTCCGCCATGTCCAGTATCTTCGTGAGGGGCCCCAGGGTATCTAGTAACTTGTCCTGGCATGCTCGCCAGGACCTGTCTATCCCTTTCTTGGGATCTTTGACAAACTTCTGGAGGAAGGTAGCCATGCGCGGAGCGATATCCGGTGTGGCTGCCACCTTACCCTCCAGAGACGGGCGGGGACACTCCGCCCTGAGGCAATTGCGGGCCTCCTTCTCCAAGGGTCTTCGGATGCGGCTCGCCACATATTGTGCGACCTTGTCTGAAGGGGCCCAATCCGAAGACCTCGGGTGAAGGATGTCGTCCGGGTCCAGCATATCTGCACAGAGACCCTGGTCCGCGTGGGCAGGTGGCTGGTGGGAGGGAAGCCAGGGACGTGAGGGGCCTGCGTCGTCATCCGTATCCCTATGGTCTCCGTCAGCAGGGTCGGGAGGGGGGGCTGTCGGGGTGGTACTGTCTAGGAATGCCTGTTTAAGGCGTGCGAAAGCGTCGGGATCTACTCCCGCCTCTCAGATGCACTTCGCCGGGGGTGGTTGAGTGTCAGGAGGAGGGGGGGGGGGGGCCGGTTGGCCTGGCACAGCCCGAGCCAATTTCTAGAATGCCTGCGCAATTTGGCGTGAAAGGTGCTCCTCCAGAGGGGACATGGCCTCCGAAACCGCCCTGTGGATTGATGCATCCACTGCATCATAAAATTCGTCATCCCATTGCAGGGCAGTTAGGGGATCCTCCTCCCCAAGGTCCTCAGAATAGTGCTCCATGATGCAGGTAAGTACCCCTGTTAAAGTCTGATCGTGTAGGGAGCAGGGAGATTGGCCACTCTACTGATAGGTTTTAATAGAAAGGGCAGGTATTACCCCAGTATTGTGCAGTCCCGGGCCGGGTAGGCCTGGATAAGTGGTGGCTGGGAGTCAGCCAATGCTGTGGTGCAAGGCACCTAACGAGGCTCATGCCGGGATCCTGCCGCCCTGTATTCTAAGGGCCAAAAGGTACTGGGAGGGGTTCCACCTGCACAGGGTTAAAGATACAGACTCCTCCAGTAAATGTAGAGAGGAGCTTTAATTGGCCTAAAGTACGGACCACATAGGCGTAAACTATGCTGCCAGCAGCAGCGAGGCACCAGCGCTGCTAATGCAGTGTACAGACCCACAAGCAGCGGGCGTCACTCTCCAGTCCCAAGAAAGGCTCCCCCGCGGCGCTAGCTCCGATTCCTGTGAGGCACGGAATGCGGAGCGCGCCGTGGGCCGAGGACACGACTCGCGCGCCCTCTACTGGCGGGAGGACTGCACCGCGAGCCTGCAATCGTACACAGGCCGGCCGAGTAGGAGCTGAGGGAACGCTCCCGCGGCCGGATACGGGCCGAACCGAGTTACGGGTGCCCCGTAACAAAAACAAGGAACCTGTCCTTAAAATCAGCTCACATTAGCGGCCGCAAAAGACAAATTAACTCAGAAAAAAAAACGCTGCGACTAAAGCAGATAATTAGCATAAACAACGCTAACCAGATAATTAGCATAAACAACGCTAAGGATAGGAATGCATTAGAATACAAGCACGTTATAAACATCGATTAGGCAACAGCTAAGCAAATGACAACAAGTCCACATTCCATACAGAGAAAATACGGAGGGCACTTATCTTGGCTGCGAGCAGCGAAGAAAGACGAGGAATGACCACGGTTGAAGGACTATGGCCAGGCTGGACTGCGCTGATTGGTGGAGCTGCAGTGGACACTCCTTATCATGGACTCTATGATATTGCCTGTTATCATATTCCCCCAGGATTCATGGGAATAGTAGTTTTTTCTTGTTTGCTTTAAAATGGCTGCTGTAATAAAAGTGGAGAAAGAAGAGCATAATCCTCGCCTCCGGTCCTGACATAGAATGTAGGAATCGCAATTGCTTATGCATGTAGGAATCGCAAAACAATTGCGATTCCTACACATTCCTTAATTGCGACTCGCAAATTGCGAATCGCAATTAAGGAATTGCTTCCCATTCATTCCTATGGGCCTTAGGGCCCATAGGAATGAATGGGAATTGCATGCCCAATTTGGGAGTACCAAATAGGTACTCGCAAATTGCGCATGCAATTTCAAGGGTGCAAGGGTGCCAAAAGGACACCCTGATGCACCCCTGAAATTGCCATGTTACCACATGTTGCACACACACATGCCTCAAGGGCATGTATGTGTGCAACATGGAACTTTGAAAAATGCACTTTTGTGCATTTTTCAAAGTTCTTGCAAATTACCATCAACTTTGAATTGATGGTAATTTGCGTTTCTTAATTGCGAAATCGTATAAATATTTGGGTTAATGCAATTGCAATTTAAGTAATCGCAAATTTAGCGATTACTTAAACTGCGATTTTTGCATTTGGGATGATGCATCCCAAATGCAAAAATACCGGTCGCAAAGGGGCAGATTCTGCGAATCTGTCCCTTTGCGACCGGTATTTTGAATGATGCATGTGGCCCATAGTCCCTATCTTACTCTAACAGTCCTAACCTAATTAAGAACCCATAAAGAGTTCTCTTTGGAAAAAGAGCAAGATTCTGAGCTTTTAGTTAGTCAAATAATGAACTCCCCATAAAGCGCAGTTCCAGAAACTCAGCCGAGTTCTCCAACAAGTTACAGTAGCAACTATTAATTAAATCAAGGAAAATCAATCACCGCAGTAGCTATGATCAACTGTAGGGGAAAGTACCCCGGCAAAAAGATCAGGGTAAAAGGAAATTGCTGTTAGCAGTAGCACACAGCAATCTAGGCAAGAATAAGGGAAAAATAATGCATAAAGCATCAAGGGTAAGGTGTCATGGAAAGGAAGAATTAGTCCTGGCCCCATGCTATACCTCAGTAAATAAATTGTTGCCCAGAGATTTTCATTTTTGATTTGTGCTTTTGTAACATTAGAAAAGTGATTTAGCTTGGTTAGACATTGCTAATCAGGGCCGAATTTTTCTGGACGACATTTTAAATCTGGCGGATGTGTTGAAGTGATGATTCAGGAGCCATGAGACTTATATACTTCATTTTGGTGTCAAAACATATGTTTTGGGGGTCAAGTAGTCTTATAGAGACAGAAAATAACTCCTCAGAGTAACCCTTCCATCATTTTACAAAATGGAAGCTCTATAATGATGTGTTTTAGCCATCATATTGGTAATTTAGTTTAATTTCGTTTTTGTTTCTGGTTTTCGGTTGATTCAAATTCATAAACATGAGCGAAGCAGGTGGTAGCAAAGGATCTTTACCTCCTGACAGAGTGTTGCTAACTACAAAATCTGAGGACTCCTTCAACAAAGAAAAATGTGTCATATGCCAAACTAATCCGAAAGAAAAGCTAACAGCAACTTCAGCTGAACAAAAGACAGTTTAAGATGCTGAAGAAATACGGCAAGACAAAGTTCACAAAAGATTGAAACTAATGGTGAAGAGGATCAAATATTTTATCATTGTAACAAGAGCTACACGTCGTATACAATGGAAAAAAGCGTGGAAAAAAATAGCCCAAAAATAGCAGAAACCAGTGAATCACAACAAGAATCCGAGTCTTCTGAGAAAGTGACAACAACAAACCCCATGCCCATCCAATTAGAAGATCGATGGCTACCCTCGTCCACCTCGAACAACTGATCAAAAAGCAGAGGATCTTCAATGTGTTATCTGTGGTTTAGCAAGAAACAGGGCCAGAGGGATTGACGAAAGTACAAAGTACAGAGTATGTGAGTCTCCAAGGGCACACATGTTTTTATCTGCAGCTAGTTTCTTTCAAGATGAAGTTTTCAGCCGAGTAGCTGATCTAAACAGCAAGGTGAATGTATTTGCAGCAGATTTGTATGCCCACCCGAACTGCATGCATGCATACAATCAAAAATAAGAATGTACAATGAGCTCCTAGCAGCAAAGTAACCAGCCTTCAGTTAAGTTTGCACTGTTTGAAAAAGCAAATTAAGCTTTAAAGCCACTACTGTCTACGGATTCACACTCAGGGAGATCAGAGAAATAATGGTCAACATTGATGAAACTGTATTAATCCATAATAATGAAATTAAGACTTTTCTGGTGAGAATGTACAATGACAGAATTAGTTTTTGTCAATCTAAGAGTAAGAATAAGCTACTTGTGTTATGTTAAGGGATTCATAGAGCACGTGGCTGCCCCAACAACGGGGCTTCCCAGCGCAGAGCCTCAGAAATAGAAAGCAGATGCTAAGGGCCTTTCAAGGTAGATAGAGGGATTTAGGGGGAAAACAACCATGTCTTCAGAGATTTCCTGAATAACAAATGGTTTTTAAAATTTCTAATGGAATACGGAATTGTGTTCCAAAGGGTGGGAGCCTAGTCACAAAATGAACGACTACCAGCTCGGTACCTCTGGAAACGGGGAACAGTGGCCAAGTTAAGTTCAGCTGAGCGCAGGTGGCGGGAGGATTTGAAACAAGATAAAAGATTAGAAAAATAGGAGCTCTTTGGGAGAACAGGAGCTTGTGGGCTGTACACAGGGCCTTAAAATGGATGCACTTCTCTACTGGAAGCCAGTGCAATTGGCGAAGAAGGCCAGAAACAGGGAAGAACTTTGGAAGGGAGAAAAGCAGCCGGCAGCCGCATTCTGGGCAAGCTGGAGTCTTCTGATGCCTGACTTGTTAGCACCAAGGTACAAGATGTTACAGTAATCGAGTCGGGACAGAATTACTGCTTAAATAATGGTTTGGCGAATGCTAGAATCAAAGAGGCCAAGGATTGGTTTGAGGCTTCTCATAAGCCCGAAACAGGTGCAAACAACCAGTTCAGCTTGTGCCTCAAAGGCCAAGGTACTGTCCATGGTGACTCCTAAGTTTTTAATGGTGGACTTGGGTGTGGGGGCGGGGCCCGAAAGAGGGGGGCCACCAATGATTGTCCCAAGAAGGGCTATCTTTTCGGAGATGAAGGATTTCAGTTTTGTTAGCATTCAGGCAGAGGCAGTTGGCATTCATCCATTATGCAACATCTAACAATCCTTGTTGGAAATTAGACCTTCCCAGCGCCAGGTTGTCTGTGAAGGAGAACACCAACTGAGTGTCGTCGGCTTAAGATATCATAGCAATCCCAGTAGATTTTACAATCTGTGCCAGAGGTTGTATGTAGACATCAAACAGTGTTGGGGCACAGCGAAGAGCCCTGGGTGACACCATGGGGTAGAGATTGAAGGTGGGAAATGTGAGTAGGTGAGATAACCTGAAAGGAGCATTCAGCCAGAAAAGATGCAAACCATGACAGTGCCACCCCACCTATCCCAATACTTTGTAGGTGCCGCAGTAGGATTTTATGAGACAGCGTGCCAAATGCGGTGCTTAAATCTAATAGGATCAGGGCTGAGGAGCGGCCTTATTATTATTATTATTAATTAACACTTATTGAGCGCATGGCTACCCAGAGGCATCCCAGCGCTAGCGGCAAAAACAGGCAAAGAGGGACGGCTGCCAGTTGATACGCTGGAAAAGCCAGGTTTTAAGACATTTCCTAAAGGCAAGGTGGGAAGTCTCTGAGCGCAATTTCAAGGGAAGGGAGTTCCAAAGTTTAGCCGTGTTGTATGAAAAAGATCGACCCCCGCTACGCATCCTATGAATTTTTGGGACAGAGGCCAGATTTTGATTCGCCGATCGGAGGAGTTTCCTAGGCCGATACGCAGTAATGAGGGACTGGTTAATGTGGGGGCCTATACCCCTGAGGGTCTTGTGGGCGGTACATAGAGCTTTAAAGGTAATCCTTTCCTCTATGGGTAGCCAATGTAAGGTTTTTAGAATGGGCATGGCTGACTGCATTCTGGCCGAGCCCACAAAAGTCGGGCAGCGGAATTCTGTACCACCTGGAGCTTCCTTATGGTGGATTTGGGAGCTCCTAGGTACAATGAGTTCCCATAGTCCAGGCGCGAAAGAACTAAAGCCTGGACCATGGTTCACCTTGCCCCCGTGGGAAGTAGGGGGAGGACTTTCCGCAGCATTCTGAGGATGCCGTGACAGACCCCTGACACTGCCACTGCTTGCTTGTCGAATTTAAGTGACTTATCAAGCCACACGCCCAAACTCTTTATTTTAGTCTTTGGCACCGGGGGAGGCCCCAGACAGGTTGGCCATGACAATTTAGGCTCCTTATTAGATGTGTTGCCTAGATACATGATTTCAGTTTTGTCTCCATTAAGTCTGAGACACGAGTGTTGCATCCAGGTGGCTACCTTCTCCAGGCAGGATTCTAGATCCGATGGAACATTGAGCGGATGGTTTAGAGATACCACCAGCTGAGTGTCATCTGCGTATGTGACAACCTTAATTCCATATGGCTGGACGACCTCAGCTAGTGGTCTCATATATACATTGTTAGAAATGGGATTTCTGGTTGGCTAAGGCTTGCGCCAAAGCCAGGCAGAATTCACCACTCTAGTCAGGGCAAGGGAGTTACACACCCAAGATAACCCCTGCTCACCCCCTTGGTAGCTTGGCACGAGCAGTCAGGCTTATCCCAGAGGCAATGTGTAAAGCGTTTGCGCAACACACACACACACAGCAGCAACACACTAGGCACACTACAAAAGAAACTCCACACAAGGTTATATAAAAAATAGCCTTTGTATTATCATAAACACGTTAGAAACATAATCACACATTTACACTGTGCCAACTGGCACAGGCAATATTCACAGGGGATTATATACAGGACCAGGCCAATCGGGCCACAGTCAGAACCATCAGAACAGGTAAGTAAATGCAAATATAAAACACAACCAGTAACTACTGGTACCATAATGACCTAAGCATTATCCTATTAGCATTAGACATAAACCCACCTTAGGCCCAAACCTTATCAGCATAAACACATTATGCAATGGGCCTCACCAGCATAAACACATTATGCAATAACCTCATAAGCATAAACACCTTACGCAAATTGGTACTCCCCCAAACATCATAACATGACATTAGGCAGAAACACGTTAGGCCCCCAAACCTCCTTAGCATAAACACATTACGCAATATCGCATTAGGCATAAACACATTATCCTAACCCTCAAGAGCTTAAACACTGAAATGACGCCCAGGCCAACTGGCCTTCCACTGGGGCTCAATTGCCCTATGTTCCGCACAGTCAGGGCTTCGCCAGGGCTATCCCATTAGCCCCCTGGCTGCCAATGCAGCAATCAACCGTGCGCAGTTACACAAGCCTAAACGTAGCAGCTGCCCACTAATTGCTGGGCAGCTGTGAAAATGAGCCCTGGCACCAGCGTGCCTCCTGAGCCCCTCTCTGGGACTCTCTAATCATATGCCAACACGTTGCAGCTGCGCAGCTGTGAAGCACAAGAGGCACTGGCCCGACAGTGCCCAGTTGGGACCCCACTCCGGGACTCCTGAAGAAAAACTGCCCAACGTTGCAGCTGCCCGCAATCGCGGCGCAGCTGTGTCCAAGAGAGGGAGAATGGCATCAATGTGCCGGTTGGAGCCCCACTCCGGGGCTACTAAATCCAAAATGCCCCAAACGCTGCAGCAGCCCGCATCTGCAGCGCCGCTTGGTAAATAGACACACATGGGCCCTGGCGCGTTGGAGCCCCCTCCGGGACGCTGAAATTCAAAATGCCCCCCACTCACCGGGCTCTTCAGGGTCTTCCTCCAGTGCAACGCGGGGGAGGCGGTGCACCTCAGCACCCGGGGGAACTCTCCACTGACCCCCTTGGCCCCAAGACCCACAGCGCACCCCGGGCCAAGGGACACTCACCCGGTCTCCTGCGGGACTCTTCTTGTGGCAGTCACCGGGTCCCGCGAGGCTCCAGTCTTCTTCCTCGGCGCCTCCTTCTCCGGGCTGCAGGCTCGGCAACCCACGGGGCTCTCTTCAGCTCACGAGAGCCCCGCCAACAACAGAAGCACCTCTCCGCTTCTCTCGACTGTGGGGGCACGAACCAGCGGGGTGGGCTCCCGCTCCGGTTTTAAAATAAGCAAAGGTGCGGGGCTCTCCTCATTCTTCCGGGAGCCCCGCCAACCATAGCAGCACATCTCCGCTTCCTCTTTGCTCACCGGGGCTCCCTCGTCACCACGGGAGCCCCGCCCACCTCCAGGCACCGGGTTGCCTGACTTCCTTTTCCGGTGCTCCTCTCTCGGCGGCTCGGTCCGCGGCGGTGATTCATAACAGGAGAACGCGGGGTAGGCTCCTGCTAAGAAGGCAAAATTCCGGGGTGGGCTCCCGCTTCTTTCCCCTCCATTAGGGGGAATCCCCACGTCGGGATTCCCTCGGGAAAGATCGCAGCGCAGCGCTGCGGAGCCCTCATGCTCCGTCTCTTTATCAGATCAAAATAAAGCGCTCACAAGGCGCTAGAAGCATGAGTCCTTCATCAACAAGCATAAGTCCAAGCAGAAATGTTCTTCTAGGTCCAGGGGCACAGCTGGGCCCAGGGAGGCCAGCACACAGGGTCCTCCAGTAGGGAAGTAAGCCCCCATGGTGGTTCCTCCTGGGCCCCAGCAGTAGCACGCCCCCAAGTCAGGTACAGCACACCAGCACAAGAACAGTTTCATGGGGTCACAGCCCCTACCTTTATACACCAAATCTCTTTGTCTGCAGGACAGGGCATGGGGGAACCAGATGCAACTGGTTCAGGGGGGATTTGGAGCACTTTGTTTTCCAAGCCCCTCTTCCCCTTTGTCAGGTGGGGGCTAGGTGCTCAGACGCACCACAGGGGGTGGAGCCAGCATTGTGCAGGCTGGGCACAGTCCTATTCAGAGTCAGGGGATTACTCCTCCCACTACTCCCAGCACAGATGTCCCATTCAGCCTAGTGCTGACTCACCCTGCCCCTCCTGGAGCCACACACACCTCCCAGCCCCTGTCACTCACAAGCCAGACATGCAATTCACATCAGGCAGGCAGACACATAGCACACAGAAATGCCAACTTCTAAAAGTGGCATTTCAAAAATAGTTTTTTTTTTTTTCTTTCCTTTCTGTGCCCCCTTGATGCCCTGATTGTGCTCGTTTTCCCTTCTGTGCCTGTTTCCCGCCGCTGCGCCCTGCGGCCCCGCCCCCTCACTGCCCATTCGCTGCCCCATTCCCTGCTCCTCCCTCCCACCTCCCCATTTATGGCGGCCGCTGCGTGGTGAAGAGAGCGACCCCTGACCTTGACTGGTAGGTCGCTCCCCACCACACAGCTCCGTCTGTGTGCCCTGCTGCTGCCCCTGATTGTGCTCGTTTTACCTTTCTTTGCCCCCTTGCTGCCCCTGATTGTGCTAGTTTTTTCCTTTCTGTGCCCCCCTTGCTGCCCCTGATTGTGCTCGGTTTTTCCTTTCTGTGCCCCCCTTGCTGCCCCTCATTGTGCTAGTTTTTTCCTTCTGTGCCCCCCTTGCTGCCCCTGATTGTGCTCGTTCTTCCTTTCTGTGCCCCCTTGCTGCACCTGATTGTGCTCGTTTTTCCTTTCTGTGCCCCTCTTGCTGCCCCTGATTGTGCTCGTTTTTCCTTTCTGTGCCCCCTTGCTGCCCCTGATTGTGCTCGTTTTTTCCTTTCTGTGCCCCCCTTGCTGCCCCTGATTGTGCTCGTTTTTCCTTTCTGTGCCCCCTTGCTGCCCCTGATTGTGCTCGCTTTACCTTTCTGTGCCCCCTTGCTGCCCCTGATTGTGCTCGTTTTTCCTTTCTGTGCCCCCCTTGCTGCCCCTGATTGTGCTCGTTTTTTCCCTTTCTGTGCCCCCTTGCTGCCCCTCATTGTGCTAGTTTTTTCCTTCTGTGCCCCCCTTGCTGCCCCTGATTGTGCTCGTTTTTCCTTTCTGTGCCCCCTTGCTGCACCTGATTGTGCTCGTTTTTTCCTTTCTGTGCCCCCTTGCTGCCCCTGATTGTGCTCGTTTTTCCTTTCTGTGCCCCCTTGCTGCCCCTGATTGTGCTAGTTTTTTCCTTTCTGTGCCCCCTTGCTGCCCCTGATTGTGCTCGTTTTTCCTTTCTGTGCCCCCTTGCTGCCCCTGATTGTGCTCGTTTTTCCTTTCTGTGCCCCCCTTGCTGCCCCTGATTGTGCTCGTTTTTCCTTTCTGTGCCCCCTTGCTGCCCCTCATTGTGCTAGTTTTTTCCTTTCTGTGCCCCCTTGCTGCCCCTCATTGTGCTAGTTTTTTCTTTTCTGTGCCCCCTTGATGCCCTGATTGTGCTCGTTTTCCCTTCTGTGCCTGTTTCCCGCCGCTGAGCCCCTGCGGCCCCGCCCCCTCACTGCCCATTCGCTGCCCCATTCCCTGCTCCTCCCTCCCACCTCCCCATTTATGGCGGCCGCTGTACGGCCGCGCAGCGGACGTGCGCAGCGGGCGCGCCGCTGGCGCGCCGAAGGCGCGCCTAAGGCAAGCCCATATGCGCCCGTCCGCGCCGTGACCGCGCCCAGCGCCAGACCCCCTGGTCCGGGCATCCCCCGCGCCCGCCACATCAACAGACGCCGATACGACGCCAGCACCCTCCACGCACTCAACCCCGGAAAAGATCACGCCTGCTACCAGGCCACCCCGAAGCGCACCCAAGGGCCCTTCACCTGCCGGAACTGCAGCTTCGCCAGCACCCGCCCCGCCAAACCACCTACCTCAGATGCATCCTCCTCAACACCCGCTCCGCCCGCAAACACGCCATCGAACTCTGGGACCTTCTCGACTCAACCTCCCCAGACGTCGCATTCCTGACGGAGACCTGGCTGAATCCCGCTTCAGCCCCCGACATCGCCATTGCCATCCCGGACCAATACAAGATCACCCGCAGGGACCGCACCAACGGAGTCGGAGGAGGCATCGCCATCGTCCACAGGAACACCCTCAGAGTCTCAACCAACACCGACGACACCCTCAGCACCGCCGAACACATGCACTTCCAGATCCACACCGATCCCAACACCACCCTCAGAGGAACCCTCATCTACAGACCCCCGGACCCCGACCACAGTTCAGCGATTCCATCGCTGACTTCGTCAGCACACACGCCATCGCCTCCACGGACTACATCCTCCTCGGGGACCTGAACTTCCACCTCGAGAACAACAAGGACACCAACTCCACCACCCTGATCGACAACCTCGCCACCCTCGGACTCAGACAGCTCGTGACTACACCCGCCCACGCCACCGGCCACACGCTCGACACCATCTTTTCCGCAAGCCCACACGTCTCCTTCAACCACACCTCCAAACCCCACTGGACTGACCACCACTGCATCCACTTCACCTACAGGAAGCCCACCACGCACCACCGCACCGAACAAATGCCTCGCCGCTGCTGGAGCAGAGTCACGGAAGACCAGCTAACCACAACCCTCGCCCTGAGCCCACCCGCCGAACCCTCCGACCCCGACACCGCCGCCCGCAACCTCAGACAGTGGATCGACGACTGCGCCAACACCCTCGCCCCGCTCAAGAATCCGCCCAACAGCCACACCAGCAAGAAAGCCACCTGGTTCACCAAAGACCTCCAGGCCTCCAAACAAACATGCCGAAAACTGGAGAAGATCTGGCTCCACGAACGGACAGCGGACAGCTACGCCGCCCACAAGAGCGCCACCCGCAGTCACCATCACCTCATCAGATCCGCCAAAAGGGCCTCACTCAAAGACCGCCTAGACAACAATGCACACAACAGCAAAGAGCTCTTCAACATCGTGAAGGAACTCTCCAACCCCAGCTCCAACACCAACGACATCCAGCCGTCGCGAGACCTGTGCGACTCACTGGCCACCTTCTTCCACCGCAAAATCGCCGACATCCACGACAGCTTCAACACCACGACCGCCCCGGCAACCACCGAGACCACTGCCCCCACAACCACCAACCGCCTGCTCTCCTGGACCAACATCAACGACGAGGACACCAGCGAGATCATGAACACCATCCACTCCGGTTCACCGCTAGACCCGTGCCCTCACCACATCTTCAACAAAGCCAGTACAGCCATCGCGCCCCATCTCCGGAAAATAATCAACATCTCCTTCGAGACAGCAACCTTCCCGGAAAGCTGGAAGCACGCCGAGATCACCGCCTTACTCAAGAAACCCAAGGCAGACCCCAAGGACCTCAAGAACTTCCGACCCATCTCTCTGCTCCCGTTCCCCGCGAAGGTCACCGAGAAAATCGTCAACAAACAACTGACCCGCTACCTCGAGGAGAACAACATCCTGGACCCTTCCCAGTCTGGCTTCCGCAGCAACCACAGCACCGAAACCGCCCTCATCTCCGCCACCGATGACATCAGGACCCTGCTAGACAACGGAGAAACAGCAGCCCTCATCCTCCTGGACCTATCAGCCGCCTTCGACACGGTCTGCCACCACACACTACGAACACGCCTTCACGACGCCGGGATCCAAGAGAAGGCCCTGGACTGGACCACATCCTTCCTTTCCGGCAGAACACAAATCGTCCGCCTCGCCCCCTTCCGATCCAAGGCCACCAAGATCATCTGCGGCGTACCCCAAGGCTCCTCCCTCAGCCCAACGCTGTTCAACATCTACATGGCACCCCTCGCCCACGTCGCCCGACAGCACAACCTCAACATCATCTCCTACGCTGACGACACCCAGCTGATCCTCTCCCTCACCAAAGACCCTCACACCGCCAAAGCCCACCTCCACGAAGGAATGAAGGCCGTCGCCGAATGGATGAGGACCAGCCGCCTGAAGCTGAACTCGGACAAGACGGAGGTCCTCATCCTTGGTTCCAACCCTTCAGCCTGGGACGACTCCTGGTGGCCAACATCACTGGGAACAGCCCCGCCACCCACCGACCACGTACGCAACCTAGGGGTCATCCTCGACCCCACCCTCTCCATGACTAAGCAGGTCAACGCCGTTTCCTCATCCTGCTTCAACATCCTCCGAATGCTCCGCAGGATCTTCAAGTGGATCCCCACCGAAACAAGAAAAACAGTCACCCAGGCCCTCGTCACCAGCAGGCTGGACTACGGAAACGCCCTCTACGCAGGAACGACGGCTAAGCTCCTGAGACGGCTGCAACGCATCCAGAACGCCTCTGCACGTCTTATCCTCGACATCCCCCGACGCAGCCACATCACACCCCACCTGAGAGACCTGCACTGGCTCCCTGTCAACAAGAGGATAACCTTCAAGCTCCTCACCCACGCTCACAAAGCACTCCACAACTCCGGACCAGCCTACCTCAACAGACGACTCAGCTTCTACACCCCCACCCGCCAGCTCCGCTCGACCAGCCTCGCCCTTGCCACAGTCCCCCGCATCCGGAAAACGACCGCCGGCGGCAGATCCTTCTCCCACCTCGCCGCCAGGACCTGGAACACCCTCCCCACCAACCTCCGACAGACCCAAGACCTACTGGCCTTCAGAAGACTCCTCAAGACCTGGCTCTTCGATCAGTAGCAGCACCACCCCCCTCTTCCCCCAGCGCCTTGAGACCCTCGCGGGTATGTAGTGCGCTTTATAAGTGACATGATTGATTGATTGATAATAAATCTGCGCACACCATTTCGCAGCATTTATTATCACTATTCCAAATATACCAAACTTGACCACGCTGTGCCTCTCATATCAGAAATTACCACTGAAACACTTATCAGGGAATCCCCAATGCATTCCTATGGGAGGGCAGCCCCACAGTAGTGAGAAACCAAAATTGGCTGTTTGTCACTACCAGGACATGTCACGCACTTAAGGTACATGTCCTATCTTTTACCTACAATGCACCCTGCCCATAGGGCTAGCTAGGGCCTACCTTAGGGGTGACTGACATGTAGTAAAAGGGAGGTCACGGACATGGCACACACTTTAGGTGTCACGTCACAGCGGCAGTAACACTGCGCGCACAGGCCCTGCAATGGCAGAGGCCTGAGAGAGGTTTGAAAGGCTACTTTGGTGGGTGGCGCAATCAGCGCTGCAAGCCCACCAGTAGCATTTAATTTACCAGCCCTGGGTATATGGGATACCACTTTACAAGGGACTGACAGGTAAATTAAATAGGCCAAACAGGTGTAGACCAATCTTACCATATTTAACACACAGAGCACACGCACTTTACACTGGACAGCAGTGCTAAAGTGCCCAGAGTCCTAAAACCACCAACACCATGTCAGATAAAAGGCTAGGAGAAGGCAAAAAGTTTAGGGATGACCCTGCAAAAAGGGCCAAGTCCAACACAACCCCCTTCCAGCCAAAACGCAGGGTAGACCAATCACCACCTTGATGGGCTTCCCTGCCTTGGGCGATAGAACACGGACGCGGGCCCGCAACTGCAGGGACACCCTCCAGTTCTACGCCACTCTGAACCCACGTGGTTCTCTCTGTCAAAAGCTCTCAGGACCAACTAGGCTACCCCACTGGTACTCCCTAGCTGTCCACGGCCAGGACCAGGCCCTAGGCCACCCAGATATCACTGGTCCTTGCCAATCCACAGAGTGGGGGCAGTAACCCCTGGCACATAGTGACCATTCTCCACTCTACCCCTCATCCTCCAACCTAGGGTCCGCACCCTCAGGCTGACCAGAAGTCACGGGCGAGGCTCTCCTCCCCCTACCTCTTCTTCTGGGGTTCCGTACCCTCCTCCTTGGAGAGGCACCCTCAGAACACAACTCTCCAACCAGCTGAAACTCCCTAACAGGAGGCCAGCTCACTCAGACCCTCGGAGACTCTTGTCTTCAGAAAAACAAAGCACACAGCACAGTTCCTCTTCAAGCAGGGGGGACACAGCACACAGCAAAGTCCCTTAGTCCTCTTTCTCAGCAGAAATAGCAAACTGTAGGTCAGCCCCCAGACACACAGCAATGGCGGCACTTTTCCTCAGTCTATTCAGCTGTCCTCTTTGGCAGGGATTCCCCCTCGATCACGAAGTTTCCAAGTCTCCCAACCTAGGGTCTAAACCCTCAGGTTGCACCAGGGTCAGAGGCGAGGGCTCCCTCCCTCTGCACCCCCTTCCAGAGTTCTGCACCCTCCCACCTTGGAGCGGTACCCCTGGAAGCCAAAACCGATCAGGACACTGGTTAAAGAAGTCCTTCCCTCCAGATCAGGCTGAACCTGAACCTGGCCTCCCAACCTTGGAGCTGAACCCCGCGGCTGAACACTTGCCTGGCATGCCAGGACTTATGGGGATGCACACGGTATCCCCCCGAGGGTAACACATGACTAATGTGTTGTGTGACAGTCTGCCTGGCGCAGATCTCCCGACCCCTGTCCATCTGACAGTGCGCGAAGATCCCCCAGGACAGAAGTGGTGTCGCCATGGTCACTTCTAGGAGACTCAGCCCTTCTGGCTGGTCCCTGACCCACTGGTTCTCCCACTGGGGAACACATCCCCCTCTCACCCCTCACTCTGGACTTCTGCACCCTCCCAACTGGAGTGGCACCGCCAGACACCAGAACCGCTGGAGCTCTGATTACAGACACTCCACGTTCTCCTGACACTAGGAGATCCTCCTCAAATGGCCTACAAGTACAGCCTAGGCCCCCGACCTGGCGCTCCCTTAGGGAACCCTCCAGGCCCTGAGACTGGGTTTCAGGCACCTTGGGACACACAGTCCCACACTCACTCCTTCTCCACTGAGACAGGACGTGAGCCCCTACACCCCTCCCACTACACTGGGACCTAGCTGGGCTACACTGAACCTCTTCCACCACACAGGACCGGAAGATACCCAAGCCACTTCTTTTGGAATCACTCCCCAACGCCTCTTCAGACCCTCTAGCACACAGCCAGAGGTCTGCCTCCAGTGCAAGCTCCCTCGGATCAGAGAACTCACACTCGAACAGGTGTTGGCGCAACCCCGGAAAACAATTACTGAACACGTGTTCTCTGACACACAGATTGAACAGCCCTTCAAAATCATTTGCCGTGCTTACCATCACCGAATCGTCCAGTGCAACACAACATTCATCCACAAACTCCCCCCAAGACTGGTGAGACAGTTCCTTACTGCCCCTGATTCTCAACCTGTACCCCTCTAACTGGGAACCAGGTACCATACTCTGGGAACTGGGAATGGGACTTCCTGCACTGGACCCCATATTGCTGCCACCACTGGATCCCACCCTTACTGGTGAATCCAGACAACCAAACTACACTCAGGGGATAACCTACCCTCCAGAGCTAGCTTTTTCTCCTCCACACTCCCTTTCTTCCCTCCTATCCACCCACACCTCTGGGGACAGGAAAAGGGATGGGGCACTGGACCCAGCAAGGGACTCCCTATCTATGGGATCCTCCCCACCTACTGGCGTCCTCGCCCTGTCATTTTCTCTCTTCTGCCACAAAAATAAAAGCGCAGAAAACACCATTTAAAAATGACACTCTTGAGGAGAAAAATAATCAGTAGAAATAATCCCCAAACATGTGATTATCTAAATGCAGAGTTTGTAGTGCAACCAATTGTCGCTGTGGTACTGCGCAAACGCAAGTCCTATCCTCACCGCTGACAACCAATGTTAGAAATGGGATTTCTGGTTGGCTAAGGCTTGCGTCAAAGCCAGGCAGAAACCACCACTCTAGTCAGGGCAAGGGAGTTACACACCCAAGATAACCCCTGCTCACCCCCTTGGTAGCTTGGCACGAGCAGTCAGGCTTATCCCAGAGGCAATGTGTAAAGCGTTTGCGCAACACACACACACAGCAGCAACACACTAGGCACACTACAAAAGAAACTCCACACAAGGTTATATAAAAAATAGCCTTTGTATTATCATAAACACGTTAGAAACATAATCACACATTTACACTGTGCCAACTGGCACGGGCAATATTCACAAGGGATTATATACAGGACCAGGCCAATCGGGCCACAGTCAGAACCATCAGAACAGGTAAGTAAATGCAAATATAAAACACAACCAGTAACTACTGGTACCATAATTACCTAAGCATTATCCTATTAGCATTAGACATAAACCCACCTTAGGCCCAAACCTTATCAGCATAAACACATTACGCAATGGGCCTCACCAGCATAAACACATTATGCAATAACCTCATAAGCATAAACACCTTATGCAAATAGGTACTCCCCCAAACATCATAACATGACATTAGGCAGTAACACGTTAGGCCCCCAAACCTCCTTAGCATAAACACATTACGCAATATCGCATTAGGCATAAACACATTATCCTAACCCTCAAGAGCATAAACACTGAAATGACCCCCAGGCCAACTGGCCTTCCACTGGGGCTCAAATGCCCTCTGTCCCGCACAGTCAGGGCTTCGCCAGGGCTATCCCATTAGCCCCCTGGCTGCCAATGCAGCAATCAACCATGCGCAGTTACACAAGCCTAAACGTAGCAGCTGCCCACTAATTGCTGGGCAGCTGTGAAAATGAGCCCTGGCACCAGCGTGCCTCCTGAGCCCCTCTCTGGGACTCTCTAATCATATGCCAACACATTGCAGCTGCCCACGCTGGTGCGGCGCAGCTGTGAAGCACAAGAGGCACTGGCCCGACAGTGCCCAGTTGGGAGCCCCACTCCGGGACTCCTGAAGAAAAACTGCCCAACGTTGCAGCTGCCCGCAATCGCGGCGCAGCTGTGTCCAAGAGAGGGAGAATGGCACCAATGTGCCGGTTGGAGCCCCACTCCAGGGCTACTAAATCCAAAATGCCCCAAACGCTGCAGCAGCCCGCATCTGCGGCGCCGCTGTGTAAATAGACACACACGGGCCCTGGCGCGTTGGAGCCCCCTCCGGAACTCTGAAATTCAAAATGCCCCCCACTCACCGGGCTCTTCAGGGTCTTCCTCCGGTGCAACGCGGGGGAGGCGGCGCACCTCAGCACCCGGGGGAACTCTCCACTGACCCCGTTGGCCCCAAGACCCACAGCGTACCCCGGGGCAAGGGACACTCACCCGGTCTCCTGCGGGACTCTTCTTGTGGCAGTCACCGGGTCCCACGAGGCTCCAGTCTTCTTCCTCAGCGCCTCCTTCTCCGGGCTGCAGGCTCGGCAACCCACGGGGCTCTCTTCAGCTCACGAGAGCCCCACCAACAACAGAAGCACCTCTCCGCTTCTCTCGACTGCGGGGGCATGAACCGGCGGGGTCGGCTCCCGCTCCGGTTTTAAAATAAGCAAAGGTGTGGGGCTCTCCTCGTTCTTCCAGGAGCCCCGCCAACCGTAGCAGCACCTCTCCGCTTCCTCTTTGCTCACCGGGGCTCCCTCGTCACCACGGGAGCCCCGCCCACCTCCAGGCACCGGGTTGCCTGACTTCCTTTTCCGGCGCTCCTCTCTCGGCGGCTCGGACCGCGGCGGTGATTCATAACAGGAGAACGCGGGGTAGGCTCCCGCTAAGCAGGCAAAATGCGGGGTGGGCTCCCGCTTCTTTCCCCTCCATTAGGGGGGAATCCCCACATCGGGATTCCCTCGGGAAAGATCGCAGCGCAGCGCTGCGGAGCCCTCGTGCTCCTTCTCTTTATCAGATCAAAATAAAGCGCTCACAAGGCGCTAGAAGCATGAGTCCTTCATCAACAAGCATAAGTCCAAGCAGAAATGTTCTTCTAGGTCCAGGGGCACAGCTGGGCCCAGGGAGGCCAGCACACAGGGTCCTCCAGCAGGGAAGTAAGCCCCCATGGCGGTTCCTCCTGGGCCCCAGCAGTAGCACGCCCCCAAGTCAGGTACAGCACACCAGCACAAGAACATTTTCATGGGGTCACAGCCCCTACCTTTATACACCAAATCTCTTTGTCTGCAGGACAGGGCATGGGCGAACCAGATGCAACTGGTTCAGGGGGGATTTGGAGCACTTTGTTTTCCTAGCTCCTCTTCCCCTTTGTCAGGTGGGGACTAGGTGCTCAGACGCACCACAGGGGGCGGAGGCAGCATTGTGCAGGCTGGGCACAGTCCTATTCAGAGTCAGGGGATTACTCCTCCCACTACTCCCAGCACAGATGTCCCATTCAGCCTAGTGCTGACTCACCCTGCCCCTCCTGGAGCCACACACACCTCACAGCCCCTGTCACTCACAAGCCAGACATGCAATTCACATCAGGCAGGAAGACACATAGCACACAGAAATGCCAACTTCTAAAAGTGGCATTTCTAAAATAGTTATAATAAATCTGCTCACACCATTGCGCAGCATTTATTATCACTATTCCAAATATACCAAACTTGACCACGCTGCGCCTCTCATATCAGGAATTACCACTGAAACACTTATCAGGGAATCCCCAATGCATTCCTATGGGAGGGCAGCCCCACAGTAGTGAGAAACCAAAAATGGCTGTTTGTCACTACCAGGACATGTCACACACTTAACGTACATGTCCTATCTTTTACCTACAATGCACCCTGCCCATAGGGTTAGCTAGGGCCTACCTTAGGGTTGACTGACATGTAGTAAAAGGGGGGTCACGGACATGGCACACACTTTAGGTGTCATGTCACAGCGGCAGTAACACTGCGCGCACAGGCCCTGCAATGGCAGAGACCTGAGAGAGGTTTGAAAGGCTACTTTGGTGGGTGGCGCAATCAGCGCTGCAAGCCCACCAGTAGCATTTAATTTACCAGCCCTGGGTATATGGGATACCACTTTACAAGGGACTGACAGGTAAATTAAATAGGCCAAACAGGTGTAGACCAATCTTACCATATTTAACACAGAGAGCACACGCACTTTACACTGGACAGCAGTGCTAAAGTGCCCGGAGTCCTAAAACCACCAACACCATGTCAGAAAAAAGGCTAGGAGAAGGCAAAAAGTTTAGGGATGACCCTGCAAAAAGGGCCAAGTCCAACATACATTAAAAAGCGTGGGACTCATGGAAGATCCCTGAGGCACTCCATAGCTAAGCGGTAGAGACCTGGAGGTAGCATCACCCGCAAAGACCTGAAATGTCCTGCCACTGAGGAAGGATTGGTCCAGGAGATAGCTCCCCCTAGCACCCCAGCCCTCCTAAGCCTTTCAATAAGGATGTTAAAATTAACCGTATCAAAAGCGGTGCTGAGATCAAGGAGGATAATGGCCGCTGCTCCTCCCTGATCAATTATCTTTTTAGCTTCTTCTACTACGGCAATCAATGCGGATTCTGTTCCATGTTGAGGGCGGAAGCCCGTCTGGGAGTGGTGTAAAAGCTCATGGGTTTCTAGGAAGGATGATAGTGTTGAGTTTATATGCTTCTCCAAGATCTTACTCAGCATGGGTAGTAGGGATATAGACCGATAGTTGCTCAAAACTTCCAGGTTTAGGTTTGGCTTTTTCAACAAAGCTTTTACCATGGCGTGTTTCCATACCGGAGGGACCAGTCCATTGGTGATGGAAAGATTTATCACCTCTCGTATGACCGGTAGTACGACATCTTTCACCTTACCCAAGATATGAGGGGGGGCAGGGTCTATAGGGGAGCCAGATTTTATTTGCCCAAAGATGTCCGATAGAGTGTCCATATCCAAAAGTAGGAATTCCTCCAAGGTATGCTTGGTATGCTCCACCTGCCTAGTTGTGTTGGAAAAGGCCTGATCACTGTCATCAGTCACAGAGGCGACAAGATCGCTAGGCCTTGGGGAATCTGGGATCGTATTATATATGGTCTGAATTTTTTCCTGGAAGTATCCTGCAAGTTTGTTATAACGTTCGGTAGTTAAACCTGTAGAGGTATCCAGGGGAGGGAGCTCCAGGAGAGTCTTCGTCCAAGGAACTGAGGAGCTGCTCAGTGACAAGTGCAGATTCCATACTATGCCCAGTCCTGAAACCATTTTGGGAGGCATCCAGGATGTGGTAGTCATTCAGGAATTTGGTCAGAATCCCATTAACATATCTCTCTGTAATTTTGGAAAGGAAAGGGAGGAGTGACTTATGGTGTTTTCGGCTGATTTGCCTCCTGAAGTTCTTGCTGCCAAAATAAGATCACAGGATGCAGTAAAATCAGCAGGAACCATTTTAAGAAACATCCAGAAAGATTTTGATTTTGGACTTAATGACACATTTTGTGATGCCCCACAGCTCTGCAAATCATGGGAGTCAACAAGAATGCCTGATGTTGTCTTAATATTTTTTACATCATTATTTAATATCAGCAAAGCAAAATTGTTACAAACTACAGTTCTTTATTTTGAAACAGAAGCCGACAACATTGATGATCGCTTAGAAGATATAAGAGAAGTGGAAGACAATCCCATGAACTGTTAGGCTTATGCTGTGCAAATGTACTGTCTTTTCCAAATCATGTTTTATGAATTACATCATGGCAAAAAGAAAACTCTGCTACACATGATGACCGCCCAGGCAATCTGTGACAAATGCAAAAGTAGAGAGATAATCACTTCAATGAATAGGATTGGTGTATCAACAAGTTATAATGACATAGTACGGAGCAGGAACTTGTTAGCAGCTCATGCTGTAAAATCTTGTGAACCCGGCAGCACACCACTTCCAAGTCACTTTACCAGGAAAGGATTTACAATTGCTGCTCTTGATAATTTTGATTTTGAAGACAGCTCTTATTTGTCTGGAACATCCAGGACACATGATACTGCCATGGTGCTTTTTCAAGACTGTACCAATGAAGTAGCTGCTGGAAAACAAGCGGTGTCAGCTGTAGCATAAACAAATAAAGCTGCAAACTTATAACCCAACTGAATTGCCAACATGTGCAAAATCACTTCAAGCCATCAACATGTCCCAGTCTACCAGAAAGTTTCAAAGTGGCAGAGGGCATGGATTTTCTTCTACCTGATGCTGCTGTCCGTAAAGCTGATTTAACTGAATTTATCATATTGCTTATTCGGTACAGACTGAAGGATGAAGAAAAGCCAGTTCCTTCGTCGGCTGGGATTCATGCTTTGAACTCTCAGAATACCGACCCACTGAGGAAGGTTGAGCTTTTACCAGTAATATCATCTCCAGTCACAAACTACGCAACAGTATACACAGCTCTAAACGATTTCCAAAATTGGCGTGCTCAGCTTGAAGACCAGGCTATCTTGCATTTTCTGCGATGAAGATGTTTTCCGTATTGTAGCTGACATTTTTACGAGCAATCCAGTAGAATTTGATGATCTTTATCCAATGATGTTCATTTTCCACATGACAAAAGTTGTGTTGCGGTGTGCAGAAAGGTCTCAGTGGATGTGGCATAGACAATGCACTTATTGAGGCTGAAATCTTTGGAAGAAAAACTGTCCGGTCGGTATTGAGCAGAACTCATTATGTTCATTTGTTACAAGGTATGCTCAACATATCTGAGGCTATAGAAACTGCGTTAAAATGCTTTCTGGAACAAGAATGACAAATTAGGTTTTGCATTTCTTATCTCAGAAATGAACAAGGTACAGGGTGCACTTCATTCAAAATACTTAATGCAAAGACAGGCAATGTTCAATGCACCCAGTTCAAAATCAGAAAACCAAGTTCGTAGAGTTTGACAAAGAATGTGAAGAAAAATCGGAACTTTGCAAGTACTGGGGAACTGTTATACACGGTAGTTCATTTGAAAAACTTGGTTCATGCTGATCAGGAAGGTGATTGGGAGCTGCACGTGAAGACTGTGGAGTAACTGATTACTGAGTTTCACGAATTTGATTCAATAAACTACCTTAGATATGGGTCCTGGTATTTGGAAAGAGTGAAGGAGCTAGTGGTGGAAATACCATACCTCGACAGAAAATTCATCCAAAGACATTTTGTGGTGAAAGAGAGAGAGAGAAGGTTCAATGCTGTGGCTCAAGATATGAAACTGGAACAGACGACCCAGAGATCACAGAAAAGCTCCTATGGAATTGTTGGTCAGATTCGTAAAAGTGAATATGTTGCTCAATGACAGCTAGTTTACCATGCAGTTCTTTCTATTTGCAATGTTTTCAGAGAGATGATAAATTCAAAATTAATGGACCATCGTGAAACTGTTCCTCACCATGAATTTGTGGGAAAGAGAGGGGAACGTTTTAATAAACAGCCTTCTTAATTTCATGCAGCAGCAGGGAAACCCCTTTGAAATGACTGAGCCTGTACAACTATACAACTTCGTGACCAAACAAGATGTGGATAACGATATAAAGACACGTCTACTAGATGTCCTGGAATATGGATTGAAACATTACGTAGAACTGAAGCAGGAGAGATTTGTATTTGAAATAGACAAAGCTGTTTGACATAATCACTAAAGCTAAACTTCCACACTTTAATTGTCATAGTAAGAGTTTCGTCCAACCAGCCACTACAAAACAGATTACAAAAAACAACTTTCGCAAGCACATAGAGAGATAGCTGTAGCAAATGAAAGGGGGGAATTTATCAAGGACATTCTGTTGCATGATCTTCTTCCAACAAACGCATTATTTGATGAAGATGCTGCAACCAAACCAGTGAAGTACAAACTCGTACAAGAACTCGGAAAAACCCTTCACCTGAAGAATTTGAATTCAAAAAGGTGTCTTCATTGGAAACTGAAGTTGTTGTGGACTATAGGTCACAATTGCAAATGGTCCAGATTTCATCCATGCAAAACTTCAGGAGGTTGTTCAGACTGTTCTACAGATATCAAAGTCAGTGTGCACCTTGCAGGAACTGCACATTGTCTTTGACAGTTATCTTGAACTATCTGTCAAAGAATGTGAGAGAAACAGACAAATGTCTACAAGTGGAGAAATTGACCTTGCCTGCATCAAAAATTTGGCACCTATACCTGTGCAACTTGATTTTTTTCTGGTCCTCAACATCAAACAAGAGGAGCTTGGAGATATTAACTCACCAAAGCATTGCTGATGCTTCACTGAACACTGAATTTCCAATTATTGCAAGTGGAATGATTGTTAATGAGGAGTTGGTGCCTGCACAGATATATTCCTAAGGTACGGGCCATACTTTTCAAGAACTTATCAGCAAATTGGAGGAAGCTGACCTTCGTGTTGTGCCACATTTTGAGTGGGCTGTTCGAAATGGTTCCAAACGAATCATTGTACTGTCAAATGACACAGATGTTATTATTGTGCTACTTGGATTTGTTGCAATGTTCATAAATCAAGGATTGTCAGCGTTATGGCTACGTTATGGAACAGGCGAGAAAAGACACTCAATCCTGCTTCATATTCTGTGCAAAAAACTTGACCCAGGGATGCGCAGTGTTCTTATCAGGGCGCATATTCTTATGGGTGATCAGACTATGAGCAAAATTGGAACAAAGCTTGGAGCTTTAACTTCTGAACCTGTGAAGTTTCTAAAAGGATTAGCTGAGACAGAAGAAGAATGTGACTTTAAAGATGTAGAAAACTACCTTTTGTGTGTGTGAAAAAAGAGTTCTGACTGTCACACATTTGACGATCTTTGGTACAGTGAGTTCAAGAGATCACTCCCGCTAAGTGACTTTCCACTGACCTCATATTCTGTGCGTGGACACATTAAAAGAGCATTCTACTTGATCAGAAGATGTGTAAATGTTTTGGATCATGCATATGTAGAGAAAGATCCGTGTGAATTTGGTTGGAAAGATATTGGAGGGGTGCTAAAACCTACAAAATTCCTAAAGCCTCTACCCACAGAACTTACACGTACATGTACTTGCAAAACCTGTGTTACAAAAAGATGTCGCTGTCGAGATGCTCTTCTCAAATGTTGAACATTCTGCAAATGTACCACGAGCGATGGCCGAAACAAATAAATAAAGTGAACTATGAAAATGTGTCTAAAACAAGAGTGATAAACAATATTTTTTTTCATATTCAGATCATAACTGTTGTTTGGTATATACATAAAAGTATTAAAAAAACATTATTATTTGTTTCATTTCTGTATATGTCTCTTCTTCCTCTATTATAGCTGCCATTTTGGAAAATGGCAGAAGCGTTGCTCTGAGGAGCTCTTTTCTGTCTTTATCAGACTACCTGACCCCCAAAACCTATGTTTTGACACCAAAATGAAGTATGTAGGTCTCATGGTTCCTGAAATTTTACATCATAACTGCAACACATCCACCATTTTTAAAAATGTCTTCCAGAAAAATTTGTCCCAGATCAGCAATGTCTACCCAAGCTACCTTACTTCTCTAATGATCGAAAAACACAATTCAAAAATGAAATATTCTGGACAACAATTTTTTTACAGCGGTATATTAGGGGGCCAGGATTAAATGGTGTAGCCTCTCTAACTAGCAACACGTATATATGAAAACATAAAACATTTGCAACATTCATGAAAATGGGTCTTCCGATGGTCTGTCGTCTCTCCTCCCATTTTTCACGGTAAACATTCATGCCAGTGAGAAGTTATCTAAAAGTTTCTAATATGTCTTGCACTACATACAAGAGGGAAGGCTCTCATGAGAACCTTTGCAGGCCTATTCTGTTAGCTGTTGTCAGTATCCCATTGTGTGGACAAAGGGCTAGTCTAAAGCAATGAAACATTTCTATCAGCAAGTCTTGATGAGACCATGTTAAAACAATATCTTCAATTAGCTCAACATTTCATTATAAAGTATAGCAGAGTACAGTTTAGTGAAATCATACAGTGTGAGGAAGTAAAGAAATACATTTCTCTAAGAGCAGCATATTTTAAAGTGATCAACGATTTTACAGTCAGAGGATTATATCAGCAGTTCTAAAAGGCATTTTATTTAAATGTCAAAAAGAAGTCGAAAAATATTTTCAGGCCTAGTCGTAGAAGCACAGTCAGTAGGAATGAAAGCCCACTGCTTATTTAAGCTGCATGTTTATTTTTACATGTTCAAGAAAGCAGCTTCTCCTACGGTTTAAAGCTACATGATTTATTTATCATAATTTAAAGAAGCATTTCTATGTTTTATCTTTCTCTTCTACAGATACAACAAAGTTAAACATATTTTCTAATGTCAGGCTCATTTTCTTCAACGTTAACCGAAGTACATTTTTATGGAAAATTTAGACTTTAACACTCACACATGACAATGATTTTGCTGGCTCTGCGAGACGATGTGAAAAATTGAGGGAAGGTGATACAAGAGGCGAGGGAAGTAACTGACGAGGGAGAGCTGAGGGAAGGGGCGAGAAAAGGGCAAAAAGTGAGACATTGGATGGAGAAAGAGGGGAGAGCTGGTGTTTCTATGTCTGTAGTTTTGTAAACCTTTGACAACACTTCTCAACTCAGAAATCAAGCAAAGAAAGTCATACTGAAGTGAGCTGATATACTGCTGCAACAGCTCTCGAAAACGTCATGTGCCCTCTTTGTTTTCAACATATCCCCTACTATTTCGGCTCCCACCAGAGTCAAGCCAAGTGGCCCTTCCCATCCTTACATTTGCTGGCTCGCCAATCTGGCATCTCTATCTGCCAGTGTCACTGTGCCACATGCTGCTGCTCGCATCTGACAAAGCATCTAGAGGCTGAGACTGCAGACGACAGCCAGCGCCACAGCAGCGCCAAGAGGCCAAGTAAATGGGGAGCCCGACGGCCGGAACTATGCAAATAACAAGTGCCTTGAGGCAAGTCCGCTTCTGTCACTGGGTGATCTACTTAGCTGGGATGGGGGCGTTGTGCAATAGTTTTCAGGCAGCAATAAAAATGCCAAGATAACTGGTGAATATTGTACCTACTGGAGACAAATTGGAGTTTTTTCTAGTGGCAGTTTTGACTCATCTAAGGTAGTGCAGAGGGTTGATATGCCTGCTGAAAACAGCATGTACTATGCAGATCACAGAACAGTATTTTATGAGTATAGCTCTTTGTTTTACCGCTTTTGTCTCAGAGACCCTTTTGTCACTGTGCAGTTCATAAATTACAATTTTAATCTAGGTTATAAAGTTATGTTTTTTCCCAGTCTTTCATTATCCTAATTCTGCTAATTCTCAAATATGCTTGAAAATGCACCATTTGCCCTCTATTTTTTTCAAACTTTTCTCATGGGAGATCCCCACCGAACCCCCCTTAAGATGGTTAGGCTCGCTCGCCGCTGGTCACTCACCCCGAATATTTACGCACACCACTTTCAAATTTCATCAACCGCTACAGGGCAGCAATATTCAAAACTGCTCAATTATTAAATAAATCTATAATTGCTTGTCAGTAAGCTAACAAAAAGAGCAAGTACGCCCACATTTTAGAGTGCAAGAGAACCTCTGTCTGCATACAATGGTCATCATTACCTAGACGTGATTGAAACAAAAGTGTGCTGCACAATTCTTATGCCAATAGTAAATGAAAACGACACATTTTTTTCCACCATGTCCACATTTTTGGGACTTTGCTCATAAGCATTCTTAGATAATGAAAGGTTAAGACCACAACTGTCCATGGTACAAAAATCAACTTGTAAAAAAGGAATGAACACCTCTAACTCTCAAGTTAGAGGTGTGGGGAGAGGATGTGGTCCGTCGGCTACATTGCCGACTTTGGTGCTGGAAACCAAGGTTCGAGCCTCGGGGTCGCGTCCACATCCTGTGATTCTGGGCAAATCACGTAATCTCCCCGTGCCTGAATGTGTCCTTGTGTAACGTAACCGGTGCTCATGTAAAGCACTCCAATACCTTCGGGTCGAGTTCGCGCTATATAAATCTGCATTAAGAAAATAAAAAGTAAATCTTGATTTGGGCGCAAACTCGTGAATGCACCATAATCAGGATTATAAATCTTTCATTGAGTAACATAACCTGTACTGTTTGCCTGAACAATTTTTGTCAAGTAAAAACTGGTTTAAATCATGCAGGTGAACAGCATACATTTCAAGTTTGTGCACCTGGCAATGGGTGGGGGGGGAGACTTGCATATTTAGAGCGTTATCCCCCATTCTGAGGTCTGAAACGTTTTGTGCAGTAATATCAAACCTGCTAAATGCCACATATCCAATATCAGAAGTTGCAGCTTTGATATTACAGCGTTGAATTTTCGCAGCCCTTAGCATGAAAATCTTAATGTTGACTACGTCATTAATCATAAATCAGCCTTTATGATGACGGTAGTCCCTACACTCATACAAAGTATGAGGACCTGATTCACAAAGGGCCTCTGCACTTGTGGCGGAGGCCCTGCAGTCATGGGGGAGTCTCAGCACTCGGGCAGAATCTCCGCAGTGAGAATTCTCATTGTGGAGATTCTGGCCCGATTGCGGAGACTCCCCTACAACTGCAGGGCCTCCGCCACAAGTGCGGAGGCCCTTTGTAAATCAGGCCCGAAGTGTTTTCAGTCAAAAATCTCATGTATTTTCATTAAAAAATAGCAGCCTTCTGTCCTCACAAAGCTTATGAAATTATTAAATTGATTGTATCACATATTTCAGTACCATGAATAGTAGAATGCCATTATGAGGTGGGGGGGATCTTTCCACACTTCTTATTGGGATATGTTAAACCTGTCAGCTTTAGGGTGGTTTTCCCCCAAACATTTTGCCTTCCTCCTTAAGTTTTGCTGATCTCATTTTTGCTAGCCTTTGGGCTCTGCACACTTTACCCCTGCTAACCGGTGCTAAAGTGCATATGCTCACTCCTAAAAGCAAAGTAACATTGGCTTATTCCCAAATGGCATATTTAATTTACTTATAAGTTCCTAGTAAAGTGGTACTACATGTATCCAGGACCTGCAAATAAAATTCTACTACTAGGCATGCAGCACTTATTGTGCCACCCACTTAAGAAGCCCTTTAAACACATTTCAGACCTGCCATTGCAGACTGTGTGTGCAGTTTTAAACTGCCATTTCAACATGGCAAAATAAACCTTTTGCCACACCCAGTCCATCCTTTTTTTTTTTGATAATCAAATTTTTTATTGGTTTATAACTCTCACAACAAATCAGCCAAAGCACGGAGGACAGTGAATTGATTACATTTTCACAGTTAAAATCTCCCACATTTCCACACCCCATAAGACTTGCACAGCCACAGTTAGTAATGAGACAAATCAGTCTGACCCTTCCATAGGACCTACCCATTTCCCCCACACCCTTTTATATTTCCTGGGGCACCCTCTTGCCGCGTAAAGAGTTTTCTCCTGGGTCGCACACCAATCCACCCCCCTCCGCCACCGCCCAATCTCCGGCGGTTCAGGACATGTCCACGCCGCCGCTATATCACGTTTAGCCACTATCATGGCTGTGTTGAAAAATAGCTTGTCACTCCTGGATCCATCCAACCCATCTGTGATTCCCAGTATTGAGTGCCTTGGGTCATGAGGAACCTCCCAGCCCAGGACCGCCGTAAGCTCTTCCTCGATGGCCCCCCAAAATCGCTCTAGCCGGGGGCAGGACCAAACCACATGGAAGAAATCAGCCATGGCAGAGCTACATCTCGCGCAGGATGCATCGGGGCGCAAGTTCGCTTTGTACAGGCGCTGGGGAGTGAGATATGCTGCATGCAAGTAGCAGAGTTGGATCAATTTGAGCCTAGCAGAAGTGGTGATTGTCCTGGGGGCCATTAGGGCGTCCCGCCAGTCCTCCTCGTCGAGGGGACCCACCCATTCCACCCACTGGTCCCTCAACGTGTCTAGAGAGGTGGGAGTGTTATTGACTAGGGTGCGGTATATGCGTGAAATGCCCCCCTTGCCTAGATCCCCCAGCATTATCTGCGCCTCTGTGGGGCTGTACTCGGGGAGCCTCGTGCCGTCCGTAATGTGTGTCTGAAGGGCATGCCGCAGCTGCAAATATCTGTAGAATTGGGAAGGTTGCAGGGAATACTGGGTCTGGAGTTCCTGGAAGGAAAGCAAGTGGCCTTTAGCCCATATGTCCCCTAATTGTGTAATGCCAACGAGGTCCCATGATTCAAACCCCTGCAACCCACTAACCTCCCGAAGCCAAGCCCCCTGCCATAGGGATGTACACCGAGTTAGCTTACGCGTCCACCCAGTGTGGCGCAACGAGGCCCGCCAGGCCAGGAACACGGAACGGGTCGCATCAGGTAATCGGGACGGGATGGGTCTCCCATAGAGCATTGCTTGAATTGCCGGCAGTCCCAGCTCACTCAGTTCGAGCCGATAGGCTGGATCTGACCAGCCCCCGTTAAACCAGTTGTGAACCACCAGGAGACGTGCAGCCAGGAAATAAAGATATAGGTGTGTCATTCCCATGCCCCCGTCAAAGGAGGGGATCCGGCAGGTAGACAAGGCTAGGCGTGCCCTCCCCCCGCTCCAAAGGAACTTGGTGGTTATACTGCCCAGCTCCCGGAACCAGGTTCTGGGGAAACAGAAGGGGGTATTTTGGAGGACGTAAAGAAATCTGGGGAGTATCATCATTTTAAACATGGCGACCCTCCCCAGAGGGTTAAGAGGAAGCGTCTTCCATTTAGTGAGATCTTCCTTGGCTTTCTTGACTAGTGGGGCGACATTAAGCGCCCAGCCCAGATCAGGAAGAAGGGTGATCCATATCCCCAGGTATTTAAAGGATTGGCGCCGAAGCGGTATAGTGGATTGCCAATCGAAGCATTCCCTAGAGAGGTGCAGCGGGATCAGGACTGACTTCCCGGGGTTCAGCCGGAGCCCAGAGGCCTGTCCGAAATAGTCTAGAATCTGGAGGCAGTGTGGCCCCGAGGAAGCTGGGTCAGCCAGGAAAATCATGACATCGTCCGCGTAAAGTGCGATCTTGTCCGCTTCTGTATTGGGCCATTTCCACCCACTGATACGGTCCTCCGCCCGCACCAGAGAGGCCAGGGGCTCCATGGCCAGGGCGAACAGCAGTGGTGAGAGGGGACATCCCTGCCTAGTACCTCTGCTGATAGGGAAGGCCTCTGACAGTGCACCGTTGACCAACACCCGTGCTCGCGGGTGGGCGTAGAGGACCCGAACCATGGCCCAGAATTTGGGCCCCATTCCCATTTCGGCCATCACGTCCTGCAAGTACTCCCAATTCACCGAGTCGAACGCTTTTTCAAAATCTATTGATAGGAGGGCCAAATATGGGGTGAGCAAGTGTGGGCGGGCTAGAGCCAGTTGCAGTCTACGGAGGCAGTGCCGGGTCCCACGTTGGGGCATGAAACCGCATTGGTCTGGGTGGACCAGGGAAGCCAAATAGGGCTTTAAACGTTGGGCCAGAATGGCAGCATACAATTTCACCTCCGTATTCAGAAGGGAGATAGGGCGGTAGTCCGCACAGCGACGCGAGGGAGGCTGGGATTTTGGGAGAACCACGATGGTGGCAATATCTGTTTCAGTCAGAAAAGAACCTCTTTCCATTGCTTCCTGGAACAAATCGGCCAGACGGGGCACTAGAATTTCGCGATATGCCGCGTAATATTCTTGTGGAAGGCCATCTGGGCCCGGTGTCTTGCCCGAAGAGGTAATGGAGATCGCTTCCTCGATTTCCTTAAGAGAAATGGGCCGTTCCAAGTCCTCTCGGGCGGTTTCTTCCAAGCAAGGAAGACGCGCCTTGCCGCGCTCAAGGAGGCCGAAGAGCGAGAGGTCAGAGGCACGTGCTGTGTATAAACCCTGATAATAGGAGGCGAAGGTGTTGGCCATCGCCGTAGGAGTGCGGTGCACCGTTCCGACCTCATCTGTCACCTCTGGGATAATGCGATTCGCCCTAGGGTAGGTGGCTAGCCTATGCAGGATCGTACCGTTCTTGTCGCCCCAACCATAAATCCGTGCCACCGACGACCTCCATAGGAGCTTGGCGGCGTCCAAAGATAGTTGTTTAATCTCGTCCCGGAGGTGAGCGAGTTGTTGGGCCTGGACGGCATCATTAGACAGGGGTACCGTTTGCTCCAGGCGAAGCGCCTGCGCATCCCTCGAGGAAATTTCTTGCAGTTGTGCCTGCCTTTGGCTCTTGAGCTGTCCCTTCGTGACCCCCCGGATAGTTGCCTTTCCCGCCTCCCATAAGGTACCTGGATAGGCCACGGAGCCCTCGTGGGTGAGGAAATAGTGCCTGAGTTCCGTCCCCACTGCCTGCTTAAATCCTTTGTCCTGGAGGAACCATGCGTTCAGTCTCCATGTTTGGCGGGCAGAAGGAGGGGGGGTTCCTGTGCTAAAAAGCACTGGGGAGTGGTCCGAGATACCACGCGGAAGGATGCGGGCATCAACGATCTCCGAGCATTCAGGTGCAGAGACAAAGATCGCATCTATGCGCGCCTGTGTGTGATGGGCCGCCGAGGTGTGAGTAAATTGCTGTGAGCGGAGGTGCCATATATGCCTTGCATCACAGAGGCCCAACGAATCTGACCAGTTCCGAAGCTGCCTCGCTTGTGCCGTACGGGAAACCGAAGGAGGACCTGTGGTGTCAATGGCCGGGGCTGAGACTGCATTGAAGTCGCCTCCAACAATCGTGGTGCCCAGAGGCATATTGGTCACCAGAGCTGCGGTATGGGTGAGAGTAGGCGTTAGCATCGATGGGGGGGCATAGACAGATATCAGATTGATAGGGGAGCCGGCGAGTGAGCCACAGACTGATACAAATGATCCCTGCGGGTCGTGAGTCACCTGGGAAGCGACAAAGGGCAGCGTGCGCCTCAGAAGAATTGCCACCCTGCGGGAGCCCCTGGAGAAGCCGGAGTGCCATATTCTATCGTAACCATAGCGTGCCAGAAAGGGACAGTGGTTCCCGAGGAGGTGTGTTTCTTGGAGCATGAGGATGTCTATGTGGAGGCGTTGTGCATAGCGCAGGACTGCCGTGCGTTTATGTCGGTCAAGAAGACCATTAACGTTCCACAATAGCACGGGAGGGATGCCTCAAGTGTAACACCAACAGTCATGTCCGAGGGCAGTTATCCTTGGATGTACCGTTTGACAGGGGTGTGCGCGGGTGCATGGGAGCCCGCAGATGTGTAGAAAATTGCTTGCAGTAGGGTCATACCCATCCCTTGTATAGGGACCCTGTGTCATTCCGTGGGTGCTGATACAAACAACCAACCAAATAATAACATAACAAAAGAAACTTCCCCAAACCTCCCCATCTCCCCCACCCCCCACCCTACACTTCGAGAACGGAAGCATCTGTCGACCCCCCATATGAACAGTACCAAACTAGAACGTTCGTATTGGATGCGTGGAGGACCCCTCCAGAAGGTCGGATAGGTAGTGAATCGGCAACAGTAGTAAATGCTAAACTTGAAAGTCTGCCAGTGACATGGAGCCCCAGCGCGGCAGCACTCCGCCCCAGCGTTCAGTGATCAGCTTGACAAGGCCACCAGGCTCTCAAAGAGTCAGAGTACGAGAGAGGTCTGAGTCTGGTTTGGGCGAGCCCATCCAGGACGGCGACGAAGGCAGCACAGGGAGGTCTTCTACGGAGCGGTGCCTGCTGCGCGGCGGGGAACCCGACTGGCTGGAGGAGTCCCGGGACCTCCGAGCCACCACGCTCAAGGATCTAGGTGCTATCCGAGACTGGCGCCTCCTACGAGATTGCGTACGGCGCCGACGCCGGTGCTCCGGCGACCCCGGCCCCCGGGACTGGGAGCCTCCGGGCCCCGGAAGAGGGGTCTGTCCCTGCCGGACAGGGCGCTCCTCCGTCAGCCAAGTCCATGCTGTTTGAGGTGACTCGAAGAAATGAGTTTGGCCTTGAAAAATGACTCGTAGGCGTGCAGGGAACTGGAGTTGATACTGGAGACCAAGGGCCCGTAGCTTTTGCTTAACGTTAGTGTAGGAGCGCCGGAGTTCCTGCACCTCCCTAGTGTAGTCTGGGAATACCATGATGGTATGGTTTTGAAACTTGAGTGGCCCTGTAACCCATGCGGCCCGCAGGATAGCGTCCCGGTCTTTGAAGTTAAGGATTTTCAGGATGATGGGGCGAGGCGGAGCACCCGGGGGCGGCCTGGGCGCCAGGGACCTATGGGCTCTCTCCACTACGAACCATGACGATAAGGTGTCCTTAGGCATCCATGCTGTAAACCAGTCTTCGACGAAGGTGGCCGTCTGTCCCTTCTCGACCCCTTCAGGAAACCCCACCAGGCGGAGATTATTACGGCGGGCGCGGTTTTCAGCATCTTCGGCCCGTCGGTGAAGCTCCTTGGTGTGAGTATTGAGATGGGCGACTTGCTCCTTTAGTTGGGAGATGTCGTCCTCCGCGGTGGAGATACGGGATTCAGCCTCCGTCAGCCTCGCAGTGGCATTACGGAGGTCCTGCCGGAGGAGGGACACGTCCACCTTAACCTCCCCAATCTTCCCCTCAACGGACGCCTGCGAGGCGCTAATGGCCTGAAGGATAGTGTCTAGGTCCCTATCTTGTGGAGGAGGGAGGCCCCCTTCAGCTCTTCCAGGGGGATCCTGCTCCGAGGTAGTAAACCGGTCCATTTTTGTCTGCGTGGGAGCCGGTGCGGCCTTGGAGGCCCTGTCTCTCCCCATGACTTGCAGTAATTCCAATCGCTGGGCGGGCGACGAGGGGTCGACACAGGGAGGGAGTCAAGCAAGCTCAGGGGCCCTGCCAGGAGGTCGGGACCCCGCCAGATCACAGAAGGGTCGAGCTGTCACTCGGGGTCCACCCGAATCGCCCCGGATTGCCACCCGATGAGATGGCTGTTTGCGGTGGCCCCAGAAGGCGTAGCCTCCCAAGCACAAAGCCCGACAGGCCCTGTCCCGCCAATGCTCCAACTCAGTCCCCCGAACCCACAGACCCCGGCCCCGCCCATCAAAAAGGGGGGCACCACATGGACCCGGAGGGATATGCAACAGCGGGGGGGCCCAAGTGCGTCTCCTCACTCGCCCTGCCGCCCGACACGACAGCCGATCACCTTCCTCACACACAGGTGGGGGATGGGGACACCTTCAGGCCTAGTCGAGAGTCCAATGGTGCAGGCTGCAGGCGTCCCGGAAACAGGGGCCCAGCTCCGCCCGTGGGGCAGGTCCCACCGCAGGCTCTCGTGTCCTCCACCAGGCCTTCAATGTCCTCAGTCCCGGCCTCCCAGACCCGGGAACAGCCCCCAGCAACAGGAAGAACGTACCCGCCCGGGACAGAGAAAGGGGGGGGGCAGCAGTATCCCCCGCGCCGCTGCCCGGTCTAGCAGCCGATCCCCTGCCCCACTCACCGGATGATGCGGCTACCCTCGGTAGCGCTGATCAGTTACTCCGGGCACAGGCCGATAGGTTCAGGCCGCCAGCGTAGTCACCCAGCAGGCCTCAGTTCACGGCTGCAACTCCGGGCCAGTCCATCCTTTTTACTACATATAAGTCACCCCTAGGGTAGGCCCTGCACAGCCCAGAGTGCAGGGTACAGCGTATTTAAAGCATTGGACAAGTACCTCTAAGCTTTACATGTCCTGGTAGTCAAAAACTTGTTTTTCACTACTGCAAGGTCTGCCTGTTCCATAGGATAACATTGGAGTCACCCTATTACATTTAATAAGCTGTAGTTTCAAATGGGAACAGGTAAAGCATTCATATCTGGTGTCTTAGGAATTGTAATGAAAAATCCTCTCTTATGGTAAAGTCGGATTTTAAATTACAATTTTGAAAATGCCACTTTTAGAAAGTTGGAAAAAAAGGAAAAAAAGGGGGTTTTACCTGGACCTTGTATCATTAAATACACTTATGATTAACCGTGGAGGTCAAAGATAATTATTTTATTTGACCAAGTTTTTTACTTATCAAAATTCATTTTGTTTTTTCAAATATTCATTCAGTTGCAAATAAAGAAGACACACAAAAATATTAACAACCTTCTATACAAAAAAGTCACAAAGACCCAATCATCAAATTAATAATACATGAAATACTGTCATTAATGACAACCAACAATACATCACCACATAATGTACAACAAATACACAAAAAACAAAAGATATTGTGCAATTAAAATAATAAATCAAATGATTAGCATGTGTAATCAAATAATGAATCAAATGATTAACATAGCTTATAATCACAAAGGGAACGAAACATAGTGTCCATAACAGGGGAAAACAATTTTAAAACCCTCCGTATGGCATGATAATTGAATCTCAGTTCCTCAATGTCAGAAAAATGCCAACACATTTCAAGTCCTAGGCTACAAATACAAGGACTCTCATCAGGGCTTCTTAATTCAATGCACCTTGTTTCTGCGTGCGATGGTATTATCTGGCAAGAAGATATTAGTTTTTTCTTCAGGCAATTTGGAATCTCTTTGTGGAGAAATCTGCAGAGATAAAATATGTTCCCTGCTTGAAAAGAATACTTCCGGTAGCGTCAGTGTGCAGCGGAGTATCTGGCAAAGAAGAAAATTGCTCACAGCTTTTTCTGCCTTAATTTTGTGCCTTCGGTTTCCTCAAAAGTTCTCCATTCGGAAGCAGCTCCTACATCGTGATTTATTCAAAATACCGCATATTTAATTGTCTGGCTGTGCAACACCCTGCCTGTGGGTGTTGCAAACATATGCTTCAAATGTCGCCACAGGAGTCACCCTTGGACTTAAAGGAGCCCTGGAACTGCTTTTCAAAGTCATCACTCCGTTCAACAGGAGGCACAGCCAGACAATCAAATATGCGGTATTTTGAATAAATCACGGAGTAGGAGCTGCTTCCGAATGGAGAACGCTTGAGGAAACTGAAGGCACAAAATTAAGGCAGAAAAAGCAGTGAGCAATTTTCTTCTTTGCCAGATACTCCGCTGCACACTGACGCTACCGGAAGTATTCTTTTCAAGCAGGGAACATATTTTATCTCTGCAGGTTTCTCCACAAAGAGATTCCAAATTGCCTGAAGAAAAAACTAATATCTTCTCGCCAGATAATACCATCGCACGCAGAAACAAGGTGCATTGAATTAAGAAGCCCTGATGAGAGTCCTTGTATTTGTAGCCTAGGACTTGAAACAGCGTTGGCATTTTTCTGACATTGAGGAACTGAGATTCAATTATCATGCCATATGGAGGGTTTTAAAATTGTTTTCCCTGTTATGGACACTATGTTTCGTTCCCTTTGTGATTATAAGCTATGTTAATCATTTGATTCATTATTTGATTACACATGCTAATCATTTGATTTATTATTTTGATTGCACAATATCTTTTGCTTTTGTGTATTTGTTGTACATTATGTGGTGATGTTGTATTGTTGGTTGTCATTAATGACAGTATTTCATGTATTATTAATTTGATGATTGAGTCTTTGTGACTTTTTTGTATAGAAGGTTGTTAATATTTTTGTGTGTCTTCTTTGTTTGAAACTGAGTGAATATTTGAAAAAACAAAATGAATTTTGCTAAGTAAAAAACTTGGTCAAATAAAATAATTATCTTTGACCTCCACGGTAAATCATAAGTGTATTTAATGATACAAGGTCCAGGTAAAAACCCTTTTTTCCTATTATATGGCCCTACCTGCACTTTGTCCACTTGGGCCTAACTCCTTTGTGTTGATAACTTTTAGAAAGTTGGCATTTTCCTGCCTTAGCCATGCAGCGCCTGTAGCCTGCCCCAGCTCACATGACTAAGTGTAGCTGAAAGTTGGGCTTTGTGTATTCATCCTAGACAGCCACACACAATACAGAGTTTTGGTGTCCCTGGATAGGCCATTGCAATAAAAGGGGGTCTCTAGTTGGCAGGTTTATACCCTGTCCAAGTAGGGACCCTTCCTTCTCGTCAGGGTAAGAGGGATCACACTTCTAAAATAACCCCTGCTTACCCCTTGGTAGCTTGGCATGAGCAGTCTGGCTTATCTTAGAGGCAATGTGTAAAGCATTTGCACATAATATAGAGTAACACAGTGGAAAGACTACAAAAGGACACCACACCAGTTTTAGAAAAATAACCAATATTTATCTGAGTAAATGTAGACCAAAATGATAAAACTCCAACATATAGTCATAAAGATATGAATTTTGCAAGAATAAACTTAAAAGACAGTTCCTTGAAGTCGACTGCTCTGTCCAGGACTATCACAGCGTAGTGAACAAACAAATTCAACAGTTCAGGACAACCGTGAGGTCACGGGCCAGCTACGGTGCCAGGAAGACCTGCAAACAGTACCTTGGAACTGCAGGGCGTCATGGACCTTGCGATGAGCTCCGAAGAGGTGGTGTCATCGGTGTTGGTTCCGGAGGTCGGTTCTGGAGTCATCAGACCCGTGGAGCCACACACGTTGTAGATTGAACTGCGTGAGGTTGAAGTAAGGAGCGCTGGCATCTACAGGCATGGAGGCTGCGGTGTGAAGCAGACCGGTGCGGCATGTGGTGCCCTCAGGTTGCGGTGCAGGCAGCGACTCAGTGACGGCATCCAGTGGTGTTGGTGAGACCAGGACTGCGGTGTGAAGTGGAGCGGTGCTTGTTGGGGTGCTGACAGGTCACGCAGCAGCATCGTCGTTGCTGAAGCACTGTCATCTGTAGACGATCTGGAGTCGATGCCGCTGGCATCGGTGGGCCAAGGCTGCGATGTGGGACTGGGTGGTGCATCGTGTAACTTTGAGTGGTGCCCCCAGGCCACAGTGCAGGCAGCGGCGTCGAGGCCAGCTTGGAGCGGCATCATCGGTGAGACCAGGGCAGTGATCGGAAGTGAGGCAGTGCAGTGTGCAGTGCCCACAGGTCACGGTGCAAGCAGCAGCTCGGTGACGGCGTTGTACGGCGTCGGTGAGACCAGGGTTGCGGTTCAAAGTGTGGCGGTGCTCGTTGTGGGGCCAACAGGTCATGGAGCTGGCAGCAGCACCGTTGATGGCATCAAGTTGCTTTTTCCCTCTATGGCAGCTGAACACACACAGTTCCAGGTGCAGGTACTCTGAGGATGGTGAAGTCTTTGGTGTGCCTGAGACTTCCAACAGGAGGCAAGCTCTACTTTAAGCCCTTGGAGAAATTTTAACAGCAGGATTCAAGAAGGTTCAGTCTAGTCCTTTCACTGCCCAAGACAGAAGCAGCAACTGCAGGCCAGCCCAACAAAGCAGCAAAGGGGCAGTACTCCTCCTGGCAGCTCTTCCAGCTCTTCTTCTTGGCAGGGTCCTTAGTCCAAAAGTGTTCTAAAGTTCTGGAGTCAAGGCCCCAATATTTATACTACTTTTCTCTTTGAAGACTTAGGCAGAAAGTCCCTCTTGCTCAGTAAAAACCAGTTCTGTCCTCCCTGGTCCAGCTTCACTACAGGAGGAGAAGACAGCATTGTGCAGAGCAGCCACAGCCTATTCAGGTGTCAATGACAACTCCTCCCACCACTCTATCACAGGATGTCCCATCAGCATATGCAGGGCACACCTCAGCTTCCTTTGTGTGAGCGTCTGGAGTGAATGCACAAACAGCTCATGTCAGTCTAAAACCAGACAGGGAATCCACAAGCAGGCAGAGGCACAAAGGATGGTTAAGCAAGAAAATGCCCACTTTCTAAAAGTGGCATTTTCAAACACACAATTTAGAAAACCACCTTTACTAAAAGATGTGTTATTAAATTCTGAGCTCAGGGAGCCTAAACTCCATGTCTCTGTCTTTTCCCAAATCAGAAGTTACACTTATAAAATGTTACAAGGCAGTTCCAAGGATCACCTATGGGAAAGACAGCCTTTCAATAGTGAAAAACGAAATGCATAGTATTTCAATATCAGGACATGTAAAACACACCAGCACATGTGCTACCTTTCACATACACTGCACACTGCTCATGGGGCTACCTTGGACCTACTTTAGGGGGGACTTACATGTAGGAAAAGGGAAGGCCAGGGCCTGGCAAGTGGGTGGTCTTGCCAGGTCGACATGGCAGTTAAAACTGCGCGCAGACAACAGTGGCAGGTCTGAGACACCATGGGAGGGCTACTTGTGTGGGTGGCATAATTAGTGCTGCAGGTCCACTAGTAGCATTTGATTAACAGGCCCTGGGCACACATGTGCACTTTACTAGGTATTTATGGCAAATCAAATATGCCAGTTATGGATACACCAATCACTAATACAATTTATAGAAGGAGCACTTGCACTTTAGCACTGAATAGTAGTGAAAACGTGCGCAGAGACACTAAACCAGCAAAAACGAATTCCAGCATTCCATCAAAAACAGGAGGTCAGAAAGCAAAAAGACAGGGGAAACACGCCAACAGATGCCAGGTCTAACAGCCATCACTGGCAGGATGGGAGGGCGGAGCTAGGCACTGCCCTACTTACACTTGAATGGGCTGTGTCCTGTCTCCACACAAAGGGCTGCATACCCCCTGAAGTTAGTCTGGAGCCAGCGCAGGGAAGGCAGGTGCAAAGTTCCTCAGTACCTTTGATATCACATCAGGGTACTGGCAGATTGCTCTGACTTAAGGGGCAAAAGAGAGGTCTGCATTCTCGACCCCAGAGGGCCACTTTCAGTGTAGAGTGATGCCTTTTGGCTTAAAGAATGCCCCTGCCACCTTTCAGAGGTCAGACAATAGGGTTTTAGCTGGGAAGGAGGCATTCTGTGCGCCTACCTGGACGACATAGCCATCTTCAGTTAAAACTGGGAGGAGCACCTGATGGAGCAGGATTTCGCAAAAAGAAACTTGCTCGAATAAATACCCCCATAATACGTACTAACAGTAAGTAGTAATAGAAAATTAACGTGCACCTTACATGAACACAGGGGAAACTGCTTTGCGCATGCATGCACTAACGTGAGATAACGCATGAAAGAACTAAAACCGTATTTACATTATGCTTTGAAAGAAATGAGAAACAATGCATGACTAGGCCGCATGTGCATTTCGTAGGTTGCATGTCGCAGCTTGCTTTGAATTAATAAATAATATCGTTTTTGCATAAAGCTATGCTAGGAAAAACATTACCAGGGAATAGTGCAAAGGTGGGTGGTAAACAGTGAAAACTACATTAACATTTAATTAATTAATGTTCATTTTCCATTTGCTATAGTGAGCTGGATAAGACTCCATTTTTCCTTAAGTTGGCCGAATGAAGGAGGGGTTAGATAATTGAGTAAATGCTGTTCTGACAAAGGCACGCTGAAGCACTGAGCACAGCAGAAGAAATTAAAGGGGTTGAAGGCCAATGTGATGATCGTCTGCCAAGCGACGTGACAGACCGTGGGATAGAAGGACTTCTTTTGAAGACATTGCTCAAAACTGTATACAATTGTAACTTGGACTAGATCGTGTGAATGCACAATGTATGAGTTCATGAGAACGGGCATAAAACAATGAATAAGCCCAAATATTGGTGAAGTCACCATGGTGTGACATACCACCCCCAAAGTCCACCAATCAACTGTTTAGTTACGCTGAATGTTTCAATTGATGTGGGATGGGCATGTAGGTTTTAGGGTTTAACTGGGGTGCCTTTAGGGGTGTGGTTATGAAGTTAGGCTGGAGAGGCTGAGAGAGGGGAGATGCGTCGCTGTTCGTCGGTTTGCAGAGAGGCCTAGCTGTTCCTGTCCTGTCCTGTTCCTGTCCCTGAAATCTTTGTCCCCTGACTCTATTTCAGGGGATCCCCACCACCACTTAGGCCTGAGGGGTGGTTTTCCTACAAATCCGTCGGGTTTGTATTACTCTGACTCATTCTTACATAATTTACTTGCGAATGTATTTTTGTCTCTGAAACTTTTGTCTCTTCATCTATCCACTCCTTCATGCACAATGTCATTATTTGATTGATGAGTATGTCTCTTTTGAAATTGCTGATGTTTTTCTTTCCCTTTGTGAGTTCATTGTTTGCATTTGTGACCGTATGCATTTGAGCATTTTAACGTTTAATTTGAGATAAAACGTTATTAACTTCAACGAGAGTTTGTGGTTATTTAGTTTACGAATGATTAGCCAGATAAAAAGAGTATTACCATCAACTATTCAACTAATTGGTTCATCGACCAAGTAGGGGGAAAGTTGATGTATAAATTAGATAAGTATTTGGAAAAAATGCCATATATGAACAGATATAAGAAAGAGAATTGAACTTGCATAAAAATTGACCCCAGCGCATCAGGGATTTGGGTGTATGTGTATGGGCCATTGTTCTGCGATAATATTGAGTATCGATCCCTGATTAGGTATTTGGCCTTGCGCACTGGATCAGTTTCTTGGTAGCAGAGGACGGTTTGATTAGTTGGCAATGATTATTGATTATTGATTATATGTTTTAACTCGAAAAAGTTAGTGTCCTGTTCTATGTTGTCTAGAAGTACAGGTACGGAGATACCTGAGGAATCCCGGGAATGGAATTAGCCTGAAATAGGCAGAAGAAGAGTGTGGTAAAGAAATCACACTGCAGAAGTACTTTGGCTGTTGTAATAATACCAAAGCTACGGAGGGCTGAAGGTGTTATATTTAGGGAAATTTCGTATGTGAGTAGAGTGTCTGAGATAGCGAAGGGTCCACTTCCGAAACTCTAGCCTTATCCCCAGGGGAGTACCAAAACCTCTTTTCACACCAAAAAGTCCTCTTACGAAACTTTGGCCTTATCCCTAGAGGAGTAATAGGTCCACCCGGCGCTTGTTTGAAGAGTAAAATAGCGCTGGACGTTATTAGGACTTGTAGTGAAGAAAAACCTCTCGGAAAAAGTGAAAACTATCTCTTTATTTAGTGGAGCAGACAAGGTAGCATTGCTTTGTGTTGTTACTAATCGAATTTTTGATTAAGAGTACTTAGAGAAATATTGCCGTATTATTTTGTAAAAGGAGGGTCAGTAGAAGGAGTAATACTGATGTCAGAAAAGCCGCGCTGGCATTGGTCAGGCAGCGGGCATGTATTGAGCTGTGATTGGTTGGTTGGTTGTTGTAAGCCATGCTAGTATTGGTTGAGATTTTGCTTACGTAGTGGTGTTCTGATTGGTTGGTTGGTGTGTGTCGCGCTGGTATAGGACGAGAACTGACAAATAGAATAAGTAGAATTACGGAAAGATTCTTTGTTTGTTTTGTTGAAATACGTTAGTGTAAAGAGTCAGAAAAATGAAGTTGCTTGAGAAAATAAAGAAATTCTTCAAAAGGGATAAACCGATTGTGACTAGAGAGGGAATTCTTATTTACCCTCCAGGAACGCCTGCTTCTTATATGATGTTAGAGCAAGGATATCATACGTGTACATGGTTGGAGAATTGGGTGGAGTATACAAAGGATGATGGTCTTTTAGCTTTCCCACAGCATGGTTCGTTTAATTTGAGGATTTTGCAGAATTTGAGAAATAAATGAATTCATTAGAGCCGAATCCCAGGCCTACACAGTATGAAGCCTTAGAGGAATGGGAAATAGAAGCCTTGGTAAGAGAGAAGTATCGAGGAGGTAGGAGATACAGAAATGTAATGTCTAGGTGGTAAATAGACATAATATCGAGAAAAAAAATATCGAATGGACAGAATATCGAGTCCAAAATATAGAATGGACATAATATCGAATGGACATAATATAGTCGTTAAAAATATCGAAATTAAGGTAAGTAATATCGATTGTTAAAATATCGAAGTACATAATATAGGCATTAAAAAATATTGAATTTTTAATAATATCGAATTTTTTCTAAGTGTATTGTATGTTAGTATATGTGTTAAAAGTGTATATTAGTTGTTGTAATGTATGTTTAATTTTTTAAAGCAATGAATTTTATGTAATTTAATTTTTGCGTAATTTAATTCCGTAGCGGGTAGTGGGTTTATAGGGGAATAGAGTGGGAAGTAATTTAATTGAAATTAAGTACATATTAATAAATATTAATTGGTATTGATAATTAATTTATTGTTAATTAATTATTAATTGGTAATTAAATTTTATTAATTGGGATTTCTTTTTTTTTAATTGATTAATTGGTAATTATGTTAATTCTATTAATTAAATAGTTGTAGCGGGATGTGGGTTTATAGGGGAATAGGGTGGGAAGTAATTTAATTGAAATTAAGTACATATTAATTAATATTAATTGGTATTGATAATTAATTTATTGTTAATTAATTATTAATTGGTAAATAAATTTTATTAATTGGTAATTAATTTTTTTTATTGATTTATTGGTAATTATGTTATTTCTATTAATTAAATAGTTGTAGCTGGATGTGTGTTTATAGGGGAATGTGGGGGAAGTAATTTAATTGTAATTAGTTAATTATAGAAAATATTTTTTTGTATTGATACTTAATTTACTGGTAATTAAATATTAATTGGTATTTATTTAAATATTTATACAAATCTGGTAATGATTATTAATTGGTTGTTAATAATTTATTAATAGGTAATTAATTTTTAATAAATAATATGTATTGTATTTATAATAAATTAATTATTAAATATTTTGTAATTGGTAATTAGTGTTATTAATAATATTTATTAGTATTGATAATTAATTATTTTTTAGTAAAATATTACTTTCCCTACTGTTGCACTCACTGGAATGGGAATAGTAATTTTAACCCTCCCCCTATCCTACCCTGTCCCTACTGTTGCACTCTCTGGAGTGGAAATAGTAATTATTACCCCTACGCTATCCAACGCTTTCCCTACAGTTGCACTATTTGGAGTGGGAATAGTAATTTTTACCCCTACCCTATCCAACACTTTCCCTACTGTTGCACTCACTGGAGTGGGAATAGTAATTTTAACCCTCCCGCTATCCAACCATTTCCCTACTGTTGCACTCTCTGGAGTGGGAATAGTAATTTTTACTCCTACGCTATCCAACGCTTTCCCTACTGTTGCACTCACTGGAGTGGGAATAGTAATTTTTACCCTCCCGCTATCCAACGCATTCCCTACTGTTGCACTCTTTGGAGTGGGAATAGTAATTTTTACCTCTACGCTATCCAACGCTTTCCCTACTGTCGCACTCTTTGGAGTGGGAATAGTAAATTTTACCCTCCCGCTATCCTATGCTAAAAGTAGTGATTATTATTTTATATTATTACGTTAATATATGTATGTATTAAAAAATAAAAATGTATGTAGATTTATTTTTTACTTAAAATAATTATTTATTAATTTTAAAGTAATTTAACTAATTTTAAGTATGTTTTACTTTATTTTATTTATTATTTCATAAATTTTACATTACTTTTAACAGATTTATAAAATTTGATAATTTGACTAACTATATTTTTAACGACGATATTTTGGATTCGATATTTTTGTACTTACCTGTTTGGAGATAGGGAGTCGATATTTTGACAGTCGATATTTTGTCCACGATATTTTGTCTGCTCGATATTTGTGTGATCGATATTTTGTCAGTGATCCGTCTAGGTACCCTTTTGAGAGACGAGAGGATACAATGAAACGATGGAGGAGAGCTGTGGTAACCGAGGGTTTGTACCCAGTTTTAGTTGCTGACGAACAGTCAGGAGGTAAATGTAAGGAGAAAAAGAAAAACATAGAAACCTCAAGTGTAAGAGATGGTGTAAACGATTCAGATGATGAGTTATTAGAGGATTTTATGACCAAAAGACCCCCGCCATATCAAGAAAATTCAGTTGAGGTGACTCCGAATGCACCCTTTATGGGAAATCCATTACTCCCACAGATTGCGGACATGGCTAGGATAATGCGAGAAAAAGAATTTAAGATGCTAAACAAGGCAAATGTAGAGCAGATTCAGAAAAAAAATCAGTTGAGTCTAAATGCAGAAGCATTGACGGTACCGGTGACAATAGGTCCTGTAGTTCCTTTATTTGGAGAAAACCAGAATACACCTAAAGTACATACGCTAGCAGTTCCAATGAGTAATGTCAGGAGCGGAATGGAGACGGTAGTCAATGAGAATAGACAAGCTGACACAAATATTACATTGTTAGATCTTCATGTTTGTGAAATGATAACGGAAACCCCTAGAAGAGGTATACAAATAAATCCCAGGAGAATAGGGACAAATGTCACTCCAATGACAGGGAGTTCAGCAGGTCCTTGATCAGAAGAATTGAATGATTGGATAAAGGGAATGGAAAAGAAGGAGCCTCAACCACAGAGTATAAATGTGAGTCTATTGAAGGTAGATTTGGAAGAGATGATTATTGGTACAATAAGTCCAGACAGAATATTGTTTTTGTGTAAAAGCATTACTTGGAGAGCAAGGAATCTTCATGAGAAAATATATGAAGCTGCTAGTGAGTATGGAATAGACATAGAAAAGTCAAAGGTATTACAGAAATCGTACAGATTGGCATTTACTGAAAAGGATCAGGAGAGTTTGAATGTGTCTGGGAAAAGGTTACAGATAAAAGATTTGATGAACATTTTGAAGAAATGGGGAGATGTAGATCGATGGAAAAATAGATGGGTGAAAAAGAAGGAAGAAGCAGCTAGTAAAGGAGTGTCTATGTTCCCGTTAAAGGAAACAGAACAGGTTGAAAGGGCATGTCCGATGAGAGAAGTACCAGGTGGTGGTTATGTTCATGTTCCTTGGGAAAGGCAGGATATATTATCATTTACGAATGATTTCCCCAGATTTAGAGAGAAACCTGTTGAATGGTACAAACAGGTAGAAAGGTTTGTGAAGGTCTCGAAGGTTCTGTTAAAGGATTTAGATGGGTTGTTTGAGATTGTTGTGCCAGCAGACTTGTGGACAGAATGTAAGATCACTGTCGATTGGCCAAAAGAAGAATATCCTAGAGACCCTAAAACAGGTGCACCATCCGAAGAAGTGATGAAAAAGTATAATCAGGTAATCACTTTCTTGAAGGGAAAAATTTCCCCTAAAGAAACCAATTGGGTTAAAATAGACAGGACGACCCAAGAACCAAAGGAGTCAGTGTATGCTTATTATGAAAGGCTGTTGCAAGTATTTAAACAGTACAGCGGATTTGAGAATATTGGAGACAAAGATATGGGACATTTTGTGTATCGCTTTGTATTTGGATTGAAACTGGAGATTAGTAATATGATTCAGCAACATTTGATTTGTTGGCAGAGTAAAACAATTGATGAGATTTTAAGATATGCGAAGTATTGTAGCGATGACATTGAATCAAGACACAAGAAACTAAAGGAGAAAATGATGTGGGCACAAGTGAAGGTAGCAGAGCAACAAGAGGTAAATAATAATTCTCAGACAAGTTATCAGATGAATGGTCAAAATCAAATTAGTCAGGTACCAAATGGAGGTAAAGGTAGTGGTAAAATGAGTAAAGAAGAGGCTAGGAAGAAATGTCCTTGTCATGCGTGCGGAAAGATTGGACATTGGAAGAATGAGTGTAGATCTGCTCAAAAGAATAATGGGGTAAATCAAAATTTAAATCCACAGATGCAGAATGAGGTGGTTGTGAACCAGCAGCAGCAGGTAGTTACCCCACAGTTACAGGTGCCACAAGCTCCTATGCCAAATAATGTGAATGCTCAGGTGCAGAGGTACGGTGTGAACACAGGATTTCACGGAGGTGACCAGATTGGTAAGAATCAAAGTGTGCAGATCGTTCCGCAATATTGGTTACAGTGCAATGAGAATGATTCAGACTAATCTCAATGACGGTGCCTGAGGGGGGAGGAAGAGTGCGTACTTGGCGCATCTTTGGCGGCAGATCAGTCAGGTCCATTTGTTGAAGGAAAAGTGGAAGGTAATGATATTACATTCCTGGTGGACACTGGTGCTACCCGTTCTACTGTGTGAGCAGCAGAAATTCCAAACCTACCCCTCTCGGGAGAAACTATCCAAGTTGTAGGAGTCTCAAATAAGCATATTAGAACCCCAGTCACAAATCCAATAGAAGTTCATATTGAAAACTTCAGAGACATGCATTGGTTTGTGGTATGTGACTCGAGTCCAGTAAATCTCTTGGGTAGAGATTTGTTATGCAAGATGAACTGTACCATCTACTGTACGCCAGATGGTATTGCGTTTCAGACACCTGATGAGGATGTTGAATTCAAAATGATGTTAGCAAAACAAGGGACAGAAGTGGATGAGTTGTTTTCAATTCTCACAGAAGAGAGTTTGCCTGAAGAATTAAGAAATACAGTGAGGTCAGATGTATGGGATTTTACAGGAAAAGAAATTGGCCTAATGACAAATGTAGACCCGATTCAGGTTACGGTGAAAGAGGGAGCTGTGTATCCAAACACTCCTCAGTACAAAATGAGTCCAGAAGTAATTGCAGGAGTCACTCCTGTGATTGATCAAATGATTGAACAGGGAATTCTGAGAGAAATAATGAGTAGTCCTTGTAATTCGCCCATTATAGGAATGAAAAAGCCATGTGGAAAATATAGAGTAGTACAGGATTTAAGAAGGTTTAATAAGATTGTGGTACCTTGCTGTCCCGTAGTACCAAATCCAGCAGTAATCCTTTACCAAATTCCATGCAATTCAGAATGGTACACAGTAATTGATTTGTGCCAAGCATTTTTCTCGATTCCCTTGCATCCGGAGAGCCAATATCTTTTTGAGTTCCGGTTCGGAGACCATGTCTTGGCATGGTGCCGAGTTCCTCAAAGGTATACCGAGAGTCCTTCAATCTTTAACCAGATTCTGAAAAGATGTCTGGAGACTTTGATCATGCCAGGAAATTCAGTCTTGGTTCAGTACATTGTTGACCTACTTGTGGCATCAAAGACCCGAGAGGCATGTGTGACAGATACCATTGCCTTACTGAACCATTTGGCAGAAGGAGGACACAAAGTGTCACCAGCAAAATTACAACTTTGTAAACAAGAGGTCCAGTACCTAGGACACAAAATAGAAAAGGGAGTCAGAAAGGTGACACCAGAAAGAATTAGTGTGATCAAACAAATGAGCCCACCTAAAACTCAGAAAGAAGTGCGAATGTTTTTGAGAATGGTTGGATATTGCAGGCAGTGGATCTGTGGGTTCTCACTGATTGCAAAACCTCTACAGAGGTTGACACGAAAAGATGTGAGAGATCCGATTGTGTTGGATGATGAAAGTATGGAAGCCTGTACGAAATTGAGAAACAGTCTTTGTCGAGCACCTGCATTGGGAATACCAGATTATACAAAGGAGTTTGCATTGTATTGTTGCGAAAGAGATGGATGTGCGCTTTCAGTCCTAATTCAGAAACATGGAATGGCACGACACCCAGTAGCATAGTTTTCTGCTACTTTGGATTCAGTGGCTGCAGCGTTACCAGACTGTTTAAAAGCAGTAACCGCCACTTGTGTGAGTCTGAAACAAAGTGAAGCGATTGTGATGGGATATCCAGTCAAAGTGTATGTGCCACATTCTGTTGAGATCCTTTTAACTCGAACCCGGACTCAATACCTGACCTCTAGTCAGCTGACTAAGTACAAGAGAGTGATTCTGGGTGCTGAAAATGTGACTGTGGTAAGGTGCACAACTGTAAACCCGGCAACTCTATTGCCAAATTCTCGGTGTGAGGAAGTGAAAGAGGAAGCGGATCATGATTGTTTGGATGTGACAGAACTGTGCACCAAACCCAGGTTTGATATAGAGGATGTTCCTCTGGAAGAACCAGACTGTGAAATATTTGTGGATGGGTCATGTCTAAGCAATGAGAAAGGCGAATTATGCACTGCCTATGTTGTTTGCACCATAGCGGGAGTTCTAGAAGCATCCTGTCTAAAAGGGGTAAACTCTGCTCAAATTGCTGAATTGATAGCTCTAATTAGAGCGTGCAAAATTGCCAAAAGTCTGAGGGTGACCATATTCACGGATAGCCAATATGAGTTTGGGGTTGTCCATGATTTTGGACAGCTATGGATGCAAAGGGGATTTCTGACTTCTTCAGGTTCCCCTATCCGTAACAGCAAAACTGTAAAAGAATTATTGGATGGTTTGCAATTGCCCAAAAGAATTGCAGTGGTCAAATGTGCCGCACATAAATCAGGAGATGATTATGTGACGAAGGGCAACAGATACGCTGACCAAATAGCGCGTTTCTGTGCACGAAATTTAATGGCTTTAAACAGAGCAATTGAAAGGGGAACTACCGAATGCCATCTTATTTTTACAAACACATATGAAACTTGGGACGAAGTGAGGCAGATGCAGGAAGAGGCAAGTGATGAGGAAAAGGAAATATGGAGAAATACAGGTTGTAGAAAGTGAGCAGGAGACGAAGTATGGGTCTATTTTGATGAAAGACGAGTCTTGCCAGATTCTTTACTCTCCCATATGGCCAGGGTATATCATGGAATTGCACATGTTGGAAGAGATGCAATGATCAGACTCTTCAAGCAGTCATGGTATAACCCAAGGTTCAGGGTCATTGCAGAGAGCCTTTGCCAGAGATGCATCACTTCTCAGAAGCAAAATCCAGGCAGAAAGACAGTTGTTAGTTGGGTACGAATTGGAAGAGCAGGAGGACCATTTACCCGTCTCCAACTAGATTTTATCAAGCTCCCCCCATGCAATGGGCTGAAATATGTGTTGGTTGTTGTCTGCTTGTTCTCTCGTTGGGTGGAAGCCTAACCGACAAGAAGGAATGACAGCTTAACTGTCGCCAAACTACTTCTGAGAGAACTGATTCCTAGATTCAGAAGTCACCTTAGAAACAGATAGAGGAACACATTTTAATAATGAGATAATTTGGATGATTTGTGCAGCATTACAGATTGAACAGAAGCTGCATTGTGCCTATCGACCTGAAGCATCTGAAGTGGTTGAGCAGTTAAACGGCACAATAAAATCTAGGTTAGGAAAGGTGTATGCATCCACAACACTGAAATGGCCTGACGCTTTACCCCTTGTACTGATGAGTCTTAAAAGCATTCCTGACAAAAAGACGGGTCTGAGTCCACATGAAATTCTAATGGAAAGAGCAATGAGACAAGCATACATACCAGCGAACAAACTGATGAATATATCTGATGATCTAGTGCTTGATTATTGCAGAGGATTGGCTAATCTGGTGCGTTCTGTGTCTCGCCAGGTTGGAGAAGATGCCACAACAACACAGCCGAATCAAGCTCATGATCTGAGTCCTGGTGAGTGGGTTCTTGTCAAGAAACACGTGAGGAAATCGTATTTAGAACCCAGGTGGAGCAGTCCTTACCAAATAATTCTGGTGACGACGACGGCAGTGAAGTGTGGTGGTCTGCCAAATTGGATTCACACAAGCCACACCAGACGAGTCCCAAGTCCACTTGAAAGACAAGAGTAGCAACTGGTAAACAAAAGTCAAAGACCAGAGGTTGAAGTGTGTGAAGCTGAAGAATCTAGAATAACAGATGCTGAAGAACAAACGGATGACGAACAGCTGAGCACAAGTCAAGTGAAGTGGGCACCAGTTACTGGGTCTCGTGAGACTGCTGTTGAACCAGAGGAAGGTGAAACTGCTGTTGAACCAGGAGAAAGTGAGTTCACTGCTGAACCAGAAGGAAGTGAGTTCGCGGTTGAGCAAGGAGTCAGTGCAATTACTGGCGAAACAGAAGAAACAGAAGTTGCTGAAACACAGAAAGAAAGACAGATAGAAGAAAGGCCGAATAAGAGAACCTGTGTACCAGATACAGAAGGTGAAAGAGTAGTTCAAACCAAGAAACCAAGAAAAGGTGATAATTGGCCAGGTGGAGTGAAAAGACTGAAATACACTCTTGTGAGGAGAAAGTCAAAGAAAAGACCAGAGCAAAGTAATGAGGTGTCGAGCCACACAGAACAAGAAGAGACAGGAGAAGAATTAGTACGAAAAACAAGAAGAGTAAGAATTCCAAGCAGAAAATACACCATACTAGAATGGACCTACGTAATCTTGGAAGTGAAGAAAAAGACAAATCTGACACTGAACATGTTGATGAAAGCAAATTGAGACCACCTTAAAAGAACTATGACAAAAACTAAGGTGCAGCATTGTCAGTTGGAAGAACTCTGAAGACACAAAGGAAAAGAAAATAAAAATAAAAGAAGGGGGTAAAGAAGAAGGTCTGAAGTGTAAGATTACACTATTTTTTCCTAGTATTTATGAAATTTTTAGTTAAGTTTAGTGTTTACAGATATAGATAAAAATTGTATATATATTTTTTTTTGGTAGGATATAGAATGGCTAAAGAGAAGGTGACTGGACATCCAAAATCTAGTCTAAAACGTAGATGTATTAAAGTTTGCTTATGTAGTGTCTTGCTATTAACATTCGTGTGGATATTACTAACTGTCCTTGTACCTATCCTAATGGTAACTAATAATGGAAATAATACTAATGATGTGACAAGTGAAAGAGTGAATGATGTTACTAAAAGAACCCCTAATCCTAACATAGAACAATTGGATGGAAGCATTCTCCATCATGATAAATCAATTAGTGATTTCTCGTTAAATGTGTTTACTAAATTGCTGTATGAATACATTAATACGATGAATGTGAGTGATTGTTATGTATGCATGCAATTACCTTCGTCTGTCTCAGAGGGGGTGACGTACCATCACCTTCCTTTAACATATGGTGTGTCTTGCAGTGTCTTAACAAGTTTGTTTTACGTGACGGGGAAGCTCAAATATCATTATTCTAATATAGATTTAGGGGCTGATTCCGATTCGGGCCGGAAAACATAGCGACCGACTCGGTACGGAAATATAGTCCGACCAACACGTACCGGCGCTGCCCGACCTGGGTAGTACGATGAAATGCATGTGAATCACGACCGACTCGTACGGAACACAAGCCGAACGACCGAACCGGACGGAAACCAGCTATCCGGCCGGGAAACCACGCGAATCGAACCGACCGACACGCACCAGGAATGAACCCGAACGAAACGTACCCGCGAACTCCGACCCGCGCAGTACGATGTAATGCATGGAAAACCAGACCGAGTCGCACGGAGCTCAAGCCGTACGACCGGCACGCATACAAAAGCCAGCCGAAGCAAGCCAATACTCCGCGACCGACGCGTACGCCGCACAATAAACCTAGCAGAAACACAGCGTGAACGACTCGGAGAAGCTCGCACGAGACAACTGCAGCGTCCTACTCGGTCAGAAGAACGTCTCCTACATGCACAAGAAATACAAAGGAAAAAATACAAAAAAAGGGCCAAACAAGCAATGACAAAGTCAATAAATACAGGGGAAAAAACATGGAACAAGGACACACCCCCAACTCCACCTATATAAAGGCCACAAATCCCTACCATGATCCTTTGCAAATTCAACTGACCTGCCAGCACAGAACACCATCAGACAGCAACCACAGACACACTCACAGCTCATCCATCACACAAGCCACACACCATTAGCACCTCAACAAATAGCACCCTCACATACACCCAGCAAAACCTACACTCACACACCCTCACTTGCACACACACACACATCAATCACCACCACCACCCATCACCATGCCCCCAAAGAAGAATCCAAAGTTCCTAGACAGTGAATTGGAAGTCCTGGTAGATGAGATCCTCAGGGTAGAGCCACAGTTGTTTGGTACATTGGTCCAACAGACCCCCATGTCGCAGAAAACCAAGATGTGGGAGAGGATCGTCAACAGGGTCAACGCACAATCACCATGTTTGCGCACAAAGGAAGACATCCAGAACAGGTGGTATGATGTGCGCAGGAGGGTCAGGGACCTACTAAAGAAGGATTACATCGTGAGTCAGCGCACCGGCAGTGGCCCTCCTGCCAAACCACTATACCTCAGGCCCTGGGAGGAGAAGGTGCGGGCCATCCTACCACCAGTGAGCGTATATGGACTATCAAACATCCCAGAGCCTGGTGAGTACACAACTAATATACCCAATATTGTGTGACAATACACACACATCACTGTCGAGGGGATAGTCAAACCATGCACCCTTAGCAAATCCACAGCAACCAAAAGATAATCATACCAAGATGTGTATGTTAGTCAGAGAAACACAATACCTGCCATCTCATAGTGATATGTAACAGTGTCATGACATGTACAAACCTAACAATAAATAGAGCAAGCCAGTGGCACAAATATAACAAACAAACACAGTCAGATATGTTGCGACCACCAGAACACCACCTCACAGGAAGCTCACTGAAAGGAAGGAATTCTGGGTATGCTGGTGAAGTCAGTGTAGGCAATAGCATGATGGGAGTGGTAGTCACAGATATTGGTCACCCTCACAATTGGCCCATCAACACCACTCTCAACCATGCTCACATCACAGGGAGTGGAAAACAACTGACAAGATGGCTGACACTGGGTACTGCTGTTTGGAGCACAAGGCCCTGCTGGGAACTGGGCACCAACCAACAGAAGGACACCACTGACTGACATCCTGAAAGCAAACTTCCACTCCCTGCAATGGAAGCACGTTCCATGGTGGGATATCTGGCTGGGTGGGAAGGAGGACTGACAGCTCTGACCATAGTTACCAGCAGCTTCACTCACACACCCTTAACACAAACTCCACACAACTCACCTGGGAGAATGCATTGCCTCACACTCTAATTAAATATCCCACAAAGAACTACCACACTGGGTTATGCTGTGTGAAGCACAGGGACACTTTTGGGACTTGTAGCCAAACAAACGCCAGGACAACACTGTCAGCCATCCTGTCAGCACAGGCACACTACCCCACAGGGAAGCAGAGTCAAAAGGAAGGAAGTATGGGCATGCTGGGAAGGGGGTGTAGGCAATAGCATGATGGGAGTGGTAGTCACAGCTCAACATCCACCACCCACATGGCCCAGCAAGCTCACACTGAAGCATGCTCACATCACAGGGAGTGGAAAAGAACTGACAAGATGGCTGACACTGGGTACTGCTGTGGGGAGCACAAGGCCCTGCTGGGAACTGGGCACCAACAAACAACAGGATCACACTGTCAGCCATCTTGCCATTGCTGTCACACTCACACACAGTGAAGTCCACTCAAAAGGAAGGAAGTATGGGCATGCTGGGAAGGGGGTGTAGGCAATAGCATGATGGGAGTGGTAGTCACAGATATTGGTCACCCTCACAATTGGCCCATCAACACCACTCTCAACCATGCTCACATCACAGGGAGTGGAAAAGAACTGACAAGATGGCTGACACTGGGTACTGCTGTGGGGAGCACAAGGCCCTGCTGGGAACTGGGCACCAACCAACAGCAGGACACCACTGACTGACATCCTGAAAGCAAACTTCCACTCCCTGCAATGGAAGCACGTTCCATGGTGGGATATCTGGCTGGGTGGGAAGGAGGACTGACAGCTCTGACCATAGTTACCAGCAGCTTCACTCACACACCCCCTTAACACAAACTCCACACAACTCACCTGGGAGAATGCATTGCCTCACACTCTAATTAAATATCCCACAAAGAACTACCACCCTGGGTTATGCTGTGTGAAGCACAGGGACACTTTTGGGACTTGTAGCCAAACAAACGCCAGGACAACACTGTCAGCCATCCTGTCAGCACAGGCACACTACCCCACAGGGAAGCAGAGTCAAAAGGAAGGAAGTATGGGCATGCTGGGAAGGGGGTGTAGGCAATAGCATGATGGGAGTGGTAGTCACAGCTCAACATCCACCACCCACATGGCCCAGCAAGCTCACACTGAAGCATGCTCACATCACAGGGAGTGGAAAAGAACTGACAAGATGGCTGACACTGGGTACTGCTGTGGGGAGCACAAGGCCCTGCTGGGAACTGGGCACCAACAAACAACAGGATCACACTGTCAGCCATCTTGCCATTGCTGTCACACTCACACACAGTGAAGTCCACTCAAAAGGAAGGAAGTATGGGCATGCTGGGAAGGGGGTGTAGGCAATAGCATGATGGGAGTGGTAGTCACAGATATTGGTCACCCTCACAATTGGCCCATCAACACCACTCTCAACCATGCTCACATCACAGGGAGTGGAAAACAACTGACAAGATGGCTGACACTGGGTACTGCTGTGGGGAGCACAAGGCCCTGCTGGGAACTGGGCACCAACCAACAGCAGGACACCACTGACTGACATCCTGAAAGCAAACTTCCACTCCCTGCAATGGAAGCACGTTCCATGGTGGGATATCTGGCTGGGTGGGAAGGAGGACTGACAGCTCTGACCATAGTTACCAGCAGCTTCACTCACACACCCCCTTAACACAAACTCCACACAACTCACCTGGGAGAATGCATTGCCTCACACTCTAATTAAATATCCCACAAAGAACTACCACCCTGGGTTATGCTGTGTGAAGCACAGGGACACTTTTGGGACTTGTAGCCAAACAAACGCCAGGACAACACTGTCAGCCATCCTGTCAGCACAGGCACACTACCCCACAGGGAAGCAGAGTCAAAAGGAAGGAAGTATGGGCATGCTGGGAAGGGGGTGTAGGCAATAGCATGATGGGAGTGGTAGTCACAGCTCAACATCCACCACCCACATGGCCCAGCAAGCTCACACTGAAGCATGCTCACATCACAGGGAGTGGAAAAGAACTGACAAGATGGCTGACACTGGGTACTGCTGTGGGGAGCACAAGGCCCTGCTGGGAACTGGGCACCAACAAACAACAGGATCACACTGTCAGCCATCTTGCCATTGCTGTCACACTCACACACAGTGAAGTCCACTCAAAAGGAAGGAAGTATGGGCATGCTGGGAAGGGGGTGTAGGCAATAGCATGATGGGAGTGGTAGTCACAGATATTGGTCACCCTCACAATTGGCCCATCAACACCACTCTCAACCATGCTCACATCACAGGGAGTGGAAAAGAACTGACAAGATGGCTGACACTGGGTACTGCTGTGGGGAGCACAAGGCCCTGCTGGGAACTGGGCACCAACCAACAGCAGGACACCACTGACTGACATCCTGAAAGCAAACTTCCACTCCCTGCAATGGAAGCACGTTCCATGGTGGGATATCTGGCTGGGTGGGAAGGAGGACTGACAGCTCTGACCATAGTTACCAGCAGCTTCACTCACACACCCCCTTAACACAAACTCCACACAACTCACCTGGGAGAATGCATTGCCTCACACTCTAATTAAATATCCCACAAAGAACTACCACCCTGGGTTATGCTGTGTGAAGCACAGGGACACTTTTGGGACTTGTAGCCAAACAAACGCCAGGACAACACTGTCAGCCATCCTGTCAGCACAGGCACACTACCCCACAGGGAAGCAGAGTCAAAAGGAAGGAAGTATGGGCATGCTGGGAAGGGGGTGTAGGCAATAGCATGATGGGAGTGGTAGTCACAGCTCAACATCCACCACCCACATGGCCCAGCAAGCTCACACTGAAGCATGCTCACATCACAGGGAGTGGAAAAGAACTGACAAGATGGCTGACACTGGGTACTGCTGTGGGGAGCACAAGGCCCTGCTGGGAACTGGGCACCAACAAACAACAGGATCACACTGTCAGCCATCTTGCCATTGCTGTCACACTCACACACAGTGAAGTCCACTCAAAAGGAAGGAAGTATGGGCATGCTGGGAAGGGGGTGTAGGCAATAGCATGATGGGAGTGGTAGTCACAGATATTGGTCACCCTCACAATTGGCCCATCAACACCACTCTCAACCATGCTCACATCACAGGGAGTGGAAAACAACTGACAAGATGGCTGACACTGGGTACTGCTGTGGGGAGCACAAGGCCCTGCTGGGAACTGGGCACCAACCAACAGCAGGACACCACTGACTGACATCCTGAAAGCAAACTTCCACTCCCTGCAATGGAAGCACGTTCCATGGTGGGATATCTGGCTGGGTGGGAAGGAGGACTGACAGCTCTGACCATAGTTACCAGCAGCTTCACTCACACACCCCCTTAACACAAACTCCACACAACTCACCTGGGAGAATGCATTGCCTCACACTCTAATTAAATATCCCACAAAGAACTACCACCCTGGGTTATGCTGTGTGAAGCACAGGGACACTTTTGGGACTTGTAGCCAAACAAACGCCAGGACAACACTGTCAGCCATCCTGTCAGCACAGGCACACTACCCCACAGGGAAGCAGAGTCAAAAGGAAGGAAGTATGGGCATGCTGGGAAGGGGGTGTAGGCAATAGCATGATGGGAGTGGTAGTCACAGCTCAACATCCACCACCCACATGGCCCAGCAAGCTCACACTGAAGCATGCTCACATCACAGGGAGTGGAAAAGAACTGACAAGATGGCTGACACTGGGTACTGCTGTGGGGAGCACAAGGCCCTGCTGGGAACTGGGCACCAACAAACAACAGGATCACACTGTCAGCCATCTTGCCATTGCTGTCACACTCACACACAGTGAAGTCCACTCAAAAGGAAGGAAGTATGGGCATGCTGGGAAGGGGGTGTAGGCAATAGCATGATGGGAGTGGTAGTCACAGATATTGGTCACCCTCACAATTGGCCCATCAACACCACTCTCAACCATGCTCACATCACAGGGAGTGGAAAAAATTGACAAGATGGCTGACACTGGGTACTGCTGTGGGGAGCACAAGGCCCTGCTGGGAACTGGGCACCAACCAACAGCAGGACACCACTGACTGACATCCTGAAAGCAAACTTCCACTCCCTGCAATGGAAGCACGTTCCATGGTGGGATATCTGGCTGGGTGGGAAGGAGGACTGACAGCTCTGACCATAGTTACCAGCAGCTTCACTCACACACCCCCTTAACACAAACTCCACACAACTCACCTGGGAGAATGCATTGCCTCACACTCTAATTAAATATCCCACAAAGAACTACCACCCTGGGTTATGCTGTGTGAAGCACAAGGACACTTTTGGGACTTGTAGCCAAACAAACGCCAGGACAACACTGTCAGCCATCCTGTCAGCACAGGCACACTACCCCACAGGGAAGCAGAGTCAAAAGGAAGGAAGTATGGGCATGCTGGGAAGGGGGTGTAGGCAATAGCATGATGGGAGTGGTAGTCACAGCTCAACATCCACCACCCACATGGCCCAGCAAGCTCACACTGAAGCATGCTCACATCACAGGGAGTGGAAAAGAACTGACAAGATGGCTGACACTGGGTACTGCTGTGGGGAGCACAAGACCCTGCTGGGAACTGGGCACCAACAAACAACAGGATCACACTGTCAGCCATCTTGCCATTGCTGTCACACTCACACACAGTGAAGTCCACTCAAAAGGAAGGAAGTATGGGCATGCTGGGAAGGGTGTGTAGGCAATAGCATGATGGGAGTTGTAGTCACAGACATTGGTCACCCTCACAATTGGCCCATCAACACCACTCTGAACCATGCTCACATCACAGGGAGTGGAAAACAACTGACAAGATGGCTGAAACTGGGTACTGCTGTGGGGAGCACAAGGCCCTGCTGGGAACTAACAAACAACAGGATCACACTGTCAGCCATCTTGCCATTGCTGTCACACTCACACACAGTGAAGTCCACTCAAAAGGAAAGAAGAATGGGCATGCTGGGAAGGGGGGTGTAGGCAATAGCATGATGGGAGTGGTAGTCACAGATATTGGTCACCCTCACAATTGGCCCATCAACACCACTCTCAACCATGCTCACATCACAGGGAGTGGAAAAGAACTGACAAGATGGCTGACACTGGGTACTGCTGTGGGGAGCACAAGGCCCTGCTGGGAACTGGGCACCAACCAACAGCAGGACACCACTGACTGACATCCTGAAAGCAAACTTCCACTCCCTGCAATGGAAGCACGTTCCATGGTGGGATATCTGGCTGGGTGGGAAGGAGGACTGACAGCTCTGACCATAGTTACCAGCAGCTTCACTCACACACCCCCTTAACACAAACTCCACACAACTCACCTGGGAGAATGCATTGCCTCACACTCTAATTAAATATCCCACAAAGAACTACCACCCTGGGTTATGCTGTGTGAAGCACAAGGACACTTTTGGGACTTGTAGCCAAACAAACGCCAGGACAACACTGTCAGCCATCCTGTCAGCACAGGCACACTACCCCACAGGGAAGCAGAGTCAAAAGGAAGGAAGTATGGGCATGCTGGGAAGGGGGGTGTAGGCAATAGCATGATGGGAGTGGTAGTCACAGCTCAACATCCACCACCCACATGGCCCAGCAAGCTCACACTGAAGCATGCTCACATCACAGGGAGTGGAAAAGAACTGACAAGATGGCTGACACTGGGTACTGCTGTGGGGAGCACAAGGCCCTGCTGGGAACTGGGCACCAACAAACAACAGGATCACACTGTCAGCCATCTTGCCATTGCTGTCACACTCACACACAGTGAAGTCCACTCAAAAGGAAGGAAGTATGGGCATGCTGGGAAGGGTGTGTAGGCAATAGCATGATGGGAGTGGTAGTCACAGATATTGGTCACCCTCACAATTGGCCCATCAACACCACTCTCAACCATGCTCACATCACAGGGAGTGGAAAAGAACTGACAAGATGGCTGACACTGGGTACTGCTGTGGGGAGCACAAGGCGGTGCTGGGAACTGGGCACCAACCAACAGCAGGACACCACTGCCTGACATCCTGAAAGCAAACTTCCACTCCCTGCAATGGAAGCACGTTCCATGGTGGGATATCTGGCTGGGTGGGAAGGAGGACTGACAGCTCTGACCATAGTTACCAGCAGCTTCACTCACACACCCCCTTAACACAAACTCCACACAACTCACCTGGGAGAATGCATTGCCTCACACTCTAATTAAATATCCCACAAAGAACTACCACCCTGGGTTATGCTGTGTGAAGCACAGGGACACTTTTGGGACTTGTAGCCAAACAAACGCCAGGACAACACTGTCAGCCATCCTGTCAGCACAGGCACACTACCCCACAGGGAAGCAGAGTCAAAAGGAAGGAAGTATGGGCATGCTGGGAACGGGGGTGTAGGCAATAGCATGATGGGAGTGGTAGTCACAGCTCAACATCCACCACCCACATGGCCCAGCAAGCTCACACTGAAGCATGCTCACATCACAGGCAGTGGAAAAGAACTGACAAGATGGCTGACACTGGGTACTGCTGTGGGGAGCACAAGGCCCTGCTGGGAACTGGGCACCAACAAACAACAGGATCACACTGTCAGCCATCTTGCCATTGCTGTCACACTCACACACAGTGAAGTCCACTCAAAAGGAAGGAAGTATGGGCATGCTGGGAAGGGGGTGTAGGCAATAGCATGATGGGAGTGGTAGTCACAGATATTGGTCACCCTCACAATTGGCCCATCAACACCACTCTCAACCATGCTCACATCACAGGGAGTGGAAAAGAACTGACAAGATGGCTGACACTGGGTACTGCTGTGGGGAGCACAAGGCCCTGCTGGGAACTGTGCACCAACCAACAGCAGGACACCACTGACTGACATCCTGAAAGCAAACTTCCACTCCCTGCAATGGAAGCACGTTCCATGGTGGGATATCTGGCTGGGTGGGAAGGAGGACTGACAGCTCTGACCATAGTTACCAGCAGCTTCACTCACACACCCCCTTAACACAAACTCCACACAACTCACCTGGGAGAATGCATTGCCTCACACTCTAATTAAATATCCCACAAAGAACTACCACACTGGGTTATGCTGTGTGAAGCACAAGGACACTTTTGGGACTTGTAGCCAAACAAACGCCAGGACAACACTGTCAGCCATCCTGTCAGCACAGGCACACTACCCCACAGGGAAGCAGAGTCAAAAGGAAGGAAGTATGGGCATACTGGGAAGGGGGGTGTAGGCAATAGCATGATGGGAGTGGTAGTCACAGCTCAACATCCACCACCCACATGGCCCAGCAAGCTCACACTGAAGCATGCTCACATCACAGGGAGTGGAAAAGAACTGACAAGATGGCTGACACTGGGTACTGCTGTGGGGAGCACAAGGCCCTGCTGGGAACTGGGCACCAACAAACAACAGGATCACACTGTCAGCCATCTTGCCATTGCTGTCACACTCACACACAGTGAAGTCCACTCAAAAGGAAGGAAGTATGGGCATGCTGGGAAGGGGGTGTAGGCAATAGCATGATGGGAGTGGTAGTCACAGCTCAACAGTCCACCACCCACAATTGGCCCAGCAAGCTCACACTGAAGCATGCTCACATCACAGGGAGTGGAAAAGAACTGACAAGATGGCTGACACTGGGTACTGCTGTGGGGAGCACAAGACCCTGCTGGGAACTGGGCACCAACAAACAACAGGATCACACTGTCAGCCATCTTGCCATTGCTGTCACACTCACACACAGTGAAGTCCACTCAAAAGGAAGGAAGTATGGGCATGCTGGGAAGGGTGTGTAGGCAATAGCATGATGGGAGTTGTAGTCACAGACATTGGTCACCCTCACAATTGGCCCATCAACACCACTCTGAACCATGCTCACATCACAGGGAGTGGAAAACAACTGACAAGATGGCTGAAACTGGGTACTGCTGTGGGGAGCACAAGGCCCTGCTGGGAACTGAACCAAACAACAGGATCACACTGTCAGCCATCTTGCCATTGCTGTCACACTCACACACAGTGAAGTCCACTCAAAAGGAAGGAAGTATGGGCATGCTGGGAAGGGGGTGTAGGCAATAGCATGATGGGAGTTGTAGTCACAGACATTGGTCACCCTCACAATTGGCCCATCAACACCACTCTGAACCATGCTCACATCACAGGGAGTGGAAAACAACTGACAAGATGGCTGAAACTGGGTACTGCTGTGGGGAGCACAAGGCCCTGCTGGGAACTGGGCACCAACAAACAACAGGATCACACTGTCAGCCATCTTGCCATTGCTGTCACACTCACACACAGTGAAGTCCACTCAAAAGGAAGGAAGTATGGGCATGCTGGGAAGGGGGTGTAGGCAATAGCATGATGGGAGTGGTAGTCACAGCTCAACATCCACCACCCACATGGCCCAGCAAGCTCACACTGAAGCATGCACACCTCACAGGGAGTGAAAAGCCACTGCTAAGATGTCTGACAATGGTGCTCTGTTGTGGGGAGTACCAGGCCCTGCTGGGACCTGGGCACCAACCAACAGCAGGACACCACTGACTGACATCCTGAGAGTCAACCTGAACCCACTGCAAGGGTGGCATGCTTCATGGTGGGATAACTGGGCTGGGTGGAGAAGGAGGGCCGGATGTCCACCAAATACAACCAATGCTGGCCATGCACACACCTCAACATTCACATTGAAATGCCTCAGGTTTGCAGGACAATGTGCTACACCAATATCAACCTCTTACTGTGACAACTTAGGACAATGCAATGTACAGGCCCGCATCCAGAGGTACAGTCATAACTGTCAGGTGTGTGAACCATTGATACCTGTAGAAACATAACATACATTGTGTGTCTCTTCCAAATACATGTGATGATGGGGACACAGCAGCAGACGATGAGGAGTCCCTGTCCCAGGCTCCGGGGGACACTGAGCTCACTGGTGTGGAACATCCTCTGCCCTCCTCGGATGGCGAAGACCTACCTGGCCCCTCCAGTGTGAGTCATCATGCAGCACCAGCAGGACCAACATCTGCACCCCCTGCACCCACTCCTCCAACAACTGCCAACACACAGACCACCCCCGCCGACACGGACAGACCAAGGACCACTGATGACAACAGCACAGGGACCCTGGCCCAACGTCGAGCTACGGACAACGACCCCAGTAACAACCCCCAATGGGGCCTAGGGTCACCTGTGCGTGCCACCGCAGGTCCCGCACGTGTCGCCAGGGGTGGTGGGAGGGGTGGTAGACGTAGGTCGCTGTTTGCAGAGGGGTCTGGACTGCATGATGACCCACAACTGGTACGCATTGCTGATGCGTACCAGAATAGCACCGGAGAGGTCACCCAGGTAGTGGGGATCCTCAAGGACATTCAACAGCAGCAGGCTGCCCATCATGCCCGCTTGGACTCACACATGTCCCATGTGGAGACACACATGTCCCATGTGGAGACACACATGTCTGGCATGGAGTCCAAGTGGGACACATTGCAAGAACTGACAGCGGTGCATAGGGACATATTGACATGCCTCCGCCAGATTAGCACCAACATGGCCACACCTCCCTGTGTGCCCACAACATCTGGTGCTGCAACAACTGCCACAGGGAGGGAGGAGGACTCTGGCGGAGAGTCCCCTGCACCACAGCAGCCTGCACGTGAGGGTCCCCCCCCAAAGAAGAGGGGTTGTCCGAGGAAGGAAAACTGAGAGGTTGATGGCCATGTACATCCCCCAGGAACCCAACACCTGTTCTGGAAATTCTCCTTTGTGTGCAAACTGTTCACCCTGTCGAATGCAACACAACTCTCCCACATGACATGGGGAGTTTAAGTTGGACCAATGTATCAGATGACTGTTGGCTTTACTCAGGACATTCCTGCTACCAAGACTTCCAACTCATCTGGGAACTTAGTATCACAATCCCAATGTACAGCACCCACCATCCTGTGCACTATACTCACACATGTATGTAAATAAACTCACTAATACACCATACTTGCCTCTGTTGTGATTCCAACGTGGTTTCTGTCATGGGGATGATGATCTGCTAAATTACACTGTGCATGCTAACTGCTACAGCAAGTACAACACCGTCATGTGAGTCATGGCGACGTGACACATATGAGGGAGACACACCACTAGGGCTACACAACACATACACACCAGGGCCATCGGACTCATCGCCTACACTGATGTTGCCAGGAAATACAGTGGAATGCACAGACAACACACCTATTCAAAGTCTGTGTTAACTAGCCCACAGGTGCAGTAAGCAAATGTCAGTCAGATGTGTGACCACAGACAACGCACATCCCAAAGTGAAGCACAGGTTTATTACACCTTTGCAACATGTTGTTTGCACTACAGATGCAAGGTAATCCCACGTGGCAGTGGCCACACAGTCAACAAGTGTAGAAGAAAAAAAGTCCAGGGGTGTGTGGCACATCACCTGTAGGGAAACGACTGCTGCCACCCTGAGAGCTGAATCATGGTCTCGGGGGATCCAAGTTGAACAAACAACTCTGAAAGCACCCTGTGAAGGACAGACATGACACACAGTCAAAAGCACTGAAGAACAGGACAGAACTGCAATACTCATGCCCAATACATGTCACAAGATACCTACACAAAACCAAGTTAGCATGTCAACACTGTTGGGGAGTACAGACTACCTGTAAGGACACATCGCTGCACGCATCCAGTCAAGTAGCACATGGCCACACTCAAACAGCACCAGAGTACCACCCACACATATCATGCAAACTCACATCATTGACATGACATCTCTGGATACTCACATTCAGCTGAAGAAGTTGGTGATGAGCTGTGTGCGGACATCACCCTTATCATCATCATCATCACTGGCATTGTGGCCCAGGCCAGGATCCTCCACAGGTGGCGGATGTTGGTCATCGTCATCCAGGATGAGAGGCAACTCCTTCCGCACTGCCAGGTTGTGTAGCATGCAGCAGACAATGACAATCTTGCACACCTTTGCTGGGGCATATGGGAGGGCCCCTCCTGTCTTGTCTAGGCAGCGGAAGCAGCTCTTCAGGAGACCAAATGTCCGCTCAATCACTCTCCTGGTCCGACCATGTGCCTCATTGTAGCGCATCTGGGCTGGTGTCACAGGGTTCCTGAGGGGTGTCAGCAACCACGGCATGTTGGGGTATCCGGAGTCACCTGCAGACAGACAATTGCACATTAGCTGAGCTGGAAAAGAGGGCGGAATACAACATAGCAGAACACACACAATGGTACAAAGTCTGTACACACCGACAAGCCAGGCACGCTGGTTCTGCATCTGTGACATCATCCTCGGGATGCGACTACTCCTCATCACGTAGGCATCGTGTGCCGAACCGGGGAAACGGGCACACACATGTGAGATGCTCATATCTGCAAGACATACCACCAGAGCATTGATAGAATGATAATGTTTCCTGTTCCTGTATGCCTGCTCATGTGCCTGTGGTGGTACCAAAGCCACATGTGTCCCATCAATGGAGCCAATGACATGTGGCGTCCTCCCCAGGGCATAGAAGTCACTCTTGACATCAGTGAGTTGTTGACGTTTAGGGAAATAGATGTACTGGTTCAGGTATCTCAACATTGCCTCCAAAAAATCGCGTAGCACACGGCTGAACATGGTCTGTGACATCCCACCACAAGACGCCACAGTGTGTTGAAATGTACCGGTGGCAAAGAAGTGTAGGGCTGCCATCACCTTCACCTTGGGGGTCAGCGCTGTAGGGTATGGCTGGCCAGGTTGCAAATGTGGGGCCAACCGCACCGCCAATTCCTCAATCAGCGGCCTGTTGAAGCGGTACCGTCGGATGCAGTCACGTTCCACCATCGTTGCAAGGTCAGGGAATGGTCTATGGACAGCTGGTGCCCTGCAGTGCACAGGTGAAGAAAGAAAGATTGTCAGTCACCCCACATATGTGCCATTGACCATACTCAATATCACATGATACATCATTACGAGACACAAGTACCTGATGTGTGTGCCGTTCTGTATGGACATATATGGCACCTACATGGCCAACATCTAACATCACAGTTCAACATGTGTTGACAACAAGTTCCAGGTTGTGCTATGGGAAATCATTAGGCTGTGTCACAGTACCCATTTACTGCTGTCACGTTCCAAACACACACCACAGTGACATGTCAGGACAGATGTGCCCCAGGCATCACAGCTCATTGACAGGTAGATTCCCAGGGACCCTGTATTGCCACATGGACACTGGCATGACATGGCGTATCATGTACACGTCAGCAAAACAACCATGACTCCCACAGGTAGTGGCCCCTGTTGCCTCTGAGGGACAGACATGGACGTCTGTGACACACACACGCACAACATCAAAGTCCATGCACAAACAACGTGGATGTGGAGACTGTCTCCCATTGTGCACATGGAATCAGAGACATCGGAAACACAACATGCACACAGACTGTGGAGGGCCATCACTATTGTGGCAATGGGTCACCCTGTGACGTACATACCTTCCCACATGGGACTCAGGGGGTATGTGACATGACATACACATACACAACCTGGCAATGTGACCATGCCACATGCTCGGAAATGAACAGTTGCACATCACAGTGGTCATGTGCACAACACACAAAGGATTCTGTCCCCATGAACACGTGCACAGCCTGGGAGTGGCTGCCCCCAAGTGCCACCCAAAAAACCACGTTTCCCCCCATACACAGAAAAGGTAATGCAGCCTTACATGCCTTAGGATACAGTGTGGACAGGCTGTGGTGTCGTAGGTGTGCCCCTGAGTCCCTGGCAAGTAAATGTGGCTGGCATACGTTCACCAGTGACAAGCATGGTGACATATGCGAGTGACTTGTACAGGGACGCGTCATACAGCAATGGACCGATCCGTGTGCACGCATTGGCCATTGCATATGATGTGAGCGGGTACAAGTTGTTCTTTGAAATACGCGTTGTACAGCAATGGAACGGGTACGCGTTGTACAGCAATGGACCGATCAGTGCGCACACATTGGCCATTGCATATGATGTGAGCGGGTACGCGTTGTTATTTGAAATACGCGTTGTACAGCAATGGACCGATCGGTGCACACGCATTGGCCATTGCATATGATGTGAGCGGGTACGCGTTGTACAGCAATGGACCGATCGGTGCGCACGCATTGGCCATTGCATATGATGTGAGCGGGTACGCGTTGTACAGCAATGGACCGATCGGTGCGCACGCATTGGCCATTGTATATGATGTGAGCGGGTACGCGTTGTTATTTGAAATACGCGTTGTACAGCAATGGACCGATCGGTGCGCACGCATTGGCCATTGCATATGATGTGAGCGGGTACGCGTTGTACAGCAATGGACCGATTGGTGCGCACGCCTTGGCCATTGCATATGATGTGAGCGGGTACGCGTTGTTATTTGAAATACGCGTTGTACAGCAATGGTCCGATCGGTGCGCACGCATTGGCTAGGGCCTGGCATTGCAACGGACGCGTTTTCGAATCTGTAACGAGTCTGATGCAGTGAATTCAGTTGGCCAGCCACAACAATGTTGCAAATTCATGGGTGTCATGAAGTTTAACTTTTGAAGGATGCTGTGGGCGTGTATAAATGGTGCAATTCCATGTATTGGCCAGATTCAGAAGATGCAAACGAGTTGGACCTATCACTTTGGACACATGGGACAGTATCTGCCTCTGCAGCACACATATAATGCTGGCTGTTCCCCTGAGAGCTCACTTGCCTGCACTACATGCTCCAGGACGACATCTGCCACCTACACTGCTGCTGTCTCTGCATCCTCTGGCTACTGCAATGGCACGTACTGTGGAGAGAGCCCCAGCCTTCACCACTGAGGAGAACCAGGCCCTGCTGGACAGCCTCCTTCCACAGTACAGCAAGCTGTATGGGAAACCAGGGGAGCAGGTGAGTGTGCTGTCCACTGCCTTACTAAATGTGCATGTTGTCTGACTAGCAAGACTTACAGTGTGCACACCACTGGCTAGCATGCTCACTGAGTAGTTCTCACCCCCAAAGTGTGTAGTTACATGCACTGAACAGGTATAGTGCAGTAACAGTCCATTCCAACAAGGTTTTACTTCCCAGGCAATGATACCATTTAGTAACTGCTGGTAAACTGTTCATAGCCATAGTTGCACTGCCTGTGTACATCATGTGCCCCTGTGATTGAGACATGTATATCCAACTGTGTGATGCACCGATATGTTGCATGTGTAGTAATGGCCTTTTTCACTTTGTCATCCTCACAGGTTGATGCCCACCAGAAGCAGGAGATCTGGCTGGCCATCGTCCGGGCAGTAAGATCCGTGGGGGACTACAAGCGCCGGATCTGCAACTGACAGAAGAGGTGGCAGGACCTTCGGGGCTGGACCCGGAGGATCGCAAGGGTCCAGCTGAAGCTGTCGCCTCCGCGCAGGAGGGGCGGACACCGGACCCTGACCCCCCACATGCTCCGGATCCTGGCGGTGGTCTTCCCTGACCTGGATGGGCAGCTGAAGGCCAGACAGCAGCAAGGAGGGGGTGAGTCCATGACTGCACTGTGAACTTTGTCTGACATGCTATGTGCCCTCCTCTGGCCTGGTTAAACCTCCACAGTACATCAGTCTTGTGATCCAGGACCCATGTCCCTCAATTGAGACATGCCCACTCCTCATCTGATACCCAGGTGTGGCCCTTACAATCTGGAAATTGTGTCACTTGGGTACTGTGTCCTTGCATTTTGCTTAGCTCAGGGTGGGGGGCCAGCATTTGTTACTGTACCTTTGTGGTGGGCTTCATGGGTGGGTCAATTGCTTACACAATGCCTGAGTTCTGACATGTAATCTGCGTGTAACTTTGATATGTGTTCCAATTGCTGATCTGACTCACCACATGTGCCTGGGGTATTTGGCACACCCCCATGCTGCGGGTGGGAACAATGTTTGGGCCTCAGGAGTATGTATATCAAGTGTGTCACACATGCTTAGCCACATGCCTACTGTCCAGGGCTCATCCCTCTTTCACGTGGAGCAAGACAGTCATGCCTACTCCAGGGCATACAATACACTCTGTACTCCCACTCCCGTGTATCAGCTGACACGTTGTGCTCAGTGAAATGTTCCCTCAGGTGTCTGCCTCTGTGTCATTGTGCTGTGGCTTCATTGTCAGGACTACTGAGCTGTTTATCGGTTATGGCTCAGCATGCCATCTGAGATGTGACCATGAGAGACGATACTTGGGTGACATATAGGTGTTTGATCACTTGACTGTGCAGACTGGTGCATGCGACTGAGAAGTTCAGGCAGCTGTTTTTCATTCACAGCAGACTGTGAGGTGCTCAGGTTCAGAGAGTTGTGTTTCATGTCTCCCATATGTCCAATTGGTATGAAGTGGACAAATACGAGTTCAGATGATGTGGTGTGGGGGGGATGGACATGTGCACTTGTCAGCTACAGAACTTGCATTCCCCATGACCTAGGATTGTGACACAGTGCAGACTGTTGTTGGCTGGCTGCCCTGCCCATGTGACTGGAGACAGTGATGTATGACTTTGCAGGCATGCATGTGCCATGGCATTAAACTTCCTAAGAGTGATCCTGCAGGGGAGTGACATGTGCAGCATGCACCCCATTGTGGCATTGACTATGAGGACATGGGTGCATCATGGTGTCTGGTGCTGGTATGCATCACATGCATTTCAAATTAGACTCTGGCCATCCCTTCATCCGGACACCTGTACTGACTCAGGGGCAAGAGATGTGATGTGTGCATGGAGAAGTGTGGCTCAATGGTTAGAGCGGCAGACCCTGATGCAGAGATCTGGCCCGGGACCAGGGTTCAATTCCCGCCTCGGCAGGTCTTGGACTCAATTTCCTCGGACCTGATAATTCTCGCCTCGGTGCCTATTCTAATCATGGGTCCCACTCTGCAACTCTGGGCAATAGCTTGCTTAATCTCCACAACGGCCCCACCAGCGCTGGGATGCCTGGCTTCACCTTGGGGGTGCCCAGGAGTGGACATTTCACAGGGAATAGCCAGGAAGGGTTCCACAGCGGTATGCGTATAGCGCCAGGATGCCCCAGTTGGGGTGGCAGTGCGCTTTACAAGTACGAATTTACATTTACATTTACATACTTCACCGTGTTCCCTGCAATGTCCAACAACTGGGTAGGTGGTGCATGTGTCCACACTGGGGTATTACCATCTGGCAGGCACCAGACAGATTGGTGCAAGCTGTTTGAGGGTAAATGTGTGGTCACACCCTTCTGCTTACGGGCTCATGAGAGCACGACCCGCACTCTGCTCGTTCACTTGAAAAGAAGGAACAACGGTGTGAAATACAGTGGCACATTGTTAAGCAATTCAGTAACACCGAGAACTGTTCATTTGATGCTGCTCGTCAACACATGAGCAGGATGAAAATGAAAGCATCAACAATATTACAAATCATATTTTAAGTGAAGCACAAAGATCTATGTAACTATCTATCTGTGAGCTACAGCTTATGGGGCAAGTCTTAAAAGAGGGATCATGAATAGGTAAGCGCCTAGAAGGCAAATCTTAAATAAGAGAGCAAGAACCATCCAAGGCTACACAGTTTAAGCTAGGATAAATGCAATGAATTGGGTGTGGATGAGCTAAATTAGAGAGGCTGACAAAGGCAAAAGGCTAGCAATCAGAAAAGAGCATTACCACCTTGATAGTAGAATTTCGAGGCCCAAGATCAGGAGAACGGCCGACCGTGAACCCTCCCCATGCAATGCACTGGTATGAAGAGTTCAGGGCGTGGACATGGGTGCAAAGCTTTTATATGGCTTAATGCAGAACTCCTACCCACAGTTGACGTGGGCCCTGACGTGGCTCCTTGACCACACGCTTACAGTAACTGTGGAAAGTTTTTTGAAGAACAGAGAAGTGGTATCATGGTGAAAACAGGGGCTTTTAGCAGGTGGTCGGTGCTCCTGACCGCAAACATAAGAAAAAGATAACTTTTACCGTAAGATGCTCAGAATTTGTGAATTTTATATATTATTTCTCTGTCACGTAGCCGCCTTTTCAGTTTCAGTGGAGCAAGCGTTGAAAGTTTCATAAGTTAAGAATTTGCAAACATTGCTTGTGAAAGAGCAAGATGTACCAGCAGTGTGTTACATACATGTGGGCTAACCTTATTCTTGTGACTGTGGATATTTACAAGGGGGGGGCTGGTGCCGCGGTGGATGGCACAGGTCCCTGCTGTCAGGTCAGAAAGGCATACAAGATTTGTTGTATTAGAAAAATGATAGCATGAGGAAGTGGCCTCTTGGGCCTACATGTGTGTGTGCATCTAAGGAGGTGGGTTTGGGCCTAAGTGTATGTATATAAGGGGGTGTGGACCACTGTGACAGGTACTAAAAGGCTAAAAGAAAAATGGACAGCTTAGGTCATCTATCAGGGCCTGACTGGTGGGGCCTATATGGGAGTGCCATGTTTCATGGGCAGAGCAGAAAGGTACATAGGTCTGTGTTATATGGTAGAACAGAACCCTACTACAAAGGCCAGGAGGGGTGTGAGTGACATGGTTGACCATCAGACTGACAATTGGCTTCTCCTAATTTGTGTGAGCACCTTTGGCAATGTTCAACTAAGGATGCCAGGGCTTGCTCTGTAATGTGCTGTACTTACTGTGGTTTGTGCGGTCAGTGCAGGTGACTGATGTTTGTCTGTTTCCCTAATTGTTTGCAGATACATCCACGGCCACAGGAGGGGACAGCTCCACGGACCAGGAGGAGCTGCAGAGCCAGGCTGGGTCAGCAGCCGATGAGTGGTCGGAGGGACCCAGTGGCACGGAGGGCGAGGGAGCCACACCGAGGAGTCCTCAGCACCATCCACCTCAGCTGAGGACCACAGCAGCTCGGAGGATGACTCCCTTGTGGAGGCGGGTGTCAGCAGCCACCACACCCCAGCTAGTATGGCTGGCCCCGCCACCACCACCACCACCGCCCTCCCATTGGCTCCCATTCCAGAGGTCCGTGGAGGCTCCCGTGTTCGGGAGCGTGTCTCCTTCGTGCCAGGCACCGCACCCCCTGCCCCTGTGTCCCCTGCTGCCCTGAGTGAGGAGTCTGTGTACTTACTTCGCCAGCTCCATGTAGGGCAGACAGCTATGCTGAGTGTCCTCCATGCACACACCACTCTGTTGACACAGCTGGTGTCGTTCATGGAGGGCATCTCATCTGGCATGTCTGCCCTACAGAGGAGCAATAAGTCCATGGACTCCTCCCTGACGCCAGCAGTGTCCCTCCTCCAACAGTCCCTCACCCCTCCTACCTCTGCCCCATCCACACTTCCTGGCACCCTACCTGTCCCAAGCACATGCACACCTGCACAATCACCCAAACACACAGACACAAGCAGCACAGAAACACCCAAAACAAAGGCAAAACGTGCACGCAAGCATCCTCAGGGGACTGATACCACACCCACAGGGGATGGGGTACAGACACACACACAGGCATCCACAGTCACGCCGCAGTCCTCCAAATCCTCTCCCTCCAAGACCCCTTCCCTTGCCTCACCTGCAACCCCACCTAAACAGCAGCTCTTCCTCTGTGACCTCGGCCTCTTCCCCTCCGATCCAGCTGATCCAGCATACAGGGGGAAGAGGAAGTCCACCCACACAGAGGGAGTGCCCCTCACCCCCGGACACCCTCCCCCAGGCATGGACAGACTAAGGCCCCCACACGCAAGTCCCCCGGTCCCGGAAGAGCAAGACCCCGCCACTGACCTGCAGCTCAACCACACAGTCTCCTTCCTCCATCCCTCAGGCCCCCACAACACTGGTTCCCCCACCACACCCTGCCCCAGGTTCCCCCACCCACAGATACACCATCCCCAAAATTATCCGGCCTTCTCCACCTACCACTTGCTCTTCCAGCCTCACACCCCCCGCTGCACATGTTTGTGCCACTGGTGTGGAGACCGTGTCCTCCCCCTCTGTCCTGCCCACCTTACCTGAACCCCATTCTACTCCCCTGGAGATAGGCACTGCAGTGGAGTCCACTACCAACCCGTCTGACTTGGGCACTGCAGTGGGGAACCTGTCCACTCCATCTGGCCAGACCACTGCAGTCGTGCCGGCACCCACACCATCTGACTCATGCCCCCCAGTTGTGCCGGCACACACCATGTCAGACACCTCCACTGCAGTTGTCAGTGACTCTCCAGCACCAGCCACCCCTTCCCTGCCTCCTTCTGGTGAGCCCTGATCCTATCCCTGCGGTGCCTGGCCTGCCCCCCGTATGCCCCTCCGAGGGGAATGTCCCTGCTCCGTATCAGTGCAGGCAAGCAGAGGGTGACATCTGCCACTGTCACCCTGTTCGGACTGAACTGTTGGACTGGCCATTGGCCTTTATATTTTTGCAGGACTTTCATATTTCACACACATATGCTGAATAAAGCTCCTTTCTGTTCTCTGGTGGTTTAGTTTCAGATGTATATGATGTTGATGATGCTAACCATGCCCTTGCTGCAGTGATGGTGATTTTTGATATCATGAAAATGAAGTGTTACTGTGCAGGACCCCATGTGGTCCAGGGGGAATGTGTCCTATCCTGGTGTGTAGCCATGTCATCCTTTGCAGCAAAATGAGGGTGTCATGTTTTCAATATTTGCCAATGTGATTTCCTACATTTATTTGCAATATCACATCTGTGGCTTACACCCCTGCACATCAGTTGTGCTTGCCATTGTTCAATTTGTCTGTTTCCCTGACCGTGTGACCATCTCCACTGGACATGCAAGTTTGGGCATCAATGGGGAAGGACTCATCTGTGTTATCAGTGCAACTTGCTATACATGTGTGTTGGATCTGTGCAGATGATTTCGGTGACACTCCCATGACCAAGCTGATGTGACGAGAGCCTTCATTTTGTGCTAATTGTTGACTGAGTGACCAAGTGTACTGCTGACATGATAGAGCCCTGCAGAGACAACGTATGGCACAGCTTTCCTTACACAGGAGTGGAGTCCCCTCATGGCAGTGTGTAATTCCGTGACATTGCCTGAGCCCAAGGTGTGTGTTGTGTGAGCATGTCTGTGTGTGTTCACTTCCATTTTGCAACACACGCTGGGATCCCTAGTGATGTTCCTGTTTGTGATGCTTGCTGAGTTGACCTATGTTCCCCCCAAATCATCGCACTGGGTTCTCTGGGATGTGGGTGCATGGCACATTACTGGTCATCAGGGTGTCATCCATAGGTGTGTTTGCTGTCAGGGCTGAGTTTGTGGGCAAACGCAGATGAGACACAGTCAGGATTCCCCTTGGCACTTGTTGGTTACACAAGTCATGTAATTTACAGTTTGTGTTAGCTTTCAGTGATTGTGACACGTTGTGTGTGTGACTGCTGCCACTCCTCTGGGTCAGAGCTGCAATGTTGGAAGTTGTCTATGTGTGTTCTTTGTGGGTGACCTTGACTTCTTCATTGGTGTGTGACTGTGTCCGGGATCACATTGATTGTGGTGCATTTCACGTCATGCCCATGTACGGCATACTGTGCTGTGTGTCTGAAATTCACGAGTCTTGTTGACTGGCCATGTGTGATGGGTTTCTGCACCTTAGTTCCCACCACCACCCCTGGGATTGTCATGGGTGCATGTGCAATGTCACCAGTCCATGTGAGCTTCACAGCTGCACATTGGTGTAGATCAAGGTGTGTGGTGTTGAGTGTGTGCAAATGAGAGTTGTTGCACGGCTAGACCCCTACCTCCATGTTGGCCTTGGCTGACAGGCCGTGCTGATTGATTTGTGCTTGTGTAGGTGTGATGGTAGTTTGTAGCTCAGGACACATGACTGTGGTTCACAGTGTGAACGACATCTAGCTTTGTCATCACAGTGGGATTATCATGCAGGCCAGGGTCACCACAATGTGGGGTCCCTGGGGGTAGTGCTGTGGTGGGTCTGTCTCTTGCTGTGTTATTTGCTGTTCCTACAAACTTGTGGGACATGTGTAATTTGGGCTCCCTCTCATCTAACAATGCCTGATTGCCCACATAGGGGAATCCGATCCATGAGTTACTTTTGTGTGGCACTGTATACACATCTGTGTAATTGTGATTCAGGCCTCCTCATGTGTTGTGTGGTTGCCTGGGGACACTGGCACCCCTCCCCCCCCGCCCCCATCACCTGTTGTGTTTGATATGCAGTGTGAGGCTGCTTGTTTGTGTTTGAATGAATGAATGAGAGAGTTTATAAAGTGCACAGTGCATCTGCACCACTGCATTGGCATATCTTTGTGTGCCATTGGCTGTATGTTGTTTGGTGGGTTTCCCCTGCTGTCCCTGGGACTCCTAGGTCATCAGTCAGCACAATGATCATGGTTTGTATGTCCCATTGCTGCCATGGTATGGTATTTGTTCACCTGACATCTACAGTCTCCACAGGATATCTACATTTGTGTGTCCATTGGTGCAGATATGTGGGGCTGCATTATGATGGTCACTTCTGTCATTGTGTTATTGACGAATGTTGACAATGTCAGCCCCCATGGGTGATGTTTGTCTGCACATAGCCAAAGGTATATCTTATTTGCACTGCACTGTTTGCCTCACCCAATGTATGTTGCTATGGGACACAAGCACTACTATGCCACAGATGTGTTTGTTGTTCTGTGACCAGGAATCATCCATGCTGTTTGGCATTTGCAGCTTTTCCCATGACAACACTTACCTTTTGGTCACTGTGGTGATGGGTGTTTAGACCCCATTGCCACAATGTTCAAAATGTGCTTCAGCTATGGACCCCACACTTAAATTTTGGTCACTGTGATGATGGGGGTTTAGACCCCATTGCCACAATGTACAAAATGTGCTTCAGCTATGGACCCCACACTTCCCTTTTGGTCACTGTGGTGATGGGTGTTTAGACCCCATTGCCACAATGTACAAAATGTGCTTCAACTATGGACCCCACACTTCCCTTTTGGTCACTGTGGTGATGGGGGTTTAGACCCCATTGCCACAATGTTCAATTGGGCTTCAGCTATGGACCCCAGACTTACTTTTTGGTCACTGTGATGATGGGGTGTTAATGCCCCATTGCCACAGTGGTCATGGTCTGCTTGCATTGTGGAGGCCACACACATTTATGTGTGACACATGTGATAGCGGGTCACATTGTATGCTCAATGTCATGTTCAGTGTTGTAGGCATTTGACACAGACTACACACGCTTGTCATGGTGTTGGTGGGATGTATTTTCAGACATTCCTTATGTTGGAGTATGCTGGTTGTGTCATGCATTTCCCGTCCTATGTGTAGGGGTGGTGTGGGTGGTAGGCATCCATGCCCCCCTGAGTAGGGGTGGTGGTAGTGGTAGGCATCCATCCCCCTATGAGTGGGGATGGTAGTAGTGGTAGGCATCCATCCCCCTATGAGTGGGGATGGTAGTAGTGACAGGCATCCAGGCCCCCTGAGTAGGGGTGGTGGTAGTGGTAGGCATCCATCCCCCTATGAGTGGGGATGGTAGTAGTGGTAGGCATCCATCCCCTATGAGTGGGGATGGTAGTAGTGGCAGGCATCCAGCCCCCTGAGTAGGGGTGGTGGTAGTGGTAGGCATCCAGGCCCCCCTGAGTAGGGGTGGTGGTAGTGGTAGGCATCCATCCCCCTATGAGTGGGGATGGTAGTAGTGGTAGGCATCCATCCCCCTATAAGTGGGGATGGTAGTAGTGACAGGCATCCAGGACCCCCTGAGTAGGGGTGTTGTTAGTGGTAGGCATCCATCCCCCTATGAGTGGGGATGGTAGTAGTGACAGGCATCCAGGCCCCCATGAGTAGGGGTGGTGGAAGGCATCCATCCCCCTATGAGTGGGGATGGTAGTAGGGGTAGGCATCCATCCCCCTATGAGTGGGGATGGTAGTAGTGGCAAGCATCCAGCCCCCCTGAGTAGAGGTGGTGGTAGTGGTAGGCATCCAGGCCCCCCTGAGTAGGGGTGGTGGTAGTGGTAGGCATCCATCCCCCTATGAGTGGGGATGGTAGTAGTGACAGGCATCCAGGCCCCCCTGAGTAGGGGTGGTGGTAGTGGTAGGCATCCAGGCCCCCCTGAGTAGGGGTGGTGGTTGTGGTAGGCATCCATCCCCCTATGAGTGGGGATGGTAGTAGTGGTAGGCATCCATCCCCCTATGAGTGGGGATGGTAGTAGTGGCAGGCATCCAGCCCCCCTGAGTAGGGGTGGTGGTAGTGGTAGGCATCCAGGCCCCCCTGAGTAGGGGTGGTGGTAGTGGTAGGCATCCATCCCCCTCTGAGTGGGGATGGTAGTAGTAGCAGGCATCCAGCCCCCCTGAGTAGGGGTGGTGGTAGTGGTAGGCATCCAGGCCCCCCTGAGTAGGGGTGGTGGTAGTGGTAGGCATCCATCCCCCTATGAGTGGGGATGGTAGTAGTGGTAGGCATCCATCCCCCTATGAGTGGGGATGGTAGTAGTGACAGGCATCCAGGCCCCCTGAGTAGGGGTGGTGGTAGTGGTAGGCATCCAGGCACCCCTGAGTAGGGGTGATGGTAGTGGTAGGCATCCAGGCCCCCTGAGTAGGGGTGGTGGTAGTGGTAGGCATCCATCCCCCTATGAGTGGGGATGGTAGTAGTGACAGGCATCCAGGCCCCCTGAGTAGGGGTGGTGGTAGTGGTAGGCATCCAGGCCCCCTGAGTAGGGGTGGTGGTAGTGGTAGGCATCCAGGCCCCCTGAGTAGGGGTGGTGGTAGTGGTAGGCATCCATCCCCTATGAGTGGGGATGGTAGTAGTGGCAGGCATCCAGCACCCCTGAGTAGGGGTGGTGGTAGTGGTAGGCATCCAGGCCTCCCTGAGTAGGGGTGGTGGTAGTGGTAGGCATCCATCCCCCTATGAGTGGGGATGGTAGTAGTGGTAGGCATCCATCCCCCTATGAGTGGGGATGGTAGTAGTGACAGGCATCCAGGCCCCCTGAGTAGGGGTGGTGGTAGTGGTAGGCATCCAGGCACCCCTGAGTAGGGGTGGTGGTAGTGGTCGGCATCCAGGCCCCCTGAGTAGGGGTGGTGGTAGTGGTAGGCATCCATCCCCCTATGAGTGGGGATGGTAGTAGTGACAGGCATCCAGGCCCCCTGAGTAGGGGTGGTGGTAGTGGTAGGCATCCAGGCCCCCTGAGTAGGGGTGGTGGTAGTGGTAGGCATCCATTCCCCTATGGGTGTGTATGGCATTGGTGGTAGCCATCCCGCCCCTATGGTTCTGCTGTTGCTAGTGTACGTCATTTCTGCATCCCTATGTGTGTGTGACATATGTTGGGTACGTGTCGTTTCTTTGTGTAGTGGGTGTTTGACTTACCGTCTTCGCCGTACACGTCCGTACCGGTCCCGGTAATAGATGTAGAGTATTGGTAGGACCTGCGCGATGGGATTCATGGTTTGTTCGTCTCGTTCGGGTTTCTCGTGGCTTGGACTCGTACTCGTCGCTGGCTTGTTCGTCTCGTAGCCGTGGATCGTCTTGTGGCGCGAATCGGAGCTTATGTGCAGCTCTCCCGGATGCTCTGACGTGCCGGACGTAGCGACGGGTTTGGCGCGTACAGAGTGCGCATCGTACTAGTCCGGCCGGAAGGTGCTGTGTATTTGGTTCCGTGCGACTCGATTCGACGTTTACGGATCCAGCTCGGGCAGGGAACAGGAGCTGAAATGGGTGAGTACGGCTCGCTCGGAATCTGGGCTGTTATGCGCATCGTACTTGTTCGTTCGGACGACTGTTCAAATCGGTCGGGAAACACGCGTTCGGCTTGGTTTTTTTCCGGACGAATACTGTTAGGTGCGCTTCCGGCCGAGATCGGAATCGACCCCTTAGTGTTTTCAGAAATACCTGTTATTAAGGAACTAAATAAGGTTTTGAGTAGGAAAAATGCACAATATATTGGAGAATTTCTTCATATTACTAAGGCTTAGATATAGAATATGCTTATAAAAACAATTTAACATGTAGTTTGCAGGTTGAAGAAAAAGTATTTATAGAATTGGTAGAAAGTAGAAGGGAAAGTTTCCAGAGAAAAGCTGTTGAACAGAAGTCACAAGTTCCACCATGGGCTTTCATGGAAGGAAATTATGAGAAAGGCGAAACATACGCTGCAATGTCCCTGGACTGGCATCAGAAGGGAAAAATATGTTTGCTTAGAATGAAGACTAATTATAACAATTATTTCATCAGTACTAGTGAATGTGAGCATACCTTTCAAATTACTGGAGGTTGGGGATTGAAGGGTGGAACTGATCCTGTCTTTCCAGGAGTCTATTATGTGTGTGGTAAGAAAGTCTATTATCGGTTGCCTGCACATTGGTATGGTAGTTGCTATTTTGCCATTGTCTTCCCAAAGGTCTATCACATGGACCGCAACAGCAACAGACTAAAGGAAATAAATCATGGACTAATACGTAACAAGAGAGCAAGTTTCTCAGAAATAGTAGGTGATATTTTTGGTGCACTAATACCCTCAGTTGGAGTAGTTCTAAATTCACACAAAATTCGGAAGTTATCCACAGTGGTTGATCGTTTATCAACAGATACTGCTAGTGGTCTCTTAATGATTGACACAGAAATGGTTGCAATCAGATCAATGGTTTAGCAAAATCGACCCTTGATATCTTATTGGCAAAAGAGGGTGGAGTCTGTGGCATGTTAAAAATTCAACACTGCTGTACTTATAAACCCGACAAAAGTAAAGGGATTAAGGGATATATAAAGAATATTACGAAATTACATGAAGATTTGACCCAACTGGAGGTTGACGTTGTTTGGGAGAGACTTGGTAAGAGTTTCTCCACTGTAGGTAAATGGTTTACTACCTTTGGAAGTAGTTTATTAGGAAAAATAATAATGCCACTTATTTCAGTAGCCATAATAGTCTTAGTGATAATAACAACGTATAAATGTTGTAAGTGTAGGAGCAGGAAAAAGGAAATGACAAAATCAGAAGATAGACGAAGAGCGAGAAAAAGAAAAAGAGAGGAAATTGAGCTAGAAGAATACTAAAAAATGATGAAAGATATAGATGAAAGTGCCATAAAAAGAGAGAAGAATACAGAGTTTTAAATAAATGAAGATGGCACTCGTATGGTAGGTATTTTATGATGGCTACAGAAAGCCATCAAAGGGGGGATTGATGGAGCAGGATTTCGCAAAATGAAACCTGCTCGAATAAATACCCCCATAATACGTACTAACAGTAAGTAGTAATAGAAAATTAACGTGCACCTTACATGAACACAGGGGAAACTGCTTTGCGCATGCATGCACTAATGTGAGATAACGCATGAAAGAACTTAAACCGTATTTACATTATGCTTTGAAAGAAATGAGAAACAATGCATGACTAGGCCGCATGTGCTTTTCGTAGTTTGCATGTCGCAGCTTGCTTCGAATTAATAAATAATATCGTTTTTGCATAAAGCTCTGCTAGGAAAAACGTTAACAGGGAATAGTGCAAAGGTGGGTGGTAAACAGTGAAAACTACATTAACATATAATTAATGAATGTTCATTTTCCATTTGCTAAAGTGAGCTGGATAAGACTCCATTTTTCCTTAAGTTGGCCGAATGAAGGAGGGGTTGGATAATTGAGTAAATGCTGTTCTGACAAAGGCACGCTGAAGCACTGAGCACAGCAGAAGAAATGAAAGAGGTTGAAGGCCAATGTGATGATCGTCTGCCAAGTGACGTGACAGACCGTGGGATAGAAGGACTTCTTCTGTAGACATTGCTCAAAACTATATACAATTGTAACTTGGACCAGATCGTGTGAATGCACAATGTATGAGTTAATGAGAACGGGCATAAAACAATGAATAAGCCCAAATATTGGTGAAGTCACCATGGTGTGACATACCACCAAAAATGTCCACCAATCAACTGTTAGTTACGCTGAATGTTTCAATTGATGTGGGACAGACATGTAGGTTTCAGGGTATAACTGGGGTGCCTTTAGGGGTGTGGTTATGAAGTTAGGCTGGAGAGGCTGAGAGAGGGGAGATGCATCGCTGTTCGTCGGTTTGCAGAGAGGCCTAGCTGTTCATGTCCTGTCCTGTTCCTGTCCCTGAAATCTTTGTCCCCTGACTCTATTTCACAGGATATCCCCACCACCACTTAGGCCTGAGGGATGGTTTTCCTACAAATCCGTCGGGTTTGTATTACTCTGACTCGTTCTTGCATAATTTACTTGCGAATGTATTTTTGTCTCTGAAACTTTTGTCTCTTTATCTATCCACTCCTTCATGCACAATGTCATTATTTGATTGGTGAGTTTGTCTCTTTTGAAATTGCTGATGTTTTTCTCTCCCTTTGTGAGTTCATTGTTTGCATTTGTGACTGTATGCATTTGAGCATTTTAACGTTTAATTTGAGATAAAACTTTATTAACTTCAACGAGAGTTTGTGGTTATTTAGTTTACAAATGATTAGCCAGATAAAAGAGTATCATTACCATCAACTATTCAACTAATTGGTTCATCGACCAAGTAGAAGGAAAGTTGATGTATAAATTAGATAAGTATTGGAAAAAATGCCATATATGAACAGATATAAGAAAGAGAATTGAACTTGTATAAAAATTGACCCCAGCGCATCAGGGATTTGGGTGTATGTGTATGGGCCATTGTTCTGTGATATTATTGAGTATCGATCCCTGATTAGGAATTTGGCCTTGCGCGCTGGATCACACCTGTACCACCTCCAGGAGGTGCTTCAGGCCCTGCAGCAGGCAGGCCTAACGGTCAAGGCCAGTAAGTGCCAGATCTTGCTGGGTTCCGTGGTATATCTGGGCCACATGGTGGGTGGGGACAAGGTGTTGCCTCTCCAGGCCAAGTCTGAAACTATCCTGGCCTGGCAACCCCCTAAAACACAGACTGAGGTAAGGGCCTTCCTGGGCCTCACAGGATGCTATAGGAGGTTTGTTAAGGGCTATGGCACCATTGTTGCCCCTTTGACAGTGCTGAATTCTAAGAAGTAGCCCAGAAAGGTGATCTGGACACCTGCAATCAAGGCTCCTGACTTCTCTTAGGAGTTTGTTGTGCAGTCAAATGCTTCAGAGCATGGCATATGGGCTGTCTTAGCACAAAGTTAAATGAGGAGGGCCTAGACCAACCAGTAGCCTTCATTAGTAGGAGATGACTTCCCTGGGAACAAAGGTAGAGTGCGATTAAAAGGAAGATTTTTGCTGTGGTCTGGGCACTGAAGAAGCTGAAACCATACCTGTTTGAGACTCACTTCTGGGTTCAGACAGACCACTGACCCCTCATATGGCTCATGTAAATGAGGGGTGAAAATCCCAAATTGTTGACGTGGTCCATCTCCCAACAGTGAATGGACTTTACAGTGGACCACCATCCTGGGTACGACCATGAAAGTGCTGATGGTCTATCCAGGTTCTTCTGCCTTAGTGATGAGAACTCCCAAGAGGTTGGGTAGTTCTCCCCACTTTCAGCTGGGGGCACACGTTAGGTTGGTCTTTTCCCAAACGTTTTTCCTTCTTCCTCCATTTTTGCTGATCTTCTTTTTGCTGGCCTTAGGATTCTGTGCACTTTACCACTGATACCCAGTGCTAAAGTGCATGTGCTCACTCCTTAAAACATGGTAACATTGGCTTATCCTCAATTGGCATATTAAATTTACTTATAAGTCCCTCGTAAAGTGGTCTTACATGTACCCAGGGCCTGCAAATAATATTCTGCTACTGGGCCTGCAGCTCTCATTGTGTCACATACTTAAGTAGCCCTTTAAACTGTGTGCAGTTTTAAACTGTCATTTCAACCTGGTCAAATAAACTTTTGCAAGGCCCAAACCTTCCTTTTTAACACATATAAGTCACCCCTAGGGTAGGCCCTGGACAGCCTAGAGGGCAGGTTGCAGTTTATTTAAAACATGGGCATGTACTTTGAAGCTTTACATGTCGTGCTAGTGAAAAACTCCTAAATTTGTTGTTTAATACTGCAAGGCCTACCTCTCCCACAGAATAACATTTGAGCCACCTTACTTTAATAAGCTGTAGTTTCCAATTTGGGGATGCGTAACTAGTTCATGTTTGATGTCCTTGGAATTGTAAAGAAAAATCCTCTCTCATGATAAAGTCGGATTTGAACTTAAAAATTTGAAAGTGTCACTTTTAGAAAGTTGCCATTTTCCTGCCTTACCCATGTAATGCCTGTAGCCTGCCTCTGGGTCACATGACTGAGTGTAGCTGACAGTTGAACTTTGTGTATCCCTCCTAGACAGCCACAAACAGTAGAGAGCTTAGATGTGCCTGGATTGGCCATCTCTGGCAGGATGGGTGGGCGGAGCTGGGCACAGACCTAATTACAGTTGAATTTCTGCCTCCACAGAAAGGGCTGCATACCCCCTGTAGTTAATCTGGAGCAAGGGCAGAGAAGGCAGGATTCCTGTGGACATCAAAGGAAAACCCCTAAAAGCTTCTCCCACTTCAAAGAAAGGCCCAGGTATAAATATTGGACCTCAGACACCAACCTCTTAGTACACTTCTCAACTCATGGATACTCTGCCAGGAAGAAGGACTGCTGTGCTGCCAAATCCAAGCTCGCCTATCCATATCTGGATTACAGCCGCACCCAAAACCCCTGGTCAGACAATATTTGAGACCTCCTACTACAGATTAGATTAATCCACTTCGAAATTTCGTGAGCTAAGGGCAATTGGCAACAGGCCCCTTACATAGGTTATGAACCTCTTCCTTCAGAGATAAAAAAGCTCGGTCGAATGACGGAACACTGAACCCGCTACTAAGTTGATTTCTCCTCCAGCACTGATAGTGTTCAATGCCGCTCTACTTAATGTCAGATCTTTACCTAAACACAAAGTGGAAATTCATGATCTTACTCTTGAATTTATTAATTACAAATAATTTATAACAGAAACAGGGCTCTGTGACACTTTTGCTCTCAATGTAGCTATGATTCCTACAGGATATATATGTAGGCTGTTAAATGAAACTAGGCGGCAAAGTGGAGATCATATTTTGCCAGCTTTTGAAATTATCGCAAATCATGGTCATGAGCTTTTCACAAGAAACTTACAGGTCTTTAATTTTGCCCCAGCTTCCATGGCTGGCATTGATAACTGGGGTATTTGTCTATTGACAATTATGCATAGTGCACAGCTGGTGGAGCAAGGAGTTCCATAATTTAGGAGCACAGTAGGTAAAAGAGCAGCCAATGATTGCATTTTATAAATTTTGGGTATGACAAGAAGACTAGAAGTGGGAGATAATAAGTAGCAGGAACATTGGCTGTTTACAAATAAATCTAAGCTTCTACCATGGATACTGTTATGGCCTATGCACAGACTTTTAAATTGAATCCTTTTCTCAATAGGGAGCCAGTGGAAGTGCCTAAGATGATCATAAACATGCCTTATGAGGATGGCCAAGACAGAAACTGGCTACTACATTCTGAATGATCTGTAGTCTGTTAAGCTGATACTTGGATACAGACAGGTAGAGTACATTACAGTAGTCCAGGCTCCAGCCGAGTATTGGTAAAATCACTGTGAAATAAGCATTAAATGGTGAAAAAGGAAAAACCTTGCCTAAACGTTTTAGATAGAAAAAGCAAACAGAGGCGATTATTGCAACTTGAGCTGACCAATTGAGCTTATCATCAAAGATAAAACTGTGAATGGAGGGTACAGGAGTGGGGTGGTAACCCAAGGAGTTAGGTTGCCATTCTGTCAGCCGCGGTCCGTGCAGGTCACAGCGGTGGGGCCATGTAAGGGAGGATTTTGAGGGACGAGGCCGAGGAAAAATTAATTATTTATTTAATTTTTCCTCTGCATCGTGCCTCGAAATCCCCCGTTACATGGCCCCACCGTCCCACTGCGGTTACCTGCATGGACCGCGGCTGCATTCTGTAGCACACCAGGAAGCAGAACCGCTAATTATCAAAACCTCCATTTTCTCGTAGATCAGTTTGAGAGAGTTTCTATTCATTCATGATGGCATGACTGTGAAGGAGGATTGAGAATGCTGTGCTATATAGCCATCCCCATCTAGAATAAGAATTATCTGTGTCGCCTGCGTATGCCATGACCTCCAGATGGAAAGATTTAATCAGCTTTATTAAAGAGGTCACATAAATGATAAACAGCAGAGGACTTAAGGCTGGTAGTTGAGGAACTCCACAATAACACCCAGTTTTGGGGTCAGGACAAAGTTGTCATCATCAAACATTTATCCAGAGCAACAAACTGAAAGGCAGCAAAGGCACTAAGAAGGAGAAAGAGAAAGATAGGAAAAGAGATTAAAACGAACCTGCAAGAGTGACATAATGTGACAGAACATGCATAGTGGGGGATAAAAATGAATGAGATGGAATCATGAGGAGCAGCATGGTATTCAGTATCTTTGATATTCAACAGCATCCACAGAGGCACATGAGAAACATGTTTTTACAAATACCGAATGCCCTCAACACAAATAAAAACAAACTTACACTTGTTGGGAATTTTAGGGATGGAAGGTTGGAATATAAGCTCAAATTGCTCATGGAAGTACAGCGCAGAAGGAGAATGCTCAAGAAAATGTCTAAGTCTGCATGGAAGTCCTTACTGCATAAACAACTCGGACTCAGCCAGACTTCGGGGAAAAAGTCAGGTGTTTCTCATGTAAGTGCTTATTCTTCCTAGATCAGTTGTTAATGTAGTTCAGGAGCTGTGCCCCCAGCTGGGCTCTATAACATGATCATGAATACAGTACTTGGAAAGCGCTGGATTCATTTTTTGTGTTTTCAGGCTTCTACTTGCTTTAGGCAGGGTCTTTGGAAGTATATCTACACTTCCAAGCCTTCACATTTCCCTTTGTCTGGGCTGAACCCAGTGCTGATGAATCGCACTTCTATGGGAGTGGCAGAACATGGGTGTAGTGACCTGGGTCAGGGGCACTAGGACCCTGCACTCGACCAAGGGGAGGGGACAGAGACCGGACACCACTTCCGGTCAGGGAGTGGGGCGGGCATTACTGGACATGAGGGCAGAGGGGACAGACGTGCATGTAGGCACTGAGTTACGCAACGAATAAAGAACAAGATAATCACCTACCAGTCTCGGTGTGGGTTATTCCAACAACACGACAACTGGTGACGAGCAGGTGGGATCAGGAGCCACCACCAGAAGCGACACGAAGCGTGCCTCACCCACTACGTCCACACGGAGCCAGGAGCCCACCCCGGTCCGCCGATCGATGAGACGACGTCGGGAGTACACCCGACCACAGAAGATGACGAAACCAGGAGCCTACCCTGGTCCGTCGGGCCCCAAAGAAAGAAGACGAGAAATCGGGAGCCCACCCCGATCGCGAAATAAACGGAGCCAGGAGCCCACCCTGGTCCGTGTGCAGCGTCTACAGAGACATCAGGAGCCCACCCCGGCCGCATCAAGGAAAGTGAGGTGAGGGAAATACAAAAAAAGGCACCCGATCGTGGAGAAAGCCGCCCGCTGACTGAAAGAGAGCCCGAGCCTCCCGCGTTGAGATTTAACCCGAAATCTCGCGAGACCCCGGCGGCCATCTTGGAGTCAGGCGGGACAGCCAATGAAGAGCTGAGGAAGGCCCGGCGGCCATTTTAAAGTCAGGTAATTCAACAGATAGCAAATCTCGCCCACAGAAGTCCCGGCAGCCATCTTAAAGTCAGGCGGGACAGCCAATGAAAGGCTGGAGAGGGCCAGGTGGCCATTTTTAAGTCAGGCATTAACAAAAAGCCGTAGGAAAAGAAGAAAATAAAGAAATAAAGGGACATTGCAACACAAAAAAGGAAATAAGGAACAAAGCACAACAAAAAGAAGACGGAAAGATAAAGGAAGGAAGGAAGATGGCCTACGAAAGTGACAAGACCAGCGCACAGGCAATATTTCGCAGACCACTACCATTCAGCCTATCGGAACCACAGACAGGCATCAGGTGGGAACGCTGGATTCGGCAATTGGAACGCTACATGCGTGCCACAGATATCGCAGAGGCCAAACACGTTGACCTCTTTTTAAACTTTGTAGGGGATGAAGTGGAGGACCTGCTCACAACATTCCCCAGCGATTGAATAGCGACGTACAAGGGACTGATACAGTGCCTCACAGAGAAGTTCGACCCGCAAAGAAACATCGACTTCGAGAGGTACACATTTAACACTGCGTGTCAACGAGCAGAGGAGTCCCTTGACGATTTCGCAACCAGACTGCGAAAACTAGTAACATATTGCGAGTTTGACATGTTCGACAATGAACAAGCGATACGACTGCGCATCATTGAAGGTTGCCAGTCCGTGGAGTTCCGCGCACGTATTTTGAAGGAACCAACGACGCTGGAGAAAATACTGACAATGGCCCGAGCAGAAGCAAGAGCAACGACACTTGCCAAACAGATGGAGCTAGGTAAAGATAGAAGGGCGGAACAAGCGAACCGCGTAATGGGAAACAGCAAGAAAAAAGACAGCACACCACCACCGCCAACGAAAAGGCAGGAAAGAACGTGCTACAGGTGCGACCTTGAATTCCCACACGTCGGTGCATGCCCGGCAATGGGCCAAAAATGCAGGAAGTGGAACAGAGACAATCACTTTGCGAGTGCCTGCATGAGTAGACAGTTTAAAAGTGAGCGAGGAAGAACGGCAAGACCACGAGCAGTAACGAGCAGGTATGCCAGACACATAGAGACAGCAAATCGCAGCTCCTCAAATGAATCCGAAGGAACAGTCGTGTCAGAAAGGGCGGAACGACTATATCTGATGTCAGATGCACCCACGGAAGAACGAAGGCCAGAGCACATTAACACTGTGAAGAAGCATCAGATCAAGAAAACAGCAACAGTGGAGATTGAAGTAGGATGTCACAACACACGGTTCATGCTTGATAGTGGGGCCACGTGCAACATAATGTGCACGTCGGAGTACAAGAAGATGAAGATAAGACCGCCACTATCACCATCTACCGTCGATGTTTTCACCTGGGGCTCGAAGAAGCCGGTGGAAAACATGGGGAAGTTCACAGAGACACTGACATACAAGGACAGGTCATGCAGAGAAGAGATGCATGTGCTACGGGGAGACATCGCAGCACCATGCCTGTTGAGCAATGTCACGGCGCAGTTAATGGGCCTCCTGGCAATGACATATCACATGTCAGAGAAACTGAACATTCTACAAGAACATCCCGCCATACTACAAGGCCTAGGAAAACTGAAAGGGAAACAAATAACATTGCACATCAACGAGGCAATCAAACCTGTGGCTCAGCATCACCAGCGAGTGCCCATACATCTACAACCTCAGGTCGAAGAGGAAATACAAAGTCTACTGGCACAGGACATCATTGAGCATGCGGAAGGGCCGACTCCCTGGGTGTCTCCAATAGTGGCGGCTCCGAAAAAGAACACCTCAAAGATTCGCATATGCGTGGACATGAGGATACCAAACACAGCCATTGAGAGAGAATGACACCCTGGACCACACCTAAATGACATGATAAGCTGTCTCACTGGTGCATGCCGGTTCTCGAAGCTGGACCTGTGCAAAGGGTACCATCAACTGGAGCTCGACGAGCAATCAAGGTACATTACCACGTTCTCCACGCACATGGGCCTGTTCCGCTACAAGCGACTGAGTTTCGGCATATCATCCGCTGCGGAGATATTCCAGGAAACGATAAGGCAGGTAATAAGGCCGGTGAAAAACAGTTTAAACTACAGCGACGACATCCTGGTGTTTGGTCAGTCCGATGAAGCACATGACAGTGCCCTACGTGAAGTATGCCTGCAGCTGTAACAAGCAGGACTAACACTGAACACTGACAAATGTGAGCTGGGAAGAAGTGAACTGGTATTCTGTGGGCACATCTTCTCCAAAAAAGGAATGAGGCCGGACCCCAGCAAGGTAGAGACATTGAAAAAGGCGAGTCCTCCAATAGATGTTGCAGAAGTGAGGTCATTTCTTGGTCTTGCCAGCTACTGTGCCCGTTACATAAAGGATTTCGCCACGGTGAGCACACCACTGCGGGACCTCACAAAGCAGGGTCAGAAGTTCATCTGGTCACAAGAGTGCAGTTGGGCATTTGAAGCCATCAGACATGCCGTGATGGCCATAGATCATCTTGCCTATTTCGATCCGTTGCTATGCACCGAGCTGACCGTAGACGCCAGCCCGGTCAGACTAGGGGCAATCCTAGCACAACACGTGCCAGGTAGAGACTCACCAAGAAAAATTGTTGCATACGCAAGCAAAAGTCTGTCTGACGTTGAAAGAGCATACTCCCAACCAGAAAAGGAGAGTTTAGCAGTGGTATGGGCGTGTGAACACTATCACATGTTCATTTACGGCAAACCATTCACTATCGTAACTGACCATCAAGCCCTGGTGACAATATATGGCAATCCGAATGCAAAGATGCCGCCTCGCATTGAGCGCTGGGGCATAAGACTGATGGACTACGATTTCAAGATAGTACACAAGCCGGGCAAAGAACACAACACAGCTGACTACATGTCTCGGCACCCCTTACCACAGGCACCAGAGAAGACCTCAATGGCAGAAGAATATCTCAACTTTGTACTAAGACAGAACACACCGGCGCCAATAACACTGGCTGAACTAGAGCAGGAGACAACAAAGGATGACACAATGCAAGCGGTGAAAACAGCAACAAGACAGCAGAGATGGAGACACATCAACAACAACTGCGCAATTGGAGACGGAGTAAATAAAGAGGAAATGATAGCATTCAAAAAGATACATGAAGAACTATCAGAGACTGAAAATGGTATACTAATGCGAGGAACAAGAATAGTAATACCAAGGGGACTACGTCGACGGACTGTTAGGTTAGCACATGAGTCACACAGAGGCATGGTCGCAACAAAGAAGATGCTACGGGAGAAGATATGGTTCCCTGGCCTAGACAGAATGGTGGAAGACACCATCATGAGCTGTCACATCTGCCAAACAACAGGCCAGCCAGCAAAGCCGGAACCATTACAGATGTCAGAACTTCCAAAGGCAGTGTGGACAACGTTGGCAGCAGACTTCTATGGGCCGCTAGACACGGGCAACTACCTGCTCGTGATCATTGATGAATACTCAAGGTTTCCCATAGTACGCCACATCTCCTCAACATCAGCAACTGCGACATTCCCAATACTAGATGACATATTTGCAGCCTGGGGATCACCCGAGACACTAAAGACAGATAACGATCCTCCGTTTTCAGGGGAGGAATTCAAAAAATTCATGACCTACCTAGGCATTCATCACAGGAAGATAACGCCTCTGTGGCCACAAGCGAATGGCATGGTGGAGAGGTTCATGGGCAACATAAAGAAGGCTGTCCAAAGAGCAAGCTGGCACAGATTTTCATAGGACAGGCGCTCTGTCAAGTACTACGAGACTATAGAAACACCCCCCACAGCTCCACAGGATGATGTCCAGCTGAGTTAGTGCTGGGGAGGTCAAGCAGAACGAGGCTACCACAGTTAGAGGCGAAGAGGCCACCAGACCACAGCAGCATTGCTGTCAGGGACCAGGAGGCAAAGGAGAAGATGAAAGCGTACGCGGACGCCAGGCGACATGCCACTCCGGTGCACCTCAAACAAGGGGACCAAGTGGTGGTGCGTCAGCGACAACGGAGAAAGTCTGACAGTCCATTTTCAAAGGACCAGCTAACAATAACAGAGGTCAAGGGGCCAATGATCACGGCGGGGTCGGGCCCCTACCGAATAACAAGAAACAGTTCTCACTTCAAAGGAGTGAAGACCATCGATGAAGACAGAGAGGACACTGCGGCAGAGAACATCGGCGCACAGGAGAGAAACAGAGCAATAGACAATGACGGAAGAGGTACGGACAAGAGTGAAGGGCAAGAAGAGGATTCACAGGAGGAAAAAGAAGGGACTTGTCCAAGAAGAGTGAGCAAAAGGACAAAAAGACTGATTGAAGAAATGTAGTGTTGGGGATGAATACATGTCTCTCCATTCTTCCCATTTTCTCTCTCTCTCTCTCTCTCTCGCTTTTCCCTTTCTTCTTGACGTATACATAGATCTATCTCTCTCTCTTGTCGCACTCTTTTCGTGACAAAGGGGGAGATGTAGTGACCTGGGTCAGGGGCACTAGGACCCTGCACTCGACCAAGGGGAGGGGACAGAGACCGGACACCACTTCCGTTCAGGGAGTTGGGCGGGCATTACTGGACACGAGGGCAGAGGAGACAGACGTGCATGTAGGCACTGAGATACGCAACGAATAAAGAACAAGATAATCACCTACCAGTCTCGGTGTGGGTTATTCCAACAACACGACAATGGGCAGGTGGCAGGCAGGTTTTCAGTGCTCTGCATGATCCTCAGAGAGCGCCACCACTTTGGTAAGAAGGTTGTCAGCAGGCAGAGTTTCAGGAATCTGAATGTCTTTATAGAAGGCTGTGCACCAGTCACCGTTTTCCAGAGTGCAACATTCCTGGAGCTGAAATATTTCTTAGTCCTAGAGAGGAATCTTAAGAAGTACCTTTTAGCTCAGCTGAGGGGACATGCACCCATAAGAAAGTTCAAAGTATGTGGCCCACAGCTTAGCTTTCTATAGGAAAATCAATTCTATTGACAAATTAAAACAAGTAAGAGGGTTGAGGTATGGGATCAGGGCTGTTTGAGTCTTTATAAGACTGAGCCCAATGCCATTAAATGAAAATTACAAGACAAGAGTTCAAGTCAAAACCATAAAGGTATATTCAAAATTAGGATCATTACTGAATGCAAAAAGGCATTAGTTAATTCATGGGGAATAATCATAATAAGTCAAAATCATATAATGCAAGAGAATTAACAAACGGTCATGTTCTAAAGCAAGTTGCAGCCAGAACCAGAGCATAGTTAATCAAGAGAAATTATCTAGACTGCCTCCAAAGACTATGCCATAAAGACTAAGTATAAAGTAAGTAAAAGTAAGTAAACAGACCAGTACAGAGTATGCACATTTTAAAAGGCAAAGGAAAGTCTAAGTATAAATCAACATAAAGACTGACATAGAGTCTGTACAGTTAGGAAAGCATGAAAAAGCAGGCACATCTCCCAAAAAATCAGCTTTTATAGGCTTTTAGACAGAAAGAGCCACACACTCATAATGGTCTGACACAAGCTACTAGGGCTGGATTAACAAAGATACATTCACATAAACCAATCACTTCTGAAATAAACAAGATACATCAAATAAGATGCATCTAGTAAGCACCTACTTTGCTGCATATTAAAGAAGAGGTGTGCATAGAAAATGAAGGCAATGACATGTAAGTAATACAGAAATACAACAGGCAGTTCAGCTAATGAATGCCCCCTAGAAAAGACGCAAGCAAAGGACCTTAAATGTTACAAAGACAGGAACATCCTGAGCATGGCTTCCTCATGAGGAATGCACATTAATACAATGTGGTAATACAATAAACAACAACATGAATGAGGCTTCTATTTTGCTAAATTTGCAAAATGGGAAAGAACACAGAGGAACACATGCATGTGGAAAATGCTTGTTTACATAAAATAAAAATGCACTTTCTTTCTGCAAATGTGAAATGATGTCAATGCAAGTTAGTTAAAGCCTAGTCATGTTACCTTAAACACATCTAAACTAAGCATTATTTTCTTATTATTAAAACACTCTCACAAAATTTCAAGAAAAGTTGTTTTTAGCTCAGCTGAGGGGACATGCATCCTAAGAAGGTTCAAAGTATTTGGACCACAACTTTGCTCTCTACATGAAAACTAATGTGTTCACAGGTATACATTTATTGTTACTCATGTATCTAATCAGGACATTCTGAAGCTTAGATCACATTCCCTGTCTCTCTCAGATTCACGGAAAGATATTTTCCTCCCAAGTGGAATAAATCCTACTTAGGAGAACTAAATTAGTTGTGATATAGTAAATGTAGTAACACTCGAAACCTCCCTGTCCTCTAATCAGGCTGTATTGAAAGTAGTCCTTCTGGGACGCCTCCACTAATGAATGTATGTGACGGAAGGACACATTCTGACAAATGTAACACTTTCTTCTCTCTGGCTGTCATACTATTATCCATGCCCTGCGAAAACAAAGCCCCCCATTCTTATTTCAAGAACGAGGGTCAACTCTACTAAAGAAAGTCCTCAACAATAGTCTACACTGGATCAAGTGGCAGGGCAGGTGCTCTAATTTCTCACAACGTATTTAGAGATGCCAACTACAAATTCACCTCAATGTTCTTTTTCATCCACAAGGGATACATACCTCTACTAATATGCACACAGGACCCAGATGTGTGCTACGGTGAAAATGGCATTCAAAAGACTAGCTAAATGTTTGACTCAGCAGAGGGGAGATGGCTCTCCTACACTTGCCACTGTGTTTCCTAGAAGAGCGGAGATGCCCTTCTCAAACCTATCTAGAGGCATCTACACATTGTATTTCTGCAGACATTCTCAAGTCTCCCATACCATGTATGGGCCACTTTACTCCAGCAACGATACTCAGGAAGGGTTTTCAGATTGCCCTCTTCATTCTGGCAGTGCTAGCATGATGGGTAAGATAGTAGACCCATTCTGTGCATACGATGTGGTGTCCTGCTAAATAATCACAAAACAATAGTGAACTGTTGCAGCTCTTATTTAGTTTGAAGGGGTTACAATATTCATGATCATTGGTCAGCTGCTTACACAGCAGAGTTAAATTTAATGAAGTCTCTGTTCCATTTTACACCACCTGTCTTCAGCATGTTTTTTATGAGTGCATGTGGCTCAATATATCCTTAAAGCCATATACCTACTTTATTAAATCTTTAAAAAAGTTCAACAATATATTTTTGTAATACTCACTCTTACTTTCAGGAAGTTATAAACATCACTTTACTCAAATGTATATTCTTGTTGTAGGTGTACATAGGATTCAGTGTTATTTGCCTTCTTAGTAATGGAATACGATACGAGTGTTTGTATTTGACCAACTGCCCTAAGTTATGAATGTCTTATTTCTCTTAGCTTTCTTGTTCCTCCATAAGGAGATCAGTATGATTTACAGAAATGTCACCTCAGCCTTGACTCAACCTTGTTATGACAGTTGTCATATATTATGTATTGTTGTAGAGATAGGTCTTTGGATCCGCCAGGCTGTGTAATTAAGATTAGCTGATTATTTGGGAGGAAAACTCTATTTCTGTTGAAGGGGGACTGGTCCATAAACCAAAATATTGTGTGTTTTCCTACGAAGGTTAGTTGATATTCATAGGATTTGGTTAAATTAATACTGCCAAGATTTTTTGTTGTATTTTTAGTCCCTATTGTGGGGTATTTTACCCCAAGAAATATTTATTATAATTTGATCTAACATTAAAAAAAATAACTGATATTTTATCTGCTACAATCTGTAGTAATGAGTTAATAATTGAGGATACTGTCACTTTTTTGGCTTGTACTTTGTTCTACCAGTTCACATATCTTGGTAACCACTTTTCGCTTATGTCAGTTATCTTGTGTACAGTTCTTCATTCATGAGTTAGGGCATGGTGTAGTAGAGTAACCAATTCATCAGACTGACAGTCTGCAAGCTCTATTTAGAGTCAGGATGACCATTCTGCCAGTGGTGGACCAGCTGGCTCCAGCGACAATCCGATGAACTTATGGCTGTCGGTGTAAGTACATCAGACCATTTGCCCTATTTCGAGCAGATGGTCTGATGTACTTTTTTTCTCTTCAGGAGCACCACAAAAATCTTACTTGGCCCCAACAGTAAAAAAGACAAGTCATTGGCATCACCAATAGGTCTCGCCTTTGGAACCTTATAAGTGTTTAGCCATGCAGGACATACACACATGGCATGGCCAATTGCAGAGTGAGACACACTTCCATAGCCCAACACTGAGGAGTGTAGAATTGGGGAGAAAAGGCGCCAAGAGTAACTAGTACCCAGTGTATTACGAAAGCGCTTGCTGCAAGATGATGATGATGCAAGAGGAATTGTGGTGGGCAGAAGAAGGACCCTATAAAAACAAGTCTCCATTATATATATGGCTTGTTTAAATATAATGAAGAAAACAACATCACGTACCTGGCCTTCCCTTAGGATCATCATAGCCTCAGGCAGATGTTGCTAGCCATCCATAATTAATAAAAAACAAGAGTTCAATTGTAATATTATTTATGTAGTATTTACTACCCCTGACGAGGCGTCAAAGCGCTTTTCGGCGTGTAGCACGCTACTCTGGAACCCAATAAGGATTAGTGCTGAATTAGTATAGGGAAGTATGAGTTAATTTGAGCGGTGGACTTGTGAGTCTATTAGTTGGATTGAGAAGGATAATGGAAGGATAGAAGAGGGAAGAGCCTAGAAAGTGTAGAATAGCTGAAATAATATAGTACTGGTAGAACCCAACGTGCCAGAGGGAAGATGGGAGGCAGGAGTCCTGACAAGAAGTCGTTGAAGAAGGTGTAGATGCGAGCCACACATACATATAATCACCCATAATGTTTTCCTCTGAGTTCTTTTAAAAGATAAAACATTGAAAGCGGACCCACTAATTTGCCCAAACCCTAATCTTCACATTTTGTAAAGAAATAACAGCCACAAGTACTTTGCCTAATAAGCTCACATCTAGCCAATCTTACAAAGTGCTAAACCAAAATCAGGTTTACTCTGTTAAGAGCAAAAGCAGAATGAACTTTGTAGAATCCATCCTGAATGGCACCCCAATTTTAAGCGAAACCCAAGTCCCAATCCTCTTTGATTTTATGAGTGTTTCTTTAAGCCAGTTACACCATACTCTTTTGCCACACTCTTTGACAAACTAAACAAAATGAGCTCTCTGACTGCCTAAGCAGGAAACTTAGTTCAAGAGTTAATGCGCCTGCTGCAGAAACCAGTGAGGTACCTGCAAGTCACAATTTTGGAATATGGTGGGACTGATTCAGCCTAAGTGCTGGAATAGAGGGAGACCCATCTGAGCTCCTACAGTTATTGCCGAGCCAATTCTGGGATTTAGGCCAGCCCCATAGAGGACTACTGCACTGCTGCCACGTTTTCAGATTACAAACGTGTGATATTTTCATAGTTTCAGTGTCCCTCTGAGTGACATTCAACAACCAAATGTGTAACACTTAGGGTAACACTTTTTCAGGAGCAAAATCAAACAATGAAGTCCATGGAAACACATAAATATTCGAAATTACACCCATTTGAACAACGAAAAAGACTAATATTTTGAAACTGCTGCAAAGGAGCTGAAATGGGAGGCCACTAACCTAGTGCCCTTGTAAGCTCACTGTACTGTAAAGCAATTGTGTAACCATGATATTAAACAATAAACAAGTTATTCGGAGGCAGTAATTTCTTAACGATCTTTGCATCACATACACGTTATACAGACATAATGAATTATTTGTGGGTAATTTTTTCTAGGAAATGTTATATAGAACAATGAGGATTGCAAGGTGGAGGAATCATATGTCATCCATACTAGTAGTCAGTATATTTTAAGAGTGTTTGGTCTGGAGAAGCACAAACTCAGGATTTAACAAGCCTATGATTGCAAATTTGAGAGTCTCAGGTACGTAAGGTGAAAAAAATAAAGTCTATGACTAGAAACATTTAATATATACCACAAGAAATACAACAAACATTAACCACAGTAACATAATTTCAGAGTTAACACAGCATATCTACTTGGCAAATACTCATATTATGTAATTAATAGTGACTCAAAAACTATTTTGACTTAAAAATAAACAACACTTGTCTCTAAGGAAGATGTGGTCGAGTGTCATCAATGTCGTCGATAGCCAGGGAGAACGGAGTCCTATTTCTGACTTCACCCTTTTGTGTGTGAGCGTGGCACATATATTGTTATCTGTGTCATTGGTCCCCGTTTTTGCCCCAGTCTGAAGCTCTTCGAAGTAGTTACCTGTACTCTCACCCCTCCAGGCACACATTCTGCACTTGAGGTCTCACCTGTATGATCATGGTCCTGGTATAAAAGCAGCCTGTGCGCTGTCAGCAGGTGGGTACCTGAGAGTTCAGGTAGTCTGCTGCAGGGCTGGGGAAAGGAGCTGGAGATCATAACATTAGTTAATTTATGGTATTAAAATATCCTGCCTCGGAAGGAGAGAAGGGCAAGTCTCGCCGGTATTCGGAGTCGTGATTTTCAGATCACTACGTTTTGTTAACACGTTCATCTCACTGAGCCATCATGCCCAGCCCACCATTGAAATCTTCTACACGAACGGATTATTGGAGACAAGGTAGACATTGTAAAATAAGTCTGGCTGACTATTTTCCAACTCTACCAGCCTTTTTTAGTTAATAAAGCTCTATTGAATAAAATATGAATGTACAGAATTATATATTACACAGAATGATAAATCAAACTATGACATATAATTTTAACCATAAAGGCAAAAAATTACTAAGACTTAATACAAGGAAGAAATACATCATAAACTGAATAAATGAAATCATTCTGTACTTAGAAAATCACATTTTTTGATATTTTGTGTAAATAAAAGGAATAAAGAAAGGAGAAAAAAGGAAGAAAATGGAAAGAAGAGAAGAAGAAAGAAAAAGAGAAATATGTGCGTATTGCATATCAGCACATGCATCACATAATAAATCCTATATCCTATGATAAAAAATTCATATAATAAAAACATGTTATTAACAACTTATTTCTCATAATAACAATAATAAATAATTAGATAAACTACTTTAAATAATAGGAAAAGAAGCTATCATGGTGGCTGGAAAACCCTTGTGGAATCACTGGGGTTTTACGCTTTTTATTTAAGTAATCAGTAAGCGGAGACCAAAAGAGGTCCTTATTCATCATTTGTAATGTAGATGTAGCTGCTGCTGTGTCACGTCTATGATGTGAACAAAGAAGATTCCACCAGCTGGAAATATTGATATCTTTGGCATTTTTCCAATTGGATGTGATGACTTGGAAGGCAATAGCAAGAGACAGATCTAAAAATTTGCCCAATTTGGAACGTGTAGGACAAAAGCGTGAAGCACTTCCTAGAAAAATACATTTAACGACAAAAGGAAAATCAATAGAACAAATAGTAGATTTAGGGGCCGATTCCGATCTCGGCCGGTAGGGCTCCGAATCGGATTCGGCTTAACCGGATCCGATTCGGAGCCCTATTGCCCGACCGATTCGTACGCGCGTCCGGGCGAGCGAGTACGATGCGAAATCGCCGACCGACTCGTCCGGGCGTCCCGACCGCTCCAACCGACTCGTTCCCGGGTCTAACCGCACCGACCGACTCGCTCGGACTCGACTCGCACCGCGCAATGGAGACGTTCCCCGGCCGGGTAAGTACGATGCGCGCCGCGAGCAGTCCGACCGAGCCGCGCACTCCGGCTCCAAAGAGCAGTCGAAGCCGTACTTTGGGGGTCCGTGTCGGACCCCTGCCTGTACGCGTAGCCGCGCGAGTCGCACACAGGGGGACCCATGGCTCCCCCTACCTGTGCGTGTACGGCGCGAGTCGCTTCGCCGCGTACACGCTGTAGGGGGCGCCCTTGTCCGCCTCGCACCCATTGAGTCAATGGGAGCCCGCGTACGCGTTGTACGACAGGCTCCCATTGACTTCAATGGGAGTCCGACCGACTCGAGTCCGATGGCATACGTGCGCATCGTACTCGTTCGGTCGTGCTGCACGGGTTCGATTCGGTCGGAAATCTCTCCGGGTCCGGCTCGGTCGGAGAGATTTCCGGCCCGAATCGGAATCGGCCCCTAAGTCTTGCAAACCTGTATCCAGAAAACAGACCTTTTGACTGCAACAGCCGTCCGGGAAGTCTTCGAAATTGGCAACAGATTAGTTTGCCCCAGGCGAAGTAGCTGAATTTGCCAGAAATATCCATTACTTGCTTTCAGAAGAAGATAGCATGCCTACCCAGGAAATATCTGTCCCTGCTTTCCCCAATTGGCTGTAACTTTAGTGAAACACCACAATGAGGCGCATAAACAAGAATAATAATAATAATGTATTTGTAAAAGTCAAGAACTCAAGACCAGCTACCATGGAGCACGTGCTTAAGAAATCACCTAGGAAAGCGGATCATTGTAGTGCTTGCTGCCAGTCTCGGACTTCATGCAGTGTTTACACAGCCTCACTCGTCGTAGAGTGCTGCGTTACATCCCAGGTGTTTTTATTACCCACTGCACTGGTCCTGTACTTGTCCAACGTGTGCTCTGAGGATTGCACAGCACCAACACAGTGAGCTATCTCGGACCTGCACTAGTAGACTGATAAGACATTTCCAACAACACACTCCCAATGTGCAAGACTACACAGGAAGCAGGTGTTAATGCAGACATAAAAGGTATTCCGTAGACGTTTACGTGCAGAGGTACGACGGATTACAAATGTGCACTAACAAGAATCAGACGATTCGCCATAAACTGACTTTTCCCTGTGGAGTAAAAACCTCGGACGACGCGTACAGAAGGCCGTAGGTCGCACTGCACCGGTGCACGGGCTGTTTGAGTGCACTGAGACCATAATACAAGAGGCAGACGTCCCCCACTCCAGACAGTTTACTGGACCTGCCCCTGCACAAACCTAGAGCCCTAATGATCAGTAATGACGTACAAGTGATTGAACGCATTGAATGTGACCAGGGTACAAATGACTGCACGTGCATTGTCAGGATGGTGCCGGGGTGCCATTGCCTGCACATACATTGTGAGGATGGCAGCCTTAGTAACAGACGTGCTGCTGCGTTCAGTAAAACGGCAGCTGATAGGTAGTGCGGGCCTGATGTCCAAGACAGCAAGACAAAGACTGCATGTACCATTCAAAGAATCGGACCAGAGGCATATAATGTAATGTCACACTATTGACCGAGTACATAGAACGCTCACCAGGCTGCGACAAGATGGCATACTGGCATCTAAGTCACAGACATTATACAAATCTGTGGCACTCCTCCTGGAGGATGAAAGTATACGAACTTTCGCTCCTGCAAGTTACACACACATTGCAGCGGGAGCTCAACCCACTAAACTACCCTACTGTGACTGTAGCCATCTAAGCAGCAGGCTTGTTTAGGACCTGAATGTTAAACCTGTTTGTCGCTAATCCACTATGTCTAGTGCATCAGGAGACCCTGCCCTGTGAGCCTCCCCTGCCAACTACAGTCCTACATGAGTGGGGAGTTCTGCTACAATGCCGCATAGCAGGTCCTCGGGAGCATTTCTATCAATAGTGCAGCAGGTGTAGTGGCACTGGGGCCCGGAGTTTTCGGGTGCCGCTGCTACACCCAAAAAATTACAGTCTTGTACTACTCATCCAGGTGGAGGGGTCATCTTCCTTGCTTTCACTAGTGCCCACCGTGACACTTCCTATGTCACTCAAAGTTTCTCATATCACAAACTGAATAAAGAGGCAACCTTCGCATCGCGAGGTCTTTTGGTTTCTGGTCGGTAAATGATTTGCAAAGCACGTGCACAGGTTGCAGTGCCTACTCCTTAGAATTACAAAAAGCAGCTATTGACCATGGAATTCTATGACAGCTCGTCGACAAAGTAACTGTGGACACCATTTACTGTACATCACACACCGAAGCAAGACAATGGAAAGTAGAAAGTTGAACTGAAAATATGCAACATGGAAAAGGGTGGGGTAGGGGTGCTGATGGGAAACACGACGCAGGAGGGGGTACGATCAATGGGGCAAGAAGCAACGACCCTCGGCCAGCGAAAGAAACAAGTGGGGGTGGGTAATGGGGGGCAAGTGGGGGTGGATAAAGGTATGATAAAAAAGAAGAGTGCTATGAAGTGGCCAGCACTGGCCGCTTCATAGCATTTTCTTTTTTTACAGTCTGTTGGAAGAATAAATAGAGAGGGGGGTTGGGAGGACAAGAAGAAACAGGGGTGAAAGTGCTGGTGAGAGAAGAAATGGGAGGGCAGAAGGGAGCAGCAGAAAGAAGGTGAGGGCAGGTGGGGGCAGCAGAAACAGTAACCAGAGAGCAAAACTTAAATGACTGGGGGCCCGATTCACAAAAGTAATCTGAGACAAAATCCTAACTTTAAGACTTTCGGTATTCACAAAAGGCATTTAGGAGTAGTAAAGTTAGGATTTTTGTCTTAAGTTTGTCTTAAGTTTTGGTCTTAAGACAAAATCCTAACTTAAGTTAAACTTAAGTTAAAGTTAAGTTAGGATTTTGTCTTAAGTTTGTCTTAAGTTTTGGTCTTAAGACAAAATCCTAACTTAAGTTAAACTTAAGTTAAACTTAAGTTAGGATTTTGAAACTTAAGTTAAACTTAAGTTAAACTTAAGTTAGGATTTTGTCTTAAGACCAAAACATAAGACAAACTTAAGACAAAATCCTAACTTTACTACTCCTAAATGCCTTTTGTGAATACCGAAAGTCGTAAAGTTAGGATTTTGTCTCAGATTACTTTTGTGAATCGGGCCCTGTGTGTGGGATGGCGGGAATGTGGAAGTTACAGTTGTTTTTTGGTTAAAGGGGCATGAGGACAGGTGCTTGGATATACATCAGCAGCAGGTCGAGAGGAGACAGGTGATTAGAGTACTGGCAGCCAGAGAAAGCTGCAAGCAGGAAGCTCCAAAACACACACTGAGGTGAGGGATTTGCCCTCCTGACAGGCCTTCACAAAGACAGGGTTTCATCTGGTGTTAGAAACAGTGAGAGCTGCAGTGGTTCTGGGAGGATTGGCGCAGGCTTGCAAAGCAAACAGAGGGAAAAAGAAATGTGGGCTGACAGGGCAAAGAGCGGCAAGGAGAGGCTTCACGCCAGTAAGCCGGCTGCCTGTAGGAGGTGATGGCCTCTCGAGATGAGGAAGATTGGGGGATATGTCCCATGTATAGAAATGGAACACGCCATAAACCAGGAGAAAAAACAAGCATGCAAGCCTTTGCCTCAGAAACTGGTGCTCTTCTATTAGATGAAATATGGTGTTTGCAACTTTACAGGGAAAACAATGACTGAGGATGCAATGCGCGGCTATTAGACGCCTTACTGTAGTTTCAGTGAGCTGGGGATTGTGCTGCCGGAGTCTGTAGCCCTCGACCACGAGGAAAGCTGTTCAAGGAGATCGAGCCTGCTCCAACTCAGTCCAGCTGGTTAACCAAGGGTAGGAATCCTCTGAGCTTTGGAGCCGCTCCTGGCCTGACTTTTGAAGCCACAAGTGAGGGACAGTGAAATTCTGCTGCGGGGAGCACAGTAAACTGATGTCGGGAGCACCCGGGTTCTGGTTGTCCCCAAAGGTTAAAGTTAACTAAGTAGGCACAATTGAAAATGGATTGTGTCTGGTTGGAAAATGCAAATTCCCGAAACATGAAGCACAGTGTCCGTGAAGCGGGCACTGTGCTGAAACACGAACCGAGGCAAAAAAAATAGTGCGCCTGAAGGAACATAACTAAAAAAAGGAGTAAGACCATATGTAACAACGGCAGTCTCCTGGGAGGGACTGAAACACCAAAAGGCGTGACTAATTAAGCGTATTCACCAAACAAAAGCAGGCATTTATGAAGGGCAGTAACAGGAACGAATGGAAAAGATGGGAGGTGCTTGAAGCCCACATTGTAGATACTTCATGTCTCCAAATAGACAGTGCATGCGCTGCCTAGGCGAGACCTACAAAATGACTCCCACACCCTGGGAGAAAATTTCCAGGATGTCAGGGTAATTAGTATTTTGCTTTACAAAAAAAACCTTCTGCTTTTGGAGTTTGTTTTTGTAAAACAAAAAGATTTGCTGAGCTGCCACATGTAACATATAGGCCTCTCAGCACATTTTTAGTGCCTTCAAAGGAGCCACCATGACTTATAATTCACAGATGCCTCCCAGATGCACATTCAAGGATTGCTGTAAATTCCACTAAGTCTAGGAAACATGATAGTGTAACATAACAGTGTTTATGAATGAAGTGAACTTTTTCAAACTAGTTAATGAATTGAATAAGAGAAAAGGCAGCCAGGGCTTCCAAAGCCACACCACCCAGAGTAATCACTTCAACCAACAAGCATTTGCAATGCAATCAGTCTCGCCTTTGGGACCTTATATGTATTTAGCTATGCAGCAGATATCCTGGCCTGTAGTCCTGACCAACAATAAAACAGATGCCCTAGAGGAAGAAAGCTTCAATAGGCACACACTATGCACATTCCAGCACGTTCATCAAGGTGATTCTAACAATAAGATATCTATACATCTGGCAGTGTTTTAGGGCCGGGGATTTAATGCAAACATTGTGTTTTACAATTTCAAATATTTTAACACTGTTTTAAACATTTACTGCACCTTGATCAACAGTTAAACTGTACTTAACCATTTAGTGTTTAATATCCAATGTAATCTGCTTCCATTTAAAGGGAATTGTTCAGCCAGAATGGGAGATGGCCAATACCAATAAGCCTCTGATTAAATCCCTCTAATAATGACATCACACAGTGTCAGCAGATTGACACAGCAGAAGATTGACACAACACAAACTAAATTCTCCACTTCCAAAAGGGATACGACCACTCCAATGAAGTAACCAAATTCAAACGAGTACATCCAATCAGGGAGCTACACACTTTGACTAGTTTCATGCTCGACTCACGGGTTTGGCAAACCTACCTGTACTCACCTTTTATTTAGGGTAATTTTAATAATGTACAACACGCTCTTTTAGGAGACCGTATGTCTGAACCAAATGTAATGAACCACCCTTCTGTATAATTCCCACCAAGTAGGTAAAATTATTATGAGGTCTTCAAGAAAGCTCGTGATAACCTCACACTGATGTGCAGAAACCTGTCGACACTCAATCACTGCTGAGACGTGTGTTCAATGTTTTGGTAATATAATGTTGGATATCCCTCTGTGAAATAAAAGTTGTGAATTATAGGATGGCTACTACACAATCTTACTCGCCACCCCCACTTTTTTTTGTCTTTTCTCTACATTGAAGATCTTAGATAAATTTTGCCTATGTAAAGTAACCGTAATCAGACAAGCATCAACAATCTCGAATCTCAGTACCACTAAATAAACTGATAATAACAAGAGAAGAAGTTAGATTTGGTACAAAATTTGATTCATAGTAGAAAAATCAATAGATTTCAGTAATACATTCTGACCTAAAATTATGGCGGTCCTGTGTGCAGATAAATACGCCTCATTATGAGAAGCGACTGAGAAGTTTAAAGGTGATTTAAGCATATAGTGCAGACCCCAAACAATGCCACATGTTGCAGGTTATTCACACAAGGATGAAAATTGTGACAATTAAATGCAAAAAACAAGAGCTTATCCCAGGACTCCTTTCTGAACATTCATTGGTGTGTCTAATAAATATCAGAGCTGCACCCTCCCCTAATCAGGGTGGGATAGACCAGGTTTCATTTAGAGGAGATGGGACTGCACCACAGAGTAAAGGATATGGTAGGCACAGGGTCTAGAGATGGATGCTTCTCAATGGCTTACTTGTTTAATTCATAGTTGTAGGGCACCCCTTCTGAGCCCATCAGTTTCTTTGTGAGGGTGCCTCCCCACCCTTGATTCACTCATACAGTCCAAGCCTGCTTATTTTGATGTACTTATCTAATTGACACAGCACACAGAGCAACAAATTGTTTAACTGACATCAAAGGTCAACCAGGCACAGTGTGACAATTTAGCATCATATGGTGGCTGCACCATTTCTCCAGCCTTGGGCTTTCACTTCATAAAGAAATGCATTATGGGAGTTGTGGTTATTTCAGCTTAAATGGACAAATTGGAGCAAAACACGCAATTAGGCTGACGTTGGCAAAGGTCAGCTGTATTCAGGTTCCATCAAATACATTTCCGAGCGGACTCTAGCAACACCTGGCCAGCCTGGAGTCCTATTGGTGATCTTGAACTAAACCTCTCCAACAAAGCTTCTATTGGGCAGGTGCATTTATTTAAAGGAACAGGTTATAAACTGCCCAATCATAGCAGAATTTCACTGAGCAGATCCAAATGCTGTTCCCGATCCTCGACACGTGCTGCGTCCCAGTAACTGCAAGGGCCACCGAAGCGCATACACCAGTCACTCTGAACACCCCTAGCAAACCTACTGGAAAGGAAGCACTCTCTTTGAGTTTGAACGCACTGATCCACACCATCTGTACAAATCCACAATAATACATTTCAACAGTCAATTTTCACCTCTTTTCATCATTTTCTTGAACGGCACTTTAGAATCAACAAATCCATTCCATGTCACACTTTTAGGAAAAACTAGCACTGCATATACAATTAAAACAAGCGGGGAGGACTCTTAAATAGCACTCAACACCAATTTAAAGACCTCTAGGTGCTCCAGAACCCTACTCCTCACTTACTGGACGGGCAGGGACATGATTTTTCTGGTTAAATCTCATGATTCAATGAGCACTGACTAGGAGCTCCTTACTTTGGACAGGCCAGGTATCAAAATTGCAGACAGAGCTGATTACTGGAGAAGCAACAGAACGGATCAATTTTCATTATTAATCAAGATTTGCAATAAGTTCGCGATGAAAAACAAGAGCTTCTGAGAGCTCACAGTTCTTATACTCTCCCCAAAACAAGGCAATGTTTGTGTGAAATTGAACAAAGGATCAGACAACACCTGAGCAATTGAAATTGTAATGAATTACTTTGTTTACAAAATGTATTACCACGAGTTTAATAAACAGTTTTGATAGGATTTGGACTGTGGATCAGTTAAAGCACTTTTTACATATGAATCACAATTGTGTACAAAAGAAGTAACGGGGTCTTATTGCATTTCAAAGAAGCGGCCACCATTGTCCCGGCTGCTTCAAAAGAGAAAGCGGGCATGGCGCGCTAAACATAAATAAAGAAATAAAGAAAATAGTGCTTACACACTTAAGAACACGTACCGTGTAACAATCGAAGTAAAGGGGCCAGTCGCCATGGGAGGTTACAGATGAAGACAAGGCGGTAGTAAGGAGGGACTAACAAGCCTCTTTATGAATCAGATTCCAGCATTTAGGAAGGACACTGACACAAGCCAATGACAAACATTGGCAGAGCGTGGGCGGGGCTTCTCTTCCATACTCCACTACAGCAGTCTCGCTGGGCAACGCATGCACGCTGACTCAGGCTCGACCTAAAAAGGAGAATGTTGCCCACCTCAATGGTCAGCTGCACTTTCACCACAAAATTGAATTTTTTTTTACAGAGATAGAGAGGCAACAAAAGCAGGTCTGAGCACTTCACACTACAGTATAACAAATGCTGGTAGAACTTGGGCCTTGGAATATTGTTTCCTCTTTATTATGTCTTTCAGAAGACAGTGCAGCCAACGCGTTTCACCTTACAAAGGCTTCATCAGGGCAAAAGTCGATCCACTGAAAATCACAGGGATCTTCTAAGTGTGTGGTCAAAGGACAAAGAATATACAAGCACAGGCAAGTCAGTAATCCGATCCTGAATACGAAATCGAACATGAAAGGGCCAACGTGAGAGCCTTAACGTGTGATGCATTTGTTATACCGTAGTGTGAAGCTCTCAGACCTGCTTTTGTTGTCTCTCTATCTCAGTAAAAAAAAAGTTAATGAATTGAGACGTCGTATAATTTTACATAGGCTACTGAGTAAATTCACAAGCTGGTAAAGTAATTTTGTCATGATCTACATTGGTATGATTCGAACTAGAGACATGGAAGTGTGAAATATTTGGTTGCAGTGACCCAATATGGGGAGCAATGTGTCTTAGCGGTACAGTGAGATCCCTTCAGCTTATAGCAGATGTAGCGAATTGAAGGTGTATAAGAACCAGTTTTCACAATATCCACATAACATTTACATACAATGGATATCACATGAACTCATTTACATAGTCAGTGGCCATCCTCAAATTCTAGAATGGATTTGGCTCTCCTGGATATCCATGGACTTTAGGTGTATATGTTTCAAATGCACCTATTATTCATTCCTCCTACTAAATCAGACTCTCTCAAAGTATAAGGAAAACAGATCTGTATATCAAGGTTCCTTGCAGATATGTTTATGCGCATAATAATTTTCAGTGGTTTAACTTTTCAAGTCTCCTGTGGTATCCGACAAAAACAAGCCCAAAACTTGGAGAGATCAACAGGTGTGACAATGCAGAACAGATTTTGTTGAGATGGAACGATAAGCAAGTGCATTAAATGGTGTGCAAGCCGGACTTGGAAGACGTGAGCTCAAAAAGAGAAGACTGACTAAGAGAGACATTCCAAACATTCCTTGGAATCATGCCAGACATTTGGTTAGAGTAATGTCGAAAGAAAATAATTTTACAAATTAAGACAAAATGATCGAGTCTCAGGTGAAAATAGCAATTTTCTCTGTGTCAAGGTACTGCAGCTTTCCGATATGCAGAGTTACGCTCCGAATGCAGTCAGGCTGTGTACAGAGATCCAAATGAAAAAAAATGGCACGAGCCCACATCAAAAAAGATCAAAGTAGTCTGTCTTCTAAAAAAAATGTGAAAGGTGTTTGGCACTTTTCTGTACACTGGCATCCTCTCCTGGCATACTTCTGATATCCCTTGAGCAACAGTGGGCACAATGCCAACAGTGCTGGTGATAAGACATCAAACCAGGTTAAAATTAGGCTGAATGGAGTTTGATGGAAATGAGCACAGCGATCCCAGAATGCAATATTTTGTAAGCACATTGAGCATATCTGATCTTGATGTTGCTTTTGGCCTGAGGTTATCATCCCTGCACCGAGCTCTCTTGCTTTGAGTCAGAACACTTTAGGCTGTGTTTGTTGTTGTAAGGAGTCTGTAAAGAAGCAGGATGAACCACTAAAGGAACAACTGTGGGTGTGATTCACAAAGCTTTCTTCCATGAGTATTGTTCTGCATTGTATTTGGCATTAAATCGCATGCTGGTGATGCAGGTATCACCCTGAGGCGCTGGAAATGCAGGAGATGATCAGGAGTACTGCAAGAGTAAGTCACACCTACTCACAGAAAGATTTTTGAAAATAGGGCTCTTATGTTAAGATTCTGTTCCCCTTTGCATAGAAGGAAGCGCAAACATTTGCTTCCAAGGAAGTGTATCCGTAGCGTGCATAATTAGTAATATGATATTTCTGCTTAATATAATTTGGACTTAATATTGCATTGGCTCTCCCTGTCCACTCCCCTCTCTCAATCTGACACTAAGTCCACCCAAACACATCAATTGTTAGTACCCCTGCCATTAGGTGGAAAGCCACAGGCCTGTTCTACCCTGAGCAAAAGCCTATTGTCCTGAAACTTCCAGGGCTTCCTTTAAAATGGATGCCTACAAACAATGTAATGTACTTTTGTAGGTAACCTTCTCTTCCTCAAAAACTATTTTAGAGGTAATGATTCCCCTCCTAACACTGATTCCTAATTTGTGAGTGAGTAATTTTTGAGTGAGTATAATGCACCAGATTTACAGTGTCAAAGCAAAAGATATGTGCGCAAGGGTGGTCTGCATGTGCGTTCTGTACACTGAAAACCAGTGTTTCCCAACAAGCAATACTTTCAAATTCTGTTTATCTTGTCACATTTTCATTGCTTCAATGACAGAGGTCAAATGTCAGTCTATATCTTCTGACAAATTGCTGCTTATTCTTTTAGCATAGGTTTGGTGTTTACTTTTCTTTCTCTGATTGCAAAGTGAGAGGAGTTTTTAAAGTGAATTATGTGACAATCTAAGAATGTCATTTTTTTGCACCACACAACAAAATATAAATACCTGTAAATTAATTGTATGCATTCAGCATTTAGGAAAGCAAAAATGAAGTAAATTATTTTTTGTAATTCTGAAGTGTGCTGGAAACAATGGGCCCAACTCACAAAGGTAACTTACGAGTATGATCCAGTGCTCTGGGCCAACCCTCTTACTATTTATCCTCTAACAGATCTTTTTCTTTCCCATTTGAGAGGTGATGGGAGTTAACATTACATCAATCAATTTCAACTAACAGTGTAACCCATTTAGCAACACAATAAGGACCAGGAATCAGTAACTATAGTTAAGAAGGTTTATTACAAGTTAGCAGTCAAGTTAAGGTGCACGAAATTTAGCACCATTCTATAAAGATACAGAATTACAACTGGAAAACCCAACCTCCTAAAGAAGTTTAGGTGTACCAGTATTAGACTAACAAGAAGTTCAGTCAGGCAATACAAAAGATCAATAACTAAATCTGGTGCTCAGAGTAGAGTTTCTGGTTCTCTCTTTTATAAATGAGTAAAATCTAGAATCATCTAGGTTAAAGTCCAAACTAAGAGGATGGTTCAATAGTCTAAGGAATCTCAAAATTAAGGAAAATACAGAAAAAATAGGAAAAAAATGAAAGTTTGGGAATTAATGGAGTAAGGGAAAGTTAAGGAAGGTGTCAGTATCACTGAAGCTCGGCCAAGAGTCTTCTTGGGTAAGGAGAATTTGAGTTTAGCCTAAGCCACACTCAGCGAGAATCAAAGGGATTAAGCATAGCGGACTTCACCTCCCAAAGTCCAAGGAAAAGTGGCTTAACATCAGGCAGTGTAGACTCCAGTTACTTGCACCAAATTCTCTCAGGTACCACCCGTCTATTCTCATCGTCAGGGGTTCCATTGTCCTTTTCCATTCTCACGTTGTAAGCTGCAACATTCACGAAATGTCTCACACTGAACATGGGAAGGACATCGTCCTTGCTCAACCAAGCCATGTTGCAATAATGCTGAATAGGACTCATAAGTTACCACTCTGGCTTTCCATGTTCCTTTGTCAAGGTATTTTTCTCAGGCTCTCTCTCTATCGCTAGTACAATGTTGTATCTATTCTCAAACTTACAATGTATGTGAACGCACCTGCAAGGGAAAAGTCATGCAAGCAGAAATGGAAAACAATATTTTATGCAGAATAGAAAACAGGCCTAGTTATGGCAACTATAGAGTATTAAATCAATGGTACATCTTTAATATGCATTTGTACTTTCAAACACAAATGAATGTAAATGTCAGTCCATTAGATTCATATTGCATGTGGCACACAGTAAAATCTTTAATTCTCATGTGTAAGTATGGCTAAGAACTACATTTTAAATGAAATATATGAAACATTAGTGCACACATTAAATAAATAATTTTCATTTCTAAAGTAAACACATTCTAAATAGCTGAGGATGGTTTATTCATCAAGTCTCCTAAGAATATCTCATTTAATATGGTTAAGGCACACTGTGTTATGTATAAATTCTATAATTCTACAGTGAATGCACTTGCATAATGATGTCAAGTGTAACACCTTATATTAATGCTGTTAAGTCACACAGGAAACAGGTGCTAAGTACACATTTATGTTATGCAATTGTGACGTGTAAAGGTGGAGCTAAATGTACGCTGCTCCAAGTAGTAAAGTTCCGAGTGGGGAGTTTCCGCACTCGAGGTGGAACCTCCACACTGTGCACTGCAGAGAGTGCACAATGCAGAGATTCCGCCCGAGTACGGAGATTCTACCCCGAGTGCAGAGATTACACACTCGTACCTTTACTACTCATAAGTTACCTTTGTGAATCTGGCCCAGATATTTCAATAGGATCAGAACACATAAAGCCGCTTTAATAGGTGATGCACAAATGTTAAATATTCACAGAAACACAATTTCCACACATTATCATTTGAGTGCTGTATGCTATTTAGTTCTCTGAGTAAAACTGTGTGTCTGTACAGTTAGTGGCCATTTCAGTTGAAAATGTGCTGTCTGTAAATGACAGAGTGCTACCACATGAAGCTTTAGTTACATTAATAAATCACCCCTCCTCTTGTCCATTAAAGGTAGCTGGGTAGCGAACGTTTGTGTTCTAAAAAGTAGGTCATGGTTCTAAAAGTTTGGGAGCCACTGTTGTAAATGATTATCTTACCTTACATAATACAGGAATTTGAGTGACAAAGAAAATGAACTAATGCAGCCGTCAAATAAATGTCAAATGTATGGGCAAGCATAAGAACCCACAAATTAGGAAATCCTACATCAGGTGTAAGGATTCACAGGACAGAAGCGTAAAATGTATTGCTCTGTAACAAGTTAGTAAAGTCCTATTGCAAGCTGATGTAAGTCAGGAATTTTACCTGGACAAATGCGGGGAAACCTGTGTGAATTTTATGCAAGGGGAGCAATTGTACTAATGAAAATGAAATGCTCAGATTTTAAGTGCAGGGAAAATGCAACAGTTTTTATTTCGCAACAGGGCCTGAGGACAAACATCAGATGCTGCATGTAATTTACACACTACTAACCTCCGCTACCATACTGAGAAAGATGTAATGATATTCTTTGCTGTCAACATGCAGAAATATATTTCAAAGTTTAACGTGGTGATATTGTTGCACCTAGAAAAGTGTTAAATAAATGCAGCGGTTTGTGTAAGCAAGGTTTTGAACAGTAATGAAGGAACCGAATTCATAAAGTTTTCTTCTATGAGTAAGTTTCCCTGCTGCCTGGACATACAGAAATAAGTTACGCCTAGGTAAGGTGTAAGGTACAGCCACAAACAGAATTTGTTTTGTGAAGTACGACTCAAATGTCTACACTCGCAATCTAATTGCCGCAGTACTACCTTGAAGAACAGGGGTTTCAATGCAAAGAGGTTGATTGTTTTTTTTGCCTTAGGATAGAGAAATTAACAACCTGAATTAAACTTCTAAAGATTTTTTTAGATAGCGGTTTGATTGTTGAAATATAAGGTCATGTTACATAACAAGACATGAGAGCACCTCCACCAAACCTGCATCAGCATAAGTGAGCACTGCCTTTTCTAGCTCTTCCCTGATATCTCTCTTTCTCTCTGGCATGAGCCGCACACTCCCAAGCAGTGAGCACTTCAAACTCTGTATGTCTAGGCTGTGGTTTCCTCTCATATAAAATCCTCCTCAAGTTTTCAATGAGTCTCACATTAAATGTACCATAGCATGGAAAAGCCAGTGCACCTTGTTTCTCAGTGATCTTTTGCCATTGTTTAAGTCAAATATAAGAGTGTAGCCCTACATGTATTGCCCTATAATGACCTGCAGAATCTTTGGGTGGTGCCTCGTCTCCCTCCCTTACAGGTATCATCACATCTCTCCTGATCAAATGCTCTTTCCAAATCAACAACCAATAGCAGTGCGGCACAACGTGACGTAGACAACCAATAGCAGCATGGCTTTACACCAACCGACCAATCCCAGCGCAGCACACTATGACGTCAGTCTCACTCCTTCCAGCGGTTCACCCTCCTTTACAATTTTTAAAAACGCATTCTCTTTAGCAATACACATGCAAACAAATACAATGCAATGGCAACAAATAACAATTGTCTGCTTCACTAAAGTAATCAACAGAATTCAATCACGCAAGAAAATCTACTCTGACACACATTCAAATGAAACCTCGACCTGCGGGGAATCACCGAGATCAGTACAATTTCCCTCTGCACAAAAGGTTACCCACACTAATCCTACCTCACTTTCACGAATAAAGATAAATGTCCATATCTTAATTGGGCTGTTGACGACGTCTCACGACAGACTCCACAAAACCTTAGCAGATAAATACAATACAGTGTCTTCTACACTTTTAAAAATCATCCCGGGATCTTAGACCACTTCAGACCCATTAACAACTTCAACTTAAACACTTTAAACACTACATTCACTCAACATTCAAAATATCTCCGACAAACATCACACAATTGTTATAACACCGCAAGCTAAGTATAAGCTTTACAACTGGAACCCTATTAATACTCCTCCGCTGTTACCACTCTGCCACAAACCACTGAAACTCAGTCGATCCTCCAAATCGAAACATGGGCTTTGTGACTGGGAAGGGATTTTAACTATTCTCCTATGAAGTCTCCTGACTCCCCTATCTCAGGACCTAACTGTCCTCTACTACCATCTGCTAACGCATAACATTTGGGTCCCTTTCCTTGCTCCCTGCAATGGAACTTTCTAGGTGCCTGAAGAATAAAAGTTAGGTTCTGCTACAAGTTAACAATTAGAGTGTAATCCAATTTGACACATAGTAAAACTCTGAGTCGGAAGATGGGATTAATTATGAATTTATTACAAATTCAAAGCCAGACTGATATACACAAGTCTCAGGAAAATATTGTAACACTACAGGATTACTAAAGGCAGGCCAAAACGACGAATTAAGTTTAGCCTTAGCAACATAAAACATACAAGAAATTCCGTAATCGCAATGCAGAATATTAAGGAGAGGATTTGATGATCAGTATACGATTTGCGGTCCTCTTCCCTGTTATGCATGAGGAAAATCTAAATCTCCTAATCTAAATTGACTCTAAATAATATTGGATGAGGAAACCCTAATTAAATCCATAAAAGTAGAAATAAGTTAGCATAGCAGAACCTCTGTAGAAGTTCTCTAAAGGGAAGGAATATTTCGTAGCATGAAGCCACACAACAGAGATGTCGTAAAGAGGTCTGAACCTCTTTAAGTCTAACAGGAGTCTGAATAAACCGAAGTGTGATCATCAATTATACCCACAAAAAGAACCTTTGAGAATCCCATGTCACATGCCTCATTATTTTCCACTTTCAAACAATAAAGCTTGGCAACTACACTTGAAACTCCTTTCCTTTGGTCCACACATCAGAACGTCCTTGGATTCCTCCTGTTTCCCTATTCAGCACGGACAGTAGTCCTTCCTTTGTTCGTTAAGGCTTCTCATCCTTGCCAAAAGTGCTCCTACCAAACCTCACTATCTCTCTCCCACAATGTGCCTTTTTTATTCATAAAATCACATGACCACTCCTGCAGAGGAGCGATAAACATGGCATCCAAAGCAAATGTTCATGTTGAATGTTAAACATTAAGAAATCCAAATGCTTAAGGCCTTAGGTTAAGTTAGTGCGGCAAGCATCTCAATACATGTTTAAATGCCTGATTACAGATACATATACGGTTATAAAATAGATGTAGAGTACTATTCAAATGGATACATTTTAAGTTATAAAATAAATGCAGAGTATTATTCAAATGTGCACACAAATATATAAGAATTAACAATATTATTCAAACCACACAATTGAAGATATATATGAATGAGAACTGTAATTCGATGTTACTGCAAGGAAAACGTTAATATGCACACTCATATAAATGTTGAGATTATGCAGTAAATGCACCTTCTGTATCTTTTCAGGTGCACTACATTACTTTGACAATGTTACATCGCATGAGTACATGAGGCCATGTGTAAATATACATGTGGCCTAATCAAACCAAAAGGTGGAGCTAAAATTACGCTGCTCCAGTTTCAAATACTGCATTCAGAGCAGGCGAAACCAAAAATCTCCTGTGGGTGGGTCAAATATAGAAAGGTAGAAAAGCAACCAACAGGAGCAAAGCAACTGAGGTGGACAAGAAAGACATCCAATCTTGAACACGGATTTGCTCTGTAAATTATGGTATACAATGCTGTCTCTCAACAGATAGATGGAGCTATCTGTAGTTAGAGCGCAAATAGGAGTCGATACAATAAGACAAAATACAAATACTGTGAAGAACACAATTGTATTTGTTAAATAATGAGCAAAAGGCCTCCATGATTAGCTGAGGCACTGACAAAGTTATTTTTGAGATGAGGCAATTTGCATTAGATTGTGAATTTACCGCCTGATTAGATTTGTGATTCTCTCTGTGAGCAGCCCTTGGCCAGATGTGCTTAGGTAGTTCCTCTCAATGAGGAATACCTTTGAATGTAGACTGCAAGGAGAGATCCCCACTATACAGCATGCATTATATTGCATCCACTGCATCAACTTAACCATTACTTTGAAAGGTAAGTGTTATAAATTTGGTTCCTGGTTGAGTGGGGACAAGCCCTGATAAAGCAGAAACCACAGTCAGGGTAAGTTCCAAACACACCTTAAATGAACTTGTGCTCAACCTCTGGTAGTTTGGCACAGATCAGTTTGGCTTAACTTAAGAGGCAACATGTAAAGTATTTGTGCAACACTTTAAACAGTAGAACAGTGAAAACGCCACACAAATAGATTCCACACCAGGAATATGTGTTAATTTTTTCCACACAACATCGGCAATGCGTCGGTTTTGAAGATGATGCGCTGGTTCTGAGATGTGGTGGTTCCGAAGGCGATGCGACGGGTTTCTCCATGAAGTAGAAGTGATGCGTCAATTTTACTCCACGCAGTGCGAGCGATGTGTTGGTTCCGAAGCTGCGGTTTTGAAGACAATGCGCTGGCTCTGAAGGCGATGTCAGAGTCTGCTCCCACAGCACCTGTGATACATTGATTCTGCTATTGCAGTAGAGGATGCTTCAGTTCCACTGAAGCAAACACCTTAGGCACACTTCCAATGGTCCAGGTGTAGGAGCAGGGTGGTTGGAAGTCGTCTATGTCCCTGAGACTTCAGGTCAGGAGGCCAGCCAGCTAGCCGTTGGAGTCACTCTGGGTTTAACTGATGTAGGCCAAGTCTTTAACACCCAGGGCAAGGGGGGAAGCAGGTCAGCACAGTAAGAAAGCAGTTGTTCCAGAGCAACAGTCCAGCAGAGTGGCAGTCCTTCAGCAGCACAGCAGTCCTTTTTATTGGCAGGGTATCCACAGGTCCAGAAGTGTACTGAAGTGGTAGGGTCTGAGGTCCAGTTCTTATACCCAGTGGTGCTTTTGAAGTGGGGGAGACTTAAAAGAAGGGTATTTGAAGTGTACAGAGGTCCTCCCTTCATGCCCTGGCTCCAGACTTACTACAGGTGGTATGCAGCTCATTGTGTGGGGACAGGGGACAGTCTATTCAGGTATGTGAGGCTGTGCCCTGCTCTTCCCTCCCATCCTCCCAAGATGGCCCATTCAGTCACACCTTAGCTCCTTTTCTGTGAGGCTGTTTAGAGGGAATACACAAAGTCCAGCTGTCACCCAACCCAGACATGGAATCAGCGACAGGCTGCTGGCACCCAGGGCTAAGAGCAAGAAAATTCCAACTTTCTAAAAGTGGAATTTTCAAAATTGTAATGATAAATTTGACTTTGACATTATAGAGGATTTATCATCACAATTCCATAGGTACATAACTTGACAGATCTAGCTCCTTTCAATTTGAAATTACAGCTTATTAAATGTAATAAGGAATCCTCAATATTATCCTATGAAAGAGGTAGGCCTCGCAGTAGTGAAAAACGAATTTGGGAGTTTTTCACTACCAAGACATGTAAACCTTAAAAGCACATGTCCTACCTTTTAGGTATATAGCACCCCGGCCTATGGGCTACCTAGGGCCTACCTTAGGGGTGTTTTATATGTAATAATAGGGGAGTTTAAGCAATGGCAGGCCTGGGACAAGTTTTAAAGTGCTACTTAGGTGTGTGGCACAAGAAGTGCTGCAGGCCCACTGGTAGCATTTAATTTACAGTCTCTGGGTGTATGGTATACTACTCTAACAGGGACTTATAAGTAAATTAAATGTGCCAATTAGGTGTATGTCAAGCAAACCATGTTTAGGGGAGTGAGCACAAGCACTTTAGCACTGCTTAGCAGTGGTAAAGTGCATAGAGTCCTAAAGCCAACAAAAACGAATCCAGCAAAAAGGGGAGGAGGAAGGCAAAATGTTTGGGTGTGACACTGCAGAAAAGGCCATTTTCCAACTGTAAGTATAAGTAAGTATGATAGATGAATGTAAAAGTTAATAGGCTAAGGGATAAAATGTAATTGTAAAAATAATAATGTACTTACCATGACAATGTAGTGGTAGGCGACGTAATGAATGTGATACAAATCACCTTGATTAAATATCTTACAACCGACTGAAAGGTTGGAGATGTTTGTTGCAAGGCTGATCTCAAGTGTACTAGTTACCTGGAATAGAGAAAAACAGTGCAACTAACACACATCAGCAGTTGGAAAAAGGTAATAACACTCTCCCCTTACCATTCAATATTTGCAAACTACAAAGTGAGGTATATTTTTGCTGAAAATCAGGCTTAATAATATTTTGCTCCAGGTTTCAATTTCAATCATGCTCTTCTCAAGAATGCCGATAGTTTGCTAGGGAGAGAATAGAGTGTGAACTACCACAAAGTTAGTAACCTGGAGACTTATTAAATAAAATAAAGGTTTAATGAGGAACCCTTGGCTTAACTCTGGTAGCGTATGGTTCAATTGAACGTCTACCTCAGAGATAGGTTTATAAAGCATTTAAGCAGTCCCAAAGCAACATTAGCGTCAAGAAATCAATATGAAAAGACCAAAATGCCATAAACTGAATCAGAGCATCAGTACTGAATAAAAATGTCAAACTATGCTTATACGAATCTATAGGAAGGTCAAAGTCAATGTTATTAATCTGCATTACCAAAAGTGATCACAGGAGGCCTGAGAAGGCAGAGGCATGGTCAGTAACCCTGCAGGCTGGTACACCCAAATGATGCCTAACTTCCAGGACATTTCTGGGGGTCGCAGGCCACAGGTTCAAGGGGTATACTGCCTCATTCTTCTGCAATTCTAAATCCCTAAGTTCATGTTTAACTTTTACAAGATATGTAATATCTTTCTAATGGTCACTACTACAGATCTCAGACTGCTCGAGACAACTTCAAAGATCCCAGATCCCAGATATCAGCGAGAGACAGGCTCAACCCTTATCTTTCAACAGGGCTCCAGCTCAAGTCCAAGGTACCACTGGTCTGCTGGCTCTTTGCCTTAGTTGCCCCTTTTCTCCTTTATCTTCCTGGTACAATAATAGGCTAGCTTGCGTACCCTTTCCTTGTGGACTGACAGATGACTTAGCGAATGTTAAATGTAAGCAGTTAGTCAAGTTGTTACATGTTCTGGCTCCAATTTCTGTTTCCAGCAACAGTGGGTTGCAGGGTAAGTAAGTCAAACCTCTACTGCATAGTTAATAAAAAGAAAATTAGAAATGTAAACCATTGTAGTTACATTATCATTTCATATTAAAATAAACACATTTCTAACAGATGAAAGGAAAGTGATAAAATCTTTTTTCTGGAAAGCCTAACCTGGTAGTTAAAATCCTTTAGCACTCAATATTACCAGCCCATTGTGATCGCCTGGAGCACAACTGAGGTCCAGCTCGAAGTTGACTTAGCAAAGGCTCTTTGAAATGCATGCAGTTAAAGGGTAGGCAATTAGTTTAGCTGTGGCAGCTTTGAAAAACTTTGCAAAACCGCTGGCTAGCTTTATGTCTGTGGGGCTAAAACGTTATTTTATAGCAGAGGCACGAGATCTAATTCCTAAGTCACGTAAACTTGCAAATAAAAAAATGCTCTTTCATTTGATAAACATTTATAACAAAATATAACATGTGGCAAAGATTCCAACTTACAAAAACAAAGTGTACAATTATCGAATTGTCGAATATGTTTCCATTTTTGTTTTATCTCGCCAATGTCAAACTGGCCAAACCAAAGTCTGACAATATCCTTTTTCAGGTTTAACGAGGGTGCTTCGGTTAGATAGGGCTGCAAAGCTCCCTGAACATATGATGTGAATAAGGTGCCAATGTGCTTTAGTACAAGGCAAGCGTGAGAGTCTAGAATAAACAATTGTGCGTTTAGTTGCTTTTTAAAAATGTGTTTGAATTGGAGTCAAGGTAAAGATAAGACCAAAACTTCACTCATTTGTAGGAGATCTAGCACTTTACTCAGAGATACTGCAAAATAAATGACATAAGTTGTTATTTGTTGGGGACCCCAGTTCAAGCCACGGTTACAGGGGGATCCTGGTGCAATGATGTTGGAGTCAGTGCTGTGGGTGGTGTAAATCCTCACTGCAGTCCACAAATAGCATCTTCCTTTGATGCCACTGGTGCACTTTCTGGGCCATACAACTGTGGCCTTACTCAAGATTCAGACATGCTGGCTGGAATTAGCCAGATATTGCCATGTTTAAGGGTCCGAGCACATGCCCATTCATGTGTTTATCACCGTTTTCGATTCCAACAATTTGCTCTCTCAAGATCTAAGCTGACTTAAAGTGGGCGCACCTTGACTTCCAGCTGAAGTGCTGCACCCACGCAAGGAACAACCGCACCAAGGACAGGAAGATTATCTGCTCTGCTGACAAATCGGGGCCAGACTGCTGAGATGTTTGTGGTTTTGAGACCTGGAGGAGAGAGGAAGGTGGACTGCGTGTATGCTGAGAACCTGCCATACCAGCTGAAGTATCCGAGGCCCAACTGCTGGTGTGCTGACATGAGGATTACTGCTGACAAATCCAGAAACCTGTGCCACCCCCTGCCAGACCCATGACAACTGTTGCTGAAAGCCAAGCTCTCTTTATCATCCTTCTCTAAGAGGAGAAATGTCAAGTGTTCGTTATGAAAACCGGTAGGAGTGTGAGAAGAGTGCTCAAGAAATACCTGAGTAGGCCCAATTTTTGCTGTGGCTTTTCCGAGGTGCGTTCCTCCCTCTTAGGGCTGGCATGCTGTTGCGCGCCTACTGTGACATAAAGACCACATTGTAACACAGACCCTGTAGATGACTGCAAAAGTTACATCTCATTCCAAGGCCTGCACTCACAGTTTTCTCTCTTGAGGGTGCGACGCGCTGCAGTGTCATTCCTGCTGTAGAAGGCCGCAACCCTGGAAGTGTCAGGCAGACACAGACACTTCCCACCCAGCCACAACCTTGCTGTGCTCTGCCTTCCTGGTTGCTGCTCCACACACGAACTCTGACGGTGTGTGTTGAGATGCTCATTAACTCCTTGAACATGTAAAGTTGTGACTAACAAAGAGAGTAAAACTTACACCAGCCAGCCACACTGAACATTTCAGATTTAGCCAGACACCGCAGCCTGTATGCAATTACTGCCACACTGGGACTTGAGTTTAAATAGATTTATAACTCATGGGGTCCTGCCTGCAGACTTTGGAGAGTCTGATTGGCCACATAGCTGTGTTGAATGTACCTCACATGGTGGCTAGGAAAAAACATATTCTACTATGTTAATGAACGCCTATTGTAAATAAATAGTTCGCACTTTCCTAACAAGCTGCTACACTGTTTGGAAACTATATTTATCGTGCATCATTCCATGTTATCCATATAAGACAATTATACCATGCACCGGCCTTGAAGGGTAAGCCTCGATTTCTCTCCATCTCTATCACCTGAGAGCCAAAGCATAAAAGGAAGTTTGTTGGCGTTCAGTGGGCTTACTGTAGTATCTGTTATCTAGACACAACAGCCAATGCCCTGCTGAGGAGGGCCTCAGATACCTAGATCCCGGAGAACTGCACCGATACACCTGGTCACTATCTATAGGTAATCTGACATCATCAGTTTTTAGATAACTGCTAGAACTATTAGCACATTCCACACAGGGGCATGGGCTTTTTGTGTATTGCTCCTAATGAACATATGAGGTATTTATATTCAGGAAACCTAATTCCACATGATTTCCAACATAATGCCAGACTACATGGACTCCTATGTGTCTCATGCTGCTTTCTCTGAGAGACCCCTGGAAAACTAATGAGAACATTTGTTTACCATGCTTTCCTATCATATAGCATCATGTGTAACAAAAGCACCCCTCAGGATCAAAATACTGTGTGCACAAGTCTAAAATTAATGCAGCCCTGTTTTATTTAGGCACAGGTCATATATAATTCCACCTAGCATGAGCACTGGAGTTTCCCAGGTCCGTCCTTGAGTAATTGAGCCAGTTCTTATTTGTAAGGGTTTAAAGAGGACTACAACTCCCAGAAAGCAAAGCAAAAATCTGGACTGGATGAACTACTCACCAAGGACCTGGGAAACTTGGGAACTCTGTCTACTGCAGAAAGATTCTGTTATACATACTATAAAGCACAGCCCTCCTGGTCGCTTCGAAGAGACACATTTTCCTCTTGGAAGCATTTCAAGATTTCTAGTCAACGTTAAAAAGAGAATGTCCCCCTGAGACAGAGAGCTGAGGGAATTACTCAAGTTATTTAGTCTAACTACTCAGAAATCAAAAGAATAACCCGGCAGATCGATATCAACCCCTAATAGGAAACATACTGATCTATGAAAACTGTGTACGGTGTGGAATTAGTTTGAAATTCCCACATCAAACTGTGTGTTTTTTTGCAAAAGCGCTTTAGGCCCTTTCACTTAGTTTACGAGAAAAGTCAGAAACACAACCCTCTTTCGAAACACGGAGGAAAAAAAGCGAAAGCCGAAAGGATGAGGCTAATCCTTCACTTCAGTTTTCTCCCTTTGTTGGACCACCGGCCCAGTCTGCATTGTGGGGTTTACTACACTGGGAGGGGGTGGGGGGGGGGCGGAGGGGGGGGCTGCCTGTGCTTAGTGTGTGCACATTTCATAAGGTCTCTCTCTGTAGGCGCCAACACCACTTGGAGCAGGGTTTGTCAGGGGCGCAAAGTGTACATTTCTAAACACACTAAAGCAGGTGGATGGCCCAGGAATGGTACTGGCAAGATATATAAAAAGACTAGTCGCAAAAAGTGATTTCAAATTGCGCAGTGACCTTCTGTGACCAGTCTTTAATTTTGTGATGCGATCTATGTACAAATAGGTCGCATCTCAAAATCATCAGTAGCAGAGCCTCAAAGAACGTCCTTGTGGTGTTCTGTATCTAAGCTGTGATGTAGGGTGTTGGTATCCAGGTAAGGATGCAAGGGGCTTGCAATGTGGGGTGGTTGCTAAGATGGAATGTATACTTTTGTAATGAGATGCAGTTGGATCTGGCATTGGTGTGGATGGGGTCTCTGCTACTGAGCTACCTAATAAACCTGCGTTTTATTTGATTTGGAGCCTCCGCCTTCTTCATTGATGAAGACCCTTTTACATTCCTGCCCCCTGACTATTACAATTTGAGAAAACTTGTGATCAGCTACAAATACACAGATGGTGATCTGGAAGGAAGAGCAGACCATCATCCCTCTGCTTGCATTCCCAAATCATTCCTAAGTAAGAGATTCGTTTTTTTAAAGCAGCCTATGTTCCTCAAAGGAACCAGTGCTGTTTAAAAGATTTTTTTTTAGGTCTCGCCTACGCAGCGCGCATGCGCTGCTTAGGAGAGACCTTTAGCCAGCAGCACAACTTTGGGGGCAAAAACGTGCACGCGTTGCATTGCTTGCAATGGCAACGCGTGCACGTCTGGCATTCCCTTGCGGGAGCGAGCAGCTGGCGCCATATGTTATCAATTATCGCGCCTTGCTGCTCGCTCCCGCAAGGGAATCGCGCAGGCCCCTCCCCTGCCGCGCGCGCTTGTGCTTGTTACTCTTGCAGCATATTTACATAACCATTTATCACCAGGGAGATTAGGTGATTTTTACCCAGAATCACAGGATGTTGCTGCCTCCGAGACTAGAACCGGGATCCCCAGCTCTCGAGTAATCAAATCTGGATGCTGCGCTTCCAGTTCCGTAACATTGGTCAGGGGAGGAGTCCTGCTGGTTGTGCCTGAAATAGTGGCTTCAGAGGGAGTGCCGCGGGAGAAAGGAGCTCTTTTTCTCATAAGTGGTTCCACCTATGAGGAAATTCCTGCTCCCGCTGTGCTCCCCTCACCCCCCAGCAATTTCCTTTAGGCTGCAGGTACATTGCTAGTGAGAATTGGGGGGATGGGATGGGATGGGGGGAACGGAGGGTTCACGCACTGGAAGACAGGGAGCTGGCAACATAAAATGCTTAATTTGCAGGCCTGCAGCGATAGCTTTAGTCTCTAATTGGAGTGATCGACCCAGGGAGTGAATTGAGCCTTTTTTTCCCTACTGCTCAGGTTAGCGGTTAACGCTTTCTGCAGAGGGCATTAACCGCTGTTAATTGCCCCCTATTATTATGGACACAAAGTGAAGGGAAACACGTGACTAGAACAGCAACTGCTTTTTTTCTATGCAGTGTATGATATGTTTTTTTTGTTTGAAGACCTCTTAATCCTATGTTCATTTCAGGAGTTTTTTAAACAATATAAGCAAAATTAAGAAGATTAAAAAAATAGACGTACTAACTGATTATCATAAAGTCACCAATTCATTCACTCAGTCTCTATGAAGTATGCTTGCTAACTTGCCAGCTTGGCGAGGATGAAAGTTTAGGTAAAGTTATTACTTTAACTGTTGCATTTCCTCTGTACTGTGGTTGTATATTGTGGGCACTATTGACTTTTTGTCAATTTGAATGAAACCTTAACTTTTTTTTTTTGCCTAGGGAATTTCTTTGCTTTTGTACTTCCGAATCTAATCCTGTTGCATCTAGGCACTCTGCCCTTTATGGGAATCAATGTTCATTGGTAAGAAATAGCCTTAATGAGCTAAACCATTAATCACAGTTAGTCGCCCTAGGTATAAACAGCTAATGAATGGGCACCTCTGTGAGTATCAATGGGCCCAGGGATTAATAAGCATTAATGGCCCAGCCTGTAAAGAGTTATAGTGGCCTCATACATTATTGAGCCTGTATTGCTCAATGCATAATTAGCTTTAATTGCTGTTTGGAATGAAAAGCATCACATCGCCAGGCAATGTTCCCAGGGGGAAATAAGTATTAATGTCCTGTGACAGTTGTGCGCCCCAATGAGCATTTGTGTGGTCAGACAGTAGTGAGATTCAATTGATGTAGGCCTTGATTGGTAACAATATAGCCAGCTATTAAGAAGCTTCAGTATTGGGAACAGGCAGTAAGGAAAATCACTGTTTCCATAAAATAACGCTTACTAGACCTCAGCAGTAATGTACTGCAGTGGCTTCCAGTATTAATTGCCCCGTGCAGGAACCCTTCTAGCTTTCTACAAGGCTGGAGGGGATTTCTTCCTCCACACTGTTACGCCTAAGTGCAGCAGGTGATCATGGCTGTGGTAGCTGTCAGATGCCCTGGTGTCCTTTTCATGTTTGCCAGGGAGGTTGTTTCATAACAGAAAAATACTTTAGCATCTCAATGAATAGTGCATCATCAGGGGACCTTCAGCATTGGCAAAGCCAGCAGGTCTCGACAGTCTGAGAGCTATTGGCGTTGTCAATGTCTTTCAGACCAGTTGAATAGAAGAACGGCTTCTATTCTGCATGGCTGAAAGTAATGTAAACAAGCATTAGTATAGCCAATAGGTCTCGCATTTGGGATCTTATAAGTGTTTAGTTATCCAGCACAATATCCTTGGTGCAACAACATCAACTGTTGCATGGCTAAACACTTATAAGGTCCCAAAGGTGAGACCTATTGGCTATGCCAATGCTTGTTTAAATCCTGTTTGAGAAAACATTGGGAGGACGAGGCCACTGCCTTCTGCATCCCCGCAGGCTGGCAACAGGATTTCCTTTTTGCAAATTCGGTGCCACCTCCTTTGTGTTGCTGATAACTGCTCAATGGTATGCGGCTGCAAACCATTGGCACATCCCATACCGAATCACAACTAGAAGGAAACGTCCCTTTCATGCCCCTTCCTAACTACAATTCAGTACGAGTCAGTGAGCCCTTTTGCAAGATGAAAAAGCTTTTACAAATGCCAAAATGGTTTTCATATATACCAAAAAGCCATTTAACGGTCACAATCCCCAAGATGTTGCGAATGACAGTATTTGCAACCACAAAATGGCTATGGCATATCTGTCCCTAAGGCAGCATTTCTGTTATTTTATAATCCGAGCCAGAGGTGAATTCCAACAGCTCTCTGAGGCAGCGTTAGCAGGAGAGTACTATTCAAATGTCTAAAACATAACATTACACAGCACAACTATGAAATGGCCCAAGTCAAGGGTATCTGACACATGTTAAGGAGAGCCAGATCTTTGACAGATTTGCAGGCAAACAACTGACAGTTTAAAAGCATTGTATGTAAATGTATTTTCTTGCATATTTCCAGCACTCCCTAGGTTACTTTGGACACCCCAAGTCTTTGTCAACTGAGTGCAGAAAGAAGCTGGTGGGGGTCTCATTATTCAGAATGAGGAGGGGCCTCACTGGGTAGACTGCAAAAGCTGCAGAGAGTCCATAATGCGGTGGCATGGCTATTGTTAAATCTTCCCAGAATTGCGCCTTCCGGCCTGGCTTTGGCCAAGTTGCACTGGTGGCTCCCTTTGAGTAAAATAATCTTCTTCAAAGCTATGTGCCTCTGTCACAAAATGTTTAATGGCAATGGCCCCCGCTATTTCTCTTCTTTCATGAAACCGTACCAGCCTGGCCGAAGGCTCAGGTGGACCGGGGCCATGTTGGCGGCGATCCCCATGGTGAGAAGAACCCGGATGGGTGGCTGCTCCTTTGGGTTTCGAGCCACGAGATTATGGAACATGCTACCATTTCATCTTAGGTCGGTGTTTTCGGAAACACCCTTTCGTAAAAAATTGAAAATCTGTCTGTTTCAGTCAGTTTAATGTGGATGGCCATTGATTGTAGTCCGCTCTTCAACATGAGGTTGTACCTGTTATTCAATCTGTTCCTTTTCTGGTCAGGTTAGTATGGTATAGCTCCTATAGAACACTCTATAGCACGGGGATGCTCCAGTTGGAGCAACCATGCGCTTTCACATATTATTATTATTATCACTATTAGTAGGTGTCCTACTCTCTTAAACCGTCATCACAAGAGGCGCTGGGAGAAGAACCTAGGATAATATGTGGCATATAATGTTCTGGCCCCCACCTGATGTGCTGCTTCCACAGTCCCTGAGTGAGGCACATTAGCAGAGTAGGGTAAGTGATCCTGCAATTCTAGTGCTCAAAATCTGTCTGATTGGTGCATAAACAGGAGGCATAATATCTGACTGCATTTTGGTGTTCGTGACTTGATTCCAGGCCAGCAATGCTTTAGTTCAGGAAGTTTTCCACAGACTGTGTTATGAGGAAGGTTTTAATAATCTCATGAATGCCACAGGTAGTTTAGAGAGTGTAGAATCAACACGAGCTTGCTGTGCTGTCACATAAAGTTTTAAAGTATTCCATTTTGTTGGAGAAGGAGCAATAAGAATATGTTTGGAGACAGAGAGATGCTAGAAGGGGACGTAACGACGGATGAAATAAAGGCAGCCTCCCTCTTGCTGCAGTCGGGCAAAGCAGTGGGACCAAATGGCCTCCCAGTAGAAATGTAGAAATGTTTGTTAGAAGGGACAGCAGAGCATTTGCTAGCTATGGTGGAAGAGGCAAAAAAGAAGGAAGACTCCCCCAGACCAGAGGACGGCAGTAATAGTTGTAATACCAAAAGAGGGTAAACCACCAACAGAATGCGGTTCATACAGACCTATTTCCTTACTCAATTTCGAAGTGAAGGTTCCGGCGAAACTCCTATCCATGAGTCTGGGCAGGGTGAATACCTCCCTGGTACAGCCAGATCAATTGGGATTCATGCCCCATAGGGGAACCAGACTTAGCCTATGTAGATTGTTTGGGGTCCTTCACCTTACAGAGGCAAACTCAGATGAACAAATAGCGCTCCTGTCTCTAGATGCCAGAATGGCATTCGATAGTGTGGAATGGAACTATCTTTTTGCAGTATTGGGGAATCTGGGATTTGGTCCGGAATTCATAGGGTGGGTTAGACTACTCTATCAACAGCCCCTGGCCAGAGTGTGAGTCAACGCCACGGTGTCAAGGGTGTTCCCTCTCCAAAAAGGTACAAGACAGGGATGCCCACTGTCTCCGCTGTTGTTCGCCTTGGCCCTGGAGCCCCTGGCAGCGTGGATACGCCAGGACCCCTTGATATGGGGGATCCTGATTGTTGAGGAATGGGAGGAACGCATTTCATTATATGCTGACGATGTCCTGCTGTACGTTACGAGACCACGACAGTCAATCGACAGGATACTACTGATATTTAGAATATAAGGGGAACACTCGGGATACCAAATTAACTGGAGTAAATCACTGCTCTTCCACCTGGCAGGGGGTGCCCCAGAATTAAAATCCAGATGTACGGTGCCAATTGAGATGAAAAGGTTCAAGTCCTTAGGAATATACGTAACAAGAGGCACCCAGGAATTTTATCAGCGGAATCTGGCTACACAACCAGATAGATTTGTCGCAGATGTCAAGCACTGGCTGACCCAGCCCCTCACTTTGATGGGGCGAGCAGCATTGTTTAAAATGATGGCCCTCCCCGGGTTGTTATACGTACTGCAAAATACGCCATAAAAGGTACCCCCACTGTTCTTTCAAAGAGTGGAGGCGGAATTGCGATCATTGCTGTGGGGTGGAGGCGCGCCACGGATAGCACTACGTAAATTACAGAGAGGGGTCTGTGAGGGAGGACTAGCAATACCGGACATCCGAAGTTACTACTGGGTGGCCCAATTAGTGACAGTAAATGGGTGGATGCTTGGGGAAAGAGCAGAACTGGCCTGTAGGGCGGACAGACTAGCCACAGGCAAGGGGGGCCTAGATTGATACTACACGCCAAATGACTGGCGAGTAAAATACCGCAGCACACCTGGACAGTGGCATTGGCATGGCAGGCTGCCACGAAATACTTAGGGTGTGAGGGTAAACTTACAGGGATGACCCCACTCTGGGCCGGAACCTGGTTGGGAAAAGTGCATAAATTAAAGGGTTTCGCGAAATGGGAGCTTTTGGGTATTGAAACGTTAGGGGATATATGGAGGGGCCAAGCCTACATTACATTTGCAACCCTGCAATTAGAATTAGAGATGGGGAAGGGAGAATGGTTGCGGTACTTGCAACTAGGACATGCCATACGCAATCATATAAGAGAAGGGGAGACTCTGGAAGAAGCCGCGCCGCTAGAGGACAGAATACTGACCGAGCCACTACATGAAAAGGCCATTTCCCTGATATAAAAAAAATAATTAACAATGCCCCTGCAGTTCTGAATTCCATGAGGGTAACCTGGGAGGGGCACATTGGTCCGCTTGAAGATGAAGAATTGATGGAAGCATTACAAGGCCCTAGAGAGGTGTCGATCGGGGCGTGATTCAGATTTATTCAGTTGAAGGTTCTCAACCGAGTATACTACCCCAGAACAGTTTAGACAGAAAGATGAGATGCAATACAATTTATACGGTGATACTTCAATGTTCAATAACAGTTCTTTCATTGGTTTCTTGTGTACGTAGAAAGACTCTTTTATTTCTTAGATTCTTTTGACAAGTAGGTACAGCCAACACGTTTTGCCCTAGAAAGGGCTTCTTCAGGGCAAAGTATTTTAGTGAGCACTGTCCAAGTATTCTTGGTGGGAAATGCCAGCATCAAACTGTGTTAGTACCGTCCTTTGGTCACTCATATAATTCTTCTAGTGCATCAAGTTATGTACTATAGTACCCTTTAATAAAAGGGTTAAAATATAGATCAGCGGTGTGTCGCTTAGCGTCTCAGGCGTTTCCGAGTCCGTGGGTTATTTTGATTCAGTAACAGGATAGTCCCGTGTCCAGAGAGGTGGTTCCGGTTGACGACTCTCCGGACACAGGACTATCCTGTTACTTAAAAAAAAAAAAAAAGTTATGATATATGTCTAGATAGCTAAATATAATGTGGGTGCTGTGGCATTATAGAACCTTAATGGTCGTTTGTTAAATTAAATAGGTCGGCATAGAGGTTCTTACCCTATTCGGTTTTTCTTTTTCCCTCCCTCCTCTTCGACCTAAAAGTAATTTAGGGGGGGGGGCCTTTTTCCCTTCAGGAACCAGAAAAATACCCATTCCCTTAACATTCAAGTGGTATGCAATGCCCACAAGATTATCACTGATATAGTGTCACAATATCCAGGAAGCACTCATGATTAGGCACAGCGGAATTTACAGAAGATTGGAAAGAGGAAAGTTTGATGACGGATATTTATTAGGTACTGAAAATAAATGTCAAAACATATTTGTAATTGCCCAATCCACACAAAATGTATGTTGCCTCACACTATTGTATGTTTTTCAGGTGACAGTGGTTATGCCTTACGTCCCTGAATTCTCAAACCCTACCTCTTTCCCACCACCCAGAATGAGAGGGGATATAACAGTGCACATTGTCGCAACATGACTGTAATTGAGCAGACATTTGGGCTCCTGAAATCACGGTTTTGCTGCCTGCATAAGAGTGGGGTTGCCCTACAATATGTGCCAGAAATGGCCTTTAAGATGGTAGCAACTTGTGCCACACTGCACAACATTGCCTGCAGGAGAGGCCTACACATTGCGGTGTTGGAATCCGATTCTGAGGATGAACAACCCAGCCCACCAGTTCAGCATCCAACAGAGGAGAGGGGTGCAGTGGAGGGGAGGAGGCACAGGAACCACATTGCCACATATTACTTCGCAAGGTAAGTCATGGTTAGTTCAACAAATTGAAATAAAATGTTTGTTCAATAGTTTTATTTGTCAAAGTGAAGATACCTTTAATGTCAGGTGTTTCACAACAGTTTCAAAATAATCTGTTTTACGCATAAATGTATGCAACATGATGTCAACATGTAAGTTGGTTACAGCTCCGACCTAAATTAAACTATAAACTGTAGTCACTCCCTGATCGGTACCCCTCAATTGTTTCTCTGACTACATCCAGAATGGAATGTGCCACCATGTTGAGGTGCAGGAGTGTGGCTACTGCTGCGTCGCAGCACTCATGCATCTGTGGCAGAGATGATGCTGATACTCAACAATTCCTTACTATCAGATTGCCCTTCAACCACCCCACTTGCAATTTGCGCTCTCTGTATGGCTTCCACTGCAGTGGCAATCTGGCCATGGCACCTCAGCACATTCCTACTGAAGTGCCCCATTTTTACCTGTATTTTCACAGTACGATTTGATACGGCTGAGGTGGCATGTGCAAGCCTTCCATTGGACCTTGTTAAGGCAACCATACGCATCAGCACTGCTCCTCTCTCTTCGCCTCTCATCACTAGTGTCCTCTGCCATCTGTGTGCATAGTTTCTCTAGGGCACTTGTTAGGTTGTCCATTTTAGTGCCCACTGTATTGAAATCCACTGATATTGCATGCTGAATGTTATGCAATTTTCTGTCGACTATTTTAATTTGTTCCTGCTGCAGGCGCTGAATTTGCAGTATGAATGCCTCAAGCCCACCAAACGGCGCTTGCTGTTCTGCAGTTGCCTGGGACCCAGAAGGCTGGTATACATAAGTAATATCACATCACTTAAGAGCATGCACTGCAGTACGCTGGTGTCGGGCCTGACAATTTGCGGCTCAATTACAGTGGGCGGCTGGATGGCATGCTCATCCTCAAATAATGGTGGCTGTGGGGAGAAAGACGCACCGCTAGCATGTCTATGAGATGGTGCGGGCAGACTCTCCAGCAATATTGCTTCTTCCTTCCTCATTTGTGTCTGTTCTTCTCCCTCATCTACTGGGAATTACATTTCTTCCTCAGGTGCATCTATTTGAAAAAATGGACATGCTATTCATGTCAATATATGGGGAACACATTTGTCTTTAGTTGTACAATATGATTTAATAAATGTCTGACTCTGACTACAGTGTGTAGTTTGTTTACTACAAGCTCCATGGTGCACCATAAGGGGTACCTTAGCTATGTAATGGTCCCATACTGATCGGCCTGTATCAGTTCTATTTTTACCTGCATGTAGTAGACACTGGCGTAACGAAACTTAAGGGGGCCCCCTGCAGAGTACATGAGGGCCCCCCTCCATACTCACTCAGGAGCTCTCAGGTCAGGGTAATGTGCTGAGTGGGCCCCCTGAAGCTCGTGCCCCGACCCCCCTGCACTGCGGGGGCTGGGAGGTCCTTTGCTACGCCACTGCTAGTAGACAGTTTTATAGATGTACACTTACTTTGCGATGGTGCAGGTGCAAAAGTGTCAAGGCTGCCAAAACCAACTACTGCCTCTGGCTCCAGGGTAGTCTCTACCATTGCCTCCAGTGTAGAGGGTGGGGGTGCAGTTGAGGTACCACTCTCTGATGCCCGGACTCACTCAAGTATGTTTCTTTAGTGTGAGACCGAAGGTCACCCCACCTCAGCCGTATTTCTTCAACTGAGCACTGTGTCACACCTACAGCATTTATTCTCAGCTGCATGCGCTTCCAGATTTTGTGTTTCTGGGTCTCAGCCACAGTCATAGATCCACGGCCAAACAGCTTCTCATGGTTGTTGCAAAACTCTGCTGTTAGTATCGCCAGTTCTTTTTCAGAGAACTTCCATTTGCGCTTTCTCACCCCTGTCTCCTACTCTGCCTGTTGGCTGGCCATTCCTGTGGTATTCATTAAGGTTTTGGGGATCCTCAGGTCTCTTGGATGGTGCAGCAGTACTACCCTTCTCACTGTGCCTGCTCCCCTGGCTTCTCCTGGGCAGCACTTCCTGTTTGTGGGGTCATCTCCTTGACCCAGGAGGCAGAATTGCTATGTTTTTTTTAATGCGGTAGCTATTTGTGACCGCATTCGCAATTTGTGACCGAATAGGTAATCACTGACTGTGACAGTACATGCCATTTAGCAATTTCCTAATAGCGAATCGCAAAAATTCGCAAATAGGAAATTGCTAAATGGATTTTTCGTACATCTGGCCCTTGGATCCTTAGACAGCCTATTGCTCCTTCTACATACCACACTCTCCCTTCTGCCATTACCTAACCCCAAATCACTCACTTTCCTGTTCACAAACCCTTTCTAATCTTTGTGTGCACACAATCTGCAGCATCAAAGTACTACCAGATGACTCTTATTCCAAATCCTTCCTTCGTCAGCTTTGACTGAAGTTTTTTAATATTTTCACAACTTTTAATGCATTTTAAGAACTTGGACCACTGTTCAAGCAGCCTACACTATCCACTACCACCTAGTTTCCAACTTGTACTTTCAAGTCTTTCACACATTTTTTTTATAAAAATACTTTTTTCTGTTCATCTGCAGATCTTTCCATTTCTTCCATCAACTACCCATCTATTAATCTTAATATCTTTTCCCCATTCCATCCATTCTGGGTATAATTTGATAATTATCAGCTCTCTTAATGCATGGAGCTCTCCATCAGTCTGGACCTGACTATCTCTCGGCCAGGATTGCTTTTTAAAGCCCGGCGAGAGTTTTACACTCATCCAACAATCATCTGGCCAACATTCTTAGAGTTCGTCTGGCTACAGCTGGCGGTCGCTCCTTTTCTTTCTTGGGCCCAGTTGGGTGGAACAAGCTCCCTCTAGACTTGCGTCAAACAAAGGCTGAAGCTGCTTTTAAGAAAAATCTCAAGACCTGGCTTTTCTCCCTATAGATGTAATTTCATCTGTTTCCATCTCAGACCGCACAGCACCGGAACACTCTTGAGTAGCTGAGTGCTCTATAAAACATTTTTACGATCACTCTCACTTGGAGACCTACCCTTGAAGAGCTTAAATGGGGTTTTTCCGGTGCTTGAATGAGGCGTTATCCGAAAGGCTGTGATCCTCTCCTGTAAATTCTTCCTACAATCTAAACAATACATCCTAGCCAATTGTATGCTCTTCTTCAAAGTTCAACTTCTCCACAGCTCCATTAGCTTCAGTAGGATAAATAGAGCTTTTGTTGTGCTGTATACCACAAAACTTTAAATACTTTTCTATCTCATTTGAACAAATTTGGGCCGTTGTGAGATAACATGCACTTAGGAAAGCTCTCTCTTTTGAAACTTTCTTCCAAACTTTTTATAACTCCAGTGGATGAAATATCTTTCACACGTGTGGCCTCCACCCAACTAGAGTAAAGGTCCAACAAAACAATCAGGTAGGGAGTGCAATGTTCTCCCTTCAAAGGAGCAACTCTATCTATCACTTCCTCTTTCTAATTTGGTAGCTGCTTACCCACCATAGGCATTTGTCTATAGAGAGCATTTTGTCACTGTTGCTACATTCCATATACTCCCTTACCACATGTTCTATTTCCAAATCTACTCCTGACACCACACATTTGATATTATCCTTTCCATGGTCTTAACTGTTCTCATGTGAACCTCCTGAGCTAAGGACAAAAGTTTATTTCTCACACGCTCTCGGAGAACTAGTCTTTTGTCCTTTAACAAAATACCATTAATCACTGACAATTCATTTTTAACCATCGTCCAAGACTTGTCTAACTTCTCTAACTTGCCAAAATGTATTATCTCCATCACCTTGGTCAAATAAGAATCTTTTTCTATTTCCATTCCTCTTCAGCTACTGCTTCTATTGCATCACTCTTAAATCTTCTTCTACATATTCATCCTGAACATCACTTCCCTCCTCAATAGCTACCAGACAAAACAGTCTGCTGGAAAGTCCTTCACTCCTGGAATGTATTCAACTGCGTAATGAAATTCTTGAAGTGCAATCACCCACCTCCTAATTCTCAATTAAATGGGTCTAGACCCTTCTTTATGAATACTTCCTTCAACGGTTAATGGTCAGAACAAACTTTAAACAATGCGCCCCACACCAAATTGTGTAACTTCCTCAACGCCCTATAAATTGCCAAAGCCTCTCTCTCAATTATTGAGTAGTTCACCTCTGACCCCTGACGCACAAGCTATCAACTGTTCCATTCCTTATCTTTTTTGCAATAACACTGCACCTACACCTTTGGCACTTGCGTCAGTGACTATCATCATCTCATCTTCTGGTATAAAGTTGTACTCTTGGAGGCCTTTTTAGATTATCCTTTTGTGCATTAAACTCCTCTTGATAATTCATATTCCATTGAAATTGAGCTTTCTTTCCAAGCAAACGCCCCCTAAGTTTCAGAGATTTGTCAAAATATCCTTTCATGACCTTGCTGTAGTATTCTACCATCCATAAAATAGGAACAAGTTCTTTTTTTTTTACCCGGCTCCTGTATCTCTACAATGGCATCTACTAAGTCTCTGTTAGGTGAGACTCCTGTGCCAGAAATATGATGTCCAAGATAGTTCACTTCATTCATACCAAATTTAAACTTTTCGTTTTTGTGTTAATCCTGCTTGGATTAATCTACTCAGTACCAAACGTATCCCCCTTCCCAGAGGTGTAACTTCAGGTAGGGAGGGTATTTGGGGTGTAACACCCCTCTAATAAATGTATTTTCTGATAAATAGTTAGGTACAATGCTTTCATTCGGGTATTGTGAGATGTCAATCATATTTCTCCAGAGATGTTTACATAAACACAGAGAAAAATGCACACACACTCTCTCCCTCTCTGTTTTGAAAGTCCTCAAAATATTGGTTATATTACAAAATATAGTATTTTCTCTCTTAGTACTCCTACCAATTCGCATTCCTCTCTCTTTGCATTGCCCCTTTGGCCCCTCTCATGTGCCCTGTATTGAAACATTATATGCCAGTCTGATTGTCAAAAAATCTGAAGCTCACCCCCCAATCTTACTGACCAAGATACGCCCCTGACTCTTCCATCATGTTCACGCCTTGTCCCACCAATTATCAAAGATCATATTGATAACAATGAACATCTCTTATTTCATTGAATAGTTTGTTCATCACCATGGATGTCGATTCACCAAAATGCCAGGGGTAGCGGAACTGACTTCACATGGCCTTTAACCCCTATGTGAAATCACAGGAAATTACATCACATGACCTTGAATCTGGTGACATCATAGGAATTGCCATCATCTGACCTTTAACCTTCAATTTTGTAGAAAGTGACTGTTAGAAATGGGGGTCTCTAGTTGGCAATGGTTTGCACCTTGTCCAAGTAGGGACCCTTCCTTCTAGTCAGCATAAGGGAGTTACACTCCTAAAATAACCCCTGCTCACCCCCTTGGTAGCTTGGCACGAGCAGTCAGGCTTATCTTAGAGGCAGTGTGTAATGCATTTGCACATAACCAACAGTAATACAGTGTAAGCACTACAACAGGACACCACACCAGTTTAGAAAAATATCCAATATTTTTATATACTTAAGACAAGACCAAAAACGATAAAAATCCACATTACAGTACTTAGAAATCTTCAGTCATCAAAATAACTTTGAAATACAGTTCCTTGAAGTCAATAGCTCCGTCCAGGGCTATCACGGCGTCGTGAACAAACAAATCCAAACAGTTCTGGCTGACCGCGGCGTCGCGGGCCAACTACGGTGTCGGGAAGACCCGCAAAACAGGAGCTTTAGAAATGCAGGGCGTTGGCGGCCTCTCGTTGAGCTCTGAAAGCACGGCGTTCGCAGGCGTCGGTGCAGGGGGTCGGTGCAGGAGTCGTCGGGCCCTGGAAGTCACACGTGTTGCAGATCGAACTCCTTGCGGTTGAAGTCAGGAGCGCTGGCGTCGGCAGGCATCGGGTGCTGCGGTGCGAAGTGCAGCGGCGTGCGATGCCCTCAGGTCGCGGTGCGAGCAGCGGCTCGATGGCGGCGTCAGATGGCGTCGTCAGTGAGACCAGGGTCACGGTGCGAAGTGATTCGGTGTTTGTCGCAGTGCTGGCAGGTCACGGTGTAAGCAGCGGGGGTTGTCGTTGCTGAAGAGCTGTCGTCGGCTGACGAACTGGAGTCGATGGTGCCGGCGTCGGTAGGCCAAGGCTGCGGTGCGGGATGAGGGCGGTGCGTCGTGTAGCTTTACGAGTGGTGGCCTCGAACCACAGTGCAGGCAGCGGCGTCGATGTCGGCGTAAAGCGGCATCGTCGGGGATACCAAGGCGGCGTCGTGAAGCGAGGCGGTGCGGAGTGCGGTGCCCACAGGTCGCGGTGCGAGCAGCGGCACGGTGGCGGCATCAGATGGCGTCGTCGGTGAGACCAGGGTCGCGGTGCGGCGTTGCAGCAGTGCCCTCTGCGGTGCCTTCAGGACACGCAGTCGGCAGCTGCGTCGTAGACGGCATCAGGTTGCTTTTTCTTCTGTTGCAGCACAAAACACACAGTCCCCAGTGCTGAGGGCAGAAGAACTTGAAGTATTTGCTGTTCCTGAGACTTTGTGAACAAGGGGCAAGTTCTACCTCAAGCCCTTGGAGATACTCAAAGAAAGAAGTTGTAGAAAGTTCAGTCCAGTCCTGTCACTGCCCAAGACAGAAGCAGCCACTGCAGGCCAACACAGCAAAGTGGTCGTTCCTCCTCACAGCTTCTCCAGCTCTTCTTCTTGGCAGTCTTCTTGGTCCAAAAGAGTTCTAATGTTCAGGGGTTTGGGCCCCACTTTTTATAGCCCAAAATCCTTTGTCCTCTCAGGCAGAGAGTGTCTGTGCCCAGCCAGAACCAGTTCTGCCCTCTCTGGTGTGGCTTCCTGGCAGGAGGTGGAGACGGCATTGTCAGAGGCAGACCAGGCTCATTAAGGTGAAAGGAAATCTCCTCCTCCTACTCTAAATGTAGCCCAGGTCTATTCAGCCCTTTCCTGACCCACCTAGACTATCTGGAGCCACTGCTCCTCCCCAGCCCTTGTCATCCAAATCCCAGACAGTCAATCCACAACCCCAGCAGAGACCTACTGGATGGCTGAGCAAGGAAATACCTACTTTCTAAAAGTGGTATTTTCAAACACAGAATGTAAAAATCACCTTCACTAAAAGATGCATCTTTAGATTCTGAGTTCAGGCATACTAAACTTTATTTTTCTACCCAGTTCCTAGGGCCAGTTATGTTTATAAGGTGTTATAAACAAACTCCCCATTCTGTCCTATGGGAACAGGAAGCCTTGCAATAGTGAAAAACGAAATTGGCAGTAATTCACTATTAGGACATGCCTCACACACCAGGGCATGTCCTACCTTTCACATACACTGCACCCTGCCCACAGGGGTACCTTGGGCCTACCTTAGGGGTGACTGACATGTAAGAAAAGGGAAGGTTAGGGCCTGGCAAGTGAGTACACTTGCCAAGTCGACATGGCAGTCCCAGACTGCACACAGGCTCTGCAATGGCAGGCCAGAGTTACATTTACAGGCTGTTTGCGTGGGTGGCACAATCCAGTGCTGCAGCCCACTAACAGCATTTGATTTACAGGCCCTGGCACACTCAGAGCACTTTACTAGGGACTGACAAGTAAATCGAATATGCCAATCATGGAAACACCAATCCATAACACAGTTTACAACAGGAGCACTTGCACTTTAACACTGATCAGCAGTGAGAAAGTGCGCAGAGACACTAAACCAGCAAGAAACAGAGTCAAAACCGGGAGGTCAGAAAGCAAAAACTCAGGGGAGACACGCCAAAAGATGCCAAGTCTAACACATGTTCCCTCCAGCTGAAAGTAGGGAAAACTACCCAACCTCCTGGGAGTTCTCTTCACTAAGGCGGAAGAACCTGGACAGACCATCTGCGTTGGCGTGTTCTGTGCCAGGGCGGTGTTCCACCGTAAAGTCCATTCCATGTAGTGAGATGGACCACCTCAACAGTTTTGAATTCTCACCCCTCATTTGCATCAACCATCTGAGGGGCCTGTGGTCCGTCTGAACCCGGAAGTGAGTCCCAAACAGGTAGGGCCTCAGCTTCTTCAGTGCCCAGACCTCAGCAAAAGCTTCACTTTCTATGGCACTCCACCTCTGTTCCCTGGGGAGTAGTCTCCTGCTAAGGAAGACTACAGGCTGGTGTAGGCCCTCTTCATTCAGTTGTGAGAGCACCGCTCCCACACCATGCTCCGAAGCATCGGTCTGTACGTCGAATTCCTTGGAGAAGTCGGGTGCCTTGAGCACGGGCGCCATGCACATGGTGGCCTTCAGGGCATCATAAGCCTTCTGGCAGGACACAGTCCAGATCACCTTCTTGGGCTGCTTCCTGGAAGTCAGCTCTGTTAAGGGGGCAACAATGGTGCCATAGCCCTTAACAAACCCCCTGTAGCAACCGGTGAGGCCTAAAAAGGTTCTCACCTCTGTCTGGGTCTTGGGGGGTTGCCAAGCCAGAATGGTGTCAATCTTGGGTTGTAGGGGCGCCATCTGGCTGCTTCCTACCTGGTGTCCCAATTACACCACAAAACCCTGCCCGATCTGGCACTTACTGGCCTTGATCGTGAGGCCTGCCCTCTGCAGAGCCCTCAACACTTCACCGAGGTGCTGCAAGTGTTCTTCCCAGCTGGAACTGAACACTGCAATGTCATCCAGGTATGCAGCACTGAAATCCTCCAGTCCAGCCAACACCTGGTTGACCAACCTCTGAAAGGTGGCAGGGGCATTCTTCAATCCAAAGGGCATCACCCGGAACTGGTAATGTCCTTCTGGGGTTGAGAATGCTGACCTCTCCTTGGCCCCATCGGTTAAGGCAATCTGCCAGTACCCAGACGTTAAATCAAACGGGCTGAGGAACCTAGCAGCTCCCAGTCGATCAATGAGCTCATCAGCTCTGGGGATGGGGTGCGCGTCAGTCCTGGTGACAGCATTGAACCCACGGTAGTCCACACAAAACCGCAGTTCTGGAGTGGCACCGGGTGCAGCAGCCTTTGGGACCAAGAGCACTGGGCTGGCCCAAGGACTCTTGGAGGGCTCGATCACCCCTAACGCCAACATCTTAGAGACCTCCTCTTTGATGCTGGCCCTGACCCGGTCAGTCAACCTGTAAATCTTGTGTTTTACAGGAGGGCTGTCACCAGTGTCCACGTCATGGGTACACCAGTGAGTAACACCTGGGGTCAGAGAAAACAGTGGGGCAAACTGTCCCAACAACTGGTGACAGTCGCTCTGCTGCTCTGGGGTCAGTGTAGGGGAGAGGATCTCACCTTCCACTGACCCATCGTGCTCCTTGGTGGACGGGAGGTCAGGGAGAGGTTCACTCTCCTCTTCCACCCCATCATCTGTCACCAAGAGCATGCTCACTTCGGACCTCACGAAGCGGGGCTTGAGGCGGTTCACGTGCAGGACCCTCAAAGGGTTCCTGGGAGTCCGCAAATCCACCAGATAGGTGACTTCACTTTTGCGCTCCACCACCTCAAACGGCCCAGTCCACTTGTCCTGCAAGGTACAAGGTTCAACTGGGGCCATGACCCACACTTTTTGACCAGGTTGAAATTCGACCAGAGTGGTGTTCTGGTCATTCCACTTCTTCATTTCTTCCTGGCTTGCTTCTAGGTTCGCCTGAGCGAGTTTCCGGAAGCGGGCAGTTTGGTTTCTAAAGGCCAGCATGTAACTAAAACACATCCTGGGGAGTTTTCCTGGGAGCTGCCTCCCAGCCTTCCTTCACCAAACTCAGAGGTCCTCTCACAGGGTGACCATACAGAAGCTCAAAAGGACTGAACCCAAGAGACTTCTGTGGCACCTCCCTGTATGCAAAGAGAAGGCATGGCAAGAGGATGTCCCACTTACGCCTCATGGGTTCTGTTAGACCCTTAATCATGCCCTTCAAGGTCTGGTTGAATCTCTCCACCAGACCGTTACCTTGGGGGTGGTAAGAAGTGGTGAACTTGTAGGTTACACCACACTCCTTCCACAGGGATGTCATATACTTGGATATGAAATTGGTTCCCCTGTCAGACACCACCTCTCTGGGGAACCCCAAGCGGGAAAAGATCCCCATTAATGCCAGGCCCAACACTGGCGCCATCGTTGTCCTGAGAGGGATTGCCTCCGGCTACCGGGTGGCATGGTTCACCAAGACCAGGATGTAGCTGTTGCCCATGGCTGTCTTGGGATCCAGTGGCCCCACAATGTCCATCCCTCCCCTTTCAAAGGGTGTTCCAACAACTGAAAAAAGGCTGGAGAGGAGCTTTGACCTTTCTCCCACTCTTACCACTTGCCTGGCAAGTTTGGCAAGACCTACAATGTCCATCCGACTGCCTTCGCATTTGGGGCCAGAAGAAGTGGGTGACAAGCCTGTCAAATGTCTTGTCCCGCCCCAAATGTCCTGCCAAAGGCACGTCATGAGCCAGACCCAGTAGGAAGGTCCTGAAGTGCTGGGGTACCACTAGCACACGGGCTGACCCAGTCTCAGCAACCTTAGGCTCATTATACAGGAGACCATTCTCCCAGTAGATCCAATGTGATCCGGACTGATCACCAGCTGCCTGGTCTGCAGCCTGCCACGGCAGACCCTCCAGAGAAGGGCACTCTTTCTGCTCCCTGCAGAATTCTTCCCTGGTGGGACCCCCTTCTTGCTGCCAATGGGTCAGCTCAGAGATATCCCCCAGTTCAGCTACCTGCTCCCCTGTAGGCACCGGGGCGTCCCCCTCAAGGTCAGCCTCCTCCCGGTCCGTGGGAACTTCAGGAGCCGGTTTCCCGCGCCCCCTGCCCTTTCTCTTGGCAGGGACCTGGGCCACTGTTTCAGGCTCCAGGTCCTTCTGATCACCCTTTCTGGCCGCCATTGACTGAGTGGACATGCATGCCCACTCTGGCAACCCAAGCATCTCCAAGTGAGACCTGAGCTCAACATCCTTCCATAAGGACTGCTCCAGGTCGTTATCGAGCAGACAATCTACAGGCATGGTAGGGCTCACAACCACCCTCAAGGGACCTGAGACCCCCCCCCATTCAAAGGGAACCTGCGCCACCATACACTGGCGCTCTGAGTTGTCCACAGCAACTACTTGGTGGAATGCCCCTGGGACTACCTGCTCTTCAGAGACCAGGTGACACCGGACTGAGGTCACACTGGCTCCAGTATCTCTGAGAGCCTCTACCCTTTTCCCATTGATGGTCACCCAGGTGCTGTATTTCTTTGTGTTAGGGGGCACCTAGTTTCCTGGGACCATCTCACTGTCCCCTAGTGAGACGAGGGTCATTTCTGCAGGATCCCCACCCTCCTGTGGGCACCCCTCCTCCCCAAGCGCTACACTAGCCAACACCTTGGACTGCCCACCGGTGGGTGGCTGTGCCCTCTTGGGACACTTGGGGTCCCCTTTCAAGTGACCCACTTGATCACATGCAAAACACTTGCGGGGGCCGGTCTCAGCAGGCTTTCCTGAAGAGACCACTGCTTTCCCATCTCCTAGGGGGATGGGAACCTTTACCCTGGGTGTTAGTTTGGGGCCCTTTAGAGAACTCCTGTGCTTTACCCTTGTCCCCCCAACTTTTCTGCTGGGGACCCTGCCCACCTTTGGCTGAGTCTCCCCCAAACGCTTTCTTGTGGACCCGGGTACTCACCCAGCGGTCCGCCTCCATAGCAAGCTTCCTGGGGTCAGTTAGCTTACTATCAACCAAGTGCTGGCGCAGATTTGCAAAACATAGACTAGACAAGTGCTCCCCTGCAATCAAATTGTAGAGCCCCTGAAAATCTATTACATTACTGCCCTTCACCCAGCCACCCAGTGACCTGCAGAACGAATATACACATTCCAACCAAGTGTTGGCATCATACTTTTTACTGGACCTAAACTGATCCCTGTACTTTTCAGGAGTGAGTCATAACTAGTGAGGAGAGCGTCCTTCATGTCAGCGTAGGTAAGGTTCTGCCCCTTACCCAAAGCTATCAGGGTATCCCTTGCTTCCTCTGGAAAGAGAGGCCATAACCCTGCCCCCCCAATTCCTTTCAGGGACCCCATTCATGTGATTGGACGACTCGTACCCTTGAAACCACCTCTGTATGTCATCCCCCTTCTTGTACTCTTTACCTACAGTCTTGGGGATGTGCACAATCCTATCTGCCTGCACTGAAGAGTTGCTGCCACCATTCGTGCTGGATTTGCCCCTCAAATCCAGCTCCTTGAGCCCACGCTCATGGTCTAATACCATCCTTTGTGACTCCATCTTGAGCCTCTCAAGCTCTATCTCATGTCTCCTAGCTTCCCTTCTGTCCTCCAGCTCCTCTGGGGACAAACCACTGCTACCTGGCCTGGAGGGACCCCCCCTCCCAACAGCACATCTTCCCTTGGAGTGGGCTCCTCCGCCCCCCCCCCACTAAGGTCTCCAGACTGCTCGTTGGCATGCCTGGCTGCTACCCAGGCCCTCAGCGCCTTTTGTAGCTCCTCCTTCCTGGTGAGGCCTCTGACTTGGACCTTTGGATTTTTACAAATAGCCTGCAACTCCTTGACGCTGTAGGCTTCCAACCTGTCCTCCTCAAAGGCCACCTCCATGGATGCAAGTGATGATGCTGCTGTGTCAGGCATGATGCAGTAGGAAGTTAAAGTTCCAAAACGATAGGATCACAAAAATAGACCAAAAAAAACAGTATGTGGCACGTTATGGTCTGCGATATGGTAGTAGTGCACATCAATCACTGTAAGTCAAGTGCAAACACAGGTCCTATCCTCACCGCTGACAACCAATGTTAGGAATGGGGGTCTCTAGTTGGCAATGGTTTGCACCTTTGTCCGAGTAGGGACCCTTCCTTCTAGTCAGGATAAGGGAGTTACACTCCTAAAATAACCCCTGCTCACCCCCTTGGTAGCTTGGCACGAGCAGTCAGGCTTATCTTAGAGGCAGTGTGTAAAGCATTTGCACATAACCAACAGTAATACAGTGTAAGCACTACAAAAAGACACCACACCAGTTTAGAAAAATATTCAATATTTTTATATACTTAAGACAAGACCAAAAACGATAACAATCAACATTACAGTACTCAGAAATCTTCAGTTATCAAAATAACCTTGAAATACAGTTCCTTTACGTCGATAGCTCCGCCCGGGGCTATCACGGCGTCGTGAACAAACAAATCCAAACAGTTCTGGCTGACCGCAGCATCGCGGGCCAACTACGGTGTGGGAAGACCCGCAAAACAGGACCTTTAGAAATGCAGGGCATCGGCGGCCTCTTGTTGAGCTCCGAAAGCACGGCGTTCGCAGGCGTCGGTTCCGGAGGTCGGTGCAGGAGTCGTCGGGCCCTTGAAGTCACACGCATTACAAATCGTACTCCTCGCGGTTGAAGTCAGGAGCGCTGGAGTCGGCAGGCGTCGGGTGCTGCGGTGCCAAGTGCAGCGGTGCGGCATGCGATGCCCTCAGGTCGCTGTGCGAGCACCGGCTCGATGGCGCCGTCAGATGGTGACGTCGGAGAGACCAGGGTCACGGTGCAAAGTGATGCGGTGCTCATCGCGGTGCTGGCAGGTCACGGTGCAAGCAGCGTTGTCGTCGTTGCAGAAGCGCTGTCATTGGCTGACGAACTGGAGTCGATGGTGCCGGCGTCGGTAGGCCAAGGCTGCAATGTGGAATGAGGGCGGTGCATCGTGTAGCTTTACAAGCGGTGCCCTCGAACCACGGTGCAGGCAGCAGCGTTGATGTTGGCGTGAAGCTGCTTCGTCGGGGATACCAAGGCGGCATCGTGAAGCGAGGCAGTGCGGAGTGCGGTGCCCACAGGTCGCGGTGTGAGCAGCGGCTCGGTGGCGGCCTCAGATGGCGTCGCCGGTGAGACCAGGGTCGCGGTGCGGCGTTGCGGCGTTGCGGCGGTGACCTCTGCGGTGCCTTCAGGACACGGAGTCGGCAGCGGCAGCGCAGACGGCGTCTGGTTGCTTTTTCTTCTGTTGCAGCACAAAACACACAGTCCCCAGTGCTGAGGGCAGAAGAACTTAAAGTCTTTGCTGTTCCTGAGACTTCGTGAACAGGGGGCAAGCTCTACCTCAAGCCCTTGGAGATACTCAAAGAAAGAAGTTGTAGAAAGTTCAGTCCAGTCCTTTCACTGCCCAAGACAGAAGCAGCAACTGCAGGCCAACACAGCAAAGCACTCAGCAAAGTGGTAGTTCCTCCTCACAGCTTCTCCAGCTCTTCTTCTTGGCAGTCTCCTTGGTCCAAAAGAGTTCTAAAGTTCAGGGGTTTTGGCCCCACTTTTTATAGCCCAAAATCCTTTGTCCTCTCAGGCAGAGAGTGTCTGTGCCCAGCCAGAACCAGTTCTGCCCTCTCTGGTGTGACTTCCTGGCAGGAGGTGGAGACGGCATTGTCAGAGGCAGACCTGGCCCATTCAGGTGAAAGGAAATCTCCTATAAGGTGTTATAAACAAACTCCCCATTCTGTCCTATGGGAACAGGTAGCCTTGCAATAGTGAAAAACTAAATTGGCAGTAATTCACTATCAGGACATGCCACACACACCAGGGCATGTCCTACCTTTCACATACACTGCATCCTGCCCACAGGGGTACCTTGGGCCTACCTTAGGGGTGACTGACATGTAAGAAAAGGAAAGGTTAGGGCCTGCAAGTGAGTACACTTGCCAAGTTGACATGGCAGTCCCAGACTGCACACAGGCTCTGCAATGGCAGGCCAGAGTTACATTTACAGGCTGTTTGCGTGGGTGGCACAATCCAGTACTGCAGCCCACTAACAGCAATTGATTTACAGGCCCTGGCACACTCAGTGCACTTTACTAGGAACTGACAAGTAAATCAAATATGCCAATCATGGAAACACCAATCCATAACACAGTTTACAACAGGAGCACTTGCACTTTAACACTGATCAGCAGTGAGAAAGTGCGCAGAGACACTAAACCAGCAAAAACAGAGTCAAAACCGGGAGGTCAGAAAGCAAAAACTCAGGGGAGACACGCCAAAAGATGCCAAGTCTAATAGTGACATTACATAACCTTTGACCTGATGACATTACAAGTAGTGTTCTCATGTGACCTTTGGCAACCCAGTCAACTTACTGTTGTGGGACAACTATGATCTTATTGCCATCGGGGGGCCCACAGACAGGCTGGCATATGGCAGCTGCAAGAAAGAGCGAGCACCATTACCATGCACCCATCCATTTACTTCTTTCTGCTGCTGAGACTATGTTCCCATCTCTTTGCTCCCTTATGATGCACTCTCACCATGAGCCCATTTCTCTAGTTTCTTAAGCCTCTAGCCTCTGCAAAGTGTGTCTGTTTTCGAGCCAAGCTCTTCCAGGCTCTGCCACAAATAACTCTTTTGTTAGTGAGTGTTATATAGTGCTACTCATCCCAATGTAGCATGTCAGAGCACTTTACATCACAAATATATTATATAGAGACCAGTGAGTCATACAAGGTGTAATTCAATGTATAGGAAATGTTACTTAACACAATTGAGGGCTACAAGGTGTAGGAGCCATACTGGTAGACATTATATCTTAAGAGTGCTTAGTCTGGAGAAAAAAAGGGGCGAATTAATAGAATTAACAAGTTTTCATGCAGTGCAGTAACCAATGTTGCTGTGCTGCACTCCGTTGCATGCCAAGGAGAGAGCACAACAGCACTATATCTACTAACATATGTGCTGTTGCTCTCTCCACTGGTACAGACATACATTAGACTGCCTTGCACCAATACACAAACCCTTGCACAAAAGTGCAAAATTGTGTGCTTGATGTCAAGCATAAGTTTAAACTAGAAGGGTACCCTTCCAGCACAAACGTTTATGCTTTGACAAAGTTTATCACTTTACCACTTTGTATGCGTGTTGTACAGTGCAGGAAACAAGAAAAGTTGTAAAAGTTTAGAGAAAATAAACATGTTCTCCAGCTTTATGCTTGCCTTAAGGAGGTGTCATGTGTTTATGCAAATCCCTTTTTTCTACCAAAGTTAGTAGATAGGGAGTGGGTGGGATTAGTGTCAAAATCCATGGGTGGGAGCATGGGAATATACATGTACCACCCATGGCACACCTCAGTGAAGTAAAGTATAGCATAGTGCTACTTTGTGTTACTTTAGGCTATTTTCCAATGCAATTCAGGATTTGCCCTGGAAAGTAAACCTCAAAACAACACTTTGCACCAGGTTTGAATCACTTTTATGATGCAAACCATTTCAAGAGACCTGGAACTCAGACAATTGTTTTTATTTAGGTGGGTACACCTCCTTTTTCTTGCTGGTGAAACTGTCACCTGTGGGCAGGGCGAAGGGTGGTCTCCTCACATTGATATCCGTGAGTTTATGGTGTACCCCTTACCAAATTGCCATCAGTCATATTAATCTGCTGGCAGTTCATTTAGATTTTGAGGGCTTAACAAGCATACTGCTGATAAATTTGTATAATTCTTTTGATCGGGAATTTAGTATAGAGCATCTATGCATCTTGAAGTCTTTTTTAAAAGCTTTTGAGGAAAAGCACTTATCATCCTATTCGGTTATTTTAATGGGTGATTTTAATTTATACTTATGTTCGCTAGGTTGTTATGATTTTGAAAGCCACCCAGATTTGGACCCTATTCGGAGTGATCACTTCGAACACTCAACCGAAGGAAGTACTCATGATGCGGCTTTAGCTGATTTTAATCTGGTTTCAACAAGAGAGGGTCTAGAAGGGCCCATTATTCCCACATTTAACAGGAGGAGGCAAATACGGTTATTGATTATATGTTTGTGTCAGCCTCTTTAGCCCAGTTCGTATGTAGTTTTAATGTACAGTGCTCCGAGTTTAGTGACCACAACACCCTAATCCTATTTTTGTAATACGGGAGACCACTTACTCCATTTAAAAATGTTGGCCCAAGCAACAGTGATATTGCACCACACGGTCATGGGTGGCGGTTAAGATGGAACAAGGTTTTGCACGACTCCTTTTTTAACACCCTTCATTCCATTTGTGAAGTTGAGTTTCAGTGTTGTCTGAGCGACACTGGGAACAACTATCTTTTCTTAAATGCATACAGAAGGATCAATGAACAGATCGAGATTAAACTTAGGGCCACTAGCAGACAGATGGCTAATACTGGGTAGAGATGGTTTGAGTCAAACTGCTCAAAGGCCCACCAAAACCTGATTACAGCCCTGAAGAAAGTCCCTAGAGATAGGGTGGAGATATCTAGGAGCCAGAAATATTATATACTATAGCATCCCGCAAGAGGGAGATCAAGGAGAAAGCTTGGGAGGATCTTTTGAACCCTTATACCCTTAGTAACAGTGCATCATTTTGGAAAATCATTAACCACACCTTTTTTTCAGGAGTAGCAAACAGTGTAGTAGACTGCACAATCACTGCAGACGCTTGGGTAAATCACTTCACTGAGACCTATGGAATTTCAGTAGAGGCTCCCCAAACCCTATCACTGGGTCCACAGAGGGAGGTTTCTAACCCTTGTTTTACAGTGGAGGAGGTAGGGAGCGCCATACAAGCTATGAGTGGGAACAAGGCCCTGGGCCGGACGGGGTCCCTGCCGACTTTTTGAAACATGACCCACTGGTTTGGGCAAAAATATTAACACATGTCATTAATGTGGCATGGAAAAAGGGTCCTCTCTCTTCTTGGAGACAAGCTGTTATTATCGCAGTGTTTAAAAAGTGGGGTTAGATCGGACCCCCGGTGCTATAGGCCGATTTCCCTCATTGATTCATCAGTAAAGGTCCTAGGCAGGGTGACCTTGTCTAGGTCATCAAACTGGCTGGAGCAAAAAAAATTGATATTTTGTTTGCAATACTGGTTTAGGCAGGGTAAAGGCACTCTTAATCAGTGCCTTAATTTACACCTGTTAATCGGTAACTATACAGTGGCTTAAAGAGGGCAAATGCATCTGGAGTTTATGGACCTGGTGTCGGACTTCCACTGGGTCAGCAGAACGAAGCTATGGTCGTTTCTAGTTGACTTAGGGCTGGACCATAACCTTATGAACTTTTTACATGATCTGCATCAGGACCATACACCTGCAGATAGGTATAATCATAACGGGTCCTTAACAGCCCAAATAAAAATATATAAAGGGTGAGGCAAGGATGTATTTAGGCCCCGTTAATATTCACACTGTAAATTAACAACCTAGGACTTTTTTATGCTCTGCCACAAAGGTTATTTCCCAGGTAGGGTTCCAGTTTATTCCAGTGCTTATATACACCGATGATACTGTTTTGTTAGCTAGAACAGCACTAGGTCTTCACAGTTTAATTAATTCCTTCATTGAGTTTATGGCTTCCCTTGACATGGAGTAAACCACTCTAAATCCCATATGATGGTTATTGGCCATAAGAAGAAAGCCCAGAGGAAAATTATGGGAGGCAATCAGGAAGTGACCAGAGTTTCTTCGTTCCCTTACTTTGGGGTCATTTTTGATGAGAGGTGGTCATGGGTCCTACAAAGAAAGGTTAAGAGAAATCTGCTGACGAGATCAGTAGCCTCGGTATTTGAATTTGCGAAAAGTATGAGGGCTAGACCCATACAAGCCATAGTTAAAGTTTACCAAGCTAAATGTTTATCTATTGCTAGCTATGGAAGTGATGTATGGGGATATAAGGATTGTGGTGAGACACAGAGACTGAAAATTATTTTATTAGAAGATTACTGTTAATCCCACACTTAATCGCCACTTTTATAGCGCATGAAGAACTGGGGCTGGAGTATATTGGGGACAGACTGGCTTTTTCACCCTTAGCTCATTGGTTCACAATTTGGTCAAGTACCAAGCTAGGGCTGAACCAGGCTATCATAAAAGATTATATTTCCCTGGATAAAGGTCATTCCATCCCAGGGCTGCACTATATTAAAGTCTGGCTGGAAAAACTGGGGTACCCAAAGTTATATGTGACACCAGAGAGCATCATCAGTAAAGATTGGTCGTGGATTAAAAAGCAATTTATGACAAGAGTTAAAGCGGATAGAGAAGAAAGAGAAGTTTTAAAACCTATAATTAGGGGCCATATACTTCTAAAAACAGATGTTTTTATGGAACCCTACTTTATCATGGTTTTATCAACCCATCACCGCTTTCTTTTAACCCGTTTTAGATTGAATCTTTTGCATTGGCTTTTAGCAGATCCCCAGGGGCAACATAAGGTGGAAGACAGAGGGCCATGCTCATGTGAAAACTTCTCAGTCCAAGATACGCTGCACTTTATTATTTTTTTGTGATCATTACCAGACCCTAGGACAGTGTTATATTTTACCGTTGCTCAGAGTGAAAGAATTTTGGCAGGTAAAACCAGCCCTGATCCACCTTCAACTTTTACAGTCCGCCAAAATTTGCTTTAATGTGGCAAGATTTTTGGTGGGTGCTCTCAGAAGTAGAAAAAACGTTTGAGCAGCTGAAATTATGCAAAGGCCTTTTATAATTGAATAATTTTATAGTACTTAAATATTGAAGATATCTATTTATGATGAAATGTACTTTTTATCTTTGTTTTTATGCATGTGATGTACTTTTGTGGTTTTTATTTAACCAAATGAAGTATCTATTGATTGATTGACTGATGATGCAAACTGTTATGCAGGTAAGTAATACTCGGACCGTTGTAAGTAGTAAGAGGCTACTTTATTAGCAGGAGATAGCGAACCAACACTTGGCAGGCGACCACACCGCCGTTAGCCCCCAACCATCTCCCCACTCCCCGTTCAAATCCCGCATTCCAATTGTCAGTGACCACGAGACCTTGAGGGCGTGAGGCGTCCTCGAGCTCCCGTGAACACGAGCCCTTCATAACACATCCCCTTCCGTTCAATAATAAAACAGAAAATTAGAGGAGAAAGGAAGGAAAAGCCAGGAGCAAGAGGAGAGGAAGAGCAAGAAGACCAAGTGTAGTGTTCTTGTTACTTCTGTGTATAGGCTAAGCCATGAGTCCTTTCTATTCAGTGCTCCAGTTCCATGTTGTCACCATGGAACTGCCTGGAGAATCTAAGTATGTTGCCACTTGAATAGGTTTGTCAGTTTTCTCATTTCGGTTGTAGGATGAGGTCAGTTATATTGGAGCTACAATAAAGACCTTATCTCAAGCCTGCGTCTGCCTCCCCTTCTTCGGCCTTGGTCATCACCTCATTTTGGCGACGAGCGGAAACCAACCCACCAGCTCCACAGACCTCAACTCAACCCTACCATTACGCTGATCAGCTGAACTCAACCCCACCACCGAAGCTACTTATCTCATCCACTCCGTGTCCTGCCTTCACTCGCTGTCTTCTGCGGACCGTCGCTACCCCTCGGAGTGTCACATTTGGCATGCTGGTCTCCTTTTGTGCTTCTTTGGCCGTGCGGGCCTTCCTTCGTCCAGCATAGCCCAGCGCTCGACACTGCCTGGCAACGGTGGCGGTTCCCTGTTCTACGCCATTTCTGCGCTGCCTGGCAACAGCCTGACCAAGCTTGACTCCGACGTAAGTGCTGCTTCCTGGCCTGCGTCAAGACGTCGTTGCTCGCATCTGGTGAGTGATCTCACTACGTGATTCACGTCCAACGTAACGGCGGCCATCTTAGAAAAGTTCTCGGCGAACTTCATCAAGGAGACTTCACGATACTCTTAATTTAAAGGCGGCCATCTTTGTCAAGTCCGGAGCGAACTTCTTCACGGAGACGGACAGTTTGATCCGAAGAATCTCCACACATCCATAAGGTTTACCTTTTCCACTCTGTTTGAAGATCGAGTGGTAAGTTGACTTCATGAACCTTGGTATCCTGTGCTGTGCTTCCTGTTGTTCTGCCCTACACAGCCTTGTCTGACTCTCATCGTGGTGCTGCACCTCCTCCACGTTCATTGCGCTGATCAGCACAGCTTGTCTCCCTACAAACAGCTCTTCTTGCTCTACATATCCTCCATGCTGATCACGCTGATCAGCACAGCTTTTCTGTTTGCAAACTGTTGTCACATTGTGTATTTACGCTGATCAGCACAGCTTGTGTATCTTTACATTACAGATTAGTCTGGTTTCCTCGCTGTTTAAAGGAAGGGTGTCTTGTTTCCAGATCACACGCTAATCTGCACAGTTTTCTGCCACTAGCGTTTGGGGGTTATACAAAACTGGTGATTTCTCAAAGGGTTTCATAACACCATTTCGTGTCTTGCTCCCCAGGTGACATGCAAAACGTCACTCCCCCTCCGTTTTTTCTCTCCGCCCCTGGTGATCCTCCCATACCCTGGCTAAAGTGGAAAAAAGTTTTCTCTAACTATGCAAGGGTTTGCGGGACGTCACTAAGTGCAGAGAGGAAATCTTCACTCTTCCTGCATTGCCTGGGTTCGGAAGGACAGGAAGTATTTGAGCACCTTCCTGACCTTACCGACAATGATGCTAACTCCCTCAATGAATACGAAATATGTATTAAAAAAATGGACTTGCATTATCGTCCCAAGGTGAGTATGGTTTTAGAACGCTATCACTTTGGGAAGAGGATGCAAAGACAAGAAGAGTCTGTTGAGCAATACGTCACAGCTCTACGCAAGCTTGCTTCAGCGTGCTCATTCGCTGGCAGTCTGGATGAAAGACTAAGAGACCAGCTTATGCTAGGCTGTTCTATGGATAAAGCAAAAGACAGTCTTTGGCAAAAAGACAATCCTCCTCTTCAAGAGGTGATTACTACTATGAAAATGCATGAACACTCCAAAGCATGCGTTGAAACTACTCGCAAAGATGCAGAAAGTCGTAAGTGTGTCTCCACTGATGTAAAAGAGGTTAAAACCTCATCTACTGACAAGTCACTTAAATCCTATCCACAAAGTTCTCCTTTAGTATCTAAGTCTACACGTTCCTTTACAAATATCAAACCCTTTTCTGTAAAATGCTTCCGTTGTGGGAATCCAGGTCATGTAGCTAATTTTAAGGATTGTCCCGGCTTAAAGACTGTTTGTTCCATCTGTAAGAGGAAGGGGCATTTTTCGAAATGCTGCAGATCGAACATAAACCAAAAGAAAGTAAGGGAGGTGGATATTTATGAACAAGATGATGAGGAAGATCTGTTTATTTGTCAAGTCAAGGGTCGAGAGGTTGAGGGTCCCGTGGAACAGGTTCTAATCAGTGACGAGTCTGTTGAGATGTTATTTGACTCGGGAGCCAAAATTACCCTTGTGCCTAAAACATTTTATGAAAAACATTTGTCAAGAAAAGTAAAGCTGTTTAGACCAGACATTGTTCCAAGAGGCTATGGTGGAGAAATAATTAGTTTGTTGGGTTATTTTATGGGCACTATAGATTTTAAAGGAAGAATCACTGCTGGGAAAATTTATGTATCCATGAAAGGGGATTCTCTTATTAGTTGGTCTCATCAACGTGACCTTGGAGTATATCTTGACCCAAATGAGTCTCCTTCTGTTTGTCTAAGAGAACCTCCTTCAGTAGCTGCTGTCACCGATCGCAGCATGTGGATTACTAAATTTCCAGGTGTGTTTGACAATATGCTAGGTTGTCTTAAAAATTATGTACACGTGATCAAGTTGAAACGTGATTCTATACCTAGGGTGGCTAAGGTTCGAAATGTACCTTTGTTGGTTAAAGACAGAATGAGATCTGAATTAGATAAATTGTTAAAGAATGGGGTCATACAAGAGGTTGAGGCAACTGAATGGGTTTCTCCGGTGGTGATGGCTCGCAAGGCCAACGGAGAGGCAAGATTATGTATTGACCTCAGAGAGCTCAACAAAGCGGTAGTTGTCGATCGCTATCCGCTACCAAACATAGCTGAAATGTTGTCCTCTTTGGGTGGGGCCTCCCACTTCTCGACGTTGGACCTCTCCTCGGCCTAGCACCAGGTCAAACTCCATCCTTCGTGCCAAGATCTGACCACTTTCATCACCCCGTTCGGCACCTTTAAATTTCTCAGGATGCCGTTTGGCTTAATATCAGCGGCATCAGTATTCCAAAGGGTGATGGAGAATATTTTAAGTGGCATTGAAGATGTAAAAGTCTACCAAGACGATGTGCTTGTTCATGGGGTAAATTTGCAAGAGCATGATTCTAGGCTGAAAGAGGTTTTGGCCAAATTGCAAAACTCAGGTCTCACCCTCAGGCTAGATAAGTGTAAATTCGATGTCAGGGAAATTGAATATCTGGGTCATCTGGTGTCTGGCTCAGGTATCAAACCTAAACCATCCTTAGTTGAAGCCATCTCCAATCTCAACTATCCTGTGAGCAAGGATGAGCTTGTCAAATTTTTGGGGATGGCAGAATTCTACAATAAATTTGTCCCTGGCTTTGCACAAAAGACATAAAATGTGAGAGCCCTTCTTAGAAAGGGACATGAATTCATTTGGGACAAGTCTTGTTGTGATGAGTTTGATCTCATCAAGAGTTGCTTGAACAAGGCTCCCAATCTATCTAGCTTTGATCCTACTAAGGAATCGTTCGTCATGACAGACGCTAGCTCTAAAGGGTTGGGAGCCGTTCTCCTGCAACCTGGTGAACACACTGATAATACCATCCTATTTATTTCCAGGCCGCTTAGAGGCGCAGAGTGTAACTACTCTGTCATAGAGAAAGAAGCTTTAGCTGTCTACTGGTCAGTTCGAAAGCTCAAAAAGTTTCTTTGGGGTAAGCATTTCTCAGTGGTCTCAGATCACAAACCTTTGAAAGAAGTGTTTGAAAAAAGGGTATTGATCGTGTTTCTCATAGAATTAGGAAATGGGTTATTGCTTTGCAAGATTTTGAATTTCATGTCTCTTACTTACCTGGGGCAAGTAACATTCTTGCGGATTGTTTGTCTAGGCTCAGTGGTTCAGCTATTCTTGATGGTGGTGAAGAAGACTGTTTTCTTGGGGAAGACTCTGGGGAAGACCTGAGAGTGTGTGTGGTGACTGAAGGTGTTGTGACAGAGGGTGAATGGAAAGCCAGTCTGGTGAGTGATCTGATTTTACAGCGGGTCATCACCTATGTACGTGATGGGTGGTGTGAGAAGCGTGATTGTGATGACCAAATAAAAGGGTTTTGGAGTGTGAAGGAGGAGTTGTCATGTTCTGATGATTTGCTTTTCAGAGGCAGTAGGCTGGTGGCTCCTTCAGACCTGCGTGACAAGCTTGTGGAGTGTGCCCATTCTAGTCACATGGGCATAGCTAAAACAAAGGAAAGACTCAGGGAAACATATTGGTGGCCTGCAATGGATGTTCAGATTGAAAGGGTAGTGCGCTCTTGTTCACAATGTGCCAACAGTGATAAGGTTCTTAAGTGTAGGACACAACCTATGATCACCAGGCAGCAAGCTAGTGGTCCCTGGGTTGATGTCGCTGTGGATATCCTGGGTCCGGTGAAGGTCAGAACTCAGGATCGTTATGTGTTGGTGTGCGTGGACATGTATTCCAGGTGGCCTGCAATTAAACTAGTCAATTCGGTGGACTCGTCTTCAGTGATCAGTTTCTTAGATGATCTTTTTTCTAGTGAAGGGTTGCCTGCTTCCGTGTTAACAGACAATGGTGTGCAATTTACCTCCGGTGTTGTGGAAGAATTTTTGAGTGAAAGGGGGATTACGCATAAGCGCGCCTCCCTCTACCACCCTGAATGCAATGGTGTTGTCGAAAGGTTTGTGAGAGTGCTCAAGGAAGCTATGCAATTGGCTGTTGTCTCTAGTTGTGCCTGGGAGGAAGCCATAAAAAAAAAGGTTTGTGAGTACAGGTTTACCCCGCATTCATCCACTGGGGTTTCTCCTTTCACGCTGTTTAAAGGAAGGGTGGCTAGTACTCAGGTCAATCCTCTTTGGGTTACTTCTAGGAGAATTAAAGTGGGGGGTGTGATCGACCGCACTGTAGGATGGAAGGATCGCGAACTGCAGAAGATGGAGAAAAGGAAACTGGAATTTGATGCGAGAAAAGCTGTAAAGAAGACTATTGTTCAAGTTGGAGACTGGGTTAGAGGGAAACTCCCTGAAAGGAGGGTTGGTAAGTCGAAGTTTGGACAACCGATAAGGGTTATCAAACTTCTGGGGAATGCGGTAAAAACCCAGGAACACAGAATATGGAACCTTAACAGGATTGTTAAGTGTCCTTCCAAGTGTGTTGAAGGGAACACGTCCAGTGGGCCATTTGCTTCTCCTGCTGCTCCTCCTACTGCTCCTCCTGCTGCTGCTCCTTCACGCCCTGTGGAAAGGAGATCTAGTAGGATGAGAAAAATTCCCCTTCGTTTGAGAGATGATAGTTAGTATATTTTGTGCATGTATCTACTGCATTTTGTATTGTTTATTTATTCATTAACTTTGCATCTTTTTCTGCTGTTGGGAAAAAGGGAGGTGATGTAGTGTTCTTGTTACTTCTGTGTATAGGCTAAGCCATGAGTCCTTTCTATTCAGTGCTCCAGTTCCATGTTGTCACCATGGAACTGCCTGGAGAATCTAAGAATGTTGCCACTTGAATAGGTTTGTCAGTTTTCTCATTTCGGTTGTAGGATGAGGTCAGTTATATTGGAGCTACAATAAAGACCTTATCTCAAGCCTGCGTCTGCCTCCCCTTCTTCGGCCTTGGTCATCACCTCAAGGAAATAAAGAAAACGAAACAAAGGTATGGGGAAAACTAAGATAAAAGGATACAAGAAAATAAAAGATTACGAAATATAGTCCTTTAGATACTTGGGTGGTCTACAAACTCTACCAACTGTAGAGGTTGTACCATTCTCGAAGTACACATCAGTGGTGCTCCTTTCACTGCTACAACTAGGAAAAACAGATTCCCCTGACGCAGCATGGACTTGTTGACTTTGTCCACATTGGCCAAACTCCACATCATCCATGAACAAGTAGCCACCACAACTCTCGCTCTCTTCCTTTCTTGAACAAACACCACCTCTTTGGTACAAAGCAACTCTACGCCGATTCCAGCGTTCGCCATTCTCAAGAATGACATAATAGTCAAAAGCACGTCGGACTTTGTAGGGTCCTTTGAATTTTGACAGACCCCTAGCTGTGCGCCCAGATTTGATCTTGACCTAATCACCTTCTACCACACATGCCTTGGAGAGTGCACCCCTTAAATCCTCAGGATTAAGAGAGCCATCTCTATGTACCAACTCTTTCAACCAAGAAGGCACCATCTTGCTCCCAGGAGGCCTGCCTCTCATAAACTCAAAAGGGGATTTGGAAGTAGCTTCCTGTATGGTTGTGCGATGGGCCCACACTAGGACTTGCACAGCTTTCTTGACATCCAAACCAGAAGATACCGCCATTTGTATGGCACCCTTCACTGTTCTCTTGGCCCTCTCGACCATGCCATTTCCCTGGGGATTGTATAAAGAGGTGCAATGGTGAGTGCTGCCATGCTTCTTTAGAAAGGTTTCCATATCCTGGGAAACTAACTGGGTACCATTGTCAGTGATGAGGAGTGAAGGGGTACCTTCCTCCTGAAAAATTTTGTTAAGACTTACAATGGTGGAAATAGTGGAGATTTCCCTCAAAAACACAGCAGAAAGCCACTTGGAAAACACATCCACCAAAACCAGGGCAAGTCTACAATCTTCATCCATGTCAGACATTGGGCTGATGAAGTCTATGCAAACACTATGCCAGGGTTTGCCAGGATTGGAGATGTGACCCATGACCACATGCTTGCCTACCTTGAGTCTCTTCTCACTTTCCTTGCAAACTTTACAATTGACAACAGAATCCGTAATTTGACTATCCATGCCCGGCCACCAAAATTGAGCCTTAACACGGCATTGAGTCCAACCGTGGCCAAGGTGACCCTCATGTGCCATTTGAATAATTCTACTTCTCACACCAAATGGAGGAACAAACCTGTCACCCCTCATGAGTATTTTTCTCCCATAAGTGGACAATTCATCCAACACGTTAAGAAAAGTTCGCACAGATGTGGAGACACAACTGTCTCTCCTTCTGCCAGAAGACACCAGGCGCATTACTTCTCCAAGAGAATCATCTCTAGACATTTCCGCATTCCAATCCTCCTAGGAAAACCCACCTGCTCCTTCACAAACCACATCCTCCACAGAGGCAATAGGATCATCATGTTGGTTGTCTGCCTGAGCACTATCTATAGACAACCTAGATCAACAGTCAGCTTGTTTATTCTGCCAACCAGGAATGTACTCAAGAAAATACCGATACTCTTGTAGCCTGGCCGCTAACCTGGCTAAGTGTGCTGATCCTTTGCCAGCCCCGCCAGGAGAAAGTATGGTGAGGAGAGGTTTGTGATCAGAACGTAATGAGAATTCAGCACCCCAGACAAAGTTCCAGAAGTATTCCACCCCCCAAGCAGCAGCCAAAGCCTCCCTCTCAATAACTGAGTAGTTCCTTTCCGACTTGGAGAGTATCCTGGAAGCAAAGGCTACTGTTCTCTCTGTGTTGCGAAGCTGCAAAAGTACGCCCACCGGTAATTGACTCCGCTCACGAGCATGGGAAGAGAGCTCGCAATTTCGTTGCTCCGATCCACCAGGAAATTGTCCTTTAAGCCAAGACCACGACCAGACAGGGTCCGATGGTTCGCTGCGAATGCCACCGCCGGTGTGTCTCTAAAAGTGGCTGCATGTCGTCAGGGTGAGCAGCCAAGATCGTTAAAAAAATTGTTATGCAGGTAAGTAATACTTGGGCCGTTGTAAGTAGTAAGAGGCTACTTTATTAGCAGGAAACACAGGAGACAGTGAACCAACACTTGGCAGGCGACCGCACCGCCGTTAGCCCCCAACCGTCTCCCCACTCCCCGTTCAAACCCCGCATTCCATTTGTCAGTTGACCACGAGACCTCAAGAGCGCGAGGCGTCCTCGAGCTCCCGTGGACACGAGCCCTTCATAACACAAACCAAGCACAAAGTGTTTGTAAATCTGCACCATAAACTCATAACACAATGATTCGGGGTATTATACTAATACATTTATATTACTACCCAAAGGAACCCTTTTAGCAACCTTAAAATGAACCAAAAAAAACAATACATTTCTAAACTCATGTCAAGCAATTTGTATGCAGAGCTTAGGTGCAGCTCAATGTGCTATTTTAGAAGGATTGTAACTTATAAACTCCAAGTAACAAAAGGATCTCTCTGACAAAAGAAGAAACCCACTGAGCTAGTTATATAAAATACAAGTCTGCGACTTGCATGTTACACGTTGTGCTTTACAGCAAGAACATTAACCGTCTATGATACTTTATCATTAGTCAAAACTGTGGCTAGACTAATCACAGATCACCCCATCAAGTGCAATAACCACCAGCGATATCATGGCACAGTTATTATCCCCAGACAAATGCCAGGAACACAAAGATCTCTGTAGGCTGCTCTTATTTCACTTCAACCTGTCGTGCACAGGGTGCCCCCTTCAGCTTGGCGCCCAGTGCAGTGGTAGCACTGCCCCAAAGATGGAACTGCTGCTTGACCCCTATGTAAGTAGTGTTACTATATCCATACATCTGCATAAATAACCACTATCCATTTTCCATCAAAACTCCTATTTAAATTTGGGGTCTGAGTTTAAAAGTGTGCCCAATCATGATTTGGAAACTTTTTTTCTGTTCTGTTTTGGAATACTAGATAACTTGTATCACTAAAACATACAAAAGTAGTGGGAACAGTACAAAGCTGTGTAGTAGCCTCATATAATGTGTAACAGCTTTAGACAAAGCTTGTATATTGTAGTCAGGAACTTTTAGTTTCACTCTATTTTTGTAACTTTTTTTTATTGTCATGTGTTCAGCGAACAGTACGTTTTAGTTTCACTCTTAACATCGTAACTAAGGGTGGACGGAGTTGGTGGAGTGCCACTACGCGGAATCCCACGGAGTTGCCTAAAAACTCCGTGGAATTCCGCACCGCCCTACATGCAGGCAGCAGACCTGGAGGGTTCCTGATCCCCAGACTGCCACCTGCTTTACACTACAGCACTTACCTGGGTCTGGCGTTCTTCGCCGTGCCCGGGCTGCCCTCCTCCTGTCCTGGTCTCCTCGCCGTCCTCAGTGCAAAAGCAAACCCCCTACGCTGTAGGGTTTGCTTTTGCACTGAGGACGGCGAGGAGACCAGGACAGGAGGAGGCCAGCCCGGGCACAGCGCAGAACGCCAGACCCAGGTAAGACCTGGTCCTCCTCACCTCTTAACTCTCTCCTCGAGGTGGGCGGCAGGGACAAACTCCGCTACACCTTAGAATCGGAGGTTTTGCCCGAACTCCGCATTCCCAGTGGAGCGCGGAGATGGCAAAACTCTGCAAACTCTGCTGGTGGAGCGGAGTTCGCCACCCACCCCTGATCGTAACCATAGTTATAAAAATGCCACCATGCAAAAAGCAATTGGTTAAAATGACACACATTGCTAATGATCTCATCCATGACATGGGCCTACTTGGAAGTTCTTTGGGCATATTTAAATGCACTGATGTAATGCTTTAATTTAGCTCTGCGTGTCAATTGTGAAGATATTTGGCTGCTAAACTTAGCAACTAATAAATAGAAAAGAATGTCACTCATACCTGCTGCTTTGTTTTCATTCCCTGTGTGCACTTTCTGCTGCTTGCCACTAGGTAACACCGGATAGTGGCATGTTATTCATTTTCTCAGCTCTTGTGAAGTTAAGGTGGAATGTTTTTCAATATAATGTGCTCCGGGCCATCAAGAAATTCAGCTGTGCCTCTGGAGTTTGGACCTTGTGCACCTCCTCTTCTAATATAATGCAGAAGCAGTAGCCATGCCATCTATTCATTAAAAAAAACAATGCACACGGAGTCGGCAGCGCGCGCGAACCAAGATGGCCGCCGCGCTTTGAGCTCCGATTTTACCTGCATCATCGACGATTTTCTGGCAACGATAGGGGCTTCGTGGTGACTTCATTTTTGAACCAGGTGCTCCTTGTGGCTTGCGGAGGTGTTGGGCTGAATTTCGGAGGTCTGGTGCCTTCCTGTGAACAGCGGTAGGCGATTTAAGATTCTCCTCAGAGAGGGCTCTGGTTTACTGCAGCATTCCCTGTGAGCTTCACACTCAGAGGAGGCGGGCATAACTTGCTGGGCACCTCCTCTTTCTAGAAGCCTTCCTATTCTTAAAGGGGTTTTTTTCCTGCCTCTTGTTGGACACAATTTTTGTTCCTGTACAGAATTAAAGGGGTTTTTCTCCTTTTTTGTTCTTCATGAAGCTTTATTGAAACGCTGATTTAAGACGTTCTGGAGCTGTTTTCTTTGCCTTACTAACTATATTGTATTGTCAGAAGACCATTTCACTTCCATTTCTGCATAAGTTTAAAGGGATTTTGTCATTTTTTATTCCCTATTAAGCTTTATTGTGGCTCTGCTATATGTCTTTGAGAGCTCTTTTTTCAGCCATATAAACTTTTTTCTGCCTCAGGAAACCACATTTGCTGTTTGTGGAATTGTTGCTTCTTTTTCCTTCACTACTAGCAGCTCCCTGCCTATCAATATGGAATCTAAAATGGGGCCCAATAAGCGCAAACAAACTGTCTCACCTCCCCCTACTAAAGCCAAAGCTATTGACTCCCAAGATGACTCATTAGCAAAAATATTGGAAGAAATTCAAGCCATCCATACAAATACGGACTCCATTTCCTCAGATATTAAAAATCTACACAGAGATATGGCTTCCTTATCGATGAGAGTTGCTGACAACGAGATTAGGATTCGTGATAATACTACAGCCGTTACAGCTATGGCTCCAATTCCTACTCAGGTTGCTTCTCTCCACCGTTCCTTACTTGACCTGGAAAACAGAAATAGACAGTATAATCTGCGCATTTTTAATGTTCCTGAAGGAGTTGAAGGTCAAAGTTGTCGTCTCTTCTTGGAAAATCTTCTCCCTAAATTACTAAATATTAATTTCCCAGAGCGCTTTGAGATCGATATAGCCCACAGAATACCTTCAATTCGTAAACCAAATCAAGCCAAGCCACGACAAATCATTTTTAAAGTCCTGCGACATCACCATCTCCTTTTTATTCGTAAGGCTGTCCGAGAGATTCCTTCTCTGCTAATTGAAGGAAATAAAGTCTTCATTCATCAAGACTTTGCAAAAGAGACTGTTCAAATACGACGTCAATTTTCAGATCTTCGTCCTCGTCTGCGAGAAGCTGGTTACAAATATGGTCTCTTTGACCCTGCAGTCATGCGCATCTGGAAAAACGACATTTCTAAGTCTTTCTCAGCTCCTGCAGACTTAATAAAATTTCTGGATCAACATCACCCTGTTCTCATGGACTCTCAATCTTCGGGCTCTGCGGGCTGACTATGATAATTTTTTCTCTACTTCCCTAAAGCAGGTTTTTCTTCTTTTTTCTTGCAGGTACACATTATTGGTGGTTGTCTTGCTTCGCACCTCCGTCTCCAATGTTTTATTGGTATGAGGTCTTGGTGACTGACCTCGTTGCATGTTGTCTGTCTTGTTTTGTCTTTTTTATTTGGGCTACTATTTTTCTCTCTCTTTTCTGTCATGTTATTTTCCTTCCCTTTAGGAAAGTATGTCTAGGCCACAAAAGTTAATTGTAGCTTCATTAAATGTGAAGGGTCTTAGGCATCCAGTGAAGAGACGTAAAGTTTTAGAATATCTACACAAATTTAACGTTGATATTTGTTTTGTTCAAGAAACTCATGTTAATGACAAAATATTGCATACTATGTCTAGAGGTTGGGTAGGGTCTATAGTCTCATCTCCTGCTGCAAAACGTAAAAATGGAGTATCTATATTTTTCTCACACAAAACTCGTGCACAAATTTTGTCACATCACCACGATGCAGATGGTAGATTTGTTACTGCTCAGGTTCTTATTGATAAATTTACCTTAAATTTGATTAATATTTATGCCCCTACCTCTGATGACCCTGCTTTTTGGGCCTATGTTTCTGATGAAGCACTCAAAATTGGCAATACAGCCCTTATAATGGGTGGTGATTTTAATCTTATTAGAGATCCTTTGTTGGACCGATCTTCTGCGTTTAAGTTCCGGCCTAACAAGGCTTTTTTTGCTTTGAAATCCTTTCTTTCAGTAACCAAATTGGTTGATTTTTGGAGACTGGAACACCCTACGGACAAAGATTTTACTTTTTATTCTAATGCTCACTCGTCCTTTTCTAGAATTGATTATTTATTATCTTCACGTAATCTGTGTCACATGATTAGTGAATCAGTTATTCACCCCATCACGATTTCTGACCATGCTTTGATTTCTTTTTCTTTTTCCATTTCCGACCCTCCAATTTCTAATAAGAGATGGAGAATGAACTCGGAAATAGTTCTTAACCCCACTAATGCTAAGAAAATGGCTTCAGCTATTACTGATTATTTTTCTAATAATAAGTCCTGTGACACCTCAAAAATTATACACTGGGATGCCTTTAAAGCCTATATACGTGGAGTTGCAATCTCTATTATGGCACACGAAAATAAATCCTTTTATTCCCGTCTCAATGAATTGGAGACACAGATTTCAGCAGCGGAACGACTTTTTATTACATCTAGAGACCCACAATATAAATCCCAACTTCAAAAATATCGTTACGAATATAATTGTATGCTCAGTAAAAGAGCAGGTTTACTTATCGCGAAAGAAAAGTCCAATTTTCATTTCAACTCTAATAAATCGGGCCGCCTGCTAGCTAATTACTTACGCCTTAAACGTGAAAGGGTTCAAATTCCAGCCATCAAGACGAAGAGCGGTACATTGGTGACGGAGGTTGAGGACATACTTAAGGAGTTTCTTTCCTTCTACTCTTCTCTATATCATGAACCTCTTACACCTAATAATACTGTTGTTAGTGATTTCCTTCATTCCTGCCGATTGCCTCAGCTCTCTGATAATGATAGAGCTACTTTAGAGAATCCTATTGACATCAAGGACATTTTTACCTCAATAAATGCTTTAAGCTCCAAAAAGACTCCGGGCCCGGATGGAATTCCGGCCGAATTCTATAAATGCCACCAAGATCAATTATCCCCTTTTTACTTTCCCTTTTTACGGAATTTCAACATACTTCTATGATGGGAGGATCTTTTAATGAAGCCACAATAATTGTCCTCCCCAAACCTGATAAAGATCATACTTTAGTCTCCAATTTTCGGCCCATATCTCTCATCAATCAAGACTGTAAGATATATGCAAAGGTTCTGGCAAATAGACTATCACCCCTGCTACCCCAAATTATACAATCTGATCAAACTGGCTTTATGAAAGGTAGATTATCCGCTCATAATACCCGTTTGCTCTGTCATACCTTGTCTCTTGCTAAGGAAGCTAGTGGACCTATTGGTGTAATGGCTTTAGATGCAGAAAAGGCATTTGATAAGGTTAATTGGCAATTTTTATTTAAAACATTGGAGGCTTTCTGTTTTGGTCCTATTTTTATTAATATGATTAGGGCTTTATACTCAGCACCCTCAGCCTCAATTTTAGTTAATGGTTTGTGTTCCACTCCATTTCGGTTGTTTAGAGGCACTCGGCAGGGATGTCCTCTCTCTCCTTTACTTTTTCTTATTGCAATAGAACCCCTTTTATGTTCTCTTCGTAATAATGATGCTTATACAGGTGTGGTTCTGAAAGATACTACCATTAAACTCTCGGCATATGCTGACGATGGATTGCTATATGTTTCTGACCCTTCCACCTCTATACCTATTATCCTTGATACTATTCATAAATATGCTGAGGTTTCTGGTTACTCCCTGAATACTAATAAGACAGAATTTTTTCCATTAAATGCCTTTTGTAATTCTACAATGTTAGAGAATACTGATATAACTTGGTCTCCAAACAAACTCAAATATTTAGGTATAATTTTTACTGGTTCAGTTAAAGATACAGTTGATACCAATTGCTCTGCTCTTTTAACAAGTACCAAAGAGAAACTTGATAGGTGGTCTAATCTTCATTTAAGCTGGTGGGGACGCATAGCAGCAATTAAAATGTCTATAACCCCACAAATTTTATACTTATTGTCCATGCTACCCTTCTCCTTCCCGTCCACTTTTTATGCTAAAATATATAAATTATTTACCAAATTCCTCTGGAATAATAAGCCTGCACGCATTAGTTTTAAGATACTACAATTGCCCAAATGTGAAGGTGGAGTTGGCCTCCCAGATTTGAAAAAGTATCATTGTGCATTCCTTGTGGCTCAATGTTCCTTATGGTTTCATTCTGTGCCCCTCTCTAATGCACCTAAATGGCTTCTCCTGGAAAAAAATATTTTGGCTCCATACCCTTTATCTGCTTTTCTTACCATGTCCAATGGTTCCTTTGGTAAGTGTTCTCCTATTCTTGCCTCCTCAAAAATTGCCCTTCTATCATTTGATAGTAAGTTTTCTATTACTTTATCTTCCACTAAAAAGTTTCTCTTTGGTTCAATCCTAAACTACAATATCACAAAAATATTTCTTATTGGAAATTATGGATTGCTGCTGGTATTTTCGTTGTTGCAGATATTTGCCAATATGATATGTTTCACACGTTTGATGTTATTCAAGCCACTTATAAGCTGCCATTGTCTGAATTGCCTAAATATGGATTGTTATGTAACACGATTCTTAATGCCTACCCTCAACTACTGTCTATGTCTCAGTCTTCTGGTATTGAATTTTGTATTGCTGTGTTTAGCCGTTCAGGACATACAGCATCTAAGGTATATAAAAAATTTACCACTTCAAATTTCTCCTTTGCACGTTTGACTCAAAAATGGTCCCTGCAGTTAAATCTCCATGCACTTAATATATCCTGGAAGGATATCTGGAACTCTAACATGGCCAATTATCTCCCTGCCAACCTTATCCAATCTAATATTTATTTACTTTATCAATGTTTCTGGACTCCTGATAAGCTATTTAAAGCTAAACTCCTAGATAATCCAAATTGCTGGCACTGTCAATCTGTTATTGGTGATTTACAACATTTATTTTTCAACTGTCCTATTATACATCAGTTTTTATTACAAATATGGCACCTTATTACACAGATTCTTAACATCCAAACAGCTTTATCATTTCAAGTTCTAATTCTTAAATCCTCACTTTTTAAATCCATTTTATCCCCTATGGATTGTAAATTATTCGATTTCCTTATTTCCACTGCACTCAAATCTATCACTTGTAATTGGAAGGATGCTACCGCACTTTCGGTTAATGCATGGTGGGAATGGATTATCTTTTGAGACGCGGACAGTCTTTCTATCCACTTTCTCATAAAGTCTCCTCCTCTTCTAAATCTAGTATGTGGTCTAGTTTGGATTCCTACATTGGTACATGTTCTGCAATTTAGGATATTTATTGTTATTTGTAAATTTAATCTCTGCTTAAAATGTAGCCCTCTTATATTGTTTTATTATTATTTATATTATGCTTATACTGTTATACATTGTTGGTACTGCAATTGTACTTCTCCTATATATTGTAATATGTTTTTCTCTATAATCTAGAGTTCGGTATTATTTTTTGTATTGTGTTTCATATATATGAAAAATTTCTTCAATAAAATATTTTGAACACAAAAAAAAACAATGCACACGCATGGATTCCACGCCTGATCATTTTCTTGTGCAGTGTAGCACCAGTACTGTGGGCCCACAGAGCACAGTGTAGCTCCCGCCATCATGCTTGATGGTGGGGAAAGGGGGAGGTCAGAGGGGCCTGCGAGCTTGTTGCTAGGAAACACCTCTGCAGGTGCTTACAAATGGCATTTAACTTTTTCAGTTGAAACTGTTCACTGTGCCATCAAGCCCAGTTGCTTTCCAAAACAGCAACTGCCCGAGACTTGAGTGAAATATTAAAAGTTACTATTTTTCATATTAGCACTGCCTTTAAAACTCTCTAATGCCAGGGGTCGCAGGGGCAGTGCCAGGGGTAGCAAGACACAAGCCTGGGGGTGCAGCTGCGATCCCTGGCGACCCCTAAATGACGTCTATGTCCATCACCCGCTGGTAAACAGAGGCAAAGGAACAAATGCCCGAGGTGTTTAGACAGATGCAGAACTAACCCTAGGAAGAGGTAGCGATAAATATAGTTGGTCCTTTGAAGGAAGCACAAGACCGTAAGCACCATTACATACATCGAGTAACCATAATCAACTTTTAATGTGATTTCCTTGTAATGGTGATTCTTTGTTGGGTGGCAAGAAAATGCGTGATGTTTATTACTAGGAGCAGGTGGCAGTTGCAACTCCTGACGTCCTGAAACACTCTACGTTTTTAGCATACTATGACTGTACGTGTCTCTGAATGTTCACAACTAGAGACATACAGATTGGGTATAAGTTGGTGAAAAAAAGAGGGAAAGGACTAAGGTGCCAAAAGATGACATGTCTGTTTCTGTTTCCAAGAGATGCTCAGAAACGGTAAACATCCTTTACAACTACTGCGTTACAGCACAGTCCATTACCCCGCGAAATCTTTTACAACGCAGGGCTTTACACCGCAAACCATCACAACGCATTCCCCATTACAACACCCCAGTGGAGTTAGAATAGTAAATTGCATTGTAATGGACAATGCGTTGTAATGGATTGCGGTGTAAAGCCCTGCGTTGTAAAAGATTTCGCGGAGTAAAAAATGCGGGTTAATGGCACGCGTTGTAAAGGCGTGCGGATTAAAGTGTCATATTCCTCAGAAACAGCACCCTCCTTACACCGTTATAATACATCCAGCTGGGTTTCCTCTTCTTACATTTGGGAAATAGTAGACATTGAAAAGAAAAGTCTTTAAAAGGTGATATCTTATTTAAAGTAAAGCAAACAGTGTCTGTTGTCTTGGGGTGAAAGGGTGACTGGTTGTTTTTCAACCGGACATGCTTGTCTATGTGATTCTGAAACTGGTGGAATAGTAAGGATTCCGTGGCTTTCCATACCAGCTGTTTAGATTCACCTCCTTTACAAGAGGAGTAACTATTACTACAACTTAAATGTTGAGAGTATAAAATTTATAGTGGGTCCTGCTTGTGACTAGAACCTTCAACAGAGAGCCCAGGCAGAAAGAGGAAGAGTCTGGATTCCCTAGCAAGTGGATCATTTTTGCCACTGAACTTTCTCCCACCTATCCACAGAGGGTGGGTGAAGTGTTGGTCGGGGAGACAGGTATCTCTCAGGTCAATTGATTTTAAAATTGTGTTTTTTATGCTTTCAATGTTGTGGTTATAAATAAGATTTTATTTTGTCTGCTAGTTCTCTTGAAGGAAGAAGTGGAACTTACAGATAGCTTGGATTCATAAGAGAATGACTACTTTGACAAGAGTGATGTTTTAGTGAAATAGTCATTTTATCTGGCCAATACTTTTCTGCAGTACACCTACAATATGCAGCACTCTATTTTATTATTTTGTTTTGTACTTTCTTCATCTTCTTTCAAATTTCCAGCAACTTTCCTGCCTAACAAAATGTCTTGCATAATGCACTTAACGGATTTTTAGGGCAGATTTCGTGAGTAAGATAGGTTACAATTTATCTCAGAATGTTAGGATCTAGCTCTCGATTAGAAGCAACCTTCAGATGGAGAAACGTTGGTGTGTCGCTTGCATTGCTCTGTACAAAAGATTTTAAAAAGGCTATGGCATTTTCATGGCCCATTTCTTGATTGTTTTATTTCCTGAATATTTAAAGCCAAAGGGGCTTTGGATTGGGCACAGTTGGAATGCTTAAAACTATAATATGACTACGTTAGTGGTACCATATTCAGAAGTGGATTCCAAACAAGCATCAAAATGTAGTAAGGAAATGTCAACCTCTGTAACAGAGATCCTGTACGTGCTTCCATTAGAGGAGATTATCAGCTGCCCTGTGCGCTTTTAGGAACATGAGGTGCAGCAGATTATTTGCCCAGATGTTGAAATCCCCCACCATAACAACTCTGTTAAGATTCAACGGTAAACGTTCTAATAGTCTGTGGCATTCCCCTCCATAGGTTGCGTTGTAGGCGGGGACCTATATGCAGACCTGTTTACCATTAGATCTGCATGAGCATTGGCCTGTCAACTGTTCACATTAATTCATCTGTCCATATGGGATTCACTAAGTCTTATTCTGTCAGTCATTGCTAGCGTTAACCCACCATCATGCTTCTCATCCTTATTTTGTCAAAACATGTTATTCTTCAGTGAGGTAGGTCATTCAGTAAAGCCAAACACCATTTAGTAAACAAAAGTTTGGCTGTGGCAAGTCCAGTTCTTGGTTGCTAAACAGATCACATATAACCCTAACTTTAGTGACAGCTGACCTGGCATTTAGTAGCACCCCCATCTACAAATGAACATCCTTAATTCAAATAGTGACATCCCCATCTCCTCTAGGATGGTATGCCTTAACTGTTTGACCCTGTGATCCCATTGGGAATTTGTTTGCTTGATGCTTCTAATGTCTCTCATCAGGTCACCTGTTCTTCTATGAGGCAAGTATTACAGAATGATTATCTGGGTGAACGATTCCTGCTTGAAGTTCCCCTACAGGCATGTATTCGGTGAATTGTACTTTTATGTAAGGTTTCAACAGAGAAGGGGATTAGCCAGGGTTGTCACCTCACCCTTATTCTTTTGAATCATTGCTTTAACTGGGCTACTCCCTTTGCAAAAAAAGAATACATTAAAAGGAGACACATTATGCAGAGTACTTGACCGCCTGTACAACTGACCCATTCAAAGACAATAAAGTAGATAATTTATTGCAAAATGTTGTGTGCCTCTCTGGATATCTAGTGAATAAATCTAAACATGAGACAATGGTCTGAAATGTGTAGTATCATTTATTTTCAGATTTGTAATGAATTGATGTATTTATGTAACTATCATGCGTTATTTAAATAAGTTAATGGGAAGCAACTTCAACAAGGCCACTAATCAGGTGAACGGCTTGTTGAGAAAATGCAGGAATATTTATGGAGTGAGTGAATGTATTAAATGAGTCAATCTCAAGGGCACTGAAAAAAAAAGCTTGGTGAAGAGTCACATGAAATTAAGCTATTTTGTATGGGTTTCCAGATGGGTGAGATTATCATGGATGTAGGGCGTTAACAAAGGGGAATGACAATACCTGATGTTTGGTTTATTTTTGGGGTTCAATTGAAGACTTTTAGAGTGTTGATAGGTTATCCAAATTAATCTAAACAAGGCACACTTTTGACAACACAAATGATGGTAAGGATATTCTTTGTATAAAATTTCCTCTTTCAAATAATTCAAAAAAACTTCAACTGATGTTATTGAAGGCGGCTTTAAGATGTTGTAACGGGGAGGATGAGTTGCTCTTGTCCTCTTCATCCCTATTAAAAAAAACAGCCTTCTCCCTCCATCACAAGCCAATCTGGGTCCATATACCTTTAAATCCCATTGTTGGGAGTCAGAGGAGGCGAGACCCGAGTCATCGCCCTGGAGTACGGACAACACGTGCTGGGGAGAAAAGACAGAAGACGCCACATATAGAGAGAGAGAATGTCAGGAAGATGCGCCAGCCAGGAAACACGCAGAGGATCCCGAGCTACCACTGGAGAGCAGACAGCCCTTCGTCCTGACACCGCGAAGGAGCCGCCCAGTCCAGACAGGGAGCGGGAGAAGCGGTCCCGATAGATGAGGGATACTCGACCCAGCCATGCTCCACGAAGAGCGTGGCCATCGCAGGTGCATGAAAGGATTCAGGGCTGGGGAGGACAGAAAAAACCTCAGAAGGGGCGCCTATAGGGGTTAAAATATAATATGATAATATACATGTTTATGGGTGCATTGGTGAAGGATTATGCTGATATTCAGTACAGGGCAGTTTTTTTTTTTCGTTTGTTTGTTAATTCTCTTTTGTTTGGTTCTTCTGTAATATCAGGGTGTGCACTCTACATACTTGCCTTCTGGGGACAATTGGGTATAAACACTAGAAGGGAATCCTGTCAAGAAATCTAATTCCCCAAACCCCTCTCACTCTTGGGATGACTTATCATAGCAAATTAGGGCAATCACCTCAAAAGAAAAGGAAGGAAATAGACCTGGTAACTTACCTGCCTCCTTTCCTTTCTCTCGAGGGTAACAGAGAAACCGAAGACACAGTTGACTTTATATGTTCAGGAATTCATTGTGAAATAAAATCTCACTGAAAATCAAGAGCGTCTATTCTACTATATACTACCTATCCCACTGAAGCTAAAGCGTGACAGATGTGGTATAAGGTTAGGAGTGTGATGGCATTTTCAATAGTGTGGAAATTACCTAAGAAACAGGAACTTTAAAAGGAAATCCTTAACCTTCCTCGGCATACAGTTTGACTCAGGGTATGAAGTGATTTTATGGAAGATGCAAGAGTAGATAATAGGACTTTTTTGCGCGGCTCCTGAGGGTGGACTTTCTAGATTAAGATAGATGCAGATAGCCTCTTGGGTATCTTTGCATCAACCTTGTCACATCTCGGCTGTTTCACTGGCATTTGAAATTGAATTACAAGATGTAAACCTGATAAGGAAAGACATTTCTAGATGATGCAACAAACTGTGTGTTGCTGTAGAGAACAACATGGGACAGCTGAAACAAAGGTTGGTCTGGATGCTTACAGACATTGGAATAAATAGACATCTGGAAAATATCAACAAATATGCTACACTCTATTGTCCAATCAGCCACACTCAAGAAAACATTCTTTCACTCTGCACATGATCAATAGTACACCTCCAGATTTTTGTAAGGTGGTGAAATGTTACACTGGAAATGTGATGCATCTAATATTGATGATTTCCATATGTTTGTAAGTTGCCTTGTTATAAGAGAAATTACTTGCAGGACATGCGTAGAGTTACCTCTTCTATCCCCAGTAAATGATGCTGTGCCTTGGTGATTTTTGGTATTTTGAATCTCTTTTGTCTCGGGATCTTCTTTGCTCTAAAAGTGCGAAATACGAAAGAAATGGGTTTCGAATCTATTACCGCTTATGGCATTTGATTTGTTAAAGTCCGAAAAATTGATGCATGGGTTATATATACATTGTGGGAAATGAAGTCAAAACCTTGGGTCTCAATTGAAAAATGGCAAGGAGCGAAAGACAAGATGGAAAGATATTTAGATCTTGCGATTATATCTTGCAACCTCCTGAGACTTTTGTGTCCTTAGAGGTTTCTGCCTAATTGGATTTAACAGGGGAGGGGTAGGTTTCAGCTCGTTAGCTGTCTCCAGATGTGATGTGAACAGTCTAAAGTTTTTAAGAGGACTGAAGAGAAAACAAAAAAGAATATTAGGGGACTCCATATTTTATCTACCCGCAAACGCAAGTGGATTCTTAAAGTCAGGCTGATAACCCCTCTCTGCCAGAGTAAAGGAAGTAATTTTGCCAAGCGGGCAGTCGCCCTGTGGAGCAGAGATAAGGGACAGAGCTCTCAAAAACTCTCCAATGGGCTATACCATGTAGAGACCATATGGAGACGTGTAACAGACCTACCAGAGTACCTGCAGGGTTTCAGCATAATGGGGCCACAGTCCAGCTTCCTAAAGGCAATACTCACACAGCCTTGCATCTACAATCTTGTATCAACATGTTTTATTATACATTATCCTAGTTTAGAATATAATAAGAAGAATGAATGCAGTGACTATTAGGGCATTAGCGCAGCCTGGCTAATATTAGAATACCTAAGATTGTAAGCTCATACTTCCTACTGTATTTGACTGCCATGATGATAAATGCACAAACAGTCCCTCATACCTTCCTTAGGCTGTTCACAACCCTCTGCCTTCCAGTCAGAGCATGACTGAGGCACAAAAGTGGTAATGAAGAGTTTGAACAACTCTCATTAGTAAGGTTTCATAACAGCAAAACAATGTAAATAAATCTCAATTGAATTGTCATAGGACAGGCTATAGGGGCGAAGGACATAAATCATAGGTTATAGTCCACCAACTGTAGCTGGAAACACGCACTTAGGTACAGCTCAATGACATACATTTCAGCACCTAAGTCGTAGTATGGTAAACTACCACTTTAAGGTCAATAAAAAAGTATACACGCAAACATCAGTCACAAGACCACTGAAAAACTAGTGTTAAGGAAGTACATCCAGTTGCCTAAATGTACTATTTATTTTAAGTAAATGGTGGCATTTCCACACTTCAAGTCATCAGTGTAAGAACAAAACAAGCAAATCCTTTTAATATTTACCATATTTAAAATGGAAACATAAATAGCCTCAATTTAGTTGTTTTCAAACACAATAAGTCTAGAATATTCAGTCACTCCACTGGGAATTTTAAACAGTGTGGGCTCCGTCGTGGTTGTTAAAAAAAAATCTGTCCAACTCAAAACATTGTTCTAGTATGTAGACATGAAATGCACTTCCACTTAAAATGGAAACAAACTGTCTCAGAGTGGAACAGCCCAAGATGGCGGTAAAATAATCTGTATACTCCCAGACCCGGCCCCAATATCCTCCTTGAACCCTCGACTACCTGCATCATCGAGCTCCCAATCTGCCCTGTGGTGGTGCCTTGCTGTGCGCTGGCACCTCCGGTGTGTGTTTGGCGGCTGTGACCACTATTAGAGGTGAGGAGAGGCCCTGAGCCTGTGCGCGCAGGCGGCTGGAGGGACTGGGCTGGGTGCCTGGGGAATTGATGTAGAGCGGAGACTTCGGGTGCCGCGGCACACTGCCCTGATTCAGCAAGTTACCTTAGGCAAGAAGACCGGCCCTTCATTACCCCTTGTGACAAGATACAGCTGCCTGAGCCGAGACCGGTAGTGCAGCCCCATCAATCGGTCACAATCCCCAGTCATCCGGGGAGGCCCCCTGGTTCCTGTGTTAACTCTACTGGACAGACTATAAGTGCACCCCCGCCATAATATTGAACAAGAGCGAGATAGAAAGCCCCAAGAGAGTGCTGGCTGAGGTGAGGGGGCCGAGTGTGGATTGGCGCTACAGACTGCGACAGCGGGAGTGGTGCTGCAATTCGGGATTGACTAACCCCGTGCTGGGTCGCATGTGGGGTATGCTGCGTGGTGAGTGAACCCCATCTGGTCAACATCAGGCTTGTGGAACCAACAAGAGCACCTGAGTTCTTGCCTGTCTAGCCTTGCTAGCCCATTCGAACCACTTTCACTTATGGACTAACTGCGACAGAAACAGAGTCCGATACTTGGCCTGCTAGACGCCCTGTCGCTCCCTGGGAAATTGCCTACAACTTCATCCATCACCAATGACTGTCCACCCGCAGGGGTAACTGTGGGCGACATTGGGCCTCTACAACGCTGTTGCCGGGAATCCTCAATTTTCTGCCACCAGGAGCTTGTGTGCAGTGGTGATGGATTAGGCCCTGCCATTTCTCAGGCTGGGCCAGCTGATACCTGAGCAGCACTAATGGGGCATGCGAAAACCAAAAATGGCGGCCCACGTTTGATTTCGCTCCTCACTCTCTGAGTGCTCGCTGACCCAATCCTCTGGTGATAACAATGCCTAAACAACACCCCCCATGGATAAACTAGATGTTATCCTTCAGGAAATTTGACAATCCAGCTCCGCTATTGCACAACAGCTGGGCATAATTACCATGGATATTAGCCTGCTGAAAGAGGACCACCGGAAGCTGGCAGATAGAGTCAAAATGAACAAGTTAATGCTAGCCACTTTGTCCCCGAGCAAGGAAGGACACACTGCACAGATTATGCAACTGCGCCAACAGGTAGAGCATCTCCAGGAACAAGCAGAGTAAGCCGAAGGGAGGAACCACCGAAACAATTTACGAATTGTGGGGTTCCCTGAAGAAACAGAAGGCCCTTGTGCACCCCAGTACATCGAGGAATGGCTCCTGAGGGAGATAGCTCCTACTGGTCTCTGAACTCTTTACTGTCAAAAGGGCGCACCGGGAGGAAGCCCATCCGTGGCGCGCTTCCACGGCCTATACTAAGCAAAATTCTCAACTTTAAAGACCGGGATGTGTTACTACAAGCAGCTCATGAAAAAGCACCCATTCTTATCAATGATGCGAGGACCTCTCTATTCCCGGACTACACAGTTGCTGTGCAACACAAACATGCATCCTTCCAGGAAATAAAACCTATGTTCTGCTGGCCTCACACATACTCTTTTATTCCCAGCCAAGCTTAAAGTAATCTGCGACCAACGTGCCCACTTTTTTGAAACTCCAGAAAGGGCCTGGGATTGGTTAGAATAACATTTTCCGGAATGTGCAAGGCACAGCCTCGGAGGTTCAGCTCCTCCAAAGTAACGAGCACCTGGATGGCGACGGCATGGACCTAATGCCCAGGACAACATGGGGGGACCACTCCCTACAACAGGCTTTGGCAGGTCAACTGGTGATGGTCCGGTCTGCGTCTGCTCTGAGGACCACTCGGCCGCCCATCAGCTCCAGCACCTCGTAGGACAGTGTTTCTGACTCGGAATTGAAGGGCAGTGTGGCGCTGTTCCTGACGATCACCCCTCAGACGGGTAACAACTTTTTGGGGTGAACACTGTGAGTATTATCAGTCTAAATATGTCCACCCATGCAGCTCTTATTGGTGGAGTTGTACCTATAGAACGAACTCCAGCTGTGTCTGAGGCAGGGGTACCGCCAACCATGGTCTACACACCGATGGACTTACATTAGTGTCTTTCCTGTTCTATTTTGAATTTATATGCAATATGTGTTTCCTCTCGATTTCCCCTTGCTATACCTGTAGCACAGCATCTTGATGCCTCCTCTACTGGGGCCCTGGGTCTGGCTGGCTTATGATCACTTCATAAACGCTTTGCATACGCCTAGACCCCTTTATAGGGAAGATGTCCCTCGCCCCGATGACGAATGCACATGGTTTCTCATAGTTAACATTGTTCTAAGATTTTGCGGAACGACGGAGAATCACTGGACTGAGTATTGTGAGAATGTTTTTCATATACGATGTGGTCACCTAATGTATTTGAGGAAGATGGGGATGGGGTGGTGTGGTGTGGGAAACTGTAATCATTATTGATATTTTGACTGCCCAATGTCGACTGTAGCCAAAGATTATAGCATTATCACTTGGAATGTTAGAGGGATGGGGTCTGCACACAAAAGGCATCGAATATTAGCTCAGTTTCATAGGCGCCGCGCACAGATTGTATTTTTACAGGAGACCCACCTAGTGTCCTCTGAGGCTCAGAAGCTGCGTAAACGATGGAGGGGCCAACTATTCCATAACTCATACTCTGCTTTTTCAAGGGGCGCGGCTGTCTGGTTGCAGGCAGGGGTCCCATTTGGAGTGCTTGAATCCAAAGTTGATACACAAGGTTGTTATGTCTTGCTTAGGGGCACGCTGGACGGGGAACCATTAGTGCTAAGGTGTGTATATGTGCCTAATACTGAGCAGGACGTCTTCCTTGCTCACCTGTCCACCGCATTGGTCGACTGGGCTCAATACCCCTGGGTGTTGGGGGGAGACTTCAATGCAGTATTGGAAACAGAACTGGATCGCTCACATCCATCCCTCCCTGGTACGGGTTCGGTGCGCCAGGCTAAGGAGTTACAAAACTGGGTTAACGGATGGGGTCTGTCAGATGTATGGTGAAACCGTAACATGAGTTTACGAGATTACTCCTTCTATTCTTACACACATGCCCTTCATTTTCACCTTGATAGATTCCTCTGACCACAACAACTACAACCTTGCATTGCACATGCCATGTATCTGGGTAAGGTGATATCAGATCACAACCTTCTGGAGATTACACTCTCATGGGGTCGGGTTCCTACTCCAATACCAACCTGGTGCATGCAGCCACGCCTATTAGAAGACATTGCGTTTCGAGAAACTTTAGCCACAACCAATGATACATATTTCTCTGACAGTGCTGGCACAGTTTACTCGCCGTTGTGGAATGGGAAGCTTTTAAAGCGGTTGTCCTTGGCGTCTCGATTGGAGCGATGGTGGGTGCTAGACATGACATCATGAGAGAACTCACAAACCTAGAGGATAAGTTAGGCCCCCTAGAAGTAAAAAAGACTGAGAGCGATGAGAAGGCAATTGAGTTAAGGGAGGCCAGAATTACACACGCTGAGCTGCTGGGATGCCTATGACTGACTGACCAGAGAGCCTACACTCAGAAAACACACATTGAGGCCGACAGGTCAGGAACCCACTTAGCTTGGTTAATTAGACTGAAAACCTCCCCTACGCCTATGTTATCAATCAACATGCCCACGCAGGGATAGGCGGTGACACAACTGGGAATCAATACAGCATTCCGAGACTATTATGCCGCTTTATATAGGGCTCTGCCATCTCCTGACACAGTAGAACTCTCCAAGTTCCTACACCGGGCAGCTCCGCCTAGGGTGCCTGCCCCGGAAAGAGAAGAGCTTGCTGCTCCTATTGCAGCGGATGAAATTTGTAGCACCATCAAAGAGTTGGCCAGCAATAAAATCCGGACTCTGAAGGAATGCCGGTGGAATTCTATTCCACCTATGCAGTGAAATTGGTGCCGTAGCTGCAAAAAGTATATAATATGTCTCTCAACACAGGTGCATTATCCCCCTCTACCAGGGAAGCTCTTGTAACATCCCTCCTAAAACCCAATAAATCACCCACCGAATTATTCTCATATATGCCACTGTCATTACTAAACAGAGAATATAAAATTCTCAGCAAAATTCTGGCCCGCCGACTGCTCCCGATACTCCCGCGTTTGATACACATGGATCAATGTGGCTTTGTTCCGTGATGCAACACCTCCTTTAACATAAGGCACGTGTTCAGAACAATGGACGCAGCCCAAGACCACCACCAACATGCTGGTTGCCTCTCCTTAGATATCCGATAACCCTTTGATACCCTAGGCTGGGAGTATATGCTTGCTGCTTTGGCTCGCTACGGTATACCCCCTGCTTATATCCACTGGGTGAAACTATTATTTTCACCGACTACAGCTAGAGCACGAATTGGTCCCTATATCTCAGATTCCTACCAGGTGTCTCATGGCACTTGACAGGGTTGCCCTCTTTCCCTCGAAAGTACAAGGTTGAGATAGCCCAGTTGCTCTCCTTGTTTCGCCGGCTATCAGGGCTGCATACTAATGCAGACAAATCTTGTGCTTACTCCTTCTCTAATGCCTATACAGAGCCCACACTTCTATTTGGTGATACACAACTACATACAGCGCCTAATAGCTTTTGCCACCTGGAGATTCAGGTGTACCGCGAAACACAAGACCTGTTACAGGGCAACCTCATACACACAGCTAATATGCTGAGATCTCAATTGATTTTTTGGGTCACATTACCCCTGTCTATAGCGGACCATCTGGCCTAAAATGGTGATGTTACCACACTTGCTGTACCACTTTGTGAATTTACCAATGGCAATACTGGCATGGGCGTTTAAATTGTTGAACACCATATTGATTGATCTCATCTGGGGGAGTGGGCACCGTAGAGTCTGTCTATCTAGACTGAAGCTACCAGCGTCCAGTGGCGGCATGGGGGCTCCAGACTTCAAGGCCTTCTGTATAGCCGGTCAACTGCAGTGGATACCCTACTGGTTGGCTGGGCATAACCTGTTTGAAATAGGATACATCACTGCACAGCTTAGTCAGAGACAATTACATAGGCTGATCTGTCCCGATACCTCAGCATTGCACACTGGATCACTCTTGCTGCACATAGACCTAGCCTATTGGAAAATGGCACTGAAATATTCCAATACACGGGCGCCATATGCGCCAAATATCCCACTTTGTGGCCTACCCACCCCTTCAGGGACCTTGACGGTGCGCAGGCTGGCTCCATGGGAAGAGCAGGGGTAATGACAGTGGGTTCAATGTTTATGGATGGCCCCCTAATGTCACATGCTGGCCCACAGATTACTAGCCTTTTTGTTTCTGATGCATGCTAGTGCCCTCCGATATGTTCGCAAACACTAGGCACAGGATTCCACAGAACCCCTCACTCATTTCCTCAAGCACTGCACACTATGGGACAAGGGAGGCACCTAACTAGATAGCTTTACCGGGGACTACAGTCACATCTAAGGATGTCACTTACTTCACTGAAAACTAAATGGGAGACTGACTTGACTAGGGAGTTCATAGATAAGGAATGGTCCTGGTTTTTAGAATACCCCAAGAAAATCTCATGCAACTCAAGATTTACATTTATCCAATTTTCTATATTACACAGGGCCTATTTAATCCCACATAAAATCCATAAAATGTTCCCTGTGGCCCCCTCGATGTGCCCACGCTGCCACGCTCTGGAAGCTGATCTAGTTCATATGTTTTGGACTTGCCCTTCCCTGATTGATTATTGGGGTGGGATTTCAGCAGCATTAACAGACCTGACTGGCCTACATCATTGGAATAAGCTAGAGCACTGTATACTGGGGTTATCTCCAAGACCCAAAGGTTCTAAAGTGACTCCGCGATTTGCTAACCTCTCTTTACTCTTGGCCAAGAGACTGCTTTCAAAACGCTGGAAGTCCCCACAGGCTCCTAGATTAGAAGCTTGGCACGAGGAAGTTTTACAATGGATATTAGCAGAAAGTGAAGCCCTGAGGAGAATATATGGGTTTACGAAGACATTGGAGCTCTGAAGAGTGGGAAGACCTGCTCGGATTCCGGTCATCAAATTGAGAAATGCTGCTGCGTGTGCGGCTCTGCAGCCTACGATTTTTAAGTCTGAATCTAGTACATATTACACAAAGGGAACTTGTACCATAGCTTCACTTCCGGTTGATCGTTTCCATGCCCTAGACAGCCCTGAACGTGAGTTTACACTACAGCTCGGCCACATACCAGCATATAGCTATGGTGATGCGCCCTGCTACACACACACCATCGATTATAAATCATTCACTCAGTGACCCATTATAGTTCGGGGGAGGGAGGGAAGGTTGTAGCATATTTCCTGATATGTAAATTGCTTCTAATAAGGACTGAATGGTCCCTGCATTTACATTATCATCAAATATGTCAATTTATTATGTGGCCTAAGGCTCTACTCCTATTGAATGAAAAATGCAATAGAGTTTGTACAAAAAAAACACAGTCTCAGAGTGCACATGCTTTGGTCAAAACTCTGATTGACTTCACTTAAGAAGATTTCTTACCATGTTAAGACTGAATTTATTAGCTATAGTAACAGGGTGTGGGTTTTGGACTTGCTGATTGGTTATTGGGGTGGGATTTCAGCAGCATTAACAGACCTGACTGGCCTACATCATTGGAATAAGCTAGAGCACTGTATACTGGGGTTATCTCCAAGACCCAAAGGTTACAGTGTACACAGCTACAGTGAGAAGTGTAAATTCTGCATAGATGCCTCCACTAGACATGTCTCAACTGCATACATGTGAAACAATCCACACAGTGAAAAACACCAACAAGAAATGGGGAGTGCTGCAATCTGGTGCAAGCACTTCATGCAGGGAATTTATGACACCATGCACGAAAGTGCTGGTAAATAAGATCTTCTCCGAAAGCATGCACATACATATACAGCATTACCAAGAGGCGGTACGCTTACACACTCACGCGCATGCACATATACAAGCGCACACACAGGCACTCCTACATAACTACACATATATGCGCACTCAGACACACATGCATGCAGGCATGCATGCACACATAAACTAATTGGTGCATTGCAATTTTATCGATGCAGTTCTCTGGTGGGAGTTCCCACCCTTGTAGAAGGACTCTCACATATCATTCCATGCACACAGAATACAATTAACAGTGCATATAAACACACACCAACAAGATACACACCACTCCCGGCACAAATGCAAGCGCAGTCAGGCATCACATGCCACACACAGAGGCGCACTCACATAAACCAAAAATACACACTGACTGAAGGAAATAATATATGCGCTCACACAGAGAAGGTAATAAATATGTACATACAAAGAGACGCACACGCACCGATTGTTTTGCAAAGGTGAGAAAGGCATACATACCAAGGGGGTGGAGTGGAAGCGGCGAAAGACACCCTAAGAAGCTAGCCCATTGTATACCTTGGAAGCTATAATATTTTCATAGGCATTGCAAGAGCGACTCCAGGAAGCACCTCACAATGTCAGGGAAGCAGGGGGGAGCAGGGGGAAAGAGGGTGAGCGGAGGAAGAGGGGGCGGGCGGTGAGCAGAGGAGGAGGTATGGATAGCTAAGTAATAAAGATCAAACATTGGGACGCATGACCTAAACTAAGACGTCCCTACTAAAATAGAAACTTAGAAAGCCTACTAGCAACCCCTCCGTTCCCTGAGACTTCTAAGCTTTTCTTGTTTACCTTTTAGCGCCCTACAGGCGGAGAAGAGCATGCTGCAGCCGCCATCTCTGCCGTCCCCTTGGCCGAGGAGGAAGCATTGGTGGTAGGCCCATCTCATCTGTTACTGAAACGGAGGGCAACTAAAGGCCTGCGGCCGGCATAACCTTGTACTCCAATAAAAAGAAAGGCAAGATAGGCACGCTACCGCTATAGCCGCACTGCCAAAAAAAAAAGAATTGAAAGCGCGCGCTCGCTATAGTTGCTTTAGCTGCCAAAAATAACAAAATAATAATGTTCCTGAAAAGTTGCAAGTTGGACGAGCCGCACATTTGTAAACTATCACGCGTGGCCGCCATTACTAATCAAACAAGTAAATAAACCAAGCGCGGCCGCTAAAATCAGCGGACCGCGCTCCAAATTAATTAAATAAATAAACTAGCGCGGCCGCAAAAGTAAAAGCGGCCCGCGCGGCAAATCAATTAAATAAACAAGCGCGGCCCTAAAGTGAAAGAGGACCGCGCTGCACATAACAAAAAAAAGGGGGAACTCGCCACGCTTTCGGGGAAGAATAACAGCTTTTCCAGTCCACTGGAAAATGGGGTTTGTCGAGCACAGCGGCGGGTTCAGAGAGTGTCACAAATTGAAAATTCGGGAACGGAGGCAGCGGGACTGGAGCTCAGCTGCGCGGTGACTTCCCATCAATAGAGCCGGTCGGGCTGCTTAATTTTCGGATCCCGAAGCAAGGGCGATTTAAATAGAACAAGCTGTCACCAATGCGCGAATGCAGCTGCGTGTTTATTTTTGCATCGCGCTTTCACTTTAACAATAGCAGTTAAAGTGAAAGCGCGATACAAAAATAAACACGCGGTTGCGTTTGCCAAAGCCAAATGTAAAAAAAGAAGTGCTTACAGACTAATTGAAGGAGACAGTGTAACGCCGCAAGTAAACGATCCAGTCCTGATGGGCGGTCCCAAAAGGAGACAGGGCGGTAACAAGGCGGGACTAAGAAGCCTCATTTTCAATCGGAAGCCAGCATTTACCATGGACGATGACGCCAGCCAATTAAAAATATGGGCGGGGCTTCCACTCCACTTCTAAAACATACCCTACTACAATATGCCTCGCAAAGCGAGCAGCGCATGCGCGCTGCAACGCTAGGCGAGACCTAAGAATAGAGGAAAGGGCGATTCCTACACAGCACTGCTTGTGTCATGCCTCAAGGCCCGATTTAGAGTTTGGAGGACAAAGTACTCCAATGCAAAGGCAACAGAGTAAAACCCTGCCCGCCAAACTCTTGGTCTGCCCTCCCAATTTTGAGTCAGGCGGACTGCAAGGTTTATGCTGACAGAGCAAAATTTACTCCATCAGCTTAAAACATTCCCAGTAGCCCAAGGGAGTACGGGCAGTGCGAGGTAAGCAATATGACTGTCCGCCGTATTAAAAGAGGGCGGTCGTATGGCTTTTCATTGTCATGATGGTTGTTCATACAAACCCAGAAAAGTTAATCTCAGGGCCAGTGGTGCACTCTACCTTTGGCGGCTTGAGTAAAGGGAGGTTGGCAGACGTATAGTCCTCCACCACCCAGACAGCCGTTACCCCATCCGCCACAGTCTAAATCGGGCCTTAAGTCATAATAAGGTAAGAGCTTAAGAAAATGATAGCTGCGAGGGTGAGAGTTGGAGCGGTCGACCTCGAAGCTGGGGAACCGGGTTCGAGTCTCGGCAACGACGCTCAACATCCTGTGATTCTGGGCAAATCACTTAATCTCCCTGTGCCTAGCTGAATGTGTTCATCTGTAACGAAACTGGTGCTCATGTAAAGCGCTCTGATACCCGATTTCTCTGGTCTAGTTCGCGCTATATAAAACTCTAAAAAAAAAAAAAATTAAAAAGTTATAATTGAACAAGTTAAATCTATGAACTGGTTGTTTTCTGTAGTAATTTCTCAAGAAGTTGATGAAAAACTGATATTTTCCGTTGACGTAGCAGCGAGAACTACAGTATGCTAGTAGACCCTTCTCCTTCTAAATATTGGTGAGATGCTCCTTTCATTGAGTGGTGAAAAATATGTCAGCAAATTACACCAATGCTCAGGGTGCTACCAAATAGGATTACACCTGCCACACAGAACCATTAACAAGCAATGAGCACGTTGAAAGTGACATCTCAATTCCACTGTCTTGCTTTTGGGTTGGCATCAGCTGTCTCTCTCTCTCAAAGAATGATGACAAACCTGTTTGAAAGCCAGAAAAAACACATGTTTACAGGGTGACATTTTTTGTCTTTGGAGGGACAAGACAAAAAGGATCACAATAAAGTGTTGGTTCATGTATTCTGCACATTAAGCAAGGCAGGGTTAACTCTACTCACAGACAAATGCTAATTTCTTGAGACAGAAAATAAATACTTGGGCCATCAGATATCAGAAAATGGAATCAAGTATTCTGCCATAAAAATGCTCTTTAAGGGGGCTAGAGGACTAATATGCTAAGTTTGTGTGACACAACAGACCTGTAACCTAGCTACCGAACATGTACTGAAAGGGATGACGTTTGAATGGGGTAAAGATCAAAATCAAGTGTTTCCTCATAAAGAACAGAACTGTTGAAGCACCAATTCCAACGTCGCTCCTGATTGGCAAACAAACAGTTTCAAAAGTGATTGTTAGTAGTAATGGCATGGGTGCTGTTCTTTCAAAGAACACCACAAATGGTGAACAAGTTGTTCCATAAGCATCAAAGACACGGGGAAATGCAACTCTGCAGTACAGTGTGAGACACTATCTTATGTTTGGTCTGCCAACTTCATCTGAAAGTACCTGAGGTCTCACATTCATTTTGAGGTCAAACCATGAATATATGATGAGAATATTGAAACTGGGAGGTGTAGAAACTGTATCTCTGGAACCAGTTAGATTTTCAGCAAGATTATAGGAGTACAAGAACATAACAGATTTTCTTCTAACATGGGAAGGCTGTTTGTCATGCTTACTGGTGTCAGATTAGGAGGGTGTAAGCAAGGTAAAAAAATCTGAAAGTAAATGTCACAATCAAAGGTTTATAAAATGTCAGGAACATTGAGACTTACAGCCTGAGTTAGAGTTTGGCGGAGAGGGTACTTCATCATAAAGGGGACGGATAACCATTTCCGCCAAACTGTAGGTCTGCCCGGCTCATTTAGAGTCAGGCGACCCTTCACTATGTCAGCCATGGAGACTGGGCCATCTCTGTTGCTGGCCTACTCCTCAGACAGCCGGCGAAGTAAAAGCCGTCTGAGGCATGGCCATTTGACCGCCTACCCGGTTTCAGTGGACGGTTGAATGGACAATTTTTACTTTTACATATAACCATCAAATTGCTTGTGGTAAATTAAAGTAAAAACTTTTAAATTACCTCCACATAATGACAGAAAACTTCCATGGTGAAGGGGGTTATTCTTTTTTTTATTTTCAAAAAGAAATTCCCACTTTACGATTTTCTTTTTGAAATCAAAAAACTTACTGAAAGTGTGCCGGATGGCATCACCATGTTGAGAGAGCGACATGGTACACTTTCAATACCTTGACAGGAACCGCCATGACAGCAGTTCCTGTCAAAGGTTGAAGATTGCTGCACCAGCCGACATCTCTAAATTTGCAGTGTGGTTACTCTGAACTTTAAATTAGGCTCTTTGTGTCTCAGCTGTTGTCAGTCCAAGGCAGGACTTGTTCCTTGGGTCTGATCGAAAAAGATGGGGCTAGGTTATGATGAATACATCTGTTAACTTCATGCCTCCCAAGTGCATCTTTGCTTTTGACATTTTTCATGAATCATCCTGTTTGATATTGAATGCAGCAAGAGTTAGTGTTCTATGAGTACTTACTAACATTTCTAGCTAGATCTGAAATCTCGAGTGGATCCAACTGTGAACTGGTTTGTGCGAAAAAATGTTGTCTTGAATATATGAAGATGCTTACTATGGAAATGTTTGCTTCCCAATCAGTGTTCCAGTATAATCTTGTCTCTTCTTGCTTGAGGCCAATTGCTTCCTTCAATAACAGTACCTGTTTGTTTCCAGCAGTTTTTGCTCCAGATGTTTCGGAACTCCTGTGCCGAACCCGGCATTCGCCTTCGTTTTCCAGTTTGCTATCAAATGGATTTTGAACACTCCTGTCGAGGAGGTGTTGTGATTGAACTTGCTTCTTGAACAGTCCATGTAACTCTGAACCTGGCTGGGTTGTGACGTTAACAACCATAGAATGATGCACTCTGCATTCAATATCCTTTTCCATAATCAGGTAGTAAATGTTCTTGCATAGTTGTATACACAACAGACAAGTAAGAGATGTTCTACAGTTTTAATTGATTGTTACAATGTATATTGCAGAAGAAACATTCTTAACGATACAAAGCACAAGTTTGTCCATTTCATAAGGAATGTCTTTATGCAATAATTCGAAATACAATATATTTAGTAGAATAATGAGTTTATGTTGCTTTGTTTGTCTTATATGACAAGAGGTTACTTAACCACAGTTCAGGAGAAGATTTCATACCAGTGTGCCATGCAGCATCTCCTTTCCCCTGTGTTCCCGAGTGGTGTTAACACTTAGTGGGCCTAGTGAGCAAAATGGGTGAGAAGGAGCAGCCTCGGCATCTAGAGATCCCAATAGAGGAACTGTGTGCCTGACAGAAAATTGGAAATGTGTAGTTGACCACAGCTGATGGAAAAAACATTTACTGCTACATTTAGGTATAATTCTACACTTTTTGACTATTGACGATTTCTTGGTCCTGTTTTACACTTAGGTGTAGACTTACATATCTCAACCTCCTCAAATCAGTGGATGGAGCCTTTTAGAACAGGATTCACGAGTCTAAAGTTACTACTAGCACCTTTGCACATATAGGTGCAGGTCTCTGCCACTATGATGGAGATCTCTCTATAGGAAAGTAGAAGGAAAACTAGAAAAGTTTATTACTATTACGTTATTGTGCAGCAATATCTAGTCCTATGTTAGTTTCCATTAGGGGAACTAATGCCCTTCACATTAAACGGTATTCACTCATGCCATTCATGTAGATTATTCCTCTTACTTTTCTATTTTTTGCTTTCATTCGAATATTTAAGTTTTCACTTGCAAAACTACATGCATTCAAAATTGCACAACAAGGCACTAACCTTTGAGAATTTCCAAGATGACTCCAAACAAAAACATGAAGCAATATCTAGTCCTATGTTAGTTTGTATTAGAGGGAACTAACATGCTTCATATTAAACAGCATCCACACAAGTCATTCATGTAGAGAATTCAATTGACATTTTTTGCTTTCATCTTAGTATTTCAGTTTTTCACTTGCATACATTTTAGGAAGTTTTCACAATACGAAATTAACACATGCCATATTCACAAAGGCGCAAAAATTGTTGGAAGTCATTGGTGCCCCCAACCAACCCCCATTATGGCAGCGCGGCACTCCACCCTTGGGCTCAGTAATTGCCTCCCGAACAACAACAATCTGCCGACCCTAACCCGGTCCCCGAATTGAACACTATCTGCCAGGAAGCTCTGCAGAGTTTTAAGTAAAATGCTAACCTTGTATCCATCTGTAATTTTAATATAGTGTTTTTTTCATTTTTAAAGATCATGTTGCAAGTGTTTTTATATTGTAAGGGTTTTAATTATCCAACAATAAATTTCTTACTTACTTTACATGCCATATTCCAAGATATTACCCAATAGTACTATGTAGCACCTTACAGTCCTATTTTAGTTGCCATTAGGCGGAAAGTAACATCTGACGGCGCACAAATGCCATCAAGCTATAGCAAGTGTTCGGTGTAGGGGGGCAAACACAGAGGATCCACCGAAGACAGTAAGCTGCGCACCGCACAAACAGTTAACTGTGTCGATTTATTTAAATCACACAGATGAACTCTTTCGTTTCGAGTCATGACAATGTAGAGTATGGAGGGTGCACTTACCCAGACCTTTTTTGGATAACTCAAAAGGTGAATAGTTTAATTCAAACCCAATATTCCAATTCCAGATCATGGCAAGGATGCCTCGTTTTCTACACATTTTAGGGGGGCCTAAAGTAGAAATTATATGAAAATGATATCAGCTCAAAGCTTCTTTAGCTAAGTTTATCATGTTTTGCGCAGCAAAAAACACAGAAATCTTATGCAAAATGAATACTGTTTGATGCAATAATGCATTAGCACTTCTACCCAGCCAAACTATGAGAGAATACTAAAATATTGCAACTGTAGAAAAAGTGAGTTGATTGGACCCAAAACTGTGAACATTGTGTGACCTAAAAATGGCATGTGAACAAAGCATTGGACAAACACCACCAAACAAGCATAGTGTGCAGAGCAAAATATTGCAAGTGAGTAGATCTATTACACTGGCAGACAGACAAGAGTAGGAGCAGACTGCAGGCTAGGCAGGGACGTTCAGAGAGGGAGATGTCTTCTACGCCTTCACAAGCTTAGCCTTCTCAGAAATGCAATGCAGAGGATACATCTGTAAGTGATGTATGTGCAATATTTTTATTGGTATTCTACATTGGTATACTAATGTTTCATTCAACCCAAAATATCAATGACAAAAGCCAAAGTGGCTGCCCCTGAGGAACGGTCATTTAATGGTGATTGTTCACCTTCTGAAAAGGTGAAAAAACCTAGACTGTCCAAGATATGCAGTGACTGACAGTAACCCTTTCAGTAGCTATTCTGGTGAGGGTGCACGTGCTAATTTCACAGTCATCTACTCCATGTGAACGTCGTTCAGAATGCATTAAAGTTATCATCCTTTGCATATCTGAAGAAGCTTATAGCAAAGTGAATGAGTTGAAGCTTCTCAGCGGCACTGAAATCAACCATGCACAATTTCACCCACAAATATACTAGCCTTCACTTCCTTTTCACAATTATGATAGCTGAATTCAAAAGTGCCTTTTAGAGGTTGAGGCTGCTATAGTGATATATTTTTGCTAAGGTGTGGCATGGTTGTAGGTTTAGCTTGCCAAAAATGTTCTGAAACCATTCACCAGTGCACCGTTGTTAATGACTGCCATGGTGTCCAAACCCTAGAGTATACCGGCCATTTATGGTGAAGCTGCTGCTTGTTACACTCACCTACAACTGCAGACATGATACCTACTCTTCCTCAGACTCTTCATTCATGGAGGACTGTTCATGGCCATCTTTTTGCGGGACTGGTTTGCCTGTCCGATTTCTCTACAGGGAACATCCTAGTTGTGTGGAGACTTTAGCTCTGTGGTGTAGTGATATGACATGCCCAGGATCATATACTTCTCAGTACTTAAGAGAAAATCTTATGAACATGCAACAATAAAAGGGCTTGACAAACTCAGAGAATGAATGTGCACGTTTGGTGTTCAATGCTCAGTCAGTTAGTGACTGAACAGTGTCCAATGCCTGGATGCCACAAATTGTGAAGTGCAATTTGGTGCACATCCCCTAGCAGCCCTAGCCAGGCCTAGAGAGCTCGCATCTTGTGGAGTTCATCCTAACGTACACTATAAACAAAAGACATTGCTTGGCAGTTACAACAGCGCTTTTTCAACCATGTTAAATAACAATGTGACTTTTTGACCCATATAACATCATGCCAAATAAATGACACAATATGTCATAAGTGCTTTATATTTTTGCCTCATGGACAATCTTTGACATATTAGTAGTGCCGGTATTTCGTTTGGAGGGGCCTATGTAACTGAATGGGCAGTACTTAGAGGGGCTCGGATGGATTCATTTAAGGTTTGCAGACCTGTTATGGGGTAAAGGCTCAGCAGATAAGAAATGCAGCATTCAGTGACACTGTGCAGTCACGGTGGGCAGTGAGCCATCTTTCCGATGCATACTTCTCAGGACCACCATTAAAAGGAAGGCGTCTCCACTACTTATCTTCTGCTTCGTTGACGAATGCATGTTGGAGCTTTCTCTGCTCATCCACAGGGACATTGTTGAAAACATGCCTCTCTGTTCGATATAAACTGATGGCGTCTGTATTCGGCGTTACATTGTTGCTGATACAGACACCACACCACTTTCTGCTTGCTTTGCTTTGTGTGCCATTTCCTGTGTTTTTGTGGCCTATTATGGGGAAATACACCAGGATAAGGCATTATGTGGAGGATAATTCTTCCTCTGATTATTCTTCTCCCCCTAAGAAATCTTTCAAGGGGAAAGAAGAGGATTTTGAAGAAAGAATCAAGAAAATTGTATTGGAAACGATGCCAGGTTTCCATGCAGCATCAAAATCCCTTAATCCACAGGACTCCTCCTCTTATGGGTCAGATTAAGAGTAAATGGAAAAGCATACTGCTAAACAGAAGGGGAAGTGTGTTGCTGACTACAATATGTCTGAAATTCTTTCTAGAGTCAGACAAAATAAGGGTTTATCAGTTGAGGAAACTGTCTACATCCTCAGATACTGTTTTACGTCAATTTCTCAAAACTTCATCTGTTGGCCTACGAGCAGGTCATGGACGTTTTCCTAATAGAATGGAAAGATCCAGACAAAATTTCCATTCCAAGATTCATGTCTAGACTCACCAACTTGAAGATATGGATAAAAGATTCCTGAAATGATTATGGTGGACTCAATGGTTGCTAGCCTCGAGGAGCGTATACCAAAAGAAAAACCGACAAAACATTTGATTTGGACTTTATGAAGAACTATGCAGGTGCTTACTGAAAGCAGGAATCTACGCAGCTTATACAAGACAGTCCCTCATTTGTGACATTAAGGAGTTGTTCAAGGCTGTTCAGGAAGATACAGAGTGTTCTTCCCTACTTCACACTACTGAAAAACAATCACATTTCCTTTCCGACACTGCCTTCGATGTAGTCTGTGCATCAGTACTGTCTGAAGGATCTAATGTTGCAGCAAGAAGGAATATCTTCCTTAAGGATTGGCGTACAGATCCTCACAGAAGTCAGCAGCTTTCCCTTTACCTTTTGAGGGGATATGCCTTTTAATAACCGAGCTAGAAGACACATTTTGCCAAATGTTAGAAGAAAAGAAACACTCTTCCAGTTTCAAATAGTCTTCAAGCCTGCCTTGCTCTACTTCTTCTCAATCTTCTTGGAAGTCTCCTATTAGGCAAAACTCTAGGAAAGCCAATCAATACCATGGATCCTCCAGGAGACAGAATAACAAGGGATTAAAGAATCTGGCTGATAAAAAATATAAACTGTCCTCGCCTAATAAGCATCAGCACTCCTGACTATTCCAAGAAGCTTCCCATTCCAGTTGGACGACGATTAAAGCTGTTCAGTTCAGCATGGGAAAATTCCACTTCTGACACAAGGGTGTTAAAAATAATCAAAAAAGGATACCAGATCGAATTTATATCTGATCCTCCATGAACTGGGACCATAATTACTCCTTGCCTTTTGAATTTTGTCAAGAAGGAAGCCATCCCGAAGGAAGTAGGGACTTTACTTCTAAAGAAGGCCATTACACGGGCTTCCAAAGAAGAGTGGGGAAAGGGGTGTTACACTATTGTGTTACTGGTCCTAAAACCCCAGGGAAGTACCAGTCATTCATCGACCTCAGGAAGATCAACAGGTGGATAAGGAAAATCCAATTGAAACTGCAGACTCTTCAGAGCAGAATTTCACTAATGGCGAAAGGAATCTTCCTGATTACAGTGGACGTTCAGGATGCATGTCTTCATATTCCCATGCACATCAACCACCAAATTTTTCTGAGATCCTGCATTTGGAGACTTCTAGTTTCAGGTGTTACCCCTCAGGATATTATGTTCTCCAAGAGTATTAACCGGGATGATTGCACCTTTGGTGGCGTTTCTTCATCTCAAGGGATTGAGAATTTATCCCAACCTGGACGACTGGTTACGTCAGACAACATTACGGGCAGGAGCTCTTTATAGATAGGAAATAATTGAGGAATGGCTTGAAAATCATGGACTTTTGATAAACAATCAAAAATAGCATATAACTTCTGCTCAGGACAGATTATTCATGGGAGGGCAATTCCTCACAGTTTAGGGGATGGTCTTTCTCTCTTCAGAGAGAGCAGAGAGACTAAGATCTTCACTAAATCAATTACTGACCTTAGATCAGACCACTGCGAGGCTATGGCACCAGTTGCAGGGGTACATGACGTCTTGCGTATTTCTTGTACTATGGGAGAGATTCCACTTAAGGCATGTTGTCATGCATCTCTTGAAGCATTGAAGACTGGCTTCCATGAGTCTGGAGAAACTAATCCCTGTAACTCCAAACTGAGACCGACCTATTGTGGTGCTTGAATCCATCCTCTCAAGTGAGGGGATTCTCATTCCAACAAGCACCATTGGTAACGATGACAAAATATGCCAGTCAGTAGGGATGGGGAGTGATACGTGTTCACTTATCTTTTCAGAGGAGGTGGCCATATCTGGAAATGAACAAATCCTCAAACTGGAGAGAAATGACAACTATCTATCAGGCCCTTCTGGAGTTTCAGAAACAAATTCTTTATCAACATGTAATCATAAGAAAAGACCATATGGTGGCCATGGCAAAAGTGAACAGACAGGACAGAACAAGATCTACAACCCTGAACTCTCATAATTTCTTCATAATGGATTTGATAAACTTTTGGCAGTTTCAATCCTCAAGCCAATGGGCAGCAATTAGAACCTGCAGAATTTCAGATGGCTCTGTTTTTCAGGATGTAGATTTCTGTATAATTCCTAAGGCCTTTGCTATATCAAGACCAGTGCAGAAATCCTTTTGGCCTAGTTGGGATCTTTGGTTGATGTTGAACATGCTTCAGGGAGTTCCCTTTGAACCCCTAAATACTGTTGACCTCAAGTACCTATCAATTAAGTGGTTTTCTTAGTAGCCATTACATCTACAAGAATATTGGCGAATTAGGGGCTTTGCTAAGCAAAGCTCAGTTTTTGTGCATTTTTGACGGTGGCATTCTGTTTAATTCTTATTCTGCCTTTCACTCTAAAAATGCCTCCAAGCTTCATTTTGAGCAAGAAATCCTGTTACCAACAGTTTTGCCTGTTCCAAAAACTGAGGAAGATGAACCTTGATGTCAAATGGGCAGTGGCAGTTTATCTAGATAGGACTAAGAATTTTATGACACCTGATTTTTTGCTTGTCACCGTTGGTGTCAATGGTCTGGGGCACTTAGCTTCTAACATCTACATTAGTATTTATTTTATTTATTTATTTATTTATTTATTTATTTATTTGACAAGTTTTATATAGCGCTGGCTAGACCCGGAGGTATCAGAGCGCTTTACATGAGGATACTGGTTACAAAAGAACAGTGTTACAAGGTTACAGTAGTTTCTAGAGCATAACATAGCATAAAGAAAGACATTTTTAAATAAGTACATCTGTTGGGAGCAAAACGTAAAATAGCAAAACAAGTCCTGAGAAGCACAGCAGGTAGAGGGGGAGAGACAAGGGGGTAGAAATACGTATCAAGTCTAGGTAGTCCAGTCATGGCGTAGAGAACTTCCGTGGATACAAAAAAGTTCGAGAAAGTAAGTCGAAACAGACCGGAGGCTCAGAGGGGTCAAGAAAGGGCGAATGGTCAATCTTGTGAAAAAGGGCGCTGACCTGTGGCAAGGATCTGTAAGATGGTGAACGAGAACAAAGACCCCAAAAACAAGATGGCGCGAATGCCGGTAGAACAACAAAACCGAGTAAACAACCAGCAATGAAAAACCTACCCCAAAAGCAGAGCTGAATGGGGAAGGCGGCAGTCGATTAAGGAGGGAGGAAATGGTAGAGGGTCGCAGATCGCTCTCGGGGTCCTGCAGGTCCGGGGAAGTCGGCACGGGGATCAGGCCAGCCGTCCCAGAAGAGGAAGGCAGTAGCTGAGCCCGGAGGGCGAGCAACTCGGGTAAAAATGAAAGCGGGCTCAATGGAGCAGTACAGCAGCGTCGTGTAGTGGTCTATCGCAGCTTTCACATCAGTTTTACATTCCTGTGCAGCGGGGCGCCAAGAGACCGTGTCTCAGGTCTAGAAGAGTCAGGCGACGGCCAGAGGAGAGAGAGATCCTCCGCCATGTCCCCAGCGGCCACCCGGGAAGAAAGAGGATCCACTTTCCATGGTGTCTCTTCAGGGAGGCGGGGGGAAGAAAACGACACCGCGGAGAGACGAGGAGAGCTGAGTCCGAAGTCCGGCTGGGTAGGTGATGGCTGAGGCAGCGAAGCCGGAGCCAATCTCCCCTATAGCCGATCTAGCAGCTCCACCGGGCATCGGCCAAGATAGCTCGGTCTCCGCGGTCAGGACATCAATCACGCCTTACTCCGAAGATCTCGAGCCGAAAAGCGGGAGATCGGAGAGACGAGGACAGCAGTCGAATATGACCCCAGGTGAGAGGAAAGGGTCCCAGTCGGAGTTGGATAACAGGGGATTAGAGGCCAAAAGGCCATCCTTCTCCGGGAGCTCCCGGCCGGAGCTCTTCACCTTTCGGCCATCATTAGTAGATGAATGTGGCACCATTCTCATGGCTTACCCTTTATCTGATCTACCTTTTTGTGTTGTACTTCAAGGAGGATTTACTAGGTGTGTTTCTGCATCTAGGGCAGAAACTCAGGGAGTTGCTTTGAGTGAAATTTCTAGAGCAGCAACTTGGTCTTGAAATCACACCTCTGTTCAACATTACAGAAGTGAGGGTGCATGTTTGGATATCATTCCTTTGGACCTAAAGAGTTGTTTGCAGTGAAAAAATAGAATTCTAATAAAATATATTTATTTTGTTTCCAGGGAATCTTTCATACAATTACTATGTTTTTCAGATGGTTAATTTATGGCTTTGGTATAGCTCATAAATAATGACCGGTACGATGATGTAGAATGTATGGAGAATGCCACAGTTACTTACCGGTAATCTTCATTATCCTTAGTCCATTACATCCCTGTCATAGTCATTACAACCCAATGTGTTAGATGGCCGTCTGAGATTTGGTACTTACAGGAAGTGCCCGAGTAGGTCCAGTATTATATACCAATGTGTTAGATGGGCTGTTTAAGTTACTTCCTGTTTTACTCTCTTGCCAGAGGTGAGATCACCCAAACATGCCAACATTTTGTCCTGGTAAGATGGAGATTTTGAAAAAATAAAATCAGGGAATTGATTTTCCCTATTGACTTACATGGAAGAGGAGAGGATTTTAGATATTTTGGACAGGAGACACCAAAAATAAAGCCATTTCAGCATAAAAAATCAGGAGTCTCTCACCTGAAGTGGGTCTGTTGGCATGTATGGATCACCTCATAAGTGATGACTGTGACTGTGACGAAAAGGACTAAGCATAATGAAGGTTACCAGTAAGAAACCAGGATATTCTCTTCCTGCTTAAAATGCTGTCGCGTTGATCTCATATTAGGTTCAATTGATAGCCCCCCACCAACTTGTAATGCAAATACTTTTGGAGGATGTAGTTTTACTGAAATACCAGCAGCCTACCTTCTACATGAACGCAGTTGATCAGTTAAGTCTGACCTCTAATACCCCAGCCTCTACCGCACAGCCCCTAACTGATAAAGGAGCACTGCAGAGAGTGAGTAACACAGCAGTCTAAATATCACACCCTGCGGGAAGGGCTAGAAATGGAACTCTAAATGTGTCGGTTTGGAGCTCTGCTTCGTGTAAACAAATATCCAGGAATTGCAGAGGATTCAGGAAGCAATTCTGTCAGGACCGGAGTCTTCAGACTATGATTCTCTTTCTTTACTGCTTAAAACACAGAAGCCAATCAACATTAAACAAAAAGTATAACAACATTTTCCATGAGTCTCTTGACCATGATCCACATTGCTCCACCAATCATGATCCATCCAACCATATCAGACATCATGGGACCTCAGTCCTTTCTCTTTCTGTGCTGCTGCACAGCATTAGATAAGTCATACATTCTCTCTACTGCCCTTTTATATGTATATTTTGGGATTACCTCAGATTGTTTAAATTTCGGGAGTCAACGGTGAAGATGGACGACGCTTCCCTCTAATTGGCATTAGGCAGCGTGGATTGGGAGCGGGGCGCGATCACAGTGAGAGTGGCGCTCAGGCACAGGGAATCATGTCCGCTTTCCCTGCCGAGCGTCGCTCATGCACGCTGCAGCGCGCCTTTGATTTAATTGCACTCAGCCTCGGGAAGCACACTCGGGGGCTTACTGCAGCTTTATAAAAGGAGACTCCGGCCCCACCTACGCCCGACTGAGATGCCAAAACATTTATTAGTGCTCTGCCTTATAGGGAATACAGGTGGCTCCCTCCACACTCAAATATCTGGACAGGCAGTAATCATTGCCTTTATTTCACCCGTCTGGGGCTCCTCCACCTCCCTATCTTCCGCAGATATCCCTGGTATGATAGCGGCCTCTTCTTAAGCATATAGCTCGGTAACAAAATATGGCCCAATTTATTAATGATGATGAGTATTTTGGGGAGTATGCAGATATGTCTTATGAACATTAAGTGGAGGAAAGACTGGTGGAGGCACTGGACAACCATGTGCAGGACTCCGTGAACAAGGCCTTGATTCGTCCCTTTACCCAGCCCCTCATACGCTACAGCAGGAGGGAACTGAGTGCAGGCCCTCCAGGGATCCCCCGCCCCCTTCAAGAGGTAAAGCCCACTGAACCAAGCCATCCTAGAAAAGGGACAGCTGGATAGCCTCACACTAAGGCATTGGAGCAGATGGCCAATTCGGTCGTGTTGGACCACGAGTATGGCATTACAGCGACACCGGGCCTTCCAGGCTCTCCCAAGATAAATACCAAGGCACGGAGGATTCTTCCTCCCAATCCTCTGCTTCAGAACAATTCCATGATGAATCCTAATTCGCTACCAAGTGGAAACGTAAACCCCCATCACTCCACTGTCAACTCGACTGAGCTACGCAATAAAAACCTGCTCTTCAATCTGGATGACATCATACACCCACAGTCAACGGAATGGGTCCCTTGTCCTGAAGTGGCAGAATGTGTTCAGACACGCCTGTGCAAGGGATTCGAGAGAGAGGTTCGCAACTCATGCACTCAGAATTCCCATGTCCCTCCCTTCCTGGTAAAGTTACGGACAACCCCGAATTGGATCCTAATATGGTGACATTCTTAAAAAAAGTTTGCAAAGATTCCAAAAAACGGGATTGACCGCACCTGGCGTGTCTGCCAGAATAAGTTAATGGACCTCTCGGGCCCAAACACAAACATTTTGAATTTAGCTGTTCAGGCCAAGGACTCAAACGCCACAGCACACCCCGATATCCTGATAGAATGGGCCCAACATGAGATGTGTCTTCTAGGCAATGCCAACGGCGCTATTTCCACTGAAAAGCCCAAATCCTTTTTATGAGAATCAATCCTAAATTGGCCAAATTTGCAACTGCCGAGGCAGGCTCGCTTGCGAATGGCCTGCTGTTTGGTGACAATTTTGTAATGGATCTGGGCACGCATGTGGCCACTTTCTCGCATTAGATAAGGCCCAGTCGTGAATTAAAAAGGTCTTTAACATTGTCCTTTCTGCAAGGGCTGGACGCTTCAGGGGCCAGGTCGTGGTTTTACACAGGCCTCTCACAGAGGTTACTCCCACAGAGGAAGAGAAGCAACTTCCTATTGCGGATCAAACAACTTCTATCCTTCCCTGGTTTTGTGACGAAGGGTGTCTGATGTGAATGCTTTGGATATATGTAGGACGCTAGCTCTCTGTATAGTGCACTGAAATGAAGTACACTGTGCAGAGATTCCAGGGAGACCCAGATTGGTAAAAAAGAGGCAAAAGTGTGGTAGTGTGGGCAAGCAGTTAGGCTTATCAGAGGGTAGTACTAAGCATTTGTTGTACTCAAAGGAGCAATAAATGAGCCACACACTCAAGAATAAATTTGAGACCAATTCAGAAAAATAACCCTGATTTTTATGTAATTTGTCAGCCCAATGTTCCACCAGCAGATTCTCGGGAGCATACCAGATTTGGCTGTGAGCAGGGTGCTGAGGTCATTGGTAGCTGGTGCACAATGGGACTTAAAGGTAAGTCTGAGGGCTCCCACTCAAGGCAGCAGATTGCAAGGGCCTCAGGAGCACAGCTGGGTCGTCGTTACCAAGGCCAGTCGGAATGGGTGCAGAGCAGATAGCTCAGCTGGGCAGCGCACAACAAGATGTCCTCCCTGTCAGGGGTAGGCCGCATGGAGAGGCGATTTCGGGACAGCTGGGCCACTCACAAAGTAGGCCTCCAGGGCTGAAATGTCCCTCAATGGGTGCTTCGGGGGTTCAGTGCCTGCAGACTGCAGGGGAGTGGTACCTCCACTCCAAGGGAGTTCTTTGGCAATTTGTAGAAGGCTGGAGGAGCTCCAGGGTTCTTGGAGGCCTCACAGTTGCAGGACGAGACCACACACCACGATTGTCGAGTCCTTAAGGCAGCAGGCAGTGTTTGGTGCCAATTTTTTGCAGCAGGGCTTCAGTCCTCGGGTCAGCAGCTCTTCTTTGTCCTTTTCTTCTTTGTGTTCATCGAATCTGAGTTCAGGATCCAGGGACGCATTCTAAATACTAAATTTAGGGTCGATAATGGGGGCGACAGGTAGCAGCCAATGGGCTACCTACCTTTAGGGTGTCTACAGTCTCTAAGGGACCACTTCCTGTGAGAACTGGCACTACACTGACCCTAATTGGCTAATTTCCTCACAAACCAAGCAGGAAAGGGAGGTTGGCATCCTCCACTAGCTGGAGCTGCCTGGGTCACATTTTAAAGGCGGCATCGCCTTTGACGCTTCCTGCCTCGGAAGGTCATCTGTCCTGGGGGAGGTGTAAAGCACCTCTGCCTAGAGCAGGCTTTGTTCATGGTCTCTGAGAACGCTGGCCCCTCACCCCATGAGGTCAGAAACACGTCAGGTGATGGCCAGCTGGCTAAAACTAGTCAGAGTCCACACCAGTGCTTGGTAAGTTTTTAGGGGACCCTCTAAAGGGTCTGTTGTGTGCATTTATTAATAAATCCAACACTGGCATCCATGAGGATTTATTAAGACAAGATGTTTGGTACCAAACATCCTAGGGTACAGTGAAGCCATCATGGTGCTAGGAAACTCGTAATGACAAGTATCCAGCCCATGTACTCTCTATGGCTTCCCTGGGCACTTACAATATCCAAGAATGGACTTAATATTGTAGGGTCATATCTGCTCATGCAGATATGTCCACACAGGGGAAATAGAGCATCCTGCCATAGGGCAGTAAGGCCTGCAGAAGTGGTGATTTACTTCTACCTCATGCAGTGTACCATGTCGACTCTACAGTTTTCTCCCCATCAAGACACACAGCCTGCATTGGTAGTTTGCATGGTCTTGGTGAGAGGTCTCTGGGGTGGCGCAATTTGTGCTGCAGACCCAGTGGATCCTCTTCAATGCCAATGGCTTGGTACCAGGGGTACCATTTACTAGGGACTGACAGGGGTTGCTGAAGGTGTGCCAATGGTGGTACAGTTTTGGGAAAGAGATCTGGCACTGGGAACCTGTTTGGCAGGGACCCAGTGCACTTACTGTTCAAAATCACATCAGGCAAAAAGTGGGGGACTAACCATGTCAAAAGAGGTACTTTCCTACATTATGCAGGCAGAGTATTTACCTTTTGGGGGGGGGTCTCTTTTTGTATTTCCAAGCGTACTAAGACTAATTCCCTCTATGTTAACTATCCAGCGTTTCCCGCTCATCAGAAATTATCTGTTGTGGAATGCCTTAAGGCTTATGAAGACTGTAACTACGAGTTTCACACAGACCAATCGGGACAATTGCTTATCTCTCTTCAAAAACCTTTTTGTCCAGTCTCAGCTGCAACTCTAGCACACTGGGTCAAATGGTTGTTGGGTGAAGCAGGAATTGATGTGTCCCACTTTGGAGTGCATTAGGTGCATGGCATCATGGCCTCTAAAACCTTCTTAGCGGGATCTGGGCTGGAGGATATCATGGAAGCTGCAGACTGGTCTTCTGATTCCACTTTTTAACCCCTTCCGTGCGTCCGACGGCCGGGACCCATCCGACGCACCAGTGCTCATGGGCGTTGGGCGGCTACCGGCCGTCCGCGCACATGGCACAAGAAATCCCTCTGGTGCGGGCAAATGTATATAGGGGTGCCCCCACCTCCCCAAAAAATTCTAGAGTCTTTCTCTCCCCCCAGGAGGCAGATGGGGGCAATAGCCCCTAACTTGCCCCCGAGGGGGGTAGAAAGCCCACAAGGCAACAGGGATTGTTTTTTTTTTTTATAGATAGCGGTGGGGCTGCCCAGAATGGGCATGCAAATGCCCCCAGCCCCCCAAAAAATTGCCAGAGTCTATCTGCCTCCCCCGGGAGGCAGATGGGGGAAATAGCACCTGATATGTCCCCCCGGGGGGACAGAAAGCCCACTAGGCACCAGGGATTATGTTTTTTAATATACATATGGGTGGGGGCTGCCCAGAATGGGCATGCCAATGCCCCCCCCATAAAAATTTGCCACAGTCTTTCTGCCTCCCCCAGGAGGCAGATGGGGGCAATAGTCCCTAATCTGCCCCCCGGGGGGCAGAAAGCCCAATAGTCACCAGGGATTTGTTTATGGGCATGCCAGTGATAAGCCCCATAGGCAAGGGTCGCTCCCTTTTTTTAGGCACACATTTTGGCTGTTTCTGTAATATTTTTATTCTCATCTGCACCCAAGCGGGGGCAGAAAATCACTAGAAACCAGGGAGGGTTTGTGTGTGTGTAAACTGGAGTTTGGCTGATGGTCTGCGTGTACTGACCTTTGGCTGGCCTTTTGCTGGCGGTATGTGTGGACCTGCACTTGGCTAATGGTGTGGGTGGACTTGCGCTTGATGACGTTGTGTGTAGATTGGCGCTTGCCTGGTGGTGTGCGTGGAGTAGCGCTTGGCTGCCAGTGTACGTGGACTGGTGCTTGGCTGGCTGTGTGCAGGTATGGTGTTTGGCTGCAGGGCCGGACTGACCGGAGCGGGCACTGGGCGTTTCCTCCAGTGGGCCGGAGGGGTGAGGGGCTGGTTTTCTGGCCATGGGGGGCGGTTTTGTCAATGGGGGCCGGTTTTGCAGCAGTGCTGCAATATCGGGCCCCAGTAACAAAAGCGGGAGCGGTGCTTTTAACAAGCACCTCTCCCCCCCCCTCCCAGGGCCGCTCGAGCAGGACTGTTCCCATGAGGCACAGGGTCAAGACTGATTTGCCTATGGCTATGTCTGAACTGGGGTGGCGTGGTGAAGCAAAATAACGATGGATTAAACCCAGATCTGTGACTGGGGGTGAATGTTTGCCAATGTGCAGCATTCCGTCCATCATCTTGTGTGTTTTGCATTTCGCCCTAAGTGGGAAGGGTATGCCCAGACGTGGGTCCCGTGCTCACTACGCCACTGGAGTCAAGCTATCCTGGCTGATGAAGGCTGATAGCCTGAAACCGGTCCTAGGATGCTTGATTCCGGTCCAGGGAAGACATGGCTCGGCAGTTCGGTCTGGACTGTTCCCATGAGGCACAGGGTCAAGACTGATTTGCATATGGCTATGTCTGAACTGGGGTGGCGTGGTGAAGCAAAATAACGATGGATTAAACCCAGATCTGTGACTGGGGGTGAATGTTTGCCAATGTGCAGCATTCCGTCCATCATCTTGTGTGTTTTGCATTTCGCCTTAAGTGGGAAGGGTATGCCCAGACGTGGGTCCCGTGCTCACTACGCCACTGGAGTCAAGCTATCCTGGCTGATGAAGGCTGATAGCCTGAAACCGGTCCTAGGATGCTTGATTCCGGTCCAGGGAAGACATGGCTCGGCAGTTCGGTCTGGACTGTTCCCATGAGGCACAGGGTCAAGACTGATTTGCATATGGCTATGTCTGAACTGGGGTGGCGTGGTGAAGCAAAATAACGATGGATTAAACCCAGATCTGTGACTGGGGGTGAATGTTTGCCAATGTGCAGCATTCCGTCCATCATCTTGTGTGTTTTGCATTTCGCCCTAAGTGGGAAGGGTATGCCCAGACGTGGGTCCCGTGCTCACTACGCCACTGGAGTCAAGCTATCCTGGCTGATGAAGGCTGATAGCCTGAAACCGGTCCTAGGATGCTTGATTCCGGTCCAGGGAAGACATGGCTCGGCAGTTCGGTCTGGACTGTTCCCATGAGGCACAGGGTCAAGACTGATTTGCATATGGCTATGTCTGAACTGGGGTGGCGTGGTGAAGCAAAATAACGATGGATTAAACCCAGATCTGTGACTGGGGGTGAATGTTTGCCAATGTGCAGCATTCCGTCCATCATCTTGTGTGTTTTGCATTTCGCCCTAAGTGGGAAGGGTATGCCCAGACGTGGGTCCCGTGCTCACTACGTCACTGGAGTCAAGCTATCCTGGCTGATGAAGGCTGATAGCCTGAAACCGGTCCTAGGATGCTTGATTCCGGTCCAGGGAAGACATGGCTCGGCAGTTCGGTCTGGACTGTTCCCATGAGGCACAGGGTCAAGACTGATTTGCATATGGCTATGTCTGAACTGGGGTGGCGTGGTGAAGCAAAATAACGATGGATTAAACCCAGATCTGTGACTGGGGGTGAATGTTTGCCAATGTGCAGCATTCCGTCCATCATCTTGTGTGTTTTGCATTTCGCCCTAAATGGGAAGGGTATGCCCAGACGTGGGTCCCGTGCTCACTACGCCACTGGAGTCAAGCTATCCTGGCTGATGAAGGCTGATAGCCTGAAACCGGTCCTAGGATGCTTGATTCCGGTCCAGGGAAGACATGGCTCGGCAGTTCGGTCTGGACTGCTCCCATGAGGCACAGGGTCAAGACTGATTTGCATATGGCTATGTCTGAACTGGGGTGGCGTGGTGAACAAAATAACGGTGGATTACACCCAGATCTGTGACTGGGGGTGAATGTTTGCCAATGTGCAGCATTCCGTCCATCATCTTGTGTGTTTTGCATTTCGCCCTAAGTGGGAAGGGTATGCCCAGACGTGGGTCCCGTGCTCACTACGCCACTGGAGTCAAGCTATCCTGGCTGATGAAGGCTGATAGCCTGAAACCGGTCCTAGGATGCTTGATTCCGGTCCAGGGAAGACATGGCTCGGCAGTTCGGTCTGGACTGTTCCCATGAGGCACAGGGTCAAGACTGATTTGCATATGGCTATGTCTGAACTGGGATGGCGTGGTGAAGCAAAATAACGATGGATTAAACCTAGATCTGTGACTGGGGGTGAATGTTTGCCAATGTGCAGCATTCCGTCCATCATCTTGTGTGTTTTGCATTTCGCCCTAAGTGGGAAGGGTATGCCCAGACGTGGGTCCCGTGCTCACTACGCCACTGGAGTCAAGCTATCCTGGCTGATGAAGGCTGATAGCCTGAAACCGGTCCTAGGATGCTTGATTCCGGTCCAGGGAAGACATGGCTCGGCAGTTCGGTCTGGACTGTTCCCATGAGGCACAGGGTCAAGACTGATTTGCATATGGCTATGTCTGAACTGGGGTGGCGTGGTGAAGCAAAATAACGATGGATTAAACCCAGATCTGTGACTGGGGGTGAATGTTTGCCAATGTGCAGCATTCCGTCCATCATCTTGTGTGTTTTGCATTTCGCCCTAAGTGGGAAGGGTATGCCCAGAAGTGGGTCCCGTGCTCACTACGCCACTGGAGTCAAGCTATCCTGGCTGATGAAGGCTGATAGCCTGAAACCGGTCCTAGGATGCTTGATTCCGGTCCAGGGAAGACATGGCTCGGCAGTTCGGTCTGGACTGTTCCCCTGAGGCACAGGGTCAAGACTGATTTGCATATGGCTATGTCTGAACTGGGGTGGCGTGGTGAAGCAAAATAACGATGGATTAAACCCAGATCTGTGACTGGGGGTGAATGTTTGCCAATGTGCAGCATTCCGTCCATCATCTTGTGTGTTTTGCCGCTCGAGCAGCAACCTGCCAGGGCTGGTTGCTGTTCCCAGTCTGGCCCTGCTTGGCTGGCAGTGTGCGAGGATGGCGCTTGGCTGGCGGAGTGCGGGGTGGCGCTTGGCTGGCAGTGTGCATGGATATTGCTTGGCTGACTGTGTGCATCGATTGCATTTGGCTGGCAGTGTACGTGGATGGCGCTTAGCTGGCGGTGTGTGTGGATGACGCTTGGCTGGTGGTGTGCGTGGTTGGTGGTGTGCGTATTCTTACTCTTGGCTGGCGGTGTGGCTTGCATGGATACCCTAGCGTTTTCTTACCCAGAACCCCATGCAAACCTCAAATTTACTTACAAAGTCACAGTTTCCTCACATTTCTGTGTGGGTAAGATGTAGGATCACGGCTGTCAAGGTTTTATTCCAAACTCCCAGGATTGGTTCGATGCTCAAGTGGGTCCATCTCTCAATTGTCCCACCCACTGAAGCTATAATAGCACAGATGGTTGGAATGATTAAGCGAGGGAAGGAAAGGATGGGGACTGCGGGGAGGGAGTCCTATAAAACAATAAACACAAAATAACCAACATTAAAATGATGTTCTAAATACCCTTTGACTACTTTACTATCCCACAATATGTATATAAGTCTATAAATACCTGCAAAGGAAAATAAAGCTGCTCTGTATATCACTCCAATATGAGAATACCTTTCATCATCGGAAGGCTCTCTAAGAATAAGAAACATCAGTCACTCAATATAGTTGACGCAGAATTGAAAGCACATAAGGAACAGCAGGGCCTTGTTGTTCGTGTCACAGCATAGGTAATCAAACAAGTAACAATCCAGTATTTGTAAGAACAAAGTCTCGCAAAGGAATTGAGCCTCAATTACACACGTGATCCATTCACCAATGAGCAGTTGAGGATTTCTGGGCAACCCCCTGCCCCCTTATTAATGCAATCTCTGTTATTTGGCTTCCGAACACCTTTTCACTTGTGCACAACAAATCCAGGCTTTGGCAATAATAAGGATATCTGGCTTCCTATCCGTAACAAAGAAAACGGTGACAGCGTCACCCTTACCGCCATTACAGAAGAAAAATGAAGTTCGTCTCTCGCCTTGACTCCGTAACGTTACTCTCTCGGCACTAAATACGCAGCAAGTGACTGACACTGACTCAGTTCTTTTATGCTTATGGGTTATGGTGTCGTCACTTGCGTGCCGCCGTGAGACTCCTGGGCTGCTGGGAGTTGTAGTTTCAAAGCTAGACGGAGACGCTTCCCACCACGTCCCCGCTCACATCGGCAGCATACACCCTGACCTCTGACTCAACGGTCAGCGAGGTGTAACAACGGTGCAGGCACAAATTTCCTACTACCCAGCATTACCCTTGGTCTCCCGAGAAAAATGATACCTCACTTGTGTGGGTGCCCAAAGTAGCGTCAGCCTAAAAATGTATAAACAAACCGTCCCTTTGGACCCGCTTTGGGGCCCTTAATCTCTACACGTTTTTGGCCCTTCAATGTCTTAGGCACTTGGCCCATCCACACAAGTAAGGTATCATTTTTATCGGGAGACTGAGGAGAACGCAGAGTGGTAGGAAATTTGTGCCGTGCGGTGATACCACAACTTTCCCACACAGATATTAGAGGAAAATGTTGGGGGATCAATGCAAGCCACACCTCTCTGGACTCCCATGGGTGTCTAGTTTTCATAAATGTCTGGGTTTTTTAGGTTCCTCTAGATGTCTGCAAGCCCGGGACCAAAAACACAGGTGCCCACCTATCTATCACAAAACGACCTGGTTTTTCAAGGAGGTCACCTGTGTTTTTGGTCCCGGGCTCAGCAGACATCTTGGAAAACCTACCAGACCCAGACATTTCTGAAAACTAGACACCAAGGGGAGTCCACAGAGGTGTGGCTTGCATGGATCTCCCAACATTTGTCTACCCAGAATCCCCTGCAAACCTCAAATTTAGCTTAAAAAATCACATTTTACTCAATTTTCTGCGTGAGAAAGTTGTGGGATCACTGGGCTGCCACAAATTTCCTACCACCCAGTGTTCCCCCAGGTCTCCCAATAAAAATGGTACCTCACTTGTGTGGGTGGGCCAAGTACCCGCGACAGGCAAGGGTCCAAAATGTATTGTGCAGACATCAAAATTACCTATCACAAAACAACCTGGTTTTGCAAGGGGGGGTCACCTGGGTTTTTGGTCCCGGGCTCAGTGGCCATCTAGGGAAACATACCAAATCCAGACATTTCTGAAAACTAGACACCCGGGGGAGTCTTGGGAGGTGTGGCTTGCATGGATCTCTCAACATTTTTCTACCCAGAATCCCCTGCAAAACTCAAATTTAGCTGAAAAAAATCACATTTTTCTCACGTTTCTGTGTGGGAAAGTTGAGGGATCACTGGGCCGACACAAATTTCCCACCACCCAGCGTTCCCCCAGGTTTCCCGATAAAAATGGCACCTCACTTGTGTGGGTGGGCCAAGTACCCGCGACAGGCAAAGGCCCAAAATGTATTGCGGAGACATCAAAATTACCAATTACAAAACGACCTGGTTTTGCAAGGCGGGGAACATGCGTTTTTAGCCCCCGGCTCAGCGGCTATCAAGGAAAACCACTAAACCTACACATTTCTGAAAACTAGACACCCGGGGCAGTCCAGGGAGGTATGGCTTGCGTGGATCCCCCAAAGTTTTCCTACCCAGAATCCCCTGCAAACCTCAAATTTAGCTGAAAAAATCACATTTTGTCTCACGTTTCTTTGTAGGAACGTTGTGGGATCATTGGGCCGACACAAATTTCCCACCAGCCAGCATTCCCCCAGGTCTCCCGATAAAAATGGTACCTCACTTGTGTGGGTGGGCCAAGTACCCGCGACAGGCAAGGGCCCAAAACCTATTGTGGACACATCAAAATGACCAATTACAACACAACCTGGTTTTGCAAGGGGGGCACCTGCGTTTTAGGCCCCGGGCTCGGGCCATCTAGGAAAACCAACCAAACCCACGCGTTTCTGAAAACTAGACATGTGGGGAAGTCCAGGAAGGTATGGCTTGCATGGATCCCCTAACAGTTTCCTACCTAGAATCCCCTGCAAACCTCACACTAAGCTGAAAAAATCAAATTTTCCTAACATTTCTGTGTGGGATCACCGTGCCGGCACTAATGTCCTACCAGACAGCATTCCCCTTGGTCTTCCGGTAAAAATAATACCTCACTTGTGTGGGTGTCCAATGCATAATTGCCTAAAAACGTATTTTTTTAAAAATGTAGCACTTAGAATTCGCTGTGATATACACTTAATCCCTATGTTTTTGGCCCTTCCCAGTCACAGGCCCTTGACCCACCCACACAAGTGAGGTATGACTTTACTCGGGAGACTGAGGCGACCACTGTCTGGTAGGACATTTGTGCCAGCGTGGTGATTCCATGCAGAAATGTGTGGAAAATGTGTGGAAAATGTGATTTTTTTCAGCTAAATTTGAGGTATACAGGGGATTCTAGGTAGTTAAACGTTGGGGGGTCCACGCAAGCCATACCTCCCTGGACTCACTGGGGTGTCTAGTTTTCAGAAATGTGTGGGTTTGGTAGGTTTCCGTAGATGGCCGGCGAGCCCGGGGCCAAAAACCCAGGTGCACCCACCTTGCAAAACCAGGTCGTTTTGTGATAGGTAATTTTGATGTCTCCACAATAAGTTTTGGGCCCGTGCCTGTCACGGGCACTTGGCCCACCCACACGAGTGAGGTACCATTTTTATTGGGAGACCTGGGGGAACGCTGGGTGGTAGGAAATTTGTGTCAGCACGGTGATCACACAACTTTCCCACACAGAAATTTGAGAAAAATTCGATTTATTTCAGCTAAATTTGAGGTTTGCAGGGGATTCTGGGTAGGAAAACATTGGAAGGTCCATGCAAGCCATACCTGCCTGGACTCCCCCGGGTGTCTAGTTTTCAAAAATTTCTGGGTTTGGTATGTTTCCCTAGATGACTGCCGAGCCCGGGCCAAAAGCCCAGGTGAGCCACTTTGCAAAACCAGGTCGTTTTGTGATAGGTAATTTTGATGTCTCCACAAAATGTTTTGGGCCCTTGCCTGTCATGGGTACTTGGCCCACCCACACGAGTGAGGTACCATTTTTATCGGGAGACCTGCGGGAACGCTGGGTGGTAGGAAATGTGTGTGTACCCGGTGATCCCAAAATTTACCACACATAATTTTGAGAAAAATTTGAGTTTTTCCAGCTAAATTTGAAGTTTGTAGATCCACACAGATTCCGGAACTTTCCATCAGAGAAATGTGAGGAAAATGAGTTTCTTTTTACAAGGTTTGAGGTTTGCAAGGGATTCTGGGTAACAGAACCTGGTGACAGCCACACAAGTCACCCCATCCTGGATCCCCCGGGTGTCTAGTTTTCAAAAATATATAGGTTTGCTAGATTTCCCTAGGTGCTGGCAGAGCTAGGGTTCAAAATCCACAGCTAGGCACTTTGCAAAAAAAGGGTCAGTTTTCACTGTAAAAATGCGATGTGTCCACGTTGGATTTGGCCCGATTCCTGTCGCGGGCACTAGGCCTACCCTGTAGGAAGCTGGATATGTTAATACTATACCACAGTGAGGTATAGTGTGCACAGAGTCCAATGGAATCCAAAAGGTAGGCAGAGATAAAGTAGATAGCACCTCACTCTCTATTTGTGGTAGTGTGTTTGAGCAGTAAGGCTTTATCAGAGGACAGTGTTAAGCATTTGTTGTACACACTCAGTCAGCAAATGAATTCACACACTCAAAGACTGAACTACAGACCAATTGTTTTTGTATAAAAATATTCTTTTAGTTATTTTATTTCCTAGAACCAAGCAAGCCTGGCACAGGTAAGTGATAAATACTTTGTAGTAAATATACAGTTGTAACACAGTTTGGATTGTAATTGTATATGCACTTTGTTTTGATTTACAGTACTGTTACTGAGAAAGGCAATGCTTTGGAAATACAGTACATATACTTTGAATGGGCTTTTTAGTAAAATGACCAGTACATTACTTTCAGATTACTTTTCTTACACAGTGTAGTGTACCTGGATACTACACTGGGACATTTCCTGTAAACAGGTAAGTAAAGCGTTTTTTGTTATTTAGTTACAGTTTTAAAGGATTTCTTAGATTTTCCAACTCCACACATAAGAACTTTTCATAGAAAAACAGTCAATGTTATCCTATGGAGGAAAATAGTGTTATCGGTTCAAAGGTAAGTACTTTGTTGTGGGAGTTGGTATTCTGGGGTTAGACTCAGGGGTCCCCCAGGGTCAAGGATACACTCTTGTTACACCCTCAGCGGCACTAAAGCGACCGGCTGCAGAGTGCTGAGGCCCAATGTTATCCAATGGGGGATAGGGGGCCTCTGGTTGGTGGCTGCTGACGAGCAGGCCACTGGGTTGTGGGAGCAAAGCTCCTGGACTTAAGCTCAGGGCAAATGGGGGTTTAGGCAAGCACAAAAGATGCACCCTCAGCGGCACTGGGGCGGCCGGGTGCAGAGTGCTGTTTTGGCGATGGGTGCCCTGTGGCTTTCATAGGGGAGTCTCCGGTTTGCAAACACACTGCAGGCTCGGGGACGAAGGTCTTCTGGGTGCGACCACCACTTGGAGAGGTAAGTTGGGATGTTGGGGGTTGGTTAGGCACTGTGGGTTGGGCCACCCAAGGCCGTGGGGCATCGGGTGCAGGGGTGCCTTTTAGGGTCGGATCTTCTTACCAGCTCCTGATCGCAGTTGGGAGGACCTTCCGGTTTGAGGCTGCAGGCATCGGCTGGAGGCAGGTCAGTGATCACCGGATCTCGGGTCAGGATCGCCGGGGAGACCTCCTCTTGGTGTTAGGCCACTCGAACTCGGGCCGTGGGTGGCGGGTGCAGAGTGGTGCAGACCCGCGGATCCTTGCGGAGATGGAGTCTGTTGTTGAACAAATCCGGTGTTCACAGGAGACAGAGTCTTTGAGATTGAAGGCAGGCAGGCATGTCCTCCGGGTTTCTTAAGGTTGCTGGCTGCAGGACACACCGGGATTTTGCTGGAGAAGGTTCGAGGTGGGGAGAGGACGGTAGGGCTAAGGCCAAGTCAGTGGGTATCCTCCTCTTGTTAGCTTGGGCACGGCTGTTCGGTCCTTCTTCTTTTCTTCTTGTAGTTTCTTGTCTGAGGAAGCAAGGTTCAGGCATGCCCCTAAATACTAGATTTAGGGGCATTACAGGTAGGTAAAAGGTTGGGACAAATGGGACCTTTCCCTGGGGTGGGTACACACCCTATTATGCCACCCTCTAGTTGGAGGGGGGCATAAGACTTTCCCTGGTTGGCTGGGTCCCCCCATCTGCAAGATGGCGGGGACTGAGAGTTGTGCTTCACCTCGCCTCCCCCACCTGAGGGGTGGAGTTGGCAGAGGTGTGCACACCTCTCTTCCTCACTTGTTTTTCCCGCCGGTTCTCCCGCCCAAAGTGGGGGTCAGGACCAGTTGCTGAAAGCAGCAAGTGGCCTGGGGAAGCTTAAAAAGGTGGCAAGCCTTTGAAGCTTCCCCTTTGTGGACCCTGCCCATCCTGGGGGAGGAGGCTTGGCACCTCATCCCAGGATATGCATTGTTTCTGGCCCCCGAGAGCAGCAGGCTCTCGACCCAGGGGTCCAGAAACATGTCTGGTGGTGGCAGCTGAAAGCAGGCAGCCACTCAGTCTGGACACTAGTGGTAGGTCGTTTTTCAGGGGGCATCTCTAAGATGCCCTCTGTGTGCATTTTTCATTAAATCCCACACTGGCATGAGTATGGGTTTAATGTGCTGAGAAGTTTGATACCAAACTTCTCAGTTTTCAGTGCAGCCATTATGGTGCTGTGGAGTTCGTAATGACAATCTCCCAGCACCATATACTCTTAATGGCAGCACTGCACTTACAATGTCTATGAATGGACTTAGACACTGTAGGGGTACAGGGCTCATGCACCTGTACCCTCACCACTGGTATAGGGCACCCAGCTAGAGGGGTGACTGATCTATACCAGGGCAGTGGGTTGTAGGCATGGCACACAGGGATGTGTGCCATGTCGACTCTTCACTTTGTTCTGCACCAAGACACGCAGCCTGCAAAGGCAGTGTGTGAGTGTAATGGTACAGGGCCTGTAAGGGTGGCACAATAAGTGCTGCAGCCCTTAGAGGTCTTCCCTGGTCACAGTGCCCTGGGTACCTGTGGTAAAATTTACCAGGGGCTGACCTGTGGCCGGAGATGCCAATTGGGTTTGGGTTAGTTTTGGGGAAAGAACACAGGCCCTGGGAACCTGATTGGCAGGGACCCAGGGCACATCAAGTCAAAGTGCATCAGTAGTCTGGCAGAAAGTGGGGGGGGTTACTGCAACAAAAACCGAGCTTCTCACACAAGCCCCACCCCCCCCCAGCCCAAAGGCCAGGAGACTCAGCTAAACCTGGGAGAGTCTTTCTAGTCTTTCAGGAGAGGAAGAGTAGAGGAAGTGGGTTGAAAGTTGCAGGGCCTACTCTGCCTTACATCCTTCTGTCCAGGTCAGTTCCTTTGAGGAGCTGGCCTACCTCAAGAGTTTCAGGACCTAATTCCCAATGCTCCTTTCCTAGGTCTTTAGTGTCTTCACCCCATCCTTTTAGTTTGGGTTCAGAGGTGCCTATCTCTGCAAATGCTAGTTTAGCTAGGGCAAAGCCCAGCTTACCCACAGAGGTTACCCACAGCGTGAGCAACCCCACCATGACCAATAGGGTCAGAAGGCCTAACTTGCTATTTGGCAGGGGGCTAGGCCACCATGCAAGGACAGTGCTGCCATGAAGGCTAACACCCAGCAGAGGCTACTAACAGCTGTCAGTGCCCAGAACCACACCTTTAGCTCATCCCTAGCAGGTGAAGTGGCTAACTTACAGGCTTCTTTGCGTTCTGGGGGCCTATCTGCTGTTTTAGGATAGGGGGTCACTACACTTGGTAGTGAACACCCTTCTTCCACCCTCTGTTCTGCCAGCTGACGAGCCCCCCACTCAGGCTGGACAGTTGCCTGACTAGTCAGGTCTTTTTGTTGGCTAGGAGGGACTTTACAGGGCCACGTTTGGAGTTCTCCCTTAGTGAGATAGAATCTCCCTGGCCCACTGGAACTGAGGCCAACAGTAGTCCGCCTTTCCTACACTGTCTCTTCTTTTCCTTTGGGTGCTTAGCTGCATTAACTGCAGGGGCAGCCCCCCAGGTTTCTTGGATGAGGTCTGGCCCTGGGACAGTACCTCTCTTTGGCTTAGACCAACCTCTGGGTGGTAATTCCCAAGGAGACAATGAAGGGGGAGGTCTTTAATGACTACCACCTTTCTCCAACTAAGGGACCCAGCTATCTCTAGGGGCACTACAGCCACAGGCCTAACAGTGACATCCCCTGGGACAGCCCTTACTCTTTTTGTTCCCCTGGGACATATTGGTTTCAGAGTACCAACCTGCCATGCACCACAGTGTGACTGGCACAGGTATCTCTTAGGGCAGTGGCTGGGATTCCATTCACCAGTAGGTGGTGGAAGTGTCTACCCCTACCTGGAATCTGCAACTCACCTTTTGGGCCCATCTTCCAGTTGGAGGCTAGGAGGAGTTCCTCATCTGAGGAACCATCCTCCAATGCTACACTGGCAACCCCTGGAGCTATTCTAGGGGCTGTATTTTTAGGACAGCTAGGGTCCTTGGTGTGGTGTCCTGCCTTTTGACAGTTGTAACACCATACCTTGTTGGGATCCCAACTTTTACCCTGGTACCCAGTTTTGGTTTGTGAGGTGTCTTTGGGCCCACCCTCCTGGACAGATTTTTGGGGGGCTACCTGGGACTCCTTACTTTTATCTTTAAGAGACTCACTGTCTTTACTCTAGGGAGGTTTTGTATCCCCTTTCTTTTGGTCACCCCCAGTGGTCATCCTAGTTAACCTTGTCTTGACCCAATGGTCCGCCTTCTTTCCCAATTCTTGGGAGAAATTGGACCTAGGTCTACCGGATACTGATGCAACTTTTCATCAATGCAATTACTTAATATGTGTTCTTTCATGAACAAATTATAAAGACCATTATAATCTTGCACTTTACTTCCAGTCAACAAGCCATCTAGTGTCTTAACTGAGTAGTCTACAAATTCCACCCAGGGCTGACTGGGTTTTCTGAGCCCCCCTGAATCTATTCTATACTCCTCAGTTGTGAGTCCAAATCCCGCAATCAGAGTTCATTTCATGAAGTCATAAGACCCAGCATCTTCCCTACTAAGGGTCAGAAGTTTGTCTCTGCACTTACCAGAGAACAGTTCCCAACGGAGTGCCCCCCAGTGAGTTTTCTTCACCCTTCTGGCTTCACAAGCCCTTTCAAAGGCTGTGAACCACTTGGTGATAACATCACCCTCCTCAGATTTAGGGACAATCCCTTTGGGGATTTTGGGATCAGAGGATCCTTACTTTTCTATATTTTTTAAATTGCTGCCACCATTGATGGGTCCTAGGCCCATCTCTGCTCTTTCTTTTTCTAGAGCCAGGAGTCTGGTCTCTAGGTCTAATCTTTTGGTCAACCTGGCTAGCAGGATGTCCTCTTCATTGAGGCTGTCCTCGATGTCCTCAGTAGTGCCACCTGTGTGGCTTCTAGGTACTAAGAGGTTTACTCTTGGAGTCAGGGGCACTTGGACCCTTTTTTCCCTAGGAAGTGGGGGAGGGGGTGGATAGCATCCTCATCCCCTCCATCGTCTTCCTCATCTGATTGGTCTTCACCATTTTCAGATGGGTGGTCCTTAGCATTCCCAGCCAACAGCTCCTGGAGCTTTTGTTTGGTGGGATGGGACCCCATAGTTATGTTTTTAATTTTACATAGGGACCTTACCTCCTTGAAAGACAAGTGAAGGTAAGGGGTGAGGTCAAGCTCCTCAACCTGGTCCTCTATGTCATTATGGTTATCTTCACTAACAGCTGGGTTCTTGTTAAGAGACATAGTTAAAAATGTTCTAACCCCTCTTATCCCTAGCTAAAGTGACTTTTTATTTTTCTAAAATTCAAAAGGGACTTAACTAAGGCCCTAACAAGACTTTTAGTAATTTTGCAAAAATGCCAATTTGAAAAAAATCAGAATTCTAAAGACAATTTAAGAGTTCTGTCGTGTGATCAGGTGGTAACCAAGTTAGTCCAACAAATGCAAAGTTGTATATCCCACCGCTGATCCACCAATGTAGGAAGCTGACTCTGTATATACTATATCAAAGTGAGGTATAGTGTGCACAGAGTCCAGTGGAACCCAAAAGGTAGGCAGAAGTAAAATAGATAGCACCTCACTCTCTATTTGTGATAGTGTGGTCGAGCAGTAAGGCTTTATCAGAGGACAGTGTTAAGCATTTGTTGTACACACTCAGTCAGCAAATGAATTCACACACTCAAAGGCTGAACTTCAGACCAATTATTTTTGTATAAGAATATTCTTTAAGTTATTTTATTTCCTAGAACCAAGCAAGCCTGGCACAGGTAACTGATAAATACTTTGTAGTAAATATACAGTTGTAACACAGTTTGAATTGTAATTGTATATGCACTTTGTTTTGATTTACAGTACTGTTACTGAGAAATGCAATGCTTTGGAAATCCAGTACATATACTTTGAATGGGCTTTTTAGTAAAATGACCAGTACATTACTTTCCGATTACTTTTCTTACACAGTGTAGAATACCTGGATACTACACCGGGACATTTCCTGTAAAAGGTAAGTAAAAGCGTTTTTGTTATTTAGTTACAGTTTTAAAGGAGTTCTTAGATTTTCCAACTCCACACTTAAAAACTTTTCATAGAAAAACAGTCAATGTTATCCTATGGAGGAAAATAGTGTTATTGGTTCAAAGGTAAGTACTTTTTTGTGGGAGTTGGTATTCTGGGGTTAGACTCAGGGGTCCCCCAGGGTCAAGGATGCACTCTTGTTACACCCTCAGCGGCACTAGGGCAGCCGGGTGCAGAGTGCTGAGGCCCAATGTTATCCAACGGGGGAATAGGGGGCCTCCGGTTGGTGGCTGCTGACGAGCAGGCCACTGGGTTGTGGGAGCAAAGCTCCTGGACGTAAGCTCAGGGCAAATGGGGGTTTAGGCCAGCACAAAAGATGCACCCTCAACGGCACTGGGGTGGCCGGGTGCAGAGTGCTGTTTTGGCTTCGGGTGCCCTGTAGCTTTCAATGGGGAGTCTCCGGTTTGCAAACACACTGCAGGCTCGTGGACGAAGGCCTTCTGGGTGCGACCACCACTTGGAGAGGTAAGTCGGGATGTTATGTTATGTTAAAAGGAACTTTTATAGCGCTCGTTCACCAACGGTTTCTTGGCGCTGGAGGAGTTACTTTCCTAAAGGACTTACTGGTACGGATGGTCCTGGTCTAACTGTAAGCTTGGGTGAAGAGCCAGGTCTTCAACATCTTCCTAAAATGAAAGAGGTCTGACTCAAGTCTCAATGGGGGCGGAAGGGCGTTCCAGAGTTTGGGTCCTAATATTGAGAAGCGTGAGACTCCTGTTCTTTTGCGTCTACAAACTGGGACCTCTAAGTAGTTCATGTGCATAGATCTTAAAGTACGGTGGGGGATGTACTTGTGAATTTTTGATGAAATGTACTTAGGGCCGGTCCCATGCAAGGCTTTAAAAAGAATACAACCGGCTTTAAACTTGGAGCGTTGCTCCACTGGAAGCCAGTGCAACTCTTTTAGCAGCGGCTTGATGTGACAACGTCTGCCTTGTTGGAATATAATTCTGGCTGCCTGATTTTGTATTAGCTGTAGACGATGTATCTGATTGCGCTGAAGACCTAGGTATATAGAGTTAGCATAATCAATTCTTGACATAATCAAAGAGATGACAATTTGGATACATGCCTCTCTACTGAAGAATCTTCTGATTTTCCTCAGTTTCCGCAGTTGGAGGAAGCAAGCAGAGGTAACTGCTCCAATCTGCGTGTTCATGTTTAGGTCTGAGTCAATGTGTATGCCTAGGCTTTTTATTGAGTTTTTAATGCCGGAGGCGGGCCTAATTCGGAGGGCCAGTGGGCGGGGGTCCAATGCTGGAGTTTATTGTTGGGGATGATGATTTCAGTTTTTTCGGCATTTAGTTTTAATTGATTTTTGTTCATCCATTTCATGATGAACAGCATGGATTTTTTAAGAAATTCCTGAGATTCTATAGATTCATTGATGGGGAAGACTAGCTGCATATCATCAGCATAGTTGTAGATTTGCACTCCCATCTGTCGTAACGCAACGATAAGAGGACATATATATATTTTGAAAAGATGGGGGGATAGGGATGAGCCCTGTGGCACTCCACACTTCAGATTTACTGTGCCCGATTTGTACGGAGAGAGCCAAACTGACTGTTTTCTATCTGCAAGAAATGATTGAAACCATTTCAGGGCCGTGCCACTGAGACCTGCTGCAGCCAGACGGTCCACCAAGATGTTGTGGTTGACGGTGTCAAAGGCTGCAGACAGGTCCAGGAGAATCAGTGCTTGAGTGCTTGGGATGCTGGGGGTTGGTTAGGCACCGTCGGTTGGGCCACCCAAGGCCGTGGGGCGTCGGGCGTTTTAGAGTCGGATCTTCTTACCAGCTCCTGGTCGGGGTTGGGGGACCTTCCGGTTTGAGGCTGCAGGCGTCGGCTGGAGGCAGGTCAGGGATCACCGTATCTCGGGTCAGGATCGCCGGAGAGACCTCCTCTTGGTGTTGGGCTACTCGAACTCGGGCCGTGGGTGTCAGGTGCAGAGTGGTGCAGACCCGGGGATCCTTGCGGAGCTGGAGTCTGTTGTTGAACAAATCCGGTGTTCACGGGAGACACAGTCTTTGGGATTGAAGGCAGGGAGGTCCTCCGGGTTTCCCGAGGTTGCTGGCTGCAGGACACACCGGGATTTCGCTGGAGCAGGTTCGAGGTGGGGACAGGCCGGTAGGGCTGGGGCCAAGTCAGTAAGCGTCCTCCTCTTGTTAGCTTCGGCATGGCTGTTCGGTCCTTCTTCTTCTTTTCTTCTTGTAGTTTCTTGTCTGAGGAAGCAAGGTTCAGGGATGCCCCTAAATACTTGATTTAGGGGCGTTACAGGTAGGTAAAAGGTTGGGACCAATGGGTCCCTTCCCTGGGGTGGGTACACCCCCTATTATGCCACCCTCCAGTGGGAGGGGGGCATCAGCCTTTCCCTGGTTGGCTGGGTCCCCCCATCTGCAAGATGGCGGGGACTGAGAGTTGTGCTTCACCTCGCCTCCCACACCTGAGGGGTGGAGTTGGCAGAGGTGGGCACACCTCTCTTCCTCACTTGTTTTTCCCGCCGGTTCTCCCGCCCAAAGTGGGGGTCAGAACCAGTGGGGACCCGTTGCTGAAAGCAGCAAGTGGCCTGGGGAAGCTCACGAAGGCGGCAAGCCTTTCAAGCTTCCCCTTCGTGGATCCTGCCCTTCCTGGGGGAGCAGGCTTGGCACCTTGTCCCAGGATGTGCATTGTTTCAGGCCCTCGACCCAGGGTTCCAGAAACATGTCTGGTGGTGGCAGCTGAAAGCAGCCACTCAGCATGGACACTAGTGGTAGGTCGTTTTTCAGGGGACATCTCTAAGATGCCCTCTGTGAGCATTTTTCTTTAAATCCCACACTGGCATCAGTGTGGGTTTAATGTGCTGAGAAGTTTGATACCAAACTTCTCAGTGTTCAGTGCAGCCATTATGGTGCTGTGGAGTTCGTAATGACAAACTCCCAGCACTATATACTCTTAATGGCAGCACTGCACTTACAATTTTTAAAAATGGACTTAGACACTGTAGGGGTACAGGGCTCATGCACCTGTACCCTCACCACTGGTATAGGGCACCCAGCTAGAGGGGTGACTGATCTATGCCAGGGCAGTGGGTTGCAGGCATGGCACACAGGGATGTGTGCCATGTCGACTCTTCACTTTGTTCTGCACCAAGACACGCAGCCTGCAAAGGCAGTGTGTGAGTGTAATGGTACAGGGCCTCTAAAAGTGGCACAATAAGTGTTGCAGCCCTTAGAAGTCTTCCCTGGTCACAGTGCCCTGTGGTACCATTTACCAGGGGCTGTTCTGTGGCCAGAGATGCCAATTGGGTTTGGTTTAGTTTTGGGGAAAGAACACAGGCCCTGGGAACCTGATTGTCAGGGACCCAGGGCACATCAAGTCAAAGTGCATCAGTAGTCTGGAAAAAAGTGGGGGGGGTTACTGCAACAGAAACCCAGCTTCTCACATACCCTCACAAGTGAGGTAACATTTTTATCGGGAGACTTTGGAGGATGCGGGGTGGGTGGAAGTTTGTGGATCCACACAGATTCCAGAACTTTCCATCACAGAAATGTGAGGAAAATGTGTTTCTTTTTACAAAGTTTGAGGTTTGCAAGGGATTCTGGGTAACAGAACCTGGTGAGGGCCACACAAGTCACCCCATCCTGGATTTCCCTGGGTGTCTAGTTTTTAAAAATGTATAGGTTTGCTAGGCTTCCCTAGGTGCCAGTTGAGCTAGGGTTCAAAATTCACAGCTAGGCACTTTGCAAAAAAAAGGGTCAGTTTCCACTGTAAAAATGTGATGTGTCCATGTTGCGTTTTGGCCCGTTTCCTGTCGCGGGCACTAGGCCTACCCACACAAGTGAGGTACCATTTTTATCGGGAGACTTTGGGGAATGCGGGGTGGGTGGAATTTTGTGGATCCTCGCAGATTCCAGAACTTTCCATCACAGAAATGTGAGGAAAATGTGTTTTTTTTTTTTTACAAAGTTTGAGGCTTGCAAGGGATTCTGGGTAACAGAACCTGGTGAGGGCCACACAAGTCACCCCATCCTGGATTTCCCTGGGTGTCTAGTTTCAAAAAATGTATAGGTTTGCTAGGTTCCCCTAGGTGCTGGCTGATCTAGGGTTTAAAGTCCACAGATAGGCACTTTGCAAAAAAAGGGTCTGTTTTCACTATAAAAATGTGATGTGTCCACGTTGCATTTTGGGCCGTTTCCTGTCGCAAGCACTGGGCCTACCCACACAAGTGAGGTACCATTTTTATCGGGGGACTTTGGGGAATACGGGGTGGGTGGAATTTTGTAGATCCACGCAGATTCCAGAACTTTCCATCATAGAAATATGAGGAAAATGTGGGTTTTTTGACAAAGTTTGAGGCTTGCAAGGCATTCTGGGTAACAGAACCTGGTGAGGGCCACACAATTCACCCCATCTTGGATTTCCCTGGGTGTCTAGTTTTCAAAAATGTATAGGTTTGCTAGGTTTCCCTAGGTGCCGGCTGAGCTAGGGTTCAGAATCCACAGCGAGGCACTTTGCAAAAAAAGAGTCTGTTTTCACTGTAAAATGTGGTGTGTCCACGTTGCGTTTTGGGCTGTTTCCTGTCGCGGGCACTAGGCCTACCCACACAAGTGAGGTACCATTTTTATCGGGAGACTTTGGGGAATGCGAGGTGTGTGGAAGTTTGTGGATCCATACAGATTGCAGAACTTTCCATCACAGAAATGTAAGGAAAATGTGTTTTTTGACAAAGTTTGAGGTTTGCAAGGGATTCTGGGTAACAGAACCTGGTGAGAGCCACACAAGTCACCCCATCCTGGATTCCCCTTCGCATCTAGTTTTCAAAAATGTACAGGTTTGCTAGGTTTCCCCAGGTGCCGGCTGAGCTAGGGTCCAAAATCCACAGCTAGGCACATTGCGAAAAAGAGTGATATGTCCATGTTGCGTTTCGGGCCGTTTCCTGTCGGAGGCACTAGGCCTACCCACACAAGTGAGGTATCATTTTTACCGGGAGATTAGGGGAACACAGAATTGTAGAGCAACTGTTATTACCTATTGACTTTCTATGCATTTCTGCCTTCCAAATGTAAGATAATGTGTAAAAAAGAAATCACTTTGAAAAATTTCCTGTAATTGACATGCTAGTATGGGTACCCACAATTTCGGAGATGTGCAAATAACTACTGTTTCTAAAATCTATATTTTGTTCCCATTTCAGAAATACATATGTGTCCTTGATACCTATTTTTCACTCTTTATATTTTACCAAATGAATTGCTATATACCAGGTACACAATGAAAAACCATTGCAAGACGCAGCTCAGTTATTGGTGTACGGGTTCTTGGTGAACATACAAGTCCTATATATCCCCACAACCATAAGGGTCCAGCGGATGTAACGGTATATTGTTTTAAAAACCTGTCATACTTAGACGTTACATGTGAAAACGTTGGCACAAATGGCTGTTTTTTTCAACTCATTTTCAATATTTCTTATTTTTAACTGTTAGTTTCCATACAAAAAACCTTGAAGGATCTACACAGATGACCCCTTGCTGAATTCAGAATTGTGTCTACTTTTCAGAAATGTATAGCTTTCACACCCATTTCTACCATTAACTGGAAGGAGGTTGAAAGCACAAAAAGTAGCAAAAATAGGCTCTGTCCCAGTAAAATGCCAAAACTGTGTAGAAAATGTTGGTTTTCTGACAAAAGTCTGCCTGTCCCAGAAAGCTGAGAAGATGGTGATTTCAGCACCACAAACCCTTTGTTGATACCAATTGCAGGGAAAAAAACAGACGCTTTCTTCTGCAGCACTTTTTCCCCAAAAAACAAAATTTAGCTGTATTTTGGCTAATTTCTGGGTCCCCTCCAGGGGAATCCACAAACCCTAGCTACCTTTATAATCCCCATGATGTTGGAAGAAAAGGACGCAAATTTGGCATGGATACCTAATGTGGACAAAAAGTTACAGAGGCCTAAGCGCAAACTACCTCAAATAGCCAAAAAAAGGCTTAGCACAGGGGGGGGGAATGGCCTAGCAGCGAAAGGGTTTAATGTTTTATCACAAATCTATTGTGGATGTCACCTCGATGGCAGTGGCGACTGCTAGCTGGGGAAATCGGTGGAGCAGCACGGCGGTGGGTGGGAAGAATAAAAAAAATAAAAACTTACCTGCAACCTGATGTCCACTGCCTCGCCGCCTCTTCAGACGATGCTCACACAGACTCCCAGTGTCCCCTGCGGCAATCCAGACGCTACTTTCATGCTGGTATTACCCTGCATGCGAGAAGCGTAGAGGTTGGGCAGAGCAGGCTAGTTCAACACTCCAACAGTGATTGGGAGCCTGTGCTCCTGAGCCCTGCCGATATCTCCAAGCAATAGCCTGGAGATATCCAAGTGCGCATGTCAGTTTGGCCGTCCTAAGACATCGGCCAAACCTACATGCGCACTGGCAGTACCCTGAGCCCACCACTCCTCCTGATCCTGATGGTCCCACCCTCAAAACTCAGCCGTGGCTCTGGAGTAAAATAAAATGATAATAAAGCAATTTTATTAACTGCTTTATTATCATTGTATTTTACATGCGTCTGCTGGTTCCAGCAGTAGGGTGACGCTCCCCTGCAATAACAGAGGAGCCGCCCCTGGTCGATGGTAGTGGCACAGCTTTAAACTAGCATAATCCGAAGCCTCCGGTCCTGACATAGAATAAAATTAATTCTCGCTAGCGCGTCAAGAATTTTCAATTCTTTTAAGGACATGGAGGCAAGCATTATCCCACCCAAGAGGTTTGATTATGTATAACATATTATTAATTGTTGATGGTGTATTTGATGATTATCAATCTGATTTTGTTCTACTTTGTCCCACCCTATGATTTGTTTTGTCTATGACTAAGGTGAGACGTTACGATTAAATGTTTTCTTCCTGACAGGCACGGATAACAAGCAGGCATAGGCGACACCTGGGTTCTATTTGTTGAGATTCCAGAGTAAAGAACTGGAGCTGAGGTCTGTTTCTGGAAGCCGAGTTCGGGCTTGTCAGTTGGTTGATGGTTGAAGTTGGATCCTGTTCTATGTTGCATTGTTGAAACTGTTGTGGCTTTGCAAAGAAAGAGGAAAGACTGAGGTCACATGATGTCTTATATGGTCGGATGGATAATGATTGGTGGGGCAATGTGGCCGATGGTCAAGAGACTCATAGGAGATGTAGTTATACTTTTTGTTTAATGTTCATTGGCTGCTGTGTTTAAGTAATAAAGAATTCTTGATGCGCTAGCTAGAATTGTTTTTATTCTACCTCATAGGAAGCGCTCTTACAAAGTCCTTCTTTTTATTGCCCACTTTGGACACGTTGTGCTACATTGCTGTTGTAAAGCATGGGCTTGCTTTTGTGAGGTTTGTATATTGAATATTATTCACATACATGCTAATAGACCTGCTTCAGACTTGAGACTTTGAAGCCAAAATGGCTTTATTTAAGCTTGTCATTGTATTGTATCTTCTTCAATAGAAGTCAAAGGGGGAATTATATTCTCCCAATATTTTTTTTTAATCTCCCACTTTGCTCTTCTAAAATATTGGCATGTATGTATTCTATTCATTTCTAATATGTTTAGATCTATTTTTATAATTTCACTGATGTCACAGTCACTTTACCTTGTCATTAAATGCTTCTGTGACATCACTTCCTCAGCCCTGCAAAGTGCCACGCATCGCGGGTTAGGCTAACGCATTTTAATTCCTATTCCTACATCACCGCACTGGCATTAAAAGTCACACATTAGTGCCCTTAATTGGTCAAGGCGCTGCAGCACTTGTGTCCATGCAGCTTTAGCGCCCTGCACTGAATAGCTCTTCTGTATGTTGTGCTGATGGCCAGAGCATGAGCCGGGCTCAGGGTTGAAGAGGGGACTGTGGTTGTCATGGATACACAGTCATTTCAGCCTGGGACTAGCCCTCATATCGCGTACTGACCCTCTTTTCTGGACTTTAGACTGCATGGTGCGTTGTTGAGCGACAGTGACTAAATGGCTCAGGTCGGCGCAGGCAGGATCAGATTTTTAATTTCAAATTCCTGCCGCAGCGAGCCCGGGCCAGCAAGAATTTCTGCTGCCAGAACTAAATGAAAGGGCAATAAGTGTCATCCCTGGCCTCCTCAACACGTGCTGCCTTGCCCTTCTTGTGGGGGTTGGCCGGGTTGTGTCGAGTGTCTAATGGTGCAGGGCATGGCACTGAAGACAGCGTGTCCCAGGCCATGTCCTCTTCACCGTGACTTGTCTACAGCTCAGCTGCAGATTAGATGTGACGCGCTGTCTCCATTGGTAAGTCAAAGAGAACTTGTTGTTTAATTTGGGTACAAATGCATTTTTATCAGTAAAGCCAGTCCCAAACACTGTGATCTGTCTTAAATCCTGAGTTTGTGCTTCTCCAGAGCAAACGCTCTTAAAATATACTATCTACTAGTATCTGTAAGATGTGACTCCTACATCTTGTAATCCTCATTGATTTATGCAACATTTCCTAGCTCGATTCACACACATATGATTCATTGTCTCTGTGTATTATGTCTGTGATGTAAAGCGTTCTAACACCCTGTACTGGTGACCAGCGCTATAAAACAAATTAAATGTTTGTGACAGAGGGACTACGGAGAGATGACGGGCACTGTTGGGCAGTGGTTGTGAGGGAAGCTGTGGAGAAGATAATCATGAGGCGCCAAAAAAGATTGTTGCGCAATCTGCAAGTCCTGAGAAAATGAGTAATGTCTGTTACTGTGCTGTTTGAGATTGATATCTTAGTTCAGTTGGGACGGTGTTTTAATCTGTCTTGACTGTATGTATGTATGGACTAAAGCTGCATTGCTTATTTTATAATTAAGTGACAATCCGTGGTAATATTCTTTTTTTAATTTAATTGCATGTATGCTTGCATATGTGCACCAAAACGTAATAAATTACTGACTCTGAAAGACGTGTTTATTGTTTAATATCACAGATACACAAGTGTTTTACTGCACAATAAGCTTACAAGGGCACTAGGTTAGTGCCCATCAATTTCAGGTGCTTTGCAGCAGTTTCAATATCTGCTTACAGTTTCTCGTTGCTCATATGGGTGTAATTTCTGATATTTATCTGTTTCAATGGACATTAATGCTTGATCGGGAGAAAGTGTCACTCATAGTCATTGAAATGTCACTCATAATTACACTTAAGTTAGGAAAAGGTCACACATAAGCAATCTAAACCTCGGCAGCTATGAAATGTAACACATAAGCAGTCTGAAACCTTGGCAGCTATGCTTTCCTTTATGTCTTTAAGGTATGCTATTTAGTTCTGCGTCCTAAGAATTTTCTAAACTTGAGAGCTCTGCACTTCAGAAACGCGCCCACGGTCGGAAGAACTAAAAGAATGGCGTTTAAGTACAATGAAACGAAAGTGTGTAAACGGCAAGGAATCCATAATTTAGTCGAGGGGACTTTATGATGTCGTTTCAGGGCGGTGCGCTTTAGCTGCTTGTACCTCGATTTGCAGCAACGCACTAAGTACCAGTAAATCATCATTAGTGCTCTCCTTCAGAATCGTAGAGTGCGCGCTTCACAAAGTGCACTATTTTATCACCATGTCCGAGGTGGGCGATTAGTGGACTAAACACACTATGGTATTGCCTACACGTAATATGGCAGCCAAAGAGTTCTTCACAAATTGATCTTCAGTTCTAGTGTTTTAAAGTTTTGGTGACGGACCTGTGGTCACGTGCCATGTGACGCTCTTTTCGCCTGGCACGCGGGGGACGGAGTTCTCTTACACCAGAGCTCGCGCTGTTTGGGGACTGCCAGCTTTGTGGTGCCCCAGACTCGTAACATCGAAACGTCCCGGCGCGTCCCCCATTCCCCTAAACTCGTCTGCTATACAGCTGCAGGATGGTGAAGCCAAGGTTCAAAGGGAGGAGCACTATCAACACCTCCACGTCCAGCAGCAACCCGGGTAAGCAAGCAGCCATGAAAACAGGACTGTGTGTACCTAAGACAGAGAGGAAGGACTGTTATCAAAACAAGCACTGCACAGTCTGTAGACATAAAAGACAGAATGCACAGATGGTGTAATAAAGACAAGAACAACAGACAACCCGTAGATGGGATAGGGCATACATTTTTAGTACATTCAATTGATTTTAGACCAGAGGCAAAGAAGGCTATAACCTACAGATAGGACAACTATTATTTTATGTTTTAAAGTCTGTGAATCGCACATTCACAAATACTTGTCTTTTAGCGCTTTAACCATGAAGGAAATCGTACCTAGACATATGGAACCAAATAAACCTTCACGTAATTTATCAATAGGCTGCCACTTTCTCATTCATACGATTGAATGTGTATGGTCACAATACGTCGTTACTTATTGCTGACTGCTCCCATGTGCCATACGCTGCCTCCAAAACTCGCCGAATCCACCTCCTAACGCCCCCCCCCTCCGAAAAGTAGCCTCTTAGTCTATCTCTTTACTCACAATATAAATGCATGAGTGTGCACTTACTAAACCCATATATAGTGGAAGTATCCCTTGTTTTATGTCCTGCACTCCAGTGCCTCTCTGGGCTACGTACCCACTTCATAACTGCTTCTTGTAAAATATAATACATATACATTGTATAAGACTATCTCAGTGAGTAGACATGAATGAGTGTAAGACACCGACCGCCTCAGCAACACACTTACTGACACAGCATAATTTGTACAAAAAGTGACGATTGCAGCCTATAATAGCCGGAGAAGGCTAAATATATATCTAAAAAAAATCTTGAATTAACCCATAGACTTCGACAAATGGCGGGTTCAAACCACACAGTATATACTAACTTGGTAACCCCTCTACCTGAATACTCTTGCCAGTGTGCCCAAAATTTGCAATCAGAGGTAGTTCCTGGCAAACGTTTTCAATTTGGGAATCATCTTCCCAAATACTTATTTTGGATAACCTCTTTAGCTCACTAGAGGCACTATGGGGAACCTTTTGCATCACAAACCTCTTATGTACAGTGTCACTTTTGTCCGGTGGGCAATGACATCCTGTTCTCTCAATTCAATGTGTGCATGTGAATAATAGATATGGAAGGTATCTTTTAAAATGACAAGCAACAACTGGGGGGTACACATCGATAAATTAATGAATGATTGAATCCATCTCTGTGTTGTACTGTTCAGTCATAGCAGCCGACACGTGTTTGCACTTTGTAAAAAAACTTATTTGATGTACATTTTTGTTTTGCAAAAGGAAACAAAACATAAACAGTTTTGGAAAAACACCAGCAAATAGAAAGCTAGACATGTTGAAAGTGATGGTGCACATCAGCACAATCCTTGCCGTCGTACCAATCTCTTCTAGAGTGACTTCAGTTCCACTAGTTGTTCATCAAAGAATTGTTCATAATTCTGTTTTATAAATCAACACTTTAAAAAAATCTGCATTAATCTTTATAGCTATTAAGATATAGGCATTATATTTTAAATGAATATAAAGCCAAATCCTCCGTAAAATCCAACATTTAATTGGCAGAATTTTTAGTTTCGTTTTTTATTCTTTAAAAGTTACGTACGTTTGAATCTAAAATAAATTGACCTGGCTTTCAAGCTACGTCCAGGCTCTCCCTTCTTAGCATTTACAGATTCGTAGATGCAGTAAAGCTATAGAAAGGCCAAACATAAATTAACCTTGTTTGGAAAAGTGAAGAACGTTGAAAACATAAATAGTATGAAAAAGGCAATACTTTGAATGAAACCTCTGCATTTTATGTGATTTTCGTGAAAGGTAGACATTCCCCCACAGCAGTTTTTATTTTCCTTTGAAAAAGTAATTGCATTAATTGGGCAATTGTTCAACAGGGTTGTGGAATGTAATAAAATATATCCTTGTCCATGGGGGCAGGTTGCTTCATAAATCTACTTGTCCTATAACAAAATGCTCTTGTCCCTTTGGTGCCATGTAGTGCGGCGACAAATAGTGGCAGCAGTCTCGTTACATAAGAGCTTTGATATAGCCTCTCTGATTATGACAGGGCTCATACCATAGTAGTGTTTGAATACTTGCAATTCCCTTATGTTGCAACGTTTCTGCAGATCTACATACTGGGGCTGAAGGTAGTGGTAAGCAATAGTGCCAGGGTTAGAATGCCCTTTTGAGTCTGTGCAAACCTACTAACTTGCATGTTTTAAGGGCTTTCAACAACTCTTCTCTAATTTTTCCCATACTGAGAAATGTTGGAAATTTACTACTGACAATGGCAGACGTAAACCTTCTTTCACAGTTGGAAAAAAGTGGTTGGAGGGAAAGTAAACTTGCAAAGACTCAGATTTTCGCATGAGCAAATCTAGACTTTCATATTTGCTCATGCTAAAATGCAGTTCACAAATATTTTCTAGGGGTACTATTTCTTGTCCTACTGTAAATTCTTGGGAATTCACCAAAGCCGTATTGCTGCACTTAATGCAAGGACATATACCATGGGTGCACTTTTGAGACTTTCTTTAATAATTGGGCCCATAATTTGGTCTGGTATTGACCATGACCTTTCGCGTTTATTAAAATTCTGTCTCTGTATTGGCTGGCTTCACTGTGAGTGACAGCATTCTGCTCTTTCACAAGGAGCATATTGGCACACAAAGTAGTTTTGTTCAGTGCCAGTAATTACTGTGGCAGTGTGTGCTTTTTGAGACCAGAAACAATTTTTGCTTTTGCCAATGTCTGTTATAATGGTGAGGGCCCGGCAGCTCCCACACCAATAAGGTTTTACAAAAATGGTTACACTGATTTTCCATTATGAATATTTTTGGAAAATACTAGCATGTATCAACACATGTTACTAATTGATGCTGCAAAGAAATGGTACCTTAAATTTTACAGTAGTTTACCGAAATGTTTTTTTTCTTGCTTTCATTTTTTTATGAACATTTTATTTTGAAAGCAAAGAATCATCAATGTTGCTTTCAAACTTCTGCAAATATTTGCATCAAATCAGAGAGCATTCTGGGAGCATTATACATAGCCTCATCTTGCTAAACTTTGAAAACGTGTGTACGCATTTTTATACTGGAACTACTGTCAGTAGTGCAGTCAGAGCTTACAACATTTACTTAGAGAGCTCACCCTAATAATAAAGGCTTTCAATTAATGATGTGGACAAAAATATTACCCTAACTGCAGACAGTGCCTTTCCCAGATCCATAATGTGGTACTGCAAACTGGCAGCCAAAGGGTTTGTGCTGCATGGGGTTTGGCCTACTTGCCCAGGGACAAAATACACATGAAAACTTGTTGCCCTTGACCCCAAACAATATGTCCTGGGCATCGGGCTATAGGAATTCCACATCCCTGGTTCACAAGAATTTTTGTGATCTGTAATTTTGTTCTGTACTGTTAAAATTTTCCCATGGTCTGCTGTCTGATCTCTTAGGCTATTCTCTCTACCGTATAATTTACACATTCCGTTCCGGAAGTTTCATATCTGAACATGGGGTCTGTCTGATTTCTACATATTTGTATTATTGTAACTTTCTTTGATGTAGTCATCTTTCTACAACAGCATGATTCAAAATAAGTCTTTTACTATCTTTTCTTCTGCATGCTGTTTAAATTGGTCCGTGTACCCAAGCACTTCTTGCAGAAGATGAGGGGGTACAGGATAGCATCACCAAGGTCTCTCAAGGGAAAAACTTGTTTATAACAAGACCGGCCTTAACAGCCTGCTGAACTTGTGGCACGGCAAGCAAGCCAATATGAATTAAGACCTCTGTTGCAGTCTTCTCTCTATTGTATTCTACATATATTTTGTTTGGTAGTCATTCCATATCATCTTTGGCCCTGGGTTTCATATCCTTTTTCTCAAAGACAAACCAGAAAGTTATAGCTCAATAAGATGCCTCCTCCCAGACATCAGGCAACATCATTTCCTGTTGGGTATATTAAAAAAAAAAAAAGAGACATTTTCAACATGTATATCACACCCCTCCTAACGCATCTGAACACATGACGTCCTTCCTACATAGTTGAAATTCAGCTGTATTGTAAAGTGATCATTCGACAGCAGTTTTTGCCTAACCTTGCTTCCTTACAACTGATTGAGGCATGGACCCAAAGCTTTAAGAAAGTTAGTAGATGTTAAACAAAGTTCTACTTTGGAGACCATAACCACACAGCCAAGGATTTATATTAACCAACTTTCCGTATGTATGCAGTGAATATCGCTCTAGAAATCCAAGCAAGTAATCAGGACATCCTGTTCGGTGACACCCACCCCTTCAATCTCACCAGACTGACAACATAGTAAACAGTTGCTGTGCTAGGTAACTTTCCGAAAAAGCACTGCCACGCAATTTAGTCAAAAACACAAGCAAAGAAAAGTTGTTTGGAGCACCAATGGTCGCTGGACTAATGAAATACATTGTTAATCGGTTAAGCAAAATCCAGTTGTATACTTTTATATTTTATTATTGGTCAAATATTTCAAGTAGATTAAAAAAAAACATTAAGTTTACTCTTTTTTTTTTTTTTGACTCTAATACATTGGTACATTTTTATTTCAAAAAGTGGCCAAACTAGTGATTCACTGGTATGTGTCGCTAATACATTTTTAAATTACAAATATTTTAAAGCAAATTTCTTAACAAAGATGTATGTTCAATTGCAGAGAGATGTGAGAAAGAGTGATCTCATATAAAATAAGGCTCAAAACATGAACTTATTTTGGCAACAGTTTTACATAATCCCTGTATTATTGGATGGAGAACATGGAAACGAGGGCAGAAGATTCAGCAGAGAGGTTCAGTCAGGCCTCGAAAAATCATAAAAATGTTACTAGACCTGCAAGTCTAGTGACTTAAATAATCTACTCAACCTATTTGTAATGCTCTTGACCCATGAACTGGTTTCAAATGATGTGATCATGGGCAAATAATTTAATTCATTGAGCTGCCATTTTCTTCATTATGACATATGAGAGCACCTACAAATGTGCGAGTTCAGCATGTCTGCTGTACAAAAAAACCTCTTTTGTTTGATTTAATAGACTAAACTTCATTTCCATATATAATACAAATCTAGCCACATATAGAATACATATGACCCCTGACTTGCCTCTTAGTTCATTCACAGCCTTTTCATCATGGCAGGGGCAGGAATGTTTCTCAAATCATGTTTGAAAACTATCACTTTTAATAAATACATAACTAAAGCAAAAAGTGGTAGCACACTGTCATTTGTAATCAGCAGATTTTACATTGAAATGGCCACAAACTTTCCCACTGACATGCAGCTTTACTGATAAAACTATATAGTGTACAAACAATAATGTTTGGAAATAAAGTTTTTTAGAATATGTGTCACTTGCGCATCACAAAGTAGTGTTCTGGTTTGTTTTGCTCCTGTTTAACTCTGTTTGCGTCACACTAGTTAATTACAAAAAATGTGCTTTTGTAATTTACAGGCTGTTTTTTTAAATGTTATGTGTTAGAGAAAAATAACTGACATCTTCAGACAGCTCACTTGACAAAAACCACTAACTCTAGTAAGAGAGAGAAAGTTAAACCTCATTTTCCAAGCAGCAATTAGTTAAAAGACAAACTGACATTTGACCTCTTTTCTTGAACAGACAGCAAATGTGTCAAGATAAAAACAATAATGGCATCTTTATTAACTACAATTCCAAATGGCACCCGGTTTTGACTACCTCCTTGCAGTCTTATTGCACACATAAGGACCCGTTAGCACGAAAGCTTCTCAAAGTATACGTGAAAGCCAATAATGGTGTCACTGTGCCAGCAGCAACAAGGAGCCAGTCATGGTATTGCTCGAACCCAACAACGAACGCCTACTATTTTGCATATTGTGTAAGGTAATTGTTAAATTTGGATACAAAGGTTTTTAGGCAGGGGGCACAATACAAGCAGTTTGAAACAAAATGTCAGAGTTGTATGGGGAAGGAGGATTGGCACTAGAGTAGCCTCATTCACTTTATAGGATGGGAATACTTTATCAAGAAACATGAGCATAGGCAAGGATAGAGTCAACATGAGTAGAATTATGTTAGAGAACTGGAAACCAAAAAGAGGTACTGGACACGGACATGGCCTATCACTTGTGCTATTTGAATTGCGATGATCTCCTGGCCTGTGGGGAATTAAGTTTGCACGGCATAAATCTATACTTTCTTTACACACTGATAACTTCTTTATCTATATGAGCAGCTTGCAGAACTTGATCCCACTGCTGATGAAAGCAGTGGAAATATTTGGAATGGAGCAAGTGCTGAAGGTGACTTGGGATAAATCCTTTACATTTTTGATGGTAGATCGAAGAACAAGGGAATGTTGTTTATTGCGAATGCCGATGAAGTGAAATAATAGGTACCTAGGAAACAAATTTACCACAATAAATGTGTCTAAAACCGCATTCTTCGTGGACTAGTCCGTTGCATCATTCACATTTTTCGTCCATCCACTATAGCAAAGGGCAGTGGGTCAGTCTAATTCAGCCATTGGTTAACTTTGCTGTGAGTGACGGCATTCTTTTTTTTCACAAGGAGCACATCCGCACACAAAGTAGTTCCCTTTAGTGCTAGGGCCTGCTATGACAAAGTGTGCTGTTCGAGACCTAAACTATTATCTTAGGTTTTTGTTATATTGGTGAGGGCTTCTGGGCAGCGTCCCCAACAATAAAGTTTGGTAAAAACCATGTCAAAACAAAACGCACATTGACAAAGCCAAAAGGCTAGCAACCTACGCCAGACCTATTGGCTTTGACAATGCTTTTTCATTTTCATGTGTCTCATTATCTTGCCAAAATTGGTTTTACACTGATCCACCATTATTAATATTTTTTGGGAAGCACTTGCATGCAGCAAACATGCTTTACTAAACAATGCTTCAAAAATGGTAACTAAAAGTGCACAGTAGTTTAGCAAAACATTTTTCTTTCAAGTTACATATTTGTATGTAGAAATTTTTATTTGAAAGCGGTCATCAATCTTGCTTCCAAGCTTCTGCAAGTATTCCCATCTTATCAGAGAGCATTCTGGGAGAATTATATGTAGCTTCAAATTGTTAAACTTTACAAACTTATATACACCTTTTTACACTGGAACCACTGTCAGTAATGCAAGCTGAGCTCGCACCATTTCCTCAGATCACGCACACTAATAATAAAGGATTTGCATTAATGAACCATATATACAAGTTCAAACAGCATGCGCATATGGATACAAATCTTTCTTTAGCTGCAGGAAATGTTTTTATTTTGCAGATCAGTGACGTGGTACTTTCAATTAGGAGCAAAAGGGATTTAGTCTTCACCCTGAACAATATGTCCTGGATGTCAGATGATCAGAATTCCACACACCGGTCTCTGCCCATCTCTTTTTGCGGCACTGCTTTGCTGTACGGACTGCTCTTTCCTGTAGGAGGAATACTATTCCTAAGTCGATTCTGAAATGGGCACCTAAATAGATCTGATCCTGTAAGGTGTAAGGTGACATTTTGTGCAGACCATGCATGGATTGACAATATATCATTATTTTTTATCCCTTTATCACTGCCTCTTGTGAGGGTGCTGCCAGCAGCTACTCCTCGAGATATGGGAAAACTACCAGGCCTTGAAGATATAGAAGAGAGACCATAGGCGCCACTATTTTTGTGAAAAAGCCTGAGGCGGATCTGATTTCAGATGGCAAGACCTGGTTTTGATAATGTTTGCCAAAGATGCCAAATGTCAGAAACATCTGATTAGAGGGTGCATCAGAATATGAAAATAAGTGTACATCAGATCCAGAGTAGTTAGGCATCGGGTATCAGAGGAACAATCTTCTGCAAGGTCTCCATCTTGAAGTGGATTATTTTTGTTCACTTTTTTGAGTTTCTCAGGTTTATGACCAATCTGATTTCTCCGATCGCCTCTGCAACAAGGAATATCCTTGAATAAGTTCCCTTGTTCTGGTAATTCTTGGGGACCCAAATTATAGCTTCTTTCATGATTTCATACCTTTCAACTTCACATGATCTTGAGGGATTTGAGCAAGATTAGTCCCAGTTGGAGCTGGCGCAGTCGAGAATTCAACCCAGTAGCCTTCTTTTATGACTGCTAGTAGTCAGGAGTCTGAAGAAGATTTTTCCCATTCCTGAAGAAAATGTTGTATCCTCTCCCTCAACCAGCAACTGTAGGCCAGTTTCGGCATAGTCTGAAACACTGAAAGTCCTTAGGAGTGACTTATTCTTCTTAACCAAATGATTCTTGAAACTCTTTCCTTATTGCTTCCAGGAAAAGGAATTGGCTTGTTTCCTCAAGAGTTGTCTGAATGATGATTTTGGCATATTTTGACTGGTTGAACAAGTAGTGTGGGACTCTGAAAATGGAAGAATGTTTGTTTCTTCTCTTTAACTATTTTATGATGTTCTTCTTCTAATTCGACACCAAAGAGCTTGGTACCTTCAAACGGGAGGCATAAGGCAATGTTCTTTTGTGCAGAGTTAGTATGCTAATCGCTGAGAAAAATGTCTCATCTGGCCGCTATAATTGCTCCCTTAGATAGTGCGGCCACTCTAATAACATTAAGATATGTCTGAGAGAAACACTGCTTGTTTTTCAAGAGTCTGTAAACGTTTTGTACATTCTATACTTTATTGAATAGCTTTGAAAAGTTCTGTGAACTCAGAAATCAAGCTCTGGCTAGTATACATTCAATAGGTTCCTACCTACATAACGAGTTTGGATCCAGCATAAGCATTCTTTAGAGCATAGTCTAACCTCTTATTCATAGGTCTTCCAGCATGTTTTCTTCTGCAATAGAGGCTCTCCCAATCAAGTTTGTCACCAGGGAATCAATAGTTATTGATTTCTTGAATTTTGTTATCCATTTCCTCAGATGAATATAAATTTGACATGAAGCTAGGAACCTCAGTCTGGTCTGGATGCTTTCATTCTTGAAGACCATCTAAAACATGTTGATGAAGTGGGGGAAAAAGGAGCACTACCCTTCCGCAACTGGCGTAAAACTGGTTCAGCGTATGTGAAAGGATTTTCTTTCAATAGAATTCATATTAACCTGTATCCCTATTTGAATTTCAGGCAAAAGTTCTGGATTGGATTTTACTGAGGTCAAAGTTTCTCATAAAATGATTCGAACTTTGTTCTCGAAGTCTTCATCAGTCTGCTCCAAAGTATGTCTCTTGGACCATTTTCTAGGAGGGGTAGGGGATCTTAAATGTAAATAAGAGCATTCAGAGCTAGAAGTTTCATGATGCTTAGTCTTCCTTGTGTATTTCTCAATTTTAATCTAGTAGCAAAGTTGTATGACAAATGACAGCAACAAAAACACAAGCTTACCTGTTCAGCACTTGTCTGAAATAACGCTGAAACAGAAAGTGACTAATGCACGTGTTCTGAGATCAGCACTGTTCTCTCACGCAAGCGCTAAATTAACCAAGAAATACCAGGATTTATTACCTCTTATGGGCTTTTTAAAAGATGCCTATTGCAGAGAGAAAAGAGGTTCCTTCAAACCCACTATTCTTCTGCTTAACAAAGTTAAAGAAACATACTCGCCTTGCTTGCTATTAGGCGACAGCCCGAGTTAGCAGACCTCCTCTCCAGAGCATTCAGGGATATCAACAGCTTCCATCAGTCTCCATTACAGGCTGTGCTGCATAATTCCCCTGTGCCAAGCACCGTCAAATTCTTATACTGCAAGCCCATTAGAGATGCAAGCCCGGCAGGTACTTCCTCCAAGTCTCTGTCATGAGACAGGAAAAAAAATCAGTAGTTGTGGATAGTCAAGCCTTTTATTGATGTCCATATGGGTGGGCAAGTTCTATGCCTGATCACTCCTGATTTTTATTTTTTTTAATAGGTTTTTGCCCCTGTCATGAGGTGGGATCCACTTCAATGGTATGGGCTGGGACGAGCATGAATGAAGCATGGAAAATATGTATTGAGCTTCTGGTAGTCAGATGGGTGGCAGAACTGGTTCTAACCAAGTTTTAGCTCTAGCAGTGCCAAGTATATTTTTATAAAGTGATGTTCCCTCTACAATTAGCACAAATCTGATTTCGCCATTAAACTAGAGTTTAAGAGTTAAGTGAAAAGTAATTTTTACTATATTTCTAGTATTTTTCCAGGAGAAGCTATAAATCAAGGATTTTAATTATACCAGGGCGTCTTCTCTGCGAATGCAACCTAAACCTACACAGGGAAACAGCATTTGAACATGTAGTCACCGTGAGGGCACACTATTTCAATTATGTAGTGTGCACCTTTTTGAAATATTTTAAGGGCATGCCCTATAGTATTATAATAAGCTTTACTTCGCAGGCGACTTTTGAATGTATCAAAATCAGTTTTCTTACATAGCAAGGCACTTTTCTTTCCATGCATCACTGAAATGCTTTTAAAATGGAGCCCAGCCAGAGCACAGTAGTGCTTCTGGCAGCTATGTATTTTTGTTGCATGCGGTTCAAGTAAATACACGTTGCAGACCACTTGTGACATTTAACTCCTGTGCTGTACCACATGCAAATTGGCACTAAATATGTGTCACAATGCACAGAATTCAATATCCACTACATCACAATGCATTAATAGTCTACAAACACGGTACCGCTCCTATCGCTCGTTGACTTTATGCTTGCTATTCAGCTATGATCGTGCTATAGAAATACCATATACCAAGAGTCCAAATATCAGCAAAAATACTGTCCAAATAAAATTGAAAAATCCGGCATGTCCATGGAGAAAAGGTAGATATCTTACAAGTACACACTTTGAACAGACATATGTACAACTACAGCCCCCAATGACATGTGAAATGATTTGCAGATGAGCTAAGGATACAGATGTAAAAGTGTGGAAAAATAATGGATACACAGATGTTGGGGGAGGGTGGAAGGACAAAGTAGAGATTTTCCACGTTTGAGGTGATGGCCAATTGATGTTGACATTTCTGAAAGCAATTATTCGAACATGCAAGGATCATGAAAGCTACAATGTAATGATGGGCAATTTGTGTTCCTGAAAGAGCTTCCACACTCTGCTAACATTGAACCAGAGTGCTTTTGTGCCCTAAGAGGATTTTTGCCCCTAAAATGGACTTATGCAGCTATATGCTCCTGCCTTTTCCAGCTAAAGTCTTTGAGAAAGCGTCAGGACCACCTAGAACTCCATCAACCTCTATACAGCTCTCAATCAGACTTTAGCACAAACCACAGTACAGAGAGGGCCCTCATTGCGGCCACTAATGACATCAGGAGCATCCTCGACCGAGGAGAAACTGCTGCGCTCATCCTCCTCGACCTCTCCGCAGCTTTCGATACAGTCTCCCACAAGTCACTCATCAGAAAGCCTCAGCTGTTGGGTATATGCGGACCTGCCCTCTCAGGTGTTAGACTCCCCCCTACCCCCCACACCTCATAACCCAAGAAACTCATCTGCGGAGTCCCACAAGGATTGCCTCTCTGCCCAGCACTGTTCAAGGTCTGCATGATGCCCCTCGCAGGCATCGTTAGAGCCCACAGCATCAACATAATATTCTACACCGATGACACACAGCTCATCCTCTCCCATACCGACTAAGTCAGAACCGCCAAATCAGTCTTTGCCAACTGCATGAGAAACATCGCTACTTGGATGAAAAACAACAGCCTTTACCTCAACACAGGCAAAAGCGAAGACCTGATCTTCGGCAACAACCACTCCACCTGGGACTCCTCTTGGTGGCCCTTGGAACTTGGCCCCCCACCCTTGCGGACCATGCCAAGAACTTCGGGATCATCCTTGACACCAACCTCTCCTTGACCAGACAGATCAATCGTCATCTCCTCATCATGCTTCCACATCCTGTGACTGCTACACAAGATTTTCAAGTGGATCCCACTGAACACCAGACAAACGGTCACCGAGGCTCTTATCACAAGTAAACTTGATTATGGAAAGGCCTCTACCTCGAAATCCCAGCCCGTGTCCTACATCGACTCCCAAGCTACCCTGAATTCCACCGCCAGACTCATCCTGAACATTCCGTGAAATAACCACATCTCTCCACACCTCAACAATCTCCACTGGCTCCCAGTACAGGAAAGATGCAAGTTCAAACTACTCACCCACACCTATAAAGATCTCCACAACACCGGTCTAGCTTACCTCAGCCACGGCCTCAACTTCTACCAACCCACCAGACGCCTTAGATCTGTGTCCCTGGCAAAAGCATGCTTCCCTTGCATCAAGAAGATCAGAAGCAGAAGATGCTCCTACTCATACCTTGCAGCCAAGACCTGGAACGACCTCCTGAAACACCTCCGAACCTCCCCCTTGTAGGAAAGTGCCCCTTTGTGCATGGTTGCCCCCCACTGTTTGCCTGATGTTGATGCTCTTTGACTAAGTGTGCCCTGGGTTCCTGCCAACCAGGTACCCAGGGCCTATGTTCTTTCCCTAAAACTACACTGTTGCAAACCCAATTGCCAACTCTCTGGCCACATGTAACTCCCTTGTAAAAGGTATCATGGGTACCAAGGGCACTGTGACCAGGGAAGGCCTCTAAGGACTGCAGCACATATTGTGCCCCCCTTAGAGGCCCTGTACCTTAACACACACACACTGCCCTTTCAGGCTGTGTGTTTTGGTGCAGAGCAAAGTGAAGAGTCGGCATGCCATGCCTACAATCCACTGCCTATGGCATAGGTAAGCTAACCCTCTAGCTGGGTGCACTATACCACTGGTGAGGGTACAGGTGCATGAGCCCTGTACGCCTACAGTGTCTATGTCCATTCTTAGACATTGTAAGTGCAGTAAAGTCATAAAAAGTATATGGTCTGGGAATTTGTAATTTCGAACTCCACAGCACCATAATGGCTTTACTGAAATCTGGGAAGTTTGATATCAAACTTCTCAGCACATTAAACCCACACTAATGCCAGTGTGATATTTAATGGCCAATGCACACAGAGGGCATTTTAGAGATGCCCCTTGAAAAACAACCTAACTCTGGTGTCCTGGCTGCTCGCTAGCTGCCACCACCAGGCATGTTTCTGGACCCCTGGGTTGAGAGCCTACCGCTCTCGGGGTCCTGAAACAAAGCACATCCTGGGCTGAGGTGCAAAGCCTCCTCCCCCAGGATGGGCAGGGTCCACGAAGGGGACACATCAAAGGCTTGTCGCCTTTGTAAGCTGACCCAGCCCTTTGCTGCTCCCAGTAACTGTCCCCCACCGGTTCTGACCCCCACTTTGGGCGGGAGAATCGGCGGAAAAATCAAGATAGGAGGAGGGGTGTGCCCACCTTTGCAAACCCCACCCCTCAGGTGGGGGAGGCGAGGTGAAGCACAACTCTCAGTCCCCACTATCGTGAAGATGTGGGGACCCAGCCAACCAGAGTAAGGCTTATGCCCCTAGGGGGTGTACCCACCCCAAGGAAGGGACCCATTGGTCCCAACCTGTACACACCTGAAACACCCCTAAATTTAGTATTTAGGGGCAACCCTGAACCTTCCCTCCTCAGACAAGAAAATGAAGGACCGTAGAGCCATGCTGAAGGAAGAAGAGGAGGACACCAACTGATTTGGCCCCAGCCCTACCGGGTTGTCCCGACCTCGACCTGCTCCAGTGGAATCCCAGTGTGTCCTGCAGCCAGCAGCCCCCCAGAACCCGGAGGACCTGCCCTGCCTTCCCCAACAAGACTTTGTCTCCCGTGAGCACTGGATTTGCTCACAAACAGACTCTGGCTCCGGCCAAATCTGTGAGTCTGCATCACTCTGCACCCGACGCCCACGGCCTGAGTTTGAGTGGCCTAACACCACGAGGAGGTATCCCCTGCGATCCAGACCTGGGATTTGGTGACTCTCGACTTCGCCTGCAGCCCCTTTCTGGAGGATCCCCCCCCGACCGCCACCAGAGCCCATAAGGACAACCCGACGCCAAAAGACACTCCTGCACCCGATGCCCCACGACCTTGGGTGGTCCAAACGACTGTGTCCCAGCATCCCACGACATCCCAACTTACCTCTCCAACTGGTGGTCGCCTCCAGAAGATCTTCGTCCCAGAGCCTGCAGTGTTTGTTGAAACCGAAGAATCCCCATTGAAAATAACAGGGCACCCTACCCCAAAACAGCACCCTGAACCCGGCCGCCCCTGTGCCGCTGTGGGTTGAATTTGTGTGCAAAATTGAACCCCCCTTTGCCCTGAGCTTAACTCCAGGAGCTTTGCTCCCTCAACCTTGTGTCCTGTTCTTGAGCAGCCACCAACCGGAGGCCCACTATCCCCCATTGGATAACATTGGGTCTCAGCACTCTGCACCAGGACACCCTAGTGCCACTGAGGGTGCTCTTGGAGTGCATCCTTGACCCTGGGGGAACCCTGGTTCTAACCCCAGAAACCCAAGTCCCAAAACCAAGTACTTACCTGTAAGCCGATAACTTCATTTCCTCCCATATGATTGCATTGAGTGTGGAGTTGGAAATTCTATGAAAATTCATATAAGTGTGTTTTGATAACCAATTGCATTACTTACCTTTAGCCAGGATATGTCCCAGTGTGGTATCTAGGTATACCACACTAAGGGGCCGATTCCGATTCGGGCCGGAAATCTCTCCGACCGAGCCGGACTCGGAGAGATTTCCGACCGAATCGGACTCTGGCAGCCCGACCGAACGAGTACGATGCGCACGTATGCCATCGGACTCGAGTCGGTCGGACTCCCATTGAAGTCAATGGGAGCCCGTCGTACAACGTGCACGCGGGCTCCCATTGACTCAATGGGTGCGAGGCGGTCAAGGGCGCCCCCTACAGCGGGTACGCGTCGAAGCGACTCGCGCCGTACACGCACAGGTAGGGGGGACCCATGGGTCCCCCCTGTGTGCGACTCGCGCGGCTACACGTACAGGGGGTCCGACACGGACCCCAAAGTACGTCTCCGACTGCTCTTTCGAGCCGGAGTGCGCAGCTCGGTCGGACTGCTCGCGGCGCGCATCGTACTCACCCGGCCGGGAACGTCTCCATTGCGCGGTGCGAGTCGAGTCCGAGCGAGTCGGTCGGTGCGGTTCGACCCGGGAACGAGTCGGTCGGAGCGGTCGGGCCGCCCGGACGAGTCGGTTGGCGAATTCGCATCGTACTCGCTCGCCCGGACGCGCGTACGAATCGGTCGGGAAATAGGGCTCCGAATCGGATCCGGTTAAGCCGAATCCGATTCGGAGCCCTTCCGGCCGAGATCGGAATTGGCCCCCAAGTAAGAAACGAAATCTGAAATGTAACTTAAAAAGTAATTTCAATAGTAACTGAAAAGTAATTTCAACTGTTTATGAACAAGTGACTTACCTGTAACCAAACCAATTGCATTCAACTGCATTCAATTGTATTCAACTGCATTATTCTTTCAAACTACTATTACTCTTACCTGTACCAGGCCTGGCTTGGTTCTAGAAATAAAATGCACCTAAATAATATTTTTATATAAAACAAATTGGTCAGAGTTCAGTCTTTGAGTTTTTGAAACCATTTATTGTCTGATTGTGTACAATGAATGCTTAACACTACCCTCTGATAAAGCCTTACTGCTTGCCCACACTACCACCACAAATAGAGAGTGAGGTATTATCTACTGTTACCCCTGCCTGCCTTTGGGTATCCTCTGGACTCTGTGCACACTATACTTTACTTTGGTATAGTATATACAGAGCCAGATTCCTAAACTGAACATCTTAGCACCCTCCTGACAAAAATATTTTTATTGATGGCATCCTTGAGGGTAACACTGATTACACCCACGGAACACTTCTCAGATCCATCGTATTGGAAGAAAACCTTACACACAGTAAGGGTTCTACCTTGGTGCTGATATTCATAAAAGACCACATATAAATCTCACAAAATAGTCCTCATCACCTCCAATTTGAAAAGATCCAGTAAATAATTTGGAACAATTGGAAGATGTGAGAAAACCACACACATCTACTCACATTCTCATTGTCCACCCACACCCGTGCATTCTGCTATCAACCCGCAACCAAGCAATAATTCATCCAGCTATGCAACCTCACCCAACCACCCTCTAATGTATGCACCCACAGCCATCCAACCATTCATTCATCCTTCTCTGCAACCACATACCCATCAAGCTAATCATTCTTCTAACTAACATCCACATGTATCTTCATGCACCCTCACTTGTTATCTGACCAGATGTTTTTCTGTACTATCTGTGTGGCCATCAAAACCTATCATACATCATCTTACTGCCATTATATCAAACAATCCTAAAAGAGGTTAGACCTGTTGCCTTAGCCAGTGCAAGTTTTGTTTATGTTTCAAAATTAATTTAACTTTTAAATACATGTTTTAGGCTAAGTCTAACAAAGTTTAATGTTTTGTTTTTTATCCTGACCTCCCCCCCAGCTTCTATATTGTGTCCAATTATTTGGCTATAATTTAACTATTTTAATTTATAAGTCAAAAATAGTTAATTCATTAATAAAGCCATTCAACAATTCAAAAATATCAGTTTTTTTCCACGAATTTGGCTTGTGCCAAGTTGGCTTTTCAAAACCTTACAGGGAGGCAGTTATCAAAAATCAAGGACAATTGTGCTATCTTTCATTGTGCTTTTTAATCTGAATAGTGTTAAATGATCTCTCAGCTAAGAAATATGGTTGTCTATTAACGGAATTTGAATACTTTGATATCTAAGCATTTATAAGGTGTTCCGTTCATCAGGGAAACTCCAGGTCAGTCAAAATCTACGGTTTATTTTCCATTTACTTTTGGCAATGTAATTAAACAAAATGTAACTTCTGTTTTTTTGTTTTGTTTTAAATTGAGATTTACCTTGTGAGTAATTATGAGAAAGAAAGACAGCAGTAACCTCATGGAGAAGTTGCTTTGAGCAGAATGCTCTATTAGAAAACCCTTTTGTCAATTGATATATGACCTGTCTATTAGTAATAACCACAGGTTAGGGCTAAGGTATAAGGTCAAACTGGACTATTTCCACTTGTGATCTATTACTCCATTCTCTGTATTACATTTGACAATAACTTTGATGATGATAGATATGCTGTAGCTTTTGTATGCTCTTACTTACCCCTGTGTGGTGTGCTGCAACACTTACCCACATGGATAGCAAGCTATGCATTGTAGAGTGTGTGGTTGGAAGGGATTGTATTTATTATGAGTGTATGTGGGAAGTGTTTATATGTTGTATATAATGACTACCGAGGTGCAGTTATTGTGTAATAATGGGAGGCAGCCCCTGGTGGTGTGATGAGTGAGGGTATGTGAGAGATAGACACACAAATTATAATTGTGATACAGACTTAAATACATAAGTAGCTACACAGTACCAGCCTAACTATAGATTCAGCTGATGCTATGTGGGTGTAGACCAAAAAAAGGGAATAACCAGAGAAGGCACAGTAACCTATATGGCAACATGCGCCAGGAAGCGATGGAGTCGGATGAGTAAAAGGATGCCAAATAGGGCAAGAATTGGAGTTAGTGACATGAGTAGTAGCCATGTTATTATATTTTTTAAAGGCAAGGATACTGCCTACTGCTGACCACATACACCCCATGAACTAGTAAGGAAGTGGCAGAGCAATGGTAGCTGGCGACCTGAGCATAAACTACAGTCTAAAAGGCCCAGATTCCACCTATTTCTGCTAGACTGCAGGAAGCTAAAATTTCTTAGCAGGGGTTTACGCCTGAGCTTCTCTCAAGCTCTTGGAGACAAAGATGGTAGCGCACCAGTGGGCCGAGCCTAGTCTCCTGACTCAGAACCCAGCCAGACTGGCACCTGCACATGCGAGGTTAAGAGATGTAGCACTTGTTAGGTCACGTCCCTTAGAACACAAGAACAAATCCACCTGCCTCTTTTTTTACTCTTCTGCCCTAATCTCCCCATGTAAACCCAATTCTTTTCTTAGATACCAGAGACTCTTTCTGTTTCTAGTATACATTATGAGGCATCCTCCTGACCTATAGTTTCCTCCCAGACAACCTCTGCCTTCATAATTAGTAGTTAATAACATTTCAGGGTAAAAAAGAGTGAGTGTAGTGAAAGGAGACTTACCCTGCTTCCTTTGCTTTGGTAAGGACAATAGCATGGCACAGATTCGGTAGTTTTCATTTTGTACACTCTTAGCCCAGTTCTTCTCTGACCTGTTAGCTTTGCGAAAAACACCTTTTACATATGTCCTCACAAAATAACTTTCCTTCTGATCTCCTCTGTCTTATTCCCTTCCCTCTCCCCCCTCCCCTTCGCATTGAGTCTGCTCTTCCTTTTAGAAAGGGGCGTTAGAGCTAAAGCAACAGTAGCCAACAAGTGTTGTTTCCTGTCCTGGAGAACTCCTAATTCCTGAACACTAGGTCTCATCCTTCTGACCCTTCCCATTGCGCAGATATAGACCACAATCTACCTTTATCGGCATTAGCAAATGAAAGTATGCAGAGTTCTGCCAGCCAGGAAATATCAAACTACCCCCTACCTTTTTATGATGCTGGTTATTTTAATTGTTATGTTAATTTAGTTTATAATGCGCATAAATCACCCAGAGAGAGGTATCTGGTCGCAAACAGGTTGCGGATAACGGACTTGTAAAGTTACAAATTAGAACAGTGCTGTTTTCAATAATTTCCTAAATTTGGCATGGTCAGTGCACATGCGACCATGCAATGGCAGTTCATTCCAGTAGGAAGGGGCATGGTAGAAAAAAGACCTGCCACCAGTTGTTCAAGACTTTCTGACCCGGGGAATAGTAAGTAAAGCCTTGTCACTGGATCATAAAGGTCTGACTGGACAATAATGTGTCAGTTTAGCAACTAGATAGTTAGGACCCTTCCCCCCCCCCCCTCAGAGATTTGTGGGTGAGGCAACAAATTTTAAAAATAACTATTTTTCGAACAAGCAGCCAATGAAATGAGCGTAGAAGAGGAGAGGAAGCAGCCCCAACTGGCTGGTTACAGATGAGGCAGGCCACTGTTTTCTGAACAACCTGCTACTGTCAGAGCAATGTTTCATTAGCCAAAGCCAATAAGGCATTAACGTAATCCATGCAGCTCATAACAAGAGCCTGCACCTATGTTTTCCTCGCAGAAAGCTGGAAAAAAGGAAAGACTCTTCTCAAAAGGCGCATCATATCAAAACAGGTGCCTGTAATAGCCAGAACTTGTTCTTTCATAGTAAGCGATTGATCTAGGCGGACTCCCAAGTTCTTAACTACCTGTTTAAGATTCAGAGCCATGCCTAGTTCAGGGGGCCACCAATCAGGGGCCCAAATCTGCTGGACCTTACCAAACAACATATTCTCCGTTTTGCCAGAGTTAAACTTCAGGCAGTTCTCCGACATCCAGGCTGCAGTAGCTGTAATTGTCTTGTTCTATCCTTACTGATTTCAGGACTTAAAATGAATGCAGTCTGAAGGTCTGCTGAACCCCCTTAAGAGTTTCTCACAAAAAGCTGCAAGAACCCTATCTTATGTCAACCAAGATGAGTGTATCCTCCAAAATTACAAGGATTCCTTCAAATAGGTAAATTACGATAAGAATTAAAGTTTTCCCAAAACATAATTAGAAATGAATATGTTCCATCAAGATTTTCACACTAAATTGCTTTATTTTTTCCGGCTTGTTTGTAGAAAGAAAGACACCTTCTAGCATGTATTTTTTAGTCCAAACAAGGATGGAGTTTTTGATCTTAAAGTATTGTTACAAACTATGCTTTGTTTATGATGAAAAGACTGAATTCAAAATTACCAACACGTGTTACGCCCTCTTTTGGGCATGCAAGCCAAGGGCCTTTTCAAGGCTGTTCTTATAGCTTGTTCAAGATTTATAAATGAGGACTTTTGGTCACTCTTTGGTATTAATACTACAAATAGGAATCTAGTTTCAAATTAGAATGCCCTTTTAGTATTAAGGTTCTGTGGTCCACGATGCCAAAGCTGCTTTGATTGACATTTTAATTAAAAGGAGCTGTTGTTGGCCCATCCTTCTACATGAGTGGAAGCTTTTCTCCTCAGTTGAAATCAAAGACTAATAAGGGTATTAACCCGTGGGCCCGAGTGTCAGGCCTTTAAACAGAACTTATCAAGAACCCTAACTTATGCCTTCTTGACATTCACACTTTTGACAGTGAGAGAAATGTTTAGATTGTAGTCAAAATAATAGTAATGTGCATTGTTAAAGATTATTCAGCTTGAAAACTTTAATTTGAATTTTCCGTTTTTTGTATATTTATACAGATCGCCTCAAAGGTGCAGGAGGTTCTAACATGAGGGATCGTGGTACCATCAAGCGGCTTAATATGTACCGTCAAAAGGAGCGAAGGTAAGTGTAGGAACTGATGTTTGTAATGAGATGCTTAATTTTTCGACTTTTCTCCATCCTGTCCCTTGTCACTACTCTGTTTTAAAAGGCATTTTGCGATGTTTCTTATCTGGCTTTTCTCATTATACATGGCATATTTAGCCTATTAAGATAGGTTGTGGCTGAAGTCTGGGGATTGTCAGCCTGACTTGTAATTTATTTATTTTGGCTTCTTTATTTTTTTTTGGCAACCTGTAAAACACCTTGTGGCTTAAAACAATTCTTGGGACCCATTCCCTGGTCATCTAGTGTTTCATTTTGTGTTGTACTTGCAATTATATTATGTTTTATATTCATGATAAGACAATTGAAGAGCACTTGCAAATGAATTGTGAATGTTGCTAGGATGGTGTCTGTCACGTGGCCTATATCAGTAGCCTCCTGATGTTCTGCGTGAGGATCTGAGTTGTGCTCTTGTTCTCCTTTCTTGTTGTCCTTTGTTGTGTATTCAAGTGAAAAGCAGTTGTAGGTTGGAAACATACTTGTTGGATGGTATATTAAGGATGGCTAATAGTGCATTAGCCTAATGTGGCCTATACGCAAAGCATTCTGGTGTCATGCATGCATGCATGCATGGCAGGGACCAAGTTGTTGTGAATAAGTAGCTGGATAAAAGCCTGTTTGCAGGTGAAAAGTGTGAGAATAGCCATGGTCTTGCATGTGACTGTGGATGCCTGTCATCTTGGAATGGTCTACATTATGTTTAAACCATATTAATTGTGGAACAGAGGAAAACTCCCTAGCTTTGGGGTCAGTCTTCCATCAGCTCTAGTATATACTCCCTGTAATCCACCCAGAGACAGCAATTAATGTGAAAGGACAATATTTAGCCTACAGTGATATATGTTCTGAAGAATAATCAATGAGTAGCAAAGAGCATCCTATCAGAATGGACATTATACAACCAAATTCTGATATCTGACACTTTAACGTTGAAAAATCCTCAAGCTAGTGGTGGTCTCCATAACTCCCTGTACAGTTTGTCGGAGACCTGTCTGTGTGTGCCATGCTCGACCCTTCCTTCGCATTAAAGTTCATCAACAAGGAGTCCAGGTACCACTTTTTATTCTTTTGCATCACTTAATTGTCAACAGTAAGGGGTCCAATTCCGGGCCTGTTCTACATTGCAACAGTTGGAGATGGTAAATATTGTCCAAATCTAATGATCTCTTTGAAGGAGCTTTGGATGAACGGTGATTGTGCCTTTCAATCTAGAAAGGACACAAAAGTTCATGCATTTGGCCATTGTGTTCCAGCACTCTCGTTTATATTCCATTTCGAACTCAGAATAGCCTGTGTGTTTTTGCAGTTTTGTTTTCACTTTAGCTCACATTCTCCGACAAGTATGGCTTAAAAACATGTCGGCTTGTACCTGTATCACTCCTCTCTCATCTGTCTCAACTCTCTGATGGTTCTGTATGATGACCAGAGCTTCCAGTTTTGATTGACTAAAATCTCTCTGTTCATTTTCAAACCTTTTCGGTTTGTAAGGGTGGTCATATTCAGAATCTTTAATTCAGATTTCCCTCTCACATTCTGTTGTAATCTAAGAAGATGTTAGTTCCTTACTTCCAGGAATCCCAGTCTGCACAGGTTTAGGGTTTTTCCAAAATTTTGAATATGGCTTCTTGTGTCCAGGTACTCTTGAGCGCCAGGCTCAGGAAGGGGAAAATTCAGATACTGCTGTTGCAAGATTTTCACTCCAAGAACAGCTGATTCATGGGGTTTCTGTCATTTGAATTCACATCTCTTGTTCCATATACATTCTTATTGGGTCTTAGATTAATTCAAATCATTCAACGTATGGCAATAATAAATTCAATTTTATAAAAATAACATTTTCATTGCACAGTACCATCCCTGTCTTCGTGAGATTGTTTTATAAAGGTGACAACCAGCCCAAAAATACATACAATTAAAAAACTGGTAACCACAGAGTCAGCTTACAGCTGCCTTGTCAGCAGTCTCCATGCATAATGCTGGTGTCCTCCAGATCTAGTATTTTTTTCCAGTTATAGTTTATTGAAAGTTTTGAAAACAATAGAGTAGACGTCAAGATAGTGACACCCTTGGTAGCTCTTCCAGTAACATTTCCTGTTTCAAGGCTCCCTTGATATCGTTCCCATCCCACCTCCTGCTCCTGGTAGTAAAATAACAGATATTACCACAATGTGCCATTAAGATTAGTGCTAGGCAAGAAGGGAAAAGGGGATATTGTTAGTTCCTTGACATATTTAGTGGTTAAAATCATGATGGTTAGCATTCAGGTCTTTCGAATCTTGTTATGGGTTTCACCATAATGCAGTCGCGGCCGGCATGACTCGTGGAGGGCGGGGGGTAATTTAAAAAAAAGAAAGAAACCTTACCTTCGCCTACTCGGTCCGGTCCCGCGTCGCGGCCCTCCGAGTCCCAGGAAGCAGGCAGCCCCCCTCTCCTCCCCCAAGCCAATCACAATGCTGCAATGGCTGCGTTTTGATTGGCTGGGACGCCGACCACACAGGCGTCAATGGAGAGGCCGTTTTCTCCATGTAGGCAGCCTACATGGAGAAACAGAGAGTGCATATGACTGGTTTAGTCGCCCTGGGGCCGACCAAAAAGTCAGCGCCCACAACAGTGGGCAAGCCACTCCTCCCCTTCCTTGCAGCAGGACCTCCCACTCGCCCGCCCCTATCCAAACCCTTCTGCTTTCTCGCAGTGCGAGAAGCAGAAACATAAAATGGTATTCATAATACCATTTTATGTTTCTGCTTCTCGTACTGCGAGAAAGCAGTGGGGTGACGCTCCTCCGCCCACATGGAGGAGCCGCCCCTGCCATAATGACAGTGCCCTCAGTGACATAGGGCATGAAACCAGCAATAAATCATGGCACAAGAGATAATTGAGCTCTGCCCACATTTTTTCAAATATGTCTGTCTTTTAGGCCAGATGTCAACATCTCCATTGCCGGGATAGACCTTATACGATTAGACCATTCAGTTATGTTAGTTGGAAGGAGAGCTGTCCTCCAATTTACTGCCATAGTTTGTGTAGCAGCCAATTACCTGTGACTAATTAAAGGCCGGTCATTATTTGCTACCTTTTGCAGTATCACAGTTGCAGGTATTGTAAATTTTCCCTTTTAAAGAAATAAATCTCTCAGCATGTGGTAGTCCTCCTCCCTACAATTCATAAAGTGGTCTCCCATCAGAGCCAGTGTAAAGGGTGATAGGCATTTGATTATCTTGGTGAGCAGGTCTACTGTTTCTTGCCAACCACTTTAGATCTCTGAGTGGTACTCCCATCAAAGAACTCTCAATAGATACTCAGTGCTTTTCAGTTTCACTTGCACAAGTCAGAGGAGTGTGGACATCCTAGTCTTGCAACAAAGCTCAAGGTGCCTGAATTGTCTACTAAGCACTCTGCACTTTGGACATGGCCGATTTCAGCCTCAACTGAAGCAGTTCCTTTCTGACTGTTCCTTAGACCTGGCGCAGGTATCTATCCTTACCTTGACCTTTGTTTCAAGACTGGGATGTTCAATACATTATAATATGAACACTGGTTTAAACTGCACAGACTGCATTACAGGGCAGCTTCCAATATAAGTGCATATATAAAATGCAATCCTTGCTATGGGAAAGCTAAAGACAAAGCTGGCAATACAGATGAAGCATGTGTTGGTTGAGTTACATTAATGCTTCAAATTAGTGTCCACAAGACACGCTTTAACAAATGAAGTGAGAACAATATAAAGGAAATAATATTTTATTTGAGCCGTCTTACTAATGTTACTGCTAATATAGAGGAACAAACACATATTATTTCACCATATGTGATTACTTTTGATATCACACACTCCTATATCGTGTACATTTGGAATATAAATATATAATATGGGAATAGAAGGCCTTAACATTCAGTGAGAGCGTATAGAGTATGACACAATAAGAGTTTAACAAAAAAGACAATAGGTGTAGAACTGGGTTTGTCTGGGCCCGGTGCTTTGGACTTTTCAGTTTTGTGTTTCAAAGTCTACTCTCAATTGATGTACTAAATGTTCATTTCTAAAGTTGGTTAGGTCCAGACCACAATATATTTCTACTACCTGCATTGCTTTTCTATATAGCCTAGGTTTCTTACCTCCTGGTACAAAAGAATCACATGCTGCTTGGAGCGATTGTATGTCTTATCTTTTAAAACATGAGTAGAGTATGGAAGAGATACAAAAATGCAGAATTATAATTATTTTAAGCATATCAACTCTGCCTCGTCAGGATATGAATAGAGGGATTCAGAGTTTTAAGTCATGCTTAATGTCTGCCAGCAGGGGAGGATAGTTAGCTTTACACTGTTCTTATACCATGGAGGTTATGTAGATACAAAAGTATTTATCTTTATTTTCTGTTTCATCAAAATGGTGATATCTAGGACAATTCATCTCTTATTGTGTGATTATTTCAGTGCCCATGATTATCTAGATTCAGCTTAATCCCCACTATGTCACCATAGCCCAATATCCAACATGAGTATTAAATTACCTGCAGGTAAATGGATTTTGTGTTGTATTATTTAAAATTGAATCCCTTCCACTCCTGCAATATTTTAGGATAAGTGATTCCACTGTCGATGCTAACACTAGCAGTGGGAGAGGGGACACCCTTGTCTCGGTAATAAAAAGGAGCCTGACCTCTTGCCACTGCTCAATCTAGCTGAGGGCATTGTGTAGCTAGCCAATATATATTTTTTTCATATTTGGGTCCAGACCCAATCTGCTGAGTACATAGCATGCGAAAAGCCTGATGCCCATAGTATGACCATGGGAATTTTCCATCTATTTGACTTTTCCAGCAATCAGGGAAACCGATGAATGTTGCTGAAACTTTGTCTCTGTTTTGTACACTGTGAACAGTCTGGGACAATCTAGAAAGGCATGTCGTTTTCAATCTGCGTTGCTAGGATCTATCATATACAATTAGGGGCTTGAAGCCCACTCATTGCTTACCATTCGTTGGCTTCCTTGTTACTCTTATTTGCTGCCTTCTGATTGGTCAGCGCATGCTGGCTACTTTTCTCTTCTTTGGGTTGAAGCATGGAGGAAGTACTGACTGTTTCAGATTCATTTCTGTCCTTCTGCTGATCGTGCTGTGATTGAGATACTATTTTTAGGTTGCAGCCTACCAGACAGCACAGCTGTCTGGTTTGCTAAACACATCTTGGGGACTTTCAGAAAGTTGACCTAGGAATGCAGTCTGCCCGTTGATTACTATTGGCTTTGTGGTTTGTAAGTCACATTTTCTGGCTTTCTATTTGCTGGTTTTATTTGCTTTAGGCTCTCCAGGTTCGATTTATCCCTCAAGGTTGCCTGTATTCTTCCACAAACTCGCTTTCTGAAATACAGGCCTTAAATCTTGTTCTTATTTTGTCACATATGCTGTGCATTCAAAGACAGAGGTCAAATGTCAAGCTGTGTCTTCCAGTTAGCTTGGTGTTTATTTTTCTTTCTCTGACTTCAAAGTTAGAGGATTTATGTAACAATCATGCTGGCTCTGGAGAAGTGCCCGAGGAAGGCTTTACGATGCTTTTTTATTTTTTCTAGCATGCATCAAAATTTTTATGTCTGTAAATGAACTGTGCGGACGATGAGATCAATACACTAGGTGAAGACATCTCCACACAGTGTTTTTTGCACATTATACGTTTTATCAGTAAAACGGTATGTGAGTGCAAATGTAATGGTCATTTCAATTGAAGATGTGTTGTCTTTAATGGCAGCACACTACCATACCATCCATACTCCACTTTACCCCACTCCACTCTACTCCTCTTCACCACTCCATGCCACTGCACTCTACTCTTCACCACCCAACACTATACCATTCCACTCTGCGTCACTGCACTCTTCTCTGCACCACTTTACTCTACGCCTCTCTACTGTACACCACTCCCCTTTATGCCAATGCATTCTACCCCACACTACTCTACTATACACTTCTGCACTCTTCGCCACCGCACTCTTCGCCCCTGCACTCTGCCACTGCTCTCTACACCTCTGCACTCAACCCTGCACTACTCCACTCTACCCTTCCTCACTCCACTCTACCCTGCCCCACTCGACTCTATGGCACTTCACTCTACTCCACTCTGCGCCACTCCACTCTGCGCCGCTCCACTCTACGCCATTACACTCTACACCAATGCAATCTACTCTGCACCACTCTACTCTATGTACTTTGTCACTGCACTCTACGCCAATGCACTCTATGCCAATCTACTCTGCACCACTGTACTTTACGTCAATTCATTCTAGGCCACTCTACTACACTTCCCTCTACGACACTCCAATATACTCCACTCTGTGATGCTCTACTCCATTAAACTGTGCTCCACTGACACTCTACTCCACTCTACAGCACTCTTCTGCACTCTATTGCATTCTATGACACTGCCCCACTCTATGATGCTCTACTCAAGTCCCTCTACACCTCTCCATGCCACTTTACTCCACACTATTCTATGGCATAGTACTCCATGCCAGTCCATTCTGACAATCTTCTCCGCTCTACCCCACTCTACTCTACTCCACACAACACCATCTACGCTACTACACCACTCCACTCGACTCTATGCCACTCAACTCTATGCCACTGTACTCCACTCTCCGGCACTCACCTCTCTGCTGTTCCACTCTCTCTCCACAACACTGTACGCTACTCAATGACACTCCACTCTCTCCTGTCCACGGCACTCAACTCTAATGTACGCCACTCCACACCACTCTATGCCACTCCATAACACTCCACTCTCCTCTACTCCACTTTTCGACACTCAACTCCACGCCACTCTCCTTTACCCCACTAACCTTTAGCCATGCTGAACAGCAGCCATTCTGGTGTACAGCATTGCTAAAACATATTGACAAAGTCAATAGCTCTTGCATAGGTGAGACCTATTGGCTTTGCCAATGCTTGATTTTCTTTTCTCTTGCTTCTTCCCTTCCCACATCCTATGTCGGTATTGCTCCTTACCCCTCTCATCCCCCGTTGTCTGTGTGGCTTCTTCCCACCTCCTTTTGTCTTTGTTGCTTCTTCCCCTCCCTCCCACCCCCCCCCTTTGACTATACTGCTTCTTCCCTCTTCACCTGTGTTGCTTCTTCCCCTCTCACTCCACCTTGTCCGTGTTTCCTCTTCCCCTCCCACACTCATCATTCCGTTGTCCGTGTTACCTATCCCCCACTAGGAAAAAAAGCGATATGATGCAACCAGCGCTGGCTGCTGCATCACTGTACCTATTTTTTTTATATAACATGTAGCCTTGCTGCACAGAAACCACGCACCTCTACACCAATGTCTAAAAGATATTGGTAAAGCCAATAGCTATTGCATAGGTAAGATCTATTGGCTTTGCCAGTACTTGTTTGATCACCTGTCTTTTGTCCGTGCCCACATCCTGTGTTGCACTGCCTTGGAGGCAATACATTTTCCCCTCATCACGGCTTTGAAAGCACCCACAAGTTGTTCCATATATTCTTCACCATTGCCATTCATGTTAAAATATTCCTGTGTTTATCTTTTCTAATGGTAGGCTGATGATACCGCATCAAATCTCCACATGCCTCTCTTTTAGATGTGAAGCACATACTTCTTTGAACGATTTAAAACAGACCCTCCCCCTCTTTTCCCCTCCCCCCCCCATTCAAAATCCCCAACGCCCCAGGAACAAAACATAGCAATACAATTGTAACCAACATGATGTGATCTCCAGTCTAGGACAGGGAGTAAAAACACCCTAAATGTAATAGGAATATCACAGTTGTCTGCTCCCCACATGGCCCATCAGTATAGCACACCAAATAATATGGAGCTCCACAATCACAAAGTATAGTAGTTCTGCATGGTGACATAGATAGACGTCTTCATCTGTATGTGACCTCATATACTCCGGGTGCCATTTTTCATCGTTTGGTTGAGTTCTTGGCATCTCTTTTCTGATCTCCTCTGGATGGGCACCATCGACCCCTTTGGTCTGTGTAAGTCATCCTTTTAATTTGTATCTTACATTTCACTGAATTATCTGCTAGGCCCAGAATAACCAGGCCCTCCTCTGGGAGGCTTATCACGTGAGAGTTTGAGTGTTGCTGGGCCAAAAGCAAAGGAGTATCCCTACGGGTGTTTCATTTGCTTGTCAAAATTATTTTGTGACCAAAATTAAATGTCTAATCGGATTGTTTAGTGAAAGTTTCCGGAACAGCTGTTTTTTTGCAGTTCTTGACGGTGAAACTCCTGGCCTACTTAACAGTTTATCTTTCATGTTAGAGGACAAACGTCTCCAACTATGTCCTTGGGCCACACTCCCTGTACTACACTGAGAGACCCACTCTGTGTGCACAGATTATACCAATGTCTTGGTCTCTGTCTAGGTGCATAAGATGGCTAAAAAGGTTCACGTTCTCTCGCATTTATTACTCTGATGCTGTCCCTCCTAGAACGGTCCTCCTTATTATCATTCTTGTCTCTTCTCCCAGTTTCGTGGAAGTGGAGAAGCCTGTTTGACGGTACCTACCATTGGACGTTCCAGTAGCTGCATTTTCATCTTTATATCTTTCTTTAATTAGACTACGCGAAGTGGTACAAATGACATGTGAGAAAGGAAGTCAAAGGCAGAACTAGATTGCTATGAATGTGGTCGATCCAGGTCTTATATTTCAACATACACATTCGCAGTGCAATGCCTTGTCTTTTCCTATCATGAATCACACAGCCAGACATTGTAATGAAACCTATAAAATAAGAGTGCTGGAGTTATCATGAATACATTTTTCGAATTTTTAAAGCTTTTTTGATCTCTTATTTCTAAAGGAATACTTTTCTGTGATGCTAGAAGTGACTCTGTGAGCCATAATTTTTTTTAGCTTATGACTAATTCAAATATTATTCACATTCAGAAATAATCGTGGGAAAGTGATCAGGCCTCTGCAGTATCAATCAACTGTTGCTCCTGGCACCGTGGCCAGAGTGGAGCCAAATATTAAATGGTTTGGTAAGTTGTGTTCTTTTCTTTCTTTATTATGGTCTGTTACGTAACTTGATATTTGCTCACTGATAATTATGTAGAATTTAATAAATAGTGATCAACAGATTGCATTATTGCTTTTAAGGAATTTATGGGATGTGACCCACTGGTATACGTTTGGTCTTTGATGCGCTCTTCATTTTTGTGTTGAAAATTGCTACCTCTTTAGAGAGAGTCCCTAAGAATTTAGCATTAAAATTATAATACAACAGACAAGTTGAACCAAAATCTGTGGTACTGTTGATACCCTGCATGGATAGGAAACTAAACAAAACAATCGATTCCGGAAGAGGGGGGAGGGGAAGTAGTGACTAACAATAAATGCATGGGTGCCAAAAGAAAACAAGCAGTGTAAACTCACGTCCAGCATATGCCATTGAGTGTTACTATGTAAGAGAGATGACTGGTTTTCTTTCAAAATTATCACAATCCTGTGACAAAGCAGCATAGAGAGCAGGTAGACAGTCGAGTTGCATCGTGAGAGCTGCATGCATTTGAATAAAGCTTGTGGTACTATTGTAGAAATCATTTCTCAGTGCTCACTTATTTATTGCTTTCGCTTCACCAGAAGGCCATATCATGGAAATCATCAGTAGTGGGGCAACCAAGATAATACAGTGTCTGCACCTGAAGACATGAAGGGAGAGGCACAAAGGATCAAAAAGTATTGCCTGAAAAATTGAGGGGCATGATATTGTAGGCTCTCAAATGCTGCTGGTATATTTGTACACTAAAGAGCAGGAGCTATTGGGGTTTAGTTCCAGACACTGGGTTGGCATCTTTAGAGCAACAAAAGAGAACATTTGTTCCCATGCAGCAAGGCTGATGTGGAAATGACTAGGGTGTTTTCAGGACCGTGCGAGTGAGCCTCTTATGAGCTATTGAATATTGTGCAGCAGTTAACAGAACTGTTGCATGCACCAGTTCTTCTTCAAAGTATTGTTGTGGTAGACCTTATAATAATTTGCTTAATTTTTCAAATGGGAAAGAGGCTGTTCTGATTGTCGTCAATGTGGACCCAACAGTATGCAAGTGCTAATTGTTTCTGTGAAATGTTCAATCATTATTGATATAACTATCGCTTGTTGAACAGGCAATACTCGTGTCATCAGGCAGTCCTCACTACAAAAATTCCAAGAGGAGATGGATGTAGTAATGAAGGACCCATATCGAGTTGTTATGAAGCAAACCAAGTTGCCAATGTCTCTCCTCCATGACCGAATTAAACCACACGTAAGTAGTTGTGTACTGTTCATGTCTAAACACCACATTGCACAGACACCCTTTGTTGAAATTCTATGCAGCTATATCAAGTAATGCATGCTTAGTGTAAGAAAGTAAATGACACACAATTGATGGACGGAATGCAGAACAAATCAAAACATTCACCCCCAGTCAGGAGATCTGTGTAAAATCCATCATTCTTTTGCTCACCATGCCACCCCAGTTTAGACCTGGCCATATGCAAATCAGTCTTGACCCTGTGCCTCATGGGAACAGTCCAGCCGGAACTGCCAAGCCAGGTCCTCCCTGGACCAGAAACAAGCATCCTAGGACCGGTTTCGGGGTTTCACCCCTCATCAGCCAGGATAGCTTGAATCCAGTGGCACAGTGAGCCCGGGACCCACGTCTGGGCATACCTGGCGCACTTAGGGCGAGAAAGCAAAAGACACACAATTGATGGACGAAATGCAGAACAAATCAAAACATTCACCCCCAGTCAGGAGATCTGGGTTAAATCCATCATTCTTTTGCTCACCATGCCACCCCAGTTTAGACCTGGCCATATGCAAATCAGTCTTGACCCTGTGCCTCATGGGAACAGTCCAGCCCGAACTGCCAAGCCAGGTCCCCCCTGGACCGGAAACAAGCATCCTAGGACCGGTTTCGGGGTTTCACGCTTCATCAGCCAGGATGTTTGCCTAGTGTAAGAAAGGGCCATCTTTTTGCATGGTTGCCCCCACTTTTTGCTGAATTGCTGATGTACTTTGACTGAGTGTGCCCTGGGCTCCTGCCAATCAGGTACCCAGGGCCTACGTTCTTTCCCTAAAACTGCATTAAAAACTAATCCCAATTGGCACTCTCTGACCACAGGTCAGCCCCTGGTAAATGGTACCACAGGTACCCAGGGTACTGTGACCAGAGAAGGCCTCTAAGGGCTGCAGCACTTATTGTGCCACCCTTAGAGGCCCTGTACCTTTACACACACACACACTTTGCAGGTTGCATGTTTTGGTGCAGAACAAAGAGAAGAGTCGACATGGCACACATCCCTGTGTGCCATGCCTACAACCCACTGCCCTGGCATAGATCAGCCACCCCTCTAGCTGGGTGCACTATACCAGTGGTGAGGGTACAGGTGCATGTGCCCTGTACCCCTACAGTGTCTAAATCAATTCTTAGACATTGTAAGTGCAGTAATGCCATTAAGAATACATGGTACCATAATGGCTTTACTGAAAACTTCTCAGCACATTAAACCCACACTGATGTCAGTGTGGGATTTAATGAAAAATGCACACAGAGGGCATCTTAGAGATGCCCCCTGAAAAATGACCTAACCCTAGTGTCCAGGCTGAGTGGCTGCTCCTCAGCTGCCACCACGCGACATGTTTCTGGACTACTGGGTCGAGAGCCTGCTGCTCTCGGGGGTCTGAAACAAAGCACATCCTGGGACGAGGTGCCAAGCCTCCCCCCCAGGATGGGCAGGGTCCACGAAGGGGAAGCTTCAAAGGCTTGCTGCCTTTTTGAGCTTCCCCAGACCTTTTGCTGCTTCAAGCAACTGGTCCCCACTGGTTCTGACCCCCAATTTGGGCGGGAGAACCGGCGGGAAAACCAAATGAGGAAGGGAGGTGTGCCCACCGCTGCCAACCCCACCCCTCAGGTGGGGGAGGCGAGGTTAAGCACAACTCTCAGACCCTGCCATCTTGCAGATGGGGGGACCCAGCCAACCAGAGTGAAGCATATGCCCCCCTCCCACTGGAGGGTGGCATAATAGGGGGTGTACCCACCCCAAGGACGGGACCCATTGGTCCCAACCTTTACTTACCTGTAACGCCCCTAAATCTAGTATTTAAAAGGGCACCTGTGAACCTTGCCTCCTCAGACAAACAACGAACAAGAAGAAAAAAAGAAGGACTGAACAGCCGTGCCGAAGCTAAGAAGCGGAGGACGCCCACTGACTTGGCCTAAGCCCTACTGGCCTGTCCCCATCTCGAACCTGCAGAAGCGAAACTCAGGTGTGTCCTGCAGCCAGAAACCTCTAGAACCCCGAGGACCTGCCCTGCCTTCCAAAGAAAATACTTGGTCTCCCGTGAACACCGGATTTGTTCACTCACAGACTCCAGCTCCGGCAAAATCCGCGAGTCTGCACTACTCTGCACCCGTCACCCACGGCCCGAGTTCAAGTGGCCCAACACCACGAGGAGGTCTCCCCGGCGATTCTGACCCGAGATCTGGTGATCTCTGACCTACCTCGAATCTCCCAGCGAAGCCTGCCGCTTCTTTCTGGAGACTCCCCGCGACCGGAGCTGGTAGGAGAAACCCAGCGCCTAAATACACCTCTGCACCCGAAGCCCCACGGCCTTGGGTGGCCCAACCGACGGTGTCCCAGCATCCCCAGGCATCCCAACTTACCTCTCCAACCGGTGGTCACCTCCAGAAGATCTTCGTCCCGAGCCTGCAGTCTTTGTTGAAACCGGAGAATCCCATTGCAATCAACAGGGCACCCGATGCCAAACCAGCACCCTGCACCCAGCTGCCCCTGCGCCGCTGTGGGTGCGCTTTGTGTGCTAAACAGGACCCTCCTTTGCCCTGAGCCTAACACCAGGAGCTTTGCTCCCACAACCCAGTGACCTGCTCGTAAGCATCCACAAACCGGAGGCCCCCTACCCCCCCATTGGATAACATTGGGCCTCAGCACTCTGCACCCGGCCGCCCTAGTGCCGCAAGGGTGTAACAAGAGTGCATTCTCTCCATAGGAATCCATTGAGTGTTTTTCTCTGACAAATATTTTGTGTGGAGTTGATGTGTATGGAAACCTGAAAAAATACCAATTGTGCAAAACTGATTGTACTTACCTTTTCTCGTGGAAATGTCCCAGTGTGATATCTAGGCAGTAGAGAAAGTAATCTTAAAGTAATCTAAAAGTAACTAAAAAGTAATCTGTTCAGTAATTTCAATACCTTGACTTACCTGTATTTCAAACAACTGCATTTTGAACTTGCATTCACTTGTAAACACTGCATAATATTTTGCAAAGCATTTATTTCACTTACCTGTGCCAGTCTTGGCTTGGCTCTAGAAATAAAATAACTTAATACTATTTTTGATACAAACAAAATTGGTCTGAGTTCAGTCTTTGAGTGTGTGACATCATTTGCTGATTGAGTGTGTACAACAAATGCTTAACACTACCCTCTGATGCAGCCTTACTGCTTGCCCACACTACCACAAATAGAGAGTAAGGTGCTATCTACTTTTACCTCTGCCTACCTTTGGGGTTCCACTGGACTCTGTGCACACTATACCTCATTTTGATATAGTATATACAGAGCCAGCTTCCTACATTGGTGGATCAGTGGTGGGATATACAACTTTGCATTTGTTAGACTAACTTGGTTACCACCTGATCACACAACAGAACTCTTAAATTGTCTTTAGAATTCTGTTTTTTCTATTGACAAATTTTTCCAAATTACTAAAAGTCTTGTTAGGGCCTTGGTTAAGTCCCTTTAGAATTTTAGAAAAATAAAAGTTCACTTTAGCTAGGGATAAGAGGGGTTATACCTTTTTTTTTTAACAATCTCTCTTAACAAGAACCCAGCTGTTAGTGAAGATAACCACAATGGCATAGAGGATCCCTTACCTCTACTTAGCTTTTAAGGAGTTAAGGTCTCTATGCAAAATTAAAAAATATAAGCATGGGGTCCCATCCCTCCACACAAAAGCTCCATGAGCTGTTGGCAGGGTATGCAAAGGACCATCCTTCTGAGAATGGTGAAGACCTCTCGGATGAGGAAGTAAAGGGAGGAGATGAGGATAACTACCAACCTCCTCCACTTCATAGGGAGAGAAGGGCCCGAGTGACGCTGACTCCAAGAATAAACCTCTCAGCACCTAGAGCCCACACAGGTGGATCAGGTACTACTGAGGACATTGAGGACAGCCTCAATGAGGAGGACAACCTTTTAGCAAGGTTGACCAAAAGATTAGATCTAGAGACCAGACTCCTGGCTCTGGAGAAAGAGAGATCAGAGATGGGCTTAGCTCCCATCAATGGTGGCAGCAATTTACTCAATAAGGATAAAGAGCAATCTTATGATCCTAAAATCCCCAAAGGGATTGTCCCTAAATATGAAGAGAGTGATGATATCACAAAATGGTTCACAGCCTTTGAGAGGGCCTGTGAAATGAGAAAAGTGAAGAAGTCACACTGGGGGCACTCCTTTGGGAACTGTTCTCTGGTAACTGAGGGACAGACTCCTGACCCTTACAGGGATAGATGCTGGGTCTTATGACCTCATGACGAGAACTCTGATTGAGGGCTTTGGACTCACAACTGAGGAATACAGAATTGGATTCAGGGGGCTCACAAAACCCAAAATCAATCCTGGATTGACTTCGTTGACTACTCAGTTAAGACACTAGATCGTTGGTTAACTGGACATAATGTGCATGATTTCAATGGACTTTACAATTTGTTTATGAAAGAACATATTTTAAGTAATTGCACTAATGAAAAGTTACATCAGCATTTGGTAGACCTAGGTCTAATTTCACCCCAAATATTGGGAAAGAAGGCGGACCACTGGGTCAAGACAAGGATGACAAAAACAACCACAGGGGGTGACCAAAAGAAAGGGGTTACAAAACCTCCCATGGGGAAGGTGGTGAGAATCCCCAAGATAAAAAGCCAGTGTCTTCAAAAGGACCCCAAAAACCTGCACAGTGGGATAGGACCCAAAACTCTTCCCAGTCCAATAATAGGTACAGAGGAAAGAACTTTGATCCTTTAAAGGCCTGGTGTAACAACTGTAAGAAGTTGGGACACTTAACTGGAGATGCTACTTGTCCTAACAGTAAGCCCCCTAATCCTCCTACAGCTACTACTGGTATAGCCAGTTTCCAGATGGGATCAGCAGTGTGCCCAGAGCAAATCGGTTTGCACACTGAAGCAGTAATAGTCACAGAAGGGGAAGTTGAGTTTGCCACTTTAGCTGTGTGGCCACCCAACTTAAAGAAGTATTTGCAATACCCTTGGATCAATGGGACTAGAATAGAAGCCCTGAGGGATACAGGTGCCAGTGTCACTATGGTGAGTGATACACTGGTTTCCCCAGAGCAATACCTGATTGGGAAAACCTACCCAGTCACCAATGCTGACAGTGTTACTACTAACCATGCAATGGCTATGGTGACATTGGGCGGGGGGGCTTGGGTTACCGGCCTGACACAGGTAGTGGTCTCTCCAAAGCTTCCAGCTGCATGTCTGCTTGGTAATGACCTGGAAACCTCAGCATGGGCTGAGGTAGAATTAAAAACCCATGCAGCAATGCTGGACATCCCTGAAATTGTGTGTGTGAAAACAAGAGCACAGAGCCAAAAGCAGAGTGAAAAAGAAGTGTTGGAGCCTGAAAGTAGGGCCCAACCTTCCATGAGGAAAGGTAGGAAGACTAGGAAACCAGTTTCTATACAGCAAAAGGATCAGGACCCCTCTCCTCAGGGAGAGGACTTGGAGCCCCCAGAGGGAACTGAGCCCATGGAGCTTGACCCTTACCAGGTTGAACTCTTAAGCCTAGGGGGACCCTCTAGGGAAGAGCTGTGCCTTGGACTGCAGGACTGTCCATCTCTTGAAAGCCTGATGCAGCAAGCTGCTACCCAGGAAAAGGGACATGTCAGTGGTACCCACAGTCTATTGGGAGGAGGGGCTACTGTACACTGAGGCCAGAGACCCCCAACCCTGGAGCCACTAGGAGATTGGTAGTGCCTCAGAAGTACAGGGAGTTCCTACTAATTTTAGCTCATGACATCCCCCTAGCTGGACATCTGGGCCAAACCAAAACCTGGGAAAGGCTAGTTAGCCACCTTTACTGGCCCCAGATGTCTCAACAAGTAAAGGAGTTTGTCAGCTCCTGTGTCACCTGTAAAGCCAGTGGCAAAACAGGTGGACACCCAAAGGCCCCCTTAATTCCACTACCAGTAGTTGGGGTTCCTTAGAAAGGGTAGGTGTAGGCATAGTGGGTCCACTTGAACCTCCCACAGCATCAGGAAACAAATTTATACTAGTGGTAGTGGATCATGCCACTAGGTATCCTGAGGCAATTCCCGTTAGGACTACTATAGCTCCTGCAGTAGCCAAGGCCATCATTGGTGTCTTCACCAGGGTAGGGTTTCCTAAGGAGGTGGTTTCATACAGAGGGTCAAACTTCATGTCTGCTTACCTAAAACACATGTGGAAAGAGTGTGGAGTGCAGTACAAGTTTACTACACCCTATCGCCCACAAACCAATGGTCTTGTTGAAAGGTTTAATAAGACATTGAAAGGCATGATTATGGGGCTCCCTGAAAAACTCAAAAGGATATGGGATGTCCTCTTACCATGCTTGATTTTCACCTACAGAGATCTGCCTCAGAAGGGAGTAGGGTTTTCCCCATTTGAACTTCTGTTTGGCCATCCTGTTAGGGGACCACTCTGTCTTGTAAAAGAGGGTTGGGAGAAGCCTCTTTAAGAACCCAAACAAGACATTGTGGACTATGTACTATGCCAAAGGTCCAGAATGGCAGAGTACATGGAAATAGCTTCCAAAAATCTTGAGGCCAGCCAGGAGCTTCAGAAGCACTGGTATGATCAAAAAGCTGCACTGGTAGAATTTCAGCCAGTGCAAAAGGTGTGGGTTTTGGAGCCAGTGGCACCAAGGGCTTTCCAGGACAGATGGAGTGGCCCTTACCGCATCTTAGAAAAGAAAAGTGAGGTCACCTACTTGGTTGACCTGGGCACAAGCAGGACACCCAAAAGGGTGATCCATGTGAACCGCCTTAAGCTTTTCAAGACAGGGCTTGCATCACCATGCTGATGGTGACTGATGAGGATCAGGAGACAGAGAGTGAACCTCTTCCTGACCTCCTCTCCTACAGCCCCAAAGATGGGTCAGTAGATGGAGTTGTCTTTTCAGACACCCTCACTGCACAACAGCAGACTGATTGCAAGCAAGTCTTGCAACAGTATGCTAAGCTCTTTTCCTTGACCCCTGGACAGACAAACTGATGTACCCATGATGTGGACACTGGTGACAGTGCACCTGTCAAGAACAAAATCTATCGACAGTCTGACCAAGTCAAAGAAAGCATCAGAGCTGAAGTCAGCAAGATGCTGGAGCTAGGGGTTATTGAACCCTCTGAGAGCCCCTGGGCCAGCCCAGTGGTTCTGATCCCCAAACCTCATCCCCATGGTGGAAAGAGAGAAATGAGGTTCTGTGTGGACTATATAGAGGGCTCAACTCTGTCAACAAGACAGACGCTCACCCTATCCCAAGAGCAGATGAGTTGATAGACAAATTGGGTGCAGCCAAATTTCTAAGTAACTTTGACTTAACTGCAGGGTACTGGCAGATTGGCATGGCACCAGGAGCAAAAGAAAAGACGGCATTCTCCACACCTGATGGGCATCATCAGTTTACTGTTATGCCCTTTGGTTTAAAGAATGCCCCTGCCACCTTCCAAAGGTTGGTGAATCAAGTCCTTGCTGGATTGGAATCCTTTAGTACCGCTTATCTGGATGATATTGCTGTCTTTAGTTCCACCTGGCAGGATCACCTGATCCACCATGGGAAGGTTTTAAAAGCCCTGCAAACTGCAGGCCTAACTATCAAGGGATCAAATTGCCAGATATGGCAGGGAACTGTGGTATACTTGGGCCACTGTGTTGGTGGAGGCCAAATGCAACCTTTACAGCCCAAGATCCAGGCCATCCTGGACTGGGCAGCTCCAACAACCCAGACCAAAGTCAGGGCATTCCTTGGCTTGACTGGGTACTGCAGGAGGTTTGTGAAGGGATATGGGTCCATTGTGACTCCCCTCACAGAACTTACCTCCAAGAAGATGCCCAAAAAGGTAAACTGGACAGTTAGCTGTCAAAAGGCTTTTGACACCCTGAAAGAGGCAATGTGCTCAGCACCAATTCTCAAGGCTCCAGACGATACCAACATTGTGCAGACTGATGCCTCTGAGCTAGGGATGGGAGCGGTCCTATCCTAGACCAATGATGAAGGCCAAGACCAACCTGTTGCTTTTATAAGCAGAAGGCTTCTCCCAGGGAGCAGCGTTGGAGTACCATTGAGAGGGAGGCCTTTGCTGTGGTTTGGTCCCTGAAGAAGCTGAGACCATACTTGTTTGGTACTCACTTCCTAGTTCAAACTGACCGCAGACCTCTCAAATGGGTAATGCAGATGAAAGGTGAAAATCCTAAACTTGAGGTGGTCCATCTCCCTACAGGGAATGGACTTTATAGTGGAACACAGACCTGGGACTGCCCAGGCTAATGCAGATGGACTTTCCAGTTTCTTCCACTTAGACAATGAAGACTCTCTAGGTAAAGGATTGTCTCATCCTCTTTTGTTTGGGGGGGTTGTGTAAGAAAGTGCCCTCTTTTTGCATGGTTGCCCCCACTTTTTGCTGAATTGCTGATGTACTTTGACTGAGTGGGCCCTGGGCTCCTGCCAAACAGGTACCCTGGGTCTATGTTCTTTCCCTAAAACTGCATTGAAAACAAAACCCAATTGGCACTCTCTGGCCACAGGTCAGCCCCTGGTAAATGGTACCACAGGTAGCAAGGGCACTGTGACCAGAGAAGGCCTCTAAGGGCTGCAGCACTCATTGTGCCACCCTTAGAGGCCCTGTACCTTTGAGCACACACACTGCCTTTGCAGGCTGCGTGTTTTGGTGCAGAACAAAGTGAAGAGTCGACATGGCACACATCCCTGTGTGCCATGCCTACAACCCACTGCCCTGGCATAGATCAGCCACCCCTCTAGCTGGGTGCACTATACCAGTGGTGAGGGTACAGGTGCATGAGCCCTGTACCCCTACAGTGTCTAAGCCAATTCTTAGACATTGTAAGTGCAGTAATGCCATTAAGAGTATATGGTGCTGGGAGTTTGTCATTACGAACTCCACAGTACCATAATAGCTTTATTGAAAACTGAGAAGTTTGGTATCAAACTTCTCAGCACATTAAACCCACACTGATGTCAGTGTGGGATTTAATGCAAAATGCACACAGAGGGCATCTTAGAGATGCCCCCTGAAAAATGACCTAACAGTAGTGTCCAGGCGGAGTGGCTGCTCCCCCGCTGCCACCACCAGACATGTTTCTGGACCCCTGGATCGAGAGCCTCCTGCTCAATGCACATCCTGGGACGAGGTGCCAAGCCTCCTCCTCCAGGATGGGCAGGGTCCACGAAGGGGAAGCTTCAAAGGCTTGCCGCCTTTGTGAGCTTCCCCAGACCTTTTGCTGCTTCCAGCAACTGGTCCCCACCGGTTCTGACCCCCACTTTTGGCAGAAAAACCACGGTAGGAAGTGAGGTGTGCCCACCTTTGCCAACCCCACCCCTCAGGTGGGGGAGGTGAGGTGATGCACAACTCTGTCCCCGCCATCTTGCAGATGGGGGGACCCAGCCAACCAGAGTGAGGCATATGCCTCCCTCCCAATGGAGGATGGCATAATAGGGGGTGTACCCACCCCAAGGAAGGGACCCGTGGATCCCCACCTTAACTTACCTGTAACGCCCCTAAATCTAGTATTTAGGGGCACCCCTGAACCTTGCCTCCTCAGACAAACAACGACCACGAAGAAAAGAAGCAGGACTGAACAGCCGTGCCGAAGCTAAGAAGAGGAGGACGCCCACTGACTTGGCCCCAGCCCTACCGTCCTGACCCCACCTCGAACCTGCAGAAGAGAAACTCCGGTGTGTCCTGCAGCCAGCAACCTCATGATCCCTTAGGACCTGCCCTGCCTTCCAAAGAAAAGACTTTGTGTCCCTGTGAACACCGGATTTATTCACCTACAGACTCCAGCTCCGGCAAAATCCGCGAGTCTGCACCCGTCGCCCAAGGCCCGAGTTCGAGTGGCCCAACAGCACAATGAGGTCTCCCCGGCGATTCTGATCCGAGATCTGGAGATCTCTGACCTGCCTCGAATCCCCCAGCGAAGCCTGCAGACTCTTTCTGGAGACTTCCCCCCGACCGCATATTGAGCTGTTAAGAGAAACCCGACGCCTAAAGACACCCCTGCACCCGAAGCCCCACAGCCTTGGGTGTCCCAACCGACGGTGTCCCAGCATCCCCAGGCATCCCAACTTACCTCACCAACCGGTGGTCACCTCCAGAACATCTTCATCCGCGGTCCTTCAGTCTTTGTTGAAACCGGAGAATCCCCATTGCAATCAACAGGGCACCCGACGCCAAACCAGCACCCTGCACCCAGCCGCCTCTGCGGGTGCGCTTTTTGTGCTAAACGGGGATCCTCCTTTGCCCTGAGCCTAAAACCAAGAGCTTTCTTCCCACAACCTAGTGGCCTGCTCGTAAGCAGCCACCAACCGGAGGCCCCCTATTCCCCTATTGGATAGCACTGGGCCGCAGCACTCTGCACCCGGCTACCCTAGTGCCGCTGAGGGTGTAACGACAGTGCATCCTTGACCCTGTGGGAACCCTTGTTCTAACCCCAGAAACTCAACCCCAAAGACCGAGTACTTACCTGGTAACCGATAACTTCATTTCTCTCCATAGGAATCCATTGACTGTTTTTCTCTGAAAAATGTTCTAAGTGTGGAGTTGATTTGTATGGAAACCTGAAAAATACCAATTGTGTAAAACTGATTATACTTACCTTTTCTCTAGGAAATGTCCCAGTGTGATATCTAGGCATATCACACTGAGTAGAAAAAGTAATCTAAAAGTAACTAAAAAGTAATCTGTACAGTAATTTCAATACCTTGACTTACCTTTATTTAAATCAACTGCATTTTGAACTTGCATTCACTTGTAAACACTGCATAATATTTTGCAAAGCATTTATTTCACACACCTGCGCCAGGCTTGGCTTGGCTCTAGAAATAAAATAACTTAATACTATTTTTGATACAAACAAAATTGGTCTGAGTTCAGTGTTTGAGTGTGTGACATTATTTGCTGATTGAGTGTGTACAACAAATGCTTAACACTACCCTTTGATACAGCCTTACTGCTTGCCCACACTACCACAAATAGAGAGTAAGGTGCTATCTACTTTTACCTCTGCCTACCTTTGGGGTTCCAATGGACTCTGTGCACACTATACCTCATTTTGGTATAGTATATACAGAGCCAGCTTCCTACACTTAGCCACTGAAATCATGGATTGTAGTTTGTAAGAACAATTATGTTGACTTTGCAGACAAGAAACTAAATTAGTTAATTTTAAATTCCCATCTGTGCTTCTCCTCATTGCCTCCCCACATCCTCCATGTTTCTTTCCCACAACCCCAATGTTGTTTCCCCACCTCTACCGCCCTCTCGCCTGTTGCTTTGACATCACCTTTACCCTTCTCCCCCCCACCCTGTGTCGCTTTGGCATCCTTTCTCCCTCTTCCGTGTTGCTTCCTTCCCCCCTTCCTTCCAGTCTCCCACTTGCATTAAAGCAACAAAAAAAAATGCTTTTGCTTGCTGTATTCAGATATGGAGTTGAAGCTCAGCCCATTTTTAATTGGCTCCTGTTACTGTCCATTCTAAAAGGTTGCTTTTGATTCGTGAATAGGCTTATAAGTCCTTCCTGAGTACCGCCTTTTACGCTTTTGTAACCTTCCATGAGGACTGGCCCTTTTACTTGTGTTGTTCCTCAATATGTTTAATTTACAGTCTTTGAGCATTATTTTCTTAAATGAGTTTCTCCTACCTGCTGTTGCAGGCACACTTCTCGCTTCCCAGCTAACACTCCGCATTTCTTTCCTACTCATCAGAGGCGCCTGTTCTGTTCCGTGCACTTTACTCTTGTCCCCCACCTTGCTTGTTTTTTCATAATTATAATTGTGAGCATACGTTGTCAGCGCTGTGCCCGTTTCGGAAGTGCTGCGCTTGTTTTGCTTAAATTGTTGTGTATTTCCCAGCTCCCCCGTCCCACTTTCTCTGCTCTCCCTCCCAATCAGTCAGTAGGCTCCAGCCTGGCCTGCCTCACAGCAGAGCAGAGGAGCCAGGCGGATGGAGACAGAGGGTTGTGCTGCAGCCCACCTCAGAGCAGGGGCACTGCTGTCGGTGCCTACTCCTCGCAGCACAACCCTCCCTCTCCGCGAGTATGTGCACCCGTTTTACGAGCGCCACGCTGGTTTTGCTTTCATTGTTCTGTCTTTTCCCCCGCTGCTCCACCGCACTCTCTCTCTCTGCTCTCCCTCCCGCTCCCTTCCAATCAGTCACGGGGCTCCAGCCTGCTCCTGCCTCACAGCAGAGCCAGGGAAACGGAAATGGAGGGCTGAGCTGTAGTTAATCTAGAGTTGCCAATGTTTGCTTAGTACACTGTTGTAGCAAAACATCTTTAGAAGCTCATCCAGTTGTAGTGTTTTTATTTTTGTTCATTGTATGCTGCTTTGCTTAGTAATTCGAGCAGCATTATTAATTTATACCATCTCATTGTTTGTGTTCCACTATTTTCCTTACTTTTTATTTTACAAATTAGATTTTCTTTCACCAACTGTGGAGCCAAATGACACTCCTGTAGGTAGGTTGCGCCGCGTGATATTTGCATTTTCCTTTCCACTAGAGTTAGCGTTCTTCGAATGTGTGTGTTCTGAGATTGCTGTGAAATGCAACAAAACTATCCTGTAATGGTTATCCTCTGCATTTGAACGCTCGCTTACTCGCAAACTAATTTTATTCAGAATGTATGCTCATGCAACCGCCTGGCAGGATATTAACCTTTTTCAGTGAATATGTTCTGCGCGTAGATGTTTCGATCCTGGAAATAAGAGCAGAGTGGATCAGGAAAGCTTTTGCATACTGAATATGGGTGTCAGGTTGCACAATTTAGACTCTGCGATACTGATCAGCTCTGCCAGTGCTTTTACGTCATTTCCTACTACTACCAAATGTTTGTCTTCACTAAAGCATTTTCCCCTTTTAGACTTTTACGTAATCCATGTTTTTTCCAAAGCCTTTTGGCTCAAAGTGCGATGGGAATCAGCATATTACTGACAAAATATCAGTCACTGTATGAGGTGTTTTGGCCTCAATGCCAGTGCTCCGCCTTGTGGTGTCTGTTGAAGCCTGTTAGCCAAACAGTGAGAGAATGGGCATAGATGCACTTCATTCCCCCTTCTGGTTTCAAGGCACTTGCTGTTGGTAAGAACCTCTCTAATTACATTTCTCTCCAGAGCCTGTGACTTCTTGTTACTTCTCACCCACCGGACAGCTCAAGATGTCTTTTTGCAAAAAGATCTATTTTCAGCTTAGAGTGGGCTAAGCGACTGCCCATTGCTTGCCATTGGTTTGATTTATTGTCACTCTCTTTTACTTGTTTCTTATTCATTAGCTTATGTGGGCTTTATTTTCTCTTCTTGTGTTTGTCACTTCTCTGGAGCATAGCCACATTACTTGCTTCCTTCCAATGCTAACTTTTCAGGCACTACCTTTTTTTCCTTTTGGTTAAGTACTCCACAAACATAAACATGATTTCCAGCTGTCTCCCTCTTGTACTTGTCTTCCCCCCTCCGCCATGCTCTGTGTTGCTATCTCTTACACGTGTGCTTATCCCCAGCCCCATCCATGGTGTGTTTGCCCTTGTGTACTTCTCCCCCATTTTACTTTCTCAGCGTGTGCTTCCCCCACCATAAGCTCCACATTGTTGGCTTGCTCACCAGTTTGCTTTTCGATCCCCCACACTTTACTTTTCTCTCTCTCTGTGTTGTTTGATTCCTCCCACCTGCGCCCTCCATGTTGCCTCCCTCCACCTGCTTTAAAAAAATCCTTTAGCACGTTTTTTCTTTTTATTTACAGATATAACTCAAATCAGTAAACCAGCATTCGCAATGCAAAAGATCTCGCATTTGCGAGAGTTTGAGCTATTGGCATTGTAAATGACAAGGCCTTTTTTTTTTTTTGTCTTCTTTTTTTTTTTTACGGAGTTTTATATAGCGCGAACTTGACCCGAATCAGGTATCAGAGCGCTTTACGTAGCACCAGTTGCGTTACATGAGGACACATTCATTTTTGTTAGGCACGGGGAGATTAAGTGATTTGCCCAGAATCACAGGATGTTCAGCGTCCTTGCCGAGACTCGAACCCAGTTCCCCAGGTTCGAGGTCGACCGCCCTAGCCGTTAGGCCAACCCCTCTCCCTTTTATTTGTGTGTTCTGAAAACCTGCAAGCGGTGCATAAACACGCACTTTGTACTTGCTTACGAGAAGCAAGGCTGGCAGTAAAGAGGCGCAGTTCAATTTAGGAAAGCTCAACCTTCCCATTAAAATGTAGATTTCTTATATGTGTTTGTGAATTAAATAAAATATTTCATCTTTTGCATCTTTTTTGATTTTGATGAATGCTTGTTTTTGTATTTTTAATGTATTGTTTTGTAGTTCGAATTATCGAAAATTCTTAGGTCGGGAATCCTGGATTCCAATAATGGATTCGTTGGGGGTCCTTGGGTCCCAGTAATGATTAATTCGGGGTCCACATAAGTCAAAAGGTTAAAAACCACTTCAAAACCCTCTGTAGTGGTTTGGCCACCAAAAAGGCTGGTGAAGATCTATCGCCCTCCTATTTGCACTATGTCGCAGAGCATGGGCTGACAACAATCTGATTTTAACAGTTCCTGTGCAAGTGAAATCTCTGCTCTCTGTGTCACACGAGCAGAGTTGTTAAAAGTCCCTTGCAGCAGGTTTTTCCATCTGGTGATGAAGTAGCAGGTGTTGGCAGTGAAGACTCTGCAACGCTTGAAGCCTTTTCTGTGCAATCGAATACGTTCTACTGCAGATTAAATAGTTTTAAATCATTAAATGTTTTCAGTTAGTCTCTCTTACACCATTTTATGAACTCTTGCGAAAAACATGTCTTGCGCAACACAAATAGCATGGGAAAATATCAAGCTTAATAGTTAAATGTGATGAAATATATTGTTCCCACTGAAATCATAAAATGTTTCGACACAAATTATCTTCTTTTAAAATGTAGAATTTTAGGCTGCCTCTCTTCTGAGCTACCTATTTCTTAAGAGATTGATGGAGTAGAGTTTGTTTCATGACCTGACTTCTTGAGAGAACATTGGGCGTGTCCAGCTGTGGGTGCTCTATCAGCTTTCATGTGGGTTCAAAACTTCCAGGTCTTGTTAAGAATCTAACGCACGCCACCTTCTCACTCCATGTACAGGTTTCACATCTCATATTTCATATGGTTTTTTTTCAACATAAGCTTTTATTGTGGGTTGTCAGCCAGATGTTTTTCATGTAAAGGACATTCCTTCCATGTGTGTTCAATAGGAATGTTACCTAAATTAGGGAAAACGTTATCTGGATATGAAAGGCATTTACACAATTTACTGCTGCCCTAGGCGTGCAGAGGAAACTACTGCCAAGAAAAGCACACAGATAACACATCCTCTAACTATAGCACCGTCGCTCTTCATCAAAATCCTCAAATTTGGCACAGTTCAGCATTTCGTTTAGGAAAGTGTTTGCAAAGATGAAATAACTTTTTCCGTCATATTTCTCTTTTTAGAATGTATCTGTGTCCTCTCCAAGTCCGAAATCTGGCAAAAAGAAGGCCACTATTTTTGTCATGTTTTTTTATATCTCTGCTGTCCTTTTGTATTTTTGGGCCGGTTGTGTCCCCAGACAGGATATGTTTTTTCTTATGTGCTTTGAAAGTAAATTGTATACTTTGGTTGACTAGTAGGCAGTGTTGCCGGCGCACTTTTCTGATGAGGAACCAACAAACACACATGGACTCTTTAGGTCCTGTTGAGCAGGTTATGTTCATGCTTCCGTTTGGGACAACATAGCATCTTATCAGTTTAAAGAAACACGTGTAATAAATAGCCAAGTGTACATTTATTAAAACCTGTAAAAATATAAAGCTAGCATACATGACTAGCCAGAGTCTCTCACAACAGAAATAACGGGTCATTCATTCCTCAAACTTTAGGTGGTGTTGTATGGAGGAGTTTGAACATTTTTGTATGCACTACTGTTCTGTACTAAACTAGAAGGAAAAGCCACAGAGATGTCCGTAGGTCAGAAAGAGAAGGAAGTGCTTGAAAAATGCAAGATTGGCATCTGCCCCATAGAGCAACACCTGTAACACAAATCTACTGCAATCGTCATGTTTTTCAGCTGGGAGAGAGGATAATCATGCCCCTGAACTTTGTTTTTCTGCTTTCTATTCTAATTGGGTGTACAATAATTTCCAACTTTCCTAAGTTGGGGATAAAATACATCTTTGTGAACTAAAATGAAATTCAGCCATTAACTTTATATTCACTCAGTCCCTTTGGTTATTTTTAGAACTCTAAAGTGCATATACTGGACACCGAAACATTTGAAACAACGTTTGGCCCGAAAGCACAAAGAAAGCGCCCCAGCCTCTCCGTGTGTGATGTTCAAGAGCTTCTAAAGACAGCCGAAACATCAGCGGATAACTACAGTCAAGAAAAAGATCGCGATCTGGTTGTAGAAGATACTGGTGTCAGGTAAAAAGATGGTTTTCTCCAGCATGACCTGATATTTGTTTCAGTTTTTAACCCCTTAACTGCTGGGGCTAATACCCCCCAACCTCCGCCGCACTTCACCACCTTCTCCAGGGCTGAGCCCTTTTTTGGCTATTTGGGATTGTTTGCACTTGGGCTCCATAACTTTTTTCCACACAAGGTATCCATGCCAAATTTGTGGTCCTTTTCCCCCCCCCAACATCCTGGGGATTTTGAAAGTACCCAGGGTTTGTGGATTTTCCTGCAGGGGACTGATAAAATAGGCAAAATATAGCTAAACTTTGAGTTATTTAGGAGAAATATGAAAAAAGTGCTCTGGATAAAAGTGTCTGTTTTTCCCCCTAAAAATGTCATCAATGAACAGTTTGCTATGCTAAAGTCACCATCTTCCCAGCTTTCAAGAACATGCTGAGCTAAATATAAGAAACATATTTACCACAATCTTGGCATTTTTCAAAGAAGTCCCCCATTTTTCCTATTATTTGTGCTCTCAACCGACTTCCAGTTTGTGGTAGAAACCAATGTGAAACCTATGGGTGATCCAGAAAAGATATAGATTTCTGAAGAGTCAACAACATTTATTTAGCATGTGGTCATATGTGTAGATCCCTCAAGGATTTCCCAAAGAAACTAACTGTTGAAATAAAGACATTTTAAAAATGAGTAGGAAAAAACGGCCATTTGTGACAATGTTTTCATATATAACTTTTTGTCACAATGGCCGATTTTCAAAAGCAGTATACTATTTAATTTTCTATGCACTTCCGAATGCGGGTATATATAGGGTTTGTAGGTTTTCTGAGAACCGAAGGTTCCCAAAGCCAACAACTGAGCTGCACCGTAGAAGGGTTTTTCATTGTGTACTGAGTATAGACCCCATTCATATGTAGAGTGTAAAATGGGTATCAAGGAATCCTAAGTATTTCTGAAATGGGCACAAGATATAAAGTTTAGGAGCAGTGGTTATTTCTACATCCCTGAATTTGTGGATACCCATACTAGCATATGATTTAGAGGGTATTTTTCAAAATGTCTTCTTTCTTACACACTGGCATACATTTGGAAGGCACAAACGCAGCAAAATCCAATTGGTTATAACAAATGTTCTGCTATTCTATGCTCCCTCATGTCTGCCGATATAAATGGTACCTCGCTTGTGTGGGCAGACCTAGTGTCCACAACAGATAACGGCCCAAAATGCAACATGCATACATCACATTTTTCTACTCAAAACTGATCCTTTCTATGCATAGTGGGTAGATGTGGATTTTTGGCCCTAGCTTTGCCCGCACCTAGGGAAACCTAGCAAACTTGCACATTTTTTAAAACTACAAACCTGGGGAAATCCAGGGTGGGGTGACTTGTGTGGCATCACCAGGTTTAGTTTTTTACCCAGAATCCCTTGCAAACCTCAAACTTTGACTGAAAAAACACATTATCTTCACATTTCTGTGATGAAAAGTTCTGGAATCTGCAAGGAGCCACAAACTTCCTTCCAACCAGCATTTCCCCACGTCTTTCAATAAAAGTGGTACCTCACTTGTTTGTGTAGGCCTACAGCCCACCACAGGAAACGGCCCAAAACGCAACATGGATACATGAAATTTTTCCACTCAGTACCGACACTTGTTTTTTACAAAGTTAGTAGCTGTGGATTTTGGGCACTAGCTCAGCCAGCACCTAGGGAAACCTAGCGAGCTTGCACATTTTTGAAGACTCGACACTTTGGGTAATCCAAGGTGGGGTGACTTTGGTATCTCTCACTAGGCAATTTTACCAAGAATCCCTTGCAAATGTCCAACTTTGGTAGAAAACACATTTTCCCCACGTTTCTGTGATGGAAAGTTCTGGAATCCGCAGGAAGCTACATATTTCCTACCACTCTTCCCACTTGTCCCGAGACAAGAAATGTACCCCACTTGTGTGGGTGAGCCACGAGACCACAACACATAAAGGCCCTAAAGAGCTACATTGAGAAATAAGCAGTCGGGGAAGCTGCAGTATTTGGGGCCCTGCTGTGGTGCCACCCATGCAAACCTACATACTACAGATATTTTTTTAAACTAGACAACAAGGGGATTCCAGGGTGGTGTGTCTTGCATGGATCCCATGAGGTGTTCTTAACCCACAATGCCATGCAAACCTCAAAGCCTGAAATCACATTTTACTTACATTTCTTTGAATGAAAATGAATTCGCAGGAATCCTACCACAAAGCATTACCCTACTTGTAACGATAAAAAACACATCAAACCAAGGTCAATGGGAACCCTTGCGAGGGGGACTCCATTGACCACGGTTTGATCCGTTCCGGACGCGGGCAATAGTCCCAGCCACACAAGCGGTGCTGCGTTTTTATTGGCACAGTTGGTGTAGATTTTCCGAGGTGGCTGCCTACCCATGCCCAACAAGTTTAGTCATTCGTCATTACAAGTCGGACGATATTGGGAGTTAGCCACGCTCTCCTGGCCAAATATGTGAAAACAACACCCAAAGGAATCAGATATCCTCTTGTTTGCCATTGGGATGGGATTTCTTAGTCTGCAGGGGAGCAGAAAGACTGTTGAGGCTTTAGGGGTGAGGGTGGGGTGGTTGTTAGAATGGCTTGAGCCACCCCATTATTTTATTAAAATAAAATATATAGTCCTGCTGTACAGTGGGCTTTCTGGCCACTTGGGGCAAATTGGGGCACACCTCCTGTCTGGCCCGGGTGGGGCAAAAAGACTGGTTTGTTCCTTTTTTGGGGATGAGGGTGTGGCCAATGCCAGAGTGCAACACCCATACCACTTTCTTTTACCACAAAGGCAAAATCCCTGGTGTCAGGTGGACTCGCAATTCCCCCCCAAAAAGGGGTATTTGGGGCAATCTCCCCAAGTGTGACAAACCTCCTACCTGGGGCAGAAAGACACTATTGCCAGACTGTCCAGATAGCACTAACTTTTAAACCATCATTTTAAAAAACAAAACGCTAAACAGATTTACACCAAATCCCAAAAAGCACACTTTCTGCATAAAGGTCTAGCTTTCTGCCAAATTTGATGTAATTCTGTTCAGCCGTTATTTCTAAGACTCTGTCTATAATTCCTGTAGGAAATTGGATGGGGAAACACGTTTTAGGAGATTCCCTTTTTCTCTGCCCCTGATCATCCTGAAACTTTCCAGGAAGTTGCTGAGGTGGATGAAATGTTTTTCGGGAATGTTTTGTGAAGATTGGTCAAACGGCACCAAGTTATAGCGAGAACAAAAACGCTCTTCTGTGGAAAGTCTGAACTAACACTAATTACAAAGTGGCGACCGCCACTGAGTGTGTATATATATATATATATATTCAATACAATGAGCACTCGAGAGGACGAAATTAATAAATGAAAAATAATGTTGAAACGCAGAACCCACTGAGGGTAACAATTGGAAGAGGCACAGCAAAGCCTACTAAGGCAACAAGGGAACTACTTATCCCAGCATGCAATACAAATGTTACTCACCTGTTGGTTACTGAAACATGAAATAAAGACATGCTGATTGAAGTGCATCTTCTGTTTTCCTGCGCTCTGACATTGCTGCCTGTGAACAAGGAGCCCAGAGCTCCGAAACGCGTAAGGCTTTTAAATTATTCCAAAGGAAAGCGAATCCTGTTGCCTTCACTAATCCCGAGCAGTGTTCCTCTTCGAAACCGAGCACTCTCGAGTGCTCATTGTATTGAATATATATATATATATATATATCTCAATCACTGGTGTCAGACTTTTACATGAAAGCACCAAGTGCAACATTGTAACTGTATCATGTTGAGAATTTGGTTGTGTAGGCATCATAACTTGGTCTGCTGGACAGTTGTGTTAATTAAACTGCAGACTGCATGCCTAGGAAGTTTGCAATAATCTAAGCAAACACTTTGCCTTTTTGTTGGCAGTTCTTCCAGTATTGGTAGTGATTACAACGTGTTTGACTAGCTGACAGTGGGTTGAAGTCCATACCCTACAAACAGAGAACCTGAGAGCAAAACGTACTTGCTTCCGAATTAGCTTCCTCATTTTCATGCCTAATGAGACCAATCATTGTCATGAAACCATTATGCATAAGACTCCATTTTTGTGGGCTGTTTCAAGAGGTCACTTACTGATTAAGCATGATGCATCTAATATGTTTTTGTGGTACAATATGCACACTGGAAAGCCTTGTAGGGAAACATGCTTGGCTGTGTAGAGCTTTAATTTCCGTTGCTCAAAGTACCGCCCGTGTTATAGCACACAGTTTGCAGCAAAATTATCTAAATTATAAGGTAATTGTATAACAAACTTGTGGAAATTCATATTATTGGTATGTTAAATTGTGTGAATAAAGATACCATGTTTTGGTGCACTCAAATACTTTGGTTAAGTCAATAATTTAATAATTGTCCCACTTTGGAGAGATCTAGAGGTGCAGTGAATGAGGATCTAAAACTCTGCTCATCCTTAGATTGGCAGGGCCTGGCTTTCTTTTGAAGGAAAACACATTGTTCCATAGGATGGATGCCACGCTGCTCTGAGTCTGCTCCAGGTGGGGGTTCGGAAAAACAAACTTTGTCAGAAGAGGGCCTCTGTAAGCTGAATGTTTTGCATTAAGAGTTTCATGTTCAACACGAATTATCTTTCTTTTACAGAGATGAAGTACGAGAGGAGATATTTAAAAAGGGGCAGTCGAAAAGAATCTGGGGGGAGCTGTACAAGGTATTGCACGCATATTGGACCTTCAATTTTATGAGGAAACAGGGCCAAAATCGAGGCATCTTTCTTACTCTGTTTGGGTTTATCGGTTTTGCAGAGAGGCCAAAGTGTAATAGTGACAATGCCTTTGTTAATCCCATTGTGCTGGCATTACTTATGATAAGATCGTGTTATGCTACTTGTTTTATGTGTACACTATGTAATAAACAGTCTCGGAATACAACCCTCACTAATATACCCTGAGAACAGAGGGGTTGGTTGGAAGAGAAACCGTGGTTTACCGTAAGATACACTCAGACTGTTTATATAAAATATATTTAAAGGGCTCAGAGAAGTCTGGATTTTCTTGTCTTCCCTGTAAAACAGATTGCAAGCGTTTTGAATAGAATGATTTTGTTCTGAAAGTCTTTTGCAAGCTTTTCATTGTAGCATGTGTTAGATATCTTTAATAAGTTTATGGCACAATAGTTTAGAACATCACAGGAAAGAGATATGTTACGTTTTCCTAATCATACTTTACTGTAAATAAAAACAGTTCTTTGAACATGATTTCACATAGTCTGTAATTAATGCAGACAATTTTGCCCTGGTATTTCGAAACATTTTGTAATTGTGCCACAAGAAATGACTGGCCATCAAGCATTCATCTTTTGATAGTCATTAGAACCTGCACATTGACCTTCCCTGAATATTACCTTTTTGTCAACAGGTCATTGATTCATCCGATGTAATAATCCAGGTTCTGGATGCCAGAGACCCACAAGGCACACGTTCTCCACACATTGAGGCCCATCTCAAAAAAGAGAAGCCATGGAAACATCTCATTTTTGTACTAAACAAATGTGATCTAATCCCAGCATGGGCCACTGTAAGTGCGAATCTGCTCTTTATTACCTGTATTTATTGTATCTTTTCTCTTCCATAAGTCCATGACTTTAGTTATTTTTCGAAATTACACACTATAAACGTCTATATATAGGGAGAAGACGAGTGGAATGAATAAAAAAAGAAATCCGGTTTGAAATTGTGAGTGCGCAGTACTCCAAGTTCTGTCTGGATGTCTACTTACACTAAGCGCTATATTGTTCTCTCTTGTATTCCGGGTGACATGCAGCGGACATACTGTGGATTAAGCATTTATTTCAGAATAGAATTTTGTATATAGTCGGTGAGACTGGAGATAGGGTAGACATGCTCCTATATCTGCAGTATGAATAGTCCAGGTAATTCAAGGATTTTACAGGTGAGGTGGGGCTATTTTGATGCTGGAAAATAAGGGATGATGATGTTGAAGTGAAGCTCGTGGGTGCCGTAAGGAAGCCCTTCTTACATCACGCGATAACTGCACATAGTGCTTTAAAACAAGAACTGTGGAGGTAAAATAAGAAACTATATTAAAAAGAAAGGCCTGAAAAAAGGCGGGTGTTATAATAGTGCATGAACAAATATGGAGCTTAAGACCAAGAAGGACCAATAGCCTGTATCAATCAGTAATCTTTATCTGCTATCAGTCTCAATGTAACTGTGAACGGTTTATGGGGAGAGCAAGGGGGTAATCATCCTAGAACATAGACAACAATCATATGTTGGAAAGTTGTCAGTATTGGAGAAGTGATTCCTCATATGGGTACCCTGAATGTGACTTGCAGCCACTGGTTTTATTTCTTCTGGATTCTTTTTCTTTTTTCTGTTGCCTTCTGCTTTGTAATCATTTAAACATTATATTGTACCTTTCATTGAATTGTTGTAAAACGCTTTAGTTAGAAGCATTATAAAAATACCAATACATTTGTAAATAAATCTTCCGAGTAAGGCATTCCTAAAGTGTAGCTAATTGACATTGAGTACCTTAAACCACTTCTTAATTACTACATCATGCACTTGCAAGCAAACTTCGCAGCCTTACCATAGTGATGTGGTTTGCTCCTTGTAGCCATGCAAGGCCCCATAGCTATGGAACCGCTTGCCTTTTTGCCTCTTGCACTCACTCATCAAGTTGAGAGGTGTTTATAATGAGGTTATCTGCTTATATGAATCTCATGTGCTGTATGTAGAGTGGCGATTCATCTCCTGAGCATTTAGTTCTCGACCTGTGGTCCTCCGATCTATGTCTCCTCCAGATGTTTGTGGTGGAGGCATCCTCCCTGAACTGCTTGGGTTGCACAGCCTTTGTCAGAACCCACAGCCATCAAAATACGCCTGTTTTGTATTTTGTTGAATGTCAGCGCTAGCAATAAAAAGAGTTAACTTGTATTGTTCTTGCATTAAGAGAATTAATGGGCAAAACATGTATGGAATTTGAGAATCCACTGCCTGCTTGAGGGTTTCATTTCAAAACGAGTTTTCACTTTAAAGCAGGAATTTGATTTTCACGTATTTAAACTGTTGCAGTTATGCATTTTATTGAATTACACGTTGCATATAAAAAGGCACCATTTCATGCTCTTCAGTAACCAGCACACATACAAGAGCTGTAAGTAAATCAAGCAGGCTTTTTTGTTTTTCTAGCTTTGATGTCTGCCTTTCGTCTTTTAATTGATTTGCTGTGATTTGTATTGTGCTCGAATGCTGCTATGTTGCTTCAGTGAGCATTGTATGCGTATGTAAAGGGAGATATCGACTATTAATTAAACACCGTAATCGTTTAAATTAGTTGCAGCAAAAGAGTGAGACTGAATTGGCGATATCTTTGCAGAACAGCCAGATTTTCACCCTTTAAAGAAACAGTGATAAATATGGTTTGATAACACCACAACAAATTAAGTTTAATGTAGTGGGTTCCACGTTTTGGTTCTTAGCACTGGAATTGAACATGCACTGAAACATTATATTGAATGTCAACCTAATTGTTACTAATAACTAAGTTCTTGTGGGCTAGTATGCTTTCCTGCCTACTCTAAGATTAGGAGGGACTTGTCCAAGAATGAATCCATGGCCTTAAAATCCTGTCGGTGAGCAATCGTGAGCCACTTGAGAAACTTGATGACCGGCCTGTTTGGTAATGTTAGAATGTGGAGCCACATTATCATTGTTCCTGTCAAAGGCTGTCGAGTTTGGAGTCTGATAGTGAAGTCACATGTGTAGATTCTGTTCTTGCTGTATGGTCTTTCGTTGATCAAGGAGCAGGAATGACCATTTTTGGGGGCCAGCCGAAGTTCATGCCTTTGCTGGCAAATTGGTTTGTTTTAGAGAATCCTTTAGGTAAGGATGCAGTTCTAGAGTAGGCACTGGCATAGTTCTTGGTGCTTAAGTCTTGCTTTGACTGGATCAGTTGACCTCTGTCTGGAGTACTATCGGGAGGGGGGGGGTCATCTGGTGCCGAGAGGTGTAATTAACTGTTCTGGAGGCTTCTCAGGTTATTGGTTAGGCCAATGATAGAGTAGGTGGAAAGGGATAGCTGTTTTCTCAGAGAGTATCCTGGTGATTGCTCTGGTCAGTATTGATGCAGAGAGTGTGAAATCTCTTTTCTGATAGTCAGAGATGGAGAGCATAGGTTTAGGTAAGTCTTGCTTTGTGATATGATGGTTGAATGGGTGTCTGTTGTCTCTTTGGGGGCATAGCTCCTATTCAGGGCAGTATGGCAGCAGAGTCCCTGCATTAGTGCAAGGTCTTGTCTGTCTAGTCAAGGAGGTGTAGCACGGATTTGATAGAGTGAGGATGGTTAGGAGAGGGTGGGGGAGAGTAGATGCAGGTCCTTGTTACTCCATCTGTAGTGATGATTCCACCAACGGATTAAAAACCACAACAGAGTAATGATTTTGATTGGAAAAAAAAAACAATTGGGGGGGATACTCACTCCGAGTGGGAAATCGACACCACTTTATGGGCTCTGGGCTGTTTTTAGTATGTCGTACACTTAGGGTGCATAGGCGAAATCTCTATCTGGTTATGGTTCATCACAGGAGTTTAGAAGTTGGCTTGGCTGTAGTCGTTCTAATCGAGCCCAGGGAACCCACAGACAACCTCTAGTGGATTCACCTAGAATCGCAGAGGAAGCAGCCACTATGATAAACCAGACACCTTAGTAGTAGGCCTATGGCGGATGGTTGTAACGGGGCCAGACCTGGCGCTGAGATGGAGCAATCCAGGATAAATATCTGCTCACACTATGTGAGTTGAGTGGCATCAGTCAGGTTTGATATTACAAAAATGCCCTCCCTCTCCCACTGTATTTCTTTAATACTTTTTCTCTAGCAATCTCCTTGGCTCTTTTTCTGACCCTATCTCTAGGAATGTCGCTTTCCCTGTCTCACACTGTCCCTCACTGTTTTGCTATGTTTTTTCCCGACTGCCTCATTCTCTTTCTTTATCTCTCTCTCCGTCTTACACACATACTGAGACACACGCCTACCTTTTTAAATGACAAAAATATATGCAAAACAGGTAACTGTTGCTATCACATACTAAATAAAAAGATACACATTTTTGCTCATGACACTGGCCTCGTTGAACTCTGAATCATGCAATATTTCCTTTTGATTTTTGAGTTTTGCTTTTGTCAAGTAGGAACACTGATTCTTAAATCCTGTTCTTGGAAAATGTTCTCTTTGATCCAACCTTTGAAAGTTCAGACTACTATTATAAAAGGTCACGTCGGTGGTACGAATTTCAAGGTGCACTAGATACATACCTCTCGCTTTTTAAGCTGGAGAGTTGCACACATTGCGCAAACGATTTTAAGTTTAATTATGATTCCACTTTGTCTTTTTTTTTATAGAAACGTTGGGTGGCAGTCCTCTCCCAGGATTACCCGACACTTGCCTTTCATGCAAGCCTCACAAATCCCTTTGGCAAAGGAGCGTTCATTCAACTTCTGCGACAATTTGGCAAGGTAGGCAGCACAGCATTCTCCTTTGTCTTTTTTATCTATAGATGATGGCTCTTTTTGATTTGCTAGTTCTATCATTTATCATAATTTGGGTACAAAAGTGATTTACAAAATTGGGTTGAAATTGCTCTTTGCCAAAGAGCAAGTTTCATTCTGCAGCACTGGTTATCTCGTAGAGATACAAATGTTACTTGTTGCCAAACTGAGACTCCTCAGTACGTTAATTGCACAACAGATTTAAGTCACCACATTATTGCCTTTTTTAGCCACATCAAATGAGATGATGGGCCCAAGCAATGTCACAATGGCCTACTCTAGATTCTACAAAAAAACTGTTTTGCTGTCATACCCTGTGATTCGCAAAATCACACGATTTGCTGTCACCAAACAATGCTTTTAAACCCCTTTTACAAGTCAGAAAATACTTCCCAACTCAAAAAATTAGTTCTACGACTCATTCTGAACTGCAATTAGGAAGGAACATGAAAGGGCCATTCCTTCTTAACAGCGAGTCACATTGTAATGTATCAATGATTTGTGGCCACATTTACCATCACAAACAATTGATCATATATTGATCCATGATTGTTAGAGGCTGCTGTCACTGTGGGACTTTGTGATTATTTTGGGCGACCACAAGTGGGCGAGGGGGTGTTGGGGAAGCATGCTGTTGACCCTTTTTAAAATTTTTATAAGCGGCACCTGGTCCTTTCAAATTGGGAATGAAGAAATGGGGATGAAGGTCAGCTGTCGCTTGCAAGCCACCATCCCTGTATTAGCAGTCAACCAAAGGGAGGTCGCAAATGCCGACCAGCCGAATTACTCCTTAAGCAGGTCCTCTGCATATGGACAGTTTGCAATGCGGCCTCTTTGTAAATAATTTGAATCACAAAATTGCATCCATTTTTGCAAATCGGTCGGTGTGCAATTTGCACATCCAGATTTGCAAAGTGCCATTAGTACATCAGGCCCTAGATTCTTTAACTGCACATCAAGTTATGGGCTCTTCGGCTAAGCTCCAGCTCATTTTTTCAAATAATGGAAGTAAAATGTATTTAGTTGTCATCTTTTCTTGCAATTTAAAATTGCTAGCAGCTTTGAAACCTGCTTTTAAGAAAACACTTTCTGAGGCTGCTGTCCTTTCGCTGCTGGCCTCCAACAACAGCCTTAAATTCTGTTACAAAAAGAAAATTTATAGAGCGCGCGGCTACCTCCCACGGAGGTGTCCCGGTGCTAAGGCGACAGATCCAAGCAGAGGCACGAAAAAAGGGCTAAGTACTGTTGAATAGCCAAGTCTTCAAAACTTTCCTGAAGGCTGATTCAGGTTCCGTCCTTTGAAGATGAGGAAGAATGGTATTACAGAGCTTCGCGGTTCTAAACGCAAATGCTCTGCTACCTATCCTGGCCTTACGAAAGCGGGGAGTAGTGAGCAAATTCAAGTGGTTGGATCTCAGGGCCCGTTTGTGTTGGTAACTTGCAATCTGAGTCTCAGATATGCCGGGCCCCGACCCCTGGTGGCTCTGTATGCCAAAGTGAGTGCCTTAAATTCAATTCTCCTACTGACGGGCAGCCAGTGAAGACTCTGCAGATGGGGAGAAATGGAATGACGGAAAGGCACCTTGCAGATCAGTATGGCCGCAGCGTTTTGAACTATTTGTAATCTGTGAATCAGATATGCAGGAAGTCCTAAGTAGAGACTGTTAGAGTAGTCCAGGCGAGAAGTTACCAAGGCATGAACTACAGTCCTCCTGCAATCCAGCGGGAGAAAAAGGAGGAATTTCCTCAAATCTCGCAATTTCCTGAAGCATGAGGAGGAGACCTGATGAATCTGTATCTTACAAGAGAGAGCATTGTCGAATTTAAACCCCAGATTCCTCGCCGACTCCACTGGAACAGGAGGGAGGTTCAGTTCTGGTGGTCACCAAAACTTAGAGGGAGGTGGGACCAGTTGGTTAAAAAAGAGCTCCTCGGTTTTCTCAGTATTCCGCTTTAGGCAGTTTTGAGTCAACCAGTCCGAGATGTTACTCCGGCACCGTCTAAAGTTGACAAAAGCAACCTCCGATTGTTCTTTAAAAGAGAACATCAGCTGGGTGTCATCAGCGTAGGAGATCACTTTCACCCCGAGAGTCTCGACCAAGGTCGCAAGTGGGGTGAGGGAGGTATACATTGAAGAGTAGAGGGCTCAGAGCCGATCCCTGAGGAACCCCGCATACAAGAGGCTTCTGCGCGGAAACAAATGGGCGCAAAAAGACTTGTGTGTGGTTCTCCAGGAAGGACTGGAGCCAGGACAGAGCAGTGCCCCGTACTGCCAGATGTTTAAGTCTCTCCAGGAGAATCGGATGGGCCACAGTATCAAAAGCTGCAGACAGGTCGAGCAGCACCAGCATTGCTGCATTGCCCTAATCTATGGTTTCACGAACGCTCTCCGCAACTTCCAGGAGTGCGGTCTCTGTACTGTATCCTGCTCTAAAGCCGGATTGGGAGTCATAAATCGATTATTTGTTTCCAGAAATTCAGAGAGTTGACTCTGAACTACCTGCTCAAGAATTTTAGCCGGTGCCGGCAGAAGAGAGATGGAGGGTCGGCATCCGGCTTCTTGAGGATAGGCAGTAGGAATGCTTGTTTCCATACCGCTGGGTATATACCTGAACTCAGAGAAGAGTTCCAAATCTCGTTCAGGGGGGCATTAAGACAAGGGACCAGCAATTTGAAGAACTGAGTCGGGCAGGGGTCGCCCAGAGAGCCAGATTTACATTTAAACAGTTTCTTGAGGGACACATCAAGAGGAAAAGGATGGCACTCGGACCAAGTTTCAAGACAATCAGGAATTGGATTAGGCTCATACAAAGACATGTTGGACGGGAAAGTGGATTAGATTGATTGGATCTTATCCTGAAAGAAGTTCGAGAGGCCATCACAGAGGCTAGGGGAGGAAGTCACAGAACTATCAAGAGCCGCAGATTTGGTGAAGCATTGAACAATTTTGAATAATGCTTTGGCTGAGTTGCTAGCCGATTTAATCTTGTGAGAAAAGTAATCTCGCATAGTATTACACATGAGTCTATTGAACGTTTTTAGGGCTTTTCTGTAGGAGCACTTAGCGGCGAGGTCTAATGAGTGTCTCCAGGAGCGCTCCAGTTTTTTACAAATACTTTTCTTTGCCCTTAGTTCCATGGGGCAGATGGTTTTTTCTTAGAGAATGTCACTGATCTAGGAGGTGCCATTTTATCTAAGGCGTCGATAACCCAGCTATTGAAGCTGGATATGTCTTCGTTGGGGTTCCCTGTCAGCTGGAGAGGGGCATTTTGCAGCACAGGAGTCATAGAATCAGTAGTAACCTTCCTCCAATTTCTCCTTGTCTCGGGGATAAGCTTGGAGCTAATGCTGCGGTGTGTAACATGAAAGCTGAACTGTATGAGCAGGTGATCCATCCAAGTCAGAGGTAAAGGGGCCTCTACCATTAGGTTGGGGTCATTCGAAAAGATGAGGTCCAGCATATGTCCGGCGTCATGAGTAGGGGCCGTGACTCTTTGCGTCAAGTTAAGCCCATCAAGGGTTTCAGTCAGCTGGATAGCTTTAGTGCATTTTTCACTGTCCATATGGACGTTAAAGTCGCCTAGGACAGTGAAGCTGGCATGTTTCAATGAGAGATCAGCGGCTATGTCGCAGAATTGTGATAAATGGCCGCCTGGAGTGTTGGGCGGTTTGTACACCAAAATCCTGGCCACCGACGGGTAGGGCGAGACCCTGACACAGAGGAACATAGCCTACATGATTCCTATATGTTCTACCCTTCTACAGGAGATTTCCCAGCCCTCCCTCAGAACGATAGCCACACCACCACCAATCTTGTTGCCAACCCTATTGGCACAAGACATTCGGAAGCCCGCAGGTATTGCCAGCATCAGATCAGGATTGGAGCTCTCCTTGAGCCATGTTTCTGTGAGAAACATTAGGTCCCAAGAGTTAGATTCCAGGGAGAGCCAAATGTCCTCTGCATGTTTGGCGAGGGATCTACAGTTAATTAAGCAAGCCCTGATGTAGGTACCCTTAACCTGGACTTGTTTCACGGGGGGCATTGGTGTCGATGGACAATCATTTGACTTCCCATTGCCCACTTTCTAGAACCAGTTTATTCGTCATCATTTTAAGAGTAGTTTAAAACGGCACTCAACAACTGCAAAATGGCAGGAAGCTTCATCTGAATTACACCCTCAAGTTGCAATTATTTTTGTATGCAAACATGTTTGTTACGAATTTTCATCCACAATAAAAAAGTAAAGCACTCCGAGGCTGCTTTTCCTCCATAAAAAGCACTGTTCTGCATTTTAGGTTGATGAAAACACTTATAGAACATAACCTCCCCTGTTGTCTACAAAAAACCTTCAGCATCCAAATGTGTGACCTTAACTTTATTGGCAGTATTGAACATTTAATTGGCATCCACAGAACCTGCTTCAATGTAGGTACCTTAGTTGTCAATCGTGCAGCATTTGCACTCCATAATGTCAACATTCACAATTCCTCTGCAGTCTGTTATTGGTTTCATCATCATTCCAGCTTCTTCGTCAGTCTCAGTACAGTATGCATAATTGATGACTGTTGAAGACCCATCCAGCGGCAACAACAGTTGTGATGTTGAGTCTCTTCGACAAAAAGAAAAAAATGCAGTGAAGATAGTCAATTTTTATAGCTCTAAATAGCAAAATGGTGGCACAAGAGACGCGTTTTCCTTTTGTCCAGTCCTCTTAAAAGGCAAATACTATTCCAGTGAGCATCTGACCCCATTATCTCCTCTACACAAGCCATTAGCCAACTCGAACCTATCCCCCACCCGGCGTACCCATCAGGACATAGAATATGTGAAATCACCTCCGACCGTGGAGACCTAGCTATTTGGCCGATGCCCGGTGGAGCTACCTGTTAACTAAAGAGGAGATGGGTTGTGGACTTCCCCCTCGGCCGTCACCTACCCAGCCGGACTTTGGATGGACTTTCCTTCGTCTCTCCGTCGTCCCTCCACCCAACCCCTTTACCCTACCCCCCTACCCTTCTACGCTCCAGCTATCTCGTCTTCTATACTCTTTGAATGTTTTTCAGTTGAGACCTAGCTATTTGGCCAATGCCCGGTGGAGCTACCTGATAGCTATAGAGGAGATGGGCTGTGGTCTTCCCCCCCAGCCGTCACCTACCCAGCCGGACTTTGGACAGACTTTCCTTCGTCTCTCCGTCGTATCTCCCTCCTGCCCCTTTACCCTACCCCCTTACCCGTCTACGCTCCATTTATCTCGTCTTCTATGCTCTTTAAATGTTTTACTAGTAACTGATGTAACTTGTAACTGATGTAATTTTGTAACAATGTGGAACCTCATGTAAAGCGCTCTGATACCTCCGGGTCTAGCCAGCGCTATATAAAACTCATCAAATAAAAATAAATTTGCCCCTAGCCTTTGCCATACTTCTCTCATTGGCTTTTTAATCATCTCCTTCACTGACGACACCACCTCATCTCCCTCACCCTAAGGTAATACAGGTACCTTTCCTTTCAGTTTCTCCTCACTCCTAAGGTTGAGTAAGATGTTAGTAAAAGTTAAACAGTACCATTAAAGAGATTGTTTACAAAGTCAATGAAGGTGTGCTACTAAGGTAAAGTGTAGCTCTCAAACATTGGTACATGTGCTCCTCTCCAGGTCTTCTCTTTTGGATGACATCAAGTTCTAATGCTCAGAGACTAATACACTAAAATGTAATGTTCTGTTCACAAACATCTAGTCCTAATCTCCTGACATAGTGGAAGAGCCTCTTAAAAAGTTTGATAAGCTCCTCACTGTTGACTGCATTTGGGAATCAGGCCCTTTGATAATTAAAGCTCCCTTTTTGATGCGTGCCTTTGTTGGGAAGTGTAATAGAAAACATGCAAAGCTACTTATAGCTACCCTCTTGCCACCAAGGATAAACCAGATCATACTATTCATATGGGTGTCGCTGCTTCTAAGAACACCTCTGATAATGGCCATTACATCCAGATAAAGCGTTTTTAGACTTGAGAAAAAAGTTACTTCCACTGTATCTCTGACCTTTCGTGGGCACATTTGTTTGTACAATTCTCTCGAGTTCAGATGGAGTAATGTGAATTAATAGGAACAGGGGTGGGAGCACACCGCTTCACCCCCCAGCAAGGTTCGCCCCTGGCATTCTGGTAAATGCAGTCTCATATTGCTTGCTTTGCTATAGTATTCAGAGTGTTTCGCCAGAGTTGGCGCAGATAGTGCTGATCTCTAGACACGTGTTTCTGGTTCTTTAACCGTCATCAGTAGAGATTACAGGCTTCAAATTTGGGGTTTGCTGAGTAGGCTGCCAAACATTGCATCAGGTCAAGTACCTCTCACTGGCGCGCGGGTGCTTCTTACATTCATCACACGTTTTAGTCAAAGCATGACTAAAGGAGCAACTGCTGTATCCAGTCAATTGATTGCATTCGCTTTACATTTCTGATTCAGCTTTTATTGAGTCTAATATGACACTATATCAAAGAGTGGCTATGACTACCACTATCCGGGCTCAAATTAAGGGCCATGCATTGGAGATGCCATTGAACGCTGCACAATAATTGAAATGATCCAGTTATGCATGCCTATTGCTAATGCATTTACTCGGAGAGTAGCCTTTCTATCCTTCTGACTTGACTCTTAGATCAAATATCCATATTGAAACTGTAAGACAAGAACTTGCAGTCAAATCAGTTTGATTCCATTTTGGTGTTTTTACTGTTATGGGATTTTAAGTTGAGTAAGTATCCCTCAGATCTGCTTCCTTTTTTGAATGGTTTTAAGATACAGGACACCAGAATTGTCATAGCTAAAAAATAGGTTAGGTTTTCATATAGTGGTTGGAGAAATTTGATATGTTAGCTGATTTCAGTGATGTTGCTATTTAATTTGTAGTGTTCCCAGTGGATTGAAACAGATGGTGTATTTGAAGTCTCTGCACTCAGATGCCACTATGATTGCAGAGGGCAGACCATGTGGCTCTTGCGTACTTTATCACATGTGGCTCTTGCGTACTTTATAATGGTGGCGGGAGGCAACCTGCGTTTTGCAGCGTTACTCTTTTCTGGATTCATATGCTGTGCATTATTTTGCCATCTAGTGGTTGGGTCTGGATTTTTTCTTTATAGTAGTCCTGTTTTTTCTTTCCCTTTTTTTGTTGCTGGGTGTTGACGGTCAACACCATTTGGTGCTTCTTACTTCAGACGCCCTCCCTGGAAGTCTTAACTGTTGGTCACCATCTTCAGATTCTTTTTTTCCATCGGGTTTGGAAGCTTTGTAAAGATTTCCAAGCTACAGGAGGAATAAGAAGAAGCAGACAGGGCTTTTTGTCTACGAAAACAAAAGAAAATCTATGGAATGTCTAAAAAAAGAGGTATTATAAGAGGATTCCATCAAATTCAAGTGAAAATCAAAGTAAGCGGAGTTTTCATTGAGGGAAAATGCACAGACAGGGTGCTCCCTGCTTGGCGTGAAATGGAGAAGACACCGTTCTGTTTTTGCCCACAGTGCCACCATAAATTTTCACAGAGGGACAGCCGTCAGGTCTGCAATCTTTGTTTGCCAATAGATCACAAGGCCTGCGCAGAGTTTAAATCGAAGGCACTGAAGGCTCGAGAGAAGCAAAGGTGTGCACATTATGCAATGCACGAACAAAAAGAAACAACCTCACTCAGAGTTTTGGAGTTGTTGATTGAAGAAGAAGATAGCGCCTCCAAAGAACATCATTGACATCAAAAATTAACATAGGAGGTCGGAAGAAAAATGCGTACAGGTAACACCAAAAAAGATGGTAGCGGTTGAGCCAAAGTTTTGGACTCCCGACAACAGAAGTCTGCCTCGATGCTGAAAATTTTACAGACCGAAGGCAAATTAAGACACAAAAAAACGCTTTGGCCCCTTTAAAAGGGTACCGCAGGTGGGATAGCCTCCGAAAAAAACCTCGACGTCAAAAGACAATCGGAGCCGAGGAAAAGATCACGGCTCATCCAACAGCAGCCGAATCTTCAACGTCGATGAAAAGAAAAACACCTACACTTGACGTTGAAGAATGCGCACTTGAAATAGAGCACTAGAAAAGAAAGCTGTAAGCAGAGATGGCTGCTATCCTTCAAAAGAAAAAGGAATTCAATGCCTCCTTACAGGTATTTTGAATACCATCAAAACCTTTGGTGGAAGAAACAGGAGAGGATAAAGGTTCGGAGGAATTGGAACTCCCTCTGATACCAGAGCCTCAGGAAGAAGAACAAGAACTCTTCTATGAGGAAGAGGAGACAAAAGGACAAGGTCTGTACAAAACCTGGAGGAGTCAGAAGGCATCAAAGAACAGTGGCAAGAATTTGAGGCAGACTTCCCTGAGGAAGCTAGGGACACATATCATTCGAGGTCATCGCCCCCAGATAATGTGACTATGTACAATGAACTGGTCAGCAAGGTAGCTGAACGCTATGGAGTACAGCTAGACGAAGAAAAGGCACAGACATGTTTCGTACTGGAGACACTTAATATCCTTTCAAAACAAAAAACAATTCCTCCCAATGCTCTCAAGCATCTTGGATCAGGGGAGAGAGGTATTCAAGGAGCCAGCAACCTGCTGGTTAGTGACTCCCAGGGTGGAGAAAAAATATAAGCATTCCTCTAAAGACCTACCATCCATCCGGGACAATGTGGTAGTAGACTCCATCATAGTAGCCACAGCCAGAAAGACGGCAAATATCCCAACCATCTCTGGACCTTGTCTGGATAGGGAAAGCAAGAGGGTAGAAATGGTGGGAAGAAAATTTGAAAGGGGAACAGCAACACAGTGGAGAATAGCAAACTCCAACGCCTTGCAAAACAGCTATGCCCATCAAACCTGAGAGATGGCAGAATTAATAAAGCACCTTCCTGAACAATATCAAGAGAGAGTAAATGCCCTCGCTGAAGAGGGAAAAGGCACAGCCAGCACTTGCCTGTCTGCATTGGACACCTCAGACACAGTGACAAGACAATTGGTAACAGGAACAATATTAAGACAACATGCATGGCTAAGAATATCAACATCAGCAACGGCCCTTTCAATGGGGAACATTTTGTTCAGAAAGGCAGTGGACAACACACTGCAACAGATTAAAAAAAGATCATGATACAGCCAAATCAATGTGGGCCGTACAGTTCAGGGGCCAATAAAGAAAGGGATGTGCCCCCACTAGAAGACCTTCAGGAAGAGTTGGTTTTTAAACGGGGTCATCTCACCAAACCTTTAAAACCACAAGCCATCCACAGACCGCATCAGAGCATTGGCAATTCCACACACCACATAGACGAGCCTTTCGTGGAAAAACAAGGGGAAAAAGCCTGCCGTCAAGAGGGACGTCAACAATAGCAAAGTGAATCAATAAAACTGGACTTCCACCCACACACACCACCAGTGGGAGGGAAGTATAGGAGACTTCCTCCTGGAGTGGAGGAAGGTGAAATTGGACAGATAGATTCTCAGTGTAATCCAAAATGGATACTGCATAGAACTAGAAAAACACCCACCAACTCGCAACCTAAAACCCAACACACACACAAAGGAAGAAATAACGTATCTTCAAAATGGAGTAAAGGAACTACTACTAAAGCAAGCAGCAGAAACAGTACCCTCCAAGGAGAATCAACATACTTTCTAACCAGACAAAACACTACAGCCCATACTAGACCTCTGCTTGCTAAAAAAGTTCATAAGAACACAAAGATTAAAAATGAGAGCCCTACAGGGAGTCATCCCCCAACTCCAACAAGGGGATTACATGACAACCATTGACCTAAAGGATGCCTATCTACACATTCCAATGTATCAATAACACAAGAAGATCTTGCGGTTTGTGATAAACAAAACACATTACCGGGGCGTTACTTGACTGGCCTAGATGGCGGATGCTCATTGCTAGAGCTCCGGCCAGCGGCCCTACCAGCCAACATTATCTGACCCCCATGGGCACTGCCCTAAGTTGGATCCGAGTAGCCATTCATCCCGCATCATCAGTGCTCGGCAGTCATCCCACTTGAGCGCTGTCCTGAACCCAGTGACGTGCCAAACCCTACACGGCGTTGGCCCTGCACTGGGTGCCTTGTGCTAATCTGAGCCACGGCCCGTGGCGGGAGCAGTGTCGCTGCTCCTGATTACACAAGGCCACGCCCCCCTGCACTCCTCTCACAGCCCATCTCTGTGCTCGATCCAGAGTGCTGCGGCGGCAGTGGTGCTGCAGCATGGATTGAAGCACCGGTGCCCTCCTGAGGTCCCTGGGGAGCCGAGCTCTCGACCTTCTGCGGCCCTGCGGAGCATGCCCTGCGATCGCCTGGGCCAGGTCCCGTAACCAACGGCGGGACATGATCCCATACTGCCTGAGACCACTTCCACTCTTCAGCCCATCGGGGCTCAAGTCGGAACGCGGGGGGAAAGAATGGAGACTGTGGCGTGTTGCTCCACCAACAACTGCGCCTTCCGGCCCCTGGGAGCCACGTTCTCAGGTGCCAGGGCCACAACCAATCCGGCGTGGGGACTCTTGGGGGGGGGGGGGGGCAGAGGCCTTCTCGCGATAAGGTGCACACTACCTGGGACTGCCTCATTGTGAAGGACCTGTGGAGGCTCCCGCTCTCCCCACCCCCGCTTTCCACACTCCAGGCCCCAGCTAGGATACACGGCAAATCACGTGAGGAGATTGACTGCCACGGAGTACTATTAACTGAGGCGGTCAGGGCCTGAACTGAGGCAAAAGCGAACGGGACCATGGGGGCGCAGAGACCGCTACTGGGTGCCCCTGCATACAGTGTCACCATCCCTGAGGGTACGAATATGCTTCTCCCAGACCACCAAGGCTTCGGCCTACACCCTACGCCCGAGTGGAGACGCAGGGGATCCAGCAGCCGCCGCCTCCCACAGACTGGACCACCATAGGCGCAAACAAGTGCTCACTGCCCCCCCCCCCCCCCCCGGGCTCCTCTTGTCGGATGATGCCGGGCGGGTTATTACCCCCTACTCTCCGAGTATCTGGTAACTGACGAGGGTCACCACACTGCCCTTTGAAAGACTGTCCTTGGGTCATAAGCACCAGCTGCTCTGCCATTCCCTACCTGGCACCTTGGGCCTCTGTCCACACCAATATGGGCAGGCTGCGGTCGGCGACGCCCACGTAAGCACACCAGACAGTGGATCCTCTGTCCACCATCATAGTGCTTGCTGCCATTGATGGCTCCAGGATATCGATGGAGTCCCAGTTTGGCTCCTTGGTGATGGAGATAAGCCTTTTGCAAGATGACCAACGCAAGCTTGCTGATGAAGTCACCAAGGAAAAAATGTTGGCCTCTCTGCAGCCACTGGCCATGAATAATCAAAGTGCGATTCTGGACCTCCTAAACAGAGTGCACGTCCTTGAACAGAGGGCAGAAGATGCTGAAGGGTGCTCTGGAAAGAATACCAAGATGCCACAAAAAGCCCACGCTCCTAGTGGCCAAGACACAATATGCGGCTCTACTGGAGCGCCTGCATCGCTTAAACTTTCCCGCACATGCTACCAAAACACAAAGAGAGGGCGGCAAATCAGGACACCATCTCGCTTGGCTGATACTGCAAAACACCCTAACGAGCCCTATCTTGGAGATAGCTACACCCTCAGTTGTTACCCTCCAGTCCCAAGGCTACATCCTTCAGACATTTCATAAATCTTACTCAGCTGTGTATGAGGTACCCCAAACACATCTACTTACGAGGTGCATGTCTTTCTGTCAGACCTCATTCTCTTACATGTCCCCGCTGCTAACCGGGACTTCTTGGATACTGTGATCTCGACGGCTGATGTCACGCAGGCCATCCGGGATCTTGCTAGAAATAAAACCCCGGGCCTGGATGGGCTGCCAATAGAATACTGTACATCCTTTTCTAGCAGCCTGGCATCACGCTTGGCAGAGATGCTCAATGATGCACTGAGTACTGGAGAACTACCTCAGTCACACTGGGAATCCCTCTTGGTCTCCATTCTCAACTCTGCTAGGGATCGCACCACTCTGGCTGCATATTGGGCTGTAGCTATTCTCGTAGCGGATCTTGGGACAGATTCTCTCCAGTAGGTACACCCAGGTTCTACCAGAGCTCATTCATCCAGATCAGAATGGCTTTGAACCAGGACATAGTACCTCACAAAACAATAGGCGTTTATTTTATATCCAGGATCGGGCGCAGATGTAGACGCGGTTCCCGCACGCAGCCTGTCTCATTTTAGACCTCAAGAAGGCATTTGATTCGTTAAAAAGGGATTACCTCTTCAAGGTCCTCACCTAAATGGGAATAGACAAGCGCTTGCTAGCATACACAAAGCTGCTATACACCAATCCCACCTCCCAGGTTTGCTTGGACAATCTTATTTCTCCCCCCTTTCCCATGGGATGCGGAGCGAGGCAGGGAAGTCCATTGTCCCCCCTACTTTTCACTATTGCCATGGAACCCCTTACTGTACAGCTGCAGAGAGAGGGTTATACTTGGGGTATTCCTCTAGCCGGTAGGACACATGCAGTGTCTGTAGGAAGCTGGCTCTTTATATAGTTTACCAAAAAAAAGGTATACTGTGCAAAGAGTCCAGGTATTCCCTTCTGAATGGACAGGGGCTTCCTCTAACAATCCTAAGGTGCTTTTTTAGGGGGTAGTGTGGTCGAGCAGCCTTAGACTTATCAGAGAGGAGTGTTAGACACCTGCAATACACACAGAGTCGATAAATGATGCACATGACTCAATAAAGCGACCCATACCAATTTATAAAAACAACACATATCTTTATATAACTTTAGCTACCAAGATCATCAAAATCAGGTAAGTACGTTTCGAGTTATGAATTTTTGCAGTTTTTACAAATGGATACTTAGTGCAATTTCTGAAGCAGTAATGTTATCCTATGGAGGAAAGACATACACTGCATACAGGTACTTCACAGCGACTTACAGGACCAATCTCCTGGACTTGAGGTAAGTATGGGGCAAGGTCCATGGCAACACCAACAGGTCACCTCGGGCGGCACTGGGTCGACCAGGTGCAGTGGTGCTTTTCAGCGTCGGGTGCCTAACGTTATCCTATATGGGAAAAACATGTACTGCATTCGGGCACTTCACAGCGACTTACGGGACTGATCTCCTGGACTTAAGGTAAGTATGGGTCAAGATTTAAGGCAGCACCAACAGGTCACCTCAGGCGGCGCTGGGGCAGCCGGTGCAAACGGTGCTTTTCAGTGTCGGGTGCCCAATGTTATCCTATGGGGATCAGTCCTGTTGAAAAGAGGCTGCAGGTTTGGACTGGGGGACCAATCAGGCTGAACCAGCAGGGGGGCTCAGGTCTTGCGATGTTCGGGTACGTGGGGATACCTTTGGTCCTCTTCTCCATGGGCATGGGGTGACTGGTGCTGAGGTGCTTTGAGGCGTCGGATTTAAGTCAGCGGAGACACTCGCGGTCAGAGGTGGCTGCACACAGAGGCTGCAGGCGACGTTGAGAAGTCCTCTCCTGGCAAACCCAAGGTGGGCTTCTTCTCTCGAGGGCTGGGGGACCACGCTGGCACCGTTGGTCCACTTCAGCTTGGAGCGACGGATGCAGTGGTACTGGCCGGTGTCTGGTTGACGCGGTCCTGGAGTCCTCAGTCTTTCTTTGGTACCTGCAGGGTGCAGGGGAACAGCTCCGCTGCTCCACAGTAGTTCCTGGGTCTTTGAAGAAGTGCTGGCAGTCCTCCCAGGCTCTTGGAGGCACAGAAGGTTGCAGAGCGAGCCGATTTTGGCACAATTGTCCAATAGGCGAACAGGCTGGCAGGGTTGGCGGCAAGTCAGTTGCTTCTTCCTCAGCTTATGCTTTTCGCGGCTCTTCAGTCCTTTTTTTGGGTCAGCAGGATCTGATTTCATGGTGCCAGGGGCTCCCCTAAATACTAGATTTAGGGGAGTGTAGGTTAGTAGATTTAGGGGAGTGTAGGTTAGTAGCCAATGGGCTATTGACCCCTGGGGTCACTACGCCCACTCCACTATATGACCACGTCCTGTGGGTAGTGGGCCAGAGTTCCTACTTTTGCCATTACAAAGATAGCAGACTCTGAAATTTCGTATTCACTTCAGGTAACTGGCCTTAAAGGTGGAACTAGCCTGAAGGTGAACACGCCTTTCTGACTACTACTACTAATTTTCCCGCCTGTCCAGGTGCCAAATGGACCTTGGACGGGGGGGGAGGGGGGGTTTGACATCCTTTTCTGTGAGGGAAGCCAGATTTGTATACCAAAGGCTGTGGACTGTTTGAAGCTCCCTGCCTTGAAATGCTAATTAGCAGGTCATCCTGTGGGAGGGGGTGTAAACACCCTCTGCCGGACAGGTTTTTGTTTCTGACCTGCTGCGAGCAAAGGCCCTCACCCCTGGGGGTGGGGGTTGTGAGAAAATCGTGTGTGGTGGCAGGCTGCCTAGGATCAGTGCATCGGCTCCCCAGTAGGTGGGAGGCTTTCAGGGGGCACCTCTAAGGTACCTTCTGAGTGCATGTATTAATAAATCCAGCACTGGAATCAGTGTGGGCTCATTAATGTTGATACCAAACACCTGTGGTTTCGGTGAAGCCTTCATGTAGCTGTGAAACTCTTTTTAGGTCGAGCCTCGAGTAGCGCGCAAGCGTTGCTAGGCGAGACTTTGTTAGGGGGTTTCAAAAGCTGACCAGACGCTCGTGCGTCATGGCCTTTTTCCTGCGGTTACGCGCGCAGGGCCGACATCTGTTTCCCATTATCGTGCCCACACGCGGGCGCGATAATTGGAAACAGATCGCTCGCTGTGGCGCGCGCACCACTCGCACCACTCGCGTCGCCCCCCCCCCCCTCCTCGCTCGTGCCTTCAAATGCTTGTGTTTATTCCTTCGCTGCCAGCTCGCCGTCTTGGCTGTACAGCCTGCGCCGGCTGAGGATTCCTTCACGAGCGTCTTGTGACGGTGCCCGGGCCAGTGCTTGTTAAAGTTGGCAGTGCTTTTCTGCACATATGGCTTTACCGTCGTCTGTTTACAGCAGTCAGTCTACAGCGCCTCATTAACGGTTTTAAGCGCTAAAATATACAAAATCTTTTTTTTTTCAATTTCTGCGCTGGGCATAATTTCTGTAACTGGGTTTTCCAATAAAAAGAAAAGAACTAAGTGCAAATGGAGCCTTGTTTGTGACCATAGGGTCTTCACCGAGTGGCTGTCCACCTGTGCATTTAATTAGTAACGTGTTTACATCGGCCGGCACTTGTTAATCCCAGACACACCCATGGATTGTTTCCACAGCCCCCCTCCCTCCCCTCTACAAAGGTGGCTCCTTGGCTCCCAATCAGATGTCAAGCTGTGCGCCTCCTCTTGAGGAGGAGTCAATGCCTCCCGCTGGTCCAGTGATTTGAATGAAATGAAACCATGTTCCTTGTTTGGGGACAGGGCCATCTTTTCAAATGCGGACACCAAAGCAGGACCTGCCCCCACTTTGTGTTGAACAGTTTTCAGGTTTACCTCATGTGGTGATGAATAATAAATCGCTTGGAGCTTAGAGTGGGAGAGGCATTGAAAGACCCGATAAGGGCCTCTATAGTGACGTAGGACCAAGAAGTCAACGTTTGAGACGGCAGCGTGCAGAGGCATGATCAGGACACGAGTCCTGTGTTTGGGCTCAGGGTGCCACCGGAGCCAGCCTCAGAGCCGACAGGCCTCGGGTGGCAGTCAATAGGCAATGGATAAATGTCCGTTAGGAGCTAGCGTTCTATTAATCGGGCAGTTCTAGACTTGGCACCCTGTACACGTCACTTTATAAAATGTCTGTCACCTGCTCACTCAGTGTGCACAATGCTGCGTGTGCGTAAACCGTGGATCCTTCAGTTAGATCATAGGGACAAGTCATCAACCGCTTCTGAAGAGAGCTTTGTGGACCCAGGCTGCTGCCACGCGAAACATTTTGTGTTCTCTCAGGCTCTGGTGCCTATCAAAAACGGAAAATCCACGTCTTTGCTTGAGGTGGATATGCCAATATGTTAACAGGGCGAGCCGAGCCAAGGTTTGGCTCTGGACCGAAGAGCCTATGCACGAGCCAAGCCTTGAAAATATTCAGCATGTAAATCATGCAGCACCAATTTATAATCATAAGGTGTCTCTAAAAAGAAAATGTATTTCTTTAACACGCTGAAGCATTTCACCGTAGTAGGTCGGAGCATATCTCTGAAATTGAGAAGTGCTTATTAAAAGTGAGCATTTTCAAGTATGCACTCAGAAACATTCCTGCTCCCACCCTGATGACAATGTTGATTGTAAAAGAGGCAATTCGGTTTTCAAGTGGCTTACATTCTTGTTATTGCTTCGTTCTCGGTCTGTAAGTAGTTTATTCACTGCCGGTTTCAAAAACTGCTAATCTTCGACCCCGATATGAAAGCTGTGTCCACTCTCTGGTGCGCCTGTTTCAGCTTGCTTCTCTTTCCAGACTTTAGACCAAAAGTAACTAGATAAGTTTAAGCAAACAATCTTAACTGTGGTGCATAAATCACAGGAAAGTGGCTCTGCCTATCGCCATCTCTTCCACATAGATATTTTTGAGCAACCTGTTGTAAGTAACCATTTTAAAACGAGCATTGGCATAGCCAATAGGTCTCGCCTTTGGGACCTTTATAAGTGTTTAGCCTTGCAACAGTTGATGTTGTTGCACCAAGGATATTGTGCTGCATAACTAAATACTTATAAGGTCCCAAAAGCGAGACCTATTGGCTATGCCAATGCTTGTCCTTTTAGTTGTAGCTCTCTAAACATGTGTTTGCAGGCCTCTCCTTCCCCCTGCCCCTGTCTCACTTTTGTTGCTCTTTACCTGCTTTTCCCCCACACCCCCATGCGCTCGCCTGTGTGCTTCACCCCGTTGCTTCTTTTGCCCTGTGCTTCACACCCTTGAAGCTCCATGTTGTGTTCTCTCTTGTGCGTTTACTTCCCTGCCTTTCTCCATTTGCTGCTCCCGCTCTTCCTGTTGCCCCCTGCTTTTCGTTGCTGAATGCACCCCCTTCCAGCTTCACCTTCTGACCTCACCATCCACCCCACACAGCACCTCTGTTGCTTCCAACACCTCCACGTCACTTTCTTTCCAAGCGCAGCTTGTGTTTTATTCAGGGAGTAGGCCCTGTCCCCACCACCCCCTGTCCGCTTTGATGCTCGCCCTGTCCCCCCGCCCGCATTGTTCCTCGCCCTGTCCCCCACCCATGTTGTTCCTCGCCCCGTCCCCACCCACATTGTTCCTTGCCCCGTCCCCCGCCCACGTTGTTGGTCGCCCCGTCCCCCCACCCGCGTTGTTGCTTGCCCTGTCCCCCGTCCCCGTTGTTGCTTGCCCTGTCCCCCGCCCCGTTGTTGCTTGCCCTGTCCCCCGCCCCGTTGTTGCTTGCCCTGTCCCCCGCCCGCTTTGTTGCTCGCCGTGTCCCCCGCCCGCGTTGTTGCTCGCCCTGTTCCCCGCCCGCGTTGTTGTTCGCCCTGTCCCCCCGCCCGCGTTGTTGTTCGCCCTGTCCCCCCGCCCGCGTTGTTGCTCGCCCTGTCCCCCGCCAGAGTTGTTGCTCGCCCTGCTCCTCCCCCGCGCTTGTGCTCGCCCCGTCCCCCCACCCGTGCCGTTGCTCGCCCCGCCCCCCCACCTGCCGTTGCTCGCCCCGTCCCCCCACCCGTGCCGTTGCTCGCCCCGTCCCCCCACCCGTGCCGTTGCTCGCCCCGTCCCCCCGCCTGCATAGTTGCTCGCCCTGTCCCCTGCCCGCGGTGTTGCTCGCCTTGTCCCCCACCCGCTTTGTTGGTCGCCCCGTTCCCCCACCTGCTTTGTTGGTCGCCCCGTTCCCCCACCCGCTTTGTTGGTCGCCCCGTTCCCCCACCCGCTTTGTTGGTCGCCCCGTTCCCCCACCCGCATTGTTGCTCGCCACGTCCCCCCTCCTGCTTTGTTGCTCACCCCGTCCCCCTCCTGCTTTGTTGCTCCGCCCCGTCCCCCTCCTGCTTTGTTGCTCGCCCCGTCCCCCTCCTGCTTTGTTGCTCGCCCCGTCCCCCTCCTGCTTTGTTGCTCGCCCCGACCTCCCCTCCTGCTTTGTTGCTCGCCCCGTCCTCCCCTCCTGCGATGTTGCTCGCCCCGTCCTCCCCTCCTGCGATGTTGCTCGCCCCGTCCTCCCCTCCTGCGATGTTGCTCGCCCCGTCCTCCCCTCCTGCGATGTTGCTCGCCCCGTCCTCCCCTCCTGCGATGTTGCTCGCCCCGTCCTCCCCTCCTGCGATGTTGCTCGCCGCGTCCTCCCCTCCTGCGATGTTGCTCGCCCCGTCCTCCCCTCCTGCGATGTTGCTCGCCCCGTCCTCCCCTCCTGCGATGTTGCTCGCCCCGTCCTCCCCTTCTGCGTTGCTGCTCGCCACCCCTCTGCATTGTTGCTCGCCCCCCCTCTGAATTGTTGCTCGCCCCGTCCCCCCTCCTGCGTTGTTGCTAGCCCTGTATCCCCCTCCTGTGTTTTGGCCCCCCTCCTGTGTTGTATTGCTTGACCCATCTCTCCCGTTTTGTATTGCTTGCCATGTGCCGCCTGCCAGAAAAGAAAGCACTGTGACGCGCCTGGCGCTGAGTGCGTCTTAGTGCTTTTTAGGTCTCGCGCCTAGCGTTGCAGTGCGTAGCACTGCTCGCGCAGCGCGAGACCTCTTGAATGGGGTTTAAAAACTGACCTAGGAATCGCACACTCTTGTGCGTGTGCGATTCGTTTTTCCCCCGGCTATTGGGCTTTGTGTGCGTCTTTTTAAGAAAGACAGCACGCAATTGGGCAAAGGCGGGCGCATGTCCCGCCTTTGCTCCGCCCATTCCCGTCCGTGGCACGGACGACAGGCTCCCGCGCCCCTCCCCCCCCGATCCTCTGTTGTGCGCGCGCACCACTGTTTTTTTTTTTACCTACTTCCTGTTTCTAAATGTTGGCATGTACCGTTGTCCCAGCGCTGCGAACGCTAGTGCCTCGAGTAATTATTTGTCTAAGCACCCCCTCCCCCACACTGGTGTTTGCAATGTTAGCTAGACCGTAAGTACCCCCAACGCCGAGCACTCGTGCAACCACCCCCTCAAAACAAAAAAGCTTGAAGCGCGGGAATAACTTAATTTCTGTGCTCTAATTTTCTTCTTCCTACCGAATATTTCAATAAAAATAAATAAACATTGACTGTCATTTTGGCAACTATGAAAGTGGCGGCACGGGAGGTGGTTTGTCCAGATCTCACAGTAAAATAAGCACAAGCCACCGCCTAGAAGCATTTTGGTATACAAAGTGCGCTGTGTCCACGGCCAAGCTGCCTTATCCTATGATTATACACGATGTAATTTGCCACCACCCATCCCGCTCTCCCTTCCTCGGTGCCAATCACAGTAGAGAGGCACTGTATTGAATGGGCACCGAAGCACCCTGTCCAGGGGGCTCGCGGTGCATGGAGAGACTAAATGTAACAAAGCCGACGCTGCTGCGAGAGCCGCCTTTAACGAAAGTATCTTTTATGATGCACGCCGTGAGCAGAATCACTGCTCGTGGCTCACAACTGTTGCCAGATAAGGAAAGGCAGGCAAAGGGTAACAAAGCGGTTTTGCGCAAGATTGCACAGTTTGGTGTAGCGTAGAAGCTGGGATCCGAACTCCGCTCTTGTTCCACGAGTCTGCACTTGGTTACAGTATCAGACAGTGATCTCACCTCAGAGCTCCAGGCCGCTGTGTGCACTATTCATACATACGAGCCTTGCTTGTAGTGTCTGGTGGCCTGGCCTGTACATGGAGGCCACCAGTCTTAGCAGCCCAGCCAGGCCTTGGCACCCTAAAGGGTACGCACCAGCAGCACAAAACGATAAACTGTTTTATAGAGCACCTAAAAAGGCAGTATTACCATCTCTTAGCTCTCAAACAGGTGTTACAATTACCCAGTTTACTCTTACTCAGTTTATCGACCACAGAAGGATGGAAGGCTGGGTTCACCTCGCCGAGATTCAAACTCGTGACCTGGAGGCCATTGCATTGGCATCAGTAAGCCTTTAACACGCTGAGCAATCCTGCCGATTTAAGTCTGTCAAGGACGGGTTTTTGCAACCATTTCAGAAATCACACGACAGAGAGGTTAGGGGCTCAGATTGTGACAGAGGATTTTACCACTGGTGCCTTAGGTCTTAGCCTTCAATCAATCTGATTTGTAGAGCGCTACTTGTAACCGGCGAGGGTATCCAGGCGCTGACCTTACTATTAACATCAAAACTGAACTACAAGTGCACCCCTTTAGCACTTGACTCTCAGGGTAGCACAGCTGAGCAGTCCAGAGCGGACGTGAAACTTAAAATGCAACGAAACGTGAGACAAGACAATAAATCAATGGCCAGGCAATGCTTTGACTTGTAAGAAAAAAAGACAATCTGTAGTACGAAACTACTGTACATATGAAATTCAGAGGATGAAATTATAACAAACCGGTACTGGGACATCAATCACGCTGCAGGGGAAAACTAGCAGTGGAATACTCCGCTAGATACTTGAAAAGGCACTACAATACACGATAGTCAATGCCAAAGTGGGCCAATAGCCCACAGGGAGGAAACCTGTCTAATCAGTTTCTTGGGATAACCCCCAGGTTCCCTCCCTCGCTTCCTGCCTGTTCTCAAGGTCACTTGTGGGTGATAACTGGGTAGCATGTAATGCAGGGCTGGCAAGTTCACAGCTGTCCCCTCACTGCCAAGCTTGCCACTCTACTTTTCTTTTTAGTCCATGCTGGTTGGCCTCCATCTGTGGGCTGAGCGTGGGGGCGACACAGCCCCCGATTGGGGTGCTCAGTGAATACAACCCTGTGCCACAAAAGTGTTTCTCAGTCGCCACTGGTGTGGGACACCAGACCTTGGGTGGCAAAATGTATACTGGCTGGAAGAAAGTTTCTGCTCTTCACACCAATGTTGGTGACAGTTTTGTGCTCCAGAAGTCCAAATCTGGAAACGGTTTGGGGAAGTTCTTGCCTTTTGCTTATTCCTCCCAGAGTGGGCCAGCCATAGTCTTCGTCGCCCTCTGCTACTGAGAAGGTGGGATTGCCTTGGCCCTTTCCTTTCTTGAGAAAGACCAAAACAAGAGCACAAATGGGGAAGAGGTTACCCCACTTCATTCCTGTGAGCCCGTGGGAGGGGTTGTACTTCCACAGAGCAATGGAGCATAAAGGTGCAAGGTGTTTTTCCTACATTTCAAAAGGATCGTCGGTCTCCCACCTGTCTTGTCCTCCACTAGTCTGGTCCATTGCACAGGACCTCAGGAATGCCATTTACATGAATATCAGGCGCCCTCTCCAACCTCCATTTTATGTACCACTTTGGGTCAGGAAATCAAAATGGATCCCTGTGCAGCCATAGCCACCTGTAACAAACACTCCACTGCAGTCTTTTGTACACACATGGGTTACTCATAGATGTCACCCATGTGCCACATGAATGTAGGGAACGGCCCGGTGGAGGCGACTGGCAGATTAATTTCAAGGCACAGGAGCGGACAGGTAAAACAGCCAACACTCTCGGTTCTCTAAAGTCCGGTGCACTTGGTGTGGCCCCGTATTGCTGTGTTTACTTGTTTTCTTTATGAGTGTCTTCGTTGTTCCCCTCTGTAATTGGGAAATGCTTTACGGATTGCACACTGTCCCTTACATGCAGTTGAAATAATTTTTGTTTTTGAAAAATTATTTTACTTTAAGTTTCATGATGCAGACATTGTTGGTGGACGTGACTCAGTGTAGCACCACTATTTATTTTAAATATTATCACGTCATTTCATATAGGCCTTCCGGAACTTAAATAAAGCAAACAGATCGTCAATGGTATTATTTGTTTTGTTTTTGTAAATACTCCCTTAAGGTATCTTCCCCTCCCAAAACTTTCATTGGTATTAGCATCGCCATCTGCTCAACAGTTGCTTAAACACAGTTACATACACACCAGATACATTCCTTACACACCAGATACGGGCCCTCAAGCAATTCGTTTTGCAAGCTCCTAGGCAGGCCTTTCATCCTTTTCCGTGTCACCATCTTTTATTACGTAGGAATTAGCAGCATAAAGCTAATCATTATGTACTTTTAGCCACATGCTGTGACTAATTACACTTCCTTATCAAATCGTAAAAAGTGACCTTCAGTGTACTTTTGCAGGGAAAACATCAACAGACTTAACACAGAGCATTGTAACAACTGTAATAGAATGTATCTATTTTATTTCCGGTGTTTGTTTTCTGTGCAAAGCAACCTAATTCAACAAGGACATTTCCCAATTTAAAATAAGATTCACATATTGGACTATAGGTGTCTCACGTAAAACACATAAACATAAAATAAACACTGCAGTGTTTGTAACATGTGCACATTGCAGCTGAACACAAATTTAAACTATGCACACTTTCGCTCCTTCTTCCATTCTCCTCCTCTTCACTTCACATATGTTTTACCCCTCCGTCTCTCATACACTCCTCTCCCTAGCTAGGACACGTTACAGTGAAATCTCTTCTTTTCATGCCTTTTACTCCTTCTCTCCTCCACTTCTCTCCTAATTTCTCCAAAATAGGTTTAAACAATTTGAGCCTTTAAACTACTGCTTACTTTGAGCACTAACACCTACTCTTTGTCCGTGCTGTGTAACAGACACATACTGGGTGTAACTGTGTACACGCTTACATATTTAAACAATTTAACCTTTAAACTATTGCTTAATTTCAGCCGGGGTCTTCCAGTGCACACCATTGAACTTAATCATTAACACCTGCTCTTTGGGCGTGCTGTGTAACAAACGCATACTGGGTGTAAATGTGCACACACTTACATATTTACACATTTTTGTCATTTAAACTACTGCTCAATTTCAGCCAGGTCTTCTTTTCACATTTTCTCCTTCACTCTTCCACTCCTTTCCTAAATCCTCCCCACTCTCTCTCTCACTCCATCTATTTTTCTCCCTCTTACCCACTCTCTTCACACTTTCAGCCCTTCTCCCATTCTCCTCCTCTTCTCTTCTCATCTGTTTTACCACTCCCTCTCTCATACACTCCTCTCCCTAGCTAGGACACGTTACAATAAAATTAAATGTATCTCACACTTTTTTTCATCTGTGTTATAATTACGATTTATGTTCTACTATATTTCTTTTCATTGTGGTGTATAATAAATATGCTGTTTCATCATTTAGGCTTTCCACTCATTACGTACACCAAGGCCCAGGGTATGCATTATAAATTGTGGTCAATTCGGTTTCCCTGGTTAAATAGCACCACTTAAAGCCATAATATTTTTACCTACACACAAGGAAAAAACATATTTGCCCAATAACACCTAATATTAGGCCAGGACAAAACTGCATTTTCATCCCCAAATCCGGCACATTTCTTCCTTACACCTCATCCTCTCCACAATAGCCTTTGCCTGTCCGATTCTGATCCTTCTTTCCAGCACATTCTTTTACCTATCTCACCGGCTCCCTTTCTCTTCTGCTCTTACCCCCTCTCATACTTTTCTGTTCTTCTCTTTTTCTCCTTCTCTCCTCCACTTCTCTCCTTATCTCTTCCTAATATATGTAACGAATTTGAGGATTTAAACTACTACTTACTTTGAGCCACAGTCTTCCAGTGCGCACCAAAGCACTTAATTATTAGCACCTGCTCTATGCCCTCACTTCCTCCATCTATTTCTCCACACCACTTAACTTTTCTACACACCACTCAGCTTTACTCTCCTCCCCAAAAACTTTACTCCACTTTACTCAGCTTTACTCCAATCCACTCTGCTTTACTACACTCCACTGCGCACAACATTCTGCTTTATTCCACGCCACTCTGCTTTACTCCGCATTACTACACTCAACTCCACTCTTCTTTACGCCACTCCACACTGCTTTCCTCCACTCCACTCTACTTTAATACACAACACTCACATTTATTCCACCTCAACCCACTCAACCCACTCAGCTTTACTCCACTCCATTCTGCTTTACTCCAGTCCACTCTACTCCACTACACTTGACGCCACTCCGCTTTACTACACACAACGCTGCTTTACTCCAGTCCACTCCACTCCACTCTGCTTTACTCCACTCCAATCTGCTTCACTCCACACCACTCCCTGCAATGCCACTCTGCTTTAGTCCACGACACTCTCCTTTATCCCACTCCGCTCAATGTAACTCTACTTTAATTCACTTTACTCCGCTACACCCTGCTTTACTCCACTGCACTCCACTCTACTCCACTCTACTTTACTCCACGACACTTGGCTTTACTCCACACCACTTAGCTTTACTCCACACCACTCTGCTTTACTCCACTCCGCTTTACTGTACTCCACACAACTCCATTCAGTTTTACTTCACCCCACTCTGATTTACTCCACTCAACACCACTCTGCTTTACTCCACACCATTCTGCTTTACTCCATGCCACTGTCCTTTACTCTACACCACTCTCCTTTACTCAAACCAATCTTCTTTACTCCATGCCACTCCACTCCACTCAATCCTCTCTACTTTACTCTACGCAACTCTGCTTTACTCCACGCCAATCTACTTTATTCCACACCACTATGCTCAACAAAAACTCAGCTTTACTCCACACCACTCTGCTTTACTATGCTCTACTCCACTCAATAACACTCTGCTTTACTCCACGCCACTCTACTCCACGCCACTCTGCTTTTCTTCATGCCACTCTGCTTCACGCCACGCTGCTTTACTCAACTCCACGACACTCCACCCACTGCACTCCACACCACTACAATACATGCAACTAAACTCCACACAAACTCACTCCACTCAACTGCACTCCACTCTACGCACGCCAATCCATACAACTCAGCTCTCCGCAATACCACTATACGCAACACCACTCAATACAAAACCAATCCTTGCAACGCCACTCCACTCTACGCCACTCTACTCTGACACTTCACTCTATGCCACTCCACGCAGCGCCACTCTACGCAACTGCACTCCACACAATGCCACTCCACACAACTACACTTCACTCTATGCAATTCTGCCCCACTCTACGCAACTGCACTCCACTCTGCACCACACCAATACATGCAGCGTCAATCAATGCAGCACCACCCACACAATTCCACTTCTTGGAATACCACCCCACTCTACACAACACCACTCCACGCAACCCCACTCCTCTCCACACAATGCCACTCCAACCAACTGCGCTCCACACAATACTACACAACTGCACTCCACTTTACGCCACTCCACTCAACGCCACACTACTCTACTCAATGCCACTCCACGTAACACCACTCAATACAATGCAAATTCATACAACCACACCACACAACATTATTACAATCCACATAATACCACTTAACACCACATAATTCAAATTCACCTAATTACACACTTCTCAATACCATATAAACACACCCCATATAAATCCACTCTATACCACATAACAATCCACATAAAAACACTGCACGCCATGCCACATAATTCCACTCAAAATAATTTCACTCTATACCAAATTATTTCATGCCAAACTATTCAACTTCACACAAATCCATTCCACACCACATATTTAATTAAAAAATTCCACCCCACAACACAATTCCACTACACACCATATATATCCAATTACAACACATAATTAAACATCATACCATAAAACACAACAGCACACCACATAACTAAACTCCACTACATAGCACTCCACAACACAAAATGCCATTCATCATAATTACACTCCATTACACACAATCCCACTCCACTTAATTCAAATACACTCAAAAACACTTAATTAATATCCACATAATACAAACGCACACCATACCACACAATTCCACTTCACAAATCCACTCTACACCATACAATTCTATACCACACAATGCCACAAGTACATTCCAAACCCACACACATAATTCCACCACATAACACATACATCCACTCCAATCCATAACATATAGGGAATAAACATTTACATTTACAACGCCAATAGCTCTAACTCTCTTTATTTTTTTAACAGCCAAACACACAGATCTGAAAGAGACACGTTAGTGACAGATTCCTTACCTTAGAATATCCCCAGGCGTCAGGCTGGATCCGGAAAGTTTTTTGCGTAGCAGTACCCTTGCGCGTCGGTAGGCGGCGTCGTGCGGCTCCGCGTCCGTCGTCGGTGCCGGGATGACGTCGCGGGCAGTACTTAAGCGCCGCCCCTGCGCGCTGACGTCAGTTCTTCTTTTTCCGCGCCAGCAAGCGCAGATCCGGGAAGAGCAGTGCCCTGGTCATTTTTTGACCAAACCTTTTGAATTTTTCACTGTTTTTTCTTCAATCGACTTCAAGGTGTCGTAGGGATGCCCGGGTTTAAACGTTGCGGCGCTTGTGCTCGGATGATGTCCATCACAGACCCGCATTGGGAGTGTCTCTTCTGCCTCGGCCGAGGCCACGACACGGAGTCTTGTTCCGACTGCCGGGCCCTCAACCCGAAAGCTTTGCGAGAGCGGTCTCGAAAGCTCCTCGAGGCCCGGCATTCGGCTCCGCGCAAGCCCCGGTCGCGTGAGAGGTCCAGGGGTCGATTGCGGAGTCCACACCGGTCGTCGGCTCGAAGTCTTCTTCGTCCGGTAAGTCAAAACACAAAAAGTCCAAAAGCATCGTCGCTCTAGGACTTCGCCTCGCCGGTCTCGCGACTCGGCTGAGGCCCCTCCCAGCACCGTCCCCGCCCCGCGGCCCCGGACATGCCTGTGGAGTCGCCCCGCAATACCCGTCCTTCCCGGGTTCGGGGGCGGATCCGGCCTAAGCACAGGAATTCCTGTCGGCCATGGCCCGCCTCTTCGGGCCTCAAGGTCCCTCCGGTGCGCCTTCGGCCCCGCGGGCCCTGATGGGGTTGCTTCGGCGCCGCCGACGGCTCCGGCCCCGGCATCGCCCGTGCCTCCAGCCTCGATCCCGGCTCCGGCCCCGGCCTCGATCCCGGCTCCCCAACCCCCATCGACGCCGGTCGACCTAACGACACCTCCGCCGGCGCCGATGTCTCCGGTGCCGTTCTCGACGCCGCCTGGGGCTCCGGGCGGCGTCGTCCCCCAGTTCCTTCCGGCTCCGGACATGGACCCGGACCGACGTCGCTCGACGCCGGTTCCGGCGCCGATGAGACCTTGGGTCCCAAATGTCCCTCCTCCCCCTTATTTTGCACCAGAGGAGGACCAGGAGGACTGGGAGGGGTCTGATGACCTTCTGGCACAACAGTGTCAGTACGATGAGGACTGGACAGAGGGTCTAGGGGATGCCAGTGGTCTAGATACTTCCCCTGACACTGGCATGCTGTCTCCTCCCGTGGCTACGGAGGAGGGAGCCAATTTTGCAACGGTGTTGCGTAGGGCGGCTGGAGCCTTACATCTCCAACTCCCTACTGTGGCGGTCAAGACTAATCTCTTGACAGAGGTGCTTCAGCCGGCAGCCTCCTCTACGGAGACTGTGCTGCCGTTTAACGACGCCCTCACTGACGTTCTTTGGGCGCCTGGTCCAAGCCCAACACAGGGGCTCCTGTGGATAGGAACGTGTCCCGACGCCATCGCCCAGCTCCGGGCGACCCCCTGTTTCTCTCTGTCCACCCCACCCCTGAGAGCTTGGTTGTCCAAGCCTCCGCTTCCCAAACCGCCTTCCCTACCGCCCCTCCGGATAGGGAATCCAAACGCCTGGATCAATTTGGGAAGAAGGGTTTTTCTTCCTCCAGTGCTGGCTTGCGGTCCATCAACACCGCTTGTCTTTTGGGCCGATATACCCACTCCTTGTGGGATTCGGTGGCGAATGTTTTGCCCCAGTGTTCTGAGGAGGTCCAGACACTGCTTTCCCGCGCCATTGCGGAAGGAAGGGATGCGGCCAAATACACAATACGATGTGGCCTTGATACCGCCGACTCGCTGGGCAGGTCTATTGCAACGACGGTGGCGCTACGACGCCACGCCTGGCTGAGAACCACTGGTTTTTCAGGGGATGTCCAGAATACTCTCATGGACATGCCCTTTGATGGAGTCGGTCTTTTTGGGTCCAAAGCAGACCATGCGTTGGAGCGCTTTAAGGACTCGCGGGCTACTGCAAAGTCCCTGGGCCTTTCTGCTACACGCCCTCCGCTGACTTCTGCTTTTCGCCCCTATCGTGGCCACGGTAGGGGCGCCCCTTCACGTCAGCAGCCCAGCCACCGGCCCGCGCAGCAGGCGTCTTCGCGTGGCCGAGGACGTGGATTCCGCCGTGGCGGATCGGGCAACCAGCGTGTGGGTCAGGCCACCACCTCCAACCCGTCCGCGGCCTCCAAACCCTCCTAGTCCCTCCTTTCAGGTGCACAGCACGCCAGTAGGGGGCAGGGTCCGCCATCACCTTCCCCACTGGCGTACCATCACCTCGGACAGGTGGGTCTTGGACATTGTCCGAAGGGGCTACTCCTCCCCTTCGAGTCTCCCCCCCAGCCATGCCACCTCAATTCCACCGCATGTCAGGGGATCACTTGGTACTTCTGCAGAAGGAAGTCACGGCCCTCTTGGCCAAGAGGGCCATCGAGCATGTTCCGACCCCAGAAGTAGGGCGTGGTTGCTACTCCCACTACTTCCTGGTGCCCAAAAAGGACAAGGAGGACATGCGTCCTATCTTGGACCTCCGGAACGTCAATCGCTTCCTCCGGAAGGAGAAGTTCAAGATGCTCACCCTAGCTCAGGTCTTGACTGCCCTCGACCCTGGAGACTGGTTGGTAGCGTTGGACTTGCAGGACGCATATTTCCACATCCCCGTCCTGCCGGCCCACCGGCGTTACCTTCGTTCACGGTAGGCCCCGAGCATTTTCAGTTCACCGTGCTCCCCTTCGGCCTTACCAGTGCCCCTCGGGTGTTCACAAAAGTGATGGCGGTGGTCGCAGCTCATCTGCGCCGGGCAGGGGTTTCAGTCTTCCCCTACCTCGACGACTGGCTGCTGAAGGCGGGCTCGTCCCAGGCAGTCGTCTCCCACCTCCAGACTACGGCCGAACTCCTGCACTCGCTGGGGTTCTCCATCAATGTGCCAAGTCGCATCTGCTTCCTTCTCCACAGCTCCTTTTCATCGGAGCAGTTCTGGACACGACGCAGTTTCGGGCCTATCCTCCCGAACGGCGAGTCCGGGATATTCAGGCTATGATTCCGATCTTTCAGCCTTTATCCTGGGTTTCGGTACGGATGACCCTGAGGCTGCTGGGCCTCATGGCCTCCTGCATCCTGCTGGTCAATCATGCCAGATGGCATATGCGGGCTCTGCAGTGGGACCTGAAGTTCCAGTGGGCGCAGCACCAGGGCAACCTCTCCGATTACGTCCAGATCTCGGAGGGGACTGCAAAACAGTTGCAGTGGTGGCTCTTGAACCGGCAATGGGTCATGGGCAGATCCCTCTCCCTTCCCCAGCCAGAGCACACAGTTGTGACGGACGCGTCCCTTCTGGGATGGGGCGGTCACATGGGAGAGGCGGAGATCAGAGGCCTCTGGTCTCCGGGCGGAGTCCCGGCTCCATATCAACATTCTGGAGCTCCGGGCGATCCGACTTGCACTCAAGGCATTCCTTCCTCTGTCAAAGGGAAGGTAGTGCAGGTGTTCACAGACAACACCACCGCCATGTGGTACTGCAACAAACAAGGCGGGGTGGGGTCGTGGACCCTTTGTCAGGAGGCTCTGCGCCTCTGGACATGGCTGGAACATCAGGGCATGTTCCTGATGGTTCAACACCTGGCAGGTTCCCTGAACGCCAGGGCGGACGAACCTCAGCCGCAGGTGCATGATGGATCACGAATGGCGTCTTCACTCGGAAGTGGCGCAAGGACTCTTTCTACAGTGGGGAGAGCCTTGGTTAGATCTATTCGCCATCGAAGAGAACGCGCAATGTCATCAGTTCTGCGCGTTGGAATTTCCAAGGTGGCACTCGCTCGGCGACGCTTTTCGTCACGAGTGGAGTTGCGGTCTATTGTACGCCTTTCCGCCTATACCACTTCTACCCAGAGTGTTGAAGAAGATTTGGCACGACCGGGCCCAAGTCATTCTTGTGGCTCCGGACTGGGCTCGAAGAGTTTGGTATCCCGAGCTACTCAATATGAGCGTAGATCCCCCGATCCGTCTGCCTCTTCGGGAGGATCTTCTGTCGCAGCTGCAGGGGACGGTCCTCCACCCGAACCTGTCCAGTCTACACCTGCTTGCGTGAGATTGAGCGGCGGCAGTTGATTCCTTTCGACTTGCCTCCCGAAGTTTGTGATGTGATTCTGGCAGCCAGGCGTCCCTCCACTAAGGTGGTATACGCCTGCAGGTGGAACAAATTTGTGGCATGGTGCACAGCAAAGGCTGTGAATCTCCTTTCTGCCCCTCTTTCTGAGGTCCTTCTGTTCCTTCTCTCTCTGGCCCAACAGGGTTCTGCCCTGGGTACCATCAAGGGTTATCTTTGTGCTATCTCGGCCTTCCTCAGGCTCCCTGATCAGCCCTCCCTTTCCAAGTCCCCTCTTGTTAACAGGTTCTTAAAAGGCATTACTCACCTCTTCCCTCCTGTTCCGTTTGTAATGCCTCAGTGGGACTTGAACTTGGTTCTTACCTTTTAATGTGCGCTCCCTTTGAGCCTCTACATAACTGTCCTCTTCGTCTTCTGACTCTGAAGACAGCCTTTCTGGTGGCCATCACCTCCGCTCGGCGGGTGAGTGAGCTCCAGGCTCTATCTTGCAAACCTCCCTTTCTGTCTGTTCATCCAGACAAGGTTGTTCTTCGGACGCGTCCGTCCTTCTTGCCAAAGGTGGTTACTGCTTTCCACATTGGGCAGACCATCACTTTGCCCACCTTCTTTCCGCCTCCTCATCCTTCCAGAGAGGAAGAGAGGCTCCACCGTCTGGACCCAAAACGTGCGCTCTCCTTATATATTGACCCCACAAAACACTTCCGGGTGGATGACCAGCTCTTTGTTGGCTACGTGGGCGCCAAAAAAGGTCGGGCGGTGCACAAGAGGACCATCTCCCGCTGGGTTACCTTGTGCATCAAGACCTGCTATTCTTTGGCTAAGAAGGAGCCTCCTGTTGGGCTGCGTGCCCATTCCACCAGGGCAACGGCTGCTACCACGGCCTTAGGCCGCGGTGTTCCGCTGCCGGTTATCTGTCAGGCAGCTACGTGGGCCTCGCTGCACACGTTTACAAAGCATTACTGCCTTGACAGTCAGGTCCGGAGGGACGGCTTCTTTGGCCGTTCTGTCCTCCAGGACTTCCTTGTCTGATCTTTGTTCGCAGACCCACCACCGGGGTTGGTATTGCTGGGGTATCTATTCTAAGGTAAGGAATCTGACACTAACGTGTCTCTTTCAGATGCACAAGTTACTAACATGTGTAACGATATATCTGTAAGAGACAGTAGTTAGTGACAGATTCCTTACCGCCCACCCATCCTCCCCGTTCTGCGAACTGATTTCTAGGGTTAAGGACATCCCTTTCAGGGCCCTAGTATTTTTCAGACACCTATGTCAGCTTCTTGCATGGCTCTGCGTTCCTGGCGCGGAAAGTCGTGTACAGAACTGACGTCAGCGCGCAGGGGCGGCGCCTAAGTACTGCCCGCGACGTCATCCCGGCGATCACGACGCCGACGACGGACGCGGAGCCGCACGACGCCGCCTACCGACGCGCAAGGGTACTGCTACGCAAAAAACTTTCCGGATCCAGCCTGACGCCTGGGGATATTCTAAGGTAAGGAATCTGTCACTAACTACTGTCTCTTACAGATATATCGTTACACAAGTTAGTAACTTGTGCAACTAAAGCTTAACTCCTACCTATTTCTTCTTTATCATCTCCAAACAGGTAAATATATCCACACAATTCCACATCATACAATTCAACTTCACACATTTGCAATTCACACCTTATAATTCAACACCAAACCACTTAATAAAACTCAACAACACAATTACACACCACATACATCTAATCCACGCCACATAATTCCACACCAAGCCACAAATTTAACAGCACACCATATAATTAAACTCCATTACATACCACTCCACAACACAAAATACCATTCCACATAATTGCACTCCATAACACACAACCCCAATACACATAATTCCACAACACTCAATACCACATATTTACTATCCATATAATTCCACAGCACACCATTCCACATAATTCCTCTATAAAATCTAATCCACGCTTCACAATTACACAACTAATCCAATCCAACACACATAATTCCACTACACACCACATACATTCCATAACACATACGTAAAACACATTCTCATTTAGAATGCCAATAGCTCTAACTCAAACAAATGCGAGACCTATTGCATTTTCAATGCTTGTTTGGATCAGTGCCCAACACATGTATTTAAACTGGTTTCCCTGATCACTTGTACTGGCAGTAATTGGACTTACCAGCACAAGGACATATCTGCTCATGCAGATATGTCCACACATGTAGTATAGTGCACCCTGCCTTAGGGCTGTAAGGTCTGCTATAGGAATGACTTACCCATACTGCATTCAGTGTCTGCAGGCATGGCACACAGGCTGTGTGCCATGTTGCGTATTCACTTTTGTCTGCACCAAGACACACAGCCTGCAATGGCAGTTTGCATGAACTTGGTTAGGGGTCCCTTAGTGTGGCACAATGTGTGCTGCAGCCTTAGGGAGCCTCTCTAGCCTCCTTGCCCTAGGTACCAAGGGTACCAGTACTAGGTACTTACAAGGAGTGCTAAAGGTATTGCCAATAGGGGAAACAATTGTACATTTTCGGGAAAAAGGTCTGGCACTGGGGACCTGGTTGGCAGGAACCCAGTGCCCTTCCAGTCAAAATAGCATCAATTTCCTGGCAAAAAGTGGGGGTGACCATGTCAAAAAGGGCCACTTTCCTACATTGTTCCTCGACGCCGCTGATTTACTCTTGTATTTAGGGGACGTTGCTGCTGATCTCTCCCAACTACACGCTACACTGACTGATTTTGCCCGGGCGGCAGGACTCTAGTTCAACTGGACAAAATCCTCCGTTTATCCACTAAGTCCTAGGTCGCCACCACAGGAGGTCCGTCTCGAAGATAGTCCCCCTTGGAAGGCGTAAGGCTTTGGTCTGCTATCTTGGAGTTTGCCTTTATAACACCCCTACAGATCCATATGAGGGCAAACTCTGTGCTGTTCTGGATGCCATAAAATCACAAGTGCACTTCCAGAAGACCTTACCTATGGCCTCAAAGGTAAAATAGCACGGGCTAAGATGGTAATCCTGCCTCGCCTTCTTTATTATTTTGCAAACCTCCCCAATATCCCGCCTCAAACTTTTTCGGTGAACTATATATACGTTGCTATGCAACCCCGAATTGCCCTGAAAAAAACTGCAGCTACCGGTTTGGTCGAGGCGGCCTGGGCGCCCTCTCCTTTGAAGCCTACTTCCTGGTGGCGCAGCTACAGTGGGTGGCACGCTGGATAGCCAGGCTTAACCTGGGAGAAACAAGCCAAGGGTCAAGCCCTCAATCCCCGGCCACGATCTGGGGACTTTTGTTCCCCAAAGTCACGCCTCCGTCCCCCTGGTCCCTACAGATGTGGGTAACTTGTAGATGCCTGGTCCGTAACCACCGCCTCACACGTCACACCCCTGCGTACGCTACGGCTTTCTCTCTGGTAGGCCTCCCCCGCTTTCCTGTCTTTTATTTTGCTGAGGAGCTATGGAGCTGGCAGGAACAGATGTTAATTACAATAGGGGATCTCTTTTCTGATGGGCAACTCCTAACATTTGAGCACCTTATCACAGACGATGGCATTCCACCAGGACAGTTCCTCACCTATGGGCAATTGCGCACAACGTGTCAGACTCTTTGGGACACGCAGGCTGTAAAACCCTCCACTCGCCCTGTCCGTCAAGCTCTACTCACCGTGGAGGGAGGGCCGTCATTTGATCAATTTGATATATAGAGCCATCCGGGAGCTCGCCGAAGCTCTCTTAACTGCTCTACGTAACAAGTGGGAGGACGACATTGGGAGGGCACTATGTGACAAGGAGTGTACATTTCCACACCTAGTCTCCAGGAATGCCTGCTTCAAGAACATACAATTTTTAATGCTTCACCGAGCCTATCTTGACCCCTGCACAACTCAATCGCTACGTCCCCATGGCCCATCTCTGCTGCCCCTGTTGCCACTCGCAGATGCTGACCTACGCCAAATGCTGTGGTCCTGCCCGTCCCTTCATGATTACTGGACATCGATACATGACACACTGTGAGAGGTCACAGCGCTCCACGGCATCCACACATGGGAGGCATGCGCTTTAGATATTTTAAGCGTTGGAAACATCAAAAGTACGGACGCGCTTTGCAGGCATGGACCTGCTATTAGCCACAAGAGCGCTTACCCTCCCATGGAGAGCCCCTTTGGCGCCTCCAGTGGTGTCATGTCATGGAGTGAAGTGAAGTGAAAATGGGGGACGGAGAAAGAGACACTGCGGTACGAGGAGGTCCGCCATCTCGGGAGGCACCCTATCTCCCCTAGTGGGACACTCTCCTCACCCACTTACTGCAACTGACGGGTAATGATAACGTGACCCTGCCCCCCAAACCACTGACCGGAGAACCTTTATTAGGAGAATTCCTCCCATGTTTTGCATCAACGTCTTTCCCAATGGTCCCCCCGCCCCGCCCCCCCACTCCCCCTCTGGCTGAGGTTGCACCAGCCAGCCTCCTGCTGATTGCCACGTGAGGATCTGATGCCCACAACCTCATCGGTAGCCACTCACCTGAATGACCCTCGATGCTCCTCTGTCGCATGGACCCGCCTGCCATTGTTCCCAAACCGTTCCCCTTCTCCTCCTATTTATCATCTCCACTATTGTTGGGTGAATTATATATATGTGCTTTGAGTACCTTTTCATAATGTTACGAGAATAAGCTAGACATTTGGCTATTGAACCGCATTCATGTTCCTTGATGATGCTCCTCACTCTGAGGAGTAACCATGTGATTCCTTGCCATGCATACTGCTTTAATGCATCACTATTCACTGTATATGCTTTGGTGTAAAACCAAATAAAAACAATTTACTGAAAAACAAAACACATTACCAATTCAGAGTGCTGCCCTTTGGCATAAAGTCAGCTCCCAGTGTATTCACCAAGTGCCTGGCAGCTGTAGCCGCTCACCTGAAAAGAAAGGGAATACATGTTTACCCCTAGAGGATGACTGGTTGGTGAGAGCAAACTCCTCACACAAGGGCAAAAACTACACAAAAAAAAGTGATTGCAGTGCTGCACAGATTGGGATTCACAATAAATATGGAGAAGCCTTCACCTACCCCAGAACAACAGAATTTCTTCATGGGAGCAAAACTAAACACACGCCAAGGGAAAGTTTTTCCATGCGAGAAGAGAGTCCAAGCCATAACATAAGAAGCTCTCCATTACCGGAAGGACCAGTCTCTGATAGTGAGGACTGTGGGGAGATTATTAGGAATGATGGCTTCCTGCATATCACTAATACCACATGTGAGGCTACACTTGAGACCGATCCAAATGGGTATAGAGCCAATGGTCACAAGCGACGAGAGCTTGGAGGATCTAGTGATTGTCACAATGAGTACAGGAAGAAATGAGTTGGTGGAACAAGACAACTGTAACAGCAGGAAGACCCTTTATGACAACATCTCCAACAGTGACCATTAGCACAGACACCTCACATATTGGATGGGGAAACTCAATATCCGAGGAGTATGGAAACCACAAGAATCGATCCAACATATAAATCAACTGGAGTTAAAAACAGTGTTCCTAGCCTTAAAAGCCTTTCAACAGCAATTGTGGAACAAATTAGTGCAAATTCAAACAGACAATACATTAATATTTTACCTCAACAAGCAAGGGGGAACAAAATTTCCCCTCTCAAAATTGACACAACTGATATGGAAATGGGCCATTCAAAAACAGATAACAATAACCGTGATACACCTACCAGGAGTAGGCAACGTGGTAGCAGACAAACTGAGCAGACAAGCATCTATCTCACACGAGTGGGAGCTGAATCAAACAGTGATAGAAAAAGTGTTCAAAAAGTGGGGAACTCCAAAACAGACCTATTCGCAGCGCCAGTAAACCCAAAATGCTAATACTTCATATCCAGGCACCCATACCCTCAATCCCTAGGCAAAGCGCTGTCCATAAACTGGTCACACAAATGTGCTTACGCTTTTCCTCCAATCCCACTACTCTCAAGAGTAATCAACAAATGTAGGCGATCGCAGATGACAGTCATACTCATAACTTCACAGTTGGCAGTGGTACTCAGACCTAATGGAGATGGCACACAGCATGGAGAAACTGACAGTGTTACAAGCCCTGCTGTCCATGGAAGAAGGAACGTTTTTTCACCCAAAACTAAACACATTGAGTCTAGTGGCGTGGCTCCTGAAGACATAGAATTTGGTCATTTGGGACTACCAGAAAAATCATTGGTAGTCCTCAGAGTAGCAAGAAGACCAAGAACTAGAAAATGTTAGATAGCAAAATGGAAAAGATGCACATAATGGTGTCAAATACACAATCTGCTTCAAAAGAAAACATGTAAAACTACAGTAATCGAATATCTAACACACCTGTTACGGGAAAGCCTAACTTATGCATCATTAAAAGTACATCTGGCAGCAATAGTAGCCTACACAAGGGGTCAAGTAGGAAGATGTTTGTTCACTGCCCTAATAATTGACAGATTTATAGAACGGGCAAATGAATAGCACCACCAAGGAGTCCACCAACCCCCACATGGAATCTTAATGTGGTACTGATAAATGTAATGAATAAACTATTCGAACCAATCCATAAAGCAACCTTGAAATTTATCAAGCTAAAAGCAGCATTTCTAACAGCCATGACGTCGCTTCGCAGAGTAAGTGAGTTACAAGCACTCACCATTTAGGGAACCGTACTTTCAAATACACAAAGACAGGATGGTCATGAGGACAAGCCTGTGATTCCTTCTAAAGGTCATATCACATTTTCACATTAACCAAGCTATTCAAATACTAAGTGTTTTTCCAAGATCCAAAGACATAAGCAGAGAGAGCTTTGCACACTCTGGATGCCCATAGGGCAATAATGTATTACATAGAAAAACACAGACCATCAGAAAAGGAAAACAACTCTTTGTATAATTCGCAGACAACAATGAAGGAGAACCAGTTACAGATAACACCATCGTAAGGTGGATAACGCAAACAATTCAAATATGACACAAAGCTGGCATTCAACTAGAAGTCAAACCAAGAGCGCATTCAACAAGAAAGATAGGAGCAACAATAGCCATATGCATGATGGCCACGTGCACACGTTCACAAAGCACTATTGCATTGATGTACAAGTAAACAGAGAAAGCACAAGTAGGACAAAGAGTTTTAAAACATCTATTTACAAGCTCAACCTCATCTTCAGCCCAACTGCCACAATGAGGAAACCCCTACAAAATCAATGCACAACATGTGAATCCAGAGAAGATTCATGCTGCAAAACGAAATGGTTACTTACCTTTAGGAGTATTTATGCAGCTTGAAGAATATTCTGGATTCACAGGTGACCCAGCCACCTCCCCAAGAAATGAGATGACACAAGTAAAGAGAGGGAAGTCCTACAGTACGTTAACAGAAAGTTCACACACAAAAAAAAGATAGCGACCAACAATGAGACTTCCAGGAAGGGCGTCGGACGTCAGAAGAGGTTGGAACAATCACCAAATGATGGGGACCGTTGATGCCCAGCAACAGGAAACAAGCATTTGCAATGCAATAGGACTCGCATTTACGCGAGACCTATTGCATTGCAAACGGGAGTGCGGGTGGGAGAGGTGCGATTAAGGCACGAACAATGGGAGTGGGGGGCACAGGAACAAAATGGTGCTCAGGAAGCACGAAGTAAAGGGGCCAGTAGCCATGGAAGGAGACATGGCCGTCATAAGGAGGGACTAGCAGCCTATAAACCAAATCGGAAGGCAGCATTTAGAAAGGACAAAGCCACAAGCCAATGAAAAAGTGGGCGGGAGAGTGGGCGGGGGAGTGGGCGGGCCTTCCCTCACGTAGTCAACTACCACAGATCAACCCCAGAGCAGCGCTGGCTCAGGGCTCGACCTAAAAAGGGGGAAAAAGGACTACTATAAAGAAAACATTCCGGACCCAACCACTAGGTTGCGGAATAATGCATGCATGTTAATCCAGGAAATTCTTCAAGCTGCAAAACTACTCCTACAGGCAAGTAACAATTTTGTTTTCTGTCAAGGGAGTAAGGATAAGTATTCCATATGGTCTCAAACTACGTTGTTTCTGTCATCACAAAATGTAGACTTTTACGTATATTTTAACTGAGTCAATTCTACAATTATCAGAGGTGCATGTCAATGTGTGCCTTAGTTTTTAAATTGATATACATCTATTGACAATAAGAATGCTTAAGTGTGTGTGTATGTATGTATGTATATGTCTATATATATATATATATATATATATATATATATATATATATTCGCTGAAACAAACATAGGTTTCAGGGACGTTATAGTTCGAAATTAGCATTTAAAAAAACCTTAGAAATTCACTGAAAAAACCATAGGTTTCAGGGACGTTATAGTTAGAAATTAGCCAACTACCCCATCTATTACCTCCAGTAAGTCCCACACAGCAGGATTGCTAAGTTCTCATAGCAGGTCACGCCCCCTTTCCCCACCACTCTGCAAAAGCACTCCCTGGCGCGCTCTTGGATGGGGATTAAAGTCCCCTTTGCTTCTGGGGGTCCTTAGGGGCCAATTAGCCTACCTGATACTCCAGTATGCCCCAGATAGAGGGATTGCTGACAGGTGGACACAGGCCACGCCCCCTTTCTACACCACTCTGCAAACGCGCCTCCTAGTGCGTTCTTGGTTGAGGGATTAAGTCCTCTTGAATCCTGAGGGTCCCTGGGGGCCAACTAAGCCACCAGGTACCTCCAGTAAGCCCCACACAGCTGGATTGCTGAGAGTGGTCCGAGGCCACGCCCCCTTTTTACACCACTCTGCAAACGCGCCTCCTGGCTCTCAGGGTAGCAGGGGTCAGCAGTCACCGAATTCTCAAGGATGTAGTCTGGAATGCCCGAGCTTAGCACTCAACAATCAATCAACAGACACAATCACTTCATTGACCAGCCCTGTGATTGTATTTTAAGGAAAAGGTATTTTAATCATACAGCAATACTAAATTATACACAATCCGAAGGATTGTACAAGATAGTGGCCGTTTGTGCTTTCTTCCGTCATGCACCTGATGGAGCTATTTTCTGATTTAAATCATATTTGCATATTAGCATGAATCTGTTGCAATTTAAACAATGTTGTGATGTACAGAACTGTGTTTTCTCGCCTATGCCAAAGTAGACCTCAGTTCCATCTTGAATTTGTATGGCTGCTTCTTCATAATATTAGGAAATCGGCTAAAGCAGGAGTCCAGCTCAGGCTTGTGTTTCACACAGTCAAATACGCACTCAGTCCAAAATTGTCTGATGTATCGGTTAGGTAGCTGTCTGTTCCTTGCTCCTGTTGAGCTGTCTGAGTGGCCCCTCTGTGCATCTGATGTGGGCGCTCTGGTGGGCTAGGATCTCCCCAGGCCACCAGATTAGGTAAGGCAAGGGCCACTTTGGTCTATGTAATCACCCCCCCCCCCCCCAGCTCAGTCCTGCGATTACATTTTTCCGGAGTAGGTGCAGCCCTGCCTGCAGCATTCTTCATGGATCATGATGGTGCAGCCCAGCCTGGGTCAATGGCATTTGCAGCCCAGAGCGGACCAACTATGATCAAGGCATTTTCAGCCCCTGTATGGCCAGGAAGACTGTTTCCCTCAGAGTTCCGGCAGGACTTTAAGTGCTTCAGGCAGATATGCAGCTCTTTCAGCAGAAAGAACAGACTTCAGGAGGTGTTCCCTCACCTTTCTGGCAGACACCAGCCCGTGTTGCTCACTAGTCCCTTAAGTACTCTGCGGAGCACACCTTTCTCCTAATCGTAAAGAACAAAATAGGGTGGGTTTAGGGCCCACTTTTCTTCACATCTTCTACACAGGAGATGTTTATCTACTGTCTCAAACTGCAGAACTGGTTTGGGTGGTTCTTCTTTTAAGTGTCTCCCTCAGGCTGCTCTCCTGACACAGCCTTTGTGTAGAGTGATGCTTTTCACAGTTGATAGGACTAGGGCTCTCTCGAACTTGGAGCATCTACAACACAAGCACAATGAGGTGTGAGATGTGAGGTACCTGCGCACCATTAGCCGAAATTAAGGACTTCTCGGGGACAGGCATAAGGGCATTCCTGACCTAGAATCTTCCTTACCTTACCCAAGAGAAAATACAGTGCCCCTTCTCAACCTTATCATCTGCCAAATGGTAGTGCTCAGGAAGACTATTCAGCAGCTCATTGCTAGCAAACAGGTCATGGAATTTTTATTTTTAATTTTTTTAAAATCTTTATTCATTTTTAATTTAAATACCCTATGGTCCAACCCGCTCCCACCCACCCCGCCTCAGACAGGTAAAACCTTAATACAACAAACAAAACTAATCAAGTGTAATACATTATATCATTTCATAATTGTAAAATAGAGAGATCCTCCAGACTGCGTATCAATACAGTACAACCCTGATAAAAACAACCAATGTGACACCAATAGAGATCCTAAAGTGACATGTGCAAACTTCTTCTTATAATATAGGAATCGTTCTTCACTCAAAAAACCCACAGGGTAAAATGAATATTTATACTCCATCATGTCCCACTTTGGTCTTGAATCCATGCGCTCAAAGGATTCCAGATTTTCATACCTTTTCTGCGTAGGTGACTCCCTTTTCGTTTATATATAGCTATTTCCAGACTATGCATTGCTAATAACCTGGATAACCATTGCTGAAAAACCGGTGCTCTAGGGTCCAGCCAAGCGGAAGCAATACATATGACGCAGCCAGACTGATTTTCAGGCTCCCTAGACGAGCCCACGCGACGCCCCTGCTGCAACAACTTTATTGGCTCCCCATCAAACAGAGAGCTAAGTTCAAAGGCCTCTGCATTGCTCACAAAGCTGTTCACGGCCAGGCTCCAGTCTACATCAAGGAACGCCCAAGGCACTACGTGCCTGGACGTACTCTTCGATCAGCCGAGGCTGGCCTCCTGGTCCATCCCCGGGTCAAATCCACTTCTAAAGGCGGTAGTGCCTTCTCTGTTTTAATTCCCCAACTATGGAACCTCTTGCCCAAAAAGCTCCGCAAGGAACCTGCACTTTTTCCTTTCAGGGAACAACTCAAAACTCTGCTGTTTAGGGAGGCTCTGGACATTGCATAAATTTCCCTCTCAGCATTTCTACCTTCTCAAAGCGCTAAGAGACCTGCCGGTAATTATGCGCTATACAAATTCAAGTTAACATAACATAACATATCCTTAATACCGCCATAGAGATAAAGATCAATTCATGCCCTGTCCCCGAAAGATTTACTTCCGAGATCCCTAACAGAATTACATCCTTAGACAATATTATTTCGGTTTTTAGCACTTCTGATAAAAAATCTGATATGTCCTTAATTAATTTTTGCAGAACATTACATGACGCAAAGATATGAACAATATTGGCATTATAAAGTGCACATCGTGGACAATGTTCCCTTTCCGACCCCCCATTTTGCTATTTCGTCAGGCATATAATACAAGAAAAAACATGTCGTATAAAACTGTGCTTGTAGTCTAGTGGACATTAAAATAGATTGTGACAACTCATACACATACAAAAAAGTGCCATCTGACATCCCCACTTTCACCTGCCACTTTTGAGAATACTTGTCCAAATCATCCGGCAAAACAGCATTTATAAGAGCATATATCTCCCCGATAGAACTTACTTTGTCTTTGACTTTTCTTTCAATAGTTTCCACTCTCTCAAATTTGGCCCGTCCACCTCCTTTTCGTAAGAGAAAATCCCTGATCTGGAGAAACTTTTAAAAATCCCTCCAGTCAAGAGTATATTCCTTTTTCATCTCTTCAAAGGATCGGGGTCCTGAAGAGGAGAAAAAACAGCGAATATGATTATTAGATAAGTGTGTGTAAAAAGATAATCTGCCAATTCCTAATGCTCTATGTTTAGCACTCCATACTTTAAAAGCACTAAAAAGAGTTTTAAAACAGACTTTTTTTTATAGTAGCTGTCATGTAGTTGACGCCAAAAACATCCACTAGCCTCACTCCTCAGCATAAGTTCGAATGGGGATGGGATTATATCAGTTCGTATGTTATCTGTATTTGTCCTGAGTAACACGCGACTATAAATCAATGTAGAAGCCCAATAGTATAATTTCAAGTTCGGGAGAGCCAAAACCCCCTATCCCTTGGTAGAGTAAGAGATCTAAGGGCTCGCCGAGGTCGTGAATATGCCCATAAGAACCGGGAGAATATGTTTTCCATTGTTTTCAGCCATTGAGGTGTGAATTGTAAACAAATGGCCCTAAAGAGATACGGGATTTTCAGAAAAAAGAGCATTTTTATTACATTGCACCTACCACCTATAGATAAGTGCAATTAATTTAACTGTGTAAGGTCTTTTTTTAACACTTTCCATAAGGGACTCCATATTGTCTTTGACCACATTATCTAGTCTGGAAGATATACTAATACCTTGATATGTGGCTTTTTCAACCACCCGTTTATCGATCTTGACCTTATCGTTAAGGACAACCAGCGTATTGTCTTGATTCAGAGCATATCCAGAGACATGCCCGAAACGCTCAGCCTCATCTTCAATTACCGTTATGGCAGAATTTGGGTCTGCTGTAACCAGGGCAATATCGTCTGCATAGGCTAAGGTCTTAGTTGCCCAGTTCTGCGACCCTATTGCCGGTATTTGCCTATTTTCTAATCTGCAAATAAAAGGATCAATAAAGATCGCAAGTAAGAGAGGGGAGCAGGGGCAACCCTGCCTAGTCCCACAGGAGATTGACATTTTTTTTGAGAATATACCATTCACCATTACGGCCGCCGATGGTTCGACATATAATGTTTTGACCGCTTGAATAAAAACGTCCCTAATACCAATCCTAGACATTACGGTCCATAGATATTGCCAGTAGACCCTATCAAAGGCTTTCTCTGCATCCAACAGAATAAGGGCCATAGGGTCTCCTGCAACCTTGGTGATATCAAATAATGCTATAACTCTCTGGATGTGATCTATTGTGGACCTCCCGGGAATAAACCCGTGCTGGCGTTCCGAGATAACCTTGTGAATTATTGGTGCCAGTCTGCTGGCCAGCAGTTTTGAATAGATTTTCGGATCCCCATTTATCAGTGTAATAGGACGGTAAGAGCCCAGTTGTAAAGGGGATTTGTTCTTTTTTAAGAAAACCATAGCTTTTGACAGAGACCATGATCCAGGGGGTCACCCACCGTTAAATATATGTACGAACAGTTAATTTATAATATCTTTTAACTGGCTGGTAAAGGTGATATAAAACTCAGTCGGGATACCGTCTGTACCGGCGACTTTCCATCTTGCTAAGCTGTTTATCGTCAACAATATCTCCGCCCAATGGGACGGGCTGTCTAAGCTATCCTGATCTTCTTCCAAAAACTTTACATGTGGTACAGAATCTAAATATACCTTAATTGCACTCTGATCCGTCCCAATATCGGCCGTATATAGAGATTGATAATACCTCCTCAATGCATCCCTAATTAGATCTAGGTTGGTGATCTGTCCTAACACAGGATCATTGATCTCTCGAATTACATTTGAAGTTATTTGTTGCCTAGTGCGAACTGCCAGCTGGTGACCAATCTGTTCGCTGAGCTCATAGACTGTTTCTTTTTGAGTTATTGCTTTGCTCATTGCCTTATCCGCCAGTACGTCAGTGATGGCGGCCTTAGCTATCGCCACCCGCCGCTGTACTGTCTACAAATCCCGATCCTCTCCAACCGCCCTTACCAAATCCTCTTCCGCCACCCCCAGATTATCCTGTAAAGCCTTCATTGTTTGCTTGGCACGTTTGTTGAGGTTTAGAGAGTACCGCAGTGTTCCCCCCCCAATACCTGCCTTCATGGCATCCCATACAACTTCGATTGATGCGCTCCCCACGTTATTCCCCAAGAACATGGGGATCCACCGTCTCATATGTGCACAATATTCAACATTTAGCATCAGTGATCTCTCAAATGTCCAGTGTCTTATAATAGGATTAGATAGCTCCACTTCTACATCGTGGACTAACGGGTTATGATCTGAAAGCATCCGTGGTAACTGGCATTTCGAGCTTAACGAGTTGGAGATGAACATATAATCCAGTCTAGCATGGGTCATATGCGGGTTAGAAAAATATGTATACTCTGGATCATTCGGCTTTAACAGATGTCAACAATCAATCAAACCATGGGTCTGACACAAATTTCTTAATGCATGAAACTCCTTTGGTTTCCTACCCATATACCTCCACCCTGCCTCCAGAGACCAATCACTAGGTAAGTTAATATTGCAATCCCTGATAAAATAGGCGGAAGAGGCCAGTGGGCAAGTTCACTAGAAATAGTATCCAACACACTAGGGTCATCACTGTTACATCCATATAGTGTGCATAGTGTCAATTTTTCCCCCGCACTATATTGTCACTCCGTAATCGCCCAACGGCCAAATTTATCAGAGCATGACCGTGTGAATTGAATCCCACCTCCTTTTGCCAATATCACCACGCCCCAAACCCTGGCCCCCTGCGTTGTTGCACTAATCACCCTAAATCCCAGTGGTTTTAATAAATGCAGTTGTGACCCTTCAATATGTGTCTCTTGGAGGCAGATAATATTTGCACCAAGCGATTGTAACTCAACCGCTACCTTCTGCCTTTTCTTGCTGTCATTTAGGCCGCAAATAATAATAGTTGCGACTCTAAGTCTACCCATACAAGCTTGTACCATTAACCTGATTCTGGCACCCCAACTCTATACAACAATTCCACCAACCCAAGAGCCCCATTCCTTTTAACTAACATAACAAAAATGATAACTATGAAATATAGGGAAAAAAACGCTATTAAGGCTATCCCTTTCATTACCCATCTGAGAATCCCCTTCCCCCCCACCCCCCCATCACCACCACCACCATAACCTAGGCAGCCAGGCTCAACCATAAGCCTGTGTGAGGACGTCTGGACCACTCCTCCTCTCCCTTCACCTCTCTCCCCCCTTTATTAATGAAACCGACAAATATTTCTCTCCCGTAAAGAGTAAACACCAGCCTCAATCCAGCATATTGCTGAATTTTGTTACATGCTTAGGATTTAACACCAAGGTCCCCACTGAGATATCATCCAGAAGCTTCTGGGCGTGAATTTCAGAGGTAAAACTAAAATTCTGACCCTGGTAGACAACTTTCAGCCTGGCTGGGTTCTGCAGAAATATCAAACCCCTGCTGATTAAAATGGAGTTATTAGCTGTCTTAAGCCGCCATCTCCTCTCAACAGTAGCGTGTGCAATATCAGGTTTGGCAAAGAAGGAGAATCCTTCGAAGCTACTTTTAGCGTTAGGTCTGGCCAAGTCATACACAGCCTGGCGTAGCAGAAAGTTGCCAAAATGAATCAGTACGGCACGGGGTAGCATCCTCCCACCTGATAAATGTCTTGACCGTGATAAAGGAAATCGGTGAACACGTTGGACTTCCTTGTCCCAGTCCCATGTGGAAAGCTTGGGTAGGGAACCCTTCAGCATATTTATCACAAATTTCCTTATGTCGTTGCCCTCGCAGCTTTCGGGGACCCCTAGCAGCCTTAGATTATTGCGGCGCTGTCGGTTCTCATAATCCTCAAGTTTCTACATGACATCTTTTAAGGTGCTCTCCTGGTATGTAACCTGAACCTTCAGAGTCTCAACTGTGTTTTCTAATACGTCAGTATGTGTCTCTACCATGTTCATTCGCTCCGAAATATCAGTACAGATTTTTCCCACCTTCTGTACCGATCCTTGGAGTTTCTTGGAAGCCAGCCGTGCTTGACGATTGTCGGACTTGACATCATCCTGAAATGATCGCAGGGATTGCAAAATCAGGGATAGTGAGGGTTCAGCCGGATTTCCTCCTTTTGAATGATCCGCCGCCCCCTCCAAATTCTCAGCCGATTGCTTCTCTTCCCCATTTGCATCTTCCGGGGGTAACAGTTGCGTGGCTGAATAATCCCAGCCCAATTCCTCCACCGCCTCGTTATCACCTGAATTTTTCTTGTAGGTCTTTTTCCCGGATGCACGTTGGGTTTCTTAGAAATCGCGCCCTTCTCCCGTGGACTACTATTACTTGAGGGCGAACCTCCGCCATCACCATCGCTGCTAACAAATATGCTGGTATCCGATACCTCTGACTCTTCAGTCAGAGAGAAGAATTTTTACAGCGCATCCGGGACAAACAGCCTGTATCCATGGTTTTCTTTTGGAGTTCGCTTCCTCTGGACGCACATTGCCTATTCTTGCTTGCCATATCCAGTGTCCTGATACCCCGCTCATCGCTTGACATATCAATGGTCACCTTGGGGGAGCAATTATCATCAACTATAGTTTTCTCCACTGGACCGGTATGCAGGAGTACTTCCACTATAGCATTATCACAATTCGCCACCCAGGGAGTCATACTTTTACCAAGAGGCATCTCTGTTTTTTCTCTTTGATTGCTAGGTGTTGCAATATGAGCTAAATTGCTCGCTAGACTGGTCTCTGTCCCATTCAATTCGCCATTGTCTTGACTCTTTTGCCTCTCCAACCCGGCCTTTTCCTCTCCCCCTGTATCTAGGGGCAGAAAGATATTCGATATGGAGGGTTGCGATTTCCCTGCCTCTCCAGGTACTTTCAGGCGTCTGGAATTTGCCTTTACATGAGGCTCAGTTCTTTCATTTTCCGACTTGATACAGGGGTCTCCTTTCCTGCCCTCTGTTTCGGGGTCTCCCCCCTCCCGTCGTGGCTGTACGGAGGAGGTAGCTGAGTCCACTGTTTGCGGCTTCCCCTTTCCATGGGCAGCCATTGAAACTGACTCTTGGTGTTCCAGCCTGCAAGGCGTTACTGTCTCCAGGCAACAACAGCGAGCGGAAGCCGTAGATGTGCCCGGCCCCTGCTGCTGCCGTCAGTAGAAGCCGTGTTAGAGCCTCCCAGCGTCCACCACAGAAGCTCCTCTTTCCTCCGCAGACCGTGTCCGGAGCCCGGCTCGTAAATCTGTCGGGACGGACCAACAAAGATCACCGTGGACATCACCGGCCCAGCTGCACCCCCAGCGCATAATCCGATCCGCCGTGCGGAGAGATTCCAGCAGGAGAGGAGAGAGGTAAGTGGTGGCCTCACTCAGACGCCAACTTGCCTGTATCCAGGTCATGGAATTTCTAATGGTACCTATGTCTCCATCCTCCCCACTTCAGTGTCTGGCTTTTCTCCCTCTGTTCACAGGAAAACAGGCAGTACATGTCCACTGTATGGGAGAACAGTCCTTATCCTCCATCTTGGATTATGCCTGGTCATTCTAAAGTGAATCCCACTGGACTCACTCTTACACACAGTCACTGTACATGTGTTACTCTCAGTACAGAGGCATACATACTTGATCCTGGGCATACACATAGTAGTGCAACTTTACTCAAGTAAGGCCAGTAAGCCTCACCCCCAATAACACACATAAAAGGTTCTGGTCACACTACTTATCTGCCACCTCTGGCTTATTCATTATACCCAGGACACGCACAGTACTCTTCTGCCTATAATAAGGGCATGCTTGGCGTGCCGCTTCAGGTCACAGGGTAGGTCCAGGACCTTTCATTGTTCTTTATACAAAAATAGTCTAGAGACACTGACGGTCGACTACCCTGCTCATAGCGATCCTCCGATTGTGGAGTTCGCTTTCAGTTGCTGCTTCAAGGCTTCCACTACAAACACTGCTACCTGTTCCCCTCTGGGACCTCCCACTATTTTGGGCAGTTCTAATGACTCTAGGGCACAGCCCCATGAGTATCACTAATTTATTTGTGCTCCTTCGTGTAATTTCATCTACTCAGTGTTTTATTACTAGAGCACCTGCTCTTTAACATCGCTCTTTGCAATCCTAGGCACTGCCCTTTGGAGTATAATTTTCATATCTCACCACTCATTCGCTTCAGTGGATTTGATTTGATATGGTCTAAACAGGGACCAGTTTCCGGACTATTCTTCACAGTTAACCATTCCCTAGGTCATCCTCAGTCCGGATGAGACCCTCTCATTCCCCTAATGGGTCGAAACACCATTGTCATCTCTACTGACAGACCATTGCTTGAAATAACATTACGGGAATTTATCTAGTGTTACTGTATTTTCTTGAAGTATATATTTGATATGGCTGTCTGTTAATCCCAGTCTACCTATATCACACGTACTTTGTCATGATTTTACTTCTGGTGATGGTTTTTTCACTTGGTGTATTGCACACTTGTCACGAATGTTCGCAACTCTGCTCATTTAATTGCATTTTTCTGTTTAAAATAAATTCAGTTCGGATGAATTGATAGTATCTTCTTCATGCTGGTTTTCATTTTATTTCTTCTCAGATTGAATCGTGGCAGCTATTTTACTCTCTCAATGTATATTTTTTGGATATGAGTTCCATGTGAATGCTTGTTTGAACTTTGTGCTTATATAGCCTGGGACAGGGCTCTGCGCCCCCACTTAGATTAGCTTGGTACTAGACCAAGTTAAGTGTGGCAACCGGATATACACGCTGTTTGGCATTCAGGGTAAGGGAAGACACACATATACAATGCTGGGGACATTCCCATTCCCACATAGGTTCTGCATTCTTGACATATTTTTTATTATAACATTCAATTATCTTAAAAGTTATGTTTATCAACAAAGAATAAGTACTAAACATATAAATCACAAAGTAAAAGTGATCTTATATGGGTTAATGTGCACCGGTCACGAGTAACAACAATGCCATCCAACGTATGGTTCCTGTTTGGGTGCAGACACCGGTGCTACTACTACAGTGTTTCGTTAATGGATTGCCAAAATAGAACTCCTCTAGATTTTGTCTTTTTTCAAATGTGAGTGTTATGGGGTGTAAAATATGAAGCTAGCAAGAAATTAATTGCTCAAAATTAGAGTATAGAAAATGTCTGCCTGAGACACAGTTCCAGTAAACAGTAAAGAAACCTCAAATTACAATTGCTTATACTGCATGGTTCAGTTATACCATTTTCTTTGATGTTGCAGCCCTGGAATTTAAACGTTCTATTTCAGAGACAAAAGCTTCTTGGGCTTCACCCTTGTAAGGTTTGTTTGTGACTTCCAGTGTAGTCAAGAGACGCGAGGTCTGCATGAAAGATGGCTTTATTTTCATTTGGGCTACATTGTTTTCATACACTCAAATACAGAAGAGGAGAATGATGATGTTCATTGATCAGCTGAACAATTGGTTAGGATTTGGCCCAAACGTATGTTGTGAATACGTTTGAATGTCCTCTATTTGACCTTTACATAGAGGGAGATCTAATAGCCCTGCTGCCTGATGAAACCTGCTTTCCTGACAATCTCTGCAGCTCCAAGGTTCTGCCTCATGTCTTGTTCGTGCCCTGTTGCTCTTTGCAGGACAGTTTGTTCTCACTACCAACAAGGTGGATGCCTTTTCAGCTGCTAGGCATCATGCTTTCAGCATTACAGTTCAGTCTTCATTCTGCTCCTTTTCTGTTAGTTAAATTCACATAGCCGCATTACCCAACAAGCACTGCTTAATAGTACCATAGGGTCTTATTTATAGTTTGGCAGATGCGATACTCGGTCACAAACCTGACGGATATCCAGTCCACCATATTACAACTGCATTATAGCCTACAACATTTGTAATAAGACGAACAGGATATCTGACACTTTTTGATGGCGTATCCCGACCTCGAAAAGCTAAATAAAGCCCTTGGACTCCTCAAAGCCATTATAAAATGTCATTGGTGAGGGCTGCCTGAATATCTGTCACGTATGTGACTGTTGGAATGAACAGCCTCTTGAGTGGCTTGTCCGTGTATGTTTCTTATCAGCCTTTTTACACTTTCCTTCCACATTTAGCTCAATAATCATGCAAGTCCAATGAGCGTTGTCATTTTACTGAGTGTGAGACAGCAGAGCAGGGCTCTGATGCCAAAAGGACACCCACACTGTTCCACTTTTTGTGAGGGTCAATACTGTCATCTCTTCCCCGTCCTGTGTTTCATCTGATAATGGTTGCAATCTGATTGTTAGTCACGAGTAGAGTCCTATTATCTTGTACCCCACTGGATAGATTGCATGCTAACTCTCTACTTACCTGAACCAAGTAAAGTCTGTTCAGTAACACATGACTGGGGTCCTTTATCTTCATTGTGTGTGTGGTTTCACGTGTGTACTATAACAACTGAGTTGTGGAATCGGTTAAACTCAATCAGTTATGCTGCAAAAAATGATGCTGATTGTCAATGTCTCGCCTCTTCGTGAACAGCTGTCTTTGATGAGTGCGGCAACACAGCCAGCCAGATGCTGTGATCTAGCTGCAGGTCTCCTGCCAGAGTGAATCCTCCCCGTCCAAGTTTTGAATTCACTTAGAGATGGTCTTCCTGTCTGCAGCAATTGCACAGTTCACTAGAGCAAAGCCAAAATTCGTCCAGGGAGGGGCGGCAGAGTGTCATGACCAAACGTAAGATTTTCATGATGGCATTACTATCCCTCCAGACTCTGCATAATTCTGCAGTCGCCTTGCTGCTTGATCTGTGAAGAGAATATAGAACTTGCTTGCACAACTAGCTGGAATGTGTCTATCAAGAGTAAGTGGCCTGATACACTGATGATAGCCATGGCCCAGTTGACAGAAAAGACTGCATGATGGATATCTTCACAGACTGAGGCTGCCCCAAGATGCCCAACGTCTCCTCTGCCAGGTACCAAGAATCCTACAAAATCATTTGGTTTGAGAAGCTGCTACCTCACCATCACATTTGAGAAGTGTAAGCCTACAGCATCCTCTACCTCCATGTACCAGTAGGGTGCCTGGTTAAACCTTTCCAGCAGTCCCTGGATTCTTGAGTTTTACATCTGGTCTTGGATCCCATGTGGCAACTGTCCCCAGCCCCTTCTTAATTGGGCATTTGTTTGCTACATTTGCCATTTCTTTAGACGATTTTTAGCACGCCTTGTTAGTGGTTTGATGTCCAGGTTTTCAACCCCATATCCATTTCCTGTGGGCTTCAGGAAGTTGCTAAATAAAAATACCGGGGTTTAAGCTCCTTATGACAATGTTCTTTGCTGAGGGCTTTTCAAACAAAAATCAGTAACTCTGATACAGCAACTATGGAACCATTTTACATTTTTGATTGTGCTCAGACTATTCTCAAAGTATATAATCTGGATACATAAGCAAAGGTTGTACAATTTAATTCTTTTCCTGAGGTGAGGCTCCATGGCATTGTGTAGATTACTAGATTTTCATTGTTTACTTTATGTCTTCACCTAGACCTCTGGTTACAGAGTCATCTGATGAGCCTCCTTAAGGAACCCTCCTCACTGGAATTGCCTGTATCATCGACGGTTATATAAAAAGGTCCCTTGCAGTGGTGATGAAATCTAAAAAGACGTGTTAATTCAACATGTGTTTTGGGCCCTATGAGCTTATTTGCTGGGGCACCATGATACTCCCACCGAACCTTCCTTTATACCAAAGGCTCTATAAAGAATCCAGCTCAACTATGACATCGTCCTCTCAGTCTTGTTCCTAAGACCTCAGTCCAGCAGAACTAACAGGCTGTCTACAGGCTTGATAGTAGGACTTGAGATGTTCCCCATGTCTAATACTTAAGCCCTATTTTGACTTTTCTATAAGTCTCCTTCCTTTTGTCCTACACTGGTACAGCACAGGACAACAAGCGTACCTTAATCAGTGGGTCTCCAGGCCATGGCGTTGTGCTTCTCCTAAGCTGAGGTCCAGCATTGCGTGCAGTTCAGGAGCTGGCAGTTGGCAACATCATCTGGTCTTACTTCTCGCAACACAGAGTCTCATAGGATTTCCCCAAGACAAGCAGATGAGGAATCACAGGGATTCTTTCTTTCTTTCTTAGCTTCCTGAGGATTTCAAACCTCCTCTAAAGGCTTCTAGTGCATGCTTTGTAGGAATCCCGGAGCCATATTTCACGTAGTGGTAAGCCATAATGAAGCCTCTGGTCTCCACTGGTTATTGGGGCCCTTGCTCTATAAGCATGTGAAAGCTGCCTTATTACCAGCTACTACCAACATTTCGAAATCAGCATGTTCACAGCGTATTTATGGAAAGTGCTAAGTCCATAATATGGACTAAGATGCTTTTACTGACTTTTTTTTAATAAACCACCTTTAAACAAACTAAGTGTATCGGAATTAACAATGAGGTGCAGGTTTACCGATTACACATTATGTCCTAATTTCTTTTAGCAGCTGTATTGTATTTATGTGAAACAGGCATATATGCCATTCTACTTTCATTGTTATAAAGATTTATGCTGGCGAAGGTGTAAACCATAAATGGGCTGGCCACCATAAGTCTTTGTTTGACCTGAAAAGGGAAACTGCAACCCAAATCATTTATGTATGCTGCTGATAGGTAATCTATTACACAGCTCTTAAATATGTTTTACAGTGTTTATAGTGGGATTTCGAACTGTGTTGGCTTTTTCCTTTGCCGCGTTGTAAAGTTGTAATTCTGTTCAAGTACTTTCTTGCCTGTCAGCCTGCATTTCTAATTGTATCCATGCGTGTTTTTCCCCTAAACAGTTGCACACAGACAAAAAGCAGATCAGCGTGGGCTTCATCGGCTATCCGAATGTTGGCAAAAGCTCTGTGATCAACACTTTGCGATCTAAGAAAGTCTGCAATGTGGCTCCCCTTGCCGGTGAAACCAAGGTAGGACAGGCATGGAGTAATGTATTCAAAGAAAAATATGGCTCTGATTGTGTTTTTTTATTTTTATTTTGTTAGAGCAATGCATATAATTCCCATAGTATTACATTAATAGCAAAAGTGATTGTGTATTAGATACTATCATTTGCGTTGTGATTCATTTTAATTATTAAGAGGTTAGGTTATGCTAACCTACTGTCCCAAGCTGTTGTATTACATGTAATCACTGGATACCTATGGCAGTGGCTTTGTCGTGCTTGTTTTTCCATTCTCTTTGATCATGGGTTAATTCCTGTATGCTTTAATTTACAGTTCAATAAAATAACACATCTTTTCTAAGAGCTTCAGCCTAAGCATTTGGACTTCCTTCTCTGAGGTTCTGTCGATATATCAGACTAGTTCTTGAGAGAGGGGTGTTTGGTGTGAAACAGCCTGCATATATTTGATATTTGCGCCATATCAACTAGCCACTCCAGTGCTGAGCTACACTCAAGCAGATGGAGGTAACTAAATTGAAGTACATGGATATGTTCATGTCGCGAAATACATGCAATGGTGTGGTAGGTTCAGTTGAAGAAACTCCTTGTAGTTGTAGATAAAACAAACTTTATATAATCAGCATACCGACAGGAGCCCATCAAGTCAGATAACTGAAGACTAGGTTGCCTGTCAGTTCCACATTCAAAACAGTCATTTTCTAATGGCCACAAGAACATCTCAAAGCATTAGACAAACACACCACACACGTATCTAAGGCCAAATAGCATAGAATTATAAAACAATAAACAACAACTCGGAAACAACAGATTGTCACTGTTACAAATTATTCCATCTCCAAATGCCCTTATTTATTTTTCTCCATCCTTTCCCCTCTTATCTGAATCAAAAGAACTCTTCCAAGCACCTTGGGATGGCCAAATACTTGAGAGCCTGGCAGCCATTGATGCAGTCCCATAGGGACCATGAGCTTTATATATACCGAGTCAAAAAGACAGGGGGATTGCAACCTCTTCTGATCATTTTTCATACTAAATCATTATTTACTGTTGGGCATGTTCAAGGTGTGGTTCAGAAAGGCGACAGTTTGTTCAGTGTAACCAGTGAGGGTTAACAGCATGCTTTGTCTAGTGTAACCAGTGAGGGTTAACAGCATGCTTTGTCTATCAGGCCCCAGATATGTATAGTATATCAACATGCCACCTCTACTTTCCTTGCCAAACACTTCATGCTTTTGCCTCTTGTTATAAGAGGGCATTTTTTAGATACCCATGGTACGGTGAGATAGAGGGGTCTGTGGTCTCTAAGGCTTCTGTATGGTTTAATGCTGTTTTGTTGGAAATATATTACAGGCCTCCCATGCACTGTGGGTGGCTGTTAAAGAGACAGAAAAGTGGACAGGATGGGTTTGTTGAGGTAGAGACATCAGGACAATAATCTTACTTTGGGGTGATAGCTCAGGGTTTCACTTTAGCCTTTCCTTGCTGTCCAAATCCTTTCATGACATCAAGGAGAAAAATATCACTTCCATGCCTGTTGATTAAGGTCATATGTGTGCAACAGTTGCACACACTTTACATTTGTGCAGTCAAGATAACTGCAGATTTTCGCTGCTTTTCCCATAGCTCAGTCTTAGTTTAGTGTGGAGGGAGATCCTCTCTTAAGAGCCGTGATTCTACATACATTCAGACTTTGATAACAATTTACACCTTGGTATTTCATTGTAAAGCCTTTTTACTAATATCTTAGTCCATGATGTGTAAATAAAGAATATGCTGCCTAATGTAGCTGACACAAGTACATATGCTACTTCCCTCACTTACATGACTACATTTCAAGAATGCCTCGCGAAGAACCGGCATTTAGACTTCTGAATGTGTCTAATCTTGAGATTTTGTTAGGTAGCTTGCACAAGATGTAAAAGTGGTTAGTGGCTGAGCCCTGTTACTTAACCCTAAAGGGAAGTATTCCTAGTTGGCCTATTGTTTTAGTTCATCGTTCTTTCTTCTTCTGGCTTTTGCTGTTTTAAGGTGGAATTCTGCAAGAGCTCCTTGCCATCCACTGGGGCTTACAGTGATAATTCCTCTGAGTCCTTCTCTGTCCAACTTTCTTGACAAAAGGCTTCTTCATAGGGTTCCACTCAGAGCTTAGTTTGTAGAAAAAAGTGAGTGCCAGGGCCCTTTTGGCGTGGTCACCGCAGTCTGCGCTACCCATGGCCCTTGTTAGCTCTGCCACTGACCGAATAAACACAACTATCAATCATCACACTCCTACAAGTGTTACAACTCAGAATATTCTAGGCCATCTAAAGCTATAATAATGGTGTGAGCGGCAGGTGTTTTTTTAAAAAAAAAATTAAATGTATATTGACTTAGTAAACACTGTTGTGCTCATCTCAAAATTAGACAGACAGTGCCAACATGTGGTGGACTATCACTAAAGCCAGTGCTGACAATTAAGTGCTAGTGCAGAACACCGGAAACCACCGGCTCAAATTAAGCACTGGTTCCACTTTGAGGGAATCCTGAGATTGGTGGGTCCATCCTGCTAAACCATCTTTTTTTCCTCACTGTAGGAAGCTGGCTCTTTATATTGTGAACCAAAACGAGGTACACTGTGTAAAGAGTCCCGGCAAACCCCAATTGATTTACAAAGGCACAAATGATAACCCAAATGCTTTCTTGTGGTAGTGTGGGCGAGCTTTTAGGCTTATCAGAGGGTAGTGCTAAGCATTTGGTGTACTCACAGTGGCAATAAATGAGACACACACTCAAGAATAAATCGAGACCAATCTAGAAAAATAAGTCATATTTTTATATAAATTTTGATACCAAGAACTTAGTTATCAAGTAGGAACTTTTTCAAATATTGAATTTTGCAGGTAAGTAAGGCAGTCACTTAAATGTCTCTTTCCGCACAATGCTTTCCTATGGAGGGAAAAGTCATAGATAGCATACAGGTATTTACGGTCAGTTTCTGGGGGGGTGTCCTTCGGGACTTAGGGTCGTAGGGGGCCACGGTCCAAAGTACCACCAGCAGTCACTTGTCACCTGCCCTGGGGCATCCGGTTGCAGAGGTGCTGGTCGGGTTGGTAGCTGTGCATGCTATGCCTGTAAAGAGAAAGGGGGCACCTAGAAACAGGCTGCAGAGGGGTACTTGGGGACAAGTCCGGGAGCTCCCAACAGGCGGCTCCGGTCACAATGGTCCTGGGAACAAGGAGGCACAGCCGGTTCTCCGATACCCATGCTGGGGCGCTCAGGTGCAGAGTGAAGAGGTCTGCTAGGCTCTGTGCATCCTAGAGCCTTGTGGTTGTCGGTCTCGCCGGTTGAGGGTGCAAAATCAGGAAAGCTGAGCCACTGTGGAAGTGGGTCTCTGCGGTGCTGGCGTCCCTCGACGGCTGCTAAGTCTCTGTGTCTTTGGAGTCCAGATTGGACTTTCATGGTCTTTGTTTGGTGCAAGGGGTCCGGTACCCCGGATATTCTTCCTGTGCGGCTCTGGTTGGTCCTGGTGTCCTCCCACTTGGTGGGGGGCGATGTCTGACCTTCAGGAGCACAGGGTCCTCTTTCCGGGGGGTTGCTGCATCAAGCTGGCTGGAGAGGTGCAACTCGGTTGACCGTACTTTGCGTTTCAGTGCCTGCGGACTGCAGGGGGGTAGCTCCGTTACTCCAAAGGAGATTGCTGGCAATTAGCGAAGGGCTGGCAGTATCCCGAGGTTCTTGGAAGGCTTTCCGCTGCAGAATGAGATACTGGTTTTGGAGCCATAGGTGCACAGCAGCCTTCAGTTCTCGCTTTTCTCGTAACTTTTCTTTGTCCTCTCTTCCTGAGCCATCAAATCTAAGTTACTGGTGTCAGGGGTGCCACCTAAATACTCAATTTAGGGATATTACGGGGAGTGACCGGTAGTAGCCAATGGGCTACTTGGGGTGTCTACACCCTCTATATGACCACTTCCTGTGGGAAATGGGCATAACCTTGACCCAGAGAGCCTAATTCCGCCAGAACTAAGATGGTGGAATTCTAAAAGTTGTGACCACTTCCGGTAGCCCACATTAGGGGTGGCACTAGCCTGAGAGGGGAACACGCCTCGCGACTAGCTAATTTTCCCACCTCTCCTGGAGCCAAATGGGTCCAGGGCAGAAGGTGGCTTTTAACCTGTCTGGGAAGGCCTTGGGTTGTATATGATAGATGGCAGAGGCCTTTGAAGCCACCTGTCTTGATATGCTGATTACTTAGCCATCCTGCTTGGAGTAGGTGACAACACCTCCGGCTGGAGCAGGCATTGTTTCTGCCTTCGGAGAGCGTGGGCTTTCACTTGCAGGGGTTTAGGAACCTGTCTGTGATGGCAGGCTGGTCTGCACCAGTCAGCCAGTACACAGGTAATCGGTAGGTTTTCAGGGGGAACCTCAATGGTGCCCTCTGGGTGCATGTATTAATAAATCCATCACTGGAATCAGTGTGGGCTTATTTAATACAAGATGTTTGATGCCAATTATCTCTATTTTCAGTGAAGCCATCATGTAGCTGGGGACCTCGTAAACACCAGAGTCCAGCACATGTACTCAAAATGGCTTCACTGTTCAATTGTAATATCTAAGAATCGACTTGGACATCACAGGGGCATATCTGCTCATGCAGATATGTCCACACATGTAGTTTAGTGCACCCTGCAAAAAGAACATTTGATGAACAGAATGCAGAACAATGTCATACATTCACCCCAGTACAGAGATCGTTTTTTTGCTCCCCATGCCATTCCAGTTTGAAGCCAGCCTGGATTCAACCCAGATCTGTGACTGGGGGTGAGTGTCTGAAATGTTTCAGCGCTCCATCCATCATCTCCTTGTGTTTTGTTTTGTTCGCCCTAAGTTGGCAGGGTATGCCCAGACGTGGGTCCCTTGCTCACTTTGCCACTGGATTCAAGCTAGCCTGGCTGATGATCTGAACTGGGGTGGCAAAGTGAGCTAAAGAACGATGATGGATTCAACCCAGATCTGTGACTGGGGGTGAGTGTCTGAAAAGTTTCAGCGCTCCATCCATCATCTCCTTGTGTTTGTATAGTGCACCCTGCCTTAGGGCTGTAAGGCGTGCTGTATGGGTGACCTATAATGCATGCAGTGTCTGTAGGCATAGCACGCAGGAGGTGTGCCATGTCATGTCTTCACTTTTCTCTGCACCATGGCACGCAGCATACAATGGCATTTTGCATGTTTGTGCTCTGGGGTCTGTTAGGGTGTCACAATACATGCTGCAGCCCTTAGACACCCTCTTTAGCTTCCCTGCCCTCTGTACCTGGGGTACTATTTACTAGGGACTTACAGGAGGTGCTAAAGGTATTGCCAATTAGGGAACAATTGTACAGTTTTAGGTAAAGAGATCTGGCACTGTGGACCTGGATAACAGGAACCCAGTGCACTTCTGTCAAATTGCATCAGATACTAGGCAACAAGTGGGGATGACCATGTCAAAAAGGGGCCCTTTCCTACTCTCAACACATTTCAAATTTTTTAACGGCCAAGAGATCTAATTCTTTGACTAAGGGCTTTTAGAACTGAGAAAGTGCAACATAATATGACTTTGATGCGTTATTCTGGAATTTGCATTGACTGTACCAAGGGCTCAGTGCAGTGGTAGCTTTTTTGAGACTTGAGCAAATTTAGCAAGTGTTGGCGCTGCGCCACAGTATTTCCTGCTGCATTACTTAAGTAATATAGGATAAATGAATTAATGAATAATATTTGAAGAGTCACCACTGTGTTTTCATGTCTACTTTAAAGCTTGAAAAGGTGGGTACTTCTCTGAGCTATTGCAGAAGAGAATTCCACAAAAAGGGGCGCACCACAGAGAAACCCTTGCCGAAATCTGATTTAAATTTAAACCTACGGTTAGCTATTAGAGCTTTATCTCGGCTATATGACGTATGCACTGACCAATAGTCAGAGACGTGTTTATATAATAAGTTCTGAAGATCAGTGACCCAGTTTAAATCGTATCCAGCCATTATAGCTCAAGTTTTGGCTGGAACACTTTCTATCTCAGCCCTACTGTTGTTCTCACCGCAGAGGGTTACTGCCACAAACTATTCCAACAATTGTATCATATCGCTGCACTGATACACTGTGATGCTGCTTCCTTGCTGTGTCACTTACCAGTGTATCCTTCCATCACTCACTCACTCCCTTTTGTGAGTGCTGCCCAAATATTTGACGGCTATGGCCTCAATGCAGAGATTCCAATAGATCCATCATCACAGCAGGGCACATGCGGTCCTCAGGAATCCCTGAGATTTCTAGCATTCGACGTTATTGTAATGTGGCACTAATGAAGCCATGTTTGCTGCACTGTTGACAAGGCTCTGTACACCACTACACATATTGTTCACCAGTTTTCAAGGCACGAACTACTGCTGCCCCTTTCTGATATTTGGTTAGAACAGTTTAGTATGATATGATATACATTTATATAGCGCAGCCAATTGCCCAAGGGCGTCAAGCCTCACTTAAATTGATAAGAAGATACTGACTGCACATAAAAAAATACTATAATGATAAAAGCTTTTTGCACCTCACGTTTTCTTTACTTAATCCTCATTTTAGCCTCTCCTGGCTTATGGTTACTAGTTTGACGGACCCAATGTAAGGTCACGAATATTTTTCAATGGTGAACAAATTGCTCTTTTTTTCATGGCCGTTAAAATGCTCATTTGGAGTGACGGATTAGACAGTGCTTTTAAGGCTCACTTGCTCTTATGTCCTCATTATAAGTGGTCATTTAATTCCGAATGCGTGATTAACAGCAGTTACCACCACATCTGAGTTAGGAGAGCAGTGAAACAAATTAGGTAACCTCTTGTATCTGTTTACTTTTACCTGGCGACTTTAGCTGCTGAAAGCGGCCAAAATCTTTGGGTGAAAGGCCAGGCAAAATGAGGAATACCGTGGGCATCAGATTGGTAATTGCTTTTCAGTCCTGGTCTCTCGTTAGCCTTCATCTGGATTCCCCACGTGGGATGTTCAACAACTTTGTGTTAACCCTCTGAGTCTAGCAGGCCAAAGGTGGGTAGGTTCGCCGCTCGCAAAGGTCTCCTATAAAATGATACATCTTTTACTCTCGGTGTTACCATACTTCGATATGTTTACCTCTACGTTTTTCAAACTAATCTCATGTTCCATACGTTTGTTTATTCCCATAATTTTGAAGTAAATCATTTTGTGTAATTCGTTATTATTGGTCAGCATGAGGCCTGTCTTGCACACATACATCCTGTGAGTTTTCATGAAAGTTTGTTTGTCTGTTGCTCCTCAGGTTGTTTAAGCTTCTGGTAAAAGTGTGAGCTCCATCTTTGGGGACTGTGGTACTTCAGCTTGTTGACACTTTCATTAGCAGTGAAGTGGTCTGACAGTTCAAGAACTAAGTTTAGTCATGCTATTTCTGCTTCTTTAAACCTTTGTCCATTGTTTTATGCAGGTTTGGCAGTATATCACGCTGATGCGCCGGATATTTCTCATAGATTGTCCTGGTGTTGTGTATCCATCCGGAGACAGTGAGACTGACATCGTATTGAAAGGCGTTGTGAGTATTTTGTGGTTCTGCAAATACAACTTTGTTTTCATTTAATCCTCCAATGTACCCTCCTCCTCAAGCCGTCATACCTTTTATTAAATGCTTGCATACACCCGTTTAAGCAGGTGTCACAACATGGAATGATTACATTATTCTAGGAGCAAACTGGATGCATGTGACCTGTAACTGCCTACATTTATTAAGGGCTAATGTGCCCATTAAACTAAGAATAAACTTGTGTTAAATTATTAACATAACGTGTATTTGCAAAGCGCACGTTCACCCAAGGGTATCTTGGCACTGAATAACAGATAATTATTTTTAACCAACTAAATGGCACTCATTTTATCAATCTCCGAACGATAAAAGTCTGAGTGGACCCGCCGGGATTTGAACCTGTGGCCATGAGGTCGAACACAGGCAACTACAGTGGACGCATTGGTCCACTAAGTCACCAGATTCGGCTTTACTACATTAGAAGCCCATTCACATACAACGTCTGCACATCCAACTGTTTATTGTTAAGACCATTACAGTTGTGGTGGTTATGTAATGTCCGACTATGAGCCTTAATGCTTATTACCTCAGTGTGGCGTGAGGCGTTTTATGGTGGGTTATTTTTTACTGCCCTTACTCTTTTTTTGGGGGTTTGGAGTACAAAAAAAAACAAAAAAACATTTGGGTGTGCAGCATAGAGGTTATGATGATGATCTGATGTTTTACCCATTTGAACATCTCTGTCAGCACCTACTTCTCACTATCACCATTCTGAGTTGGCACAGCCCTCCCTTACATAATCCCTTCTTATTTTGGCCAAGACCTCACATCTCCGCATCTGTGTTGCATCAGTCTTTCGTAATCGCGTTTTGAGTTTGAACCTTCTCAATGCCCCTGCTGTTATTTACTGGCCTGCATCCACCCTCCTTCCAGATGTCTATCTCATTAAGCCGGTCAGCTGCTGGGTGGAGTTCATGTGCAGGCCCCCCTAATTTAATATGAAGTACCCTTCTAGCTAATCTCCCCTGGGCTTCCACACGATATAGCCCTGCAGCTGAGCCACAGTGGAATACTGGGCAGTGCTTTAGTTTGAAATCAGCCTGCAGTGGTGTCTCAGCACTGAATTTACTTATGGTATGTACTGAACTGTGCCTTTACCTGTTACCACATTTGAAATGCAAGATAATCCTTACATTTGTTTAATTTCCTCTAGGAGATGCTGGTGTAACCATTGTTTGCCTTAACCTATTTCACACATTCATTAACGTGTTGTTGCTCTGACAAATAGCAGGTGTGGTTATAAAAACAGAATTCATACCCATACACATTTCCCTGCAATACTGGCATATTCTGCTTTCTGCTGTAAATTTTTGTTTGGCCCACAAAGGGGAGAATCTGGCAATATTTTCAAGCAGTGTCCTTAATCGGTCATGTGAAGTAACTCATGGATTTTCTTTGCCTTGTTATAAAATGATACAGAAAAGCACATTTGAGTCCCATGTGACTGGATTGGGCTTGTATAATGTTTCTGATTTCATATGAAGACCCATTTAAGCATTGTCTTGTTTTTTTTAATATGTCTTCAGGTTCAAGTTGAAAAGATCAAATGCCCAGAGGACCATATCAGTGCTGTACTTGAGAGAGCCAAAACCGAATATATCAGCAAAACATACCGTATTGACTCCTGGCAGAGCCCAGAGGACTTCCTCGAGAAGCTTGCCATGCGGATGGGGAAACTGCTAAAGGTTTGTTTAATTTACAGATAATAGTGTGGTGATCTAGCACTCAGCCCACATTTGTTCAAGTGCATGCTTTCCAAACTTAGTGAGACTCTATCAAATATATTCGTCGGCTCTTTCCTTGTTGGGATCAGCCTATTTTGGAGAAAGCAATATAGTGTAGAGCTAAACAGTTACCAATGTGCAAACTATTGACCTTTTAGTCATGTGGTACTGTAGGAAAGTGCCCCTTTTTGCATGGTTGTCCCCTCGCTTTTTGCCAGATGCCTGATGCCAACTTGACTCGGTGTGTGCTGGGATCCTGATAACTAGGCCCCAGCACCTGTGTTCTTTCCCAAAACTGTACCTTTGTAACCCACAATTGGCACATCTCTGGGCCACCTTTAAGTCCCTTGTAAAAGGTACCTCTGGTACCAAGGGCCTAGTGACCAGAGAGGGCCCCTGAGGGCTGCAGCATGTATTATGCCACCCCCAGTGGCCCCTCACCTTAACACCCACACCCTGCCAGAGCAGGCTGGGTGTTTTGGTGCAGACCAAACTGAAGAGTCAACATGGCACACATCCCTGTGCATTTTTTTAGCTGTGCGGCCAGACATCAAGTGTAGTTGACACTTGTTAAGTGTTTACACATCCCTGTGTGCCATGCCCACCAACACTGCCTGTGGCATGGGCAAGTCATCACTCTAGCAGGCCTTACAGCTCTAAAGGCAGGGTGCACCATACCACAGGTGAGGGCATAGCTGCATGAGCAATATGCCCCTAGAGTGCCTGTGCCATTCGCAGACATTGTAAGTGCAGTGGACCCATTTTGAGTACATGGGCTGGAAGTTTGTCAACCCGAACTCCACAACTCCATGATGGCTTTACTGAAGTCTAGGAAGTTTGGTATCAAACTGTTCGAGGCATATGAGCTGCAGAATATATACTTGTGCATAGATCGCCATCTGGTGTTGGGCTCGGATGTTTGCACTTTGTTGTTGTATTGGAAGAAGTTCTTTGTAGTCACGAGATAGGTGACTCCTCCTTAGGACGATAGTGCGCATGGGCATCGACTCCATCCTCAGATTGGTTTTTTCCGCCATCGGGTTCGGATGTAAATTGCTGCGCTCCGGGTCGGTGTCGTACTCGATCCCCCTTCGACGCTCAATCCCTCACCGCTCGACGGTATTGTTTCGATCTCGTTCCCCTTCGACGCGCATCCAAAAATTCATTAAGACCTTCGATTCCGGTCGCGACGCGGGCCGTTGGGCCTATCTGCGCCATCAGGCCCTGCAGTCAATGGAAAGAACTCCATTTAAAAAATGCCCCCCGTGTGGTGCTAAATTCCCACACACTGATCTCCACGAGGTCTTTAACCTTTGCCTCTTTCCAGAACACGAGGACAAAGACTGCGAGGCCTGTGCTTCCTTCAGATCAAAGAAGACCATTCGTGATCGCCGGGCTTGACGTCACATAATGTCTCGATCAACTACCTCGGCGCCGGACGACATCTTCGATGCAGGCCCCGATGTTCCAGAAGAACAAGAACCGGAGGATGAAGACATCAGCGTCTCTGAGGCAGACGAGTCAGATGCCGAGGATCTGACGGTTACTCCAGGTCAACGGATCGTGAGTACCGAGCTCAACACCCCTGCCCCATCTAAAACAAAAGATAAGGCTCCGGTAACACCTTCGGGCTCAGGTCAACACCGAGATAATACTTCAGATGCCCCGCTCTTGGGCCCGGCTCCGAAGCCCAAAGAAAAGCCTTTAGGCGGCTCGGGACCGAGTCAGCCGCGTACCGGTACAGAAAAACAATCCCCAGCACTGAAACAAAAGCTAAAAAGAAACACAGTGCCACGCCCTGTTACATCAGCACCGAAGACTGCTTCGATGCCGAGCTTTTCGGCACCAAAAAACACCAAGGACAATCCCTCGGACCCGAAAAAACACCATAAATCCTCGGAGCCCAAAAAGATTTCGGACTCAAAAACTCCACCAAAGCATAAGGAGACCAAAACCCCTCCCAAAGCTACAGAGACTAAATCAAAGCACCACTCGGAACCAAAATCGTCAGTTCCGAAAAAAGACAATGGCTCCAAAGAACTGTTTCAACCAGATCCATCGGATCCGAAACAAAAAACCCTACACATTGACCCTGTTACAGGTCATGTAACAACAATACCACATAAAAAGAGGAAATTGGACACCTCAGAAGCACCTGAGGTACCCTTAAAGAAGAAAGACATAGCAACTTCACCTTTCAGGCCCTCCTCTCCCCCTCCAAATCTTCCAACTATACCACTTTCTCCAGCACACTCTCCACTGCTTCCTTCTTCACCTGCACCACAAGATGATGAAGATGACTTTGGGGGTGGGGATGGGGATGGAGACCCACAAGGGGATGATGATGATATCCACAGTATCCCACCACCTGACCCTTGGGAGGATTATGATAATGTCCCAGATATACCTGAGCCAGACTCATACCCATCTAAACCATCCCCACCAGACGACCACATAGGTTTTGCGCAACTCCTAAATAGAGCAGCCAAATATCATCGGGTAGAATTACACTCAGACCCTTTGGAGGAAGATTTTTATTAGAGACTATTACACAATCACAAAAGTCAACAAGTACTTTACCTATGTTAAAAGGTATGATTAAACATGCCCCTGATGTGTTTAAAGACCCTGTCAGGGCTAGAGTTCTCAACCCCAGGGTTGATAAAAAATATAAAACCGCTCCAAATGATCCAGCTTATATCAAGGGGCAGCTCCCTCTAGATTCTCTAGTAGTGTCAAATGCCCGTAAACTGGCAAATTCCCAAACAGGTGATGCCCCTCCTCCGGATAAAGAATCTAAATTATTGGACGCATCTGGTAAACGGGTTGCGTCACAGGCGGCAAATTACTGGTGCATTGCCAACGCCCAAGCTTTGGTGGCCAGGTATGACAGGGCGCATTATGATGAGCTTGAGACGCTCATGCAACATCTTCCAGAACAATATAGGGCTAAAGCTAACGACCTCATACAAGAGGGAAACACCTCTATCAAATGTGCTCTTGATGCAGCGGACACAGCATCTCGTGCCGTTAACACAAGCGTTTTACTGCGCAGGCACACATGGCTACGCATATCTGGTTTTAAACAGGAGGTGCAGTCTCAAATTCTTAATCAGCCTTTTGATCAAGAACACTTATTTGAACCTACTGAAGACACATCTTTAGAGAAGATGAAAAAAGACACTGAATCAGCTAAGTCCATGGGGGCCTTACAGTCACCAACAACTAGAGGTTCCTTTCGTCACTCCTTTTATAAGGGCGCCTCCAAAACCATTGGGACAGACAACACTTCTTCTTCCTACAAAAGCCCCACTCAAACTTCCTCTAACAGAGGATATTTTAGGGGGGGTTACAGAGGAAATAACAACAAAGGAAGAGGCCGCGGTAATAACACCCGCACCTCCCCTACCACAAAACAGTGACTTTCCTCCACTCCCCCCAGACCATTCACTCCGGTCGGGGGAAGACTATCACAGTTCCTACCTGTCTGGAATTCCATCACCACAGACAGGTGGGTGAGACAAATTATCCAGTATGGTTACTGCCTGGAATTCACTTCTACTCCCCCGCACCTACCTCCCAAACAACGTCCAATGTCCACAGAACATCTAACACTTCTAAAACAAGAGATTCTCTCTCTCTTGCAAAAGCACGCAATAGAACCGGTTCACCTACACCATCAAGGTACAGGGGTTTATTCCCTTTACTGCCTCATCCCAAAAAAGGACGGTACTCTCAGGCCAATATTAGACCTCAGACCGTTAAACCTGTACATACAATCCAACCACTTTCACATGGTCACTTACCAACAGGTCCTCCCACTGCTCCGAGGCGATTTCCTTGCCACTCTAGATCTCAAGGACGCCTACTTTCACATTCCGATTCACCCTGCTCACAGGAAATAGCTACGATTTGTACTGGACGGTCAGCACTACCAATTCAAAGTCCTCCCATTCGGAGTGACTACAGCACCCAGAGTCTTCACAAAATGTCTTGCAGTAGTAGCAGCTCACTTGCGAAGACAACACATATATGTGTTTCCTTACCTCGATGACTGGCTCATACAAGCCAAGTCACGCAGCAAGTGTGTGCACCACACACACAAAACAATCCAGCTGCTGCATGACTTGGGATTCACAATAAACCTCACCAAGTCACATCTTCAACCGTCCCACACACAACAGTATCTAGGCGCCACAATAGATACTTCAAAAGCCCTTTCATACCCCAGTCCAGTCAGGATAGCCAGCATGCAAGCTCTCATAACAAAATTTCAACCTCAACACTCACTACCAGCTCGAGTGTTCATGCAGCTAATAGGGATGATGGCCTCTTGCATTTTCATCGTGCCTTACGCAAGACTCCAAATGCGTCCATTACAGGAATGTTTAGCACATCAGTGGAACCAGGCTCAAGGTCAGCTTACAGATCTGGTGTTGGTGGACAGCCGCACACATCGCTCTCTGGGAGTGTGGCTCAATGGTTAGAGCGGCAGACCCTGATGCAGAGATCTGGCCCGGGACCAGGGTTCAATTCCCGCCTCGGCGGGTCTTGGGCTCAATTTCCTCGGACCTGATAATTCTCGCCTCGGTGCCTATTCTAATCATGGGTCCCACTCTGCAACTCTGGGCAATAGCTTGCTTAATCTCCACAACGGCCCCAACAGCGCTGGGATGCCTGGCTTCACCCTGGGGGTGCCCAGGAGTGGACATTTCACAGGGAAAAGCCAGGAAGGGTTCCACAGCGGTATGCGTACAGCGCCTAGACACCCCTTTGGGGGTATGGGTGCGCTTTACAAGTACAAATTTCATTTCATTTCAATTTCATTTCTCTGCAGTGGTGGAACACACAAAACCTTTCCAAAGGGCGGCCGTTCCTAGACCCGGCTCCACAGATAGTGCTAACAACAGACGCATCACTCACCGGCTGGGGAGCTCATCTCTTAAACCATTCCATTCAGGGCACATGGACACCTCAACAGAAACTGCTCCACATCAATCACCTGGAATTACTGGCGATTTTTCTCGCATTAAAATCATTCCAAATACATCTCATAGGCAAAGCTGTCCTACTTCGTACGGACAATATGACAGCAATGTACTATGTACAAAAACAGGGGGGGACACACTCTCTGCAGCTTTCACGCCTAGCGCAAAGCATATGGAGATGGGCCATTCCTCAAAAAATATACCTCTTAGCAGAACATCTCCCAGGGGTACACAATCAAAATGCGGATCTGCTCAGTCGTCAGACACAGCAGATCCACGAATGGGAACTTCATCCGCAAGTTCTTCATCTGTTTTTTCAGATGTGGGGCCACCCAGACATAGATCTGTTCGCCACACATTTAAACGCAAAATGCCCAAGCTTCGCCTCCAGGTATCCACACCCATTGTCCAAAGGCAATGCAATATGGATGAACTGGTCAGGCAGATTTGCGTACGCTTTTCCGCCTCTCCCGCTCATTCCATTACTGGTGCGCAAGTTCAAACAACACTCTCTCACAATGATCCTGGTTGCTCCAACATGGGCCCGACAACCATGGTTCACAACCCTGCTGGAACTCTCAGTAGTTCCACATCAAAAGTTGCACCTTTCTCCAAAGCTCCTCACACAGAACCATGGAGAAATAAGGCATCCAGATCCAGCTCAACTGAACCTAGCGATCTGGCTCCTGAAATCTTAGAGTTTGGTTACCTCAACCTTCCGCCAGACTGTATGAATATCATTAAGGAGGCTAGACGTCCTACCACTAGAGCGTGCTATGCAGCTAAATGGAAAAGATTTGTTATCTACTGTAATAACAACACAACCGATCCATTAGATGCTTCAATTCAAAACATTATTTGTTATCTCTTGCATCTACAAAAATGTAATCTGGCATACACAGCAGAGAATCCTTCTCGCCAGTCCTCGTTGTCGAGCGGGCACACCGTTCGTTGGCAAGCCGGCGTGCGCCCGGCGCCCCGCCCCGTCCCATAATAGCTAAACTACTTAATTGCCGAGACCGGGATACTGCCCTCCGCCTCTCTAGAGAAACAGGTCAACTCCGATACGAGGGAATGGAGATATCCATCTATCCTGATTTCACCATGGCCGTCCAGGAGCAACGGCGAAAGTTTCTTCAGGTCAAGAAAAAACTACAACAACTCAGCCTGCCCTACGCTATGCTGTTCCCGGCCCGCCTCAAAGTTACACATCAAGGGAAACAGCATTTCTTCACTAATCCACAACATGCCCAGGACTTCCTAAAGACCCTGCCCAAACCACCCCCGGGCCGGTCGTCCCCTACGCACCGCCTGGAGGGAAATGGAAGTGCCTCCGACATAGAATGAACTTGCGGGGGGTTAACCCCGGCGTCAAGAAACTCGACCTTACACCATTGCCCATTAACTCAGAATCCTACGACCTTCGCGGATCTGACACTGCTGCAGATACCGCAGACCACGCTACAGGGCCGGACGGGCTCGCAGCACCCGGCACACAATCTTCAATGCGGAGTCTGAAAAAGACCAGATAGCCTAACCACACCGGGACAGAGAAGTGTATACTCCTTCAACTCTACTAGCAGCACCGCCCTGCGGGTACTTTTCTTTTCCCTTCAACAATGCCTGATGCAGGACATAGACTGCTATCCCACCTCCGCAACACCTCTTCCACGTGCTGCCTTTGAAGCTAAATGCCAGTGCCAGAGACATCATTCATACGCTGCATTGATTCATCAGGAAGTCTCCAGCAGCTGCAGAAATGTAACAGATAATGTGACGAGATGACGTTGTACAACTCCACCCGAGCACCCTCGCCTCTGCGAGGAGAGACTGGTCGCCCTCTAGATTCCACCCGACAGGTGAACCCTTCGTATCGACTTTTGTATAATTATGTTATTGGTTAGGCCGCATTCCCCTGTTGGGAATCTGGCGCACGGGGCAACTTGGGAGGGGGGGAGGGCTATAGGCCACGGCAGGTTTGGGCTGCTGATGTGGGAGGAGGGTGGGTGCACCCGGTTCCGTGCTTTATTTGGAACAGGAGATTTTTATTTTAAGCCATGTACCGCTCTATTGACACACGACTTTCTGACTCACCGGCAGTGTCTAACCACACTATGCTTGCGCCCTAAACTCTATGCTCCATATTCACGACATGGAAGACCGCCCTAGACCCACTACATACAACTTCCTAACTTGGAATGTTCGCGGCTTGGGAGACCCCCGCAAACGCCGACACATCCTTGCGTACTTAGACCGTCACAATATTCACTGTGCGTTCCTGCAAGAAACACACTTCAGTGCCACCTCCCCTACCTCGTTTGCATCTCGCTGGGCAACCCATGCAAACTTCTCTTCATACTCCTCCTATGCCAGAGGCACTGCCATTCTGATAAAACGATCTCTCCCCTACACGCACATAGGCTCTCAGGTGGACCCCCAAGGCCGCTACATTATTATCTGGGACAGACTGGCAGCTCAGTCCATAACTCTTGTCTCCTGCTATGGGCCCAACACTGACGACCCGGAATTCTTCCGGATACTCTGGGGGAAGATCCTGGACATTGGCTCCACACATTTAATGTGGGGTGGGGACTTCAATGTGACCTTAGACCCCGCTCTGGACCGTTCGCACCCGCAACTGCACCACTATTCGAAAGCGCACTACACTCTAAAAGCAATTGTTGAAGACTACGAACTGCTTGATGCCTGGCGCCACCTACACCCGCTGCTCCGGGAGGGCTCCTGCTATACAACTGCCCGTGCCTCTTGGTCGAGAATAGATGGATGGCTAATTACTAAGGGGCTTGCCCCCTGGCTGCAGCGCGCATCCTATTTACCCCGCACACACTCTGACCACTCCCCTGCACTTGTCACACTTGCCCCCCCCCTGATAGAATCGCCGTTCCTCTTATGGCGCCTCAACCCGCAACACTTACTGGACTCGGTATTCAAACAGGAACTGGAACAAGAAATAACTGATTTTTTCCCACGAAATGAGGGCTCGGTCGTCCAATATTCCACAATATGGGAGGCTTTTAAAGTCACCATCCGGGGAATATGCATTGCAAAGGGTGGGGGCGTTCTCAGAGATTTGCGCTCCACACTCCGTAAACTGGAAACTGAACTCAAACGCACAGAACACGCGATACACACAACCCCCACACCGGCACTGCAGGCTCAGCTGAGAAGCTTAATTACTGAATACCAAACAGCAGCTGAAAGAGAATGTAAATTTAGAGGGAAATATCACACAGCGCGCCGATATGGGGAGGGGGATAGACCGGGAAAGACACTAGCTTCCCTAATTCGCCCCCGTTTCGTTAATACGGTCCTGGAGATTGAAGACGCAGACGGCCAAAAGCACAGGAACACTTCTGACATAGTGGACGCTTTTCACAGCTTCTATAGAACCTTGTATAAGACTCATAGAACCCGCCCGATAGATTTTACCCCCTTTTTTTAAGACACTGCAATAGCCTGGCTGGGAGATGGATAGCGAGAATCTCTCCTAGCACACTATGAGGATGACGAAATTGTTTCTGCAATAATGCAACTGCAATCAGGTGAAGCCCCGGGGCCGGACGGCCTCCCGGCCGAATTTTATAAGACGTTCCGCCACTTACTCATCCCTGTGCTGAGACATGTTTTTGAGGAGGCCCGGGAAACGGGCATACTACCCCCAACAATGCGTGAGGCGTGTATCATCTCTTTGTCTAAGCCCGGCAAATCGTCCCTGCACTGTGATTCATATAGACCTCTCATTAATCAATGTCGATGCCAAAATTTTAGCAAAATTGATTGCCAATCGCATTAGTCCCCTCATGACTGCCCTGGTACTCCCAGACCAATCGGGCTTTGTACCTACCAGAGGTACGTCCCACAACCTGCGCACCTTGTTTGCGGTCCTCCAAGACATTGAGCCTAGCCTGAACGCCGCAGCGGTGCTTCTCGACGCTACAAAGAAGGGGACTACCTTGCCTTTGTCTTACAACGTATGGGATTTCCCGCGCCCTTCCTGGACTGGATAAACTTACTGTACACGGGCATGCAGGCTAGAGTCCAAATCAACAGCGTCCAGTCCCCCCCTTTCAAAATCACCAGAGGCACCCGCCAGGGATGTCCTTTATCGCCTCTCCTCTTTGCTATAGCTATTGAACCCTTGGCGGCCAAGGTTCGACAACATTTTCGAGATCATGCGCTGATATACCCAGAGCGGCAGATTTTAATCTCTCTGTACGCTGACGACATCACCCTTTATCTGCGCAATCCGGAAGAAAGCCTCAACCCCATTCTTCGGCTTCTCATCCACTTTGGTCAGCTATCCGGAGTTAACATTAATTGGGGGAAATCTCAGATCTTTCCCCTTACGGAGACTACCACACGTTTTGAACCGGACTATCCCCTCACGTGGTGTGAGGATACAGTCACATACCTTGGGATAGTCGTCTCTCGGAGTCGGGATGAACTAATGCTGTCCAACTATGTGCAAGCACTTGATCTGATAACAGAACAAATTACCAGATGGATAGCTTTTCCCCTCTCCATGGCAGGCAGGGCTTTCCTGATCAAGATGGTGATATTGCCCAAACTGCTCTACCTCTTTACAAACATCCCCTATGCCCCTAGTCGCCATTTTTTTAAGGACATCAGAACCCAGATGCTCCGGCTTGTATGGGGTGGGAAACAGGCCAGGATTAAGTGGGATACCCTCACGCTTCCCTTTGAGGCCGGAGGGTTTGAAATTCCTGATTTGGAACTTTATCTACTCTGTGCTCAAGCCCATTTTGCGGCCTATTGGATAAATCCCCCTCCCCCCCCTTACATGCCTCATCTTGCGATAGAGGACGGATATATGACCCCCACGCCACGCTCAGCCTATTTGAGCACCCCGGTGGTCCCCAGACGGCAGGCATCTACCACTGTACAATGTACTACTAGTGCCTGGAACGACCTAGCCTATCGGACTCAATGTTCCCTACTATATTCACCCCTACTCCCACTGCAGGGGAGACATGATCTCCCGGTTACACAAGACGGAGGATGCCGCCACCTGTTACGCAGGCTCTCCATTCTCACTTGGGGGCAACTCTATGTGAAAGGGAAATTCTGCTTGAGCGATGAATTTTTCGGAGCCTCCTCTCCTACCCCATTAGACCGATTTTATTACATCAGGCTCAGACAAGATATGCGGTCTCTCACCCCCAGTTTCCCGCTAGAGCCTTCTCTTATGCCCCCCTTGCACGTTCTCCTGCAACAAACGACTCCCATACATGTGGTATCACTCCTATATCGCACCACCCAACATAGTGGCGAACACACCCCTCCCCCAGCAAAGATCAAGTGGGAGGACGAACTAGGACACCCCCTCACTGAAAAACAATGGACCTTCTGCTGTCGTCAAAGTGGGGAAATCTCCGGCAATAGCAGATTGGCGCCTTATACATTATAGATACCTCCATCGATTGTACTACTCACCTGCGCGACTACGTCGCCTCCACTTGCGGGACGACGATCGTTGCGATCGCTGTGGGGTCGAGGGGGCCGACTTCAAACACTTGGCCTGGGATTGCGCACCTGTGCGCCGATACTGGGGGGAAGTTCTGCTAGCCTTGAACCACATGACAGGCTCACACGTCCTGGACGACCCCCTCACTGCACTCCTAGGATACACTGAACTACTACCCGCGACGGTACGGCGATATGTCTCATTAGCACTCCTCCTTGCTAAGCGGCGAATCGCTTGTAAATGGGGCAGAGGCAGAGCCCCTAAATTCAAGGAGTGGCTTTATGATCTCATATACTGTCAAGAACAATTACATACTTACGCTGACCTACTGCCACCCTCCTCTCGCCCACGAGACATCTGGGGCCCTCTCCAGACTTACCTCATGGAACATACCGCATCCGACGACACGGTTACTGACTCCCACGCTGACAGGGGCAACACACAAGGCAGGGACGGAAACTGATACCTGAGAGCCACCACACGGGCAGCCCCATGGACACCACAAGGGAACTCTGGGCAACTGGACGAACCATATATGTGCATAGCCGTGAGATAGGACTTAGGCAAGTATACAGGCAACTGCGCTACATAAGACGGACAGTGGCATTGTTATTATGTTTTTAGTTTATATTGGATCATGATTGTTTGTAACCCTTTTTTTGGAGCCATACCATTATAACTGCCCACCTGACGCGGCCGGCCCGAAGTGGTTGTAGGCGGCATGCTGTGTACACTTCTCCCTGCCCCTACTATCCTAAAATATGCAATCTTGCAGTGCCGGCCCGCCTGGGATGTAGGCATCATGCTGTGTATGGAGTTATCTGGCACCAATAAAGGTATTTAAAATTTAAAAAAAAAAAAAATGTAATCTGGCATACACATCTATACGATTACATCTTGCTGCCATAGCCGCTTACCTACAAAACAGACAACACTTGTCATTGTTTAGGGTACCTGCCATCAAAGCATTCATGGAAGGCCTTAAAAGGATAATTCCTCCCAGAGTTCCACCCTCTCCAGAGTGGAACCTAAACATTGTCCTTACCAGGCTCATGGGTCCCCCATTCGAACCTTTACATAAATGTGAGTTACAATTTCTCACATGGAAAGTAGCTTTGCTTGTAGCAATCACTCTCTCAGAAGAGTTAGTGAACTCCAGGCATTAACCATACAAGAACCATTTTTGCAAATACATCACAACAAAGTGGTTCTTAGGAGAAACCCTAAATTCTTACCAAAAGTCGTCTCTGCTTTCCACCTTAACCAGTCTGTTGAGCTGCCAGTCTTTTTTCCTCAACCAGACTCAGTAGCAGAACGGGCTCTTCATACGCTTGACGTCAAAAGAGCTATCCTTTACTACATTGAAAGGACAAAAACTTTCAGAAAAACTAAACAACTTTTTGTAGCTTTCTCACCACCACATAAGGGCAACCCTATATCAAAAGCTGGAATTGCCAGGTGGATCGTTAAATGCATCCAGATATGCTACCATAGAGCAAAGCGTACATTATCTATTTCCCCTAGAGCGTATTCCACACGCAAACTAGGGGCTTCTATGGCATTCTTAGGGAACATTCCCATAGATGACATTTGTAAAGCAGCAACATGGTCTGCACCGCACACGTTCACAAAACACTATTGTGTAGATGTGCCGGCAAAACAACAGGCTAGTGTGGGCCAGGCTGTACTAAGGACACTTTTTCAAACCACTGCAACGGATACAGGTGGCCACCGCTAGGGAGAGTACCACTGTAGAGTCTATGCACAAGTATATATTCTGCAGCTCATATGCCTCGAACGGAAAATGCTACTTCCCAGTATGCATCTGTTCTTGGCATGTAGAGCTGCAGAATTATATACGCCCACCCGCCTCCCCGGGTACCTTTATCTGTTGCAGTGCTATCTTACTTAGATACATCACACATGAACATCTCTTTCTGTTTCTCACAAACTCCATCATCACCCTTTATGGCGAAAAACAATCGGAGGATGGAGTCGATGCCCATGCGCACTATCGTCCTAAGGAGGAGTCACCTATCTCGTGACTACAAAGAACTTCTTCCAATACAACAACAAAGTGCAAACATCCGAGCCCAACATCAGATGGCGATCTATGCAGAAGTATATAATTCTGCAGCTCTACATGCCAAGAACAGATGCATACTGGTAAGTAGCATTTTCCTTCCAGCACATTAAACCCACACTGATGCCATTGTTGGAATTAATGAGAAATGCACACAGAGGGCATCTTAGAGATGCCCCCAGCAAAATGGCCAACTCTGGTGTGGTTCTGACTGGCTCCCAGCCATCTGCCACCACCAGACAAGTTTCTGGACCCCTGGGTAGAGAGCCCTCTACTCTCTGGGTCTGGAAACAAAGCACATCTTGGGCAGAGGTGTCATGCCTCCTCCCCCGAGATGTGCAGAGTCCCCGAAGAAGGAGTTTAAAAGGCATGCCGCCTTTGTTAGCTACCCCCAGCCTTTTGCTGTGATCAGCAACTGGCTCCCACTGGCTCTGACCCACATTTTGGGTGCGAGAACCGTCGGGAAAACCTAGCTAGGAAAGGTGGTGTGCTCACCTTTGCCAACGCCATCCCTCAGGTGAGGGAGGTGAGATGAAGGCCACATGTCAGTCCACGCCACCTTGTAGATGGGGGGGACCCCTACTATCGGGAAGAGGTGTATGCTCCTCTCCCACTGGAGGGTGGCATACTAAGGGGTGTAGACACCCCAGGGAAGGGACCCATTGCTTTCAACCTGCACACCCCTGTAATGCCCCTAATTTTAGCAGTTAGGGGCACCCCTGAACCTTGCCTCTTCAGATTCGATGTGACTAGAAGGACCAAAGAGCCGTGCTGCAGAAGAGGAGGATGACATCAACTGTTTTGGCCCAAGCCCTACCGGCCTTCTCCTGTTCTGAAACCAGCGTGTCCTGCAGCCAGCAGCCTCCAAGACCCCGGGGACCTGCCCTGCCTTCCTAAAGAACTCTTCTCTCCTGTGGACACCGGATTTGTCCAACACCAACCCAAGCCAGGACTCTAGATCCAGTCGGATCCGGGAGTCCTCACCAGTCTACTCCCGAAACCCACGCCAGAGTTCGAGTGGCCCAACACCCCAGCGAGGTCCTCCTGGCGATCCTGACCTGTGTTCCAGTGTTGGATGACCTCCACGGACCTTCTCCTCGACACCTTCAGCCTCATCCTGAAGGGACACCCCCAACCGCAACTGGAACCGGAGAGAAGAACCTGACACGAAAGGACACCCTTGCACCCGCAGCTCCTGAGTCCTGAGTTGCCCGACCGACGGTGTCCTGGTGCCCAGCAACTCTTCATCTTCATCGTCCACTATTTTGGCTCCAGCCTGCCGTTCTTTTCCGTGACCGTCATCCTCCATAGGAAAGTATTGGGCTCCCCACACCTCCTGAGCACCCTGCACGTGTCCGCCACAGGGCAACTGGTGGTGTGGACTTTGTGCTAACCTGGGATTGCCTTTGCCCTGACCTTAACCCTAGGAGCTTGGCTCCCAAAACCGAGTGGCCTGTCCGTGAGCAGTCCCAAACAGAGGTACCGCATTAGCTAACGTTGGCACCCTGCACCCCGGCTGCCCTAGTGCCCCTGGTGATGCCCCTTGAGTGCCAACCTGAACCTTGGGGAACCTTGGTTCTACCCTCCAAAACACCAACCTCAAAACTGTTTACTTACCTGCAAACTTAACACTTTGTTTTTCTCCATAGGACTGAATGGTGGTTTTCTCTGAAAATTCTTTTAAGTGTTGAACTGGCTTGCACTGCAACAAAAAGTAATTTAGTGCCTTCACCAGAGTTAACCTGTTTACCACTGTCCTGTGTTGCTTAAACTGGGTTAGGAGTGTGTTTCATGCCAAACAAGAAAGTAATCTCTAAGTAATCTAAAAGTACTCTAAATGTAATTTCAAGAGTTTTTGAACAGTTTACTAATAGTTTTCTCAACTGCATAAGTAATCTAAATGTTCCTACAAAACCAGTATTCACAATCTTTTCAAAAGTAACATTGTATGAAGAGTTTCACTTACCTGCTACTAAGTCAATCTTGGTTCTAGAAGTAAAACAACAAAATAACACCTTTTATACAAACAATTGGTCTGGATTCAGTCTTTGAGTGTGTGACATCATTTCTTGCCTGGGTGTATAGAACAAATGCTTAACACTATCCTCTGATAAGCCTGACTCCTCAACCACACTACCACAAAAGAGAGTAAGGTATTATCTACTTTAGCTTCTGCCATACCTTTGGGTATCCACTGGACTCTGTGCACACTATACCTTACTTTCGTTTAGTATGTACAGAGCCAGCTTCCTACAGATACTGAATTTTTTTAAATTATTACTGTCAAGAAACGCATTTTAGGCCCACCAGCGAGTGTGCTAGAAGTTATGACAAGCCAAAGAGTGAGGATCCAGGAGAGAAAGATGGACTAAGAACAGCTGGCCATATGTTCTGCTCTTGCTTAAGCTGCTAAAGGAGCATAAATCCCAACTACATACTTGATAATAGAAATACTTACAGTGGTCTTTGTGTCAGCCCATTGCATATCTTTGGTCTCCTCTCTTTCCAACCGAATTTGCATGCTTCTTAACCATTGGCTTTTCTTCCTCTTATTGTGTTTGTACCTCCTCAGAGCATAGCTTCCTTATCATACTTTTTTTAGATGTCTTGTATCTTTCCACTTCTTACATTCATGGAACCACTTTTTTCTTTTGCTCTTAGTGCTTCAAGGATGGTCCAGGTTGCTTTTCCATCCCATCTTCTCCATTACTTCCACCACCTTTCTGCTTCCCAATTTTTTACCAATGCCCCCCACCCCACCTCTTACTCCTCACCACTGCTGCTCATCAGGGCAACAATTATTTGCTTCCCTCACTCCCCTGCTCCTCCCTTTCTCCCTGCCTCTCTCCTTCACGCTCTGCTTTTTATTTACTATTACCTCCCTTCCCAGTTGACCCCTGGTTCCTCTGTTGATCTCCCTCTTCACTCAACACCCCCTTTCCATAATCTTCACTCCCTCCCCCTCTGTCCTCTCCATACTGGCCACTGCAGTTGGCTTTGCCAATGGCAGTTGTTCTTATGGCATGGAAAGAACTGCAGTGTTGTGTCTTGCACCTTGGAGGACATTTCAAAGTATAGAAAATAGTTTTTGACAATTTCAGCATGTTCCAAAAGCATTTGCCATTGGCAAACTCAGTTCCGTCTTCCCTACTCCTTTGGCAAAGAGAGATCTATTGGCTTTGCCAATGCTTGTTTCAGGGATCTCCAGTTTGTATTTGCATAGTTTATAGTGCTGGAAGATCTTTTTCGCTCCAAACATGGAACTTGTCAGAAAGTCTCAGAACAGCAATAACATCACTGCCCAGTCCACATCCCTTCTCATAGTTTGTAGATGGAAAACACTAGTTGTATTAATAAGAAGAGTTTGTTAAGGTCATTTTTAGATTTGCCTTATGCTGTTTCTTTTTTAAATTGTCAGTTAAGTGAAAACAAAAATAAGAAATGATATGAAATAAAAAGAATTGTAATATTAACCAAAAATAAAAATATATGTTTAATCTATATGAATGGTATAATGTTTGGGAGATCTTTGGAGCCCTCTTTTTTATTGGGAGCTATACCTTCCCTCCAAAATCGAAAAGGCTACATCGCAGAAGTTGCACATAAAAAGATTGCTCTGCTGTTTACACTGCATTGAATATTTCACTTCACTCTTACTTGATTATGCAAGTTAACAAGCTCAAAACATGTGGCATTTGTATCTGAATAGGGTATTATCCAATCACACATTTTGGTGAAATATTTATTTGTTCTTCACTCATTTTTAAATAATAACATTTAATTTGGTTCTCCAAAAAGTGTAGCATTGTTCCTTAAAAGCATATATTATTCTGATTAATGAACAAATGGCAGAATCATGAACAAATGGCAGAATCACTAATATAGTAATGTAGATTCATCTCAGAGCATGCTGAACCTGTACAATTATACATGGTGTAATGGTTTTAAAAGACCAAACATTTGAATGAATAAATAAACTAAACTAAAACTGTACAATTATACAATGCCCACATATACCCAGGCTGACAATTTACAGAATTCCCACAGAGTCATAATTAAAAATGAATTAATCTCATAAACTGGCACCTTAAGCACAGATTCCAAACATTTCAGAGTTTTTTCTGTTATACAACTCCTGAGTCCTGGCTACTTTTTTTTACACGCCTTTCTTGATTGCAACACTACTATCAGAAAATGTTGTATAAAATGCAGGCAAAATATTTTGTTTTTGTAACCCACACTTTTAGAAAATGCACTTATTCCAATTTGGTGAATGTAGAATGAATGTTTTAAAGGCACTCTTAAACGGGGGCGCGGGTGTGGGTTGTAGGAAGCTGGCTCTCCATATATTGCACTACAAGGAAGTGCACTGTGTAGAAAGTTCAGGCAATCCATATTGGGTTACAGGGCTTTCTTCAAAATCACAAGTGCTCTATTTTGTGGTAATGTGGTGGAGCAGCTTAAGGGGAGTGTTGAGCATAAGGGGAGTGTTGAGCATTTGTTGTACACACACAGTCAATAAATGGGACACACATGGGGTTTGGGTCTTTAGGGTCTCTAGAGCAGGGATGCACCGCTGGTTAATCTGGACTCTGGCTGTGGGGCTCGGGTGCAGAAGTGTTTTGAGGTGTCGAATCGCGACAGTCAGAGGCACTTGCTTCAGGTGACGACCTGGAGATGGGGATACAACAGGACAGCCGGCCCACTCTGAATGATGGATTCTGCAGTGCTGACGTCCCTCGTCGGCTGGTCAGTCTCTGTGGGGTCAGGCACCGTATTGGACCACCCACAACAAGTGTTGGCTGCTGCAAGAGGTCCGGTACCCCAGGTATTGGTGCTGGAGGGCTTCTGGAGGGTCTAGCGTCTCATTACTCGCTGGGGAGACGGAGCTGGCCTGTGGGAGCATGGAACACCTCCTCCTTGGGGGTGGCTGCTGCTTCAGTAAGGCTGGGGGTCAGCAGCTCAGTAAACTGCAGCTTGCGCTTCGGTGCCTGCAGGATACAGGGAAGTAGCTCCCCTACTCCACAGGTGATGCTGGCTGTTTTGTGAAGCTCTGGCAGCCCTCCCAGGCTTTTGGAGGCTGAACAGCTGCAGGATGAGTCGTCTTTGTCGCAGTTGTCGTGGCCAGCAAGCAGACCGGCAGGGTTGGCACCAAGTCAGTTGCTGCTCCTCAGTTCTTGCGGCTCTTAGGTGTCCTTCTCCTTCTTGAGTTAGTCGATTCTGATACTCTGGTGCCAGGGGATCCCCTAAATGCTAGATTTAGGTGTGTTAAGGGGAGGGAAGGGTAGTAGCCATTGGGCTACTTACCCTTGGGGTCACTACACCCCCTATATGACCACGTCCAGTGAGGAGTGGGCATAGCCCAGTCCCAGAGTTCCTAGTTCCACCAAAAACAATATGGTGGAACCCTTCCTTCGTGGAGTACATCAGGTATCCTACCTTAGGGGTGTGATTAGCCTGTTTATGGGACACTTCTGCATAGCTAATTTCCCACCTGTCCTGGTGCCAGATGGGCATCAGGGCAGGAAGTGGCATTCTCCAGGTCTGGAGGAAGCTGGGGTTGCACATCAAAGGTGGCAGGGACTTTGAAGCCTCTGGCCTTGATATGCAGATCCACTAGCCATCTGCTTGGGGGAGGTGATAACACCTCCTGCCAGAGCAGATATTGTTCCTGACCTCCTGAGAGTGCGGGCTCACACCCCCGGGGGGGCCAGAAACCTGTCTGTTGTGGCAGGCTGGACTACACCAGTTAGCCAGTACACTAGAGGCTGGTAGGTTTTCAGGGAGCACCTCTATAGTGCCCACTGGGTGCATGTAACAATAAATCCAATATTGGAATTAGTCTGGATTTATTAAGACAAGGGGTTTGATACCAAATGCCATAGGCTTCAGTGAAGCCATTATGTAGCTGGGTAACCCGTAATGACCAGTGCCCAGTACATACCATGGTTTCCCTGTTCACTTGCAATATCTAATATTTTGGACTAGACATCACAGGGGTATATTTGCTCTGGCAAATATTCCTCACATAGTATATAATACACCCTGCCTTAGGGCTGTAAGGCCTGCTATAGGGATTACTTTAATATATCATATGCAGTGACTTGGGCATAGCACACAGGGGTGTGTGCCATATTGTGTTTTCACCATGGTTTGCATCATGTCATGCAGCCTCAGTGGCAGTCTGCCTGCAGTTTGTATGGTGGGTCCAATAGGGTGGCAAAAGACGTGCTGCAGCCTTTAGGGGACCCTCTGTGGTACTCCTGCCATTGGTAACAGGGGTGCCATTTACTAGGGACTTACAGGGGTGCCACAGTGTATGCCAATTGTATCACAATTGTATCTTTTACCCTGTTTTAGGGAAATAACATTTTCACTGGGGCCTGGTTAGCAGGCTTCCAATGCACTTCCATTCAAAAACATCAGTATTGCTGAGCCAAAAGTGGGGGTGAGCATGACAAAAGGGCACTTTCCCACACAATCCCCCCCCCCCCCCTCCAAAATGAAAGAGAATGAGACTAACCTTTCCCAAGAGAGTCTTCATTGTCTGAGCGGAAGAACCTGTAAAGTCCATCTGCACTGGCATGGTCAGTCCCAGGTCTGTGTTCCACTGTAAAGTCCATTCCATGTATGGATATGGACCACTTCAGCAGTTTGGGGTTTTCACCTTCCATTTGCACCAGCCATCTGAGAGGCCTGTGGTCAGTGTGAACTAGGAAGTGAGTACCAAACCGGTATGGTCTCAGCGTCTTCAGGGACTAATCCACAGCAGAGGCTTCCCTCTCAATGGCACTCCAGCGCTGTTCTCTGGGGAGTAACCTCCTTCTAATAAAAGCAGCAGGGTGGTCCTGGCCACCATCATTGGTCTGGGATATACCTGCCCCATCCCAGACACAGAAGCATCTGTCTGAACAATGAATTGCTGAGTATAGTCTGGAGCTTTCAGAATGGGTGCTGAGTACATTGCTTCCTTCAGAGTGTCAAAAGCCTTTTGACATCCCACTGTTCAGTTCACTTTCTTGGGCTGTTTCTTTGAGGTTAACTCTGTGAGGGGTGCCACAATAGTGGCATACACCTTTGCAATCCTCCTGTAGTATCCAGTGAAGCCAAGGAATGCCCTGACTTGAGTCTGGGTTGTTGGAGCTACCCAGTCCAGCATAGTCTGCATCGTGGGTTGTAAACGTTGGAACTTGGCCTCCACCTACAAGGTGGTCCAAGTATAATCTGAGCCCGGCCACATCTGGTACTTGCTAGCCTTGATAGTGAGGCCTTCTTTCTGCAGAGCCTCAAGCACCTTTCCCAGGTGGATCAGGTGATCCTGCCATTATTTAGCTGGGTAACTCGGAATGAACGGTGGCCAGTACAACCTTAACATGGCTTCCCTGTTCACTTGCAATATCTAGTATTTTGGACTAGACATCACAGGGGCATATCTGCTCAGGCAGATATGGCCTCACATAGGATATAATGCACCCTGCCTTAGAGCTGTTAGGTCTACTGTAGGGGTGACTTACATATATCATATACTCAGTAGCAAGGGTGAACCCAACAATTTTAGAGAACCTGGGGTTATAAACCTTATTGTAAAAAAAAAAGACTGTTGTTCACTATGGATAATAACTCATGTAAACAAAGTAGGATCTGGTCTAGGGAACCTTATAACCAGATACTTAGTTAATATACCAAGGCAATTGTTGAAGTAGGCACAAAACCGGTATTTCAACTGCAATGAATTTATTTATTGCCTATTTTTTACTGCAGAATATTCAAAGCATATCGCTCAAATAGTATCAAATAATATCTAGTGCTCACAATAAAGTGAAAAGAACGTGCAGTGACAAGTGTGTAATAAAAAACATGCATCAGCTTACAAAGGCACAACGTGAGATCTTTGGATTATTTTTTATACAGTAAAAAAGGAATCAGTATGTATAGGGATAGACTCCTACATATAGGATTGTCCCGATCGGGAGGACACCTTGAAATGGGCCATTAATGGGCCTGCAGGGGGCCACGACGTACTGCAGGGGAGAATTCCTCTTGAAAAACTTGCAAGGGTAGTGATTTACGATTGTACCATCTCAGGCACACAGTATTTTAACCAGAGTTATGCTGGCAAGTTAGGCCGATGAAACACTGACCGTATGCATTACTATTGTAGCATTACGGAGGCGGAGACATCAGGGCTCATAAAGTTAGGCCAGTGGCAGACTGCCTACTGGTCTGTACCTGTCAGTAGTCAAGGCCGGAATCTTCAGGCACTGCGTTCGCACGAATGCGAACGCCGCATCTGAAGATTCCGGCCTTGCTCACTGTGTGTCTTGAGATGGTTCATTCTTAAATCACTACACTACAGGAATTCTCCTCTGTAGAGCATCGTGGCCCCCTGCTGGCCCATTAATGGCCCATTTCAAGGTGTCGTCCCGGTCGGGCGACCCTATATGTAGGAGTCTAGCCCGACGTACTTAGTAGGTACTAGGTGCTCACACCTTGTCTTGATGATGACCTCATATCCTTGGAGGTAGAAACGCCATCGACTATATAGATTCTGATTCCTTTTTTACAGTATAAAAATAATCCAAGGAGTCTTACGTAGTGTCGTTAGCTGATGCATGTTTTTTATTACACACGTTTGTTTCACTTTATTGTGAGCACTGGATCTAATTTGATACTATTTGATCGATATACTTTGAATATTCTGCAGTAAAAAATATGCACTAAACACATTTTTTACACATATCGTATGCAGTAACTTCGTCCTGGCACACAGGGGTGTGTAACATGTCGTGTTTTCACCATGGTTTGCTAAATAGTGGGGGAAAAAAACCTCCCATCCCGACCTATATACTTTCTCTGTAGGCTTATAAAAAGCTCTTTGGGCTCAATCGCGGATACTTTAAGAAGTGATTTCTCCGTGACTTCTAACGGTGTATGCTATTTTTGGCTGGGTAGTGCATATATGTGATGTGTGTTTGTTAGTGTGGTGTTGTGTGAGAGGTCAGGATGGATGTGTGGTCAATTTAGGGGATACATCAAATGTTGTAACATGTAGTGTTTCACAAATCATGATGTATTTGTAGGAAGCTGGGTTTCTGTTGCAGTAACCCCCCCACTTTTTGCCAGACTACTGATGCACTTTGAGTTGATGTGCCCTGGGTCCCTGCCAATCAGGTTCCCAGGGCCTGTGTTCTTTCCCAAAAACTGTACATTATACCCCCAATTGGCACTCTCTGACCACAGGTCAGCCCCTGGTAAATGGTACCACAGGTACCTAGGGCACTGTGACCAGAGAAGGCCTCTAAGGGCTGCAGCACTTATTGTGCTATCCTTAGAGGCCCTGTACCTTTACACTCACACACTGCCTTTGCAGGCTGCGTGTTTTGGTGCAGAACAAAGTGAAGAGTCAACATGGCACACTTCCTTGTGTGCCATGCCTACAACCCACTGCCCTGGCATAGATCAGCCACCCCTCTAGCTGGGTGCACTATACCAGTGGTGATGGTACAGGTGCATGAGCCCTGTACCCCTACAGTGTCTAAGTCAATTCTTAGACATTGTAAGTGCAGTACTGCCATTAAGAGTATATGGTGCTGGGAGTTTGTCATTACGAACTCCACAGTCCCATAATGGCTTTACTGAAAACTGAGAAGTTTGGTATCAAACTTCTCAGCACATTAAACCCACACTGATGCCAGTGTGGGATTTAATGAAAAATGCATTCAGAGGGCATTTTAGAGATGCCCCCTGAAAAACGACCAGCCTCTGGTGGGTTCCCTGACTGGTACGCACCAGCCTTCCACCACGAGACATGTTTCTGGACCCCTGGAGTGGGAGCCTTCGCTCCCTGAGCCCAGAAACAAAGCCTTTCCTAGGCGGAGGTGTTCACTCCTCCCCCAGGCCAGGAAGAGCCTTCTGTGGCAGGGGAGCTTCAAAGGCCTTGCGCCTTTGTAATGCGACCCCCAGCCTCTCCTGCTATCAAGAGCAGGCCCCCTTCCTGTCTCCCCTCCTTTTCGGCAGGAAGACAGGCGGGAAAAATTAGCACAGCCCAGAAGGTGTGCCCACCTCTGCCAACCCCACCCCTCAGGTGGGGGAGGTGAGGTGAAGCCCACTCTTCATTGCCCGCCATCTTGCAGATGGCAGGCACTCTCCAATCAGGACTAGGGATTGTGCCCCCTCCCCCACGTGGGGTGAGCACACAAAGGGTGTAGTCACCCTAAGGTCAGTAGCCCATTGGCTACTAACCTCAAGACCCCAAAAACGCTCCCTAAATACAGTATTTAGGGGGCAGCCGTGAACCAAGAAGGCAGATTCCCGCAACCTACGAAGAAGGACAAAAGAAGATGCCCAGCAGAGGAGACTGCAGAGAACAACTGACTTGGCCCCAGCCCTACCGGCCCGTCTGCAGTTTCCAGAGATCCTGCGCCAGAAGTCTCCCTGTCCTGCAGTCAGCGACCTCCAGAACTCTGGGAGGACTAACTGCCTTCAACAAAGACCGGATCTCCTGCGAACAGCAGCTCTGTTCAAATGAAACAGCCAAGAAAGACTCGTAGCCTGCTGAGGACAAAGAAACCCGACACCTGGAACCACCACTGCACCCGATGCCTACGGCCCGAGTTTGAGTGGCCCACCGGTCCCAGCGAGGTCCCCCAGCACTCCAGAGTCCGAGTCCACCATGGGTTGACCCCTCCAGGACTCCCCGACGTCGCCTGCAGCCTCTGCACGGAGACCCCCCCAACCGCGAGTGGCCCGGTAAGGTGAAATCCGTCTCAAAAGACACCCCTGCATCCAGCCGCCCTGCACCCCGGAGAAAAGAACCCGAGGTGCACCTACGTCCCCGAGCCCTCCAACTTACCTGCCCAGCTGTTGGTTCCTTCCGGAAGTCTTCCTGGACTGAGCTTGCAGCTAAAAACCAAAACCGAAAATCCCCATTGAAAACAACAGGGCACCCAACGCCAAAACAGCACCCTGCACCCAGCCGCCCCTGCACCGCTGTGGGTGCACTTTGTGTGCTAAACCGGATCCCCCTTTGCCCTGAGCCTAACACCGGGAGCTTGGCTCCCACAACCTTGTGGCCTGCTCGTCAGCAGACACCAACCGGAGGCCCCCTACCCCCTGTTGGATAACATTGGGCCTCAGCACTCTGCACCTGGCCGCACTAGTGCCGCTGAGGGTGTAACAAGAGTGCATCCTTGACCGTGGGGGACCCCTGAGTCTACCCCCAGAATACCAACTCCCACAACTGAATACTTATCTTTGAACCGATAACCCTATTTTCCTCCATAGGATAACATTGACTGTTTTTCTGTGAAGTTGGAAAATCTATAAAAGTCTTTAAAACTGTAACCAAATAACAAAAACACTTTTACTTACCTGTTTACAGGAAATATCCCAGTGCAGTATCCAGGTATACTGCACTGTGTAAGAAAAGTAATCTGTAAAGTAATCTACTTGACATTCTACTACAAAGCCAATACAAAGTATATGTACAATCTTTCAAAGCATTACTAGTAGTTCTACTGTAATCAAATCAAAACTATATATACAACTGCAATACAAACTGTTTACAAATTGTATTATTACTGCAAAGTACTTATCACTTACCTGTGCCAGGCTTGCTTGGTTCTAGGAAATAAAATAAAAGAATATTTTTATACAAACAACATTGGTCTGAGTTCAGTCTTTGAGTGTGTGACAATCATTTGCTAATTGAGTGTGTACAACAAATGCTCAACACTACCCTCTGATACAGCCTTACTGCTCAACCACACTACCACAAATAGAGAGTAAGGTGCGATCTACTTTTACCTCTGCCTGCCTTTGGGATTCCACTGGACTCTGTGCACACTATACCTCACTTTGGTATAGTATATACAGAGCCAGCTTCCTACAGTATTTAAACAAATGTGACCGGTATGTCAAAATTGAATAATTATATATTTGCACTGTTGTATGTTTTGCAGTTTCATTGACATGCTTTAAACTTTTGTACAACTATAAAAATACAACAAATCTTTATGCAAAAATAAGAATGAATTGAATAAATAAAATGATAAAATTGTTTGATTTGTCTGCTCTGCAGAGGGTAGCCCAAAGAGCTTTTTATAAGCCTTCAGAGAAAGTATATAGGTAGAGTGGGAGTTTTTTTCTTCATTATTTAGTGGTATGTTCCTATAAATCAACCTCAGAGGGTACCTTTTGATTCTAATTCACCATGGTTTGCACCGTCACGCAGCCGCCAATGGCAGTCGCCTGCAATTTGTTTGGGGGTCCCTTAGGGTGATATAAGACATGCTGTAGCCCTTAGGGACCCTCTGTGGTACCCCTGCCCTAGGTACCAGGGGTACCATGTACTAGGGACTTACAGGGGTGCCACAGTGTATGCTAATTGTATCACAATTGTATCTTTTGCCTTGTTTTAGGGAAAGAGGATTGGCACTGGGGCCGGATTAGCAGGCTACCAGTGCACTTCCACTCGAAAATATCAGTATTTGTGAGCAAAAAGTGGGGGTGACCATGACAAAAAAGCATTGGCATAGCCAATAGGTCTCGCTTTTGGGACCTTATAAGTATTTAGTTATGCAGCACAATATCCTTGGTGCAACAACATCAACTGTTGCATGGCTAAACACTTATAAGGTCCCAAAGGCGAGACCTATTGGCTATGCCAATGCTTGTATTGTATTGCCAGTGCTACAGAAGCTAGCAGTATGCGATCTCTCCAGCAGCGTAAGCTCTCTCCAATAGTGCCTAGTGAGTGCTACAGGCGTCAGCAGTGCAAGCTCACTCCAATAGCGCATAGTGAGTGCTACAGGCGTCAGCAGAGCGAGCTCACTCCAATAGCGCCCAGTGAGTGCTACAGGCGTCCGCAGTGTGAGTTCTCTCCAATAGCGCCTAGTGAGTGCTACAAGCGTCAGCAGTGCGAGCTCGCTCCAATAGCGCATAGTGAGTGCTACAGGCGTCAGCAGTGCGAGCTCGCTCCAATAGCGCATAGTAAGTGCTACAGGCGTCAGCAGTGCGAGCTCGCTCCAATAGCGCCTAGTGAGTGCTACAGGCGTCAGCAGTGTGAGCTCTCTCAAATAGCGCCTAGTGAGTGCTACAGGCGTCAGCAGTGCGAGCTCACTCCAATAGCGCCTAGTGAGTGCTACAGGCGTCAGCAGTGCGAGCTCCCTCAAATAGCGCCCTAGTGAGTGCTACAGCCGTCAGCAGTGCGAGCTCACTCCAATGGCGCCTAGTGAGTGCCACAGGCGTCAGCAGTGCGAGCTCTTTCCAGCACCGCTCTGTATATCTGACCAAGAGGCAGCACAGAACAGGAGCTGTATTATGGTCCCAAACCTCCAGACAACACCCCCGCTGGCAGACTCTCCGCACCTTTTAAGCCCCCTTCAACAGCTGCCATGAGCCTGGAAAGCCTCGGAAATACGTCCGCCGGATTCCCAGACCTGCGTCAGGACAGGAGGCCAATTCTTGACCCCCGCCCCCAAACACACACTTCACCGGGCTCCGCACAAATTCCATGAAAACCACAGGCGCCTATACCGTCTGGAGGCTTAAGGAGCAGGGAAACCCGAGTCTTGCGTCCCCAGAGCAAGAGAGTGAGGCTGGGCGGAAGGAAACTGGGAGATGGGCCAATGCCAGTGGACGACCGAAGGGCTGGGTAGGAGTCACACTGGGTTGAATACGTCAGACGTTAGGCTGGTACCCCTAGAAGAGTGGTAGAGCTGATGTAGGCGCTCCCCGTAGCGGTAGCGCTGACTCTGCATCAACACAACGGTGGCCTCACAGACCAACCAGATACAATATTGTACTAAGAATTCAACCGCAAAAAACGGTATTAAAAAACACCACTGCCAATCTGTACCAGAGGCAGAAAGACGAGAAGAAGCAGAGCCCTCATAAGTCAGGTCTGTATCCTGGAAGGACCAGAAGGGCTGGACGGAGTCACGGGACTGTTAGTGACGTCAGCAGTGATTGTGCGTGTGGACGGCAGAAGCACTCTTTTCTGGGGACCATGGCTTATCTTTCAGTTTAAGGGCTTATTTTTCAGTATAAATCTTTTACCTAGAGCAAAAGAGAGAGAAATACAGCAAATTGAGACGAAAAGGACTGGAAAACGGACGAGGGGGGAAAGCCGGAATGGAAAAAAACCTACAATAGCGAGATAAAGGTCCCGGAAGAGTAGAGGCCCCTGCGCGCGCTGTAAGAATGCGGCCGCGAAAGTGAAAGCAACTAAAACAAAGCTTTGAAGAGAGGAGCGGGGGCGAGCGAGCGCGGCAGCCTGCTGAGCTGACCAGATGTTTGTGCGTCATGGCCTTTTCTGTGCGGTTACCCGCATGGCCGCCATGTGTTTCCAATTATCGCGCCCGCGTCTGGGCACGATAATTGGAAACAGATGCCGGCCGTGCGGGTAACCGCACAGAAAAGGCCATGACGCACGAGCGTCTCGTCAGCTTTTTGAAACCCCTACATAAAGTCTTCGCCAGAGCAGCGCTTGCGCGCTACTCTAGGCTCGACCTAAAAAGGCACTTTCCTACAGGGCTAACCTGAGAACTTGTGGCGATCCGTGTGTGGCTGTTGAGTGAGTAACGTTATTTTGATATTCTTCTGTACCCATTATGGAAAATATTGATGTCTCCACATGACATGCACATGTACTAATTAACAGATGCAAATTAAAAAGTACATACTTTGAGAGCAGATTTATGATTACAAAGTCTACAGTTCTATGGCCTCTTAACATTGTATTTACAAAGTGATATTTCTCGTTGCACTGTCCTGTTAATCCTTTGACAGCAAAGGAGAGAAGATCCTCATGAGCGTGGCCCTGCTTTTGGACCTCTACAACCAGGACTGATTAAAGAATCTACTTTCCTGATTTGTCTGGTGGTTAATGCATTGTGTTGCTCTCCTTTTCTCCTTAAGTCGTGATCCCATGTATGTCAGCCTATTCTGAAGAATGTCAAATATTCCTCTGCTTGTCACGTAGGGGGCATGAGACCGTATCCATTCTATTGAGATGCAGAGCACGCCTCACATCTTGCTTGGAAATGCCCCAAATGTCTTGTTTTTTTTCAGGGTGGAGAACCAGACCTACCTACTGTCTCCAAGATGGTACTCAATGACTGGCAGAGGGGCCGGATACCTTTCTTTGTAAAACCACCAAACGCAGAGACTGTTCCTCAGATATATGTACATCCAGAGGTAGAGTACATTTAATTGCTCTACTTTTTTCTGCTTTATCATATTACGTAATACTGGGACTGTTGTGTGAGCTTGTTGGATTTGCTATGAAATTCAGTTCATTCATTTTATGAAACCTTAAAACCTTTATAGTCTCCAACAACTTATCCTATCTTATGATAAAAAGTAAATGAGGAAAAGCAATCTTTGAAGTTGCCTGCCTTTATATCGGACTAAACCATTTTAAAGCTGAAGAAGTCTTTCATATTGAATACAATAATGTGTTACACACAATTAAACAAATGATCTCGTTTTACACTGTTCTAAAGTTTTTTGGGCTGCTTGCCAAATATACTTTCATTGCACGCTAAAGTTTTCTCTACAATTTGTGAATTGATTTGTACAAACAAAATTAACAGTTTTGCAGCGTGAATCTTTCTGGATTCACTATGCTGTGCATTATTCCGCCATCTCGTGGTTGGGTCCGGATTCGTAGTCTTTTCTTTGTTTTTGTGTTTTTTGTTTTTTTTGTTGTTGGCCCAGGTGGGCGGCGACGCCCCACCATTTGGTGTCTTCGGTGACGTCGTCACGCTTCCGGCGGAAGCTCCCACCTTTGGTAGCCATCTTCAGATTCTTTTTTCTGCCGTGGGGTCTGGATCGTTGCCGAGAAGTTCCAGAAAATTTTGGACGAAGATTCAAGAAAAGTCGAAATATCATCACAGAGGATGGATTCCTGAGACACCGGACGACGACACAAGTACCGGAGACAACAAGAAGGACGACGAGGTAGAAGGTCCACGACCGAAATCTCGACGCCTACGGAGAATGCGCTCGCAGGGGGCTCCCTGAGCGCGGTTATGGACAAGACTCCGTTCAAGTTTTGCAAAAACTGCCACCACAAGTACGCCCAAAAAGACCAGCACCCAGTCTGCAACCTCTGCTTGCCGCTCGACCACATCAGCGAAGACTGCAACGCGTGCTCGGCGTTCACCCCGAAGACCCTCCGGGTGAGAGACAGACAGAGAAGGGCGAACTACAACATGCAGGGCCAGGGACCAGCACCATCGCTCCGAGACCTGGGCCTCTCGAGCGGAGAGGAAGACAACATCGCTGAGGGACCAGAGGACTGCGCTGTCGTCGAGGTCCATAAGAAAACGTCGAAGGAGGTAAGGGAGTCGTCGACCCCAAAACACCAAAGCGACGCTCGAAAGAGTGAAGCCAGAACACCTAGCGACACTACTAGAAGTGTAGCAAAGTCCTCGAAGGGAGCGTTGCCGCCGAAACTCTCGACGAAAGCAACAGCGTCCAAGGACAAGCAGTCGAGCGGATCCTTTGACAAGGACTCACAATCGGCGAAAGCTTCCGAAAAAACAAAGGCGTCGAAGGTCACCTCCGAAAGGGAAGCCTCGGCACCGAGAAAGGAAGGCCCGGCGTCTGTTTCGACGACCGCGACCGCGAAGAGAAGCACTGCACCACTCGACGCCGAAAAGGCCCACGAGATGGCGAAAAAGAAAAGGAGGCTCGAGGCAGAGATGGCGAGCATCCTGCAACGGAAAAAAGACTTCGACGACAAGATGAAGCAATACGCTATCCCATCGAAGCCAGCCCACGAGGCGCTCGAGGAGTTCGAAGCCGAATACATCGAGCCCCCGACAACACCTGAACCACTCGAAGACCAGGACGAAGAAGACTACTACTTCGAAGCCGAAGGCGAAGAAGAGATGCAGTCTTACCGGGACTCGGCGTCCTCGGAGGTACAAGACATAGACTGGCAAGACCTCGACGCAGAGTCACCAGAAGAAGGGGTAGACTCTTACCCCTCGAGGCCTTCGCCGCCAGACGACATCGGAGTCTACAATGAGGTCGTCCAGAAAGCTGCAAAGACATATGGGGTCGAAATGCAGGAAGAAAAAACAAAGGCAGGTTTCCTCTTCGAAACCCTGCTCCCTCAACAGACAAGGAGCCAATTCCTACCCATGTTGCCTGGCGTCCTCGACCAGGGAAGGGAGGCCTTCAGGGAACCGGCAGTCTGCAAGGCGGTTACACCTAGAAGCGAGAAGAAATATAAGCATTCTACAAAAGACCCGGCGTACATCCAAGGGTCAGTACCAGCAGACTCCATTATCGCTGCAACGGCCAGAAAGAGGGCCGGTGTGCCCACCAACACAGGCCCACCTCCAGACAAGGAGAGCAAGCGAATAGACCTCACAGGACGAAAAGTGGAGAGGAACGCAGCCATACACTGGCGCATCGCCAACTCCAACGCCCTCATCAGCAGGCATGCGTACCAGCATTGGGCAGAAATGAGTCAGCTCATTAAGCACCTGCCAGAAGAACACCAACAAAGGGCAAATTACCTAGCGGAGGAAGGCAAGGCCATCGCTAACACTTGCTTAAAGTCAGCCTTGGACGCAGCAGAGAACTCCAGCAGGCAAATGATGATAGGAGTAACTGAGAGGAGACACGCATGGCTCAGGATCTCCGGCTTCAAGCCAGAAGTACAGAGCAACATCATCAATACACCTTTCGACGGTGAGAAACTGTTTGGGGCAACAGTCGACAACAAGTTGACTCAACTGAAAACGGACAACGAAACTGCAAGGTCCATGGGAGCGCTGCAGTTCAGGGGGATGAGAAGAGGAAACCCCTCAAGGCGACCCAGTGGTAGAGGGGGCAATGCACCCACCACTTCACACCAATCACCCCAGCAAGGATATCAGGGGAACAACCAGGGCCAAAACCTGCAGGGTCAACAGCAGCAAAATTGGCAGTACCAACCAAGAGGACGGTCCTTTCGAGGGCGCGGGTACGGACGGGGACAGGCCCGAAGAGGGGGCCAGCAGCCCACCTCAAAGTGACTCCAGACACAAACCACACCCTCCCCAGTTAACACCAAGGGAGAGGAGAAGTCCACAAAGGAACAAAATGAGGAACACACACATACAACAAATAACCACCGAGCATACAACACCGGTGGGAGGAAGATTAGGAAAATTCCTCACACAATGGAGGGAAATTACCACGGACAAGTGGATACTAAACACCATACAGCACGGGTACTGCATAGACCTAAAACACCCGCCGGGGAAAAAACCAAGACATCGGACAATACCCGCAAGGGAACTCGCCCTCCTCCGTCTAGAAGCAGAGGAGCTGCTACAAAAAGAGCAATAGAACTAGTCCCAAAAAACCAAAGAAACAAGGGAGTATACTCAACATACTTCCTTGTGCCAAAGGTAGACGAAACACTAAGACCAATACTGGACCTCAGATTCCTGAACAAGTTCATAAAAACTCAAAAATTCAAAATGACTTCACTTCAGGAAGTAATACCACAAATCCAAGAAGGGGATTACATGGCGACCTTAGACTTGAAAGATGCATATCTGCACATACCCGTCAACCACAAACACAAACGTCTATTAAGATTCGTGATAGGCCACGAACACTACCAGTTCACAGTGCTGGCCTTCGGACTAAAGTCCGCACCAAGGGTGTTCACAAAATGCCTAGCAGCAGCTGCTGCGCACCTTCGGAGAAAGAGCATACATGTATACCCCTACCTCGACGACTGGCTTGTGAAAGCAGGATCATACAAACTCTGCAAAGACCACATCGAACAAGTCATACAAACACTGTCCACACTAGGTTTCTCAATACACTGGGAGAAATCGTCAACAGAACCTCAGCAAATCAAAATATTCTTAGGGGCGCTAATAGACAGCACACAGTCCAAGGTGTTCCCCAGCGACAAGAGAACTATAGCGCTCCTGAGGGAAACACGTCATTACCGCAAGGGGCAAGTTCTGACAGTGAGGACGGTGAGCAGACTAATGGGAATGATGGCATCATGCATTCACCTTGTCCCACATATCAGACTGCACATGAGACCGTTCCAAGAATGGATACAGCAGCAGTGGTCACAAGCGACAGGGAGTTGGGAAGATCTAGTGGTTGTCACACACGCAGTGCAGCAAGAAATAGCGTGGTGGAAGGAAAAGAACATATTACAAGGGAAGCCATTCACACAGCCAACTCCAACAGTGACCATCACAACGGACGCCTCACAGCAGGGCTGGGGCGCACACATGGACAGACTCCGCGTCAGGGGGCTGTGGTCACAACAAGATGCAGTGAAACACATCAACGTCCTAGAACTAAAAACGGTGTTCCTAGCCTTAAAAGCCTTTCAAAAGCAGCTTTACGGGAAGCTAGTGCTGATACAAACAGACAACACAACAACTATGTTCTACATCAACAAACAGGGTGGAACACAGTCAACACCGCTATCAAGCCTGGCACAAGAGATCTGGAGATGGGCCATCCCTCTAAGGATAGACCTGCTAGCAATACACCTTCCAGGAATAGACAATGTGGAAGCAGACCGACTCAGCAGGCAGACGTCTGCATCCCACGAATGGGAACTCAACCAGCAGGAGGTGCAGCGGCTGTTCCAAAAGTGGGGAACACCACGGATAGACCTGTTTGCAACACTCCACAATGCAAAATGCCAACATTACGCATCCAGACAACCGGACCAAAGGTCCCTAGGGAATGCGCTATGGATAAGTTGGTCGAACGAATTTGCATACGCTTTTCCCCCAATACCACTGTTACACAAGGTACTCAGCAAATGCAGGAGCAGCAGCATGACACTGATATTGGTGGCACCTCAGTGGGCCAGACAATCATGGTTCTCACAGATAATGGAAATGGCGCAGGAACCAGCACACAGGTTCAGCAGAAGGAAAGACCTCCTCACAATGCAAAACGGAAAAGTGCTCCACCCAGAACCAGACAGCCTCAGCCTAGCAGCATGGCTCCTGAGGACCTAGAATTCGCACACCTCAAACTACCTCCAAGCACCATGGCAGTACTCAGAGAAGCAAGGAGACCCACTACAAGAAAATGCTACATTGCAAAGTGGAAAAGGTTCTCACAATGGTGCATTACAGAGGGACTGCAACGAAAAGTCACAAAAGAATCAACAGTACTGCGATACTTAACACACCTACTACAAAGCGGGCTGAGCTACTCGTCACGAAGGGTTCACCTAGCAGCCATAGTGGCCTACACCAGGGAGAAGCGGTGAAAAGCTTCTTCACCTCCCAAGTGGTCAAAAGATTCCTGGAAGGGGCTAAAAGAATAGCCCCCCTAAAAGGATGCCAGCCCCAAGCTGGAACCTCAACACTGTACTGACACAGTTGATGAAATCACCATTTGAACCCATACACAAGATCACACTGCACATGCTCACACTAAAAACGGCTTTCTTAGTGGCTATCACGTCAATGCGAAGAGTCCGTGAACTACAGGCTCTCACACTACAAGAGCCCTACTTGCAAATACACAAGGACAGAATTGTCAGGAGGACGGACCCACACTTCCTGCCAAAGGTGGTGTCGCGGTTCCATATCAATCAAACAATACAAATACCAAGTTTCTTCCAGAAACCTTCAACACCCTCAGAAAAGGCGCTACACACGCTGGACGCCAGAAGGGCAGTGATGCACTACATAGAAAGGACGAAGGAATGCAGGAAAACAAAACAACTCTTCGTTTCCTTCGCAAGCAGTTTCCTGGGACGACCAGTAACAAAAAATACCATTGCACGGTGGATTGCACAAGCAATACAACTCTGCCACAAGCAGGCAGGACAAGAATTACAAGGAGCCGCCCAGGCTCACTCAACAAGGAAAAAGGGAGCAACGGTTGCGTTCCTAGCGAACACACCTATACAAGACATTTGCCAAGCGGCAACATGGTCTTCCGTGCACACGTTCACCAAACACTACTGTGTTGATATCCAAATGAACAAAGAGGCACAAGTAGGACAGAAGGTCTTACAGCACATTTTCAGCAACCAATGCTCATCTTCCACCCAACCACCGCAATAAAAAAAACGCTACTAAGTCTATGCACAGCATAGTGAATCCAGAAAGATTCACGCTGCAAAACGAATAGTTTCTTACCTGTCGGTGTAGTTTTGCAGCTTGAAGACTTTCTGGATTCACTAGCGATCCCGCCCGCCTCCGCCAGGAAGATAACATAGGAGGTTAAGGGTACAACTAGACTACATACAAGGTTTAGAGGGATCAAAGAATAATTGAAGGATTAAAGGTTAAAGACATAGACAACAAAAAACTGTAAGAGGAAAAGAAAAAAATAATCCGAAGATGGCTACCAAAGGTGGGAGCTTTCGCCGGAAGCGCGACGACGTCACCGAAGACACCAAATGGTGGGCGTCGCCGCCCACCTGGGCCAACAACAAAAAAAAAAAAAAAAAAAGAAAAGACTACGAATCCAGACCCAACCACGAGATGGCGGAATAATGCACAGCATAGTGAATCCAGAAAGTCTTCAAGCTGCAAAACTACACCGACAGGTAAGAAACTATTCGTTTCTTGTTAACAAATTAATGGTGGAAAGATTTTGCATTACTGAGTGTGGACATTGATAGCAGTATTGGGAGCAGAGTGACAATATTTTTTTAGAAAGGCGGGCTTCTAGGTTTTTTACAGGTAAGGTACTTGTTGATTATTAGATAATTCTTGTTTGAATCTCTTGCAAATGATTAGCATTTTTGCCTATTAAATATGAAATAAACTTTGAGAACCGCCATGCTTTTACCTTATGACTCAAATTCCATTTTAAACCAGAGGGACTTGTGGCGTTTAGGGGCGTTTCCGTCCCCAGATAGGTACTGCCCACCTGCTTTCAATGGACCATTTAGTTTGTTTTGGTTTCACTGGTGAAGCTAGCACCATATCACATCACTTCTGACACGCAGGACACCTTGGGCCTAGCTAAGTTATTCCTAGCCCCGTATGCACCTAGGATGTTATCTGCTGAGATATGGCTACTTTTTCCTGCAGATTCCTCACCTTTGAATGTCTGGGGCACCAGACTGGATCAGAAAACGTCTTACATAGATCTCCTGCACTGATAGAGGGTGCTGGCTATGTGACTCTGTAAGTGGAGTCGTGGTGACACCACTGAAGCCATATTAGACCCACTGTGGCAGCCTGGCTCCAGTTTTATTTTTTGGCATCTTTTGACGCAGGTCCAGAGCTTTTCTCCTCCGTTTCAGAGGGAATTTTTCTGCTCTCTAAACCATTTGCTAAACAGTGCTTTAGGGATGTACTCCCACCAAAGAAAACTTAGATTTAAACCCTGCCAGAGGTGCGAAGTTCAAATGTCCATCACAGTCCCATATGCGGACTACATGCAGTGTCTTGGTTCCGGACATTACTCGTTGTCCTGTGACAATTGCCAGCAGGTGGACCTGAAGGTAATAAAGAAAAAAAGGAGGCCAAAACATTTATAGTCTGGTCTAGGGATGACCACCATAGTAGACACCAGTCCATATCGAGGACCAGATCCTGGTCCATCTCCCGCTTCTCTTCCTCATCCATATCCTCCAGGGACAACAGGTACAAACATTGGCAGGGTAAATAGGTCTCGTCTTTGAGACCTATTGGCTTTGCCAGTGTTTTTAGCCATGCTCTACAGCATCCCTGATAAAAGGTGTTTTTGTTTCAACTGTGGGGGAGAAAACTAGAGGGTGCCGGTGGGAGGAAGCATCACTAAGGACACGGATGAGATGAGGCCTCACAAAGGATGCATTGGGGAAGCATCACAAAGTATGCGGGTGAGGGCGCTGTTGGGAGAAGAATACGGAGTGCGTTGGTTGGAGGAACAATACGGAGGATGCGGCTGAGGGAAAGCAACATGGCGGGGGAACAAAAACAATGTAGAGGTGGGTGGTGGGAGCAGAAGCAACGTGGAGTGGGCGATTGAGATGCACACAGTACATGAGGGGGAGATAGCTGGAGAACACAGGCACTCTGATAGCGTGAATAACCCAAAAGAAAAAGTAGTTCTTGAAAAGCAAGCAGTGGAAGGACTCAAGTAATGCGTCCATGCTCCAGGTTGGGGGACAAACACAAGAAGGGGAAGCAAAGCCCTCAAAATGTGACAAATAAAAAGCAGGTAAATGAGTGACATTAAAGACAACCAATGGTAAGCAGTGGATGGGCCCGAAGCCCACTGTAAACTGACATTAGGTCTTTTTGCTAACAGACAGCTTGCACTGTCTGGTAGGTGAGACCTAAAAAAGCACAAGAAAAAACTCATAAGATGTGTTTTTTCCATGGTATGTTCCAGATCCAATGGTAGGTCCCATCCACGAGCTTCTTATTCCTCCTCCGAACCAGAACTGGTGATGTTTGAGCCACAAGATGTTCCGCCGGCATTATCAACTCTGGTTCCAACATCAGTGCATTCAGTGATGCCGATCAGTGGCAAGGCACTACAGGCAAGCTCCCGGATGTAGGAAGCTGGGTTTCTGTTGCAGTAACCACCCCACTTTTTTGCCGGATTTCTAATGCACTTTGACTTGATGTGGCCTGGGTCCCTGCCAATCAGGTTCCCAGGGCCTGTGTTCTTTCCCAAAACAGTACCTTTGTACCCCCAATTGGCACCTCTCTGGCCACATGTAAGTCCCTTGTAAAAGGTACCATGGGTACCAAGGGCACTGTGACCAGGGAAGGCCTCTAAGGGCTGCAGCACATATTGTGCCACCCTTAGAGGTCCTGTACTTAACACACACACACACTGCCATTGCAGACTGCGTGTTTTGGTGCAAAGAAAAGTGAAAGAGTCGATGTGGCACACATTCCTGTGTGCCATGCCTGCAACACACTGCCTATGGTTTAGGTAAGACACCCCTCTAGCCGGGTGCAATATACCACTGGTGAGGGTACAGGTGCATGAGCACTGTACCCCTACAGTGTCTTAAGTCCATTCTTAGACATTGTAAGTGCAGTAAAGCCATAAAGAGTATATGGCCTGGGAGTTTGTCATTATGAACTCCACAGCACCATAATGGCTTTACTGAATTCTGGGAAGTTTGGTAGCAAACTTCTCAGCATAATAAACCCACACTGATGCCAGTGTGGTATTTATTATACCATGCACTCAGAGGGCATCTTAGAGATGCGCCCTGAAAAACGACCAGCCTATGGTGGTTTCCCTGACTGGTAAACACCAGCCTGCCACCACGAGATCGGTTTCTGGACCCCTGGGGTGGGAGCCTTCCCTCCCTCAGCCCAGAAACAAAGCCTTTCCTGGGTGGAGGTGGTCACACCTCCCCCAGGCCAGGAAGAGCCATCTGTGGCAGGGAAGCTTCAAAGGCCTTGCCACCTTTGTAACGTGACCCCCAGCCTCTCCTGCTTTCAGGAGCAGGCCCCCTTCCTTTCTCCCTCCTTGTCGGCGAAAAGACAGGCGGGAAAAATTGGCACAGCCCAGAAGGTATGCCCACTTCTGCCAATTCCACCCCTCAGGTGGGGGGAGGCGAGTTGAAGCCCACTCTTCAGTGCCCGCCATCTTGCAGATGGCAGGCACTCTCCAATCAGGATTAGGGATTGTGCCCACTCCCCCACATGAGGAGAGCACACCGAGGGTGTAGTCACCCTAAGGTCAATAGCCCATTGGCTACTGACCTCGAGACCCCTAAAACACCCCCTAAATACAGTATTTAGGGGGGCAGCCCTTAACCAAGAACACATATGCCCGCAACCTAGGAAGAAGAAGGCTGAAAGAAGACGCCCAGCAGAGGAGACTGCAGAGAAGAACTGACTTGACCCCAGCCCTACCAGCCGGTATGCAGTTTCCAGAGATCCTGTGCCAAAAGCCGCCTTGTCCTGCAGCCAGCGACCTCCAGAACCCCTGGGAGGACTGACTGCCTTCAACAAAGACCGAATCTCCTGTGAACAGCAGCTCTGTTCAAAAGAAACAGCCAAGAAAGATTTAGAGCTTGCTGAGGACAAAGAAACCCGACGCCTGGAACCACCACTGCACCCGACGCCTACGGCCGGAGTCCGAGTGGCCCACCGGTCCCAGTGAGGTCCCCCAGCGCTCCAGAGTCCGAGTCCACCATGGTTTGAACCCTCCAGGACTACCCGACGTCGCCTGCAGCCTCTGCACAGAGACCCCTCCCCCACCCCCCCTACGCAAGTGGCCCGGTAAGGTGAAATCAGACCTCAAAAGACACTCCTGCATCCAGCCGCCATGTGCCCTGGAGAAGAGAACCTGAGGTGCACCTACGTCCTCGAGCCCTCCAACTTACCTGCCCAGCTGTTGGTTCCTCCTGGAAGACTTCCTGGACTGAGCCTGCAGCTAAAAACAAAAACCGTCAATCTGCATTGAAAACAGGGCACCCAACGCCAAAACAGCACCCTGCACCTGGCCGTTCCTGTGCCGCTGTGGGTTCACCTTGTGTGCAAACTCGGATCCCCCTTTGCCCTGAGCTTGACACCAGGAGCTTTGCTCCCACAACCTTGTGGCCTGCTTGTGAGCAGCCACCAACCGGAGGCCCCTATCCCCCTTGGATAACATTGGGCCTCAGCACTCTGCACTCGGCCGCCCTAGTGCTGCTGAGGGTGCTTTGGGAGTTTATCCTTGACCCTGGGGGAACCCTGGTTCTAACCCCAGAATACCAACTCCAAAACCTAAGTACTTGGCGATAAACCGATAACACTGTTTTCTCCCATAGGACTGCATTGACTGCTTTTCTGTGACAAATCTTCTGTGCGCAGTTGGTTTGTATGAAACCTTGAAAAACTGCAAATGTACAAAAACGGAATTACTTACCTTTTCTTTAGGAAATGTCCCAGTGTGATATCTAGGCATATCACACTGAGTAGAAAAAGTAACTTAAAAAGTAATCTGCAAAGTAATGTACAAAGTAATCTCAAAAGTAACTGTAAAGTAATTTTTACTGTTGAGTTACCTGTAAACAAACCAATTGCATCCACCTGCAAAGTATTATTTCTCTTACCTGCACCAGGCCTGGCTTGGTTCTAGAAATAAAATAATTAAATAATATTTTTAGACAAACAAATTGGTCTGAGTTCAGTCTTTGAGTGTGTGACACCATTTCTTGCCTGAGTGTGTACAGTGAATGCTTAACACTACCCTCTGATAAAGCCTTACTGCTCGCCCACACTACCACAACTAGAGTAAGGTATTATCTACTTTTACCTCTGCCTACCTTTGGGGTTTAACTCTGGACTCTGTGCACACTATACCTTACTTTGGTATAGTATATACAGAGCCAGCTTCCTACAAGAATGGATCCCTAAATAATTAATCACAGTCTGACACTGTCGTTTTCTTCTTTCTTACAGCCTTCAAACCCTGCACCCCCTATAAAGGTTGTTCAAGAAACCATTACCAGTAGCACAAAAGAGCAAAAGATGGAGCCTGTCAACATAGCTCCAGAAACGGAGGCGGGAGAGACCCAAGCAAACGCAGAAATAAAACAGATTTTGACCCGTGTCAGACAGAACTTTGGAAAAATACATGTGGCACCTGAATTCACTGGTGAAGACCTTGTACCCGTGGAAGCGCCTGATTTATCAGACCTGTCCGATATTGGTTCAGATGAGGAAGAGGAAGAGGAAGAGGCGGAGAAAGATGACGAGGTGGAAGCGAGCAAGAAAAATGAGTCTGAAAAGAGCCAGGATGCAGAAAGCACTGACGCCAAACAAAAGCCTCAGGCAAAAGCCCAAACCCCCAAAGCTGTCATTAGGGCGCTGGATGACAAGATTGCTAAATACAAAAAGTTCCTTGACAAGGCCAAGGCGAAACGGTTTTCTGCCATAAGGTATTGTAATATTTGTAACAAAAAGACATTCAGTTAGCTTTCTTTTGTTTATTATGTAGGACATGTGCATGAACTAAAATAATATAAATAAAATGTTTATTTTGACTCAGCCTATTAGGGTGGGAGCCGAGCAGACTAGGTAGACCTGTTTGTCCATTATCTGCTACCAAGTTCTGTGGTTGGTTGGTCAGTCTGTTCATCCTGTTAAAGATGAAGTCTGTTGACAACTATAAATCGTGGTGTACACACACACACACGCACGCGCACACACACGTGTGCATTTCTTGCTTGGGACATGAATAGTTTTCAAGATGCCATAGCAATTGTATTCCATTTTTCTTTCATGCAGTCGAATATTTACTTCATTATCATAGCCATCCTCCAAATAAGAGTGGCCCTAACAAACACCACCAGCGGCACAGGGGCAGCCAGGTGCAGGGTGCAAAATCAGCGTTGGGCGCTCAATGCTTTTCAATGGGGTTTCTTCTTTTGGCAAACAGGCTGCAGGCGTGGCACCGGAGGTTGCAGGAGGGACCAATGACAGCAGAAGTAAATTGAGATGTAGGGGCACCTTGGGTTCAGCTCACCCAGGCCCAGTGGCTTCGAGTGCAGGGGTGCCTTTCAACGTTGGAGTCTTCTTACCGGAGCCCGTCGTGGTCAGGGGGAGCCTCTGGATTCACACAGCAGGCGATGCCATGGAGATCAGGAGAGGTCAGCCAACGCTGGACACGAGGTCCGGATCGCTGGGGAGTCTTCACTGCTCAGGTGAGCCACTCAGACTCGGGCCGTGGGCGTTGGGTGCAGAGTGAGCAGGAGACGCTGATCTGCCTGGATCCGGGGTGCTTGGAGTTAGTTTCTTCTTGGACAGGTCTGCTGTCCACCGGAGATTGGAGTCTTTTTCGAAGGCAGCAGCACATAACATGTAGGGAAAATGGCTGGGTTCTTGCAGGACCTACTCTGCCTTACATCGTTCTGTCCAGGTCAGTCCCTTTGGGGAGCTGGCCTACCTCAACAGTTTCATGACCTAACTTCCAATGCTCCTTTCTTAACTCTTTAGTGTTTTCACCCAATCTATTTAGTTTGGGATCAGAGGTGTCCACCTCTGCAAATTCTATCTTAGCCAGGGCAATGTCCAGCTTACCTAAAGAGGGTACCCACAGCTTCAGTAACCCCACCATGACCAACAGGGTCTGGGAGCCTAACTTGCTATTTAGCATGGGGTCAGACCACCATGCCAAGGGGAGTGCAGCCATAAAGGCCAACATCCAGCAGAGGCCACTGGGTGGTGAAGGGGCTAATGTACAGGCTACTCTGGGTTCAGGTTGCCTGTCTGCTATTTTAGGGGGCGGGGCGCCACTTCTGGTAGTGAGCACCCTACTGTAACAGAACCCCATTTTCTCACACCGCCTTGCTTAAATTGCTAAAGTGATTGTCACATGGCCGGGATGAGCATTGTTAATTTGTTGGTTGCTTTTGATGCTTTAGACTGCAGTGTTGTACTGAAGCAGCACCCAGGCTTCATGTATATTTCATCCTTGCCTCTTCGTATGCAACCAGTAGAATTGAATGACGTTGCATTGCATTTTTGCTTCCTTATTCTCTTCCATGTTTGTGACCTCTGCATGCTGAGAAACTTGATGCAGCACAAGAATGGAACATCTGAAGGGGAACTCCACAAAGCTCCTGGGCAATTTCCAGCTGCCTTTAGAATAGCAACGAAAGAATGCAAACTAATTTGCCATGAACATGTACCTCTCGCTGCTTTGTTGGATCTTGTTTGACTATCTCTATATGCATTTGAAAGGTTCAATTGCAGACAAGTTATATAATATGAATAAATAAAAAGGCTAAGCGGACAAATGGCCGGTAGAGTAGGGAGGTATTGGAGAAAAGTTGTCTGTCCACAAATTGAGGCACGCAAGGCTTTTCCTACCTTTAAGATCAATGTACTCTTACAAAACCCTAACGTTTGAACGTAATAAAGGGTACTTGTGAGTATTATACTAAACACTACGTAGAAGGGCTTTTGCAAGAAGGGTGAGTGGTCCATCCATGAATTTTAAGTTTGTCACCCGCATGGAAAGTGGTAAATAAACAAACCGTTACATTAGAAACAAAACAGCCCTAAATGTAGAAGAATACCCCAAGTACCCTCAACTGCATAGATGGGCAAACATCTTTCATAGACTCCTGCACATTTGCTCGTCTGCATTCATTTTCAGTTACTTTAAATGTGGCTATTCAGTAGAGTATTGACCTCAAAACGTAATGATGACTACAAAGTTCGAGGCATGTGCGTCTGTAGATACACAAGCTTAGCATAATCCTGCCATCTAGTGTTGGGCTCTGATGTGTGCAATTTGTTTGTCTTCGCAGAAAGTCTTTCAGGTGACGAGGTAGAGTGACTCCTCTTCGTGCTAGTAATGCGCATGGCCATCGACTTGATTGTTTGATTGTTTTTTCCGCTGTCTGGTTTGGACATGTGCTCCTCTGCTCCGGTTTGACACCGTCTTTTCTTCTTTCCAATCTCTACCAGCTGTATTGTTATAGATTGCTGCAGTTCCGTCTCCCTAGTGCGTTCATCGACGTCTACTTCGCTGGGGCGATTCGAGTTGGTTGCGGCCCCCGTGGGCTTTTGCCCTTTGGGGCGTACGTTATTGCTTCGACGTTCCCTCCACATCATGTTCACTCAGTGATTGAACGGACGGCTTTCTGATTCTGTCCATGCTGCCACACCAGGTTCCCACTCGCCAATCTCCAACAGGTGTGTAACTTGTGCCTCTCCCCTGAACACGAGGAGGCTACCTGCAAATCATTTTGGTAGAAGAAGATGCTGCGAGACTGCCAATCTCAATGTCTCAAGATGTGCCGCCACAGCGCTGAAGATACACCAGAGCTCTAGGGACCCAAAGACCTTCAAGAGGAGGCGCAGGCCCAAGTGTCGGCCTCTGATGACGGGACCTTCTCCCTGGAGGACAGCTCTGGTTTTGAAATGGAGATGCAGGATCTCACTCCAGGTTAACCAGTGAGTACTGTGCCCCCTTCACCTCCTCCCCGACCCCAGTAGACCACCAAAAAGAGTTGCCTACCTGCCCTAGACTGGCCAAAGACTATTGTTGGGCCACCACTGCCTTCAGGCCATGCTCGGCACCGACCGGCTGATCGGACTCGTCCAGCCTTGGCGCTGAAAAAAACAGCACAGGCCACATGCTCCCGAACCGACTCCTCATCCATCGGAGTCGAGCTGACCTTCGGAGCTGAAACCTTCAGCGTCGAAACACTGCTCCACTTCGGTGCCAAAAATGCCAGTTTTGGACCCAAAACCCTAGCCACCGAAAATGAAGCATCGAAGGCTTCAACATCGGAGCAGAAATCGTTCACCTTTGGCAGACATGCACACAGTTCTGAGCCTGTGGAACCAGTACTTCAACGGCTACAGCAGGAGTTAGACTCAAATCAAAAACATATCATGATACGCCCGTACATTGGTCGTATCATTACGAGACCTCCTTTTTTCAGTGCACAGCCAGCTAAGACACAATTATCGTTTGAGGAAGATTTGGAAGTTCTAAAACCAAAGTTGAGAAGGAAGGCGGACAAGGCCACAAGCCTGGGCACATCAGCCCACCACCGCCTGCTGCGCACCTCATGCAGTCACAGCCGCCTTCACCTTTAGAACCCACACCACACTCTCCAAAGGGTTCCATTCACTCCTTCACGGGAGCTGGGAGACGAGTTTTATATCCCACCGCATGATGACCCGTGGGAGTCTTACTATGCAGAGCCACGGTGGCTGCCAATACAGACCTAGATCTGTATCCTGCTAAACCTACTCCCCCAGACGACACTACCACCTACCACGACCTGATATGCAGAGCTGCAGCCTCTCACAAGGTCCAACTACATACCGAGTCTTCAGAGGACGACTTCTTATTTGAGACTCTCTCCCTCAGCCAATGCTTAGCACAATACCTGCTGATGTTTAAAGGCATGCTACGCCACACGCTTGACATATTCAATGATCCTGTTAGGTCGCGAGTCATCACACCCAGGGTTGACAAAAATTCTAAAGCATCACCCAGCGGCCTCACATATATAAAAGGGCAACTCCCACTTGACGCAGTAGTTGCCATACACGCAAAAGGGCTAACTCTCAAACATTTGGTGAAGCACCCCCACCAGATAATGAGAGCAAGACGGTAGATTTCTTGGGTAAGAGGGTGGCTGCCCAGTCCGCCAAACACTGGAGGATTGCTAACTCCATTGGCTTCCTATCCCGCTACGACAGGGCTCACTGGGACGAGATGGAAGAGATCCTCCAACATCTCCCAGAGGAGTACAAGAAGCAGGCATACCAGATTTTCTCAGAGGAAAGCTAATTTCCAACACCACAATTCACTGTGCCCTCGATGCAGCTGACACCACAGCTAGAGGCATAAGCTCTGGTGTCCTCCTTCGGAGACATGCCTGGCTTTGAGTGTAAGGTTTTAAACCTGAGGTTCAGCAAAACCTTTTGGCTCTTCCCTTCAACAGGGAACACCTTTTTGGTCCCCAGGTCGATTCTCTCCTGGAAAAGATAAAGAAGAGTAATTCCAAGGCCACGGGGGCATTGCAGCCATCTTCGCAACGTGGCTCCTTTTGCCACTCCTCTTATCGCAGAGGATCCAAGACCACCTCTCCCGAGACCTCTACCTCCTACCAGCGTCTCCAGGCCCAGACCACCTCACGCAGGCGATATTACAGGGGCTACTATGGGCCAATAATTCCAAGGATAGAAGCAAGGGTGGTTTCGCCAACCCCTCTGCCACCACAATCAAACCTGGACTTGCCAACCATCCTCCTGGCCACACAACACTTGTCAGCGGTAGACTACAAGGGTTCTTTCCCGCTTGGCGGAACATCACCTCCGCCCACTGGAAATTGGATTCTATCCAACATGGTTAATGTCTGGAGCTAACTTCCACACCTCCAAACATTCCACCTTGCAAACAGAAACTCTCATCAGAACATCAACAGTTGATCAGGGAGGAAGTTCAAGCACTCCTCAAAAAAGGGGCCATAGAATCAGTGCCATTACACCAGCGAGGCACAGAAGTCTATTCACTCTACTTCCTTATTCCCAAGAAGGACAGGTCCTCGAGACCAGTCATGGACCTCAGACCCCTAAACAAATATATTCTCTGAGTACCTTCACATGGTCACTTGCAAGATGTCATTCCATTGCTACAACAAGGCGCGCTAGACCCTGAAGGATGCCTATTTCCACTTACCCGGCGCATCGCCGATACTTCAAGTTTGTAATGAACATGACAGCACTGTATTGAACATGACAGCACTTTCAGTACAAAGTGCTCCCCTTCGGGTTTACAACCGCTCCCAGGGTTTTCACCAAATGTCTCCCAGTATTAACTGCACACCTGCGCAGGCAAAACATACACGTTTTTCCATATTTACACGATTGGCTCATCAAAAGTGCTTCCAGCACACTCAGACAACCATAAACCTACTTTATCAACTAGGACTTACCATCAATGCAGTCAAATCCCACCTCCAACCCCTTTAAATACAACCCTGCCTGGGAACCATCCTTGACTCTTTGCAATATTGCGGCTAAACAGGTAAGTAGACTCACAGTGGGGGATGGCTTATCCCAATACCGCCAGGATTCAATCCTTCCAGGTGCTCATTCACCAGTTTCAGCCTCATCAGCTGGTAACAGTGAGGACAGTCGTGTATCTCCGCTGTATTATGGCTTCATGCATAGCCATAGTACCTCATGCCAGACTCAACATGCGTCCGCTGCAAGAGTGTTTAGCCAACCAGTGGACTCAAGTGGAGGGTCAATGGGAAGGTCTGGTGTTGGTCAGCCATCAAGCTTGCAGCTGTCCGCAGTAGTAGAACACCAACTATCTCCTAAAAGGATGGCCTTTCCTAGACCCAGTTCAGCAGAGAATCATAACAACGGACGCCTCCCTCACAGTTTGGGAAGCGCATTCACAAGATCAAACTTTCCAAGGACGCTGGACAGCCTTTCCTAGACCCAGTTCCGCAGACAGTCATAACAACAGACGCCTCCCTCACATTTTGGGGAGCGCATTCACAAGATCTAACTTTCCAAGGACGCTGGACACTCAAACACATCTCCATATCAATCACCTGGAGTTGCTAGCTGTTCATCTGGCGCTCCAAGCCTTCCTTCCCCACCTGATTGGCAAAGTAGTGCTGATCAAAACAGATGACATGACTGCATTTATTATCTGCAAAAGCTCTCGTCTAGCCCTGACATCTGGAGATGGGCTCTCCGATATAACATTCACCTGTTAGCAGAGTACCTCCAAGGAGTTGACAACGACTTTGCAGATCTCCTCAGCAGAAGGCACCAGCAAGTCCCACGAGTGGGATGCCCAAACTTCGCCTCCAGCTTCCCACAGTCCTGGGGCAATGCACTATAGATGAGTTGGTCCGGGATAGTTGCTTAAGCTTTTCCACCTCCCTTACTGCTTCCGTTTGTGGTTCGCAAACTTCGGCAGACATCTTTCACCCTCATCCTAGTGGCTCCCACATGGGTGCAACAACCACGGTTCACCGCACTCCTAGAACTCTCAGTAGTTCCTCACAAGGTACTGCCGAACAGGCAGGACCTTCTTACGCTGAGCCATGGAGAAATCCGACACTGAGACCCCACGTCCCTCAACCTTGCTATCTGGCTCCTGAAGTCCTAGAATTTGGGTATTTAAATCTACCACAACCGTGTATTGACATTCTCAAACAACAAACGAGCACACAGGCACACTACTCATGCCTGTTTTGCTGCGAAGTGGAAAAGATTCATTCACTATTGTCATTCCAAACACATTGATCCTCTAGGAGCCTTTGTTCAAGACATAGTCTATTAATTATTACATTAAGTTTAGCTTTTACATCTGAGGCTACACCTAGCGGCAGTTCCCAATTCAGGATTCCGCCATTAAAGCCTTCTTGAAAGGTCTTAAAGGAGTTATTCCTCCTAGGTTGCCACCAGCTCCCACTTGGAGTCTCAAAATTGTATAAACGAGATTAATGGGCCCTCCATTCAAGCCCTTCCACTCCTGCCCATCCAGTTTTTATCCTGGAAGGTAACATTCCTAGTTGCTATCACTTCACTCAGATGTGTCGGTGAGCTTCAGGCATGAACTTTAGAAAAACCCTTCTTCCAACTACATAGAGATAGGGTGGTACTGTGTACCAAACCTACATTTCTTCCAAGGGTGGTGTCTCAATTCCACCATAATCAATCAAATTGCCAGTATTTTTTCATCAACCTGACTCAGTTACAGAAAGGGCTCTACATACTTTATATGTAAAATTAGTCCTCATGTATTATATTGATCGAACTAAATCATTTAGGAAAACACAACAACTCTTTGTTGCCTTTTCAAAACAACACAAAGGAAGGGCCATTTCTAAATCAGGCATTGCACGTTGGATTGTCGAATGTATCCAAACATGCTATGCTAAAGCTAAAAGAACTTTACCTGTCCCTCCTAGAGCGCACTCTACTCGTAAAAACTCGAATGCTTTCCTAGGTAATATACCATCCCTGACCTATGTAAAGCAGCTACATGGTCTACACCACATACATTTGTGCTGGCCCCTCAACAAGCCAATGTAGGCCAAGCAGTTCTGCGTACATTGTCTCAAACAATTGCATCCCCCACAGGTTAGCCACCTCTTATGGAGTAGGACTGCTTTACAGCCTATGCTAAGCATGTGTATCTACAACAACAAATGCCTCAACTGAAAATGTTATTTACCCAGCAAGAATCTGTTCGTGGCATGTAGTTTTGTAGATTCACATGTGCCCACCCTACTCCCCGGACACCTGTGTTTGTTGCAGTCACTTTTATCAAATATCACAAATTCCTTTAGCATGGGTACCTCACTAGACTACGCTATACTTCACATTCCATCCTCACCCGCCTTGCGGGAAAAAAATCTAACAATGGAGTCGATGACCATGCGCATTACCAGCAAGATTCACTCTACCTTGCGATTCGAAAAACTTTCTTCGAAGAAAAACAACTTGCACACATCCCAGCCCAACACTAGATGGCATGATTGTGAATCTACAACACTACCAAGAACAGATGCTTACAGGGTAAGTAACATTTTCCTTTTCTTTCAATTCCATAGGTTTTAGCAATAATGTGTCACCAGTGCATGTTAATAAAATCTCTTTTGAAAATATTATTCTTAAATGCATTCGTCAGTCATAGCGTTATGATGAAGGTCAGTTTTTTCAGGTCAGTTAGGTTCGACTGTTGCTCATAAAACATCTGCCAGTTTCAGATTATGTTGACTTAATTATATAGAATTTCTTGAGCATGAACTCATGTTTTCATTTTTGTTTGCTGCAGGATTCCTAAAGGACTAAGTGAAAAGGTGTTTACAAAAACTGAACAGACGTCTCAGGGGTCAGAAGAGCTTCACACCCATGGTAATCTAACGTGCTAAATATACAGTCAAATTAACTTATTTTAGTTACTTTGTTATTTGAAAGCTGATTGTTTGCTCTTTGGACCAAATTCCTCTGTTTATTCATATTGTCCATAAATCAGCTCCTTTGTTCAAGAGAGAGAGAAAGGCAAAAAACATCAACACAGAGACTGACACAGTGGGATCAAAGTCATAGTGGCAGCATTTTCATCCAGTTATACTCGCTGTTAATCAACTGTGCACTAACCCCAGCTATCAAAAACGAGACCCTTCCCGTCATCTTATTTTTCTTTTCTTTTAAACAATCCAAAATTAAACCAGTAATATTTCTCATGTTTTCACTGTATACTGTGCCTCTGAGATTCCTGTTTTCTTCTCAGCGCCAGTGATGCTATTTTGTTTCTACGGTTAGATTTCTGTTATAATTATATAGGGGCATCGTTCGCAAACACAAGTGCATTATTTATTTATGTTTATGCATTCTTCTAAAGCGGTTACCCAGAGTGTCTGTGTTGTATACATATAAATGGGTGAAGTTTAACATCCTCATAATTACATGGAACAAGCGATCAAATAAGAAAACCAAATGAACTTTAGGCTAAAAGAACAAGTACAGAAGGGTGAGGAGAAAGTCGAGCATGAAATATAGAAGAGTGAGACCGGGGATTCGAGGACATTTTGATGAGAAGAATAGATGGGACGTCTTGTTAATAACTTGGACTTTCAGGAACTATCCTTTAGTAGCATCATAGCACAATATAATTTCAAAACAATTTCTATTTCTTCTGTGTTGAATAATAAGTTCTATATGTAGTATAACTTATTTCTTGATACATTGTAGACAGTTTCAATACCTTTAATAATAACATTTTGAAAACTGTTGCTTTCAAAATATGTTTATGGTGCAAAACTCAGTTATGTGCAGCAGAGAATTGTCCCAACAGTTTCATGATACAAAAGGACACAGCACATGCAAAATACTGAAAATAATCCTAATACCTCTCCATAGTATGCAGCAGCAACAGGGAATTCAATTTGAAATAAACCTTTTAAAAGTAATCACTTAACAGAAAGGGAGGCTATTCCTAACTGTGAATTTTTTTGTAGGATAGGTATCAGAATAAAGGGGTTAATAGAGGCAATAAAGATGCAAGCTTTGGTACTCTAGCAGTACATGTTAGAAGTGTCTTATGTGTTAGGGTCTGCGTTTTTTGCAGTATCACAAGGAATGCTTAGCATATGGTCATTGTTACAAGAAGTCGGTTAAAATGCCTGTTATTTCCATATCCAGGAATTACCATTACTTGGATTCCCTATAATTTCAGAGGTAAGGAAATGACGGGGATTACAATTTTTGGGGACTACAATGAGGGAATTGGGGTTTCTGTGCCAATTGCTACATGTTTTCCACCTAGTTTCTAGCAACACAAAAAAATGATGGACGGAATGCTGTACATTGTCAAACATTCACCCCCAGTCACAGATCTGGGTTAAATCCATCGTTTTTTTGCTCACTATGCCACCCCAGTTTCGACTCCGCCATATGCAAATCAGCCTTGACCCTACACCCCATGGGAACAGTCCAGCCCGAACTGCCAGGCCAGGTCCTCCCTGGACCTGAAAACAAGCATCCTAGGACCGGTTTCGGGGTATCACCCTTCATCAGCCAGGCTAGCTTGAATCCAGTGGCATAGTGAGGACGGGACCCACATCTTGTGCCCTTCCTACTTAGGGCGACTATAGCAACACAAAAAGATGATGGCCGGAATGCTGAAAATTATCAAACATTCACCCCCCAGTCACAAATCTGGATTAAATCCATCGTTTTTTTGCTTGCCATGCCACCTAGTTTCTCACAGAGAGTTTGGTTGTTCTAAGCAGCTAAAATCTCTGTGTGAAAAATTAAAACATATTTCGATGGGCCCAGTAACGCCCGCTGCCTGCCCATCTGAATTTACAGGCCACTTCTAATGAGGGCTTTTAAAGCTTTGAGTAGTTCCGGTTATAGGTAGAGAGCATTGTAACTGAAACACAGTAATTCACCAGCAAGAGTCTGAAATACCTGGCAAACTCTTTAATCATAGCGTTAACAAATACTTTTGTAGGCAATTGAGAAAATGACTAAGATATTTACAGTTGTAGGCAGAGTATTACAATTTCTGATGGATACTTCTGCTTGCAGATTCCTCACATGTTGAATATCCCCAGCCGCCAGCCTAGAAACAAAACCTTTTCATAGTTCTCCTATGCTGAGGAGAGCGCTGGTTCCATCTCTGCACCAGAAGCGACTCCAGAGTGACGTCACCAGGGCCATTTAGCACCAACCCAGCACACTTACCTCTATTCCCCTTTTTTCTCACCTTTGGATGAAGATCTGAATGTGCTGTACGAGATTTTTGATCTTTTTCTGTCTTTTTCACAAGGATTTTCTCTCAAATTCTTCAATGCAGTGGGGAGTGATCATCCAAGAAGCCTTCCCCAGTGAAGCCACATAATCCACACATCCATGGGCCCTTTTCTGGGCCCTCCACTGCCACTACCATTTGCATTGCTAAATCTGATGCCAGTTTCCTGTCCCTGGAGCCGTTCCAACTTATTTCCTCAGTTCTATGATGGCACTGTTCATGTTGACTTCCATCCCCTCTTGTGTGCCATTGGGCCCCATGGATCCATTTGGAGCTCTGTATAGGTTCCAGCTGAAAGGTCTCACCTATTCACCATCCCACAACAGGGTTCCACTCAGGGATGCCCCTGGCACCAATCGGATTCACTCTTGATGCCAAACCTTTCACCAGTGGCAAACTCTACAGTTGTGGAGGCCTGTCCTGGTCCCATCGTTGAATCCTGTCCCAGTCCCACTGTCTACTTTTGTTCCAGCACCCACAGCACTGACTCAGACACTGCCTTCAGCACTAGCGGACCCCAGAAACACTAAAGAACCATGGCAATCCTTCAGAAGGGGTGCAGAGTTTGGCAGAAGAGGCCAGGCACAGAGGAGTTCCTGAGCCAGTTAAATACCAACAATTTTCATAAACCATGAAGGACATATTTAGATCGAACTCAGACTCTGCCCAAATGCTGGACCCAGTCATGCAGTAATGAAGCTGCAAATGTACTGCCCGCAGTCTTTGGAAACAGCATACTGCTTGTGTTTTCAGAATGTCAGTGGGATCGATACAATCCAGAGCTCAAGATGGAATACCTTATAGGCCCTGCTCCTCCAGAAGTGACATCCTTCCATGCAGTTCTTAGGAAGGCAGCAGCGGTATTGGCCCACTGCAGTAGCCAGGTTCAATATTTTGACTGATAGCCTGCCTCAGCAATATCAGAACTTCTATTGCTCTTCAGTGATGACCTGCGGGAGCAAATTAAAGCTGCATGGGAGAAGCCTACCTCAGTCCCGGCTGATAATTAGCTTATTGCCAGGAGAGTCAGCCCTGCTTTACGGGACCTAGCCTTACATACCTCCTACCCCTCACCAGAAAGTGTGTTGGTGCAGGCAACATCTTGCATGAAGCAGAATCGGTATGCATTTCCTACAGCCCGACCCGACAGAGTCCAAAAGCTGGAGGTTGTTGGTAAAAAGGTTCTCTCAGCTGGCAGCTTGGCTTTGATGTCATGAACTCAACCTGTCTTCTCACCAGATATATACATGCATTATGAGATGGCTATCATGGTGGTTCCATGTCTCCCAGACTGCCTTATGACCACTTTGCTGAGATGGTGAAGGGCTGCGAAGGTGCCTTCCGTCAAAACATCTGGGCAGGCCAGGAAATTGTGGATTCTGTGGCCGGAGCCTTGGGGTCGTCCATGGACCTGAGGAGGCACATTGGGCTTCGTTCCACCAAAGTTTTGGTGATGTACCGGCAAGCCTCATAGATATGCCATTCGACTGGTCTCACCTGTTTAGGGACAAGGATGTTGTGGCCCTAGAGAGTTCAATGTAAGAAGGGCTATTGCACACTCTCTTGGTCTCCTACCCCAGCCCTGGCCAGAATTGTTCTGGCTTTTCAAAACTCTTTCAGTAAAGTAAGACCTTCCAGCCCGTCTAACAGCGCAACTAGTTGCTGCACCAGTACAGGGGCAGATTCAAAGAAAGTAGTCGTAAAATCCAGCAGCTTTCCTCATCCTCCCCCCTCAGCACCTGGAAAGCCACTTTAATTTCCTTTGAAGGAGCACATGAGGCCAGTTGGGGGACAGGTATCCTCCTTTCTTCAAGCTTGGAAGGCCATAACATCAGACCAGTGAGTCCTACAACTGGTAGAAAATAGGTATGCTATACCTTAACAGACTCCTCCCCAGGCCCCACCCCCAAGTCCCTTCAGTCCGAGGATCATCTTAGGATCCTGCAGCAGGAGGTGGCAGCCCTGCTGCATTAGGGAGCTGCTGAATTGGTTCTAACTAAGGAAATTGGACAGGGGTGCTACTTCTAATACTTCTGGTTTTCAAAAAGGTCAGCAGTGTTTGTTTGATCCTAGACCTCAGAATCCTGGACTTGTTTCTCGCCAGGAAAAGTTCAAGATGCTGTTCCTCATGCAGGTTCTTCTGGCACTCAAAGCAGAAGACTAGACTGGATGTGTCCCTAGACTTCAGGATGCTTACTTCCACATACCTATCCTGCATCCTTACAGGAGGTACTTTCGTGCCGTAGTAGGGTCCACTCCATACCAATTTGCTGTTTTCCTGTTTGTGACTGACATTGACACCTCAAGCCTTCACCAAATTGATGGCGGTGGTACCTAGACGACTGTCAGCTCAAGGCCAGCTCATCACAGATGGTATTGGATCTCCTGCGCTCATCACAGATGGTGTTGGATCTCCTGCAGGCAGCAGTGTCCCTGCTGTTCGAGTTGGGCTTTTCCATCAACGAGTTCAAGTCTCACCAAAAGCCCTATTTGCACCTTCTGTTTATAGGGCATGTACTGAGCGCAACATTCTTGAGAGCCTTCCCTCCTCAAGGACATTCAGGATATGATTCTGATGTTTCTGAAGGGGTCTGTCGTTCCATTTGTGACGGTTGTTCGCTTGGTAGGTCTGCTGGCTTCCTGCATCCTCCTGGTCACATACTCATGCTAGCACATGAGGGCTCTCCAGAAGTGTCTTCTTTGGCAGTAGTTCTACATGACTATGTGTCGGATACCATCATGATCTCCGTGGCACAGCTGTGGTCTGGACTTGTGATTGATAGGTGGCGGAGCACCTATCCTTGTGCCCTAGTCCATCAGTGACTACAGGAGCAACAAGCCATGCATCCAACCTTGGCTTGGGTGCTCCTTTGGAAAAACTGGAGATCATAGGCCTTAGCAGGTGTTTCACATCAAACTGATTGAACTGTTATGCATCTAGCACTCACACCATTCCTCCCGTCCCTTTGTAGCTTGTCTGCCCAGATCTTGAAAGTCTGGTAATCTTTCTGGTGAATAATCTACCTGCTGATTCCTCACCGATCCAGCCAACCTCCCCATTCTAAAGGATGGTCATAGGCCATTAAAAGATCCAATTTAGTTCTTGCATTGAATTGCCACGTAATTAGTTTGCTGCCTCTAAAGGTATGGAAACAAGCATTGGCATAGCCAATAGGTCTCGCTTTTGGGACCTTATAAGTATTTAGTTATGCAGCACAATATCCTTGGTGCAACAACATCAACTGTTGCATGACTAAGCACTTATAAGGTCCCAAAGGCGAGACCTATTGGCTATGCCAATGCTTGTTAAGGGTTATTGCTTGTTTTCCATGCTGCTTATAAGCGTCTGCCCAGAAGAAAAGTCAAATCTTAACAAAAGTACAGCCTGCGCCATGAATGCTACATTCATTCTTGGTGCAACACAAGCGAGGGAGAAGACCGAGAAAACTTAAAAGATGTCACAGGAAACAAACCACAGAAAATCCCTCTGAGGCTTTTAAGACGCTGTATGGAACCAAGAGACAACCATTCAAAAACATTGAAGAACGAAGTGGTTGAGGAGGGCCGTTTGATATTACGTTGTGAACGGCTGCTAAGTGCACATATCAGAGCCACCGCACACAGCATGTTTTCACTTAATTTATCTATTCGAGCTTTGCATCTTTTTTTTGGAAAGGGCGCCTCCGTGTAGAAGCTCCTGGTAGTGTGTTTTATAAAACTATTTCCTTGTTCGGGGCATTGAAAGGTCCCCAGTAATGCCAAAAGCTCACTTATTATCTTTAAAATGAGCCGGTTCATTAAAAAGCAGAGAGGGGCAAGAACGTGCAATAATTGTGATAGTTCTACCGTTGGATCACAGGGGTGCATTGGACGCCTCAGTCTGTGTTTGGCCCCATGTTGTGTGCTTTAAGCTGCAAAATACCATGCTTGTGGAAACACTGCACGCTAGGTGTGAATGTAAAATCAAGGGCTTCCTTCCCAAACCAAACAACAAGACCTGTGGATTCTGTTTAAAAAAGTAAACAAAATAAATGGTGAAATGAGCGGAGTTTGATAAAGCCCTGCCTAAACGGTTTATGTACTGCCTGGAGTACGTTTTGCAGACGGTGTCACTGAGGCCTTGTTGTTTCAATTTAATGACCTGTTTAATTCACCCAGGATGTGAATGAGTGGACATTACTTAAATTTCAGTCTTGTGCTGCTTCATTCAGACGTACTGTGTATGCTACACGTTCGGGGAGGGAAGCTTACAAGGCAGGAAGTGGGGACCGGCAAGGGGGGCATCTCAAGGTGAAGCGCCCCAGTCCTGTGAGTGCCATACATGCAGCAGCCATGGCAGATCTCATTGTGCACCCACCGTCCCTAAAGTTGCCTGGAGTGAGACCGTGACAAGCGCTGCTCGCTTCTCCGATGTCTGGCACAAAACAAACCGCTAAACTCTCGGAGTAACTGTGGAACTGGTGGAAATGTGAGGCACAGAAAAATAGACATGGCAGAGTAACATGTACAATGCAGAGTTGTAACATTGATTAAAGAGGTACTCACGACGCTGAAAACGAAGTGAAAAACACAGTGGTTGCACTAAATATGATACTACAGTAGTAACAGCATCTGGGGACCCCCCTCTAGTACATGGAAATTTTAAAGTGAGGAATAGGTCTGTTTAGACCTCCCGAGGTAGTGGCGGCAGTTGCTGGAAAAAGCTTTGGTATAGCGAGGAGGCGGCGTTGCAACAAGAGGGGAATGAAGGGACGGGAGGGAAGATACAGTAAAATACGGGCAGGAAAGAATTGGAGAATTCTGTACGTTGTTTAAAAAATAAAAAATGGGGTGGCGCACAAACAGCAGTTTAGTGCCTGGTCAAGGAAAAAAAGATGGTGACAAACGGGCGGCTGTTTCTTTATGCCGAACCCTCGGAGCGAAAGAAACAAGGGGTTGTAAAGGGAGGCTTCACCGCTACATAGCAACAAGCATTGGCACGGCCGCGAAAGTGATCGCGATGCACTTAATGACCCGTGACGGAGGAAAGACAGATGGCGGCTGCGCGCGTGCACGCTCGCGTGAACGCAAGCTTGAGGCCAGGAAAAGCCTCTGGTAGCACTTTGAAAACCCCCTTACTAAATGTCTCGCGCAGGGCAGCGCATGCGCTGGCTCAGGCGAGACCTAAAAATGGATGCTGAACTGACCTGTGTGTGTCAGAGAAGGCACTATATGGCTCCGGTGATGTCACTCTAGTGTTGCTCCTGAGGTTAGGCCAGTATCCCTTACAAGCGGAGGAGAGCCACAAACGAGATGAATACTGGGTAGTCCTGTTTTTAGGTGGCGAGCATTCCAAGAAAAAAGCACAGATGGGCCAATATTATTCAAAATTACTGTGCCTTAAATATCTCTATTCTGTTAAACATTAGCTTATGTAAGGGCTAACCATGCCACGCCATCAAATGGCAAAGACATTTAACACTGTAAAGCAAGGAGTACTAATTGATTTTTGGACTGTGACTGTAAATTGTGGCAAACCCTTCCATTCACTCTACAAACTTTAATGGTGTATACTGCTATTAAGGAGTGCCCCTGCTTGTGTCTATGTCTAGAGTAGACTTGGAATGCCACAAAGACTCCTAGTGAAATGGTTTTTAGGACAGGAGTTGAAACGTAAGATTTAATTTTGTTCTGTTTGTAATTAATAAATGCTCAGTTCAATCCAACTCAGTGTTGATTTTTTAGGTCCTGATTTAGAGTTTGGTGGACGTGTACTCAGTCACAAACCTGACTGATATCCCGTCGGCCTTACTTCAAATGCTTTAAGATATAATGCACTTGTAATAAGGTGGACATGATATCCGTCAGGTTTGTGATAGAATACCTGTCTGCGAAACTCTAAATGAAGTCTTTAATCTCTTGAGTGTGGCACATGTCACATGCAGATATTTGATTGTAAATGTTGTTACCTGTCATCTGGTCATTGACTTCTAATCCACCCAGAAATAAAGTAAGATAAATAAATGGCTTACTGCTTATTTAAAGATGATAATATGCCTTAGTCATTCCTTTCATATAGCACCCATTCTACCTTAGAAATGGGCCACTGTGCTATTGTAAATAACAATAATAAAGATTGGAATCTCTTTACAATGAAACCAAAATAAGATTTTAAGAAAGAAGGCCTAACAGATCTCCTCATCAAAAATTAGTTGGGGGTAGCACTAATGTATTGCAGACTTCAGGTGGGAAGGTTTAGGGGAGGAAGAAAAAGCATAAGCAGAATTAGCAGGGTCAGATGAATGCTAATGTAAAGGGTCTCTGAATAGTGGACCAAACATAGGAGGCAGGTAGTAGGGGAAAAGAGTGGGAGGGAATATGGCCATGAAGAAGGGGTGGGATTACAGGGATAGATATTGGTTAAGCAGATGTGTTTTTAACTTTATTGTAATTGTATGTTGTCTTCTTGCCATCTTAGTTCCTCAGGTAATGGGTTTCAAAGAAAGTGGGCCTTATCTGAAAAGGACTAGGTTGCAGCCAATTGGGATTTTAATATTTTGTCAGTCTTGGGACATCTTTAACCCTTATGTTTTTGTTGCCACCGGATATTTTATGGTAGAGTTAAGATAGGTGGGTTGATGGTGACATACATGAGACAAGAACCCTTGTATGTTATTTTACAGTCCAGACGTAACCTGTGATGATCTTTCAGCACTTATTCCGTATTGCAATGCAAACCGCAGTGTCAGTGTCCTTTCCTTTGTTAGATTTCTTTTACTGTTTTTTTATGTTATTTTTTTCAGCTAAAGCACAGTTACAACAGGTTTTATTTTTGTTCACAGTAAATTGCCTTTGTGTTTCAGGGGACAGACCAAGAGGCAAGAAAAGAAAAATGCAGCAGGAGTGCGATGATGAAGATGCAAAGCCACACAAGAAGCTTACATCAAAGGAGGTGCGGGTAACCTTGAGTCTGCACAAAACACATGACACTAAGCACGGCACTGCACTTTTGAGTGTAGCGCTTGAATCGTCTGTTCTCTTCAGAACATTAAAACAATAGTTACGTATTTCCTTGATTTCCAAAAATTCCATGTTGTATTATGGAAGCTGACCTTCCATAAAATTAATGGGTCATGTTAGACCTGCCAAATCTAGGGTCTGCTCCGTGGCTTACCCTACATATTGCACTCGTGGTATTAAACTTCAAACTGTTTCCCGCTAGGAGCTGGTACAGTTGAGGAACCGTGCCTGCAAAAGCCTCTACTTTATGTATATAGTGGGAGTGGTATGAGATACTATGAACATCAGTGAAATATGAATGACGGCGAACAAACTAGTGAACAAACTAACTGTATGGCATGGACTTGAAAGTTGCCATTCAGCTACCAAGTGTGGCTTCTGTTTGTTGATTAATGAAGCAACCACAGTCCAAGCTGACCTAAAAGGAAAAACTGCTTTGCAGCATGGTCCACAGGTGGCATTGACTAGATACTCTGAGGGAACATCCTCATCCAGTATTCTTGCTAGCTGTGTTGTACTGTGGATCATTTTGTAAATACTTGCTGAAAATCAGTGTACACAGTAGGCAGACAAATGGATTCATCTGACGCGCATACTTTGCTTTGGCCACAAATCTAATATACTACCCTTTGCATCATGACCGTGGATGTCTCACTTGCTAGTCTAAACATTCCACAAGTCAAGTCTGATTCAACCTATCATGTGTACGTACTAAGAACAACAAATTGGTATTTTCTCCTTGTGATTCTCTTTACGTTGACATTGTTTTTGTTTTTTATGTGTTTGCAGAGAAGGCGACTGGCCAGGCAACAACAAACTAAGAAAGTTGGTGTTCGGTATTATGATACGCATAACGTGAAGAACAAGAACAGAAATAAGAAGATAAAAGACCCAGAGGGACAGAGATCCAAACAAAAAAAGTTCAAATCATAATTGTAAATTCAATATTTTTGTGGAATAAAATTATTTTAAAAGCAATATGCTCTTGTTTTTTCACTAATGGCTTAAATAGAATGGTTCTGATCAGATCCAAGATGAAGCGAACTAGATTTTCTGGTAGATACCTCTAACTGCAGATTTGTAACTTTTAGAGTATCCTGAGGTGCTGGACTGGATCCTGGGTGAAGATGCGGCCAAATAGGTCATTATGTCTAACCTGGATGCTAGTGATTGCTTGTGCCAGGCATCATGCACCACTGTGGTGCTCTGTCGCCATGCTTGGATAAAATATACGAACTTCTCTGGGGATGTCCAGGCGTGCCTTACGGATATACCTTTTGCCGGGTCTTGCCTATGTGATGAGAGGACAGACTTAGCCTTGAAATGCTTTAAGGAGAACTGAGTCACAGCGTGTTCCTTGGGCCTTTCGATACCTTCCAGGCAGTTTCACCAGCAATCTTTGCTGTTTTGAGGATACTCCAGAAGGTTGGCATACAAGCAGTGCCAAGTCGCCTCATGTCCCGCAAACCCCCTCCCCTCCCCCCACTCCTGCAGCAGGCACCGCAGTCCTTTTAGGGTTAGGGAAGGAGCACAGGCAGACAATGTACAGATCCCCAGGGACAGCAATTATCCCTGTCCCCCAGCCATGCATGCAGAATAGGTAAGTCACCCCTACAGCAGGCATTAGAGCCCTAAGGCAGGGTACACTATACTACATGTGTGGACATATCTACATGAGCAGATATGCCCCTGTGATGTCTTAATCGATTCCTAAATATGCTTAGATATTTCAAGTGAACAGGGAAGCCATTTTGAGTACATGTGCTGGTGTCAATGAGTTCCCAGCTGCAAGATGGCTTCAATGAAACTAGAGATGTTTGGTATCAAACATCTTGTATTAATAAGCCCACATGGATTCCAGTGATGGATTTATTGATACATGCACCCAGAGGGCACCTTAGAATTTCCCCCTGAAAACCTACCAACTACCTGTGTACTGGCTGGCTGACTGGTGACCAGCCTGCCACCACAGACAGGTTTCTGACCCCCTGCAGGTGAGAGACCATGCAATTTGCTGGGGTTTTTTAAATCACATATTTGCTTAAATCCCGTACTTGAACCGTTTTTACTGTAACATGCTTTATCTTTTTTCCTTTGTCTTTTCTTTCTTCTCTCTCACTCGGGTGTCGCTATGGCAAGTATAGGTCACATAGACACTTACGAATTGAAACTTCTGCATTAAAGTAGCATTGCCTTTTCACTTCTTATACTATTGACATGTCACGTGACTTTTGAATGGCATCAATATAATCTTACACGAATAATACTACACACATGAGGGTGTTTGCATGCTTTGATCTTTGCCCAAGGTCTAGGAGTGTGCGGATGCACTTGCTTGGACACAGTGACGCTTTCAGGTGGCTGGCGGTGTGTCTGGTTTATAATATACGAGTAGTCTACATTAAGAACATGTTATACTTTCATATTACAGCCGTGAGAAAGTCGATGGCGCATACGCCGTTAGACAAAACACGTGTTGGCTGTTCTCTTCTCGACTACATGTGCCTTATGTCTGTACTTGACCACCACGAGATGAATAAAGAGAAATTGAACCTTCATACACTACAACAATGATGATTGACTTTTTGCGTGCTCAGGACTTTCTTCTTTTGTTCATTAATAAAAAATCATGCACCTTTTTGGTGGCTGCTAATTGTTAACTTTCGTCTGCTAGCCATAGTGTCATGTCCGACTTTCCAGCTCCCAAAATATTAGGTCTCAGAAGCAACTTTGGGCCTTTCCAAAACCCTCCCGAGGACATTAGGTGGGAGGATTTGTGAGGTGGAGGTGTTCAACTGATTGTTGATTTGAGTCCCCCCTTTCTGTCTCAAATGAAAGGGTCAGATTGGGACAGGTGAACTTACAGTGACAGAGCCAATGCCTCCTTGTTGCTGCCTGCTTTAGCAATGACACACAGCCTCTCAATAGGAACAAGATTTCCTCTCTTTACTAGCATCTGTTCAAGAAAGAAACTATTCTGCCTTTGCTGGCAGTGCACCTGCCAAATTCCAGAGGCTATTTTTGAAGTTTGCAAATGCTCCACTGTGGTCTGTCTGTGTTTAAACTGAAAAAGGCCCTTGGACGCAGGGATTGCCAAAAGCAGATTAGGTAAAGATGAATGCCTATTAAAACCGAGTCAAAACAATAGCGCAGCGTGTGGGATAGATTTACCTGTCCCAGTTCCACCCACGAGTTATCTGGCAGAAGTGGTTTTAATTACCAAAGTAAATCTCGACGAACACAAAAACAACTATATTAGTAGTTTTGGGTTCAGAACAAATAACGCAGAGAGTTGCAGCCCCCGAGCATCCGAAGAATTTAGAGCAGTAGCTAATGCGAGCTGACATTCTGCAAACAATAACTGCTTGCTGGATGTTTGTATTGAATTAAAAAATAAAGTAATATTTTTCTTTGGGAGAACAGCTACTTTTCCCGTTCTGCTGGACATGTAAGCAATGATGCTTTCCTAATTGGGCTAGCAGCAGGGGAAGAACAAACACTTGTTTCTAAAATGGCTACATAAAAATGCCCCTTGCAGAGGCATTTTGCAGAGGGAGAACGTGGCTCCGACTATTCGCATAAGAGGCATCTGTCAGGTCAAAAGAAAAGGGCAGGACTGATGCATAATGCACAATGCTAAAAGGCAAATGTAGACTCAGAAAAAAGGCACTGGGCTCATTATAAGTGGCCCCATAATTCTGTAGGGGCAGGTAACCGGAGATACTAGCCCCATCGGAATTATACATTATTGTGAGAGTAGCACAACTCTGTGGTATTCCATCTACCCACAGACATCACCTTCTGCAACCAGGCGAAGTCTCCGGGTGGAATAGCTGAGGAAAAACATTTGGATTAACCTTGCAATTTCTGATTTTTCCCATGTTATTCCCCAAAAACTCACAATTACCGTCCTTTAATGGGGAATTATTACAGAAAACTTGTAAACAAAGCCAGTATCGGAAGTCATTTTTTTAAAGAAGTCTTGGGCAAGGAGGAACACAGCTATTTCTATATTATCCTCTTCCAATGGTGTCTGTTTTTTCCCCCCAAAAGTTTTATTGGTACTTTATCACAAAAAAAGGAAAGAGCTCTCCAAGCACGTTACAGTAAGACAGAATGTGATCTGTTGTTCATGCACATAGATACAATGGCAACCACATTGTTATTAGATAAGCAATCTTATGACGAATACTTAGTGAACATATCTTTTAATAACTTTTAAAAACAACCCATATGATTCAACTAAGTTAAAAGGAAAGTGTATATGCATCTGTTACTAGTCGAGACTCAGGTGAGCATTCATAAATCACCAAAATGGGCTTGGAGATAAAGAAAAAGAAAAATGTACAACGAGATTCGAGGGGTGTGAGATATTAAGAGAGAGTAGGATAGCATAAGAAAGAGAGTGGGAAAAGGGAATCCAAGAGGAGGAGGAGGAAAGGGGAAAGAGCCAAATAGTAGGTCGTTAGGGCCACAATCAGGACATCGTCTGACTAGGATAACTGGCAGTAAGTGTAGAGCGAGGCATATGGGTTGCTACTATATCTCATTTATAAAGGAATCTAAGGTTCCCCATAGGCGCCTAGATGAGAATCGGTTTCTACTTAGGTGACATTGGGCAATGTGTGTGCTTCTAAGGTATGTGACACATGCCCACCAAGTGTGAAAAGAGACATGTTTGGAATTTTTCCAATCAAGTCGAATAGCCTTAAGAGCATCCGTGTTCAGCAAAGCAAACAGAATGAGGTTGTTGTCTTTAAGCATAAGTGACTTCCCAGCTGCATGCAGTCCAAGTGCGATAGTTGGAAAATCCAACAAGATAATTGTGTTCAATACTTTACTTAATTGGGTGTGATGTCATTCCAATACGGGGTGAGGTAAGGACATGAAAAGAACATGTGTTCCAGGTCACCACTCATGGTTCTGCACGACCAACAGCATCCTTCAGTTTCCGTATAAAGAGTTTATTAGGGGTCCAGTATAGCGAGTGCACTACAAAGAATTTATTTTGTAGCAACGAGGGGCTAAGTTTACCATGGAGCAGGAAGGACCCGATCTTACCCCAAGCGTCTTCCGAGGGGGGAGTTACACCCTTATCACTGAAGTAACTGGACTATCTATTGCACAGTGTGAATTTGGAGTGGGCAGAACCTTCATGTAGTACTTTATAAATCTTGGAGGCTTCATGTCGTCCTGATTGGATGGGCTTGAGGGCAGAGAAAAAGGGAGTTGCATCTAGAGCGCCCAGTTTAGAAATTTTAGCCTTGAGCTTCAGAAAGTCCTAAAAATCCAAGTTGGATAATGCATACTTTCCCTGTAAAGTAGCACATGACATGGGCTCCCTATCCATATATAGATCCGAGATAAGGACAATGCCTTTTTTGGCCCATTCTATGCCCGAAACCGAAAGGTTAGACGTCAGAAGCCTCTTATTATTCCATAAAGAGATGGAAATTGATTTATCAATGTTGGAGGCTGGAAGTTTATCTAGTACTAATAGGGCTTTAATCGTGTCTTTTAGAATGGCATGGGAGTGGGCAAAACTGTGGTGGGACAGTCAAATTCGCTGTTAATGGGAATGGGTAGCTAATGTGTTTTTCAATCCTAAACCAGGTGGGTCCGAAATGGAGTTCAGTTCAACCCAACGTATATCTTGAGCCGCTAGAAACTCCATTTGATAATTGAACCAATCGGGGAGATTACAGCCACCTGTACTTACGGGGGACCTAGGTTTCTTGAAACTCATTCTGACCCTTTTGTTACTCCAAAGGAACCCGGAGCAAAGTTTGGCTATCGTGGAGAACGAAGTGGATAGGCAGATCGGGACATACTGGCTAGGAAGTTAACTAGGGTGTCACCATCATCTTCAGAGTTTTCAACCTACCCCACCATGATATAAATTTCAAGGACCAAGCCAACAGAAGGTCTTTAATCTTATTGATTGTCGTGCTCTCGTTCTAGGATATAGATTCAGGTAAGTTCCCTAGACAGGAGGGAATACAATGGACATTGAGAGGCATAACCTCCGTTTTGTCCCTATTCAGAGTATCCTGAGAAAAAAAGAGACCTTATTAATTACATCCAGTATGGTAGATATAGCCATGTCTGTTTATTCCGAGAAAATTCAAATGTCATCTGCGTAAGCAGCTGTTTTATAAAACATATCACCAAACTTTATCCCCTCAATGTCTGTAGATATATTCAACATCAATATCAAAGGGTTAATGGTCAGTAAAAAGAGCAGTGGTGAGAGTGGGCAGCCTTGAAAGGTGCCCTGTTGGAGAGGGACTGGGGAGGGGGGGTGGGGGGGTAGTTCGCAATTGACCCTGATTCTTGCAGTAAGCTTGGCATACAGGGCCGTGACCATTTTGATATAGTCATCCCCTAGACTGCATCTAGTTTGAACAGCCTCAAGGAAGGGCCAGGACACCTTATCCAAGGCCTTCTCAGCATCCAGAGCTATGCCTGCTGCAGAGGGGCTTAAGAAAGAGCTGCTTTTTTGATGTATTGACAGACCAGCTTAATATTATCGCTTCCTAGCCTGCCTTTGATCATGAATTACAATTTGTGCGTGCAACCTTATCCCATATATATATATATTTTTTAATACATTTGTTTTGGAGGGGTGGGAGGGGAGACGGTCAGTGCAAGCCACTTAGAACATTGGCCCCTTTTGAGGGGAGCTCCATCATAGTACCCTTCCTGGAGCAGCACAGAGGCTTTGGGAAAAAGGGAAAGCCAATGAAAACAGTACTAGTTGGAGATCCAATGTGGCTGAAGCCGTGATCCACTTGGGAATTGACCCTGCAACAGGGAAGACCTATGCCTGACACTACAATCAAGCACTATTGCCACTCTACTGACTGCAGGAAAGAGAATCCAGATGGCAACAGTGCCAAAATGAGAGACGGGATGCAGTGGCGCAATATACAATGATAGGAAATGGCAGACCTGAATTCCCTGACAGACTGTGTGACTTGAGAGGTACTGGACCTGCGTTGTCATTGTGCCTTCAAGAAGTACAGAGGAGTTCGTCGAATTAGAGGAAATGCTGGTGTAGCACTCATGGAACAAGTTACTGGCCATAACCGTGTGAAGACCAGCATCGTGGAGTGTGACCCCTGAAGGAAGTAGAAAACAGCCACAAACATTAAAAATTCTAAAGTAGAGTGGCGTATAGTGGAGTACAGTTGAGTGGCATACATTAGAGTGCGTAGAGTGGAATAGCAGAGTGGAGTGGCGGAGAGTGAAATAGAGTGGAGTGGACTGGCGTAAAATGAAGTTGCGTAGGAGTGGCATAGAGTGGAATACCATAGAGTGAAGCGGCGTGGAGTGGAATACCGTACAGTGGAGTGGCGTAGAGTAGAATAGGATACAGTGGAGTGGCTTAGAGCCAAATAGTGCAGAGTGGCGTAGAGTTGAAGAGCATAGAGTGTAGTGGTGTGAAGTAGCATATAGTGGAATAGCATAGAATGGAGGGATGTAGAGTGGCATAAAGTGGAAAAGCGCACAGTGGAGTAGCGTGGAGTAGTGTGGAGTGGTATAGTCAATTAGCATAGAGTGGAGTGGCATACAGTAGAGTGGAGTGGAGTAGCATAGACTGGAATAGTGTAGAATGGAGTGGTGTAGGGTTGAGTGCTATATAAATGACTGGTGTAGCGCGGAATAGCATAGAGTGGAGTGGCATAGTGTGTGGTGGCAGAGTGGAATACTGTAGAGTGGAGTGGGGTAGAGTGGAATAGCTTATAGTGCAGTGGTGTAGAGTGGAGTTGCATAGACTGTAATGGCATAGAGTGGAGTGGCGTAAAGTTAAGTGTTGTACAGTGGAATAGCATAGAGTGGTGTGTTGTTGAATGCAGTATCGTACAGTGGAGTGGTGTACAGCAGAATGGTGTAGTAGAGTGTGTAGTGGAGTGGCGTGGAGTGGGGTAGAGTGGAGGGGTGCAGATTGGAATAGCGTATAGTGTGGTGAAGTGGCTAGAGTGAAATAGTTAACATGGAGTGGCGTACAATGAAGCGGCAGCCAGTGGAGTTGCGTACAGTGGATTGGTATAGAGTGGAGTGGCTTAGAGCATAATTGCGTACAGTGTTGTGGCATGGACTGGCGTAAAATGAAGTAGCGTAGGAGTGGCGTAGAGTGGAATACTGTACCGTGGAGTGGTGTAGAGTAGAATATTTTACAGTGGAGTGGTGTAAAGCCAAATAGTGCAAAGTGGCATAGAGTGGAATATCATTGAGTTTAGTGGTGTGGAGTGGAGTGGAGTGGCATACAGTGGAATAGCGTAGAATGGTGGGATGTAGAGTGGCGTAGAGTGGAAAAGCGTACAGTGGAGTAGCATGGAGTAGAATAGAGTGGAGTGGCATAGAGTCAATTAGTGTAGAAAGGAATAGAGTGGAGTGGCACACAGTAGAGTTGTGTGGAGTGGAATGTAGTAGCGTGGACTGGAATAGTGTAGAATGGAGTGCCGTAGAGTTGAGTGATATAGAGTGGACTGGTGTAGAGCGGAATAGCAGAGTGGAGTGGCGTACAGTGGATTGGTATACAGTGGAGTGGCATAGTGTGTGGTGGTGTACAGTGGAATACTGTAGAGTGAAGAGGCGTTGAGTGGGATAGCGTATAGTGCAGTGGTGTTGAGTGGAGCTGCATAGACTGTAATGGCATAGAGGGGAGTGGGGTAAAATTAAGTGTCGTACAGTGGAATACCATAGAGTGGAGTTTTGTAGAATGCAGTGTCATACAGTGGAGTAGTGTACAGTAGAGTGGTGTAGTGGTCTGACGTACAGTGGAATAGAGTGGAGTGGGATAGAGTGGAGTGCAGGGCCGGCTTTAGCGGTTGTGGCGCCCTGTGCGACTATCTTTGTTGGCGCCCCCCCCAAACAAACATTATTTTTTGTGTTGAGTTGTATGCTTTCTCAACCATACATTAAATATATACAGGATACATTTTAGAGTATATAAAATATATGCTCAAATATCATGTAAATGAAATAAGGGTTAGATGGGGAACAGATATTATGACACTATCAGTCAAATATAACTTTTATTTTATAGTCTAAAACAATATACATATCTTGTTTATGTAATTATTAACATTTTCTAACTTCGCCATTCCCTTGTAAATATGCCCCTTAGTTTAGTGTGTCCAAATCCTGCATTGCCGATCCCTGGTGAGTTTCACTACTCCTGCTGAAACAAGGCCAATAGAGGTACCGATGGGTGAGGCAGACTTGCCTTAAGGGTCCTGCGACCTCAGTGACAGAGTCAAATCAAATCAAATCAAGCTTTATTCGGTATATAAGAATATATCCATAAAAGCATTCTACAGAAAAAAGAAATCAGAGTCACTGTTGCTCTAGGGTGTGCTGCTTCGTAGGCCTGCCCGCAAGACTGGAGGTGAACTTCAGTATGGATTGCGGTGGACAGGCCTTCAAGGGGCTAAGATACCAGGGCTTCTAAGGTCTAGCTAGGGTTTCTAAAGTCTAGAATGGGAATGTGCTCCCTCAGGAGAGTGGTCTGGTGGACTGTTCATGAAGGCTGAAAAAAGTTCCCCAATTCCAAATTCGGCAGCTCTGGCCATAGTGCCACATCCTCCCCCCGCTGAACACCATACTGTCCCACTGAGAGAAACTTGCGCTGCCTTCAGCAACAACCCAATTGTGCCCCGCTATAAACACCTGGATGCGTCTCAATTCAAATCATGCACTAGACAAGAGTAATATGCTGCCTAAAAAAATAAAAATAAAAAAGGGAACATCCTGGAAAAAGCAAACCCTCATAGGGAATGCAAGTAAAGCATGTGAAATGTAAGCAGAACAACATGGTTACCTTAACACTTTTACACTTGATGGAGCAAGGACTCACAAATGAGACTTGCTCGGAGGCAATCTCCTCACAGTATTAATTTATTAAACTTTGTATTGTTCATACTAACTCTTGCATACACGACATAAGTAGTAAGGAAGCTTGCCTATGTGTTTTAACTAAAAAGTAACGCTTGTCTGTTCTAAACTGGCCGCTAAAACGCGGGAACTCTACTGCGCATGTCTCAACCATATCACGTGGTGTGACGTCTTTCTTTGCTTGGTGGGAAAATTCTGCTTCTGCGCAGTGTGTTCTAAAATGGCTGCTTAATGTTTTCACATGCTACAGCTTGCTCTCGTGTTATAATTAAATTGTCGTTTTCTGAACGCTATTAATGCGGGATAGAATTTATAAATAAATGGGAATAGAGTAGAGAGAGTGGGTATACAGTGAAACATTTTATTTGTGATTTTAATATTTTCTTCTTTGACTTTTACTAGTTCGTAAACTTGGGCCTGGGGTTGGTGAACTGAAACTCGAGAGACAATGATTCTGCGCATGCGTCCTGCATGACTGCCAAGAGAAAAGGATGAAGTCAACCTGGACGTCGTCCAAGGCCACGACCTGATGGCCGACACTGCTGTACCCATGTTGTTCCTGTTAAATATGCAACAATGTACATGAAGAATGTATAAACTTTGTCGTGAGACGGGTGGGAAATAAAGCAAATGTATTAAAATTGATGGGCGGTAGTTTAAAAACAATGGTCTTCAGAAAATTGAACTAAAATCATATGGTGTGAGGATCAACCCCCTGTCCCCGTCCAATCAGAAGTAGTGGTGCCATATTTTTGCAACATTAATGGGAGGTACATGGGCATAGAAGGGTATAATAGATATAGAATTAACTAATTAGTTAGCACAGGAGACTAGACAGCACAGAACACACTCGCAGAACGCACAGAAGAGCTCCAGACCGCCAAGCTGATCGATTGCAGACTGAATCATTGTCCAGAGAGATCCTGAGGAGGGGGCGGCGGAGTCCATTAGAAGGAAGACACGGGAGAATCGAGGAGAAGCGGATTATCAGAGAGGGGAACGTCGCAGGCGTCGTAGGTAGAGAGGTCACCGGTCCTGTCCTGAACCTGGAGGAGGTCTTTGTTCTTCATCCTTCCTGGGTCTTATCTTTTCCAACTCCTTGGCCAAGGGGTTTGGTTCTCGCACTTTTAGGTAAATATAAATGCAACCTTTAGTTGCGCTGCTGTCTCTATCTTCTCCTTTTCTGAGGGACCGTCATTAATCAATAATTGATTTCTTGTGCTTCATCCTTGATATGCGATTAAGTATCATGCAGCTCTGTAATTTACTCTGCTAAATCTTTAGATAAACATTTTAAAACTTCCTGACTCTGTGATTATTTCAGGATTATGAACTGTAATGAATGTCACTCATTTTAAACTTCCCAATTAGCAAAGGATTCATTGGTAAGTCATTACTCTTCAATCAGAAGGTAATTGGTAGCAGGGATTTTTGATAAAGAGTACAACTGACCCACCAGCGTAAGTACTAGCGTAGTATGAATGTATGGGCCCAAGTGAGTATCTGATGTATGAATGCTCGTTGCTAGTATCGCGCTGGATCAGTTTTCTGGTTATCAGAGGATGGTTGTGCTTTGTTAATTGGGTAATGAGAATTATATTTTTATGAATTAACACCTGTTATTGTTTAAAAGTTTTGTTTTATGTTGTCCAGAATTCCCCGGGGAGGAAAATTGAATAGCAGGTGGTAAGTGGAAGCCATACTGCAGTGAGGTTATTTGTCAGGCAGAAATAGTACTGAAAAGTTAAGTAGGGCTATCAGTACTTGTTAGGGACTCTATGCGTGTGAGTAATAGCAAAAGGAATATGCTGGTGAAAATTTGATGTTATATCACCTAGAAAGGGTAACATTGAAGAAGTAACAGGTATTTTTGATGCTCGAGTGAAGAGTAAACGGAAGGGTTTTACTCGTATTGTATGTTTAGTAAAACGGAAAGGGTTTACTAAGTGTGGACGAAACTATCTTTTTCAATTTAGAGAAACTGGCACGATAGCGAATGTTTTATGTTGTTACTGAATTTTTATTAAAGTCGTAAAGAAAATAAGGTTTTACGTACGAATTTGTAAACGGAGGGTCAGCTGCCGGAGAGGGAGCTGACGTCACAAAGCGCCGCGCTGGGATTGGTTGAAACCGCGGGCGTGGAAGACTCTTGTAAAGGAGGGGTCAGTAGTCAGGAGTAATACTGACGTCACAGGTACCGCGCTGGGATTGGTCGAAACAGCGAGGGACAGAATAGCGCAGATTGTAAAGGAGGGGTTGGCAGACCAACGTCACAAAAAGGCCGCGCTAGGATTGGTTCAGGGACAAAAGTAAACTTGAATTTGATTGGTTGTTACTATAGAAGCAGAAATCCTAGTGGATAAGTGGAAATTGTATGTTAAAACGCGATCCAACTTTAATAGGAACTCGTCCGGATAGGAGATTCCTAGGTTTTGCGGAATATAACTTTATACACCGAAGTTTACCCAAAATGTACAGAGAAGAGGAAAATGTCATTCCTACAAAAGATTAAGAATTATTTTAAAAAGGATAAGCCAATCAAAACTAGAGAAGGAATTATTATTCCACCAGCTAAAACGCCCGCTTCATTCATGATGATGGAGAGAGGTTATCATACTTGCGTATGGTTAGAGAATTGGATAGAATATACCAAAAATGATGGAATATTAAAATTTCCCGAGAATGGTACTTTTAATGGGAGAATTCTTCAAAATTTGAGATTGAGGATGAATGATTTAGAACCAAGACCTAGATTAACCCAATACGAAGCCTTAGAGGAGTGGGAAACTGAGGCATTTGAACGTGACCGATCCAGAAGTAATAGGGGTTATCGGGGATTTTTCCAGAGATACCACAATGAGTCAAGGGACGGTCAGATGAAACAGTGGAGAAGAGCGATGCTTACAGAGGGACTATATCCAATATTGACAGCAGAAGAACTGTTAGGGAGCAAATGCACAGAAAAGACAAAACATTTGACAGGATTTGGAGATTCTGAAGATGAATTTATGGAAGAAATATTAAAGAACCCGCCACCACATCAAGAAGGGACAAGTGGATGCACCCCAAGTGCACCACCGTTAAAGACCCCATTGGTACCGCAAGTATTGCATGATTCCACACCTAGTAGGGTACTTCATGATAAAGAAAAGGAAGCCCTTGATAAAACCAGAGCAGAATTAATACAGAAAATAACACAGTTAAAAGTGCATCCTGATTCCTTGACCATATCTGTAACAATTGGTCCAGTAGTTCCATTATATAGTGACAAGGTAAACTATCCCCAACCGCTAGTTACGCCTACTCCTGTGAACGTCCCAAAACCTGAAGCAGTAGTAATGGTTGAGGATCATTTCAGTGATTGTGAATCTATGATTTCATTAATGGACTTGCCCATTCGAGAATCTGCAAATAGTACCCCCAGAAGAGCTACACCTGGTTGCTCGAAAGATGTAAACATAATAACCTCATCAGGAACCAAAAGTGCCACAGTAGTTACTCCAGAAGACTTAGAAAGGTGGGCACAAGGATCAGACAAACAGTGTACACCCCCAAAGATCACGGACATTTATAAATTAAAGATCGAATTAGAAGAAATAATAGCAGGAAATGTAGGGGTAGATCGCCTAAATACTTACGATGAAGAAGAACTGTTGTTCGTGTGCAGAAGTAGCACAAGAAATGTAAAGATATTCCATGAAAAATTATCAAATTTAGCTCTGCAGATGGGAATTGAAATAGGGAAGTCAAAGGTGTTACAGAAACCCTATAGAGCAGATTTTTCAGACAAAGATTTAGAAAACATGAATGCCTCTGGAAGAAAATTACAAATAAAAGAATTAATGACAGTCTTACAGAAATGGGGAGACCTAGATAAATGGAAAGTTAGATGGACAAAGAAAAAGGAAAAGCACGATACAGTAGAGCAGCTTCTGAATATTTGATGAAGGAAACAGGGAAAGCAGATCAAATGTACCCGATGCGAGAAGTTCCAGGAGGGGGATATGTACATGTCCCATGGAGCAGACAGGATATTTTATCCTTTATGAATGATTTTCCAAAGTTAAGAGAAAAACCAATTGAATGGTACAAGCAGGTTGAGAGGTTTGTGAAGGTGTCAAAGGTATTGTTAAAGGATTTGGATGGTTTGTTCGACATAGTGGTACCTGCCGATTTATGGACAGATTGTAAAATCACAGTTGATTGGCCAAGTGAAGAGTATCCAAGAGATCCAAAGACAGGTGCCCCGTCAAGTGATGTAATGAAAAAGTATCAGCAGGTAATAACTTACCTGAAAGGGAAAATACCACCAAAAGAGACAGATTGGGTGAAAATAGACAGAACTACCCAAGAAGCCAGTGAATCGGTACACGCCTACTATGAACGTTTATTGCAGGTATTCAAACAGTATAGTGGCTTTGAGGATATTGGAGACAAAAACATGAGTCAGTTTGTTTACCGATTCGTTTACGGTCTAAAGCCAGAGATTTGTCAGATGATTAAGCAGCACATGTTGTGTTGGCAAGGGAAGCCCATAGATGAAATTCTGAAGTATGCAAAATATTGTGGAGATGACATTGAGGACAGGCACAAGAAATTGCAGGAAAAGGTAATGTGGGCTCAGGTAAAAATAGCTGAGAAACAGGGAATTAATTTAGATAATCCAAGTGAAAATCAGGGAAAGGATTCTGGAACGAGTGGTGACACTGGGAATGGTGGAAAAATGAGAGGACGAATGAGCAGAGAAGAGGCTAAAAAGAAATTTCCTTGTGATGGATGCGGAAAATTGGGGCATTGGAAGGATGAATGTAAAAAGATACGGAATAATAATGGCCCAAATCAAAATTTAAATCCACAGACGCAGAATGACTCACAGCAGGGTGTAAATCCTCAGAGTCAGTTGACACCTGCACCTATACAGGGTAATGTACCAGAGCAAAGCACGGTACAGACGTCGGATATCAAGGAGGAAGTGGTAAGAATGATTATGTAACTTCACAGTTTCTTTTACAGGACGATTTTTGTCAGTACAGTTCATGACGGTGCCTAGGAGAGGGGGAGAAGGAGTGCGTACTTGGCGCGTCCTTACCGGTAGATCAGTCAGGTCCATATGTTGAAGGGAATGTGACGGGTAATGATATTACTTTCCTTTTGGACACTGGTGCTACCAGGTCTACTGTGAGAACAGCAGACATCCCAGACCTTCCTCTCTCTGGAGAAGCTATCCAAGTAGTGGGAGTAGCTAATCGAAAGATTAGAACACCTCTTACCGAACCAATGGAAGTTAAAATTGGAAATTTCAGAGAAATGCATCAATTTGTAGTGTGTGATTCTAGTCCAGTAAACTCATTGGGCAGAGATTTATTGTGTAAAATGAACTGCACAATTTTCTGCACGCCGGATGGTGTGGCAATTCAGACCCCAGATGAAGATCATGTATATAAATTTATGATTGCAAAACAAGGTACAGAAGTAGATGAGATGTTCTCTTTGATAACAAAAGACGAGTTGCCAGAAGAATTAAAAACTACAGTGAATTCTATAGTATGGGATTTCACGGGAAAAGAAGTAGGACTTATGGCCAAAATAGACCCAGTTAAAATTACTGTAAAAGAAGGTGCAATTTTCCCGAATACCAGACAGTACAAAATGAGTGCAGAAGTAAAAGCAGGAGTCATTGAAGAAATCGACCGAATGGTAAAACAAAACATACTAAAAGCAGTAATGAGTAGCCCATGTAATTCACCAATAATGGGTTTGAAGAATCCTAGTGGGAAATATAGGATTGTGCAAGACCTGCGAAAAATAAATAAGATTGTGGAACCCTGTTGTCCTATAGTGCCAAATCCTGCAGTAATATTATACCAGATTCCTTGGAGTGCAGGATGGTTTACTGTGATTGATTTATGCCAAGCGTTCTTTTCAATACCTTTGCATCCAGACAGCCAGTATCTTTTCTCATTTAAATTTGAAAATAAGGTCGATGTGTGGAATCGTGTTCCTCAAGGGTACACGGAAAGTCCTTCCATTTTCAATCAGATATTGAAAAAGTGCTTAGAAAAACTAGTAATGCCAGGAAGCTCAGTCTTAGTACAGTATATAGACGACTTATTAGTGGCATCTAACACCAGAGAAGACTGTGTTGTTGACTCCATTGCACTATTGAATCATTTAGCTGAAGAAGGGCATAAAGTCTCACCTGAAAAGTTGCAGTTTTGTACAACAACAGTTAAGTATCTAGGACACCAAATTGAGAGGGGAAAAAGAAGAATAACCTCTGAAAGAATAAAATTGATCAAGAAAATGCAAATGCCTAACACCCAACGGGAAGTGAGAATGTTCCTTGGGGTAGTGGGTTATTGTCGACAGTGGATACTAGGATTTTTCCCTGTTAGCAAAGCCCCTAATTCAAATGATGAAAAAGAAGGCAAAGGACCCAGTTGAGTGGAATGATGAAAGCGTAGGAGCTTTTGTAAAATTGAGAAACGCTTTGTGTGCAGCGCCTGCCTTAGGCATGCCTGATTATAAGAAAGAATTCGCATTATTCTGTCACGAGAGAGAAAATTGTGCACTCTCAGTCCTAACTCAGAGACATGGTCTGGATAGACGTCCTATAGCATATTTTTCTGCTACATTGGACCCAGTGGCGGCCGCATTGCCAGGCTGCTTGAAAGCAGTGGCGGCTACCTGTTTGAGCATTGAACAAAGTGAGTTAATTGTAATGGGACACCCTGTGAAAGTGTTTGTTCCCCACGCGGTTGTGATTCTATTGACAAGAACCCAAACTCAGCATCTTACTCCTAGTCGGATGACTAAGTATGAGAGGATAATTTTAGGTGCTGAAAATGTGACCATGGTAAGGTGCACAATAGTAAATCCTGCTACCTTACTACCAGACCCATATCATGAAGACGTTAAAGATGACGAAGAAGAACATGATTGTTTACAAGTCATAGAGTTATGCACGAAACCACGTCCTGATATTCAGGAATTGCCCCTTAGGAAGCCAAACAGGGAACTGTTTGTTGATGGTTCATGCCAAAGGCATGAAGATGGTAAACTGACTGCAGCATATGCTGTATGTGAATTAACTGGAATAGTCGAAGCATCCTATTTACCAGGAGTAAAATCTGCACAAGTAGCTGAATTGATTGCTTTAATAAAGGCTTGCAGAATTGGGAGGAATCAAAAAGTAACTATATTTACACATAGCCAATATGGTTACGGGGTTGTGCATGATTTTGGCCAACTATGGATGCAGAGGGATTTCATGACTTCATCAGGATCCCCCATTAAAAATGGACAGTTTGTAAGGGAATTGCTGGAAGCAATACAATCACCAAAAGAATTGGCTGTGGTGAAATGTGCCGCACACCAGTCAGGAGATGACTGGGTGGTAGTCGGCAACAGATATGCAGACCTTGTGGCTCAACATTGTGCCAAAAACAGAATGGCGGTGAATAAAAGGGTGGAAAGAATGGGAATCAGCTGCCAACTTTTGCTGTGTGCACCTCCTGAAACATGGAATGATGTAAAACGATTGCAAGATGATGCTGATGAGAGTGAAAAGAATATATGGATTAAAGTGGGATGTTCTCAAAGGGAGGATGACGAGGTGTGGATTTGTGCCGATGGCAGACCAGTCATGCCTGACTGTCTGCTCTCACAAATGGCCAGGATGTATCATGGAGACACACACATAGGGAGAGATGCAATGATTAGGCTCTTCAGACAAAATTGGTACAATCCCAAATTCAGGGCTGTAGCAGAGAGTCTTTGCCAGAGATGTTTGACCTGCCAAATGCATAATCCAGGAAGAAAGACAATAATTGGGTTTGGAAAGATTGGAAAGGCAGAGGGTCCATTTATAAGACTCCAATTTGATTTCATTCAGTTACCACCATGCAAAGGGCTGAAATATGTACTTGTTATATTGTGTCTGTTTTCAAAGTGGGTGGAGGCTTACCCTACCAGGAGGAATGACAGTATTACAGTCGCAAAGCTGTTGCTACGAGAACTTATTCCTAGATTTGGTTTTTCAGTAACTTTGGAATCGGATAGAGGAAAGCACTTTAACAGTGAAGTGATTAAGATAATCTGTGAAGCATTCCAAATTGAGCAAAAATTGCACTGTGCATATCGTCCAGAGGCTTCTGGAGTGGTTGAACAATTGAATGGCACAATAAAATCCAGACTGGGAAAAATGTGTGCATCAACATCATTAAGTTGGCCGGATGCATTGCCACTGGTCTTAATGGGACTCAGAAGCATTCCTGATAGAAATACCGGATTGAGTCCCCACTAGATAATGATGGGAAGAGCAATGAGACAAGCACATGTTCCCATAAACAAACTGCTGAATATATCTGATGATATGGTTCTGGATTATTACAAAGGATTGGCTGACCTAGTGCGTTTTGTCTCTCACCAGGTTGGAGAAGACGCAGTTTCCGGCAAGCCTGAACAAGAACATGATCTGAATCCTGGTGACTGGGTGGTAGTGAAGAATCACACCAGAGAAACGTGTCTATCACCTAGGTGGAGCGAACCTTGTCAGATCATATTGGTTACAAACACAGCTGTGAAGTGTGCAGGATTTCCTAATTGGATTCATGTAAGCCACACTAAAAGAGTACCAGACCCTGAAGAAGAAAGACCTCAGACAGTAACGATCACTGAGGAAGCTAAAGGTTGCCCAGCTGAAGAATCTCAGGAGCAAGATTCGAGGGAAGCTGACGAAGAACAACCGAGCACAAGTCAGGACTGGATACCAGTGGTGGAAATTCCTGAAATTTACCACAGAACAAGAAGTCAAACCAACTTAGAAGAAATTGAAGAAGATCAGATAGGTGAAGAAGAAGCAGCTCAGGAACAAGAAGAAGAAGATACAATAAGAGAACCTGAGCAGGACCCGATAGGGAGAGAAAACTGGGTTCAAAATAGTGAAGAACGAAGAACTTTTGAGCAGGGACAGACAGGTTTAGAAGAACGTGGTCAGGCTGCAGAAGTACAAAGTGCAATAAGCCCTGATCAGGACCAGTTAGATCAAGGAAAACACATTCAATCAGAAGATCTCGAAAATCATGAACATGAAGACGAAAATCCTGAACAAAGTCAACCATTAGAAACTCACAGTGGAGCTGCTGAAGAGAAACCAATCAGACCTGAAAAAGAACAGATAGAAGAAACTGTAATTGTCGAAAACAAGACTGTGACACAACCTGAAAATAAACGAACTACCGAAGAAGAAAAAAGCAAAAAGGCAGTGCAAACACAGAAAACAAGAAAAGGTGATCATTGGCCTAGTGTCATTAAAAGAGTGAAATACCACGTAAGAACCAGAAGTGAAAATCCTGAACAAGTAAACGAAGTGACAAGCCAAACAGGACAAGAAAGCAAAACTGAGAAACGGAGAAGTAAAAGACTGAAACTTATTAACAATAAGTTTAAAGGTCCTGACTGGACTTACATTATTCTTGAAGACTACGAGAGCTCAGAATCAAGTGAAAGTGGTGACGAAGGACCAAGTACAGAACTGATCTCTGAAACAAGACCACCTTGATAACGTGAAATAGTTGTGCGACGTAAATTGAAGAAAATAGATAAGAAGAGCAATCTTCCTTGTCAAAATGTCCGATGATAGAGTTTCTGGGAGACCAAAAAGGAAATGTTGTAAAAGATGCTGTGCTATATGCATATGCAGTTTAGTAGTAGTACTCGTAGTATGGTTAGTACTGATCGTAGCAATTCCTTACCTTATGATAATGGACAAAAAGATTAACAAAGAAACGAAAGGAAGGATAGATAACTTGAAAGGTAATAGAGTAGAACTAATGGCAGAAGATGATCCAGAATTTCATCATGAAATAACAGATAATGATACTGGTTTAAATGTTTTCACAAAGTTACTGTTTCAATATGTAGATACCATGGAAGTTAGCAACTGTTATGTTTGTATGAAGTTACCCGAATCAGTAGCAGAAGGATTAACGTATCATCACTTGCCATTAACCTATGACATATCATGAAGTGTATTAACAAGTCTATATTATAGAACAGGGAGACTTCAGTATTATTATTCAAACTTAGATGTGATATTTTCTGAGGTTCCGATTCGCAAGAGTATGAACCCAGTGCTTAGTAGTCAAGATGCACAGTTTATGGGAAAGTTTTTCTTAACAATGAAATCGATAGATATAACACATGCACATAGAAATAATCTAACATGTTCTTTACATGAAGAAGAAAAGATATTTTTGAATTTAGTAGAAGATAGAAGACAAGATTTTCAAAAGAAAGCTTCTGAGCATAAGGCTCATTTGCCACCTTGGGCTGAGAAAGAAGGTAGTTACACACCTGGCAAGGCTCAAGCTGCTATGGCTCTGGATTTTGTAAAGACAGGGAAAATTTGTCTACATAGGTTAAGGACTGAATATAACAATGTTTTCATCGGTACCAGTGAATGTGAACACAACTTCTTAATTCTTGGAGGTTGGGGAATCAAAGGAGGAACAGATTCAGTTTTTCCTGGAATCTATTATGTGTGTGGGAATAAGGCTTACTTTAGGCTTCCTGCATGGTGGTATGGAAGTTGTTATTTTGGAATAGTATTTCCAAAGATATACCACGTAAAAAGAAACACTGGGAGCAATGAAAATAATGGTGAATTAACACGTAGCAAAAGAGCTAGTTTTTCTGAGATTGTAGGTGATATATTTGGTGCATTGATACCTTCAGTGGGAGTAATTCTGAACTCAAGAAGAATATGTAAATTATCTACAGTGGTGGATCGTTTATCAACGGATACTGCTGGAGGCTTTCTAATGATTAATGCGGAAATGGTTGCGATTAGATCTATGGTTATGCAAAATCGACTTGCTCTTGACATTATTTTGGCAAAAGAGGGCGGAGTCTGTAAATTATTGAAGACGAAACACTGTTGCACTTACATACCTGATAAAAGTGCAGAAATTGGAACGTATATACAGAACATTACAAAACTTGAGAAGGAACTGAAACCACTGGAAGTTGATAGTGTATGGGAAAGATTGACAAATAGTATTGCGTCAATTGGTACCTGGTTTTCTAATATAGGGAAAGGACTTATAGGTAAAATACTAGTACCCTTAGCAGGGATAGCAATAATAGTATTAGCAATAATAATATGGTGCAAATGTTGTAGAAAGAATGAATCGTATAATGTGACAGGAAAAGGAAAGAAAAGAAAATTCGATGAAATAGAACTTGAAGATTTAAGAAGTGAATTATACAATAAGCTGAAAGGGGATGTGAAAAATAGAAAGTGTAAAGATGAAAATGAAATTATTTCATGCTAAAGGTTGGCATCTGGTTTATGGGTAATATTTGATGGCTCAGAAACGCCATCAGAGAGGGGATTGATGGAGCAAAGACTCACAAATGAGACTTGCTCGGAGGCAATCTCCTCACAGTATTAATTTATTAAACTTTGTATTGTTCATACTAACTCTTGCATACACAATATAAGTAGTAAGGAAGCTTGCCTATGTGTTTTAACTAACAAGTAACGCTTGTCTGTTCTAAAATGGCCGCTAAAACGCGGGAACTCTACTGCGCATGTCTCAACCATATCACATGGTGTGACGTCTTTCTTTGCTTGGTGGGAAAATTCTGCTTCTGCGCAGTGTGTTCTAAAATGGCTGCTTAATGTTTTCACATGCTACAGCTTGCTCTCGTGTTATAATTAAATTGTCGTTTTCTTAACGCTATTAATGCGGGATAGAATTTATAAATAAATGGGAATAGAGTAGAGAGAGTGGGTATACAGTGAAACATTTTATTTGTGATTTTAATATTTTCTTCTTTGACTTTTACTAGTTCGTAAACTTGGGCCTGGGGTTGGTGAACTGAAACTCGAGAGACAATGATTCTGCGCATGCGTCCTGCATGACTGCAAAGAGAAAAGGATGAAGTCAACCTGGACGTCGTCCAAGCCAACGACCTGATGGCCGACACTGCTGTACCCATGTTGTTTCTGTTAAATATGCAACAATGTACATGAAGAATGTATAAACTTTGTCGTGAGACGGGTGGGAAATAAAGCAAATGTATTAAAATTGATGGGCGGTAGTTTAAAAACAATGGTCTTCAGAAAATTGAACTAAAATCATATGGTGTGAGGATCAACCCCCTGTCCCCGTCCAATCAGAAGTAGTGGTCCCATATTTTTGCAACATTAATGGGAGGTACATGGGCATAGAAGGGTATAATAGATCTAGAATGAACTAATTAGTTAGCACAGGAGACTAGACAGCACAGAACACACTCGCAGAACGCACAGAAGAGCTCCAGACCGCCAAGCTGATCGATTGCAGACTGAATCGTTGTCCAGAGAGGTCCTGAGGAGGGGGCGGCGGAGTTCATTAGAAGGAAGACACGGGAGAATCGAGGAGAAGCGGAGTATCAGAGAGGGGAACGACGCAGGCGTCGTAGGTAGAGAGGTCACCGGTCCTGTCCTGAACCTGGAGGAGGTCTTTGTTCTTCATCCTTCCTGGGTCTTATCTTTTCCAACTCCTTGGCCAAGGGGTTTGGTTCTCGCACTTTTAGGTAAATATAAATGCAACCTTTAGTTGCGCTGCTGTCTCTATCTTCTCCTTTTCTGAGGGACCGTCATTAATCAATAATTGATTTCTTGTGCTTCATCCTTGATATGCGATTAAGTATCATGCAGCTCTGTAATTTACTCTGCTAAATCTTTAGATAAACATTTTAAAACTTCCTGACTCTGTGATTATTTCAGGATTATGAACTGTAATGAATGTCACTCATTTTAAACTTCCCAATTAGCAAAGGATTCATTGGTAAGTCATTACTCTTCAATCAGAAGGTAATTGGTAGCATGGATTTTTGATAAAGAGTACAACTGACCCACCAGCGTAAGTACTAGCGTAGTATGAATGTATGGGCCCAAGTGAGTATCTGATGTATGAATGCTCGTTGCTAGTATCGCGCTGGATCACACTCATTATTCAGAAATCAATGAGTGTTTATGCCTGAAATGTTAAGGCCATGACTACAGGGCCCGGAAGGGACCCGTTTCAATGTCCACTGTGTATATCCTTACAAAATGTGAGCAGTATGGTTTAAAAAGACCACATCCCTGAATACAGAGCCGCGTACACATTTTATAAACTAAAATAAGGAAAACAGCTGATAAGGATCACATTAAACGTTTACCACCCCAGCCATCAACCAGGTATTGCAGTACCTCCAGGAATGGTGCACTTCCCCACCCAGGGAAAACAATGCTGTTCAAAGAAAGAGAAGAAACCGAAAGTAGCGCTTTACTGGCAATCTTTATAAAGTGGCGCTAATGTGTTTGGGGGTGAATAAAACCAATCTGGTCCCTTTGCGACTGCTCTGTCATGCTTTATTTAGTTATTTATTTCTTTTTCGTATTTTGAACCTTTTTTCTCTTCGTCCCGAGGCTGCACTTTGGAACAGAAAAATGTCAGAAAAAGATATTTCCAGCAAAAGTGTTTCTTTCTTTTTTGGATCCATTTCACAAGGGAACGAATTAAGGAAAGTAGAGGAAACAGATTTCAGCAAGTGAGGAGCAGCGAGAGAGAGAGAGAGACAGAAAGAGAGGGAAAACAGTACAAGAAAGAAAAAGAGGGGGAGGCAGCTGATATGTGACAGAGCAGGAGAAGTGGAATGTTTAGTGGCCTTCTGAGTGGCTTAGTCACGCCAGCAGGTTTATTAAGGTAAGATTAGTGGTCGAAGTGTCCACTAACCATTCCACAGACTTCTGCCTTGTTTTAGTCATATGTTCATTGACGTATGATATGTTTGGACGCCGTAGCGGAAAACTCAAGAGAAAGGCAATCAAATACTGACTGGAAATTTTGTGGTGATTAGCAAAGGAGATTCAAAGAAAGAAGGGGAGCCCCAAATGCATTTTTCAAATAACGCATTTTCCATAGACTTTTTAGACCGGCATAGCGGCAAAACATCTGAACAGATGTTCATGAAATTTGGTGAAAATATAGATTATGGAAAGGATCATTTTTGCTGTTTCATGAAATTCCGTTCAGTAGTTTTGAACTTATGAGGCACTAAAACTTAGTGATATTTTGTGTCGCTGTATACTGCAGTATTTTTGTGGTATACCACGGTACATACCGATCACAAGGCAGTATCTGATTGGCTAATGGCTGCCGTTACAACAATAAAATGCAGCCATAATTTCTTCACCACACTTGGGCTGTGTTCTGGGTTAGGGCATTAGATATAGGTAAGTAATAGGTTTTATTTTTTCCCTACCTATTACCACTTTATAAAAGTTAGGGAAAATTATTTATATTTTTCTATATATTAACGAAAAAAACATAACTGAGTTCCGCTGTGCTACCTAAACTAAACATTTTTAAACTACAGTGTACTACACTACATTTCACAAGCATAGTGTGCTACAGTGTATTTTCAATTTTTTCACTATTTCATTTACTTAGAAAGTACCGCACTACTTAAAATGTTTTAAATAAATTATATATGAAAGACATTACAAAAACACTACTACATTATATTTATGGCGAAATATAGTGCAGTTCAGTGGTTTTTAAAAAAATGTATCTATTTTTACACTCCGGGCCTGATTACAGTGGCGGTCGGATGAGCATCCAACTGCCATCGCCGCGGGAATGGAATGGCCTGACATGTAGTCGGCAGTTCCACCTGCCAAATTACGATGCGACTGCCTTGTAGGCGTTCAGAAAAATGCCTTTTTCCATTGCAGCTAGAGCTGCGGCCCGGAAAAGGACAGCAGCACAAGCCGAAATGGAAAAAGGCATTTTGAAAACATCCATGCACCATGTGCCAGGCATCATGTGGTGCCTGGCACACAGTGCATGGATGTTTGGGGGGCCACCATATGTGCCCCCCTGGCCCTATAGCGGAGGCCCACAGGGGACTAGGGCTCTGCTAGGGGCCCTCAAAGTCCATTCCATCTGCCTTTACATGACGTTCAGACTGCCATGTAAAGGCAGAGGGAAATGGACATCATAATCCCTATGCCCTCATTGTAGGGATTACGGCCCGACCGACGCCCCGATTGGCTCCTTGAGCCTGTCAGAGGCATCGGTCAGTCCCTCAGACCGCTGCACTCCGAATGAGCACATCATAATGCAACAGTCGGACCGCTATCCAGGCTTTCGGGCCAACCGCCACCGACGGCCTGTCAGTGGCGGTCTGCCCGACATCCTAACCGGGCCCTTAGTCTGCGTTCTGGGATTAAAGGGGAAATATAGTGTAGTACAGTGTACTTAAAAATTGAAAATAAAATAAAATATGTAAAAAAAATAATTAAAAACACTGTACTGCACTATATTTACCCAAACCCAGAACGGAGACTAAGTGCTGTCTAAACAATTTGGTAGTACTGCGGTATACCTCAAACATTATTTAAAATATATAAAGTAATAAAACAAGTTTTACTTACCTTTAAACACAGTTATATAAACTGGCTCATCCCTTCCTATACACTTATGAAACAGCGGGACACTATATATTCACACTTAAAAGCCAGAACACTGCTAAAGTGTGGTCTAAACAATATGGGTGCCTTTTAATTTTGTATGGGCAGTCATTATCCAATCATATACTGTTTTGTCATTGGCATGTACCGCGGCCCAATACATCACTAAGTTTTTGTGCCTTATGGGCCTGATTCACAATTGTAAACGTGCACTTTTGTGTAAGTTTACTATTGTTTGCTACTCACAAAGGCATTTTAATACTAGTATTTTTACGACTGTGGAGTTTCCGCACATTAAAAGATAGGACTGTGCTATAGTTTTATATGCACAGCCTCCTCAGTCATAAAGATCCTACTCATAAAATACCTTTGCTAATAGCAAACAATCATAAATGAATCGGGCCCTACAACTTTAAAACTACTGAAACAATTTAGATCTACTACCAGAAAGGATCCTTTACACCCATCTAATCTATATTTCTGATGCATTTCATCTAAATACGTTCACACTGTCTCATTAAACAATACTCATGACACATGACATGCCACTCCACTTCACTGTACAACACACCTCTACACTCTTTGACGTCACTCCTCTATACAACACCCCACTCCACTCTACGACAGTCCACTCCAGTCTCGGACACTCCACTCCGCTCAACTCAGTGACACTCCACTCCGCTCAACTCGTGACACGCCACTCCACTCAATGACATGCTGCTCCACTCAGCGGCATGCCACTCCACTCTTCAACATGCCACTGTACGACAATCGACTTTACTCTATGACACTCTACGAGACTGTGCTCCAGGCTATGCCACTCTGTGACACTCTACTTCTCTCTATGCCACCCTACAACACTCTGCCCCACTCTACAACACTCTAGCCAATTCTCCTCTGTGCCACTCAACTAGACAGCGGCTTTCATCTCCATCTCCATGGTACTCGCAGGAGCTTAGAAATCAAAAATTACGTTGTAAGCACCTTTAAAGAAACTGGAGGAAGGAATACAAAGATAAGGTAAAAAATGAATACAAATTGAGTATTGCTCAGTATAAACAGTTGCTTCAAAAAACCAAATTAGACTACTTCACTAGGAAAATCAACTCCGCAAAAAATTCGCCAAAAGAACTCTTTAAAACTGTTACCACCCTGACCCATCCAATTGTGCCTACCATTCCGGCTAGCCAAGAACTGTGCAATAAAGTAGCGAAGTTCTTCTTTGATAAAGTCAACGCTATTTTCATAACTTTCTCAGACTTAAATATCAAGAATACTACCGTTCCGAGGATCACTTCCAAGATAGACGAAAACAGGATCTCTGTACTGGATAGACTTGCCCCTTTATCAGTTTCAGACACTCTCGATCTCCTCATGAAAGTGAAATCAGGTTCTCCGTATGATCCCTGCCCAGTATCCATAGCTAAATTGGCAGCGGAGCCAGTCTCACACACCCTGACCACCATCATGAATTCAATGTATTCAGAGGGCTACTTTCCCAGAGAGTGGAAACAGGCATCCATTCTGCCCCTGCTAAAAAAACCTAGCTTGGATGCCAAAGACCCTAACAATTTCAGGCCTATATCTAGATTACCACTCCCGGTGAAAATTATAGAGAGAAACATGAACACGCAACTCAATGTGTTTTTAAAAGAATCACAGGCGCTAAACCCAACTCAGTACGGTTTTAGAGAGGGGCATAGCACGGAGACAGCGCTACTCAAATCCACGGAGGAGATTAGGACCATTTTGGATCAGGGAGGAAAGGCTGCATTGATTATGCTGGATCTCTCTGCAGCCTTTGATACAGTCCATCATGCTTTGCTGATGGACCGATTGCACGATATCGGAGTCCAGGGCAACGCCTGGAAACTCTTCAACTCTTTTTTATCCAACACAACCCAAACGGTTGCCCTGGGCGAATATAAGGCGGATTCATTCTCGCTACCCTGTGGAGTGCCGCAAGGGTCTTCATTGAGTCTGACACTTTTTAATATTTATGTGTCCTCTCTGGCGCCCCTAATTGAATCTTTTGGTTTCAATCTGACTTCCTACGCGGACGACACCCAAATAGTGGTGTCCATACGGTCTGAGGAGATGCCGGGAACTGCGTCCCGGCTCCAGGATTGTATGAACGCCGTAGTCGTCTGGATGGCACAAAATTGCCTAAAACTCAACTCCTGTAAAACGGAGGGTGTATTATTTGGCAATAACCCCAACTTTTGGACCTCTGACTGTTGGCCGGACACTTCATGGCCCCTCCCCACTCCCAGGAGGAAAGTGAAAAACTTGGGAGTGTGGATTGATGACGACCTTAGCTTTAGGGACCAGGTCAACACAGTGGCGTCACGGATTTCCTATATCTTGAGATCCTGCAGGAAAATAATGCCTCTGCTCCCTAAAGACTCCCAAAAAAACAGTCATCACAGCGCTAAAAATGTCCAGACTGGACTATTGTAACAGCTTATATTTTAATATCCAGGAAGGACTGCTGAACAAATTACAGATCCTGCAGAATGCAGTGGCCAGACTCCTTACCGGCATACCTAAATATGCCTCCATCTCGGCGGGGATAAAAAAACTCCACTGGCTGCCGGTTAGAAAACGCAACCGATTCAAAGCCTTATGTCTGGTCTTCAAAGCCCTTCATGGAACCGGACCAGACTACCTTCAACAGAGATTACTCTGGTATGCACCAAAAAGATTGTTGAGGTCATCAGATGCAAAAATGGTGATGGTGCCACGTGTGAAAAAAGCCAGTTGGGGGGGCAGAAGTTTTGTAGCCAATGCTGCCAAGGCATGGAATGACCTCCCAATACATCTAAGAACTATGACCAATCTAATGGCCTTTAGGAAAGCATTAAAAACATGGCTTTTTATGAAATAATATCGGTGTTGCCTCTTCCACTCTTTTAGCTTTCAGCAGGACTTCGTACAGCGCCAGGACACCTTCGGGTAGCAGTAGCGCTCTAAAAAAAAAAATGTCAATAACAATAACTCCACTTGACTCCACTCTACCAAATGACACACTACTGCACTATACTTAACTGTACTACACTATTCCACACTATTCCACTCTACACACACCACTCTACACCACTGTATGCCACTCCAATGTACAGCACTCTATGCCATTCCACTCTAGAACAGTGTGCATGGTAGAGTGCCAACATATAGTTAATGTAGTGTGGCTAGCAAGTTGACAACCTGTGTAAGGAGGGGCACGAATTATAGAAATTTGAAGGTGGTGTGTAAATTATAAATTTAACTTATAACTATAACTTTAGAATTTCTAATATTTGTCTAGTTCAAGTTGGGTTTGTATAGAAAGAGTACATTAAAAATTAAAGTTATAACTTTAGAATTTCTAATGTGTATATATAGTACAAGTTGGGTTTGTATAGAAACAATAAAGTTTTCCTAACTATAAGCTTAAACCTTTGCTCTGTTCATTAGATCTATATATATATATATATATATATATATATATATATATATATATATATATATATATATATATATATATATATATATATTTGTTTCATTCATATAGGATAGGGAAAATGAAATCTGAATTTTCTAAAGTTTAACATTTTCACTACTCTTGCTTACACTGGAGCAAGAATAGTAGTCCCTGCCCCCGCCCCCCACAGTCCAACACTTTCCTTACTGTTGCTCAGGTTGGAGAAGGAATAGTAAATCTAACCCCTTCAAAGTCCAACACTTTCCCTACTGTTGCTGTGGTTGGAGTGGGAATAGTGAATGTTACAGCACTCGCTACGGACTATTATAAAAAAGAATTGGCCCATAGTGTTGAGTGATCCGGTGTTGGGGGAGCAATTACCAGCTAATCCCAAAATCACATTTAGAAAAGCGAGATCCATGAAAGACTCATTAGTGAGCAGTAGTCCTGAGGTCAGAACATCCGCTAATTGGTTGTCTTCAAGGAAGGGATTCGTGAGATGCACTACATGTCGTGCATGCAGATTCGGAATTAATAGAACCAGCTACAGAACTCCCTTCAGTAAGGAATTGATACCAATCAGGAAACTACTCACGTGCAAAACGGAGAATGTGATTTACATCTTGGAGTGCTCTTGTGGACTGCAGTACGTTGGCAGCACAAAGCTGCAAGTCCACAAGAGAATACTCCAACATCTAAGGGCCATTACGAACGTTGACCCTACCTACCCAGTTGCCAGGCACTTTAAAGACATCCACAACAGCAATTTAGATCATCATAAATATTTTGTGTTGGATGCAGTCCCGCCTTTAAGACGGGGAGGCAATCGGGAAGTGCTCCTACGCAGATTAGAAACTCGCTACATAATAGAGCTGGACACTAAGACACCGGAGGGGCATAATTCAAGTGAGGATTTTTTTACATGTTTATAGATGCACACCAGTAGCAGTACTCAAATTAACATGTCCTTTGCAAATAATCCGCTGAATCCATCTTTGTGAGATTATTAGAGAATATCTCTTTTCTTTAAATTGTTTTTAAATTTTTACCATATGCACTTTATTACACATTGGTGACACTGATTGCACACAGCACTTTAGTTGAACAGATATAAGCACAAAAATAACAATGGTTAGGCCCACTGGGGCCGTATGTCAACAATGAGCATCAAAAGTGCTATTAGGGTTAGCGCTATTAAGAGCTTATGAACAATAAGAATGGGCCTCCATGGACACTACTTTTAAAACTGCATAGTCGTAATTAGACATGAGTTTAAGTTGTCCCTGGATATAGAATTGACATGTTTGCAGATATACGCACAAATGTATTTTTTCATAAAGTTTACTGTGTATGGTCATGTTAACAATCTGTGTTAACAGCAGACATGTTTTTATCTGTCCCAACTGTTTTAACTGGTATTACTAGTTTTAACATGTATTTATTAATTGAGAACTGTTCAAGCAAATTTGCACAAATAATATAACCCAGTATTTTTTGTAAATATCTTCGGATGCCGATGTTATAACATTTATGTTATATAGTATGTCTTCTCTGTCCATGGTTGAAACTTAACACGTGTTTATGCACTGAGCACTTTAAAAATGTGAATGCACTCCGTAAACGCGTCATGTGATCAAGGCCTCTTCAGGCCGAAACACGTCATGGCGGTGGTGTGAGGGCGAAATAAAATTAATTTGCACCATCTAAAGACAGAGTTCGGCTTTCGTTTTTTCAGCAAAATCAGCAGATGTGCTAACGAAACGGATATCTGGTGTGATATATATATATATTTGTTTCATTCATATAGGATAGGGAAAATTAAATCTGAATTTTCTCAAGTTTAACATTTTCACTACTCTTGCTTACACTGGAGCAAGAATAGTAGTCCCTGCTCCTCCCCCCTTCAGTCCAACACTTTCCTTACTGTTGCTCAGGTTGGAGAAGGAATAGTAAATCTAACCCCTTCAAAGGCCAACACTTTCCCTACTGTTGCTGAGGTTGGAGTGGGAATAGTGAATGTTAGCCCTCCAAGTCAAATTTTTTTATTTGATTTTTTTTTTTAAGTTGTTTTAATATATATTTGTTATTTTAATTTTAAAAGTTAGTTTAATGTACATTATTTTTTATTAAAAATTGTTACTGTTTTTAAGAATCTACTTTTGTTGTATAAATGTCTTATTTTTTAATATCTAGAGTTTATATTAAAAGTAATAGTTTTTATCGTTTTTAATTTATATTTAACAGATATATTTTTTTAAATATATGTATTTGTTTTGCAATTATTTTAAAGTATATATTTGTGTTTCATTTTTGTTAGTTATACGTTGTTTATATCATATATATATTTTTAAATGTAATGTTATTTTTAATGTCAATATGTTTAAAGTTAATAAAGTGTATAATAGCAAACAATATGCATTGTTGACAATATTATGATCTTCTATTTTTTGTTGATATTTTCGACTGTACATACAAAGTATATCAACTCGATATTTGTGTCCTGGATATATGTTTTAGGCAAAATTTTGTAAGCAACATTTCATGAGTCAACTGTTCACAGGGTATGAGTAACAAGGGGTTCTGCAAGGAAGCCCAATCTTTGATTGTTGGAAGCTACAGACCACATGTTTTCAGACCTACGCTGACAGTCAAGAGAAAACAAGAATTGTAAAGCATTACAAAAGAAATTATTACACATGGATTGCACTGGCATTTGGCTTACTTTGGGGCGTGCTATCCTGGCGTTCCTCCGGTGCTTTTTTCCCTCCTTTTATTTTTTTGAGTGGAAACTTTATCTGAGTTGATTGTTATTTGCAACAAATGTCTTTTATGAAATGGGTTCACTTCCTGCTTTTTCACCCTTTCCTCATCCAACCCACATATTGAGAATGGGATTTTATAGTTTGATTGCATAATGGTCATTTTGAATGAAATGGTGCTCATGACTATAAGATTGGATGACAGCTGTACCTGTGTTTTTGTTGGTAAGGAGAATCGTATTGGTCAGGAGTGTTTTAAGCACTTGATGATCCTAAAAAAATGTTGGGGGGCGTGACCAGGCGTGAAACATGGCAGACACCTGATCCTGTTGATCTGGCCCAGGGGTCCCATCAGCCCCCACCCCCCCTCCTCAATACACAGCCCTGGGGCACATCCGACATTGCATCTGGGCCCTGTGTAGCCGCAAGACATCTCCGGAGAGCAGAAGGAGTGCGGGGGAGCCGAGCCCTCTAACTGGACAATCTTCCTCGTCCTACCAACAGCCCGAGCTGTCTGGGCAGTGCTCACCTACGGAGAGATCAGTGCGACAATGCAGAGGTGGTGTGGGCGGCCTCGAGGGACTGCACTGGACCCCAAACGCTGATGGATGCCGACCTCGTCCTCTAATCTGGAGGAGGACGGGGTGGGGCGTGAGTGAGGCCTGAGTGCCAAGGGCACTGCTGGTGGTGTACTGCCTGGACATCGCAGGTCTGCAGTGAGGAGCCTGCCCTGAGGACGACAGAGGGGGGCTTCACAGGCCCGCCTGCGTTGGTGGATACTGTGTCGGTCTGGCATCGACCAACCAGAGGCACCACCTGGGGCTAGCCAGTGAGGTTAGGGAAAGCCAGGGGCCCCACCACCAATTGCCACCCTAGTGGGAGCCACGGCGCTGTCCATCGGGGACCAAAGGAGACCTGGAGAGACTCATTGGGCCTGCGGGCTCCATAGTTTGTGGCCTTGTTGGAAATGGACTGGGCCTTCACAGTGCCCTCCAGAAGAGGTGCCCCTGTGCCGGGGCCTGGAGCCTTCATTAGGGCATGGGACTCTCCTTGGCCCTGGGACTTCTTTTAGCAGAGTGACTTTCCACTTCTCAGCTTGTGAGCCATACCGGCATGTGGGGACCCGGACTGCCGGCAGGCACCTCTGGTCGCATTGCAGTGCCACCACATACTTGGAAAGCATTTCTAGCCCTGAGCGGGACTGCTGGATTGTGAGGCGGGGCCCAGGTCAGCACGGAAGTGGGGTAATATGCCATAGGAACATTCCTCCGACCAGGCCCCTGAGTCGCCGATCGACATGCGCCCGGGCCTGGTGGCTGGCTAGTAGACTCTGTCGGGACCCCTCACAGCAGAGTGACTTGCTCTTCTTAGTTTACGAGCCTCACCTATCATAACTGTGCAGACTGCAGAATCCCTGGGACGTCTTGCTCAGCTTGGAGGGGGGATCCTGCGAACGGGGTGCTTTGCTTGTACCAGCATAGATCACCGATCTTTGGAGTGGAGCCACGCATATACCCTACTAAATGACACATTACACCAGCTGGTCCTCTTTATGACTTTCTTTTTAACATGAGGCCCAGGCTTGGTGGCCCACCTGAGTGTTTCTTCCAGTGCAATGAGTGGAGAGCCTGCGGAGGGGAACCATGACTTGGGGCAAGGTAAGGAAGTAGAGCACTATAAAGACCATGTTGCAGCATGCCCCTACGTGCCACCCCACGGCAGACTTCTCGAAACACGCAGAGGCCCTGACTGGGGACAGCAACCTGGACTCCACTTCAGTAGACTCTAGCATCACTAAAGACTTATCTTAGTAGCATTTCAGGATCTTAAAGACGAGATCCTTACTTTCAAATCAGATCTCTGGAGCGACATTCATGAGGTACTCAGGGAGGTCTCTGACTTGGGCGACAGGGTTGAAGAAGTGGGGAAAGTCCTGCACAAACAAGTTGACAACTGTGAAAAACTTCAACAGGGGATGCTACTCCTCTAACAACAACACCAACTCCTCCAAGAGAAGTGTGAAGATCTGGAGTACAGATTCTGCTGGAATAACACCTGAAAACGGAGGGGTTCCCCGAAAGGTGGGTACCACGGATCTCCCCTCTTATGTAAAGGATCTATTTGAGGCCATCTTGGCGGTCATGGTGAACCCACGCATCTGCCTTGACAGAACGCACCGAGTGGTGCTGGGGCAGCAGGCTGGAGGGCCTCCCCTGGATGTCCTGACACAGGTCCATTTCTTTGAGGACAAAGTGACACTTATGGCAAAGCCTCGAGAAGGTGGAAAGATCTCCTTCAATGGAGCCTCGCTGTTCCTATTACAAGATCTGTCACCGATCACTATGGCCAGATGCAGGCCCTTCAAGTAAGTCACAGACTTATTGAGGTCCAAGAGAATCAGCTACCGATAAGGCCACCTGTTTCGACTTCTCTTCCAGTAGGAGGCCAGGGTTCTTTCCTTCAACTCCTTAGAGGCAGCCAGGGAACTCCTATGCATTCCCCAACAACAAGGAGATAGAACGAGCAAGTTGAGACTCCTCATTCACCTGAGACAAGCTACGGAGAAAGTCCTGAACCCCAGGAGGAGGGGAGCAATGTGAACCCGGTGCAGCACGCCATTGAGGCACCTTGAGGACTGTGTTGCCATGTCCCAGATAAGGACACCAGCTGTTGTGATTCATTTGCCCTTGGAGGAAGGGTGCCATGGGTGTGGGGGGAGTGACTTGGACACTCACATAGTGCTGATACACCCCTTTGACTATATACACACCGCCAACCTGCGGCGGGTAGGTTGAGTGGTGACCTAAACCTTAGGGTGGGATACCCTCCGCTATTCCTACTCAACCTTGGTTCTTTGATGTTGACGGTTTTTGTTTTCATTTTTCTTTCCGTTTTTTTTTTTTATTGCAATTTGCAAGCTTGGTTCACAATATCACAGCAAGTTTCCCCATTGTAACTGATATACAGAACAGAAATGTCGCATACACAAGAAGAAAAACCAACAGGGCGAGACAAACCCTTTTCTCATATTTGGGCGTGTTGCTACATCTTTTGCATCGGCATGACAGTTACAGTGCATGCTTTATTGTCCATGGGTGAACAGTTCCTTAAGCAGACTAGTGAGAATCACAGGGGACGAGGTATTCAAAGCATGCCAATTAACACTTGTTGCATTATGAACAGTTTCAATCATAGCAGTAATATACCTGCCCCGAAGCAGCCAGTTCATACGTCTCCACCTTGTGGCTCGCCTGTTTCTTTCCCAATCAAATATTGCTGCTATAATACACAAAAGCCATTGGGGTGACATTGTGGAGGGAGAAGCTCATTGTATGCATCAGATTGTGTATTGAAATATAACATATCTGCATTACATTCTGGGATGAGTGGTATGGGCCCTTTCGCCCAGCGCATGGCTATCCTACGCTTGGCTAGTAACAATCCCATTGCCACCAGTTTCCTGCTGCTGGCTGTTATCTCCCTGTCGTACCCCAATAGCGCGACTAATGGGTTGGGCACCAATTGCTGTCCGGTGACCTCGATCAGTACCGAGAATACTTTCTCCCAAAATGACAAAATGTTGGGGCAGAGCCATGCCACATGGAGGAACCCAGCCTCCCGCTCCACACATCTGTCGCACTTCGCCGTTTCCCGCAACCCATAGCGAAACAATCTGCGGGGGTGTAGTACACCCTGTTGATATATTTGAAGTGTATCGGGCGGTGCCTGCCATTCAGGGATACGCGCTTTGTAGCCTCACAGCAGTATGTCCAGCACTTATCATCAATTACGTCACTGTCCCTTTGCCATTCTTGTCTAGCCTTATGCAGCTGTGTTTTCCTAGGCTCCTGAGCTACAGAGTATAGCACTGTAATGAGTTTCGCTGGGGAGCTCGCTTTTATAACATAGGAAAGCGCAGGAAATGTACCAGGCTCCTGCATGTCTTCTCCCAGCAACTCCTGCCACGCATGTCTGACCCTGAGATATTGGAATTTATCCAATGGCGAGAGCCCCTGTGTTTCCTCGGTCAAGTCCTCCCAACTGCGCTTAGCCCCATCTTGAAAAAAGTCTCCCAGTGTGAGTATACCTACGCGCTTCATCGTGCGGAGCACAGCCCGTTCCCTGACCGTCGGGAACCAAGTACACCAATCCAGCGGTATGAGCGGGGAGTACATGAGCGCACCAGCCTGACTGTCTAGTAGTCTGCACCACCCATGCGCGGTGGAATTGAGGGAGTCCAGGACCCCGTGTCGTCTAACTGGGGACTTAAGTAGGGTCTGTGGAAGTGTATAGGAGTCTGCCTCGTCTCGTTCAAAAAACAGATGTGGCAGGTCTGGGGGTCCTTGTAACCAGCTGTATGGATGGGAGGCCTGTGCCACCCTGTAAAATACTTTAAATCTGGCGCCCCCAGACTCCCAGCAGCGTACGGAAGTGTTAGTGTGTCCCACCCAACCCTCGGTTGCTTCCCGGCCCAGGCGAGTTTGGTCAGGAGCTTGCGCAAGTTTACAAACACGGTGCGTGGTAGCAATATGGGAATATTAAGAAAAAGGAATAAGAAGCAGGGCAGGTTCACCATCTTCATTAGGGAACTTTGCCCAATCAAGGAGAGGGGTAGCCTTATCCACCTATTGATGTCGTCCTCTAGCCTTGAAATGGCCCTCCCATAGTTCTCTGCTAACACAACAGTCGGGTCAGTATGTTTCTGTATTCCAAGATATCAGTTTGGATCTGAAGTCCATTGCATAGGGAAGTCTATCCGAGCAGGGGTTGTCACTGGGGTTAACGGGAAAATTAACGACTTCAGCCAGTTAATCTTAAGTTCGGACAGTCACCCAAATTGTACCACCTCGGATAAGATTGGGTTAAGATTGGTCTCTGGATCCCAGACGTACAGCAAGGTGTCATCAGCGTATGCTGAAATTATTAATTGATAACCCGGGAACCGTAACCCTCTTTGTTTGTGGTATTCCCGCAGAGCGCAAGCTAATGGCTCAGCTACTAAAGCATAGAGTAGTGGGGACAAAGGGCAACCCTGGCAAGTCCCTCTAGAAATGGCTATAGGAGCTGTGACCTCCCTTCCCAGTCTCACCCTAGTCGTAGGCTTGGTGTAAAGTGTTGTAACCAATTTGATGAAAATTTCTCCCAACCCAATTCTCCTCAACACTCTCTTCATGAAGGCCCACTCTACAGAGTCAAACGCCTTCTCAGCATCCAAAAAAGACAGCTGCGGCTTTGACACCAGGATCTAATCTTTGAATTGGTGAATATGGTTCATAAATTTATAGTGAGATTGCGCCCAGGTACGAACCCCGCTTGCTCTGGGTGCACTACAAGTGGGACCAATGGGGCCAAGCGATTGGCTAATATTTTTGCGTATATCTTGGTGTCCACATTTAACAAAGATAAGGGTCTGTAAGAGGAACAGGCTACCGGTGGCGTCCCCGGTTTCAGTAGCATAATTATCAAAGCTTCTCTCATGGAGGAGGGCATAGTTTCGGCCTGTGCCATGTGCTCGAACAATGTCATGAGATGTGGGACAAGTTGGTCCTGAAAGGCCCTGTAGAATGATACTGTGAGCCAGTCCATGCCCGGAGCACTGCCAGTGCGCATAGCTTTAATCGCTGCTTTGATCTCTCCCGAGGTGAGTGGGAACATGAGGTATTCTGTGTGTGTGTTTGTTAGCCATGTCATTTGGATGTGCTCCAGGTAGTCCTGGATAACATCGTCTGCAGGGGGGGGACTGGGAGGTGTATAGCTGGGAATAGTACCTGTGGAATCTGTTCGCAATGTCTTGTTGATTGTGTAATGGAAGGCCCTCTTCATCTAGTATTTCCGTGAGAGTGTCAACTTCGCATTTGGGGCGCAATAAAGCTGCTAAGGTGGCGCTTGGTCGATCCCCCTCACCATAAACCCTAGCCGTGGCGTATTTGCCAAGGTGCTTGACTTCCCTATCTGCTGTGTCTTGGAATTCCTCGAGCGCAACCTTAATTTCCCCCAAGATGTTAGTGTCACCTGTCCTCTGGAAGGCCTGTTCAAGGGCTAAAATGTCCTTCTCCAATTTTGACAGTCGGTCCCTCAATGACCTGAGTAAGCCTGCATGTTTAGATATGACTATGCCTCGGATATAGACCTTGAAGGCCTCCCAAATGGTGGCAAAGCTGTCTACCGACCATATATTTTTTTCCAAAGAATACCTCAATAGCCGTTGAAATTTATGCAGTGAATACAGGGTCCATTAATGAATAAGGGGGGAATCGCCAAAGGAACGCCGGGGCCTGTCTGATAGGGCATTTTAAATCAAGTTGTAAAGGGGCGTGATCTGAATAAGTGCAAGGGTGAAGGGGGCACTCCACAACCTGTGCAAATAGGCTCTTAGACGTGAGTCAGTAATCGATTCTCATGTGTATGTCGTGTGGAGGGGAGTAATGAGTGAACCCTGCAATATTAGGGAAAAGCTGCCTCCAAATGTCTACAAGGTCCAAGTCTTCCCTGAGGTCTAAGATAGCCCCAGCCGCGGCCGAGCGGCGGCGAGTGGGTCCTTTAGAACAGAGGTCTTCAAACTTTTTTGCTCTGAGCCCCCCCTAAGCAAAATGTTTTAAAGTTAGGCCCCCCTCCAAAACTATATTGCAAAGATTTGGATAAGTAGGAGGAGGAGGAGGGATGATCACATAGGGCGGCGTTCATGAGATCATTTTTGTGGTGCTCGTCTGTAGTTCTTAATCAACACTAAATGTGAGCTTATAAAAAGCAACAGCATCAAACAAGAACAGAATTGACCAAAAACACTACCGCCCATAATTGGCGTGCTCTGGGCCCCAATGCACTCCACCTGCTGCGCTAATGATGGCCGTAGCCATGAGAAGCAGGCTCTCTCCTCTTCTTTCACTCCTTCATCACCATGTGTGACCATCACTTCAATCTTGAAACAAGGCTGGTTTCTTTCTGGAAGAAAATGAGCTACTGCACACTGCCCCCCCTTTTTTTGTGCCATCTGCCCTAATGCTAGCAAGGAAAATGAGCCCCCATGCCCAGTTAGTATTGCAAAACATTCATAATTATGATGGAGTGGGCCCCTGGGTAAAGGTGTCACTGTGCCTGTTTCACTAATGATAGGTACTGCCTTGCTGTCGCCTCTGATGTTTGCTAACAACATGGGCTCCCATCTCTAACCATCCCTCTCCCTCCAATGTCTTATCATCCCTCTCCCCAAAGTGTCTCCTCTGCTTAATTTTTCCCTCCCTTGGGCCATTATTTCATTATTTTAAGGCTCAAAGAAACACTGGCCCAGCAAGTATTCCCTGAAACTGTAGCACCAATAATACCCACAGCTCTGCGAAGCAGGCTGTCTTCTCTGCCTATTAAACAGGGCCATTACTTTTAGGCCAGATGCCCAACGCAGGCTTTCTGCTTCCTTGTGTGAAAAAAACAACAAATAAAGCAAATTTAGCTCCCTCTGCCCCCTGTTGCTTAGGCCCTGTTCTGTGCGTGCACAGCACTGGTGACCTGGGCCCTAATGCTAACAAGGACAATGCACCCATATTCTTTTTCATAGTAAGACTGCCATAACTGGTGTCCGGTGCCCACTCACAGGTGGTGGAGAGGGCTCACGTGCTGTGAAACATATAATAGAGAACTAAAGAAGAAACATGCCTTCTCACGAAGGTGCCTGCTACCTGAAAGAAATGTAAATGTGTGCAATGGTTAACCACCACATATAAAGGCTGCTTTGGAGTCAGTGTAGCTTTTAATTAATGCAGTCACTCAACTTAATGGTGACAAATATTTATTCTGTTTGAGATGTAATATATATGACCGTTAAAAGGAGTGCACCCTTTAAATGGACACATATAAAAATATTTCCATTATAGTCTGAATGCTTATTGCTAAAAAGTGTATTTTTAAAGCACTTGTTTTATATAGTGTAATACAAATTTTAAATAATGGCATTCGCAGTGCTTTCTGTCACAATTTGGGACCTCGTAGCACTATAAACAAGTCACTATTCCTCACTGCACCAATCAGGATTTAATTCTGTGACTCTCTGGTCACACCCGAAGACATTGGCAGTGATCACATTAGCCAACTGAGGTTTCATGAGATAAAACAGTATATTACCCTTAGATTAGTTTAACCTGCATTTATTATTCAATTGAGGTGTGTGCATGTTTTTATGTGCAGTTACCTGAAGGTGAACAAAACATAATAAAATGCAGATTTTTTCTCCTTTTAGCTGTCTTTGACATTGAATTTACACTCACTGACCCTGCCCCATACCACTCAGTAGTACTCATTAGTATCATGTTTCATTTTCTTGTTTTCAAAGTGTTCGGGTGTTTTGATCAGTTATTGAACACAATCAATATATAACATTTATAGGTGTTGCCTTTGTATATTGCTGTACGGTCTTGCAGTAACATTCTCATGATGTAATATGTTTTGTGTGATTTGTAGGCATTTAATCGCCATTTTTACTGTAAATATAGTTGGACATTAGGAAACTTCATTAAAGTGCTATGTATTCACAAAAACTCTCATTTCTGACTGAACATCCACATCGTTATTGCAACTATGATAACTTTGTTGTACTGTAGCTAGCCTCCGCTCTAAGCCACTTCTTTTCAGCTAGACCTTTGCTGCTTGTCCACATTCACCCAGAGAGCCAACACCAGTGCTCGCAGCAAGCACCAGTACTCGCAGCAAACACCAGTACTCGCAGCAAACACCAGTACTCGCAGCAAACACCAGTACTCACTAGTGGCATAACAAAACTTGAGGGGTCCCCTCTGGAAACTACATAGTAGGGGCCCCCATGCTCCAGTCCCAGTCCGGAGCTCTCAGGCCAGGGGCCTGCCAAGTGCCGGGCCCCCACCGACAGGGTTGCGGGGCTTGGTTACGCCACTGGTACTCACAGCTTTGATAGTTCTTGACTGTCCTTGCCATTGATAGGATTAAATAAAAAGTCTGACAGGCAGACACACATTTGTAATGAACCTTTTACATATATAGCACTCTCTTACACATACATACATGCATGCACACATGCACCTGTCCTCGCACACAGGAAATAACACTTACAAATATGTAGCTTTCTCTGAGACACGCATAAGCAAGCACACATTTTAAATAACCCTGCTACATATATAGCTCTCTTTCATACACACCAACACCTGCACACACAAAGAATCAGAACCAGAATACATAACTTTCAGAAGTAAAGTGCAAGTAAAATTTGAAGAAGAAAAAAACACACTTCCTCCACTGGAATACAGAGGAAAGCAATCCAACCCTTGAAAGAGAAATTAACAATTCCTTAGCGCAGTTTAAAGATTGTATCTATGGGCAGGCACAAAGGAGGCGAAATGACTCTCATAAGGGTGCAATCAGATTTTTAAATACTGGTCCTAGAACCTGTGAGAAAAGCAATCTTCCATCATGTAATTTAAGTGCTTTCGATGTATACCTTACAGTGCCTCATGCAGTCAATTTAAAAATGCTGCGCTAAACCAACTAACGCTTTACAGACATATACTAAGTATGTCCTAATTAATGAGGCGCTCCTCAAGTAAGATGAAAACTCGGCAATGCGCCATCTTTCCCTCTATTTTACAGGAAACAGCCCTCTTCTTAAAACAGAAAACAACAATAACTCATCACCATTGAAAACGACATCTAGGAGCGACTGTATGAACACCATACCGTCCTCACACGTTTTTTTATGCGCAGTAACCGCTTCATGTAAATGAAGACAGCCTGGAAACGCGCCTTTCGCACTTCCAGGCTAGATTCATTTACATGTAATTGCAGGCCCATTTGCGCCCCCCTGGGAACACATCCACGCCCCCCCCAGGGGGGCGCGCCCCACAGTTTGAAGACCTCTGCTTTAGAACGATCTCTGAGTGGGTCTAGAATGCAATTTAGATCCCCGCCAATTATTATTGGGGTCCCCCTGTTGAGCAGCAAGTTAGCACCAAGACTGTTGTAGAATTGCGGGTCGTCGTAGTTGGGACCATACATGTTGACTATCTTAACATCTAGCCCTTCTTTCTGGCAACGCACTATAACATACCTGCCGTTGGGGTCTATCTCAGTTGTATGTACTAGAATTCCTGACGTTGGGTTCACCCATGTCAGTACTCCTCTAGCGTGAGACGTGAAACACGCTGCACTGACCTTGCCCTGAAGTAGTTTGTGCGTCAACATGTTACTCTGAGGTGGCAGGTGAGTCTCCTGTAATAGAGCCACATCAATCTTATGCCACTTCAGATACGCAACGACCTTCCTGATTTTCCTGTGATCATTCAACCCCCTTATGTTCCATGTTAAGAAGTGCACTGTGCTACCCATGATCAACAAAATTGCCCACTACACTATGTGCAATACTGACTCCATTTGTGATGCTGCCTACAGCAATCACATCCAATTTGTTCAAAATATGAAATAGTCTCCGAGAGTCATGTGTGTCTCACCAACCCAACACCCCCCCGCTATGCAATGCCAAACTGTGCATAGACGAGAACCACCCTGTCCCATCCCCCCGGACTACCTGCAAAAACCAAGTAACCAGTTAGAAGTTATACCAAAATACAATACAACCCAAAAACACTCCCCTTGTGGCACACACTGTGGGGCAGATGTCGCCAGGCTCAGGTCCCAGTTTAAACCGGCCGGTGTGCAGATTTGAAACAAGGATAATACCACATATATATCATGCCCTCGCTAACAGAGCCTTTAGGCTTCCCCGCACACAAATCATGTACAATAGAAAAACTCAAAGCAAGAATTATGATTGCAGTTAGGAAGTAAAAGCATATGCATTGTAGCCCATAATTCACAAATCATCATACATTCATTTCGCCCAGTGAGCCTTGTGTAATGAGCCAGTAGCTTTGACTGGACCAGTGGCCTGTTCATTAGTTTCTGCTGTCCGTAGCTTGGCCACCCACCACTAGCATACAAACCGTCGGGTGGGCCTGTCCCGTTGTGACGCAGCCCTGTACCCTGGCAGGCCCAGGCTCTGCTGTAATATTCCGGTCCCTATGCGGCCTCGTCCTCACTGCCCGACCTAGGGTTGCTCTTGGAGCGGTTAGAGTTCCTGCGTTTAATGAATTGCATCACTTGGGAGGGGTCTGTGAAGATGTGTGACTTGCCGTCTGCTGTGACTCGCAACTTGGCTGGGTACAGCATGTTATATTCCAATTGTTGCTCGCGTAATTTCCTCTTGGCTGGCGCGAAGAGCCGCCTTGCTTCTTGCACATGTGGCATGAAGTCTGGATACAGGGACACTGCCATCCCCTCATAGTGTAGATCCTGCAGTTCTCTGGCTTTCCGAAGGGCACTGTCACGATCCCTGTAGTTGAGGAGCCTTGCTATTATTGAGCGCGGCTGCGCCCCAGGGACAGGCCTGGGAGCCAGCCATCGGTGCGCCCTCTCAACCACAAAAATGGCCAAAAAACAGTCCTTTCCCAGCAACGTGGTGAGTAGGCGCCCTACGAAGAGCTCCATGTTAGGAATATTTGTGGATTGCGCAATGTCCACTATCCGGAGGTTATTCCGCCGAGAGCAGGCCTCCAAGTCCTCTGCCCTGGCCTGGACGATTTGCAGTTGTTTCTCTATGGAGGCATCCATTCAGGACGTTGAATTTATGGTGTCTTCTACGTCAGAGAAGCGCTTTTCGACTGTGTCTAGCCTTTCCGCCTGCTTGTCTAGCTTTTCGGACGTCCTGTCCATTGGAAATGTTAATGCATCTATTTTGCCATCAATTTTATTTAGACTATGTTGCATGGCTGCCAACATTTGTTTGAGGTCCGAGTCAGGAGTCGTGTCACTGACCTCCAATCCAGACTCAGAGGCATTTTTATCCTGGTCGTGCTGCCTTTGCGAACTTTCTGGGCTCAAACTGTAGCTTTGTTAGCGACTTCTCTGGTTTCCCCATGCTGTCTGCTCGCTGCCTGCGGCTCGTGCTTTTTGCGTATCTGTGCTATTGAGGTGTCCCTTCAAACACTCACTCTGCTTAGTGCGGGCTGACTCCCACCGTATGGGTGAGCGTGCGGTTTGTGGCTGATCTGTTGCAGCTGCGTGCCTGATTGCGCAGTTTTAAGTATCTTAAGTAGCGGCAGGTAAGTTGGCAAGGGGGCACTCCCAAGCCAGTACGGGCTGCGCCCGTGGCGCTAAGGGTAAGTAGCCATTGATGTCTACTTTGTTGAGGGCCTAGGAGTCAGTTCAAGGGCTATCAAGTAGCCACCAAACAGCCCACCGGGAGTCCGGAGCCGCGCAGGATCGCCGTCTCAGCCCGCTATTGTTCTCGTCCTGTCCTTAACTCCTGGTGCAGCAGCAAAACTGTGGAGCGATTGAGGGGCTTGGGATCGCGGCTGCTCTCACCTCTAACAGTGCGGCGGCGTTCTGGAAGGGCTGCACCCAGCACCGCCCACGGCGCCCGTGCTTGGGCTCGGGCTACGCTCTCTCTCCCGGCTGTCACACAGGCCCGGCCGGCAACACACTCCGGCACAATCGGGGATCCACTCTGCTCCAGGGAGTGATGTCTGGTCGATCCTCACACGGGCAGCCTCAGCGACTCCGAGCAGGTGAGCCGCTCTTCCCCACACGTCGACGCTCCAATCACCGCACTCCAGCGAGCCGCCCCTTGCCGACTCACGGGTGATGACGCCGGGCAGGCCGCGCGTAGGCCCCAATTCAGCCAGCAGGTTTTTTTCGCTGTTTCAGGGCTCTGTGGGACATCAGATTCAGTTCATGCGGATCCGCTTCGTATCACCTCCCAAGGCGCAGGTTTTGTGGCAAGGAAGCAAGTTATTGGCGAGGATAGTGTAGGATGGAAGGCCGGTTGCGATGCAGCGACTCTACCTTGCGGCCATCTTAGATCCTGGCAAGCTCCGCCCCCTCCTTTGATGTTGACTTTTATCGTTATGTTAGTACGTTGGGGTACATTGAGGAGCACAGCACCACCTGGCACTAAACACGTACACATGGCAGCCTTCACGCATCGCACAGCGGGAGTCCCACTTCACAGAAGCCTATGTGATTGTCTCAAATACATATGCCACTGATGCTGTAAGTGATCACATACAACGTTAAAGGCCTAAATAATCCAACAAAATGGCTCAGTATTCTTAGGGTATTGAGGAGATTCGGGTAGATATATGCCTGCTCCAGGAGACGCACTTGCTTTGGGGTGACAAACACCGGCTCCGCTCTAGAGCCTTTCCACTTCAATATCATGCCTCGGCCACGACGAAGACCGCAGGGGTAGCAATATTATTTTTGACACCATGAAATTCTAACGACAGGTCCTGACTGATGACCAGGGTAGATGGCTAATAGTGGGAGGAGACTGGGTGGTACCCCCATGGTGATCTGTAACATATACTGCCTGAACATGGGTGAAGATGCTTTTTTGATTCCCATAGCTCAAAAATTCACTGGGGCTTCTGGACACCCCTTATTAATTGGAGGAGACTTCAATAGCATCATTCATGCAGTAGTGGACACATCTCAACAGGGAGGGATGCCTGCTATTTCCGCTGTAGGTAAGGCAACCCTTGGTGAGCTGGGACTGACTGATGCATGGTGCTACCACCACACAGTGGCGACCGATTATTCCCATTACTTGGTGGCGCATAATATATAAGGCATGCATACAAATAGACTATCTCCTCCTGGACCACAGATTGCTAGCCCATGTTGAAGAGGTATCTGAAGAACCGATGACCATCCCGGTTCACAGCCCGGGACAGGTTACCCTAGGCTGGCCTGGCACAAATGCGGAGTGCAAAAGGAGTTCCTGGAGACTGAACGACTCCATTTTGAGGGACCAAGTAGTGGGACATGAGATTACGACTGCAGTGCATGAATACCTGCAAATCAATCACACGGGGGAGGTGAGACCCCAAATAGTATGGGACACTCTGAAGGCAACGACCCTGGGGGTGTTCATTAAAGAAGCGAGCCGTCTAAAGCGGATGAGAGTGACAGAATTGTTTCAGCTCCAGGACAGCCTCCTCTGAGCTGAACAAGACCATAAAACACACCCTTCCAAGAAACTCTGGAGGAAACCTACATCACTCCGGGGGCAGATTCGCACCTTGAAATATGACAAGTGAATTATATCTTAGCCCATTCCGGAATCCGCTACTACAAGGATGGAAATAAAGCCTTCTTGCAAATCAACTACGAGCACAGTGAACCAAGGGGTATATCAGGGAAATCAAAAACTCTGCGGAGGAGAGAGGAGAAAACCGATGCCTTCCAAGAACTTTATTGCACTCTGTGTCTGATGACCTGGATGTAGAGCTCAACCCACGCTCTTACGGTCCCTTCCTTCCTTCCTTGATCCAGTTGGAGAGGGAGGTTTTAATGGCCATCAAACATCTGAAAAGGGAAAAGGCCCCGGGGCCTAGCAGCTTCACAGCCGTGTTTTATAAACTCTGCATGCACCAGATAGCCCCTCTCTGCTGTCTGCTAACAGAAGCCTATAACAAACTATCCCAGTCCTGTGGCCTGACATCAGCAATGGCTGAGGTGACGATAATTCTCATAGCTAAACCGGGTAAGGACCCAACCCTTTGCCAATTCTAGCGCCCTATCTCCCTCCTAAACATCAATGCTAAATTATTTGCCATGGTTCTCGCAACCAGCCTCGAAGGGTATCTCCCCAATTTGATAAATGCAGATCAAACGGGATATGTTCTGTCCCGATCTACAAGTGACCGCAACAAAAGGGCCCGCCACGTCATAGGCCTACTACATGGGGAGGTGATTCTGCTTTCCCTAGACGCAAAGAAGGACTTTAACTGGGTCTACTGGTCTATGCTGAAGGCCACTCTGCACAGGGCTGACTTTATGGCCCACTTCTGCGTATGGAATGAGTCCCCTGGGGCAAGGTTAACATCAATGGCCTCAAATCGCAGGTGCTCCAGATCCATAGGGGCACCCAACAGGGATGCCCCCTCTCCCCTATGATGTTTGTGCTGTATTCAGAGCCCCTACTCTAGAAGATTCGGGGTTGGGAGGAGATGCGGGGAGTTCCCTTTCATCAAGATACCGTCATGGTCTCAGCCTTCGCAGATGATGTCCTGTGGGCCTTAAAATCAATTGGGGGAAATCATCGGGTCTGGTGGTCTCCAGGAAGTAAGATACTTCTCCACAAGCTTCAGTTGGTTACCCCATTCAAGTGGTCAATTGACTCCCTACCATATCTGAGGGTGAGCCTAACTCCGGATCTGTACACGTGCTTCAAAAAGCAACTTCAAGCAGCTGGTATGACGAGGTTCTCTGGCTCCCCAGGGAGCAAAGATGCTGCCATCTGTGTACCTCACCTGGCACTAGGGCCACACTACTACATTTCCATTCCACCTGACCCTGATTCATGGCAACAAGGACTTTTCCCCTGGCCTGGAGAGATCCCAGTTTCAGACGTGCATCTCAAATGGCTGCTCCGCCTCAGAGTTCTTTTCTATAAGGACTCCATTCGCAAAGACATCAAACAGCATACCTTATACCGGAGGAGAGGGAGAGATTCCATTGCTTGCAAATTAGAAACTGGGTCCTACATCCCGCCCTGAAGGCGGGATGTAGGACCCCTAACGTATCTAGAGAAATTCTTGCAGAACCTTAAGACAACTCGTCACTAGGTCTCCCAAATTGACAATACCCTGCAAGCCAATAATCCTCAGCCGCATCCTACTTACAAAAGGGCTTGGGAAGAAGATCTGGGCGTGGCACTAGAGGATAAACAATGGGAGGCCATCCACATCTGCGCAGCCAACTTCGCTAAGCAAGCACAAGGGCGGGAAGCACTTTATAAGATAATCTATAGGTGACACTACACCCCAGCGCAGCTTCACATTGGAGATAGCAGACCCTGGGATTCCTAGAGGGAATGTAGACGGAGAGGGACCAGCTTTCATATCATCTGGACATGCCCGAATAGAAAAATTCTGGAGGGAGGTCCTACTCCTAACCACCATTGAAGAGAAACCCATTGGTAGGGATCCTGCATCAATCCTATTGGGGCTACCGTAGAAGAGCACATATCCCCTTCACTCCTGCCAAGGGAAGAGAATATCCTGCCTTTTTCTTGAAGCAAAACAGACCATACTGAGCCTCTGGGGTAAAGACCTCACCCCGAACACCACTATGCGTATGTGCAGGATATGGCAATTACAAGCTTATGAAGGGATCGCACACGATCTACAGGACTATCAGATATGTTCTCGAGAATGTGGGATCCCATTCTGGAGCATCTTAGCAAGGATAACCGGAGCCTTACATGCTCCAGAAGGCTGCATGCACTGGGCCTTTTGTCTCATAGTAAATCACTAACCGAAGCGGACTCATGATCCCCCCCTTGAAGCACATAGGCCGTACCCGGACTTCATTCCGCCTTTTTTTTTTTACCACGGTTGTCCCTGGAGGGCGGGGAGGAGGGGCGGGAATGCCCGCCTAATTACTGTATGTATCTTATAAAACAATAAAAAGCGATTGAAAGTAAAAGAAAATGTTATTAAAACTCAAAATACTCTGAAAAATTGACATATGAGGTTTGAATCTTGATATTTTGATACTTAGGATAGACGCAGTTTGCGCTGAAGGCGTAAGGTCGCACAATCAAAGTCTCCAGATGTAAGCACCATGGGTGTGGTCATATTGATATCAAAAGTTCCCTAAATACTAATGGCGTGTTTCCTCGCACTATGTTTAAATGTTGCTTAAGGTTTGTAAAACAAAACTAGTGATGGTGTGCTATTCTTTTCTAAACGTGGCTTCATGTGAAATTTGTTGCTGAGGTTCGGCACCCCTGTCCCTGCCAGCATTTGCGCTGGTTGTTTCAGGTGCAGGCAGCACCGAGGGGCATCCTGCGGCACTTTTACGCCGCAAGAGCGCAACTTTTGTGCATCTCCGGAGGTGCCAGTCCATATTTACAAGGCCAGGCAAAGCCACCCTGCATGGCTTTTCATGGCCTTGTAAATATGGAGTAAGGCGTGGAAGGGGTGTTCCATGGGTGTTCCCAAGTGCAAGCAACGGCCCGTGCAATACATGCTTCATTCCCGGATGCCCCGCCCACTTTCCAGGTCCTAGAGGTGACTATTACCATCCCTTCCTCCTGCAGGCTGATAATACGGCTGTATGCTGGGATGCAGGAATCAATGCAGATACGCATCCCGCTAGTAGGAGCACATGGGCTACAGACATAGTGCCCTCCCCGTATGGATGAACAGTGGTGGTATTGCTGTGCCCAGGCTTGTGCGCTTTCTCCTAACTACAGATTATGCCTTATACATTTCAAATACCTTCGCTGACTCTACCGTACTCCAGAAGGGCTGCATAGAATGGGCCTGTTTGAGGATGCGCTCTGCGTACGCTGTTCAGAGCCCCACGCCGGCTTTTTGCATCTTGCCTGGGATTGTCCGGTTGTCCTGAGCTATTGGATTGAAGTTTTTGGGATGATTGATGGAATCACTGGGCACGCGCTGGAGCGCACTTCGCGTGTTGCATTGCTGGGATACGTAAAAGATGTACCTACTGAGGAGCGTAAACTGATACTTTATAAGCACAGGGTGTCGATGAGGTAGAGCCGGTGCACGCTGACACATGCAGCTGACTGGCTTAAGGATGCAGCATAGTGTCAGGATGCAGCTCAGTGCTTTGTGGGAGCAGATGCCGGCGCACACTCGTCCTAGAGATATCTGGACCCCCCTTGAGTTGTGTCTTCTCACCCGGGCGGACTTAATAGAGATAGCCAGGATGACAGTACAGCATTGCATATAGAACTTGGTGATATGGGATTGCCACCTCTCTTTGGAGCTCCTACATATAGCTGATGATATGTTAACTATGGTACATTACGAGCCTATATGTCACAATATTCTGATTGTAGCTGCTTTTCTACTTGATTTGCTGAGTGACTGCATCTCTGTATAAATTGTTTTTCTTTTCCTTCCCATTAACAGCATAGCATGGAACGGTCATATTGGATGTATAACTGAATCTGTAGCATTATAATTACTGTGCATTGTGACTGCTGTAACCTGTTCACTCTTGCGTTGTTTGAAACCTACTAACCAGACTTATATATATATATATATATATATATATATATCTCAACCCCAACCCTACTTCCCATGGAAGAGAGCACGCACACGAAGAGTGCTAGGTTTCAAGGCATTTTTTATTTCATGGGGCCTCCTCCGACCCGGCAACACAGAGAGACGCGTTTCGGCTGTCTCAGCAGCCTTCCTCAATCTGATGTGCGCCATTTTTTAGAAACCATATATACTGTCACTTTCATAGACATAGAAAACAGTATACTTTTCACTTAAAGAGATACACATAATCTCAGCACTGGCCCGCAGGTGCATTCACGTGAATGACATACAAAATACTGGTGGTCATACTGATACTTTTAACATATAGTCCCAATAGTCTAAATGCATAATGCATGGTGCAATGCTATGCACCCTTAACCTGCACAGTGCGTCATCAGATCCACCCAATAAATCTGCGATATGTGCTCGTAACTCATATGCTAATAATGTGTCTCATACAATGGTTTAAAACATGTGCTGAAAATAATCACATATTAATACACAACGACGCAAGCATTAAAATGTCACATACTAAAAGTCATTATGATATGCTGTGTGAATGAACTCGAACAAGGAGATATGTTCATATATGGCTATCCCTTTAAATGGCTGAGAAGCGACTTGAAGCAAATCCTAAGGCTCATATTTTAATTTATGACGTAGAGCGTGACTGAATATGTTATGTTATTTGGATTTTTAACGCGCACAGCTACTCACGAGTGTCCCGGCGTGATGTCTAAAGGGGAAAGAGGAGACTATCAAACGAAAAGGTGAGTTTTCAAATTTTTCTTGAATACGGTCAGGTCTTCGATATTGCATAATGCCAGGGGAAGTGCGTTCCAAGCAACCGCGGCCTTCCGTGTCAGTGAGCTACCACCAAGCCTCTGGTACTTAAAATGAGGAACCAGTGCGAGGCGATGGGATGCAGATCGCAACTGTCTCGATGGCACATAGAAGGCGAACCGCTTTTGAAGATAAGATGGTCCAAGGCCATGAAGGGCGCGATGGGCTAGGACCAGCGATTTATACTTCACCCGTTCAGCTACGGGAAGCCAGTGAAGGGAAAGCAGGTGATGACGCACGCTGTGCCTGGCGGAGATGCCCAGAAGAAGTCTAGCTGCCGTATTCTGGACCACCTGGAGCTTTTTTTTATCAGGTAGCCAGGGATGCCAATGTAGAGCGCGTTGGCATAATCTAGCCGGGACAGGATGAGAGCACAGGTGACTGTTTCTCTAGCTGCTTGGGGCAGGAGAGGAAAGAACTTTCTTAGAGTCTTGAGGAGACCAAAGCAATTGCCTGCCAACTTCTTGATGTGGAATGAGAAGGAGAGGCTCTCGTCAAACCATACCCCCAAATTCTTGGCCTGCTTCCCTACAGAAGTGGGCAGGGGGAACTCAGGTGGCCAGAGAGATTCCCGGAAATTGGGAGGGAATTTTCCATACAGGAGAATCTCTGACTTCTCCTCATTACATTTTAATTGTGCATCCGCTAACCATTTAAAAATAGAGGAGAGACAATGGTGAGCCGAGGAGACAGAGTTATCGTCATTGTCCCAAGTGAAGAGCAAGTGGGTGTCATCGGCGTAGGCCATCACCTTGGCTCCCAGGCTCTTGGCCAGATAGACTAAGGGTGTCATATAGACATTAAAGAGAAGGGGGCTAAGGGAGGACCCCTGAGGAACTCCCGTAGTCACAGACTGTAGAGAAGAGGAGGACGGAGGAATCCAAATCTGCTGGGCCCGACCCTCGAGAAAGGACCTAAGCCATTTCCAGGCAGTACCCGACACACCTATCCTGGTAAGTCGTGAAAGGAGAAGAGAGTGTGGGACCGTGTCGAACGCCGCCGAGAGGTCAAGCAGAATCAATGCTTGACCAATTTATGAAACAACATCTGACCTTCCCTGAAAGTCGTCCCAGCGATTGTATTTCGAAGCACAAATGTTGCCCCGTGCTAGATATGGAATTAGCTACGGGACTACTAATCCCATGATGCCCCATCTCGGTAACAAACAGACTGAAACAATGAACAAACAGTCTGTAAGCATTGAAGAGAAATGTAATGTCCATGTGGATTAGTACACCTTCTCCTGCACGCTTGAGCAGGTAATCGGCAAAGTTCAAAGCTTAACGGGTGATCAGAAAATAAAAAATATATATGGCTTTTCCATCACGCTCACAGTCCTGGCTCCCAAATGAATTCCATTAAAGCAAAGGGATGTAAGTAGAAACACTTATATTATTGCAAATGTCAAACCATCTCCGTCGAGTACAACAACACACAGTCTATGCCAATGGATCTTTGTGCAGGGTCGGTGGAGACCAATGTTAAAAAAATCAGATAGCCAGGCAAACCTCACCATACCAGCATCGGCTGAAATGGTGCCCAGTCACCTGAGATCACTCGGTCCGAAGCGTGAGGCATTTCGGGTCAGGGGAAGGCAAGAGACCCCGCGCTGAATGCCAGAAGACCTCCCCGCGTCGAGACCTCCACCTCCCACACTGCTGTCATCCATTCTTCCTCGTTCCGGCAGAGTCCCTGGGGGCTAAACAGATAAGCACTCCCATACTGCTACTCCAAACTGCGGTCGCTGCAGAGCCCAAAAAGAACGACTGGTGGTGCGTGTACAGTGCCAACCGCCGGCACTGAAAACTATCAACACCAACCCTACTTCCCATGGAAGAGAGCACGCACACGAAGAGTGCTAGGTTTCAAGGCATTTTTTATTTCATGGGGCCTCCTCCGACCCGGCAACACAGAGAGACGCGTTTCAGCTGTCTCAGCAGCCTTCCTCAATCTGATGTGCGCCATTTTTTTAGAAACCATATATACTGTCACTTTCATAGACATAGAAAACAGTATACTTTTCACTTAAAGAGATACACATAATCTCAGCTCTGGCCCGCAGGTGCATTCACGTGAATGACATACACAAATACTGGTGGTCATACTGATACTTTTAACATATAGTCCCAATAGTCTAAAAGCATAATGGATGGTGCAATGCTATGCACCCTTAACCCGCATAGTGCGTCATCAGATCCTTTATAAGCACAGGGTGTCGATGAGGTAGAGCTGGTGCACGCGGACACATGCAGCTGACTGGCTTAAGGATGCAGCATAGTGTCAGGATGCAGCTCAGTGCTTTGTGGGAGCTGATGCCGGCGCACACTCGTCCTAGAGATATCTGGACCCCCCTTGAGTTGTGTCTTCTCACCCAGGTGGACTTAATAGAGATAACCAGGATAACAGTGCAGCATTGCATATAGAACTTGGTGATACGGGGTAGCCCCCTCTCTTTGGAGCTCCTACATATAGCTATGTTAACTATGGTACATTACGAGCCTATATGTCACAATATTCTGATTGTAGCTGCTTTTCTACTTGATTTGCTGAGTGACTGCATCTCTGTATAAATTGTTTTTCTTTTCCTTCCCATTAACAGCATAGCATGGAACGGTCATATTGGATGTATAACTGAATCTGTAGCATTATAATTACTGTGCATTGTGACTGCTGTAACCTGTTCACTCTTGCGTTGTTTGAAACCTACTAACCAGACTTATATATATATATATATCCTTAAATGTTTCTCCATTCTATGCAATGAGTAGTGACCAAACCAATGAGGATTTGCAACAGAAAATGTTTCCTAAGTGGAAAAAAAGATTCTCCTAAAGGGAACATAGTAGATTTACTGAAGGTGTCTACAACCATGGGACCTGAATAGTGTTATTAAGTGCTGTTTCCTGATTTAGCGACCATGAGTGGCATTATCTTGACAGAGCACAGTAGAATGTCAGCAACAGACCGCACAAAGAAAAATTAGTTTTTTTCCGATAATGTGGAGGGAGTGGACAAAAACTGGCACCCTAATGTAACTTTTTATTTCTAAGATTAAAAACCATTCACAAAATGGAGACCGTCTAGTTCAGACAAATGCTTACAACAAATCTAAACTGTTTTCCTTGTTAAATCTGGCAGATGGACACAAGCTCTCTATCCTTTAAGATTGATTGGCCAAACAGAGGATAAGGTTTGTCTTTTTGTCTCTAGGTCGCAGGTTCTACTTTCATCAGCTGAGTAGTGATATTCATTTATTAAGATCTGCTCTTGTATTATTCATGGCTTCACGAGTTTCTAGTTCTCGCTGTGAGGGTATTTGGACAAAATATCGGAAACACAAATATCGCTGGACAGAATATCGTGTCAAAAATATTGAGAACAGGAATATTGTGTAGGTCATTTTCTATGGGTAAGTAAAGTTTTACTATATATCACTCCACATATATGTACCTTGGCTATATATATATATCTTTAAGGTACGTAGATCTGAAGTTAAGAATAGTACTTTATACTTACCTATTTGCACTTACCTTCTCGATATTCTTGACTTCAAATATATTTTTGACACGATATTCTGTCCACACGATATTTGTGTTTCCGATATTCTGTCAGTGATCCGCTGTGAGAAGATGTCTACTTTCTCGAAAAATCATGTTGGTCAATGGGATTAGAGTCTGCAGTACCACCTTGTTTTGCGTGCTCTGGGTGCATGATATTTGACAGTGCGATGATACAACATTGTTTTTAAGGTTTTTGGTACTCAATGCTCTTTCACAATGTTAATCTTAATTGGCAAGTCCTACATTCACACCAGCTTGGGGAAGCCAATTAGTCTGTAGTGTGTGTTCCGTGCAGGGAGACTCCTAGTACCATCGGCACAGTCAAAATCACGTGGTGCAAAGAAGTGAGCATTGGTGGATTGTTACAGTGAGCTAAGTACATGCAAATAAAAGGCACATCAACCCATGGATTAGGAAGCACTTCATGCTCCTACAAGAGCCATTACAGATTACTAGCCTCAAAACCATGTTGGAAATGTGGGCACTTCTTTCATTTGAACCAGATAGCATTAACCCCCAACAGAAAGAAACACAATCACATTCCATGGGCGTTGCGTGGGTGTTCCTGCACAACTCCCATGGTTTTTGATGCATTACCAGATTTACCAGAACTGGTAGACATGGGAAGCGCAAAAAGATATGCCTTCTCAGGTGAGGCGTAATGAAATATCTTTATTTCACCTCGTTACCTCCTCTTTCTTTGTGCGCTGCATTCTACAGCTCACTTAGAACAAGCATTTGCAATGCAATAGGTCTCGCATTTACGCAAGTTTGAGCTATTGGCATTGTAAATGACAATGCCTTTTATTTATGTTTTGGTTTTTAAAACATAAATAAAAGACATTGTCATTTACAATGCCAATAGCTTCAACTCGCGTAAATGAGAGACCTATTGCATTGCAAATGCTTGTTTCATCCCAGCTACTTGGCGCTGCCCTGCATGGGAATTCCTACCTGGAGAATGACAATGCTGTCCAGAACTGCCCATTCCTTCCGGACTTCAGTGACCTTGCAAGGCCTCCACTTTTACCCTTACTTTATCAGTACCACAGAATCAGTACTTCGAGGTTATTTTTTGCCCAAATATTTTTCTGGGGGACAGTTCCATGGATTTACAACACAGTCAGTAAATGAAGGCCATTACACTACAAGTCTTTGCTCATAGGCAGGACCACTGGAATAACGCAATATTGTGGCCGCCGCGTTCTCGGAGTATTTACATATTTTCCACACTTGCTGCATGATTCAGATCTTCTGTATCAGTTACAAACATTGATTCTAGCTCAGATGGATCAAAAGAGGCTTTAAAAAGCATCAGCCGTGGTCCTCCGGGGGGACAGACGCTTTGCAAAGATTAACTGTCACCATTTCGTTGCTGACGGCTGTATTCGGGTGTTAGAGTGCTGCTTATGAGGAGAAACGTTTGCCCAGACAGTACTACTGTGTTGTAAAATGACAAAATAGCAAAATATTGCGACAGAATGTGCCATATTACGCTGCATCATTGCACCTCTTCTGTGTCTGATTACCTTTGTACCTCTCCTGTCCCTGCAGCACCTGTTCTGACCTGGGACTCAGGCTCTACAACAACTCTGCTGACCTGGTTCTCTGGCTCTACAGCAGCTCTGCTGACCTGGTTCTCTGGCTCTAGAGCAGCTCTGCTGACCTGGTTCTCTGGCTGTACAGCAGCTCTGCTGACCTGGTTCTCTGGCTCTAGAGCAGTTCTGCTGACCTGGTTCTCTGGCTCTAGAACGGCTCTGCTGACCTGGTTCTCTGGCTCTAGAGCGGCTCTGCTGACCTGGTTCTCTGGCTCTACAGCAGCTCTGCTGACCTGGCTCTCAGGCTCTACAGTCGCGCGCTAAAACCCCAAATACAAATACCAGACAAGCTGTCGCCATTGTGAAAAAAATATAGTGCTTACCGACTAATGAAGGAGACAGTGTAACGCTGCAAGTAAAAGATCCAGTCCTGATGGGCGGTCCCAAAAGGAGACAGGGCAATAACAAGGAGGGACTTAGAAGCCTCATTATCAATCGGAAGCCAGCATTTACCATGGACGATGACGCCAGCCAATGAAAAATATCGGCGGGGCTTCCACACCGCTTCTAAAACATACCCTAATACAGCATGCCTCGCAAAGCGAACAGCACATGCGCTGCAACGCTAGGCTCGACCTAAAAACATGGAATGGAGAGCAACCAGATATCAACGATTACCACAGTGGCGTAAAGTATAAACAGCAATGTAGTAACAAGCATTGGCATAGCCAATAGGTCTCGCCTTTGGGACCTTATAAGTGTTTAGCCATGCAACAGTTGATGTTGTTGCACCAAGGATATTGTGTTGGATAACTAAACACTTATAAGGTCCCAAAGGCAAGACCTATTGGCTATGCCAATGCTTGTTTCCTTCAGAGGCCGAAACCACCACTCATGTCAAAATTCCAATATTGGGATTTCAGCAGTGCTTATTATGGTGATATCTATAATTATGTTTCAAGTACTTTTTATTAAGTCCCGGAAGAAATATAGTTTGCATAAGAACTTGGACAAGAAAGGACATTGTAATAGATCCCAGGCCTGATATTGTGCTAAGGGATTTTACATTAGCTGGTAACTTGGCCAGTTGCAGGGACGCCAAGTGAACATTCTTTATCTCAAAACGATGAGCTACACAAATGGATTAAGGCTGAGGAATAAATGATTGATCTCTTGCTACACATGAGGTATTCTTTGCCGCTTTTTACACATTTTTATTGAGATTCCGGATTTAGCGAACAGCGCAATTGTGCAGTACACAAACTTTTCAGCAGCACACTAAAGTGATCACAGCTTTGGTAAACTTTCAAATTGATTTTTTTCCAATTTTTAAAATATCTATCATCAGGCGCAGGCTATTAAATGAACAGTAGATACCGTGGCTGCCTGTGCCATATTTGTACATCATCACATGATTGTTTACTGTGGAGATCACCTGGGGCATAGCAAATACTTAGCCTAATTCATCATCAACATCTGACATTATTTGCTTCACAGTGACGTGTACTTTCTATGCCAGATATGGATTCCGACAAAACCTCTTTTAACACGTTTGCCCATCTCACAGCTTTGCGTGTGTATACCTGGTGCAAAATGCCCCTGCTCACCTGGACTCCTGCAAAGTGGTTGGGACTAGATAGCAGCATGCAAGGTTAAGAGAACTGGAGTAACACTCAGTTTTAAGTTTGCAATCCTGCTTCTCAAAAGGCCACGATTTGCCGGGAAACGTGCTGCCTGTAAAATACCTCGCAGAACTTAATCTATTTTAAAGAAATAAGCTTCAAATTCCACCTTCTCTGAAATATCTATGTACCCATAACTTCAAACCAAAAAGTGAAATAATTAATTTAGTTAACAGAGCTGCAAGACCGTTTTTCATTGATTCATTCGACAACAAGTCAGTCACGTTACAGCTAAAACAAAATATGAATTTCTGTTTTTGCAAAAGTATTTTCTGTTTAGACTAAACATTTCTGCACGGTGTGTATGTGTGGTTCAAAATAGAACCAGGCTGCCTGAGCCCTAGAAGTGTACCCTTGCCGCAGAGGGGGGCATGACAAAAGTTTTCTGCATTACTTAGATTTTGAATAAAGTGACACGAGGGGAGAGTAGGTGAAACTGTGGCAACATGTGTTAATAAATGAGAATATTTGGCATTTCTTGTAAACGGTGATTTATGTTCACAGTCGTTGGATCCTAGCAAAAGAATTTAAAATGAAAATACACAGAAATCTGGTAAGAAAAATGTTAACCTAAAGAGAGGAAATCAGAAATATTTGAGAAACATGGAAAACTGCTAGAAAAAGTCAGGAATGAGGGGAGAAGGAGGGAATGGAGGCAAGAAGCCGATGAATGAGGGAGTGAGAAGTACGTTACACGAGGCTGTGGGTGAGGAGAAAGGAGTGAACTAGGAGGCAAGTGATGAGGAGAAAGGAGCGATACACGAGGCAGGTGGTGGGGAGAAAGGAAGGGGAAAGGACACATGAATGAGGGAGAGACTAAATCCGAACTGAGGGAATCCGCTCAAGGGGACCTTTGGGGACTCGGATAGTTAACGCTCTCTTCTTCGTAGTAATTTTATTTTCATGTATTTAAATGAAAGGTGTGGAAAGCTGTCGTGTTTGGAGACCGAAGGGCTGGGATTACGTGGAGAATGAGCGAGTAGAGTGAGGGAGGCGGTGAGCATGAGGGGGCAGAGAGACAGAGAGAAGTGAAGAGACGTAAGTGGGCAAGTAGCATCTCCCCTGCCTAAAAAACATATGAACGTCTGCTTGCGTGATGCAAATGGTGCTCATGCACAGCGCTCCGATGCCGAGTTGGCGCTGTATAAACCTGCAAGCGCGGGAAGCCGGAGGGCGCCTCACAGACTCGTGCGAAGAGGGGAGGCGCGCGAGCTATGCCGGCTGCCGCCAGAGCACGTCAGGGAGGAATGCGGCCCGGGAGACATGGGAACGAGGCGGCGAGCGACGGAAATCATGTGGGGAGACATGGGAACGAGGCGGCGAGCGACGGAAATCATGTGGGGAGCGGGGCCGCGAGCGGTGAGCCGCAGAAGGTGAGCGAAGCCGGAAACTACGGGGCGCATCGGGGGACAGGGAGCGGGGGCGAGCGAGCGCGGCAGTCTGCAGAGCTGACCAAACGCTCGTGCGTCGTGGCTGGCCTTTGGATGGGTACGCGCGGCAGACATGTGTTTCCAATTATCGCGCCCGCGTCTGGGCACGATAATTGGAAACACATGTTTGCCGCGCGTACCCATCCCAAAAAGGCCAGCCACGACGCACGAGCGTTTTTGGGACTGCTTTTCAAACTCGCTTACTAAAAGTCTTCGCCTCTAAGCAACGCTTGCGCGCTACTCGAGGCTCGACCTAAAAAGGAATATGCCTCTATGGATTGTCTTTGTGCAGGAAGGTTCCTGCACAAAACAATCCTGCATGCAACACAGGCACCCATGAACCATGGTGCAAGGGTGCCTGTGTTGAGGGGAAAAGGCCGGAAAGTGCTGTACTGTCCTAAATACGGCGCATTCCTGCACTTTACCTATCATGCAGTGCAATGCAGAAAGGTGACCTGCTGCGCTGCACTGCGTGACATTCGCATAAATAGGCCCCCAAGTTCTTTATAAATCCTACTATGGAAACGCAGCAGCTGAGTAATGGCTGGTGATCCACAGCCCTACTTGCCTTTGTTCCTACACTCATTAATATGTACCCATGTATGTATGTATGTATGTATCGATATTTATATACCGCAAACCTAGGTGGGAAGCAACGGAGCACGGGGAGGGCTAGGGATTGCAAATAATGTATATTGGAAACTGTGACCTCAACAGAAGAATACCGTACACCACATCTTATGAAGGCTGCATTACAGCTATTGCTCTGCTTTTACTAATCTTCATTCGATTGCGTGTATTGACCCCTGAAGTATCTAATATGCAGTTTGTTTCTAGGCCGCGACACAAGTTGGCATATTTTATGTTAAAGATAACACCTCATATAAATACAAACAGAAGTGCTTTTTTTTATTTTTTATTTTACAAATTTATGATGTGGAATTACACACTCCGAAAAAACGTATAAACGTCTTTGTCTTTCCCAAGCCAGAGATAAGCAGTGAGCATTTCAGTTTTTAGACATGCAGAGGCATTCTAGAAAGAGCTAATCTCAGATTTACTAAATATCACTTTCACAAAGGTTTAGGTTCGGAAGTACATGTGAGATTCTGCACTCCTAACTGTGTGACTGGTAGAATCATCTTTATTTCTTTGCGCTCAAGAATAGTGTTGTCCTGTTTGAGAGCACCTGAATGCCCCCATTCCCAGGCAAGGTTTTGCCAGGCTTTGTGTCACGGTGGCCATGCCCCTGCCCTCTGACTTCAGGAGACAGCTCTTGGCTGCTCCACTGCCGCTGCATGGTGCCTCTCTTCGGCATGGCCCCGTTCTGTTAAACGGTAGAACAGCAGTGCCCTTTTTCGCACCTCATTATCTCCACGTCAGTGTTTTCCTCCAGTGGTGGCTGGTGGATTTTAAATGTGGTGCGGCGAAAATTGTAGACCTGTGAAAATGTGCGAGCAAGCACAGCGAACTTGCCTAAACTGAAAAAGGGGAACAATGCTGGGGTGTATTCCCCACCCAAGAACATTTTGGGGAAAAACTGATTAGAATGGTGAATTTTACAATGCACTGTCAATCACAGAAATCTCTGCATTTTAGTGTAACGCATACAGCAACAGCATAGTGCGCAGTATTTTCACCTAGACCTAACCCCACACAAATGCAAGTGTGCACTGCCATAAGAACAATTAATGTCTCAGTAAAAACAATTGTATTTGTGAACAACACGTTCTGCCAACAGTTGCTCTTTACAGTACTATTGCCAGTTTCAGCCTTTTAGTTGCTCAAAAGAGACATAGGCCGGAAGCAGACAAGCAAGGATCACTCATACTAAGCAAACGTCTAGCGATAGAGGTGCCTTACTACTGACAATACCCATGCATTGCGCTGTTGTTGTACTGTACTATTCATCCCAACCATTTTCCACCGAGATCCTCAATGCATGCTATGTTTGGCTATACAAGTGCCATGCTTTTCCATGTCTGCAGATCACACCTGGGCATTGTCTGCTGATGTGACCATTTGTCCTTGATTCACCGAAAGGAAGGGACCTAGTGGCCACAGGAGCCACCCATGCAGCTCTACTTTATCCTTCTTCCACTGCCTATCCTCACTCCTGTGACCTCCCTCCCAGTATTTCAAATTTGTTTTGTCCCTATTCATCATTCTGTCTGTTCCTCGCCCCTTCTATCCCTGCCCTGCTCCCTCTCCTCTCCACCACAGCTCTTTTCTGTTTATTATGCAGTCCTTATCAGCTCTGTCTATTCACTACTCCTTCTCAGTTGTTTTGTTTCTCTCCTCTCTATTCCAAAGTTCGTTCCCCTTTTGTCCCATCTCTCTCTCCTTCACATCTGTTCTGTGTGCCTTCTCTCTCCCGCAGTATTTGGTTTGCTCTCCTCCCTCCCTTCTTCCCTGCTCTCTTTCAATTTTCTTTTCCATTGTTGACATTCATTTCATCTTGTTCCCCTGCAGTCCTGCTTCCTTTTGTCTCGCACCTTGACCACTGCTCTCTCTCCTTTCTCAGGCCTACACATCTCCTTGTTGAAAAACACCCTGGGCTGGGCACACCTCTGTAATTGTATCCGATTGCATTAATTACAGACAAAAAGCAGAGGCCAACAGACATCTTAGGGGTGATTTTGTGACTTGGTTCCATATACCCATCAATGGTACTAGGTTTGCCATATGGCAATGACAGAGGGTGACACTGCTGATGATAAAGACCTTAATGACAATGCTCAATATGTCAGTGAGAAAACACGAATAGTTTTTTTTCATGTATTTCAAGTGTGTTACTAAACTAAGATGTCATCTTGTACAGGGCTAATATCCAAAACAAATTCAGCACTGGGTATTTTGCATAAATGGGCATAGTGCGACAAGGAAATGTATTTTGAGTAGCAATCTGAATTTCAGAGGCAGTTTCTGATGAGGTTGCAGTGAATGGTCCAAACTGCAACATACTCATAATTTGGTTTAGTTAATACTTTTTTCCATATGAAATTAGATGTGTATATAACGTGTACAAGAAAAAATATGCTACATATCATTCTGGTTTTTTAGGTCTCGCCTAGCGATGCAGCGCAAAGCGCTGCTCGCTATGCGAGATCTATTGTTGCCGACTTTTGCTCCGATGCGGGACAGGACAGGTGCACGCGTACGGCAAGTCCTGGACAGGAGATGTGCACGCGTATGGTGCGAGCAGAAGTTGTAATAATGCCGCAAGCCGTACGCGTGCACATAGACTGTCTGTGCTCAAGCTTAACAGACAGGAGATGTGCACGCGTACGGCTCGCGTCTTTTTACAACTCCTGCTCGCACCATACGCGTGCACATGTCCTGTCCAGGCGCGGCGTCCAGCATGCCTCCCGCTCAACCCCACTCACCGGCTCTTGTGGGGACTCAGCGCTGAATCTTGCTCCGGCCGCACCATGCGGCATTCACGAAGGCGGGGTGGGCTCCCGCCGGACTTCCCTCTGCGGGGTGGGCTCCCGCCGGACTTCCCTCTGCGGGGTGGGCTCCCGCCTCACTTCTCCAACACACGGGGCTCCCTCAGCTCACGGGAGCCCCGGACACCTCCGGCCGCGCGCTCCATGCGCCACGCAACTGACGTCGCTCAGACGATTTCAGCTGCCCGGACAGCCGATGTGCACGCGCACGGCGTCTCTTGCTCACGGCGCACTCGACAGGGCTCGTTAATTTGGCTCGGGGTCTGTTGTAGTGTTTCTGCCTCTGTTCACTTTATTTCCTCTAAGCATTCACTCTACTGGAGTTCATTTGGAGGCATTCAGTATTTCTCACACCGTTTATGGATGCTGGGCTAAGTGCGATTAACTTGCCTCGGTAAAAACATTCATACGCTCGGGCTCGAGCGTGCACTCAGTAGTCCCCCCGGGGCACAAGCAGGCGTCCACTTCTGTGCTTCCTCGTTGCTTTATCTTGCAGCTGACGGGGAGCACCCCTGCTGCCATTCTCTTTGGCCAAATTCATCAGTACAGCATTGGAGGTGCCGCAGGGAGCTCTGGAAGGTGAATATTATGCTCAGGCTACTTGTTCGCTGTGGGCGAGGGTTTTTACATGTTCCACTGTCTCCCTGAGACAGGAAGCACGTGTGCGTGGAGAGAAAGGATGGGGGCCACTTAGTACCTGTAAAGCCTCATGTGCCCCCGCGCCCCTGCGGAATAGCCCCCAGAGCTGCTTCGTGTCACCCGCCCCCGAGGCAGCCCCGGTTTCCGGTGATTCACGGCTCCGTCTGCCAGCGACTCGTCCTCGCGGCCAGGTCTGTCACCGGAGTTCACATCAGCATAAGGACTGCTGCTGCACGCTCAAAAGCCCTCGCCCGCCTTTTTAAATGACAAGCCAAGTTTATAATTACCCATGCTTTTATCCAGGGAAGTCTGTGCCGTGTGTGAAGGCAGACATGCCGTGTGTGTGGGAATGTAAAAGGGACTCAGTATTTTCATCATTGTAGATAAAGAGTATATATATCCCGCCAAAACATATATCGGTGTTTTCCTGCATTCTGAAGAACAATAGATTTGAGTGAAACGGTTTAGACGCTTTAAGACGCGCTGATGGTATTTGAACATGTCCTGCAACACGTTTCCCTCTTCGGCTGCGATGTCGTGCACGCCGTGTACTCTGTGACAGTAGTGAGTGCACACGTGGCTGGTGGATGTCTGATGCCTGATGCTTGTGGATGTCTGATGCCTGATGCTTGTGGATGTCTGATGCCTGATGCCTGATGCTTGTGGATGTCTGATGTCTGATGCTTGTGGATGTCTGATGTCTGATGCTTGTGGATGTCTGATGTCTGATGCTTGTGGATGTCTGATGTCTGATGATTGTGGATGTCTGATGCCTGATGATTGTGGATGTCTGATGTCTGATATCTGATGCCTGATGCTTGTGGATGTCTGATGCCTGTCTGATGCCTGATGATTGTGGATGCCTGATGATTGTGGATGCCTGATGATTGTGGATGCCTGATGATTGTGGATGTCTGATGCCTGATGCTTGTGGATGTCTGATGCCTGATGTCTGATGCTTGTGGATGCCTGATGCTTGTGGATGTCTGATGCCTGATGCTTGTGGATGTCTGATGACTGATGTCTGATGCGTGTGGATGCCTGATGCCTGATGTCTGATGCTTGTGGATGCCTGATGCTTGTGGATGCCTGATGTCTGATGCCTGATGCTTGTGGATGTCTGATGCCTGATGCTTGTGGATGTCTGATGCTTGTGGATGTCTGATGGATGTCTGATGCTTGTGGATGCCTGATGTCTGATGCTTGTGGATGCCTGATGTCTGATGCTTGTGGATGCCTGATGTCTGATGCTTGTGGATGCCTGATGTCTGATGATTGTGGATGTCTCATGCCTGATGCTTGTGGATGCCTGCTCTCTGATGCTTGTGGATGTCTGATGTCTGATTGATGTCTGATGCCTGATGGATGTCTGATGCCTGTGGATGTCTGATGCCTGTGGATGTCTGATGCCTGTGGATGTCTGATGCCTGTGGATGCCTGATGCCTGTGGATGTCTGATGTCTGATGCCTGTGGATATCTGATGCCTGTGGATGTCTGATGCCTGTGGATGTCTGATGCCTGTGGATGTCTGATGTCTGATGAATGATGCCTGTGGATGTCTGAGGTCTGTGGATGTCTGATGTCTGATGCCTGTGGATGTCTGATGCCTGTGGATGTCTGATGTCTGATGCCTGTGGATGCCTGATGTCTGATGCCTGTGGATGTCTGATGTCTGATGCCTGTGGATGCCTGTGGATGTCTGATGCCTGTGGATGTCTGATGCCTGTGGATGTCTGATGCCTGTGGATGTCTGATGTATGATGCCTGTGGATGTCTGATGTCTGTGGATGTCTGATGTCTGATGCCTGTGGATGTCTGATGTCTGATGCCTGTGGATGTCTGATGTCTGTGGATGTCTGATGTCTGATGCCTGTGGATGTCTGATGCCTGTGGATGTCTGATGCCTGTGGATGTCTGATGTCTGATGCCTGTGGATGCCTGTTGGTAGATGTCTGATGCTGGTAGATGTCTGATGTCTGATGCTGGTAGATGTCTGATGTCTGATGCTGGTAGATGTCTGATGTCTGATGCTGGTAGATGTCTGATGTCTGATGCTGGTAGATGTCTGATGTCTGATGCTGGTAGATGTCTGATGGCTGGTAGATGTCTGATGTCTGATGCTGGTGGATGTCTGATGCCTGATATCTGATGGTGGATGTCTGATGCCTGATGTCTGATGATTGTGGATGTCTGATACCTGATGTCTGATGATTGTGGATGTCTGATGCCTGATGTCTGATGATTGTGGATGTCTGATGCCTGATGCCTGTGGATGCCTGATGCCTGTGGATGCCTGATGCCTGTGGATGCCTGATGCCTGTGGATGTCTGATGCCTGTGGATGTCTGATGCCTGTGGATGTCTGATGCCTGATGCCCGTGGATGTCTGATGCCTGTGGATGTCTGATGCCTGTGGATGTCTGATGCCTGTGGATGTCTGATGTCTGATGCCTGTGGATGTCTGATGTCTGTGGATGTCTGATGTCTGATGCCTGTGGATGTCTGATGTCTGTGGATGTCTGATGCCTGTGGATGTCTGATGTCTGATGCCTGTGGATGTCTGATGCCTGTGGATGTCTGATGTCTGATGCCTGTGGATGTCTGATGTCTGATGCCTGTGGATGTCTGATGTCTGATGTCTGATGCCCGTGGATGTCTGATGTCTGATGCCTGTGGATGTCTGATGTCTGATGCCTGTGGATGTCTGATGCCTGTGGATGTCTGATGTCTGTGGATGTCTGATGTCTGATGCCTGTGGATGTCTGATGCCTGTGGATGTCTGATGCCTGTGGATGTCTGATGCCTGTGGATGTCTGATGTCTGATGCCTGTGGATGCCTGTGGATGCCTGTTGGTAGATGTCTGATGCTGGTAGATGTCTGATGCTGGTAGATGTCTGATGTCTGATGCTGGTAGATGTCTGATGTCTGATGCTGGTAGATGTCTGATGCTGGTAGATGTCTGATGTCTGATGCTGGTAGATGTCTGATGCTGGTAGATGTCTGATGTCTGATGCTGGTAGATGTCTGATGTCTGATGCTGGTAGATGTCTGATGTCTGATGCCTGATGATTGTCTGATGCCTGTCTGATGTCTGATGCCTGATGATTGTCTGATGCCTGATGATTGTCTGATGTCTGATGATTGTCTGATGTCTGATGATTGTCTGATGCCTGTGGATGTCTGATGCCTGTGGATGTCTGATGCCTGTGGATGTCTGATGCCTGTGGATGCCTGTGGATGCCTGATGTCTGATGTCTGATGCTGGTAGATGTCTGATGCTGGTAGATGTCTGATGCCTGATGATTGTCTGATGCCTGATTGTCTGATGCCTGATGATTGTCTGATGTCTGATGCCTGATGCTGGTGGATGTCTGATGCCTGATGCTGGTGGATGTCTGATGTCTAATGCTGGTGGATGTCTGATGCCTGATGCTGGTGGATGTCTGATGCCTGATGCTGGTGGATGTCTGATGTCTGATGCTGGTGGATGTCTGATGCCTGATGTCTGATGCTGGTAGATGTCTGATGTCTGATGCCTGATGCTGATAGATGTCTGATGTCTGATGCCTGATGCATTGTCTGATGCCTGATGATTGTCTGTCTGATGATTGTCTGATGCCTGATGATTGTCTGATGCCTGATGATTGTCTGATGTCTGATGATTGTCTGATGCCTGATGCCTGTGGATGCCTGATGCCTGTGGATGCCTGATGCCTGTTGATGCCTGTGGATGTCTGATGCTGGTGGATGTCTGATGCCTGATGTCTGATGCTGGTAGATGTCTGATGCCTGATGTCTGATGCTGGTAGATGTCTGATGTCTGATGCCTGATGCTGGTAGATGTATGATGTCTGATGCCTGATGCCTGATGATTGTCTGATGCCTGATGGTTGTCTGATGTCTGATGATTGTCTGATGCCTGATGATTGTCTGATGCCTGATGATTGTCTGATGCCTGATGATTGTCTGATGCCTGATGCCTGTGGATGCCTGATGCCTGTGGATGCCTGTGGATGTCTGATGCCTGTGGATGTCTGATGCCTGTGGATGCCTGATGCCTGTGGATGCCTGATGTCTGTTCTGGTAGATGTCTGATGTCTGATGCTGGTAGATGTCTGATGTCTGATGCTGGTAGATGTCTGATGCTGGTAGATGTCTGATGCCTGATGATTGTCTGATGTCTGATGCCTGATGATTGTCTGATGTCTGATGCCTGATGATTGTCTGATGCCTGATGATTGTCTGATGCCTGATTGTCTGATGCCTGATGATTGTCTGATGTCTGATGCCTGATGATTGTCTGATGCCTGTGGATGCCTGATGCCTGTGGATGCCTGTGGATGTCTGATGCCTGTGGATGTCTGATGCCTGTGGATGTCTGATGCCTGTGGATGCTTGTGGATGCCTGTGGATGCCTGTGGATGTCTGATGTCTGATGCTGGTAGATGTCTGATGCTGGTAGATGTCTGATGCTGGTAGATGTCTGATGTTGGTAGATGTCTGATGCCTGATGATTGTCTGATGTCTGATGCCTGTGGATATCTGATGCCTGTGGATGTCTGATGCCTGTGGATGTCTGATGCCTGTGGATGTCTGATGTCTGATGAATGATGCCTGTGGATGTCTGAGGTCTGTGGATGTCTGATGTCTGATGCCTGTGGATGTCTGATGCCTGTGGATGTCTGATGTCTGATGCCTGTGGATGCCTGATGTCTGATGCCTGTGGATGTCTGATGTCTGATGCCTGTGGATGCCTGTGGATGTCTGTTGCCTGTGGATGTCTGATGCCTGTGGATGTCTGATGCCTGTGGATGTCTGATGTATGATGCCTGTGGATGTCTGATGTCTGTGGATGTCTGATGTCTGATGCCTGTGGATGTCTGATGTCTGATGCCTGTGGATGTCTGATGTCTGTGGATGTCTGATGTCTGATGCCTGTGGATGTCTGATGCCTGTGGATGTCTGATGCCTGTGGATGTCTGATGTCTGATGCCTGTGGATGCCTGTGGATGCCTGTTGGTAGATGTCTGATGCTGGTAGATGTCTGATGTCTGATGCTGGTAGATGTCTGATGTCTGATGCTGGTAGATGTCTGATGTCTGATGCTGGTAGATGTCTGATGTCTGATGCTGGTAGATGTCTGATGTCTGATGCTGGTAGATGTCTGATGGCTGGTAGATGTCTGATGTCTGATGCTGGTAGATGTCTGATGTCTGATGCTGGTGGATGTCTGATGCCTGATATCTGATGGTGGATGTCTGATGCCTGATGTCTGATGATTGTGGATGTCTGATACCTGATGTCTGATGATTGTGGATGTCTGATGCCTGATGTCTGATGATTGTGGATGTCTGATGCCTGATGCCTGTGGATGCCTGATGCCTGTGGATGCCTGATGCCTGTGGATGCCTGATGCCTGTGGATGTCTGATGCCTGTGGATGTCTGATGCCTGTGGATGTCTGATGCCTGATGCCCGTGGATGTCTGATGCCTGATGCCTGTGGATGTCTGATGCCTGTGGATGTCTGATGCCTGTGGATGTCTGATGTCTGTGGATGTCTGATGTCTGATGCCTGTGGATGTCTGATGTCTGTGGATGTCTGATGTCTGATGCCTGTGGATGTCTGATGTCTGATGCCTGTGGATGTCTGATGCCTGTGGATGTCTGATGTCTGATGCCTGTGGATGTCTGATGTCTGATGCCTGTGGATGTCTGATGTCTGATGCCTGTGGATGTCTGATGTCTGATGTCTGATGCCCGTGGATGTCTGATTTCTGATGCCTGTGGATGTCTGATGTCTGATGCCTGTGGATGTCTGATGCCTGTGGATGTCTGATGTCTGTGGATGTCTGATGTCTGATGCCTGTGGATGTCTGATGCCTGTGGATGTCTGATGCCTGTGGATGTCTGATGCCTGTGGATGTCTGATGTCTGATGCCTGTGGATGCCTGTGGATGCCTGTTGGTAGATGTCTGATGCTGGTAGATGTCTGATGCTGGTAGATGTCTGATGTCTGATGCTGGTAGATGTCTGATGTCTGATGCTGGTAGATGTCTGATGCTGGTAGATGTCTGATGTCTGATGCTGGTAGATGTCTGATGCTGGTAGATGTCTGATGTCTGATGCTGGTAGATGTCTGATGTCTGATGCTGGTAGATGTCTGATGTCTGATGCCTGATGATTGTCTGATGCCTGTCTGATGTCTGATGCCTGATGATTGTCTGATGTCTGATGATTGTCTGATGTCTGATAATTGTCTGATGTCTGATGATTGTCTGATGCCTGTGGATGTCTGATACCTGTGGATGTCTGATGCCTGTGGATGTCTGATGCCTGTGGATGCCTGTGGATGCATGATGTCTGATGTCTGATGCTGGTAGATGTCTGATGCTGGTAGATGTCTGATGCCTGATGATTGTCTGATGCCTGATTGTCTGATGCCTGATGATTGTCTGATGTCTGATGCCTGATGCTGGTGGATGTCTGATGCCTGATGCTGGTGGATGTCTGATGTCTAATGCTGGTGGATGTCTGATGCCTGATGCTGGTGGATGTCTGATGCTGGTGGATGTCTGATGTCTGATGCTGGTGGATGTCTGATGTCTGATGCTGGTGGATGTCTGATGCCTGATGTCTGATGCTGGTAGATGTCTGATGCCTGATGCCTGATGCTGGTAGATGTCTGATGTCTGATGCCTGATGATTGTCTGATGCCTGATGATTGTCTGTCTGATGATTGTCTGATGCCTGATGATTGTCTGATGCCTGATGATTGTCTGATGTCTGATGATTGTCTGATGCCTGATGCCTGTGGATGCCTGATGCCTGTGGATGCCTGATGCCTGTTGATGCCTGTGGATGTCTGATGCTGGTGGATGTCTGATGCCTGATGTCTGATGCTGGTAGATGTCTGATGCCTGATGTCTGATGCTGGTAGATGTCTGATGTCTGATGCCTGATGCTGGTAGATGTCTGATGTCTGATGCCTGATGATTGTCTGATGCCTGATGGTTGTCTGATGTCTGATGATTGTCTGATGTCTGATGCCTGATGATTGTCTGATGCCTGATGATTGTCTGATGCCTGATGATTGTCTGATGCCTGATGCCTGTGGATGCCTGATGCCTGTGGATGCCTGTGGATGTCTGATGCCTGTGGATGTCTGATGTCTGTGGATGTCTGATGCCTGTGGATGCCTGATGCCTGTGGATGCCTGATGTCTGTTCTGGTAGATGTCTGATGTCTGATGCTGGTAGATGTCTGATGTCTGATGCTGGTAGATGTCTGATGCTGGTAGATGTCTGATGCCTGATGATTGTCTGATGTCTGATGCCTGATGATTGTCTGATGTCTGATGCCTGATGATTGTCTGATGCCTGATGATTGTCTGATGCCTGATTGTCTGATGCCTGATGATTGTCTGATGTCTGATGCCTGATGATTGTCTGATGCCTGTGGATGCCTGATGCCTGTGGATGCCTGATGCCTGTGGATGTCTGATGCCTGTGGATGTCTGATGCCTGTGGATGTCTGATGCCTGTGGATGCTTGTGGATGCCTGTGGATGCCTGTGGATGTCTGATGTCTGATGCTGGTAGATGTCTGATGCTGGTAGATGTCTGATGCTGGTAGATGTCTGATGTTGGTAGATGTCTGATGTCTGATGCTGGTAGATGTCTGATGCCTGATGATTGTCTGATGTCTGATGCCTGATGCTGGTGGATGTCTGATGTCTGATGCCTGATGCTGGTGGATGTCTGACGCCTGATGTCTGATGGTGGATGTCTGATGCCTGATGCTGGTGGATGTCTGATGCCTGATGTCTGATGGTGGATGTCTGATGCCTGATGATTGTGGATGTCTGATGCCTGATGTCTGATGATTGTGGATGTCTGATGCCTCATGCTGGTGGATGCCTGATGCCTGTGGATGCCTGATGCCTGTGGATGCCTGATGCCTGTGGATGTCTGATGCCTGTGGATGTCTGATGCCGGTGGATGTCTGATGTCTGATGCCTGTGGATGTCTGATGTCTGTGGATGTCTGATGTCTGATGCCTGTGGATGTCTGATGTCTGATGCCTGTGATGTCTGATGCTGGTAGATGTCTGATGCTGGTAGATGTCTGATGCCTGATGATTGTCTGATGTCTGATGCCTGATGATTGTCTGATGTCTGATGCCTGATGATTGTCTGATGCCTGATGATTGTCTGATGCCTGATTGTCTGATGCCTGATGATTGTCTGATGTCTGATGCCTGATGATTGTCTGATGCCTGATGCCTGTGGATGCCTGATGCCTGTGGATGTCTGATGCCTGTGGATGTCTGATGCCTGTGGATGTCTGATGCCTGTGGATGCTTGTGGATGCCTGTGGATGCCTGTGGATGTCTGATGTCTGATGCTGGTAGATGTCTGATGCTGGTAGATGTCTGATGCTGGTAGATGTCTGATGTTGGTAGATGTCTGATGTCTGATGCTGGTAGATGTCTGATGCCTGATGATTGTCTGATGTCTGATGCCTGATGCTGGTGGATGTCTGATGTCTGATGCCTGATGCTGGTGGATGTCTGACGCCTGATGTCTGATGGTGGATGTCTGATGCCTGATGCTGGTGGATGTCTGATGCCTGATGTCTGATGGTGGATGTCTGATGCCTGATGATTGTGGATGTCTGATGCCTGATGTCTGATGATTGTGGATGTCTGATGCCTGATGTCTGATGATTGTGGATGTTTGATGCCTCATGCTGGTGGATGCCTGATGCCTGTGGATGCCTGATGCCTGTGGATGCCTGATGCCTGTGGATGTCTGATGCCTGTGGATGTCTGATGCCTGTGGATGTCTGATGCCGGTGGATGCCTGATGCCGGTGGATGTCTGATGCCGGTGGATGCCTGATGCCGGTGGATGCCTGATGCCGGTGGATGTCTGATGCCGGTGGATGCCTGATGCCGGTGGATGCCTGATGCTGGTAGATGTCTGATGCCTGTTGATTGTGGATGTCTGATACCTGATGCCTGATGATTGTGGATGTCTGATGCCTGATGATTGTGGATGCCTGATGCCTGATGATTGTGGATGTCTGATGCCTGATGATTGTGGATGTCTGATGCCTGATGATTGTGGATGTCTGATGTCTGATGCCTGATGATTGTGGATGTCTGATGCCTGATGATTGTGGATGTCTGATGTCTGATGATTGTGGATGTCTGATGCCTGATTGTGGATGTCTGATGCCTGATGATTGTGGATGTCTGATGCTGGTGGATGTCTGATGCCTGATGCTGGTGGATGTCTGATGCCTGATGTCTGATGCTGGTGGATGCCTGATGTCTGATGTCTGATGCTGGTGGATGTCTGATGTCTGATGCCTGATGTCTGATGCTGGTGGATGCCTGATGCCTGATGTCTGATGCTGGTGGATGTCTGATGCCTGATGTCTGATGCTGGTGGATGTCTGATGTCTGATGCCTGATGCTGGTGGATGCCTGATGTCTGATGCTGGTGGATGCCTGATGTCTGATGCTGGTGGATGCCTGATGTCTGATGCTGGTGGATGTCTGATGTCTGATGCTGGTGGATGTCTGATGTCTGATGCCTGATGATTGTCTGATGCCTGTCTGATGCCTGATGATTGTCTGATGATTGTCTGATGTCTGATGCTTGTCTGATGCCTGTGGATGTCTGATGCCTGTGGATGTCTGATGCCTGTGGATGTCTGATGCCTGTGGATGCCTGTGGATGCCTGATGTCTGATGCTGGTAGATGTCTGATGCTGGTAGATGTCTGATGCCTGATGATTGTCTGATGCCTGATTGTCTGATGTCTGATGCCTGATGATTGTCTGATGTCTGATGCATGTGTTTCTGCCTCTGTTCACTTTATTTCCTCTAAGCATTCACTCTACTGGAGTTCATTTGGAGGCATTCAGTATTTCTCACACCGTTTATGGATGCTGGGCTAAGTGCGATTAACTCGCCTCGGTAAAAACATTCATACGCTCGGGCTCGAGCGTGCACTCAGTAGTCCCCCCGGGGAACAAGCAGGCGTCCACTTCTGTGCTTCCTCGTTGCTTTATCTTGCAGCTGACGGGGAGCACCCCTGCTGCCATTCTCTTTGGCCAAATTCAGCAGTACAGCATTGGAGGTGCCGCAGGGAGCTCTGGAAGGTGAATATTATGCTCAGGCTACTTGTTCGCTGTGGGCGAGGGTTTTTACATGTTCCACTGTCTCCCTGAGACAGGAAGCACGTGTGTGTGGAGAGAAAGGATGGGGGCCACTTAGTACCTGTAAAGCCTCATGTGCCCCCGCGCCCCTGCGGAATAGCCCCCAGAGCTGCTTCGTGTCACCCGCCCCCGAGGCAGCCCCGGTTTCCGGTGATTCACGGCTCCGTCTGCCAGCGACTCGTCCTCGCGGCCAGGTCTGTCACCGGAGTTCACATCAGCATAAGGACTGCTGCTGCACTCTCAAAAGCCCTCGCCCGCCTTTTTAAATGACAAGCCAAGTTTATAATTACCCATGCTTTTATCCAGGGAAGTCTGTGCCGTGTGTGAAGGCAGACATGCCGTGTGTGTGGGAATGTAAAAGGGACTCAGTATTTTCATCATTGTAGATAAAGAGTATATATATCCCGCCAAAACATATATCGGTGTTTTCCTGCATTCTGAAGAACAATAGATTTGAGTGAAACGGTTTAGACGCTTTAAGACGCGCTGATGGTATTTGAACATGTCCTGCAACACGTTTCCCTCTTCGGCTGCGATGTCGTGCACGCCGTGTACTCTGTGACAGTAGTGAGTGCACACGTGGCTGGTGGATGTCTGATGCCTGATGCTTGTGGATGTCTGATGCCTGATGCTTGTGGATGCCTGATGTCTGATGCCTGATGCTTGTGGATGTCTGATGTCTGATGCTTGTGGATGTCTGATGCTTGTGGATGTCTGATGATTGTGGATGTCTGATGCCTGATGATTGTGGATGTCTGATGTCTGATATCTGATGCCTGATGCTTGTGGATGTCTGATGCCTGTCTGATGCCTGATGATTGTGGATGCCTGATGATTGTGGATGCCTGATGATTGTGGATGCCTGATGATTGTGGATGTCTGATGCCTGATGCTTGTGGATGTCTGATGCCTGATGTCTGATGCTTGTGGATGCCTGATGCTTGTGGATGTCTGATGCCTGATGCTTGTGGATGTCTGATGACTGATGTCTGATGCGTGTGGATGCCTGATGCCTGATGTCTGATGCTTGTGGATGCCTGATGCTTGTGGATGCCTGATGTCTGATGCCTGATGCTTGTGGATGTCTGATGCCTGATGCTTGTGGATGTCTGATGCTTGTGGATGTCTGATGGATGTCTGATGCTTGTGGATGCCTGATGTCTGATGCTTGTGGATGCCTGATGTCTGATGCTTGTGGATGCCTGATGTCTGATGCTTGTGGATGCCTGATGTCTGATGATTGTGGATGTCTCATGCCTGATGCTTGTGGATGCCTGCTCTCTGATGCTTGTGGATGTCTGATGTCTGATTGATGTCTGATGCCTGATGGATGTCTGATGCCTGTGGATGTCTGATGCCTGTGGATGTCTGATGCCTGTGGATGTCTGATGCCTGTGGATGCCTGATGCCTGTGGATGTCTGATGTCTGATGCCTGTGGATATCTGATGCCTGTGGATGTCTGATGCCTGTGGATGTCTGATGCCTGTGGATGTCTGATGTCTGATGAATGATGCCTGTGGATGTCTGAGGTCTGTGGATGTCTGATGTCTGATGCCTGTGGATGTCTGATGCCTGTGGATGTCTGATGTCTGATGCCTGTGGATGCCTGATGTCTGATGCCTGTGGATGTCTGATGTCTGATGCCTGTGGATGCCTGTGGATGTCTGATGCCTGTGGATGTCTGATGCCTGTGGATGTCTGATGCCTGTGGATGTCTGATGTATGATGCCTGTGGATGTCTGATGTCTGTGGATGTCTGATGTCTGATGCCTGTGGATGTCTGATGTCTGATGCCTGTGGATGTCTGATGTCTGTGGATGTCTGATGTCTGATGCCTGTGGATGTCTGATGCCTGTGGATGTCTGATGCCTGTGGATGTCTGATGTCTGATGCCTGTGGATGCCTGTGGATGCCTGTTGGTAGATGTCTGATGCTGGTAGATGTCTGATGTCTGATGCTGGTAGATGTCTGATGTCTGATGCTGGTAGATGTCTGATGTCTGATGCTGGTAGATGTCTGATGTCTGATGCTGGTAGATGTCTGATGCTGGTAGATGTCTGATGGCTGGTAGATGTCTGATGTCTGATGCTGGTGGATGTCTGATGCCTGATATCTGATGGTGGATGTCTGATGCCTGATGTCTGATGATTGTGGATGTCTGATACCTGATGTCTGATGATTGTGGATGTCTGATGCCTGATGCCTGATGATTGTGGATGTCTGATGCCTGATGCCTGTGGATGCCTGATGCCTGTGGATGCCTGATGCCTGTGGATGCCTGATGCCTGTGGATGTCTGATGCCTGTGGATGTCTGATGCCTGTGGATGTCTGATGCCTGATGCCCGTGGTTGTCTGATGCCTGTGGATGTCTGATGCCTGTGGATGTCTGATGCCTGTGGATGTCTGATGTCTGATGTCTGTGGATGTCTGATGCCTGTGGATGTCTGATGTCTGTGGATGTCTGATGTCTGATGCCTGTGGATGTCTGATGTCTGATGCCTGTGGATGTCTGATGCCTGTGGATGTCTGATATCTGATGCCTGTGGATGTCTGATGTCTGATGTCTGATGCCTGTGGATGTCTGATGTCTGATGTCTGATGCCCGTGGATGTCTGATGTCTGATGCCTGTGGATGTCTGATGTCTGATGCCTGTGGATGTCTGATGCCTGTGGATGTCTGATGTCTGTGGATGTCTGATGCCTGTGGATGTCTGATGCCTGTGGATGTCTGATGCCTGTGGATGTCTGATGCCTGTGGATGTCTGATGTCTGATGCCTGTGGATGCCTGTGGATGCCTGTTGGTAGATGTCTGATGCTGGTAGATGTCTGATGCTGGTAGATGTCTGATGTCTGATGCTGGTAGATGTCTGATGTCTGATGCTGGTAGATGTCTGATGCTGGTAGATGTCTGATGTCTGATGCTGGTAGATGTCTGATGCTGGTAGATGTCTGATGTCTGATGCTGGTAGATGTCTGATGTCTGATGCTGGTAGATGTCTGATGTCTGATGCCTGATGATTGTCTGATGCCTGTCTGATGTCTGATGCCTGATGATTGTCTGATGCCTGATGATTGTCTGATGTCTGATGATTGTCTGATGCCTGTTGATGTCTGATGCCTGTGGATGTCTGATGCCTGTGGATGTCTGATGCCTGTGGATGCCTGTGGATGCCTGATGTCTGATGTCTGATGCTGGTAGATGTCTGATGCTGGTAGATGTCTGATGCCTGATGATTGTCTGATGCCTGATTGTCTGATGCCTGATGATTGTCTGATGTCTGATGCCTGATGCTGGTGGATGTCTGATGCCTGATGCTGGTGGATGTCTGATGTCTAATGCTGGTGGATGTCTGATGCCTGATGCTGGTGGATGTCTGATGCCTGATGCTGGTGGATGTCTGATGTCTGATGCTGGTGGATGTCTGATGCCTGATGTCTGATGCTGGTAGATGTCTGATGTCTGATGCCTGATGCTGGTAGATGTCTGATGTCTGATGCCTGATGATTGTCTGATGCCTGATTATTGTCTGTCTGATGATTGTCTGATGCCTGATGATTGTCTGATGCCTGATGATTGTCTGATGTCTGATGATTGTCTGATGCCTGATGCCTGTGGATGCCTGATGCCTGTTGATGCCTGTGGATGTCTGATGCTGGTGGATGTCTGATGCCTGATGTCTGATGCTGGTAGATGTCTGATGCCTGATGTCTGATGCTGGTAGATGTCTGATGTCTGATGCCTGATGCTGGTAGATGTCTGATGTCTGATGCCTGATGCCTGATGATTGTCTGATGCCTGATGGTTGTCTGATGTCTGATGATTGTCTGATGCCTGATGATTGTCTGATGCCTGATGATTGTCTGATGCCTGATGATTGTCTGATGCCTGATGCCTGTGGATGCCTGATGCCTGTGGATGCCTGTGGATGTCTGATGCCTGTGGATGTCTGATGCCTGTGGATGTCTGATGCCTGTGGATGCCTGATGCCTGTGGATGCCTGATGTCTGTTCTGGTAGATGTCTGATGTCTGATGCTGGTAGATGTCTGATGTCTGATGCTGGTAGATGTCTGATGCTGGTAGATGCCTGATGCCTGATGATTGTCTGATGTCTGATGCCTGATGATTGTCTGATGTCTGATGCCTGATGATTGTCTGATGCCTGATGATTGTCTGATGCCTGATTGTCTGATGCCTGATGATTGTCTGATGTCTGATGCCTGATGATTGTCTGATGCCTGTGGATGCCTGATGCCTGTGGATGCCTGTGGATGTCTGATGCCTGTGGATGTCTGATGCCTGTGGATGTCTGATGCCTGTGGATGCTTGTGGATGCCTGTGGATGTCTGATGTCTGATGCTGGTAGATGTCTGATGCTGGTAGATGTCTGATGCTGGTAGATGTCTGATGTTGGTAGATGTCTGATGCCTGATGATTGTCTGATGTCTGATGCCTGTGGATATCTGATGCCTGTGGATGTCTGATGCCTGTGGATGTCTGATGCCTGTGGATGTCTGATGTCTGATGAATGATGCCTGTGGATGTCTGAGGTCTGTGGATGTCTGATGTCTGATGCCTGTGGATGTCTGATGCCTGTGGATGTCGGATGTCTGATGCCTGTGGATGCCTGATGTCTGATGCCTGTGGATGTCTGATGTCTGATGCCTGTGGATGCCTGTGGATGTCTGATGCCTGTGGATGTCTGATGCCTGTGGATGTCTGATGCCTGTGGATGTCTGATGCCTGTGGATGTCTGATGTATGATGCCTGTGGATGTCTGATGTCTGTGGATGTCTGATGCCTGTGGATGTCTGATGTCTGATGCCTGTGGATGTCTGATGTCTGTGGATGTCTGATGTCTGATGCCTGTGGATGTCTGATGCCTGTGGATGTCTGATGCCTGTGGATGTCTGATGTCTGATGCCTGTGGATGCCTGTGGATGCCTGTTGGTAGATGTCTGATGCTGGTAGATGTCTGATGTCTGATGCTGGTAGATGTCTGATGTCTGATGCTGGTAGATGTCTGATGTCTGATGCTGGTAGATGTCTGATGTCTGATGCTGGTAGATGTCTGATGGCTGGTAGATGTCTGATGGCTGATGCTGGTAGATGTCTGATGTCTGATGCTGGTGGATGTCTGATGCCTGATATCTGATGGTGGATGTCTGATGCCTGATGTCTGATGATTGTGGATGTCTGATACCTGATGTCTGATGATTGTGGATGTCTGATGCCTGATGTCTGATGATTGTGGATGTCTGATGCCTGATGCCTGTGGATGCCTGATGCCTGTGGATGCCTGATGCCTGTGGATGCCTGATGCCTGTGGATGCCTGATGCCTGTGGATGTCTGATGCCTGTGGATGTCTGATGCCTGATGCCCGTGGATGTCTGATGCCTGATGCCTGTGGATGTCTGATGCCTGTGGATGTCTGATGTCTGTGGATGTCTGATGTCTGATGCCTGTGGATGTCTGATGTCTGTGGATGTCTGATGTCTGATGCCTGTGGATGTCTGATGTCTGATGCCTGTGGATGTCTGATGCCTGTGGATGTCTGATGTCTGATGCCTGTGGATGTCTGATGTCTGATGCCTGTGGATGTCTGATGTCTGATGTCTGATGCCCGTGGATGTCTGATTTCTGATGCCTGTGGATGTCTGATGTCTGATGCCTGTGGATGTCTGATGCATGTGGATGTCTGATGTCTGTGGATGTCTGATGTCTGATGCCTGTGGATGTCTGATGCCTGTGGATGTCTGATGCCTGTGGATGTCTGATGCCTGTGGATGTCTGATGTCTGATGCCTGTGGATGCCTGTGGATGCCTGTTGGTAGATGTCTGATGCTGGTAGATGTCTGATGCTGGTAGATGTCTGATGTCTGATGCTGGTAGATGTCTGATGTCTGATGCTGGTAGATGTCTGATGCTGGTAGATGTCTGATGTCTGATGCTGGTAGATGTCTGATGTCTGATGCTGGTAGATGTCTGATGTCTGATGCCTGATGATTGTCTGATGCCTGTCTGATGTCTGATGCCTGATGATTGTCTGATGTCTGATGATTGTCTGATGTCTGATGATTGTCTGATGTCTGATGATTGTCTGATGCCTGTGGATGTCTGATGCCTGTGGATGTCTGATGCCTGTGGATGTCTGATGCCTGTGGATGCCTGTGGATGCCTGATGTCTGATGTCTGATGCTGGTAGATGTCTGATGCTGGTAGATGTCTGATGCTGGTAGATGTCTGATGTTGGTAGATGTCTGATGTCTGATGCTGGTAGATGTCTGATGCCTGATGATTGTCTGATGTCTGATGCCTGATGCTGGTGGATGTCTGATGTCTGATGCTGGTGGATGTCTGACGCCTGATGTCTGATGGTGGATGTCTGATGCCTGATGCTGGTGGATGTCTGATGCCTGATGTCTGATGGTGGATGTCTGATGCCTGATGATTGTGGATGTCTGATGCCTGATGTCTGATGATTGTGGATGTCTGATGCCTGATGTCTGATGATTGTGGATGTCTGATGCCTCATGCTGGTGGATGCCTGATGCCTGTGGATGCCTGATGCCTGTGGATGTCTGATGCCTGTGGATGTCTGATGCCTGTGGATGTCTGATGCCGGTGGATGCCTGATGCCGGTGGATGTCTGATGCCGGTGGATGCCTGATGCCGGTGGATGCCTGATGCCGGTGGATGTCTGATGCCGGTGGATGCCTGATGCCGGTGGATGCCTGATGCTGGTAGATGTCTGATGCCTGCTGATTGTGGATGTCTGATACCTGATGCCTGATGATTGTGGATGTCTGATGCCTGATGATTGTGGATGCCTGATGCCTGATGATTGTGGATGTCTGATGCCTGATGATTGTGGATGTCTGATGCCTGATGATTGTGGATGTCTGATGTCTGATGCCTGATGATTGTGGATGTCTGATGCCTGATGATTGTGGATGTCTGATGTCTGATGATTGTGGATGTCTGATGCCTGATTGTGGATGTCTGATGCCTGATGATTGTGGATGTCTGATGCTGGTGGATGTCTGATGCCTGATGCTGGTGGATGTCTGATGCCTGATGTCTGATGCTGGTGGATGTCTGATGTCTGATGCTGGTGGATGTCTGATGTCTGATGCCTGATGTCTGATGCTGGTGGATGCCTGATGCCTGATGTCTGATGCTGGTGGATGTCTGATGCCTGATGTCTGATGCTGGTGGATGTCTGATGCCTGATGCTGGTAGATGTCTGATGCCTCATGCTGGTGGATGCCTGATGTCTGATGCTGGTGGATGCCTGATGTCTGATGCTGGTGGATGCCTGATGTCTGATGCTGGTGGATGTCTGATGTCTGATGCTGGTGGATGTCTGATGTCTGATGCCTGATGATTGTCTGATGCCTGTCTGATGCCTGATGATTGTCTGATGATTGTCTGATGTCTGATGCTTGTCTGATGCCTGTGGATGTCTGATGCCTGTGGATGTCTGATGCCTGTGGATGTCTGATGCCTGTGGATGTCTGATGCCTGTGGATGCCTGTGGATGCCTGATGTCTGATGCTGGTAGATGTCTGATGCTGGTAGATGTCTGATGCCTGATGATTGTCTGATGCCTGATTGTCTGATGTCTGATGCCTGATGATTGTCTGATGTCTGATTGTCTGATGCCTGATGATTGTCTGATGTCTGATGCCTGATGCTGGTGGATGCCTGATGCGGGTGGATGTCTGATGTCTGATGCCTGATGCTGGTGGATGTCTGATGCCTGATGCTGGTGGATGTCTGATGCTGGTGGATGTCTGATGCCTGATGTCTGATGCTGGTAGATGTCTGATGTCTGATGCCTGATGATTGTCTGATGCCTGATGATTGTCTGATGTCTGATGATTGTCTGATGTCTGATGCCTGATGATTGTCTGATGCCTGATGATTGTCTGATGCCTGATGATTGTCTGATGCCTGATGCCTGTGGATGCCTGATGCCTGTGGATGCCTGTGGATGTCTGATGCTGGTGGATGTCTGATGCCTGATGTCTGATGCTGGTAGATGTCTGATGTCTGATGCTGGTAGATGTCTGATGTCTGATGCCTGATGATTGTCTGATGCCTGATGATTGTCTGATGTCTGATTGTCTGATGTCTGATGATTGTCTGATGTCTGATGCCTGATGATTGTCTGATGTCTGATGATTGTCTGATGCCTGATGCCTGTTGATGCCTGATGCCTGTTGATGTCTGATGCCTGTGGATGTCTGATGCCTGTGGATGTCTGATGCCTGTGGATGTCTGATGCCTGTGGATGCCTGATGCCTGTGGATGCCTGATGTCTGATGCTGGTAGATGTCTGATGTCTGATGCTGGTAGATGTCTGATGTCTGATGCTGGTAGATGTCTGATGCCTGATGATTGTCTGATGTCTGATGCCTGATGATTGTCTGATGTCTGATGCCTGATGATTGTCTGATGTCTGATGCTGATGATTGTCTGATGCCTGATGATTGTCTGATGCCTGATGATTGTCTGATGCCTGATGATTGTCTGATGTCTGATGCCTGATGATTGTCTGATGCCTGTGGATGCCTGATGCCTGTGGATGTCTGATGCCTTTGGATGCCTGTGGATGCCTGATGCCTGTGGATGTCTGATGTCTGATGCTGGTAGATGTCTGATGTCTGATGCTGGTAGATGTCTGATGCTGGTAGATGTCTGATGCTGGTAGATGTCTGATGTCTGATGCTGGTAGATGTCTGATGTCTGATGCTGGTAGATGTCTGATGCCTGATGATTGTCTGATGTCTGATGCCTGATGCTGGTGGATGTCTGATGCCTGATGCTGGTGGATGTCTGACACCTGATGTCTGATGGTGGATGTCTGATGCCTGATGTCTGATGCTGGTGGATGTCTGATGCCTGATGTCTGATGGTGGATGTCTGATGCCTGATGATTGTGGATGTCTGATGCCTGATGTCTGATGATTGTGGATGTCTGATGCCTGATGTCTGATGATTGTGGATGTCTGATGCCTCATGCTGGTGGATGCCTGATGCCTGTGGATGCCTGATGCCTGTGGATGTCTGATGCATGTGGATGTCTGATGCCGGTGCATGTCTGATGCCGGTGGATGTCTGATGCCGGTGGATGCCTGATGCCGGTGGATGTCTGATGCCGGTGGATGTCTGATGCCGGTGGATGCCTGATGCTGGTAGATGTCTGATGCCTGCTGATTGTGGATGTCTGATGCCTGATGATTGTGGATGTCTGATGCCTGATGATTGTGGATGCCTGATGCCTGATGATTGTGGATGTCTGATGATTGTGGATGTCTGATGCCTGATGATTGTGGATGTCTGATGCCTGATGATTGTGGATGTCTGATGCCTGATGATTGTGGATGTCTGATGCCTGATGATTGTGGATGTCTGATGCCTGACTGTGGATGTCTGATGCCTGATGCCTGACTGTGGATGTCTGATGCCTGATGATTGTGGATGTCTGATGCTGGTGGATGTCTGATGCCTGATGCTGGTGGATGTCTGATGCCTGATGTCTGATGCTGGTGGATGATCTGATGTCTGATGCTGGTGGATGTCTGATGTCTGATGCTGGTGGATGTCTGATGCCTGATGTCTGATGCTGGTGGATGTCTGATGTCTGATGCTGGTAGATGTCTGATGCCTCATGCTGGTGGATGCCTGATGTCTGATGCTGGTGGATGCCTGCTGTCTGATGCTGGTGGATGCCTGATGTCTGATGCTGGTGGATGTCTGATGCTGGTGGATGTCTGCTGTCTGATGCTGGTGGATGTCTGATGCTGGTGGATGTCTGATGCTGGTGGATGTCTGATGTCTGATGCTGGTGGATGTCTGATGTCTGATGCTGGTGGATGTCTGATGCTTGATGTCTGATGCCTGATGCTGGTAGATGTCTGATGCCTGATGCTGGTGGATGTCTGTTGCCTGATGCTGGTGGATGTCTGATGCTGGTGGATGTCTGATGCCTGATGTCTGATGCCTGTGGATGTCTGATGCCTGTGGATGTCTGATGCATGTGGATGTCTGATGCCTGTGGATGCCTGATGCCTGTGGATGTCTGACGTCTGTGGATGTCTGATGTCTGATGCTGGTGGATGCCTGATGTCTGATGCTGGTGGATGTCTGATGCCTGATGCTGGTGGATGTCTGATGCCTGATGCTGGTAGATGTCTGATGTCTGATGCCTGATGCTGGTAGATGTCTGATGCCTCATGCTGGTGGATGCCTGATGTCTGATGCTGGTGGATGTCTGATGTCTGATGCTGGTGGATGTCTGATGCTGGTAGATGCCTGATGCTGGTGGATGTCTGATGCCTGATGCTGGTGGATGTCTGATGCCTGATGATTGTGGATGTCTGATGCCTGATGATTGTGGATGTCTGATGCCTGATGATTGTGGATGTCTGATGCCTGACTGTGGATGTCTGATGCCTGATGCCTGACTGTGGATGTCTGATGCCTGATGATTGTGGATGTCTGATGCTGGTGGATGTCTGATGCCTGATGCTGGTGGATGTCTGATGCCTGATGTCTGATGCTGGTGGATGTCTGATGTCTGATGCTGGTGGATGTCTGATGTCTGATGCTGGTGGATGTCTGATGCCTGATGTCTGATGCTGGTGGATGTCTGATGTCTGATGCTGGTAGATGTCTGATGCCTCATGCTGGTGGATGCCTGATGTCTGATGCTGGTGGATGCCTGCTGTCTGATGCTGGTGGATGCCTGATGTCTGATGCTGGTGGATGTCTGATGCTGGTGGATGTCTGCTGTCTGATGCTGGTGGATGTCTGATGCTGGTGGATGTCTGATGCTGGTGGATGTCTGATGTCTGATGCTGGTGGATGTCTGATGTCTGATGCTGGTGGATGTCTGATGCTTGATGTCTGATGCCTGATGCTGGTAGATGTCTGATGCCTGATGCTGGTGGATGTCTGTTGCCTGATGCTGGTGGATGTCTGATGCTGGTGGATGTCTGATGCCTGATGTCTGATGCCTGTGGATGTCTGATGCCTGTGGATGTCTGATGCATGTGGATGTCTGATGCCTGTGGATGCCTGATGCCTGTGGATGTCTGACGTCTGTGGATGTCTGATGTCTGATGCTGGTGGATGCCTGATGTCTGATGCTGGTGGATGTCTGATGCCTGATGCTGGTGGATGTCTGATGCCTGATGCTGGTAGATGTCTGATGTCTGATGCCTGATGCTGGTAGATGTCTGATGCCTCATGCTGGTGGATGCCTGATGTCTGATGCTGGTGGATGTCTGATGTCTGATGCTGGTGGATGTCTGATGCTGGTAGATGTCTGATGCCTGATGCTGGTGGATGTCTGATGCCTGATGCTGGTGGATGTCTGATGCCTGATGCTGGTGGATGTCTGATGCCTGATGCTGGTGGATGTCTGATGCCTGATGTCTGATGCCTGTGAATGTCTGATGCCTGTGGATGTCTGATGCCTGTGGATGTCTGATGCCTGTGGATGTCTGATGCCTGTGGATGTCTGATGATTGTGGATGTCTGATGATGCCTGATGCTGGTGGATGTCTGATGCCTGATGCTGGTGGATGTCTGATGCCTGATGCTGGTGGATGTCTGATGCCTGATGCTGGTGGATGTCTGATGCCTGATGCTGGTAGATGTCTGATGCCTGCTGCTGGTGGATGTCTGATGCCTGATGATTGTGGATGTCTGATGCCTGATGTCTGATGATTGTGGATGTCTGATGCCTGATGATTGTGGATGTCTGATGCCTGATGATTGTGGATGTCTGATGCTGGTGGATGTCTGATGCCTGATGCTGGTGGATGTCTGATGTCTGATGCTGGTGGATGTCTGATGCTGGTGGATGTCTGATGCTGGTGGATGTCTGATGCCTGATGCTGGTGGATGTCTGATGCCTGATGTCTGATGCTGGATGTCTGATGCCTGATGCTTGTGGATGTCTGATGCTTGATGTCTGATGCCTGATGCTTGATGTCTGATGCTTGTGGATGTCTGATTCCTGATGTCTGATGCCTGTGGATGCCTGATGCATTGTCATTTACAATACCATTTACAATACCAATAGCTCCAAAACTCGCAGTTGCGAGACCTATTGCATTGCAAATGCTTGTTTCTAATGTAATTATAGGAATAGCAGATCTCATTAGTGACTACTCCAAAGGTGGTATGATTGGAACAGTCCTAAATGCACACTACTATTACGACTCACCCAAAGACTCCACAATGTGTTCAAATGCACTGTAAAGATTTTCTCAACACACCGCACAAACATCACCTCACAAATGTCAGTGCCAGTCACCCTTACTGACTGAATATTCAACGCTAACGGTTAGCACAAGGCTTTCTGCTGCAAAGCACTGTGTGGCACACAACCACTAAAGGATCAGTGTGAAGACCTTGTCCTCCAAACTATGCACACCTCCTCAGCGAACATTTCTTTAACAAAAAAACTCTGCTCAAACACATGTCTAACGAGCAGCATTAAGGCACATTCTGCTTGCACCATCACTTCTGTTAGGAGACAGTGACAAAACACCTCCTCACCACTCCCACCATTGGTGCAACGCCCAGCACACTGCATCCAATGTGTCATCACCGATCATGCAAAAAACTTGACCTAAATTAGAACTACTGCCAATCACCCAAAAGTCTACTGAAAAAAAGGTATAGGAGTGTCAAGACCCTCTCCTCACTGGGTAATGTACCAGATTCCACTTCGAGTGACCCCATTTTCTCAAGTCCCCCAACTCCTATTAGGTCTGGGCCGAGGTATTCCCTAATAAATTAAAGCTGTGCCTTCCCCCAAGTTCTAGAAACTTTGTGCCCCTTCCCTGTCCTGCAACCCGAGCCAAACCTCGGAGGTCCCTGCAGTTCACAGTTCATCCAGGTCCCAGTCTCCTGCAGTCCCCCTCCCTCTGCCCCCTTCTAGCAGTGGTTTCTACCCAGTACAGCCTCGTAACAGCCCCAACCGGCCTCCATCGGCTCCCCACAGATCGCAGTGCTACCAGGCACATAGACACGGAGGAAAGCTACAGACGCAACTGGCGAGCAAATGGGGACACGCGATGAGAAGAGACACTTACTAATTTACGAGGACCTCCGATCCAGTGCGTCAACAACATTTATTGTTTCCCAAAGCTGGTTCATTCCTTCTCCTGGGCCCATACAACAAACAAGATAAGGCGCCTACTGAAGTGGCAAACTCAGGCTGAGTTTCATAATGTTTTTGAAAGTGAAACCATACGCAATACTAAAACAAGTGCTACACTGGGAAAGAGTTTAGATATTAATACCGCTCCTCTCCCCAGCGCGATGCAGGATCATAGACAGCTCCATACATCCTCCAAGAGCCTTCTTTGCGAACCTTCCCAATCTCCCTAGCCTAAATTGCTGTATTGAATTGACATGTTTTCGTCTTCTGTCCCTCTTTCGTCTCATACACTGAATGGATCTCTCGTCACTAGACTTCCCTAAGTGATAGCTGCCCCCCCCCCCCAAGTTTTCAATATTAAACCTCGGCTCATGCTTTCCTGAATTCGATGTTGTTGTTTGTTTTCACTTTTCTGTTTAATGTCCCAGAACAATATCGGTTGTTTTCTTCCAGCGGCTGACCTCATTTTTGGGTCGAGCCTGGGCAACGCATGCGCTGCTCTGCGAGGTGTGCTGTATTCAGGTAAGGACTTGAAGCTCCACCCACTCCCCGCCCATATTCTTCATTGGCTTGTGTCATTGTCCACTGTAAACTGTGGCTGTTCATTGGTCAATAGGCTTAGTAGTCCTTCCTTAGTGCCGCCTTGTCTTATTTTGTAACCTCCCATGGCGACACCTCCTGTTACGTGTGTTGTTACTTGGTAGGCTTTAATTACAGGCTCAGAGCACTATTTTCTCTAATAGCTTTGTCCTGCCTGCTGTTGCAGGCAGGACACGCTCTCTCCCAACGCTTTATTTTGTTATTTTTATAGCACAAACACATTTGCAATAGGTCTCGCATTTGCAAGAGTTTAAGCTATTGGAATTGTAAATGATAATGCCTTTTATTTATCTGTTTTAAAAACAACATATAAATAAAAGGCATTGTCATTTACAATGCCAATAGCTCCAACTCTCATAAATGCGAGACCTATTGCATTGGAAATGCTTGTTTTGTTTGGGGTCCACAGCTTTAAAAGGGGCTCAGTTTTGTCTTCAAGCGACTCATACCTTTGCTTAAAAACTACAAATGATCTCTATCTTTTGACTCCTAGGTTTTTTTCATCAGTATCTTTGAGCTCTAGTCCAGCTTTATACATCTTTTTAATGACAAGTTATTTTTCTGGCTTGCCATTTTTTCGCTCTCGAATAAACCAGATACTTTATCTTGTTTCTGTTTCTCTACCTATTCTAGTTTTCCTAGTTTAGGTAAGTGAGTCAAAGGAGACGGATGGAAGTAGAAGACACTTCCTTTGTGGAAATGAAACCCAATTGCAGCTCTTGATTGTACCCCACTTCTTAACAAGCAAAATTCCCTCTAAAGTAAGGAAGTCAGTGAGAGCAAGTTAATATTTATTTGGCATTACTTATATTTCATTTAATTTTAACCACTGTGTGCATAGACTAAACTCAATTGGGGGCGTGGCCAACTGCCGGGCATGAAGGACGTGAGCTGAAAGAGCTCCGTCTCCTACCCTGACACATAGCCGAATATCCTGCTAATTACTGGACCTGCAGAGCTAGGTCGACTACCCTGGCAATACTGAACCCCTCGGGATCCTGAGGCCGTAATTCCTATCCTGTATGCTTGCTGGGATCTGCCGGAATCGGGGCTGATCCTGAGAGACCTGCGACGAGACAGGGAAGAGGGCGGAGTCACGCATGTTCTGTGGCTGTTTCGACGGCTTTCACAGCCTAAATGGTGCTCCTGATGCTGCGGAACTAAGGCCGACGGGAGGATAAAGCGGCGACGCTTGTTCTGAGGCGGCGGCGGCGGCGAGGGGGCAGACAGGCGCTGGACTTTCTGCTTTGCTGCGCCACTGCCACAGACACCGGGAGCAAAATGGCGGCGGCGGCCGGCCGAGCCCGGACTGGACGCGAAGACAGCTGGTGACAAGAGACGCTCTGGTGAGGAATAAGCGGAGACACATCCTACTAGCGCGGCGGGGTGTGGGGGTCCACGGACACATCCCACCCCCCCCGCCCTTTTGAGAAGTGGTTCTACGGGGGAGTAACTGCGTGCTGTGCGGTGCGATACGGAGCTTGTAGGAGGAATGCTCCTCGCACGATAATACATATCGTTGCTCCCCGCCGTATGCGGAAACGGACCCCCCTGCACAGTATTGGGAGGTGGAGGCTTCCTTGCGCTGGCTCGGGCCGGAGGGACATGCTCCATTGTCGGTGCACTGGAAGAGAAGCTGCTGCCTGTTGGGTCTGCGGGAGCCTGTGACCCTGCCCGCCCTACTGAGTGCCTGCGCGGATTGCATACACTGGCGCTTTCCGCCTGAACTTGACTCTGGCTACGGAGTGAGACACACACTGGGGTGGTGAGCGCGATATGGCCTAGCAGCTGGGGCTGCCCTGATGATTGTAGAGTTGCAGTGGCTGACGTCCCCTGTTGGTGGCCACCGGGAGTGTGAGGCCCGGGCCGGGTGAGGCTGGATACTTACGCCCTACGGAGCCTGTAACTCTATAGGTAAACTGGGCGCGCCACTGATCTGTACTTCTCTGGCTGAGTAGGTGATGTGGGATAACGACCCCGAGACCCCCCAAGAGACCATCCTGGGCCAGAGGCGGATAGGGGGGCGTAGAGGCACGATGGGCCGCACCCGAAACAAGCAGGTGGACGCCACTGCAGATGTCACAACACAATCCACGCTGGGCGGTGATCCCTCTGGCGCTTCAGACGGTGACGTGATACCCCCTACGGGTGTGGACCCCCACGAGGCTAAGCTGGACTTAATATTGAAGGAAATCCGAGACTCCCGAATAGCGCTGGAATCACGCATGGGCACGATGTCCACTAATCTCAACTTATTACAAGCGGATCACAAAAAGCTGGCCGATAAGGTCAAATCGAATAAAATGGCGTTGGACGATCTTATACCCCAGCAGTCCATGCATTCCACCCAACTTGAACAGTTCCAGCACCAATTGAAAGGCCTACAGGACAGGGTGGACGATGCGGAAGGACGGTCCCGCCGCAACAACGTTCGCATACTTGGCATACCGGAACGCAGTGAGGGATCCAACCCTACACAGTTTGTGGAGGACTGGCTGAGAGACCATGTAGTAAAGGAAGGCCTGACACCCCTGTATAGCGTGGAAAGAGCGCACCGAGTGCCTCCTAGACCTCCTCGGCCGGGCGCGCCGCCTCGCCCGTGGATAGCGCGCATTTTGCACTACAAGGATCGCGACACTATCCTGCGGTCTGCCACAGAGAACGCTCCGGTGCGTTTTGAGAACCGGACAATCTCGCTCTACCCGGATTTTACGCCAGCAGTCCAGAAAGCCAGAGCAACGTTTTTAGGAGTAAAGAAAAGCTTGCGCGACCGCAATTTGAAATACGCACTGCTCTTTCCAGCTCGACTGAAGGTTGTCTCTGGTCAGAAATCGTTTTTTTTTTAGAGCCCTGAGGAGGTGGCGGACTGGCTTGAAATTACTTTTACACCGGCGATGTCTCAGTCCTCGCTGCCATCGGGACAGCTGCGGAGAGCCTCCCCGGTACGACCAACTGGACTTCCCCGATCGGATCATGACAATCCCACGATTACTGTGAACTCTGGCCCAACCTCGGAACAGATTACGACCAGCCAGAAGGATGCACTTCTCACGGCGGCAGCTTTGGCGGCTCATGATGCTCGGACTGCGGCGCCGTCGGAACACTCATCGGATGCTAACACGGTGCACTCTGAATCTGACACTAGCATAACACTGTTTCCGTCAATTACGGCCCAGGTGGCTAATGACTTCTAATACTGTGATCCGGAATGCCCGGGAGTGGTAATGTATATAAGTGATTTGCACTGTATGTATTGATATTGATGACTGCTTTGTGGTTCCAGGGTACATGTGCCTTATAGGGAAGAGAGTTAATGTAACAAAGACATACTCGAGTGGATATAATGCTGATCCCACGAACTGACGCAGACTGGCCTACGCCCCCCCCAGGCAACTGCTTTGACGCATTTTTTATTTGTAGTCCATGTTGGGCTATTGTTTTATGTTTGGTCCCCTGCTGTTCTATGGGGGGACCTAGTATTGGGGAGTTATCATGTGACGACATGCCGGGCCTTTTTACAGCTTCTATCTATAGAGTTTCGGTCTCCACAGGTAGTACTGCAACTACGCTTCCTACTCCGCGATGGCATTACATAATACATACACCTACTGCACTTGGAATGTGAGGGGATTAGGCTCAATACATAAAAGACACCGGGTTCTGACACAACTTACTAGAAGGAAAGTAGCTATAGTCTATTTACAAGAAACTCATCTCAATGCTGGTGAGGCAGCTAAATTGCAAAGAAAATGGAAGGGACAACTATTCGCTACAACCTACTCAGCTTTTTCTAGGGGGGCGGCGGTGTGGATGCGGAACTCTGTCCCTTTTAAGCTCTTAGAACAGAAGATAGATATTAACGGTAGATATGTACTGCTTCATGGCCTACTGGACTGGACACGTGGTTTTGGGCTGCATATATGCACCGATCACTGACCAGGATAAATACCTATCTACACTGGGTGCGGCCTTGACGGAATGGGATGCATACCCCTGGGTGCTGGGAGGCGACTTCAACGCTGTGCTAGACGTTGACTTAGACAGGTCTCATCCCCCGTTGCACGCTGCTGCAAGCAAAAAGCAAGCAGAGACACTTAGGGGCTGGGCAGAGGGATGGGAACTACACGACGCATGGCGGGCGAAACATAATGGGCATAGAGAATACTCCTTTTATTCGCCTCCACACAGATTACACACCCGAATAGATCGGTTCCTGTGCTCCGGCGCCCTGTTAGGGTCCATTACTTCAGTGCTTCATATGGGGAAAACCCTGTCAGATCATAACCCAGTGGAATTGACGATACAATGGGGCAGGGTTCCAGCTCCGATACCGACTTGGAGACTGCAACCTGAGATGTTGGAGGATTCAGTCTTTCGCAATGCCCTCTCAGAGGCGATTGCCCATTATTTTTCAGAGAATGCGGGATCTGCTAGCTCCCGTCAGATAGAGTGGGATGCCTTCAAGATGGTTATCAGGGGTGCGGCTATCAGCGCTAAGACAGGAGTGCGACTTGACCTTACTAAGCGACTTACGGAGGTGGAAGGTAGACTGGCCGCGCTGGAAGGGGAGGCTGCAGGGACGAATGAACAATTGACACAACTGCGAGAGGCTAACATTCAGTACGCGGAGCTCCTTGAAGAGCTGCGTGTCGTGGACTACCGGTTATATACGCAAAGACAACACACACAAGCTGACAGGTCGGGACCGTTACTGGCACGGTTGGTCCGAGACGCGCCCCTACCTACACCCATATTAGAAATCCGGAACGATGCAGGAATAGTGGTCAATACGCAATTAGACATTAATACCGCTTTTCGGGACTACTATGAACATCTTTATGGTCCACTGCCCATTCCTATGGACACTGACTTTGATTCATTCTTTGATGGCCTATGTATACCCCGACTTACACAATACCAACATGACGATCTACTACGACCAATCACAGGGGCGGAAATTCGACAGGCGATTAAGGCGTTACCACGTAATAAAACACCAGGGAACGATGGCCTACCGGCAGAATTTTATGCAATGTATGCTGACCTGCTGGCCCCTCATTTGCAGTGTCTTTATCACGAATCATTGCAAGGCGGCGGGCTCCCTGCTACTACATTGCAAGCGTTGGTGGTTTCACTATTAAAACCCGGGAGAGATGCTTTGCTTATATCGAGCTATCGACCCTTATCACTCCTTAACACAGATTATAAAATCCTGAGTAAATTGTTGGCCACTCGCCTTAACCAGTTTATCCCCGCACTAATACATTCAGATCAGTGTGGATTTGTACCTGGTCGGAGCACAGCACTTAACGTCCGGCGCCTGCACCAGGTAATGTTAGGCACACACGACACGAGACGTATGGAAGGCTGCATATCCCTTGACCTACGGCAGGCGTTTGACTCCTTACGCTGGGATTATATGTTTTATGCTCTTGCACGCTTTGGCATACCTGAAGAATACATAGCATGGGTGCGCTTATTATACACGAACCCCACGGCGCGAGCACGCACTGGTCGGCACATCTCGGGACAATACGCCGTAGCCCGGGGAACAAGGCAGGGCTGCCCCTTGTCACCGTTGTTGTTCGTATTGGCGATGGAACCACTTCTACACAGACTCCGTGTTTTCGCAGTCTGTAAGGGTATAACACGAGGTCATACGTCCCACATTGTCTCGGCATATGCGGATGATCTTATTTTATACATTAAAGACATGAGCGCTGACCCACACCCAATGCCCGCCATTTTTGAGTCATTCCAAGGTCTCTCTGGCCTGGCCATCAATGCTGCCAAGTCGTACGCGTATTTCTTTGACAGCGCGGGGAGAGGAGGGCACTTTCGGTTCGGTTCCTGGTCCTTCTAAATAGCGCCCGATACCTTTAAATACCTCGGTATACAAATTTATCGCAATTCACCGGACCTACTGGATGGCAATCTGGGGCGGGCGATAGCGGCTCTCAGATCCCAAATTCAGTTCTGGGTCTCATTGCCCCTGTCAGTGGCGGGCAGAGTGGCTATCACAAAGATGGTGCTATTGCCAAGGCTCCTTTACTTCTTCACCAACCTGCCGTTGCTTGTCCCCCTGAGCACCTTTAAAGTGTTGAACTCGCTAATGACGGACCTAATATGGGGTGCGGGGCGTAGACGTATTAGTCTGGCGAAAATGCAACTTCCCGCGAAACAAGGAGGGATGGGGGTGCCGGATCTACGTGCGTATTGCTATGCGGGCCAGCTGCAGTGGTTGGCGTACTGGCTTGCAGGACGCAATTTGCATGAGATCGATATGACATCAAGAGATAGGGACAGGGGGACCGTCCACAGACTCTTATTATCACAAGCCCCCCTGCTGAAGTCGACGCCTCACTTGCTGAAATTGGCTATTGCTTACTGGTGGAGTGCAACGCGGTACACTGGCCAGAGGACACCATATGCTCCCACCGTTCCCTTGCTGGGTATCCCCACACGATCAGGGCTGACGTCTAGCCGTACCCTGCAGGCGTGGTCAGAAGCGGGCATTGCTACAGTAGGAGACTTTTTTACAGAGGGAGTACTAATGTCACACACAACGTTTGTACGCGTACACAGCGCCCCTGAGGCGTTGTTCTTATTACATGCACATATTTCCAGATATATCCGCACCACATGGTCTCCCGATGGTATAGAACCACCCACGAATGCACTACTCACCATGCAATACCTAATGGGGAACGGAGCCCGTCTGACAAAATGGCTTACTACTGGAATCCGAACGGAGAAGGCGATCTCCTTACAGCCGTTACGCGACAAATGGGAGGGAGACATGGGTCGTGCACTTACGGAGAAGGAGTGGGACACTGTGTTGGGGTTCCCCAAAAAAGTCTCTCGTAACCCCAAATTCAAATTTATCCAATTGATGTTGCTACATAGAGCGTACTTAACTCCACATAGGCTTAGCGTCATGTTCCCGGGGACAACTGATGAATGTCCACGATGCCACGCTCCTGACGCGGGGTTGGTACACATGGTATGGGCGTGCCCTAGACTGGGACATTACTGGGCGACGATATGCAAAATACTGACGGTGGTGGCCCCGGTACGCCAGAATGACACACTGGAATACTGCATACTAGGTCTGGGGCCCCGTGAAAAGAAAGGCAGCTCTACCTCTCGATTCGCTAACCTTGCGCTTCTCCTAGCCAAAAGAGCCATAACCACACGATGGAAGGCCATCAGAGCCCCGTCCTTGCAGGAATGGCACGCAGAAATGTTAAAATGGGGTAAAGCGGAAGGTGCGGAACTACAGAGGGAGGAATACAGAGGTCTGCGAAAAACACCGATATTGTTGAGCTGGTATGCAATAATGGAGGAATACGCTACAATAGATATTTTGTCCTACTAGAATACACTGGGTTGCCATGTGGGGATCTGACCTGAGGATACGAGACACCTAATCGCCTCACATTGATTGGGTGCTATGCTAGATAGACTGGCAGTACTGTGTAGTTCACTTATGACAGACTTCGGAACTGTGACACACACACATACCGATGTGGTTGACACATACAAGCGATTGATAGATATTGAGGGCTGGGCATGCGGGAAGGGGAGGGGATTGGGTTATTGGTTAGTTAAATTGTTTTGATTGCATTGAATATTGATAGTGTTAACAAATCATTTGTCGTCTTGCTAAAGATATATGAGGACTGAGAATGCTAAGAATGTACCGTATTAATATATCACTGGAAACTTTGTTAAGATACCGGGCTGGCAGGTACCATTGGCCGTAGACACTTCAGGATAGCCGATATTGTTGATATATACTAGCCTGTAACAAGGGTAACATGTACTGTTATACTATGCGATTATATGACCTCTGATTGTCTGAAGAAGATTGGCCTATTGTTATATAAAATCAATAAAAACAAATTGAAAAAAAAAAAAAAAATAGACTAAACTCAATTGGGAAGTTAGCCCTGGTTATTTTAAGAGGATTTTGGGAATGTATCCTTATGTATATTGTTTCTTGTGCTCATTTTGGTTTGTCTGTGTTCTGATGAACACTCATTTGCCTTAACAATATTTCTCCAACACAAATATTTTCCACAAATTATTAGCCCTACTAATTCTGATTGTTCGGAAGGATTCTTCATCACAATGACATAATGGAATCAAAATTCCCTGGACCTCGGAAACTGGATGTTAACCAGGATGCATATTTCCACATCCTGGTCCTGCAGGTTCACAGGTGTTACTTGAGGTTCATAGTGGGCCAGGAGCATTTCCAATTTGCTGTGCTCCTATTTAGCCTCACCAATACCCCTTCGGTTTTCACGAAAGCGATAGCAGTGGTTGCAGCACACAGCAGAGGTCAAGGTCCCAGTCTTCCCCAACCTCGATGACTGGCTGTTAAAGGTGGGCTCGCCCCAGGCAGTCATCACCCACCTCCAGAAAATGCTGAACCTTCTGCACATGCTGGGGTTCACTATCCACATCCTGAAGTCACACCTGGCTCCTTCACAGATGCTCTCTTTCATCTGACCCATTCTGGAGACAGTGCAGTTCCGTGCCTACCCTTCTGAGCGGAGAGTCCAGGACATTCGGGCTATGATCCTGATGTTTCTACCTCAGTCCTGTATTTCGGTGAGACTGCCTCTGAGACTGCTGGGTCTGATGGCCTCCTGCAACCTGCTGGTAAAGTACGCTCGATGGCATATGCAGGCTCTGCAGTGGGAGCTGAAGTCCCTGTGGGCACAGCACCAGGGCAATCTCTCTGACCTAGTCCAGAATTTGGAGGAGACTTAAAAAAATCTGCAGTGGTGGCTGACAAACTGCGATTGGATCAGCTGCAGACTTCTCTCCCTTTCCCACCCGAAGCTCAAAGTAGTGACTAATGCATCACTTCTGGGTTGGGGCAGTCACCTGGGGAACGTGGAGATCAGAGGACTGGCCATCAACGGGATCTCAGCTTCATATCAATCTTCTGGAACTGAGGACTAACCGCTTGGCACTGAAGACATTCCTACCGTACATCAAAAGGAGGCTGGTTCAAGTGTTCACACACAGCACCACCACCATGCGGTAATGCAAGAAGGAGGGCGAGGTGTGGTCGTGTACCCTGTGCCAAGAGGCCTTCTGCCTCTCGACTTGGCTGGATCGCCAGGACATTTTCCTGGTCTTGCGGCACCTGGTGGGATCTCTGAACGCCAGGGAGGTCAAACACAGCTGTCGATGCCTTTTGGATCACAATCAGCATCTACATATGGAGGTGGTGCAAGGTCTCTTCTGAGAATGGGGAGAACCTTGGTTGATCTATTTGCCACCGCTGAGAACGCACAATGTCAGCACTTCTGCGTGTTGGAGTTTCCAAAGTGCTCTCGCTCTGAGATGTGCTCCGATTAGACTGGAACCTGGAACTCCTGCACACCTTTCCAGTGATACCACTCCTGCCTCGGGTTCTCAAGAAGATCAGGACCGACCGGGCCCAAGTCATTCTGGTGGCTTGGGACTGGGCAAGGAGGGTTTGGTATCCTGAACTTCTGAGCATGAGCGTCGGTCCTCTGATCAGGCTGCCCTTTCGGGAGAACCGCCTGTTGCAGCAACAGGGCAGGTTTCTGCACCCAAACCTGCACATGCTCCACCTTCATGCGTGGAGATTAAGCAATGAGAGTTGAATGCTTTTGATCTTCCTCACAAGATCTATGATGTCATACTGGCAGCCAGGTGTCTGTCAACAAAAACTGTATATGCCTGCCGTTGGGACAAATTTGTGGCTTGGTGTTCCTCCTGTAACATTAATCCACTTTTTGCTTCTTTATTGGAGGTGCTGTTGTTAGCCTGGCAAGGCTGTGCCTCCGGCTATGTAAAAGATGATATCTTTCACCATCTTGACTTTTTTGCAACTATCAGATCATCCCTCACTGTTCAAGTCACCTGTTGTGAAACATTTCCTTAAGGGCTTGCAACACTTGTTGCCTCCTACCCCTTGTGTCATGCCCCAATGGAACCTCAATCTGGTTCTGATGTTCCCTATGTGTTCTCCATTCGAGGTTCCTTTTACAGGGTCCCGCCTAGTGGTTCACTGGTGGTTGCCACCACTTGAGTGCCAGTGTAGATACTGCAAATAGTTTGAGGCTGTCAGATAAGGAGACAGTTAAATGAATGGATGTTTAGAGGCTCTGTGTACTCGGACTGAAAGCAGGGTGAAACCTTCTGGGTTCTTTACACATAAGGAGGTTCACGCAGACATCAGTGGAGTTTTAGTACAATCGAGAAACCCAGATCCCCAGCAGACCCCCCTTGAGGCCCTTCACTCTTCTCTCTTCACATGTTTTCCAAAGGGAGGTTGAATGCTATTTTCACTTCCTCACAAAATCGAACCTAGATAATCTGGAACCCTACCTGGAGGTTCTTTCTTCAGATCCTCTGTTTCGTCCCTCGGTCTTGCACCCCTTTACCCTTCCCAGCTTTCCTTTACTCCATTGGCTCCATTTTTTAAACAAAGCACTATGCCCTCTCTCTTTCACATCTGCCATCACTACATTAACACAAACCATCACTTGCCTTGTCTTAAGACCTCGGGCTACGTTTTTTAGGATGTTGTTATACAGTAGTTTCATAACAGGCCACACTTCTCTAGTCAATTAGGCCTCTGAATCTTAATTCATACTAGTGAAAATAAACAGGGCTGACTAACAGTTATACTGCTAGTTGCTGTGCTGCACTTTCCTATTCCAGTGGTCTTCTCTAGCGGACTGTCACCAATTATGCAGACACCTTATCTATTGCAGATCTGTCCCATACAAAATATTAAGTTAATAAATTAATATGGCACCCACAGCAAGAGGGTGTGCAAACAGGACAGATTGAGGTGAGCATGCATGCGGGAGGGACCAGATTTCCCATAATGTGGTAAATTCTCACGACATTCTGTTTAGGACACCTTTTCCCCACTGCGCCCCTTAACCTTTTCCTCCTACCCCAGGCCACCTCACTTTGAGGGGAGGGGCAAAAGCCAGGGGAAAACAGTACCTTTTAGCTGGCCACTAGTTTGGGCTAGTATCCACAAAACCATTATCTTCTTGGAGGCAATGCTCCTCATGGACAGGAGCCAGTGTAGTTCTTCGGAGCAGATTGATGCATGATTCTTGCAGTATCCTGCTGGCAGCACTGCACCACTGTTGCAGCTGGAGGCAGAGCAGCAAATGCACCATGTGCACTCCCACTACCATGAGTATGCCCCCTTCCACTACTCCCATCCTACAATGGTCACATTTTATAGCAACAAGATGATATACATTCTGTTTCCCAACCTACCCCTTAAGGAAAATCAAGTTCCACCACAGAAATAGATATTTGTCTTCCTCTTAGAACCAGGATTGCCGACATCCAGAGATGTATATTCAGAGCCAAGACTTCAGAGACTATCCCCATTGCCAAACCTCTTGAAAAAAATAGAAAAACTGAGGGCTTCATTTATGGCATTTTGGAGTAGGGCAGAGCAGCAAGGCACCTTGCTGCGCTGCCCTACGCCAAAGTGAAAGGGCAGGAAAGCATCGTATTTAAGCAATTTGGTGCATTCCTGTCCTTTCTGCCTGCGCTGGTGCCGGTTTGGCAGCCTAGCGCCAACGTAGGCACCCTTCTCAGTTGCAGGCAGGATTCTGTGTGCAGGAAGAGGCGCCTTCCTGCGCAAAAACAATCCTACAAGGTGTTTTCCTCTTTCTATGTGTGCTGCGGAATGCAGCACACATGGAAAGAGGAAAAAACAGGGAGAAATAAACATATTTCTCCTTGTTACTCCTCACCTCCGGAGGCGTATGGATTTGACGCTTACCCAGATTTACATCACTTTCCAAATCTGGTGCAGCGTCAAATTCTATGGGTGTCGCGTGGGAAAACCCACCGCAACGCCCATGGCACGCCTCCGGGTTGCAGAGTAAGGGGACGCAGTGATTTGTACTGCGTCGCCTTACTCATGATTCAGGAGGCCACTCAAAACCACGCTGGGTGGCTGCGCGTGGCTTCATAAAACTTTGAGAGTCCTGCATGTACCAGTTTACGTGGTGCAAAGCGACGCAGGGCTCTCATAAATAAGGCCCTGAGTGTTCTCCCAAGATTGCTCTTGAAACATTATGGTGCCGAGAAGCAATAATGATTAGCACGCAATATGAATTAATCTATCACCCTCCGTCTGCAGAGAATAAAATCACCAGCAGCGCTTTCCCTGTTGCCAAAGGCATAATCCATCCCACACACACGCACGCACCTGTGATTGGTCTGGAAACCGATTTTCAGACCTGCTGAGAACATTTTACTACATATGACTCAAAAGCATTGCATCGGAAAAACACATTTATTGAGGTGTTTCATAACTGAATATATTCAACCTTCTAACATCAGAGGCGTCTTAACGTTTGGTATTTACAATTTCAGAATCGTATAACACTGGGAGGAAGGCGGCCACGATGAACCCCACGGTGCTGTAACTTGGCCTTCATGTGGCACTATGAGAGCATCAGGAACGCGCAGCCCAGAGGTCACACTGTTACTTCTTAGGTGCAATAATGCCTTCCAGTTGAGCCTGAAAAATATAACATTTCTTGATTACTGTGTGCAAACTGACAGAAACACACTCAAGAGGCGATGAAGCGTGTGGTGCTTCCTCGGTGAGGAAACTGGAAGATGCTTGCAAATTCTTAAGGGGAGCGCTCTTTCCAAATGTCTGGGGGGGGATCATGCCTCGCGCCATGTGTTTTTTAATCAGCTGCTCCAGGCTTGGCAGACTGCATTACTGCATTATGAGAAGCTGAAGAGCTGGCCCCGTTTCCATACAATGAAAGCTCAATTTTCTAATGTAAAGCATAGAAAAGGAAATTGAACGGAACTTATTGAAACAGTGGTTTGGGCTTTGCCTCCTGTCCTTATGACTTTTACAAGATGAAACGTTTGGCTCGGGAAAGACTGGTCAGGCCTTCCTGGAGCAAAGTATTCTGGAACAACACTGAGCTAATCACTGAGATGACGTGACTTTAACTCTCAAATGAGTACAAATGGAGGATAGCTCATTCCAGCAGTGGGGAGCTCTGTACTGCCCTTTGGACGCATTTTAATGAAACTGAAAACAAAAGGAAGGGGTGGATTCAGGGACAACTAATGTTCCGTAAATACAGTAAAATAAACTCACGGTTTGTGGACGGGAATTGGGCAAAAGTAATGGCAGGCAGCAAATGAATACTCCTAAATGATACTATTAAAGGGCATTTGAGGAGGCACACCCATAGGCAGAAAATAGATATTGCCAATTGTAGCAGGAAACAATGTGTAAGTTGCATAACTAAAAGCAGAAATTAGACATCCCTTTTAATAGATGGGCAGTTATTAGGCTTAACCAAAAACAGAAAAGAGAGGTCCCCTAATGTTCTTATCAATAGGCATAAGAAATTGATACTTACCTTTAACTCCAGGTCTCCAAAATAAGCATGTTTCATATAGTCATATGCTTATACAGTCCCCGTCATCAAGTCCAGGAACCCTTTGTAGTCAATGTTAACAAAGCAGTGTCCATACATTCAAATAACATTGAAAACAGCCATAGACTACAAGTAGATCATTTACCTCACTGTGTGCCCGAACCCTGGCTAATAAGGGGAATGGAACTTGGAGCTCCCAACTCCCCACAAAAGGTGAGCTGCTCATAATTTTGAAGCAAGTCAAATGTAATTTATCAGAAAGAGGCCTTGTTACTGGGTAGGTGGGTGGGACATGTGAATCTATTAAAGATGTTAGAGAACTGGAGTTACATATAATAACCATTTCTTCTCCAACATTAGACCCCTCATAGATTCCCATGCTTGGATAATGATTACATTAGCAGTTTCATAAATGTACTATAAAAAGGCAGTAACGGGGCACACCTTAATTAAAGAGATGTGTAGCACTGCTTGTTAATGTTAATGTTAATGTTAACCAGATTTATATAGCGCACAGCTGCCCCAGCAAAGAGGCGTCCCGGCGCTGCCAGCCTCAGAGAGTAGCAGGGTAAAGGAGAAACTGGTAAGCAACAGGAAAAAAGAGCAGGCGGCCTAAGCTGGCGGAAAGAGGAAGGTTTTGATAGCTTTCCTGAAAGCCAACAAGTGATTTAAGCAGCGAATCTGAGGGGGCAGAGAATTCCATAGCTTAGCGGCCATGTAGTGGAATGATCGACCACCAGCCCGGACGCGCTTCACACGGGGGACAGTGACTAAGTACTGCCCCGAGGATCGCAGCTCACGAGTCGATTCGTAGGGAGTTAACATATTGGCAAGGAGGCTGGGTGAGGCTAGTTTCAAGATCTTGAAAGATAGGCAAAGTGCCTTGAATTGGATCCGTTTGGCCACCGGAAGCCAGTGAAGCCGCCGAACGGCGTCAGTGGCGGAACAGTGACGTGGGAGCCCTAAAAGGGCTCTAGCAGCTGCATTCTGCACACGCTGTAATCGCATTACCTCAGCCTGATTGGCTCCTAAGAGGAGCGAGTTAGCGTAGTCCAGTCTGGATAGAATAGCAGACTGGACAATCAGCTGGCGTGTGGGTGGGTTGAAAAACCTCAGCAACGGCTTGAGACCCCGCAGGAGGCCAAAACAAGTGCCCGCGACTTTTTTTGTATGTTCTTGGAAGCTGAGGGTGGAATCCATCCAAACCCCTAAGTTCTTGACCGCCATCTTAGGGGTGGGGGTGTCTCCAAGCACACTTGGCCACCATTGCTCATTCCAGAGGTTCCTGTCCTTCCCTACCAACAGTACCTCCGTTTTAGTGGCGTTCAACTGAAGGCAATTAGAGGTCATCCACTCTGCCACGGTGGCCAGGCCGCTCCTAAACCTGAGGGCGTCCAGAGGGGAACCATCGGATAGGGCCACCACAAGCTGCGTATCGTCAGCATATGTGACCATAGTGAGACCACCGTGGCAACAGGCTGGACATATAAGTTGAACAATACGGGGCTCAGAGCAGAGCCCTGGGGAACCCTTTGCCCAATGGAATGGGACTGGGAGAGGAACGGGGGGGCTGACACGCGGAAGGATCTTTCACTCAAGAATGACCTAAACCATTCGAGTGCAAGGCCCACCACCCCGGCAGCCTCCAGACGTTGTAGCAGAGTCGCGTGTGAAACCGTGTCAAATGCGGCACTGAGATCAAGAAGAATCAGTGCCGCAGTATGACCGGAGTCCAGAATGGTCCGTAGGTGTTCAGTCATTGCCAGAAGAGCTGTCTCTGTGCTGTGACCAGCACGGAAACCATTTTGCGAAGGGTCCAGAATGTTATTGGTATTGAGAAATTTTGTAAGGATGTTGTTGACATGGGCCTCAGCAATCTTAGCTACCCACGGCAGGAGGGAGATTGGTCGGAAGTTTTCTAGCTTTGCTGGATCCAACGAAGGTTTTTTAAGAATGGGAGAAACCCTAGCCTGTTTCCAGAGCACAGGGACCACAGCAGTGGTAAATGAAGTATTAATGATCTGGCACAGAGGAGCCAAAAAGAGAGACAGTGAGTCCCTAAACTGGGCAGGTTTTAGAGGGTCGGCCGGAGAGCCAGATTTGACTTTCTTACTCAGGAGAGTAAGCTCTTCCTGTGAGATACTGGGAATAGCTGTCAGAGAATGCAAGGGGGAGGGTCCGCAAAAAGTGGCCGTAGAAGACGGCTTTTGTGGAAAGGACCGATAGATGGTGTCCACCTTGTTAACGAAAAACAGCGCCAGGTCTTCACATTGTTGCTCAGAAATGATCGCAGAGGCCTGGGATTTGTTTCTTACTCTCAGATCCTTCAAAATGTTAAAAATACATTTAGCCGGGTTAGGACTTAATTGTATTTCGTTAGCATAGTAGGCAGCCCGGGCAGTACAGACATTTCTATGATAGTTTTTAATCGCAGCCAAATAGTTTTTTTTTGTTATAGGGTCATAGTCTTTCCTCCACAAGCGCTCTAGTTTCTTACATGCTTTCCGCAGAGCGGCCAGTGTGTCATTGTACCATGGGCTAGGGTCCGCAGAGCGGCCTTTCATCCATTTAGCTGGGATGAGGGAGTCCAGGGTTTGGACAATCCAGTTACAGAAGTCACTGTAAGCCCCATCAGCATCGTTCTGTGGTGCTGGAGAATTCGCAGTGAGAAGCGCATGAAAATCCTCCAGTCTCAGTTTACGCCAAGGGCGCCTGAAGACGGGGGGATGCGTGTCCCTAACAAGGGGTTCGGGTGCCGGAAAAGACATGTCCTACTGCCATTTCTGAAGTCCTCTGGACTTCCAAGCAGTAATGCTTCGCAAAGGTATATGTCGAGAACCAACTTGTTGCTTTACATATGACAACACTAGACACTTCAGCAAAGAGTGGTACCGTGGTCGATATGCCATAAAGGGCGAGCATTTTCTCTGTAAATTTGAATTAAACTAGGACAACGAGTTGCCTACCTGTAGCAGAAAGAAATGCTTGCTGAAATCCATCAGGCATACCGGAAGCATTTGTCTCAGGACTTCATGTCTTGCTTAGACCCTAGACATCACTGGCAGACATTGTGCAAATTCGTAACAGACATCTGCTCCTTTCAGTCGCTGCATGTACTGAAGCCAGTGGTCTGCAGGGTAAATAGTTCCCTTGCACACTGTCTAGAAAAACGATTTTGGAGCTGGTGAAACAATGACAAAAGTTTGGGAAAGGAACTCTAGATCCACATAAAAAGGGTGCCTAAAAAAGTAAATGGCATCAGCACGCAAGGGTGACACCAATATACAGCTCTGTGTTGTCACTTCCTGTTTTGAGGCTGCGGTGGAGCTGATGATGCACACATATCGGCACATGAGAAAACGTTGTGGGTCCAGTCTGATGCCTGGGGTAATTCAAAAGGTAAGGAATCTGCAGTTAAAATTATCCATCAGAAAATAAGATTTGTAGTCCATGAAACCATGGACTTTTCAAATTTCAGATCAGGTGGGTGAATTGATAATGTCTGAATTTCTCTAACTTTTCTAGCCAATCTGATGGCTAATAAAGAAGATGTCTTCTAGCAGAGCATTTGCAGAGTAGACTTGAGAATCTGTTCGAAAGGACTTCTTGTTAGAGCTGCAGCATTGTGTTTAATTCCCATGTTGGACATGGCTTGGCTATTGGTGAGAAAGTTCGAAAAAGACCTTTTATAAATTCTTTCACCACTCTGGTGGAAAACAGCCATAGCATCATTTGTGTTCTTAGGTATCTTGATACTGTTGCCAAAAGGACTCAAATGGAGAATTATTACCAATTGGAATGAGCCAGGAGCAAAAAAATAGGGCAAAATCTCTTCTGGGAGCGTAGTTAATAGATTCAAATTGTAATCTGCTGCCCAAATCCAAAACCTCTTCCATTTTAAAAATTACATTTTGGTTGAATTAGCTCTTGCTGCTGCAAATATGGACTGACACTCAGGTGATATGTTCAACACTGAAAACTGTAGGCCTGTAGCAGTTAGGTAGCAGTTAGGATGTAAGTTGGAGTGACCAGGTTGTGGAGCAGAACATCCCGTGACGTCTGGTCAGTAGATATGGGTCCATCCTGATTGAAATGGGGGCATCCAATAACGGAGCCCACAGCTCTGTGAAAAAAAGCTGCCTGCCCCAAGCCAGGGTTATCAGGAACAAGTTGCACATCTCTCTCTTTAGATCTCGGAGTACTCTAGTAATGAAAGGGACTGGAAGGAAGGCATATGCAGAAACCCCTGATCAGGAAGTCTAAAGAGTTTCCCTCTGGGTCCCTGGATACCACCATCTTCTTGAGTAAACTAGGCATTTGACATTGTTTCAGGCTGGCGAACAGACAAGCTTGGGGGGAGGGGTACAGTTACTAAAGTCTAGATGAATCTATCACATGTCTGTCTTCCTTTCGGCAAATCTGGGACATGCTACACTGTTAGTTTGATGTTGTGGCCAAGAACCCAATGCCAGAGGGTTTGAGCCTACTGGGAAAGAGTTTTTGATCTTGATCCCCCCTGATTTCTAACGTAATACAGGGTGGTTGTCATGTCTATCCTTACAAGCACCTTTTGCTTCGTGATCCGAGGTAGAAAGACTTTTAGAGACAATCTGACTGCTCTCAATTCCAGCAGACTGTTATGCAGGCATTAATCTTCCAGCGTCCATGGGCCGCTGGTGGGGACATTTTGTAGATGAGCTCCCCAACCCTGAAGGGATGCTTCCGTGGTAAGATGACGCTGAGCGTCCTCAGAGTACAGATCTTGTCCTGCAAAGTTGCTGGGTGGATTGACCCACCACTCTAGAGCCTGCGTGGCTTTGACTCTCATTGAAATTATATTGTCCCAGTGTTCTATTACCTGTTTCAATTGTCAATCCAATTGCTCTTACTGTGGGCACATGCGGAGAAGGCACTGGAGAAGTAGTGGGATGCAGGATGACATCATCCCTAGTCTTTTTTTGCACTTGCGCGCTGTTACGCTGGGTTGAACTTTTAAGCTTTAAGCCAATGAGAGGAGTTTATCACCATGTTCCTTTGATGGGTATGCCTTGAGGGCGGTAGTTCAGACATGTGACCCCAAAAAAATGATCTGCTGGTGTGGCATAAAAATTTACATTTTTCTGTTTAGTGTGAGTCCTCGTTCGTTAACAAATGGATTGTGGATTTTATAACCAGTTTCATGTGTATGGATAATGGACCTTTGACAAGTGAGTTGTCTAGGTAGGAAATATCCACACTCACTGCCCTCACAGATAAGCTGTTTACTAGAGCCAGGCATTGCATAAAGTCTCTGGGGGCTAAACACCGAGCAAAGAGCAAAGACCTGAACTGGTCTTGTTGGCCATCTCATTAACCTTCTGTGCTTGGAATATACTGAAATGTGAAAGTGGGCATCCACTGGATCAAGTGATGCTAAAATTTTTCCTTTATTGATTGTCTGCAGGACATGGAGCAAGCACAGTACACAGAAGAATTGTTTCTTTAGATATTTGTTGAGCCCCATTAGATTGCGGGCGGGTCATCACTCTCCTTTTCTTCACCAAATAGAACATGAAGTAAAAACCCTGATTGTGTGCGACTTTGGTACAATTTATATCACTATTTTCTGTAGAAGTTTTATTTTTTTATGCCTCTAGATGTAAATGGTGCTCTCTTCTTGGTGGTATCAATGCAGTCTGGATGTGAATTCTATGGTATACCATGCTGTATAATAACAAACACACAAAAGGTGATTGGAGGAAGCTTGCAAATAGTATAACCACTGTCAATCGCTCCAGGTAGCATTCCAACTCATTATTTGTTTCACCAACTATGCCACTTCAGATTGAACCCAGCCATATGCAAATCATCCTTGGTCCTGCACCAATGTTAAAGGTCCAGCCCAAACTTTCAAGCCAGGCCCTCTGTGAAACAGAACACAAGCAACCCATGACCAGTTTTGGCCTAGTTGGGCCTCTTCAGTTGGATGAAGCTTTGTTCCAGTGCCACAATGAGCAAAGGACCCACATCTGGGAATACCCTTGCCACTTGGAGTGTTACATCAAACACACACAAAAGGTGATGGGAAGCTTACTTGCAAATAGTTTAACCACTGGCAATTGCTTCAGGTAACATTCCAAATCATTATGTTTTTGCCGCTATGCCATCTCAGATTAGACCTAGCCATATGCAAATAAGCAATGGTGCTGCTCCAATGGGAGCTCAGCTGTGGCAGAAAATCGGAGCAAATCAGACTCTGTGGGGAGTTGGGAGCACTGAGTTCCATTCACCTAATTGGCCACAGTTTGGGTCACACACTGAGGTAACTGGTTTACAAAAAGTCTATTGCAGTTTTCATTGCGATATGCGATATCAGTGTAGGGACACTTTTATGTTAACAATGAAGGTTCCTGATCTGACGATGGGGAATATTCAAGCATGTGAATCTATGAAAGATCCAATGTTGAAGAAGTAATTATAATGAGTGCCTGCTAGACGACGACGGTAATACAGCAGCTACAACTGGTAATGCTTTTGTCACACTGGGCTATTGCATTCAGAATTTACTTTTGCACCAAGATTCTGGATCCAGGAACTCTCTTCTGAGTTGGTTTGACAGGACATCTCAGGAAGCGAATAAGTCCCTACAAATGGCCCTAAATACCTTCCCTGGAAATGAGAAGGATATAGTTATGCATAGGGCAACCTATAAAATTGCCCTTAAAAATAGAAAATGTACTCTTAGGGAGTAATCCTGGGAATCTTTAATATCCTCTGCTTAATAAGAACCATAGATCCATTTGGGAAATTGTCAACAAAGATTACACATATAGGACTGGCATGCTGTGTCTTGCCAAGCATCTTACAGAAGATCAACGGGTGACTAATTTTAGCTTAGTTTATTTTATTATCACAGCTAGTTGTTCGATATCACTATCCATTAGATTTGAGGTCAAGGAGGTTGTTAAAAGCCATTGAGCTGTACCCTAAGGGTAAGACCCCAGGTCCAGATGGGGTGCCATTTCACCTGAATTCGGCGTGCAGGTCTAAATTGCCTAGTTCTTGGCACATCACTACAGTCACTCCGATTTTTAAAAAAGGAAATAGACAGGGCCCACTTTGCTATAGACCTATATCGAAACTGGATTCCACAGTGAAAGTTGTTGGTTGGGTAGTGCTCGACAGGATCCAGTCATGGTGTGCAGAGGTCCAATATGGGTTCAGATCAGGGCTGGGAACAATAGAACGGAGCCTTAACCTCCACATGGTCATTACTGAGTACACAGTTGTCAAAAAGGGGCCTCTTTTATTTGTCATTTAAACAGACGACACCTAGCTCATCCTCTTCCTCACAGACAACAACCACACCACCAGGACCAACTTCACTACCTGCATGTTAAACGTAGCAAACTGGATGAAACAGAACTGCCTTAAACTCCACACAGATAAAACAGAGGCCCTGATCTTTCTGAACAAGAGCTCTCCATGAGACTCCTCCTGGTGGCCAACAGACCTGGAAGCCACGCCCACCCCCACGGGCCAAGCTAAAAAACTCGGCATCATCTGGAACGACAGACTCACAATGACCAAACAAGAAAACGCTGTCACCTCCTCCTGCTTCTTCATCTTATGTATGCTCTGCAAAATATTTTGATAGCTCCCCACTGACACCAGGCGCACAGTCACCCAGTTCCTCATCACCAGCAGACAGGATTATGCAATGCATTCTTCGCCAGCGTTACAAATCAACTTGTACAAAGACTCCATATCACCCAGAACGCCGCCAGACTCATCCTCAACATCTCCACAGCACACACATCACAACCTAGCTCTGAGAGCTACACTGGCTACCAATCCAGAAGCAATGGCAATTCAAACTGCTCAGCCACGGATACAAAGCCTTCCACAATGTCGGACCTGCCTAGCTCAAACACTACCTCAACTTCCACCAACCCATCAGGCAACTGCCCTCAGCCACACTCCACCTCACGCAAATACCCCGCATCCGCAGGAGCAAATCAGGAGGACGCTCCTTCTCCTATATCGCCGCCTGATCCTGGAATGACCTTCCACACCACATCAGGATCGCCATATCCCTACTCGAGTTCCACAAGAAGCTGAAGACCTGGCTATTCAACTAGGAGCCCGATCGGCCTACTCATCTGCTCTAGTGCCTGGATAACCCTTGGGTGATAAACGTGTTATACAAATCCTCATAACATAATCCTCATAACATAACCTCAGCATTTGACTGGTGATAAGGGCTAAACTATAGGAGCTGCTCTTGCAAATGGGCATGGACTCCTCACTTTTTGGGTTCCTCCATGCTTTTCTCTCTGGAACTTCAGTTTCTCTAACATTCGAGGAGGAATGTACTCAGCTCTTCCCTGTGAACAGAGGGATCCGACAGGGGTGTACTATGTCTTTCAAAAAAGATGGCATGATAACCGGCAAGACTCTTGCCGGTTACCATGCCGTAATACATGCGACCATGCCGTTCTAAAGCATATAGACCAGGACCGCATAGATAACTGGTCCCCTGATGGGACGGTGGTGACTGGGATTCTTGCATATTTTAAAGTACAGAGCTCGGGATAATTGATACCCTACAGCCTATTGGGTGCTAGATTTTCGTGAATACATATCACCATTGAGGATATATCTTGCCACTGAGGCCTTGATGTAGCAATAATATTTCTGAAAACAACCTACCAGCTGTTTATTGATGAGCCCTGATGAAGTTCCCTCTGGCAGAATTGGGAACGAAACGCGTTGGCTGTGTGCCAGTTTTTAAGAATCAAAGGAATAAAAGAAGTATTTTTGGAACAGATCTCTGCTTGCTTTACTGACTCCACAACGAGTGCACCTTCCATCTTTTTTGAAAAATTGGGCTATTAGTGGCACCTCTGGACTGCGGGTGCAGGAAGTGATTGCACCATTTTTTACTCTATTGTACATACGGATTGAATGTGCTTGACCTTGGTCTGCCGTTTGTTCTTTCTTTGCTAGGGGTGTACTATGTCCCCTATTGTATTTCTATTGTATATTAACAGCCTCAACTCTTTTTAATTACACATGGCCAAGATATGCCGAAGGTTAATGCAACTTACCTTCCGACTCTTTTATATGCTGATGAGGCAGTATTAAAGCCTAGGGCACTTAATGGCCTTAAAATCCTCATAGACAACTCTATTGAGTTTACGGACAACCTCGACTTGGATACTAATTTAGCTAAATCGTTTTATGTGGTGTGTCACCCCAAAAATAGCAAAAATAGAGCCTTTAGCATTAAGGGCAAAAGAATATAGAGGGTCAACCACTTTTCATATTTGGCCGTGGTGTTTGATTCTTTAGGGACCTAGCGCCCATGTCTATCCTCCATGCATCTGAAATTCACCGAAGCGGTGGGCACTCTCTTCAATTTTGCATGTAATATAGGAAATAAGTCAGTAAAGCCTTTGTTAGAAATCTATAAACACAGGTGTATTCCAACTCTGACTTATGGGGCAATTATTAGGGTTACCACCAAATAGCCCCAGTTTTTTTCGTGCATGAGGAACTAAGACTGGAGTATGTGGCTGACAAATTAGCGCTGACTCCCATGTTGCTCTGACTGTCACTCTGGAGGCACACATACCTGGGGAGAGACATATCAAGCACATTGCCTCATTCCTTGGAAGGTCAGAGCTGTTCACCCGGCCCTTATCCATAACTAAACAAGAGATACCCTGGGTTAAAAATAAGTTCAGGGAACTTACAGCCTTGATCAGAGAAGGAGACGAATTAGACAAATTGATTATTAGGGACTACTTAATAATTCAGACTACTGAGGGAACTGAACCCTATCTGTTGAGATTTTCGCCTTGGGTCTATTCACTGCATCCTTAACTTTTCACTGCGGCAATCTGACACAGTACACATATTATAATTGTTTTACGTGTCGTTTTTTAAAGCTCGTTCTTAAGAAGTTTAAAGTTTCTAAATGTAGAGCTGCACTTTATTTCTTACGTTCTCTTTGTAATCTGCTGGTATGCTATGCAGTGGGTGGCCTTTTAAAATTAGCTGTGGATCATTGAAAATCTTTATTGTGATATTTTTATTTGTTTTTAGTTGTGCTAGTGATGTTTAAGACTAACTAAATTGTTCTTTGCATTGCTCTTTATGATTATTTATTATAATCAAATTAAGAGTTTGTTTATGTCGAAGTAATTATAATTAAATACAGAAACTATATGCCCCCAAATATTACAGTTAATGGGCAGTAAATAAGCATAAACAATGGCAGAAAGTGGATGCTACCAAATGTTACAATAGATAGGCCTTAAGTACGCATAACTAATGACAGCAGTTACAGAGGGCTACTGTCACACAAATACTGGGAAGAATGGTGCTCACATTTCAAAAAAAGAATAAAAACCATGACTAGTAGATGCAGAGGTTGAAACAAACTACGGGAAGAAAAGACCATGTTGGGATTCCATGCTAAAAAGAGCTTCAATAATAGTCACTGAAGTGTAAATCACAAAATAAACCAACTCAATATGTGGCAAAATATTGATCAGCATAAACAGAATGATGGCCTTTTCTATTGTCTGGAGACGGCCTTTCTCATGGCCTACACAGGGATTTCATATTGAGCCCCTGGGTGGAGATGAGGTAGTCTGATCCTGGATCTCTTCATCAGTACTCCTGTAGGTCATACAGTAAGTCTGGCTTTAAAGATGGCAATGAGCAGTTTAAAGCACAATGAACTTATTTACTCATATGAGGTACACAAACTGATACCATTATTCATGAACAGCATTCTTCTGAAGTGTGTATGTCCACTAGAGTGAAATTTGAGAAATTGGGAAATGAAGTTCACACCTAACACAGTGGCACAACAAAGCACTTCTGGCTTGAAGCACAGAGAGATGAACACTCATGCTGCAGATATTTCTGAGCGTAACCACAGGGAAAATCACTCACCTTCAGCTGCTGGTTAGTTCGTTTCAAGAACTGGATCTCCTCGGCGTGCTTCTTCTCCTCCACCTGCCGCCTTTCTGCTTCTCGCCTTTCGATTGCTTCACATTTGGCTTTCTGCTCATTGACTTGTCTTTCAAGGTCCCTTTTCTCGTTTTCCAACTCTTCAATCTGGGAGGCGAGAGGCAAGATAAAATAAACAAAAGGCAGGAACACAAATTATTTCCTACATCAGGAGGCATTAGCATGCTCATGCCTCTCACAACAATATGACAATGCACATCAAGGTAGAAGAACAGCGGCCATCGCATTTCTGCCATAGCTATCATGTGCTAAGTTCTTGAGTCAGTTTTAATACTGACATTTTAAGGAATCTTTAAAGCTTGTCTTGAGTTGAGAGATCATTGTGGGAATGATCAAAAGCATCTACCATAAGTGCTGATCAGAGATGTCTTGATTTCTTCATAAGCGATCAACTTCTAGACCAGAGGTCTTCAATCTGTGGGGTGCGACCCCCAGGGGGGCCCTGGAATCCTGAGAAGGGAGTCGCACATTCCCCAGCTTCACTTGTGACTGCAATCAAAAACGTGCAGACGGCTAATTTAGATCGTTATCAGTTGAAGTTTTATCACCTGAGTCTCTAGTGCTAGAAAAGCCTGCATGCCAGAGTACCTGCTTGCCTGAATGAAATGCAAATGTGCCTATTAGTTAATCTGCAAGTGTAAAGGGTGCTTGGGAGCCGGTTCTGGCTTTAATTGTTCAATTCACTCCAAGCTTTGTGATGACAAAGATTTGTTTTTTTGAGTGGTAGTACAAAGAGTTAACAACTGGGCTGTAAAGTGCTTCCTTTTAATTTTAACTGCATTTATACAGCCCTTAGTACTCCTAAAGAGGTGTTGAAGGGACGGTTATGTAAAAAAAAATTGCATAACTTATGCTCTGGTATTACTAAAATCTACATTTGGGAAGCACTATTTTATTGTAAAACTATTGCCACATTTTGCAGCACTCTATCTTACACTGTGTGTAATGCAAGTATAAAATAATGACTTACATATTCACAGTGCTTCTTGTCATAGGCTGTGACCTCGTAGCAGTAAAAATACATGTCACTATTCTCCACTGCACCAATCAAGATTTAATTCTGTGGCTCTCTGGTTACACATAGACCTCTGCAGTGCATTAACTAATAGAGGTTTCATAATGTACTTCAGTGCATTTCCCGCTAAGTACCAACTTTTTACATTAATTTTTCATTACGCTGCCCATTATTGATGGTGAAAGACCTAAAAAACGTACAGAATATTTTGGGGCTTATTTATCAGAGGCTTGCATCGCCTGAGGAAGCATCTCAAACATACGTATGAGACGGTGCAAGGTCACCCTGCATAGCTTTGCATGGCCTCATAGATATGGAGTAAGACATAGCAGTGCAAGTCATTGCGTTGCCTTACTCTGCGTCAAAGAGGTGTTCCATGGGCTTTGCGTGTGGTTCCCACGCAACGCTTATGGATTTTGATGCTGCCCCATATTTACAAAATCAAGTAAACCTGGAGCAGCTCCAAAAACAGATGCCTCCCCAGCAGAGGCGTAACAGGGAAAAATTCTTTAATTTCTCCTCATTCTTTCCTCTTTCCATGTGTGCTGCATTCTGCAGCTCAAATAGAAAGGAAAACACCTCTTGGGATTGTTTTTGTGAAGGAAGGTGCCCCTTCCTGTACAAAAACAATCCTGCCTAAGTTGGTGCTACGCAGCAATTTGTGTGCCAACGCAAGGAAAAGGACAGGAATGCACCGTATTTCATAAATATAGTGCTTTCCATACCTTTCACATTGGCATAGGGCAGCACAGCATGAAGACTTACAGCTCTGCCCTACGCCAATTCCTCATAATTGTATTTAGCTACACCTTTGACTACACCCCCACGCTCACTGACCTTTGGTTTGCTAAACACTGTTTAATATTATTTCCCGACTTTAAAAATTATTTGCTGTGGGAATTTGGGGCGTTTATGATTGTTGATAGTTGTCGATGATGAGGAGTACCAGTTCTAGAAAGTTTCATCAGAAGGGGGTCCTTACGCCTAAAAAAATTTGACAAGGGGGTCTCGGCATCAAAAAGTTTGAAGACCTCTGTTCTAGACTGAGGAATACTGCTTGATTATGGACATACCTTACATTTGTTTCCGCGACATATAGACTATCTTCCCTTCTGTAATCAACCTTCAACCACTGTGCCCCCACTCATCATTGGTCATCCTTGCCAGTACGATGTGGCTTCCCTGAAAAGTTGTTGTTGCAGTGTTCACCAGTATACCACCTGGACGACACTAACAAGAGAGGGGCAACTGTTACGTGGACCTCCGGGTCTGGAACAGATGAATGCATCTTCGTATCACGTGTTCTTCCTCAATAAATAGCCGAACGTGTGGCTAGGTGGGGTAGTCCCTGCTGTTCACGGCCGCAACCATCATATTGGCTCTGCGTGGCTCATGTTGAGCGCCACGCACAGCACGCGCCGAGCAGGCCCAACCACTGCAGGTGCGGCCTAGACCCCTGGGCGGGCAGTCATAACAGTGGCAAGGAAGGTGGCAGGGGCTCACCGAGAAGCGTCGCCTAGCACCTGCAGACAGATAGAATGACTGCACCACCTGCAATCACCCATCTGCATCAACAGTCAGTGTGCCACGTTCACAGCACCCGCCCGGCCTCAGACAGTGCCGGCAGTGCTTGTACTACATAGGGAGTATTAGACAAACCTCTCAATGGCACACAACCTCACTTGAAAAAAAAAGAAAACAGACAGACATATACAGATGCATAGTCAGTACCTGCAGTAGCGAGACAAGCAAATCAAGCACCCCCAGGGCTTTAAGTGGGATGAAAAAACTGGGGGGTCTCTCAAAGGGGCATGGCCAATGGAATTAAGGGCATGGCTTAAAGACACGCAAGCTAAAAATCTGTGCTTAGCATAGTGTACCGCCCGACTTGTATTTAGCTATTTCTGTCATTGCATCCAGATATATGATACATCAAGTAACATCATACCTACAACAAGTCAGGACTATTGGCTTTGTCAATGGCTGTAAGTTGCTTAAGATAAATAAGCAGCAAGTATGGTTTGTGCATAATATTGAAAAAGCTTCCACTTAAAGCCCTGGTGACACCACAACAATGTTGCTGCTCCTGAGTTTCAAAAAGAGAAGGGAAATCCAGAAAGAAAATTACTTTCTTTCAAGGATTTCCCTTCCCCTACAACGCTCACCTAGCATGACGTCACCGTAACTTCTCCACTAGTGAGAAGTGAGCCGTGTGAGCAAGCGCACATCGATGTGCCTGCTGTCAGTGCAGTCTGGGAAAAAAACGGACCACCTGTGCCAGGGCACAAAACAGAGCCTGATAGAGACCCGTTTCCAGGCCCCCTTTAAAAAACTGCTGGTGCTCAGCACCGGTGAGACCCGGCCCACTTAAAGCCTTGAGCACCCCCAAGAGGGAAAGCGCCATCCTCCCCCTGCAGGAGAAGCATCTGAGGCCCAATACAAGCGGGCACAGGAAAGAAGCATATCACACACTGCAATGGCGAACAAACCTGCCCTTGAGCTATATGTCATTGAAGGGGCCCCATCAAAACACGCGCCCACGTGGAGAGACTGGGTGGATCGATTAGAACTCTATGTTGAAGCTACAGAGGTCAGCGGCAATAGGAAAAGAGCACTACTACTTTACCTTGGAGGCAAGGGATTGCACAAAATCGCCAAAACCACCACAGAGGCCACCCCCAAAACACACTCCACATTGATGGCTGCCCTCACAGCCCACTTCGAACAAATGGCCAAACAAGACTATGAGCGCTTTGTATTCAGGCAGGCCAGGCAAAGGCCTGAGGAGTCATTGGACAATTTCTATGCCCAACTTAAAGAACTGGCCAGCACATGTGGGTTTGCCGATGAGCAGGAAGAAATATGAGGACAGATTATACAGGGGTGTGCCTCCACAAAAATAGGAGAGAACATCTTGCAGGAGTCAGGGAAGTTAGTAAGAGACATTCTAACCATGGGGCGCTCCAAGAACTTTTTCAAAGCCCAGGCCTCCCATATGGAGGTGGTGTTACAACAGTCAAAGAACACACAAACATGCAGCTACTGTGGAGGAGCAGCCCACCGAGCTAGCGACTACCATGCGAAAGGGAAGAAATGCACCTCATGTGGCAAATACAATCACTTTGTGAGAGCCAGCCGGTCCTCCAAGAACCGAATATCAAACCATACAGTCAACGTCATACTTGAAACGACGGAAGCCACAAAAGACATGGATCTACAAATCCTAGATCAGAACGGAGCCTGCCTACTCATCTTGCTAGACCTTTCCTCGGCCTTTGATACCGTTAAACACGATAACCTGATAGACCTTCTGCAACACAGAATGGGACTAGGGGGATCAGTTCTAAACTGGTTCACTTCGTTCCTCCAAAACAGATCGCAACGATTCAAGGTCAACCACTCCCTGTCCAAATCCATCCCAGTCACTTTAGGAGTCCCACAAGGATCTTCTCTATCTCCGACGCTGTTCAATCTATTCATGGAACCACTCACTGAAATTCTCTATTCATCGAACGTTCAATATCACATGTACGCTGACGACACACAACTATACCTCAAGATCCATACCCTAGAAGACATCAAATTACTCAACACAACTCTCGGAAAAACTCAGACTTGGCTGGCAGAAAACCATCTAAAATTGAACGCCCTCAAAACCGAATTCCTCCTAATTGCTCCTCCCGCCCAAGTACCCGTAATGCAAGAATGGATCAAACCCCTTACAGCACTCAACTGCCTACCCCTCATTGTTGACTCAGCGAAATCGCTGGGAATAACGCTGGACAGAAACCTCAAAATGCAGAAACACATCAGCAACGCAACAAAGGGAGCAAACTTTCAGATAAATACTTTGAGAAAACTGAAACCTTTCCTGCCTGAAAAGGACTTCAAGCTGGCAGTACAAGCTCTAGTCATCCCAAGAGTGGAATACGGGAGTGTCTCTCTCTGTGGCCTGCCCAGAGCTGCAACGGCCCCACTAAGAGCCTCAATCAACGCCGCAGCGAGACTTATCACTGGCTCCAAATGAAGCTCCCACATATCGCCTGACCTAAAATCCCTTAACTGGCTACCTTTCGAAGCCAGAATTCATCTGAAAATAGCATGTATGACACATAAAGCCATTCATCACAGCGCACCCAGCTAACTGGCACAGAAACTGGCGCCCTCATGTGGGATCAGATCTTCAAGAAGTGCGAAAAACCTCTTACTGAAACCGCAAAGATTCAACAAGAAAAAAACGTACAACCGAACCTTTTCAGGGATGGCGCCCAGAATTTGGAATGCTCTGCCCCCAGAGACTAGACTTAATCCCTCTATTGCATCTTTCAAAAAAGAAGTGAAATCGCTTCTCATGGCTAAATTCACTTGAGCATGGACTACTGTTACTATGAGACCCAACCTATGTCTACATGGAACTATATAGTGCTGACTGTCCATCTATGTATCCTAGTTATTATATCTATATTATGCCGGATATATATGGAACGTTTTGTTATGCACCATATACCTAGGTATCTACAATAGGGTGTGTACACTATCATTGACCAGCATGGATCGTTATGTTTTTTTTTTTTTTATTTTTTTTTTTTACCTTGTACCTATGCATCTAAGACACTTACCTGTAAAGCGCTCTGATACCCGCAAGGGTCTTGTTCGCGCTTTATAAAACTTTCAAAATAAAAAATAAAAATAAAAAATAACCACAATGTCGCAGAGTACATGGTACACTCTGCGTTCACCATAGTAACGCTGCTACTGGCAGCTGCCCACTACCCCAGTGCAACATGAAAATAGGTTCCCCGTTCTCACAGCTATTGTTGACACGAGTGCCTTCATTGACATTATGTCGATTGATGCCTACCAAGCAATAGCAGCAAACCCAACCCTGCAGAAGGACAAAGTACGAGTATTTGCCTAAGGCCAGGCTAGGCCTCTACCCATGCTGGGTGTGTTGAGACTATGGTAAATCATAAGGAGGTAACAGTAGATCCCCAAATATATGTGGCGAGAGGAGGCCAAGGCATGCTTCTTAGCTGCCATACAGCTGAAGCACTCGGAATCATCCAATTTGCACTCAGGGTGCACACAGAAGAGTTGTCCCACATTATGGCAGAATTCAATGACTAGTTTGTTGGCATCTGCTGTATGAAAGACAAAGTGGTCAAGCTCCATACCAACAAATCCCTACTGCCGGTAGCCCTTCAGCATCACAGGATTGCGTTTCATATGAGACTGAAGGTGGAGAGAGAGCTAGAGAAACTCGAGAAAGCTTGCATTATCAAGAAAGTAACCTGCCCCACTCCATTGAGGTCACCAGGAAACCAAAGCAACCCAGTGAGGTTCGAATATGTGAGACATGAGACTCCTGAATGTGGCGATCTGAAGAGAGCGTCACTTGACCCACTCCCCATTGAGGACCGGAATGGGGAGCGGAGTGTAGCCAGCTGGTTTTCCAAGGTATACATCTGGTCAGGATACCACCAACTGACCCTGGTCAAAGAATCGAGGTACATAACTACTTTTTCTACTCACAAAGGGCTACAGCGTTATTAGCAATTAAACTTTGGGATTTCAAGCACTGAAGAAGTGTTTCAGAATACCAGTCAGGAACTGCTAGCTAGGCTGCCCAGAGTCATCAACGTCAGCGATGGCATTCTAGTGCACACCACATCAGTCAAAGTACATCCCAAAAGGTTGAGGAGTGCACTACAATGAATAAAAGAGGCCGGACTCACTTTATACAAAGACAAGTCTGAGTTCATGAAGCAGAATATCAGCTTCTTTGGGTACTCCTGCAGAATAGCCACATACCCCGACAAGGTGCCTGACAGGAAAGAAGCCCCCCCCCTCCCCCAACCATCCAATGTTTCGGAAGTCAGAGGCTTCTAAGGGATGGTAACTACTGTGCCCGAATCATAAAAGATCTAACTTCACTCACGCAGCCTCTGCAAGACCTCACAAAATACTCAGATACCTGCACATGCAGCGAAGAGCAGGAGCAGTCGTTTCAAGCAACCAAAGATGCACACTCAGCCAACACCACTTTGGTGTACTTCAACCCCTCCAGACGGACTACCCTGGCAGTGGACGCCAGCCCAAAAGGCCTGGAGGCAGTGCTGACACAACAGCAAGAGTGCGGAGAGTGAGCACTAGTAGTGTATACCAGATTATCATTGACACCAACCGAGCAGTGTACACGCAGATTGAAAAAGAGGCGATTGCCATATACTGGGGGTACAGCTACTTTCACCTCTATGTGTACGGGCATCCCTTTGTGGTGAGAACCGACCACAAACCACCGATTCCCCTGTTCTAAAGCACTTCTTCAAAACCAACACCATGCATCGAGAAGTGGATGTTACAGCTACAGGAATATGACTGGCAAGTAGAATACCATCCAGGAACCAATAACCCGGCCGACTACTCGTCACAATATGCTCAGAGTGCCACATTGGAAAAAGTTGACGAAGCCGACAAAAAGGAGGAGTACATTTAGTATGTCACTGGCCAGTATCGACCATTACCAGTGTCTTTGGCAACCATACATCAGGGCACCAACACAGATGGGTGCCTACAACTTGCCCTCTCTGCCGTCCAGTCCGGGCAGTGGGAAAAACTAAGAACCCATCGAGTTCACCGGACACCTAAGGCCCAGAGAATTCTCGATTCGCTCTATCAAGTATGCCAGAATCTGGCCTCAGACCCAGATGGATCCCTACTGCGAGGTCACCGGATTGTTATCCTGGTAAGCCTGGCCACCCAAGTTGCCCAACTGGCACATGCTGGCCATCAAAGTATGGCCAGGACAAAGAGCCGGCTCCACAGCAAGGTCTGGATTTCCCTCATTGATGATCTTGTGGAACTAACAGTACAGTCCTGCCTCTGGTGCCAAGCGGCTTGGGCACCTGGCCCCTCTGCACCAGTCATCACTGAACATGGGCCACAGCAACGTGGGTCTGCATAAGCCAAGATTTTGGATGCCTCCCTGATAGGCAATACACTCTTGTCCTAATAGATAAGTACTCGATGTATCCGGAGGTAGAGCTCGTTAAAACCCAAGCAGTCAGAGAGATCCGTCCCAAGTTTGAAAAAATGAGGGCCACCCATGGACTCCTGAAGGAACTCCAGATGGATAACAAACCACCACTCGTCGATCTCTAAACATCCGGCACAAGATTGTCACCCCGAGGTGGCCTCAAGCCAACAGGGAGTTTGAACGATTTATAAGAACTTTGAACAAAGTGATTCAGATAGTGCATTCCAACAAACAGCCATTAGAGTGGGCCATCTGTTCATTCTTGATAGCGTATAGGCAGACCCTGCACGCTACAACAGGGTGAGTTTGTGGCCACGCTAGCATGGGATGCATGGTCAATCACTTAATACCCAACATCCGCAATGGAGGCCTCCAGCGACGAACACCCAGCAAACCTTCCGAAGGTGAAAGGCATCCAATGTCAAGGCAAGCTCAAGGCGGGTGTGAAGGTCTCTGACATCCGAGTAGGAGACCATGTACTAGTCAAAGACCTATCCCCAAGAAGCAAGTTTGGACAGTCATACGACGGTGTGGAACAATGATAACTGCCAGAAAAGGTGACGGGAGGTCACCCAGAACATCTCACACTTTAAGCGGTTTCACATGCAGTCATACGCTGAAGTTGGGGTCGAAGATGCAGAGGAAAGAGAAGGAGGAGGTGACAAAGTCGTTCTATACAATGCCCCAGATGTCAGGGTCACCTGGGGCCGAGGAAGAACACGGGCAATTGGGAGAAGACTTCACACCACCTCAGGAGACCAGGCTATCAGACACTGAACCCCCAGGTGGAACGTGATGGCCAGACACAGTACCACCTCTGGGGAACCGCAGCACCCTCCACAAGACTCAGGGACTTTACTGTGTGACAAAGCTCCTCCCAGAATTCAAAGAAAAAAACCTGGACTGGAACAGCACATCAAGCATGGACCTGGGAAACTTGGCAGATTTGAGTCTACTCTGCTGAGCCCAAGAGACAATGATGTATCCTTTACCATTCATTCATCTGATCAGTTTGTTTGTATATTTTGTTTGCTTGTGGTTCGGGAGGAATATGGTGGTCGGCAGTATACTAACTGGAAGACACTAATGAGAGAGGGGGAACTGCTACGCGGACCCCCGAATCTGAAATGAGTGCATCCTTGTATACCGTGCCTGTGTAGGGTAGTCCCTGCCGCTCAGGGCCTTAACCATCAAACGTGCCCCATGTGGTTGATGCTGCACGCAGCGCACCGCACCCACCAAGCAGGCCCGACTGATGTAAGTGCGGCCTCTAGACTCCCCGACCAGCAGCAATAACATCATTTTGATGGACACTTCCTAGTTGGAAAGAGGCCGTAGGCTGAGCAGGAGCCCTTGAGGGTGTGCCCTTTCTACACCGTACTAGCTGCAGGGGCCTGTAGTGTCCTGCAGGACACGTTCTAGTGTTTTAGCAAACACTTGTATTCCCAGCCACTCCCTTGAGGGCTGGACACACTTGCACCCCCACCCATCCATCACGGGTGTCACGAGTGACGTGACCCTGCCAATAAAAGGGCCCGGGTGCACGTGCTCGTGGCCAGTTACTATACTATACCAACTGGTGTCTGTGTCTGTTATTACCATCATGTGGGCCTGAGGCCCGACACCACATTGGCGTCGAGCGGGTCTGACCCGCGTGTGCTGCCGCCAGCAATTCCTCATGAAGAAGGAGGAAGGTACATAATAGAAGGCATCCGACAACTGGCTGCCGGCGTGACAGAGTCTGCAGCTGCACAAGGCAAGGAGTAGTCACCCAAGGTGCTCACCTGCGCTGACCGGTAGGGCCCTGCTGCTGCCCTCATGCCTCCGCAACCCCGCCTGTTGTGACAATCCGCCGGGCACAGGACGAGCCGCCTGGCACAAGAAGAAGTGAGTGGCGAAAACAAAAGGGGGGTGAAGTGCCGCCGCCATCATAAGGCGCCCGCACTGCTGGAAGAGTGCTATTACAGCTCCGGCACGTCAGAGCTTTATGTTGATCCTACCGCCATATGTCCCTGGGGTGAATGAAGAGAAAGCCACGCAGGCATACCCCAGTGAGGCCCGCGAACATGAGCGGCTATCTCTCGCTGTGCTGATCGGCTCCGGGAGGGAGAGCGCAGTGAAAGGTGTAGCCCACAAGAAACAGACCCCCAGCCACGCAGAAGCGCTCCCCAGCAACAGAAAAAAGCAAGGCCGCAAGCTGGTGGGTTAAGGCCCTTGCAACTGCAGGGAGCAACCTGTATTCCCTCGTGCTGCCGGCCCTACGGCCGTAACATCCCCAATGGCGACGGCAGTGGGTTTTCGCAGCACCGCCCAGCTGCGGCTCGGTGCACGGCACCCAGACTCTCCAGATATGGGTGCAGGAACGGGGGAAAAGGACTTCTGCACATAAAGGCCGCCTCCAATGTCCAGCCCGCAGACACAGTCTTAACAAGCCCACAAGCGCAAGAAAAGCAAAAGCAGCCATTACGCCACCCAGCGGTCGCCCGTCTGCACCGCATCTCCCGTGCAAGGCAGCCCCGCCGAAGGACTCGCACGCAGAAGCACATGAGTGCTGCCAACGTTACCCTCTCACCTTACTTCTCACTGAGGGAATAGGACGGGCAGCCGCTGCCCTCGTATCCGGACTACCGACTGGGAAGTATGGGAGGCCATGACCAGAGACAGACGACGGACACAGGAATACCCCCATCGAGCGCCCCTAGTGGCCACCTGCCTGCCAGTGCGGTGTGAAGGACATTGCAGGGCAGCCACCAGGGAGCTGCTGTTTTCTACGGGAGCCTAGAGCGCGGCTCCTGCATCGTGCTGGCCCTTGCGCCTTGATCTTTCAAACACAGTGGGGCCCACAAAATCAAAAAGGCTGTTGCGGCCTCCTGCAACGGCTGCGGTACCCTGGAGAGTCAACCTGGCCCGCCAGAGCAAAGAAATGGCTGTCTCTCGCAACTCACCTACAGTGCCACCTAGCGACCACGAGTGGTACTGCAGCCGCACCAACCAAGCACACGAGGAAGAAACAACCTGCAGTGCAAAGAATCAGCAGACTGGTAAACCTAGCATGACAGGAAGGTCCAGGCCCATGCATCCACAGAGCCGCCGAAACCAGTGGACCCCATGCCCAGAAGCAAGGCTGAGGTGGGAGGAATGCCTAAGACCCCACACAGGTATAGGGTGCAGCCCACGTCACCCTAGCCCAAAGTGAACCACGCAGTGTTCCCAGCTCCCACACGGTGGCCAAAGACAGACAGTAGAGAGCATCCTGCGAGGACTGGGGCCCAACAACACTGCGCATGGCCCCACACCTGCATCATCACCCCAGCATGGCTTCGCAGTGGCAGTCAGCCGACCCAGCACCTGAACAGTAGCCACAGTGCCCCTAGGGGTGGTGCACGACACAGTACCTCCACACAGCATGCACAACGCTCGCAGTAAGAGGAAACCTACCAAGGATCAGCGGAATGCCCTGCACAGCCAAAGGAGCCAGACGGCGACACTCACCGAAGCAGTAGCGCTACTGTGGACACAACACTGCCGCAAGACGCACTAGTGGCAGAACAGACAGCAGCCAGGACCAAGAGAAGAGAAACCGTACACCCCAACAGGGCATCGTTTCATTCGCCACCAGCGAAACCCGGAAACCCCTGAACACTGACAAGTAGTGCCAGTCAGTCTGCAAGGCCCCAAAGCAGCAAGCCGAACAGACAGCAACGTCACAAGGTACCTACCCACACCAACAGCACAAGAAAGACTGGTGCAGAGCGCGCACCACAAGTGGCTGCCCAACGCCACCGCCAGAGAGGACATCATATCACTCGCTCCTACTGGTAAACAAACAAAACCGCAAGCTACACCACATGCACACCAAGTGCCAGAAGAGTGCACCCAAGAAGAAGACGGAGCGCACTAGGTCAGAGGTGCGCAGAAGGCCGCGCCAGTGAACCTGACAGCACGGGCAGGCGCCCGGGAGATAGAGACATCTCCACAGAGAAGCACTGCTGAACGCAGCACGGAGAGCAACTACATCTCCACTGCACCAGCTAAGCCCCGCAGGGGGCCGAAGACAACACAGAGTGTCCTCCCTCGCACTGCCTCAAGATGGAGTCGGCAGGGGCCCCAAGACAGGCAAGAGAGGAGTCGCACACTCCACGTGGCAGGCTGCCACAGCAACATGTGCTCCAACAACAGGCAACACGTGGCCGGACGTCACGTCGCACAGCAAGCAAGGAGCACGTCACACGAAGTGACCAGTCCCGACAAGCACGCCGGAATGAAGGCAGAAGCAGGCGCCACGACAGCGCCGCCTCGAGGTCCAAGCGCAACGCCCTCGAGGGAAGAAGAGTGACAGCCCTGTCACCCCAAAGAACCGGATGAACACAGGTGCGCGGAAAAGACCAACAAGAGGAGAAGACCGAGGACTCACACAGCAAGCCAAGAGCACACCCAGACACAGCAGACAGCCACCAAGGCGGACCGACGTCCCTGGACACAGCCTCACAGGAGAACCGAACATAAGCCGCAGCAAGCGCAAACCGCGTCTCTCCCCAACGCTTCCCCAGGCGACCGTCCATCCCCGAGCGTTGGCAGTCTAAGTCAAACGGCATCCATGCTCCTGACTGCAGATGCCACTGGTGAAGATCAGCACTGAGTGTCCTTCCTCACACCGCCTCAAGATGGAGTCGGCAGTGGCCCCAAGACAGGCAAGAGAGGAGTCGCACACTCCACGTGTCGTGCCGCCACCGAAGATCAACCTCGGCAAGGCGGAGACACATGGCTGTTAAGTCCCTCCTGACATCCAACTCTCCCAGCAAGTCACCACCACCTGTTCCTCAGACTCACCATATGGCTGGCAACTGCCATCACGCCAGCCCTCATCACATGCGTCAAACAACACCATCCCCAGAGTACCGATGGACTGGAGTCCTACACCGTTGCCACACCAGCTGACAAAAGAAACCAGAGGCTACCTGCGAACCTGGCCTACACCCGAACCACGGCAGCGGGAGCATGTCTTGGCCAAGGCTCATCCACCCTCGAGGGTTGTGCGTGCGACTAAGTAACGGCTCCTCGGTGGTCCGGCATCTGCCTCCAGTCGGCACACAAGCGGCCCCAGCGCAGCCCTCCTGCAGTCCCGTAGCAACCCCGACAACTGGCCTCCCCAGGCAGGAGAGTGAGAAGAGACATTGCCCCACCGACAGGTTACCGGTTACAGCCAAGCGGTTCAACAGAGACAATCGATCAGGCAACACCTCCGTGAACTCTCACCAGGGACTCCATCCATGCTCATGACGCATCCCATTGTATGAACTGTTAAGACTCACCACAGACCATCCCGACGTCAGCAGAGTGGAGCCACGCAAGACTGTAAGACACGTCATCATCAGTGAGCTGACGGTATGCAGCGGTCGTCTCAAAGCCAGCGGTCGTGTCCTGAACCCCTCAGGTTTAACTACAAGTGCCCGCCGAGATGGTCCTGCTGCAGGCAGAGTCACCAGCCCATGTCTGACGTCTTCCCGCCACCTGACTCGTAAGGCTGATGGACCCTGTGGTGGTCAGTTGTCTGTTATTTATCCCCACAGGTTGGACTAATGTTTTGTTTTGTTTCTTCAATAAAGTTGGGGAGGACAGTAGTGTCCTGCAGGACACGTTCTAGTGTTTTAGCAAACACTTGTATTCCCAGCCAGAGGGCTGGACACACTTGCACCCCCCTCTCCCTCCCCGCGTCCCCCCCCCCCCATTCATCACGGGTGTCACGAGTGACGTGACCCTGCCAATAAAAGGGCCCGGGTGCACGTGCTCGTGGCCAGTTACTATACTATACCACCTGGTGTCTGTGTCCGTTATTACCATCATGTGGGCCTGAGGCCCGACACCACAGGGCCTGTCCTGGTATTTGTACCTGCCGCACTGCTACCTCAAGAAGAGAGACACCCGTGGAGACTAACTCTTGCCATAAAAACCACCCTGTCTGTGCTGATTCTGCTTTGAACTTTTTCTCCCGCAAGTGTGTGGACTCCCCTATACAATGTAAATACCTATGGATAGCAAAGCGTTCGTAAGTGGCAGCAGGTTACATATTTAGCACCAAATGAAACACATGAACAAGCATGGTAGGTGCTCTTTAACGTTTTTAAATAACTTCTCTTTGATCCCATGATTTCACTGAAAAGGAAGGTACTTGTGTCTCGATTCCAGGATGAAAGAAGCGGTTGGTAAAGGGCCAGATGCTCTTTGTAGATAGTCTTGGAATGCATCTTTTCTCCTTCCAACCAAGTGCAGGCAATGAATGTTTCCAGCCGAAAAAATGCATTTTATAACTGGTTTGTATTTTACAATCTTCGTCGCCACCCTGTGGAGGTAGGGCTAATCGCACTCATTTTTATTTTTTCTATTGCCGGGAGCTGAACCCACCACTACAAACACCAAAGTAAACACCAGGGGCCCCCTCAAGTTTCGTTAGGCCAGTGCGCCTATGTAATGTCCACATTTCAGAGTAACACAATTGCATGGATATGTTTTTATACTTCAACATCAGTACTACAAATCAAACTGGTGCGAGCACCTTAGCTTATAAACTGCAAATGATCAAGGGTCGTCTAATCCAAAAACAATACAGCGCTATAGAAATCTCGGATAACATAACAAAATAAAATATGACATGACAATACATAACATATATTGTTCACTTACAATACAGCATGGGCATTGCAGACTTTGGCATTGATTTGTAGACATGCTGTATAGCAGCATGGCTAAAAATAATAATACAACAAGCATTGGCATAGCCAATAGGTCTCGCCTTTGGGGCCTTATAAGTGTTTAGCCAGAGCTATTGACTTTGCCAATGTCTTCAAGCTGTGCTGTAGAGAAGTGTGGCTGCTGTGCGGCATGCTGAAAAGTTATAATAAAAAAGTGTCAGAAGCATTTTTGTTACTTTATATATGACCAAGAAGGCATTATGTAAAACTGAACGACCATATTAAAAAAAGTATTTACAATAAAACATTTCCTCAGTTTTCTTTTGTTCTTGCAATGCTGGCAATGGTTGTTTGTTAAAGCTTTTTTTTGGAGGGGGCATAAACAATCGGAGGGTGAAAGTTGGGAACTAGTACCTGTATTATAACACTAGCAGCAGCCAGACGCTAGGGGAGAATCAACAGTTGCCAGATTCCGAGAGCAGGCTGAGGTGGTGCTGAGTGATGCTGAGGTGGTAGTGGGGGTGGTGGTGACTGTTGCGGAGACGATGCTGAGGTGATGCTGAATGATACTCAGGTGTTGCTGAGTGATACTGCTGTGGTTCTGAGTGATGCTGTGGTGGTGCTGAGTGATATTGTCTTAGCGCTGAGTGATGCTGTGGTGGTGCGGAGTGATATTGTCTTGGTGCTGAGTGATGCTGTGGCGGCGCTGAGTGATGCTGTGGCGGCGCTGAGTGATGCTGTGGCGGCGCTGAGTGATGCTGTGGTGGCGGTGAGCGATGCTGTGGCGGTGCGAAGTGATGCAGTGGCGGCGCTGAGCGATGCAGTGGCGGCGCTGAGCGATGCTGTGGTGGCGCTGAGCGATGCTGTGGTGGCGCTGAGCGATGCTGTGGTGGCGCTGAGCGATGCTGTGGTGGCGCTGAGTGATGCTGTGGTGGCGCTGAGCGATGCTGTGGTGGCGCTGAGCGATGCTGTGGTGGCGCTGAGCGATGCTGTGGTGGCGCTGAGCGATGCTGCTCAGCGATGCTGTGGTGGTACTGAGCGATGCTGTGGTGGTGCTGAGTCATCCTGTGTTGGTGCTGAGTGATGCAGTGTTGGCCCTGAGTGATGATGTGGTGTCGCTGAGTAAAGCTATGGTGGTGCTGAGTGATGCTGTGGTGGCGCGGAGTGATGTTGTGGTGGCGCTGAGTGATGTTGTGGTGGCGCTGAGTGATGCTGTTGTGGCGCTAAGTGATGCCGTGGTTGTGCTGAGTAATGCTGTGGTTGTGCTGAGTGATGCTGTGGTTGCACTGAGTGATGCTGTGGTTGCACTGAGTGATGCTGTGATGGCTTTGAGTGATGCTGTGATTGCTCTGATTGATGCTGTGCTGGCTCTGATTGATGCTGTGGTTGCGCTGAGTGATGCTGTGGTGTTGCTGAGTGAGAGATAGAGTGAAGATATAATGCCCAATTAGAGAGGGTGGTGAGAGAGAAAGAGAGAGAAAGGGTGGACATAGAATAAAGAGTGGAGCGGGATAGAGAGAGAGAAAGAAGGGGAGAGAGAGTAAATGAAGGAGTTTGAAAGAGAAACAGATAAAGGGGTGAGAGAGAATGAAAGGCTAAAAAAGATAGAGAGGGGAGAGTTAATTAAGTAGAGAGAGAATTAGAGAGGGGAGAGAGAGAGAAGGAGAGAGACAATAAGAGTGAGGGGTGTGGAGTTTAAATAGAGTGAAGAAGTGACACGGAAAAAGTAACCTTAAATATAGCAATGTGCTTTGCGCGAATAAATATTAAAAAAAAAAAACAGTGAGAGACAAAAATACTGGTAATTAGGCTGTGACTCCCAATATAAAACAAATAGCGATATAAGGTGAAATCAACCCACCGAAGCAATATTTCTAACTAGACAAAAAAAGCTTGCATTTCAATGCTAATCGCTGTTGTTTTTCATGTGACTGTAGTCCAGGGCCCTCAGTTGGTAATGTGAGCTGCTGCTGCGATTGAAACATCAGAGTCCAGAGAGTTAATGAGCCATGACGAGGAAATGAAGAAGAGATAGGAAACCCAGATGCCAGCTGCGCGTGCACGCCATCGTGAACTCAAGCTGGTCGCCAGCCGAAAGCCAGTGTTTGCACTTCCAAAACCCGCTTACTAAAACTCTCGGCCAGACCAGCGCAAGCGCTGGTGCAGGCCAAGACCTAAAAAGGACTGTGATGCATCCAGCGCTAATGCACCTTTAAAAAAAAAAAAACAGACACACACATTTGTCCTGGCTGCATCATACCGCTTTTTTATATTTGTTTTAGCCACACTGCAAAGCACCCGTGCTGCTGTACAGCATAGCTACAAAACATTGCCAAAGCAAACAGCTCTCATAGGCGAGACCTGCCGTAACAATACTCACTCCAGAAGATTCCTTAGGTGAGCATGATAAGTTTCTCGTAGCAAAAAAGAATGTAGGACAGCTCTCCCAATCCAAGAACGTTCCCTCTCAGAAGAAACAATGCAGTGCTTTTTAGCAAAAGAATGAGCTGATGACCATGTGGCCACCAGTGGCGGCTGGTAAGTTTCGGAGGGGGGAGGTCGAACAGGACACGCACACGCACACATACACATAACACTCACAGCCATGCATTCACACGTGCGCACACACACACAAATACATCCATTAACAAAACTCTTTACCAAACAATAATACATACACACATGCATGCAAGCACCAAACATTAATTTAAAAGAAAACACACACACCTACTTGCAGCCAGCTCTGCCTCGGAGGTTCTAGGAGGCTTGGGACTGTTGCCTTACCAAAGGTCAGCCAATGAGGGAAGGAAGCAGTCCCAACGTCATCACAGAGTGGGATGGGGTCAGTGAGACTGCTGACCCCACCCCACTCTGTGATGGACTGTCACTGATTGGCACACGACCCTGGGCGCTTCAGGGCTTAAAACTGAAGCGCCCAGGTGCAAGGCAATCAGTGACGCTACCCCTCATCACTGAGGGGAGGGCCTCAGGGACCTTTGCTGAGCTGAGGATGTCACGCCCACGGGAGCTGTGACTTCCTCAGCCCAGCAAAGTTCAGCTCAGGCAGCCAGGAGCCTGCGCATTTAGCGCATGTCTGGCTCCTGGCTGCCTGACCTGAAATGAACAGTGTCTGTCAGGCTGACCTTTGTTCAGCCTGACAGACACAGTTCATGAGGGGCAAAAGGTGGGGGAGCATGGCCCCTCAGCCCCAATGGCCCGGCTGCTCCTGGTGGCCACATTGCACAATTCTTGAATTTTAACACACCTCGAGGGAGTAAAATAGCTGCAGTACTGCTTGTATAAAAAAAGCGGAGAAACTGTCATGCACAGTTTTACCAATCAGTTTATAAGAAAGATTGACTGTCAACAAATTCAATAAAGATATCGTTTGATTTCTGATGCCTTTACAACTGCTCTCTAGAAAGGATTGCAAACCGATAAACGTCTGAAAAAACTTAGTCTCAAGGTCCTAGAAGGATCAAGATGGTGCAAGTGCTCTTCTTTCAAAGGACAAACGGGAAACTTTAAGTCAAAAAGATAAAGATATTACTTGGGACATGTGATGCTACCTTGGGCAAGAAAGAAGGCAAGACCCTTCTGAAAAAGACAGAAAAGGTAAGGAAGCTGACTAAGCTTGAAGCTCACTGACATGCCTAGCTGAAGTTATCACCAATAAAAAAAAATAGTGTTCCAGGAAAGCAAGTTCACACAGATGTCAACCCTAGTTTAAGATCCAACTGATAAACAATTAAAGAAGAAGGAAATGTGCACATCTCCTTCTTGAAGAATTTGCATGAGAGCCAGAGACCCTGAATCAATCTCCTCACCCACCTTTCTTGGACATGATGAGGAAATATCAGGAGTAACATTCCTAATCCCTCGGATTGGAGGGAACAATCTCCACTATACTCTTGGTTAGCAGGAGAGAACCTTCATCCTCAATATGTTTGTCTGAGGGCAGAGATGAAAAAGAATAGGTGGCTGATGGTGGGTGTTCCTGCAAATAGCAGGGAATAACCACACTGAATATAAGCAGGAAAACCCACAGATCTGACTTTTTTCCCCTGACATTTGGGAAGGTCGCTGGTCTGCTGCCGGCTGGTGTCACGTGATGCAGGACATAAGAGTCAAAAATGCTCATTTGTACAGGAGAAAGAGAAAAAGCTGAGTTCTTAGACTGTTTTTTTCTGGAAGGCCCTGAACCCCTAAACAGCTGTTGTTGCACAATGTTTGCATTTTCTGACAGCCAAAAGGGTGGCTCTGAATTTTCTATATTGATGACAGAACATTCTGAAATGTAAAATTTAACCTAAAGCAAAAGCTGTGCTTTACTTTGTTTAACCGTTTCCATGGAATTCTCAACCCTCTCACCAAACAACCTCGATCTGTCAAAAGACACATCAAGAATCCTTGCCTAGAGGACATCAACAGATTAATCAGTTGTCCTCATCAATGAATGTCTTCTAATGACAACTGCCTAGACCACAGACCAAAAGACAGCATCAATAGAATCCATACCAGCTTGCATGGCATCCATCCCATCCTGACATAGGGTCAGATGTAACAGGCATTTTAACTGTTGTAAATACTCCGATTCAGTGTTTGTGACAGTTAAAATGTTTTTTTCAATATAGAAATCCAATTCTTGGACTTGGTAAACGTTTGCCAACTCCTAAAATGGGACTGAGACCCCAATGCAAATTGGTATTTGGAAGGGGAAAGTTGACTTCCTTTCCTTATACTGAGTTGGGATGATATGAATTCATGTTTTGTAACTGAAATCAGGTCGCAAAACAATGAAAAATTACTGACTCTCAAGCTGAGGTGGTAATGCATTCGCAAAAGAGAAGGAGCTCCCTTGGAACCTGTTCTTCTTTGATAACTAAAAAAAGTTTGTTGGTGAGTAGGCGGTGGTCCAGTGGACCACTACCAACTTTAAACAATCTTTATGAAAAATAAGTACATGTTTTTTTTTTTTTTTTAAATCTGCCACATTTCAAAAAGATTAAACACAGCCCTATTTCCTTTAAGGTTATTACAAAAGCGATCACAGATGATGGTCTACTGACTATCAGGCCACCGTCCCTTTGATGGCCTCCAATCACGGTCGTAAATTGTAACATGGGGGATAACCAGGGTGTTGGTAAAACTGGGATTCACGCTAACTTTATAGAGACCCAAAAAGGTGATGGTACGCGCCTCACAAATGGCTATACCCAAAAGCCATTGGAAAGAAGGTAATTCAAGTAGTTGGTGGAGGTTTTGTACCCCTTAATCATGATATGATTATTGAAAAATAATATCCAAGAATTGTGTTTCGTTAAACAGTGGTTGCTACTTCTTTATTGTCTTAGTTGAACATGGCAATGCTGCAAAAGACAACAACAGCCGACACGTGTTGGCCGAGGGCTTTTTCAAGGCTGATAGATAAGAGAACCCACAAGCATAAGTGGTACATACATCAAGAGTGCAAAATGTGCAAAATATGCAAAATTGAGTGAACCCAAACCAGTGAATGTGTACGAGTTGAAAATGATACGAGTAAAACCGCGAGAGCAAGAAAAGGTAAAGATAAGAGACCGGAGACGGGGTAAAAGAGAAGAGGACGAAAAATATAAGGGAAAGAAAGGAAAAACAAGGAAAGAACAAATGTTAGAGTTTGAATTGAAAGTACACCTAAAATGGCATAATAAAGTACAGTCATCAACTTGCAATTGTTCATTGTAACAAAATCCCATCATTATTCCAAGAGTTACCTGAACTCTAGGAGTTAAACAGACAAGTTCAGGGAGAGAGACACACATAAAGGTACATATGTCAAAGTTTTGTAAGGCTACAGAATGTCTTCACATAGGTCAGCATGTGTGAAATGTACTCATCACTTATAAGTACAACAGATGCTTCCAAAATTAAAAGCATGGCACCCTTCCCAAAACGTACATAGATACATGTCTTACTGCACGTTACAATACTGAGAAAAATACCAGTTGCTTACCAGGATTCTTCAAAAGCGTTCATGCAAACTGGAATTAGAAAGGGTGTGTGTCAGGATAAGTAAGCCAAAACAAGCATTGGCATAGCCAATAGGTCTCGCTTTTGGGACCTTAGAAGTGTTTAGTTATGCAGCACAATATCCTTGGTGCAACAACATCAACTGTTACATGGCTAAACACTTATAAGGTCCCAAAGGCGAGACCTATTGGCTATGCCAATGCTTGTTTTTAAATGCGATTCCCGTCACTCTTCTAAAACAAATGTCTGTGCTCGGGGTTTTTGAGCAGTTGTACGGAGAGCATGTATTATTTGAATGAAGGACGCACTTTCCCCACTTGCACCTTCAAATGTAACATGTGCTTTCGAAATGTGCGTTTTGTAGAGCCAAGCTGCAGAGTATATTCTGAAATAAGTAACATAGATTAAAAACTCATTTTCATAAGAGTCACACTGGTTTACGATGCAGACAGAACAAAAGACGATCATCAAATGTACACATGGAAACTAAAAATGCACGTGACATAAAAGGGCCTGAAGATCACAGGTTTCGCGTGGTGTGAAGGGGCCTCTGCAGGGAAGGCCCTTTTCCATGAATTTACGGTAAACAGTGATAAATCAAATCCCAGCGTATCATTAGTGAACAGCTAGAATCTACGAGAAGAAAATAAAGAGCCCTTTATCCGTGCTTCTTTCAGGAAAAGCTCACTCAAAATTAAAAAAAAAAAGTCCACCAAAGGTTGGCATGTCTGCACCTCTAGTCTTGACAAGGCTGGTTAGCAGCATCAAACACCGAGGGAGGGCCGTGGCGGCTTGAGGGGTTCTTTTACAATGTTTAGCTTGTGGGCGCATAATTACTGTTTCTGACATGCTGAGAAGTGGCTGGCAGAAGGGTTGCACTGCTTATGTTATCCATATTTGTAGAAACAGCAGAGCTCCGTGTTTGCCTAGTGGAAGTGTCAGATGGCACGAGAAATAATCAAGCTTTTTAAGGCCCTAAGCATGCCTCTGAACCATTCAAGGCACAATGGAGTGCGAGACATCAAAACTAAAGTTTTTGAGCTGTTCAAAAGTGAAAGCACGCATATACCGAGGGTGGGGGAATCGGCTCTTAAAACTAACTTCAAGGAGCATACTGCGGTGTGCAAATGTTTGTGGCACTCTCCATTGCTAAAGCTAAATCACGCATAAGGAGGGAAACGAGTACTGCTCCCCGCTCCCAAGGCAGTTTACCTGCGATGGCCGTGCCCAGGGGCAGGTTTCCGTGCCTTCCTGCCTTTGTTGCAGTCTGACGTTTGTAAAATGAAAGCATGCATCCTGAGTGGGGGGGCTCTTAATTCGAAGCGGGAGGGGAGGAAGAAAGAGAGCTTCAAGGAGCATGCTGCGGTGTGCAAAAGAAATACCGTGGGAGGGTCTTAATGCAAAGTGGGAGGGGGAAGAAAAAGAATTTCTAGGACCACGCCGCGCTCTGCAAAAGAAATGCGGAAAGAAATACCAAGTTGCGGGGGACACCAAATGCAAAGCAGGAGGGGGGATAAAAAAGAGCATGAAGGAGCACGACGCGGCGTGCAAAGAACTTCTAGGAGTCGACGAACACAAACAGTGAGAGAGCCGCGCGGCCGTGAAAGTGACGCGGCCGCGAAAGTGAAAGTGATCGCGATCTGTAAAGGGTGCCCGCGAGCGATGCACTTAATGAGCCATGATGAGACAGGAAAGCCAGATGGCGCCTGTGCTCGTAACCGCACGCTCTAGGCCACACAAAAAGCTGTGGTCGGCTTTTTGAAGCCCACTCACTAAATGTCTCGCCAGAGCAGCGCATGCGCTGGCTCAGGCGAGACCTAAAAAGAAGGGAAAGGAAAGGAAAAAAGAGAAATGAAAGCCACTGAGGCCTAGTGAAAATGACTAGGGTAAAAGAGACAGTCCGAGTCATCAAGCTCATGCCATGGTGTCCCTGTTATATGATTTGGCCGAATGCATATCATAGCGGTAATAAACCGGTCCTAATACGCCATGATAGTGTCAGGGTTAAAAGCGCATATGTACTAGTAGCCCCCGTTTTCAAAGGTATGTATGTTCGGTGCAAATATAATAAGCTAAGGCAGCCAGTGCGCTTGCTGTCTTTCTTCCGTGAGACACGGATTAAATGTTAGGGATGCGCAGAGGTTGGCGCGGGCTCGAAGGATCTTAGATAGTGGCATAATGAAAACAGATACCCAGCGCTCAAGGAAGACCCCGGTGAGGTCGGCAAATAGGTTAAAGGCCGCCTCTCAAGTTCAAGAACAAACGGAAATTGGAAAAAAAGATTAGAAAAAAACCAGCGCGCGTGACGTAGCCCTCACCATGAGGCATAGATTAAAAGCGGCTTATAGCAAGGGAGAGACTAAGGTCATACACAAGCCAAGCCTGAGCAATAAGACGCGCATTGAAGGACAGAAGCGATGTCTAAGTACTTACTATATTCTTCAGGTTAAAAGACGTGGTCTCTGCGGTCCGGGAAGCGAAGTGAAGTCAAGTTCAAAGCTGAGTCAGACTGTAATTTATGACCTCTCACCCGACGTGAGAAACGTGTGGTGTCATCCGACTGAAAGCATTCGGAGGGCCATGAAAGAGTTACTAGTATGAATAAAGGGAGTGAATGAAGAGGGGGCAAGTTCAAAGGAGCCCTAAATTATACAGAAAAATAATACAGAAAAATAAAAATAATAAATGCCAAAAGGGTTTAAATAATAAGGCTCATCAAAATACAAATGTCCAAATTACATAGAAGAGTTACTAATAGTCATGTTTGTTATCGAAGGGTAACATGGAAAATGTATAGTTGAGGTGGGAAAACCGAAAGTATTAAGGTAAAAAGCAAAATATAAAATGCACAATGCCAAAGGATTCCTAAAGAACAAATTTACAAACACACAGATCCAGGCTATTTATAATTGACAAATGTCATGAAAAATGCTCAAAAGGAGCTAGATGCTTCTACTCATCTTTTAATATGTTGGATTCAGTGGGGAAAGGACGCCCTCCAGGGCAGACCTGAGAATGCTGAAAACCGAGACAAGGAACAGGAGCACAGAAAACCAGAGTGAAAGTCCCACTATGGTGATGGAATTATGATCAAAGCTTCAGTGACAATAAGCCATCAATAAAGGAAAGTTGGATTACATCTATGATTCACATTTTACCTCAGGAGGGGGTGACACATGCAAGGGTAAAAATAAGAGTGACTTGCATATTAGAACAGATAATATGCTTGTGCCAGCACAGTAAGTCAGGTATTCAATAGAGCCAGTAATGCATCTCGGCATCCTTGTTCAGTCCTCGTTCCACAGTATTCATACGTAGAATGTGTTCGCTCTCTTTCTGTCTTAGGACAAGTTCACGGTTACCACCTCTTGACGATTGTTTCACCTGTTCCAGTCCAAAAAATTAGAAGTTTTTTTGATGTGGGTGGTAGTCATGATAATGTTCTGTTAGGGGGGACCCACTTCGGTTCTGTTTATGTTACGATAGTGTTCCAGGATCCTGATCTTGAGGGGTCGTATAGTACTGCTTACATATGCTTTGTTACATGGGCAGATAATAACATAAATTACGTATGTGGAATTACAATTGATCCAGTCCTTGATCTTATAGACATTCTGTTGGTTGTACTCGAATTCCAATTTTTTGTTACTCCCCAGTTTGCATGGATTGTAGGTGTAGAAGCCACGAGGTTTGGTCAGGAAATTCAGTCCTTGCTGTTTCCGCTTGTCCACAAATTCAGATCTATATAGAATTTGTTTCAGGTTATTAGCTCTTCTAAAACCCATTTGGGGATAATTTTCCATCCGATCCGTAAGAGATATGTTGTCAGTCAGCAGGTATCAATGTTTTCTTAAAGTTTTGCGGATGTGATGACAACCGTTGTGGAAGTCGGTCAGAAACCTGATTTTGTTAGTGTCAGGATCCCAATGACGAAGCCCGGACTGAGCTCCCATGTTTCCCCACTGAGACTTTTACCGGCCTCCTATCGTCTCATGTACAGGCTGGTCTGGAGCCCTTTAGCAGGATCCTGTCCGACGGACCTCAGGGGGCGGGGCTGATGACGTGTCCCTCACCCGTCCTATCGGATACGACGTACGTCGCCACAAGAGGAGGGGGAGATCTGACGAAGGCGGAAGCGAGTTCCCGAGCCAGAGAGGACCCAGGGAAGTGGACGCCAAAAGAAGCAGACGAGCCGGAGAGAGTGCTGTCTGAAGACGCTAAACCCGAGACAGACGTCAAGCCAGGAGGCCAACGAGACTGCTCCTCGCCCCGCCACTCTCCTGGAGGAGGGTGGCTTCACAAGGTACGGGCGAAACTCCAGGGGTTGTCAGGGCACGGACAGGGGAGGGAATCCGTTTAGAGGGAGGACACGCTAGGACTCACTCGGTGCGGGGTTTTAGGTGTTTTTTTCCCTCACTCCCTTTTCCTACTGCCTGGAGGCATCCCGCTTCAGTTGAACTGATCCGGTGTTGTTCTTTTTCTGTTTGTTGTTTGGTTTCTCCCCCGCCCCCCCTCGACTACGAGACTTGGCGACGGCGACAGAAGCAAGTCCACAGCTCCTGCACTTCCCTTCTGACGGTACCCTTGGTGAAGACGGGAGATCCCCAACCAGGAGGACCTGGATTACTTTGGACCGTAGTATTCTCATGTGTAACAACAATAAATAGCCTTACTAGACCCTACCCTTACGGCTCTTTACCTCATTTTGTGTATGGAAGCGGGGACCAGAAGCCTTCCTACAACAAAGTGGTGGAGAATGCGGGCATAACACCATCGACACATGATGGAGAACCTCGTTTACCAGCTAAAGGAAGGACAAGCCAAATTGGAATGGGCCATAGAGAGGAGTACGAACCAAGCCGAGGCAGACCGGGCTGTATTTTCGGCAGCCATTCAGACTCAGGCCGACAACATAACTAAACTAGCGGAGGGGCAGAATCAGCTTATCCTGGGTCTTGGGCAAGGGAAAGGCCCTGCTCCTCCGGGTACCGTGGTCCCTTTACAGAAATACGTCCCCGGAGAGGACCCCGTGTCCTTCTTGAATTTTGAAAGGGCCGCAAGGGCCAGTGGGTGGCCAATAGATCGCTGGCCCTTCTACTTGGCTCCTTTGCTCACTGCTGAAGCGCAAGCTGCCTACCAGGTAGTTAACAGGGATGGCACTGCAGTATACGGAATAGTCAAGCAATACATACTGGATCGCCTTGGGGTGGACGATGAGACCCATCGCCTCAAATTTCGGCAGGAGCGGGGACTACCCGGAGACACCCCAAAGACTCTATTCTATAAAATAAATGACGCCGCTGACAGGTGGCTTAAGCCACAGGAGACGGGTATGGAGGAGGTCATCAATAAGATCTACCTGGAACAGTACTTAGAAGCTCTGCCATATGGAACCCAGAGATGGCTTCGTCAGCATGCCGGTCTGACTTTGGAGCACACGGTCGAGATGGCTACCTCCTTCACCCGAGCACAAAACCGTTCCTCCACCAGGGAGCCAGAAAAGCCACAAAAGGGGCCCCCACCTTCGAAGACCGAGAGAAGGCCCATCGAACCCGCCCTGGAGTCTTTCAGACCACGACCCATGAGGCCCAACCATTTGAGTATGTCTAGTCCCCAATGCTTCGAGTGTGGCGAGTGGGGCCATATAGCACGATTCTGCCGGAAGAAAAGGGACAAAAATGAAGAAGAACCCATGGACGTTAACTACGCTCCTCGGAGCGTCCTCTATGCCCAAGAGACGGGACATATCTACTACGTGAGTGTTACAGTAAACCAACAAGAAGTAACAGCCCTCCTTGATTCAGGCTGTAAACACTCGGTAGCCCGGGGAGACATAGTTCCTGCCTCCCGGATCCTGCCCGGGGAGACAGTCAACATACGTTGTGTGCATGGGGACGTTAGGGAGTATCCTGTTGCCCGGTTAACCATACAAACCAAGACAGGTCTAGAGACTACGGTCAACGTAGGGGTTCTTCCCTTTCTTCCTGAACCACTGATAATAGGGGTTGATAGTCCTTGTTTTCCCTCCCTCTTAACCAAAGCCCTGGCCACAATACCGTGCCCTCACGACAATCTGATGACTTCTGAACCTTGGGCTACGGACAAAAACTTCAGGGTAGCTCAGTTAAATGACAGTACTCTTAGCACTGCGTGGCAGAGAGCACAGGAGACCCAAAATGACCCGAGAAAAACCTACCCTTGTTTTATTGAACAAAACGGCCTGCTATATCGGGTAGCTAAAGAAGGAGCAGAACCCCAGCTACTGGTTCCAGCTAGTTTCCGAGACCAGGTGTTGTTCTTCGCCCATTCCCATCTCCTAGCAGGCCAAGTGTAGGCTCGATCCAAGATGTAGAGTCGATAGTCGATAGAAAGCAAAGTTGCAAAGGCACAAATTGATGTGACTGTGTAGGCCTCCTTAATAAGGGCCAATGAGCGCTGATTTCTGATAGGATGGAAGCAGCCGTCAGCTTCGTTCCAGAGTACTCTGGAACGAAGCTGACGGCTGCTTCCATCCTATCAGAAATCAGCGCTCATTGTGCCTTTGCAACTTTGCTTTCTATCGACTCTACATCTTGGATCGAGCCTACACTTGGCTCAAAAGAATCGCCAGGGGGAAATTAGGACCTTCTCCTCCAAGAACGCGCAACACACATTGCCCTGAAGAAGTTCATTGAATATGAACGAAACGCGTTGGCTGGTATTTTTAACTATTGGATGCTTATGAAAATAAAGGACTTACTAAGACAAAGTAAAAAAGACTATATGATTTTTTAAACGAACTGTGCCTCAGAGTGGTGCAACACTCCAAACTTCTTGTTTGCTCTGCTGTTATGTGTATTGGCCGTCTGGTTTTGGAGGGACAGGGCAGGCTGAGCCAGACCTGGGTTGAATAGAGAGATCTGTCTTGGAGTATGGGGAGGGGTAACTCCTTGACTTGAATAGGGCTGTGCCTGGCAAGGTGAATGATGGCTCCACCTCCCACTGTGCGTCTGATAGCAGACCCCCTCTTCCTGAAAGGAAGGATGCAGCCTGGTAAACAAAGTGCTCCAGGACTGAACAGAACTGGTTCTGGCTAGGCTCAGTGAATTGTAACTTTTAAGAACAAAGACTTTTGGGGTATAAATATCTGTGCTGAAACCCCTACAAATTGTATTGCTCCTGGACATCAAGACGAACCTCTGTCCATGTAACTGAAGGAATCTGCAGGAGGTGACCATCCTTGTGCTTGTGTGCTGTTTCTTGGATTGGCCTGCAGTGGTTATCACTGGACCTGGAAGAAGAGGGAAAAGGACTTTGAAAGGACTTTTACTAATCTTGCTAAAGCAATCACCCAAGGGCTAGGAAAGAGCTAGCCTCCTGTTGAAGTCTCAGGCACATCAGACTTCACCACCAGCCTCCTGATTCCTCCCAGCGAGGATTTCTATCTGCAGGTGAGGCTCCTGTGAGTTCCAGGGCCTCTAGATCTACTACGGAGAAAAGAGTGCTGAAAGAATCGCTAACGCACATCCACGAGCCGCCGTAGCTGAAAAGCGCTCAGAAAACTAAACGCGCTGCTGCCGCCGAGCGCTCGCTATCAAGGATCAGCTCATCACACGTTGCGGGCCCCGAGTGCTCGTTAACTCCAAAGATCATCGCTTCACGACATCGCAGCGCGGACGCCGGGCGTCCGCTCTTCTCATCGCATCGCATCAGGATCGTCGCTCCCTCGCGGAACGCCACTTCTTCGCATCGCAACCCGATCGCACACGCAACAGGACCGTCGCTTCGCCTCCTCCCTTGCGGCAAGGAGTTCTCGCACCAACAGTCCAGCGTGCAGAAGCTTGTTGCACTCGTCTCCCCACGCATCAGCAGATCGGCGCATCATCCTCCCTCGCGGCAAGGATTTATCGCATCGCCGGCCTCGCGTGCAGCGAGTCATCGCTACAGCTTATTGTCGACCCTTTGTTGCTATTGCTACGAAATCCAGGTACTTTGTAAGTAACGAGGTCGCAGAGACCACTGCTTTGAACTGTGCTCCTCTTTGCGCACTGTGAACTATTTTTGACAACCTTTCAAGAGTGATCCGATTTTGACAAGTATAGTGGCTTTTTATCGTTATTGGTCTTGTGATAAGCCTATATAAAGATACATATTTTTGATATACCTATTTGTGTGGTGTCCCTTTGTAGTGTTCTTTACTGTGTTACTGTGTATGGTCCTAAATGCTTCAAACACTGCCTCTGAGATAGGCCGAGCTGCTCGTGCTACGTTACCACAGGGTTGAGCAGGGGCTATCAAAGGGTGTGGCTCTCTTACCCTGTCTTAGGAAGAAGGGTCCCTACTTGGACAGTGGCCAGCCGCTGCCAGCTAGAGACCCCCATTTCTAACATTGGTGGTCAGCGGTGAGGATCTGGACTTGCATTTGTGATCGCATACAGTAATTATAGTGTCCACTACTAGTGAGTGCAGACCATAACGCAACCGCATACGTTTTGAGTTTTTTTTAAATTCTATTTTTGATTAATATTGCCAGTTATCGCTACAATGGGCAAGCCCAGATCCAATGCCTCGGAGGATCTCTCCTGGGAAGAAGAGAAATTAGAAACCTACAATGCCAAGCAGCTCAAATATTTTTGCAAACACTTCACAGTCCCTATCACAGGTCTCACTAGAAGAGAGGAGTATTACAAGGCGCTGAAGGCCTGGCTAGAAGCCAGGGATGCCCCTAAGGATACGGGAGAGCTTGTGGAGGGGGAAGAGAATGCAGGAGAGCAGCAGGGTGAAGTAGTAGACTTAGTAGGAGACAAAGCAATTTCCAGCCCGGGCACTAGTGTGTCCGCCAAGGGCCTGTCCCCAGAAGAGATGGAGGACAGGGAGAGAGATAGGCGGCATAATATGGAGATGGCTAGGCTTAAAATGGATGGTCAGAGGGACCTAGAGAACAAGAAGTTAGAATTTGAGATTATGAAAATGAAACTTGAGCATGAGAGAATATTGAGGGAGTTGGAGATTAAAGCAAAGAGTGTAGAGATCTCCCCCTCTGGTGGCAGCATACCTGTAGTGCATACTGAGAATAGAGTGTATATATACCCAAGGAGGTTATTAAGGATTTCCACAAAAGTGAAGATATTGGGCAATGGTTTGCCGCTTATGAATTAGCCATGGTGTCCCACCGGGTCCCTGAGAAGGATTGGGGAGCGGGGTTGTGGGGACGCTTTGTGAATGAGGGGAGGGATACCTTGTTGGACCTGCCCCCTGAAAGTCGAATGGTTTATGGCCACATGAAGGAAGCTTTGATTACCCGCTATGGTTTGACCCCTGAGATGTATAGGCAGAGGTTTAGGACCTGCAAGAAGCTAGAGGGTACCACGTGGGTTGAATATGTGTCTTTTTTGCAGAGCAATGGAACGCTGGGTAAGAGGTAGCAAAATAGAAACTTTTGAGCAACTTTATGATTTGATTGCATGGGAGCATTTATCTAGTAACTGTTTTCCTGAGCTACGCCAGCACCTGATTGATTGCAAGCTGACTAACCCTAGGAAGCTTGCTGAGGAGGCGGACCGCTGGGTGAGCACCCGGGTTCGCAAGGGTCCAGTGGGAGACTTCGCCAAAGGTGGGCAGGGTCCCCAGCAGAGAAGTGGGGGACAGGGGTAAACCGAGGGAGTTCCAAAGAGGGCCCCAAAGTAATTCCCAAGGGAACCAAGCAGTGGTGTCCCAGCCTCCCCAAGAGAAGAAGCCAGTGCCCCCGACAGGTAGGCCTGTTCAGAGGGGACCCCTTACTTGTTTTAAGTGTGGTCAAGTGAACCACAGATACTTTGATCCCCAGTGTCCTCAGAGGGATACCAATGCACCACCCCGTGCACCACCCCGCCAGCTTGCTAGTGTAGCCCTGGGAGGGGAGGGGATGGGTGCCCAAGGTGGGTGGGATCCCGTAGAATTGACCCTTGTCTCATTAGGAGACTTTGAGATGGTCCCTAAGCCTGCACTGCCTGCTAACACTAAAAAGTACAGGCAGTGGGTGACCATCAATGGCCATAGGGTGGAGGCTCTAAGAGACACAGGAGCCAGTATAACTGCTGTCAGCTCCCGGTTGGTGTCCAAAGAGCAGGTTGTCCCCCATGCATTCTACCCAGTAGTGTCCGCAGACAACTCAGAGAGCCAATGTGAGGTGGCTCAGGTTCCCTTTGAGTGGGGGGGGTCTCAGGAACTCTTCAGGTGGCTGTGAGGCCCGCCATGCCTGTAGACTGTCTGTTGGGCAATGATTTAGAGAACTCCCTTTGGGCTACGGTGGAGAGGAAATCTAACTTAGAGATGTTGGGTCTGCCGGAGTGGGCGTGTGCTACCACTCGGTCCATGGCAGCCAAGGAGGGTGCTGAGAAGGACCTGGAGCCTGAGAGTATGGCCCAGATCCCTGCCTTAGAGAGAAGGGGCAGGGGGCACGGGAGCCGGCCCCCTTGGTTCCCACGGCCCAGGAGGGAGCAGACCCTGAGGGGATGCCCTGGAGCCTACCGGGGAGCAGATCGCCGAACTGGGGGACCTGCCTGAGCTGACCCATTGGCAGCAGGAAGGGGGCCCACCAGGGAGGAATTTTGTGAGCAGCAAAGAGTTTGCCCCTCTCTTGAGGGTATGCGGCGACAGGCTGCAGCCCAGGCAGCAGGTGACATGTCTGGTTCACATCTGATTTATTGGGAGAACAGTCTCCTGTATAGCGAGCCTAAGGCTGCTGAGCCGGGGTCAGCCCGTGTGCTGGTGGTACCCGAGTGCTTCAGAGCCTTCCTACTGGGGTTGGCTCACGACATTCCATTGGCAGGACATCTGGGGCAGAACAAGACCTTTGAGAGGCTGGCCGCCCACTTCTATTGGCCCCAGATGCGCAAGAGTTCAGACACTCATTGCAGGACATGTGAGACTTGCCAGGCAAGTGGGAAGAGTGGGGGGAAGATCAAGGCCCCACTCTAGCCCTTTCCGGTTGTTAGTACCCCATTCGAGCGAGTGGGCATTGACATTGTGGGGCCTCTGGACCCCAAGACAGCCATGGGCAACAGGTTCATCCTGGTCTTGGTGGACCATGCCACCCGGTACCCCGAAGCCATCCCGCTCAGGACAGTGACGGCCCCCGTGGTGGGACGTGCACTGATGGGGATTTTCTCCCGTGTGGGATTCCCCAGAGAGGTGGTGTCTGACAGGGGGACCAACTTCATCTCCCAGTACATGAAGTCTCTGTGGAAGGAGTGTGGGGTAACTTATAAGTTCACCACTCCTTACCACCCCCAAGGTAATGGTCTGGTTGAAAGGTTCAACCGGGCCTTGAAGGGCATGATCATGGGCCTAGAAGAGCCCCTGAGGCGTAAGTGGGACGTCCTCTTGCCGTGCCTGTTGTTTGCCTACCGTGAGGTGCCACAGAAGTCCTTAGGGTTCAGTCCCTTTGAACTGCTCTATGGCCATCCGGTTAGAGGACCTCTGAGTCTGGTCAAGGAAGGCTGGGAGCAATCTCCCAGGAAACCTCCCCAAGATGTATTTAGCTACATGTTGGCCTTCAGGAACCAGACTCGGCGTTTCAGAAAAATTGCTGAAGCAAATCTGGAAGCCAGCCAGGAGGAAATGAAACGTTGGCACGACCAGAATGCCACTCTGGTCGAGTTTCAACCTGGTCAGAAGGTTTGGGTACTGGCCCCAGTGGAGCCTTGTGCGCTCCAAGATAAGTGGACCGGTCCATTTGAGGTGGTGGAGTGCAAAAGTCCAGTTACCTACTTGGTGGACTTTCAATCTCCCAGGAACCCCTTGCGGGTCCTGCATGTGAACCGCCTGAAGCCCCACTTTGAGAGGTCTGAAGTGGGCATGCTTCTTGCCACAGATGATGGGGTGGAGGAGGAGAGTGAGCCTCTTCCTGACCTCCTGTGTGCAGAAGAGAAGGATGGGTCAGTGGAGGGTGTGGTCCTCTCCACCACACTGACCCTTGAGCAGCAGAGAGATTGTCACCAACTGTTGGGGCAATTTTCTGATTTGTTCTCCCTGGTGCCGGGTGTCACTGATTGGTGCGTCCATGAGGTGGACACCGGGGACAGTGCTCCTGTCAAGCACAAGGCTTACAGAGTGACTGACAGGGTCAGGGCTTACATTAAGGAGGAGGTCTCCAAAATGTTTTCCCTAGGGGTGATTGAGTCCTCTAGCAGCCCTTGGTCCAGCCCCGTGGTTTTGGTACCAAAAGCTGCATCGCCTGGTGCCACACCTGAACTTAGGTTCTGTCTGGACTACCGAGGCCTCAATTCGGTCACGAAGACCGATGCGCACCCCATCCCCAGAGCTGATGAGCTCATAGACCGGTTAGGGGCTGCCCGGTACCTCACCACGTTTGATCTGACGTCTGGGTACTGGCAGATCGCCTTAACTGATGGGGCAAGGGAGAGGTCAGCATTCTCCAGACCAGATGGGCACTACCAGTTCCGTGTGATGCCCTTTGGGATGAAGAATGCCCCTGCCACCTTCCAGAGGTTGGTCAACCAGGTGTTGGTTGGGCTGGAGGATTTCAGTGCCGCCTACCTGGACGACATTGCAGTGTTTAGTTCCTCCTGGGAGGACCACTTGCGCCACCTCTGGGAAGTGTTGATGGCGCTGCGCAGAGCAGGCCTCACAATCAAGGCCAGTAAGTGCCAGATTGGGCAGGGTTCTGTGGTGTACTTGGGACACCAGGTGGGGAGTGGCCAGGTGGCACCCCTGCAGCCCAAGATTCACACCATCCTGGCTTGGGAGCCCCCAAGGACCCAGACCCAGGTGAGGGCCTTCTTAGGACTCACGGGTTACTACAGGAGGTTTGTCAAGGGGTATGGCAACATTGTTGCACCCTTGACTGAGCTGACTTCCAAGAAGCAGCCAAAGATTGTGAACTGGACTGACACCTGTCAGAAAGCCTTTGATGCACTCAAGACTGCCATGTGTACAGCACCCGTACTCCAGGCGCCCAATTTTGCTAAGAAATTTGTTGTCCAGACAGACGCTTCAGAGCATGGGGTGGGGGCCGTTCTGTCACAGATAAATGAGGAGGGACTAGACCAACCTGTAGCCTTCATCAGTAGGAGGTTACTTCCACGGGAACAGAGGTGGAGTGCAATTGAGCGTGAGGCATTTGCTGTGGTCTGGGCACTGAAGAAGCTGAGACCATACCTACTTGGGACTCACTTCCGGGTTCAGACAGACCACAGGCCCCTCAGATGGTTGATGCAGATGAGGGGTGAGAATCCCAAGTTATTGAGGTGGTCCATTTCCCTACAGGGTATGGACTTCACGGTGGAACACCGCCCTGGTACAGAACCCGCCAATGCTGATGGTCTGTCCAGATTTTTCCGCCTTAGTGATGAGAACTCCCAAGGGGATGGGTAGTTCTCCCCACATTTCAGCTGGAGGGGACACGTGTTAGACCTGGCACCATTGGCGTGGGTCTCCCTTCCACTTTTCGCTGTTGTCCCCCTTGTTTTTGCTGGTGTTAGATGCTCTGGGCGCTGTGCCACTGCCATTCGGTGCCACAGCGCGAATGCTCCCTGTGTAAATATGACATATGAATTGGAATATCCCTGATTGGCTTATTTGGTTTACCTGTTAGTCCCTAGTAGCGTGGCCTGTGAGTGCCCAGGGCTGGTAAACCGAATGCTGCCGGTGGGCCTGCAGCGCTGGTTTGCGCCACCCACAGAAGCAGCTTGTAAAGTATGTCTCAGACCTGCCACTGCAGAGTCTGCGTGCAGTCCCGAACTGCCACCTTGGCTGTGGAGTGCACCCACTTCCCAGCCCCTGAACCTTCCCTTGGCATCATGTAAGCCACCCCTATGGTAGGGTGCATTGTATGAGTGAGGTAAGACATGCCTTCGTGTGTGTAGCATGTCCTGGTAGTGACTTACACCCAATTTCGTTTTTCACTACTGTAAGGCTACCTGTTCCCCATAGGCCAGAATGGGCAATTTTGACTATTACATTCTATAGTCCTAAGTGACCCCAGGAACATGGTAGAAAAACGAATTTAGTATGCCTGAGCTCAGAATATGAAAATACATCTTTTAGGAAAGTTTATTTTTATATTCTGTGTTTGAAAATACCACTTTTAGAAAGTGGGTATTTTCTTGCCTAAGCCTTCCAGTGTGCTCTGCTGTTATGTGTATTGGCCGTCTGGTTTTGGAGGGACAGGGCAGGCTGAGCCAGACCTGGGTTGAATAGAGAGATCTGTCTTGGAGTATGGGGAGGGGTAGCTCCTTGACTTGAATAGGGCTGTGCCTGGCAAGGTGAATGATGGCTCCACCTCCCACTGTGCGTCTGATAGCAGACCCCCTCTTCCTGAAAGGAAGGATGCAGCCTGGTAAACAAAGTGCTCCAGGACTGAACAGAACTGGTTCTGGCTAGGCTCAGTGACTTGTAACTTTTAAGAACAAAGACTTTTGGGGTATAAATATCTGTGCTGAAACCCCTACAAATTGTATTGCTCCTGGACATCAAGACGAACCTCTGTCCGTGTAACTGAAGGAATCTGCAGGAGGTGACCATCCTTGTGCTTGTGTGCTGTTTCTTGGATTGGCCTGCAGCGGTTATCACTGGACCTGGAAGAAGAGGAAAAGGACTTTGAAAGGACTTTTACTAATCTTGCTAAAGCAATCACCCAAGGGCTAGGAAAGAGCTAGCCTCCTGTTGAAGTCTCAGGCACATCAGACTTCACCACCAGCCTCCTGATTCCTCCCAGCGAGGATTTCTATCTGCAGGTGAGGCTCCTGTGAGTTCCAGGGCCTCTAGATCTACTACGGAGAAAAGAGTGCTGAAAGAATCGCTAACGCACATCCACGAGCCGCCGCAGCTGAAAAGCGCTCAGAAAACTAAACGCGCTGCTGCCGCCGAGCGCTCGCTATCAAGGATCAGCTCATCACACGTTGCGGGCCCCGAGTGCTCATTAACTCCAAAGATCATCGCTTCACGACATCGCAGCGCGGACGCCGGGCGTCCGCTCTTCTCATCGCATCGCATCAGGATCGTCTCTCCCTCGCGGAACGCCACTTCTTCGCATCGCAACCCGATCGCACACGCAACAGGACCGTCGCTTCGCCTCCTCCCTTGCGGCAAGGAGTCCTCGCACCAACAGTCCAGCGTGCAGAAGCTTGTTGCACTCGTCTCCCCACGCATCAGCAGATCGGCGCATCATCCTCCCTCGCGGCAAGGATTTATCGCATCGCGGGCCTCGCGTGCAGCAAGTCATCGCTACAGCTTATTGTCGACCATTTGTTGCTATTGCTACGAAATCCAGGTACTTTGTAAGTAACGAGGTCGCAGAGACCACTGCTTTGAACTGAGCTCCTCTTTGCGCACTGTGAACTATTTTTGACAACCTTTCAAGAGTGATCCGATTTTGACAAGTATAGTGGCTTTTTATCGTTATTGGTCTTGTGATAAGCCTATATAAAGATACATATTTTTGATATACCTATTTGTGTGGTGTCCCTTTGTAGTGTTCTTTACTGTGTTACTGTGTATGGTCCTAAATGCTTCACACACTGCCTCTGAGATAGGCCTAGCTGCTCGTGCTACGTTACCACAGGGTTGAGCAGGGGCTATCAAAGGGTGTGGCTCTCTTACCCTGCCTTAGGAAGAAGGGTCCCTACTTGGACAGTGGCCAGCCGCTGCCAACTAGAGACCCCCATTTCTAACACTCATTGAGGTGTTTTCCAGGCTGGGTTTCCCCAGGAAATACTCACAGACCAGGGTACCCCATTCGTATCCCGACTGATGAAAGAGGTCTGTAAGCAGTTAGACATCAAACACATTAAGACATCCGTATACCACCCCCAAACGGACGGCCTCGTAGAGAGGTACAATGGAAACCTAAAGCTTACCCTCAAAAAGCTGCTAACAGGAGACGGAAGGAATTGGGACCAACTCCTTCCTCTTGCTCTGTTTGTCGTTTGCAGCACAGTCCAAAGCAGTCTGGGTGTCTCCCCGTTCGAACTCTTGTTTGGTAGGAAACCACGCACCCTACTAGAAATCACAAAGGAAAGCTGGGAAGAACAGGGCGTAACCGAAGCGCAAGCCCTACTTGATTATGCCAATCAAATAAAGGCAAGGCTTCATAAACTGAGAACGATTGCCCATGACAATCTAGAGAGAGCTCAGGGCCAGCAGAGATACCACTATGACAAGGGCAGGAAGTGGAGAGAGTTCCAAACAGGGGACTGGGTTTTGGTCCTTCTCCCTTCCTCTACCCATAAGTTAAGGAAAGAGTGGCATGGACCATATGAGGTGTTAAGAAAGATAGGATAAACCACCTACATACTACGCCTGTCTCCTAAAAAAAAACAAATGCACCATGTGAACCTGTTGAAGAGGTGGTTGGGCCCAGTCCCTAGCAAACCCTGTACGGTATCACTGGCCGCTCCAATCCCTACCACGGTAGATAACACTCTCCTTAACCCTGAGTTGCAAGACACAGAAAAAGAGGAGATAAGGGTCTCCTACGTTCCTTCTCGGACATCTTTTCGGACCGGCAAGGTACGACCACCTTGGCAACCCACTTCATACCAACTGTTGAGGGGGTCATGGTTAAACAAAAACCGTACCGGGTACCCGAAGCATGCAGAGCAGCCCTAAGAAAATAAGTAGAAGACATGTTAGCCCTAGGAGTCGTAGTGCCCTCAAAGAGCAATTGGTGCTCACCCATTGTCCTAGTCCCCAAACCCGATGGCAGTACACGCTTCTGTATTGATTTCAGGGCTGTAAACCGTATATCAAAACAGGACGGGTATCCCCTTCCACGAGTAGACGAACTAATCGAACGCCTGGGTGAGGCTCGTTATATTTCCACCATCGACCTCACCAAAGGCTACTGGCAGATTCCATTACATCCGGGGGACCAAGAGAAAACAGCGTTTTGTACCCCTGACGGGTTGTTCCATTTCACAGTACTTATCAAGTACCTTGCACCGACTCCTCAAGGTTTCTTCCACAGGAACTGAGGACTAGTCTTCAATCCCAAACTCCACTGCAAGCGAACAATTATTCACTCCCAGTAAAGAGGGGGAAAGGGGAATGGGATTAAAGAGAGACTCCACTGCGCTGCCTCGTCACTTTGGGTTCTGGTCTTAACTCTGCGCCTACAACACAAAGAGACACATTAATACCTCCAAGACTTATGCCAGACTACACTCTTTTAATAGTGAATACTCTAAAAAACAACTGGTACCTGAACCCCTGCAGTGATGTGCCACTCTCTTGTTGTAGACAGTAGTTGATAGTGTAAGCGATAATCAATTCTTGACTTTGCAATTTTAATTCTTGTCTTATCTTATGTTGTTGGTAGTTGAAGAAGCAGAGGATGGTAAGTATAATATATATATATATATATTGCTACATACGTTACTACTGAAGATGTCTCTATGAGCTACTGATGCCAACTGAATAGGTGAAATCGCTGGGAAAGTGTCTTGTATATTGCTACGCAGCAGCCGCTGCTGGCTATCTCCTTGACTAGTAAGTCCTTAAGTAGTACATCTGTTTTACATGAAATAAGGTTTTGGATATTTCTAAGTTCACTGGCTCAACCTTAGACCCCTGTTACATCACAGGAATCCAGTCGTAACTGAAATGGAAAGACAATTGCGGGACTTAATACTCGAGCACCGCTGGCTGACGAAAAGAACACTGTCCCAAACTTGTGACGTCTCCAGTCTTTTAGAAAATAGCACAGGACTTACTTCTGGGAAGAGAGGTTGACAGACTTCTACTCACGAGTGCAGAACTCTCGAAAATGGGAAGGAGCGGAGGTTCAGACTTCTTCCTTAATGCTGTATGTGAGTAAGAATGACCCCCACAGGAATGCGGAGGAAATGCCACACGCTGTGAGACTCTGGACAACCAAAAATGCAGTCGGCGAACGAGCGAGAAAGAGAATACGCTCCGTTCGCCCTCAAGTTGACGGTTGAAGTGCGCTGCACCACAGGTGCGGGCGCGCGATGCCATCAACCATCAAATCAGCCCAAAACATTAGAACGCCCACCCCAGGTACCTGCCCTCTTGAAGAGACCGCTATGCTGGCACACTTTAAAGAGAAAATCGGCGAAGCCGATTACACGAATAACTAGCCAAACGCTTTCTTTTGACCTGAAATTGGGGATGGATTGGACACTTCCCCAAAGCAGCCTTGACAGTACTTCCCTTTGGCCTCCATGGTGCCCCCGCTAGCTTTCAGAGGCTCATGGATACTCTCCTGAAAAATCATCTGGGGTACTCCTCAGCATATCTTGATGATATCATCGTGTACAGCAAAACCTGGGCTGAGCATCAAACCCATCTTACTGCCATCCTGTCTGAACTGCGGGGAGCCAACCTGCATATCAATGCAAAGAAATCTAGATTCGCCTTTCAAAAGGTAAAATACCTGGAGTACGTATTGGGGAGAGGGCTGATAGAACCCCAAACCGAGAAAGTTAGGGCTATACAAGACACCCCGTTTCCTGCCAATAAAAAAAGAGTTGAGGGCTTTCCTTGGTCTAGTCGGTTACTACAGACGCTTTATTCCCCTCTTTTCGGACATCGCTACGCCTCTTACGGAGCTGCTTAAAAAAACTGCCCCCTCACGCCTTAGGTCCCCGTCTGCCCAAGAACTCCACGCCTTCCAGACCCTCAAAAACACACTCACCACTTCCCCAGTGTTACTCACCCCTAACTTTCAACTCCCCTTTATACTCCAGACAGATGCTTCAGGAGTAGGAATAGGGGCTGTCCTTTCTCAGCTAGACAGTGACGGGCTGGAAAAACCTATACTGTACATAAGTAGAAAACTCTTCCCTAGAGAGAAAGCATATCCTACGATAAAGAAGGAATGCCTGGCTTTGAAGTGGAGCATAGAGAAATTACGGTACTACCTGGAAGGACGCTCCTTTACACTGTATACCGACCATGCCCCACTCACCTGGTTACATAGGAACAAAGGCTGTAACGACAGGGTTCTTCGCTGGTTCTTGGCCTTGCAACCGTTCCGCTTTGTAGTTCTCCACCGAAAGGGCAGTGAAGAGGGCAACGCTGACTATCTCTCACGTTTTCCTCTTTCCCCCGATCGGGGAAATCCTAGGGGGGTATGTGTCAGGATCCCGATGACGAAGCCCGGACTGAGCTCCCATGTTTCCCCACTGAGACTTTTACCGGCCTCCTACCGTCTCATGTACAGGCTGGTCTGGAGCCCTTTAGCAGGATCCTGCCCGACGGACCTCAGGGGGCGGGGCTGATGACGTGTCCCTCACCCGTCCTATCGGATACGATGTACGCCGCCACAAGAGGAGGGGGAGATCTGACGAAGGCGGAAGCGAGTTCCCGAGCCGGAGAGGACCCAGGGAAGTGGACGCCAAAAGAAGCAGACAAGCCGGAGAGAGTGCTGTCCGAAGACGCTAAACCCGAGACAGACGTCAAGCCAGGAGGCCAACGAGACTGCTCCTCGCCCCACCACTCTCCTGGAGGAGGGTGGCTTCACAAGGTACGGGCGAAACTCCAGGGGTTGTCAGGGCACGGACAGGGGAGGGAATCAGTTTAGAGGGAGGACACGCTAGGACTCACTCGGTGCGGCGTTTTAGGTGTTTGTTCCCCTCACTCCCTTTTCCTACTGCCTGGAGGCATCCCGCTTCAGTTGAACTGATCCGGTGTTGTTTTTTTGTTTGTTGTTTGGTTTCTCCCCCCCCCCCTCCGACTACGAGACTTGGGGATGGCGACAGAAGCAAGTCCACAGCTCCTGCACTTCCCTTCTGACGGTACCCTTGGTGAAGACGGGTGATCCCCAACCAGGAGGACCTGGATTACTTTGGACCGTAGTATTCTCATGTGTAACAACAATAAATAGCCTTACTAGACCCTTCCCTTATGGCTCTTTACCTCATTTTGTGTATGGAAGCGGGGACCAGACGCCTTCCTACGACAGTTAGGCTTATCTGTTTTATTGTGGGTTTTTGGTTGGAGTAATGCTTCCCATGAGAGAGACTCGCAGTCTTTAGCAGTTTTCACCAACAGATCTCTAGGGTACCCTCATTGTGTCAGTCTCTCTGTTAAGTCTTGTGATTTGTCTCTGTAGGTGTTCAAATTGCTGCAGTTTCTTCTCATCCGTTTGAATTCACCTTTGGGAATGTTTAGTATAGTTTTCGGTGGATGACAAATGTCTGCTCTGAGGATCGAATTGGCCGATGTCGGTTTCCGGAAGGCTTTGGTTTGTAGTTTGTTATCCTCTACATAAATCGAAGTGTCCAGGAAGTCAATTTCTGTTGTAGAGGTGGTGGAAGTGGTCTGGATATTCCACCTGTTGACATTAATTTTGCAGAGAAATTCATTAAGGGTTGTTTGTGTACCCTGCCAAATGCACAGAATATCGTCGATGTAATGCCCCCAGTATAATATGTGGGGAGTGTAGGTAGGGAAGGTGTCATCCCAAAGCCAATATTTTTCAACTAGCCCCATAAAGATACAAGCATACAGTGGAGCAAATTTGGCTCCCATTGCACTTCCCTGTAGCTGCAAGTAGTATTTGGAATTGACAGAGAATGCATTGTTGGTTAGACAGAAATACAGCATTTCCAAGATCATCTGGTTCGATTCCATATAATGGACAGACTTGGTAGCTAGTGCTTTACGAACTGCTTCCATACCATCCTCATGGCGAATTGAGGTATAAAGACTGACTACATCTATGGTGGTCAGAATGCAATTGTTATCCCACGGGATATTGTTTAGTTTGAGTAAAATGTCTTTAGTGTCCTGTATGTATGAAGGGAGATCCTTTATAAATGGTTGCAGTTGTTGGTCAATATATTGGTCAATGCAGTTGTTGGTCCTATTTTGGAGCAGATACAATTCACCCCTGCAATAATCGGTCTCCCTGGTGGTCTAGTATCACTCTTGTGTATTTTTGGCAGTAGATAGAGAGTCGCCATGGTGGGGTGTTCTATAAATAGATCATTTCGTTCCTCAATGGCGAGTAGATTATTGGCATACCATCCATCCAGTTTGTTTCTTAGATCTTGAAGAATTCTTTTGGTTGGATTGGTAGGAAGTTCCATGTAACAAGATGTGTCATTCAGTTGTCTTTGTGCCTCTGTGATGTAATCATCAATATGTAGGAGCACAACTTTGCCCCAATTGTCTGCTTCCTTAATTACTAGTTCGGGGTTGTTTTTCAGTTCCTTCAAGGTATTCATTTTTCAGTATTTTAGGTTTGTAGGTAGGTAGTGTTTCTTCTTTTGATATTTCTGACGTTCTCTGGTTAAGTCCCTTGAGACTGCCGTGAAAAATAGGTCAATGGTATTCCCACTGGGCACTGAGGGCAAAAAATTGAATTAGAACATACTATGTTGTCGGCAGAATAGGTGGTGTCAATGTCCAACTCCCGTGCCAGGGCAAATGGAGATATCCATTGGTCCTCTGGATCATCAACTAGTGTGGTTAACAGGTGTATATTCTCCGAGTCCTGAACTGTCAATGGACTTGTGATTGGTGCTCCTCGTTCTTTGGGAATAGGTGGTTTGTTATAGAAAAAGGGAGTCAATTTAAGTTTTCGTGTGAATTTGAGAAGGTCTATCATGGTTTTGGTAAGGTCCCAAAAAGCTGTGGGACAAAAAGAGAGTCCCTTGTTCAAAGTCTCTTTCTGTAAGTTGGTGTTGCATTGGCATGAGATGCTAACCATTAAGTTGTTGGATTCTTGGGTTCGGTTTCCTGTCGTCTCCTTGCTCTGGTTGTTACTCCCCTGGCTGGTTTTGATGTTGATGTACTTGGGGCGTTTTCTGATGTAGTTCTGGTATCTGGGGTGGATAGGTTCCGAAAACCTAGCCGACGTCTTAATACCTCCTCTAAAAAATGTACACCTACTTTAGTTGTTGTTGCTACAATTTCCGCTCCGGGAGATTCGGCCTCCGAGCTGGTAACTGTGTCCTCTACTTGTCGTGGTTGGGAGGTGGTTGTTCCTTTGGGGATGTTGTCGTAACGCTTAGCGAAAGTATAGACCCTTCCTAATTGATAGTCTATTTGTTCTCGCCGAAATTTCCTCTTTTTTCTCTGGATTAGGTCTTCCTCGTATTCATCTATAACCCTGCTAAGTATCTCGTCATTTTTGTCGGTGATGTACCCCCAATTGGAGTCTTCTATTTTCTTCGTGAGGTCATCTACCTCGGTTTCATATTTGTTGTGCTCCTCTTCCGCAATATCAGTCAATTGACGGATCATGTTATTTGAAGCCTCCCTCAGGTTTTCTTCCCATTTTGTGATTTGGTCTGGTCTGGTTGTCTCAACCGGTGGAAATATTAGGAACCGAAGACCTCTCGGAATCCTGGCTGCTTCTAAATATTTCTTAAGTCTTGCTGCTTCCCACCATTTAGTCGTTTCTTTTTTGATTGCCCTTTCCAAGGCCTGAAAGGTTGATTTCGCAGATTGAGGATTAAGTCTGTTAGTTTGAATAGTGGTTCCTGGTGTCGAGAAAATCTCTTGTATCCGAAGGTTACGGTGCTCTCTCCGATCTCTGCAGTTGGCCATAAGTCAGGAGCTCAGTGCTTGTTTGGTATATTCAAAATATTGCAGGGTCGACTTAGCGTGACAAACTCCCAGTTGACAGAGTAATGGGGGATAACCAGGGTGTTGGTAAAACTGGGATTCACGCTAACTTTATAGAGGCCCAATATGGTGATGGTACGCGCCTCACAAATGGCTACACCCAAAAGCCATTGGAAAGAAGGTAATTCAAGTAGTTGGTGGAGGTTTTGTACCCCTTAATCATGATATGATTATTGAAAAATAATATCCAAGAATTGTGTTTCGTTAAACAGTGGTTGCTACTTCTTTATTGTCTTAGTTGAACATGGCAATGCTGCAAAAGACAACAACAGCCGACACGTGTTTTGCCCGGTGGCCGGTTGGCCGAGGGCTTTTTCAAGGCTGATAGATAAGAGAACCCACAAGCATAAGTGGTACATACATCAAGTGTGCAAAATATGCAAAATTGAGTGAACCCAAACCAGTGAATGTGTACGAGTTGAAAATGATGTGAGTAAAACCGCGAGAGCAAGAAAAGGTAAAGATAAGAGACCGGAGACGGGGTAAAAGAGAAGAGGACGAAAAATATAAGGGAAAGAAATGAAAAACAAGGAAAGAACAAATGTTAGTGTTTGAATTGAAAGTACACCTAAAATGGCATAATAAAGTACAGTCTTCAACTTGCAATTGTTCATAGTAACAAAATCATATCATTATTCCAAGAGTTACCTGAACTCTAGGAGTTAAACAGACAAGTTCAGGGAGAGAGACACACATAAAGGTACATATGTCAAAGTTTTGTAAGGATACAGAATGTCTTCACATAGGTCAGCATGTGTGAAATGTACTCATAACTTATAAGTACAACAGATGCTTCCAAAATTAAAAGCATGGCACCCTTCCCAAAACGTATATACATACATGTCTTACTGCACGTTACAATACTGAGAAAAATACCAGTTGCTTACCAGGATTAGTCAAAAGCGTTCATGTAAACTGGAATTAGAAAGGGTGTGAATCAGGATAAGTAAACCAAAAACAGAAGGGAAAGGAAAAAAGAGAAACGAAAGCCACTGAGGCCTAGTGAAAATGACTAGGGTAAAAGAGACAGTCAGCGTCATCAAGCTCATGCCACGGAGTCCCTGTAATATGATTAGGCCGAATGCATATCATAGCGGTAATAAACCGGTCCTAATACGCCATGATAGTGTCAGGGTTCTGCCTTCCTCCCCTTTTCTTTCCCTCATTCCATGTTCGTTGTTCCAGTGGCAGTTAATAATATTGATGTTCTAGGCATTAATGTGTCTGAGGAGAGTCAGTGACTTGAAATAAATTAAGTAAAGACAACAGTTGGTCCTAGACTAATTTATCACAGTTGAGTTGTAAAATATTTATAATTCGAAATACACATCAGAAATGCAATTTATTTTTGCATATGGTCACAAATGTAAGAATACTTTATCCAAAAACATATATATGCGCATTCTTCAAAAGAAGCAAAAGGCACCTAATCAGAGACTTATTTTATTTCAGTTTTTTCAAGTACTTGATCAATGTAAACACAATTGTGGTAATTTACTAAAAATAGAGAGGTTGCTCCTAGAAGGAGAGGAAAAGGAGAGAAGGTTTGTGCTCATGTGTGGGATAGATTCAGGAAAGACAAGATCAAAGAACATCCAAGGGATATGTGATTGAAAATATTCACAAAATGAAACCGGCAATGGTTTACAATACGGCCAGTTTCCTTTCGAGCCTGCCCCAAGCAGATTATTTCAACAAATGACTAATGACTGTTTTATAACACGATGCACAGAGAAACATCATCTGTGATATTTGGGCAGGGCAGGGTTGATACCGGGTACAGGCTCACTGGGGGAAAATGTCGACGTTTCGACCCTGGTGCAAAGAGGGTTATTTACATCCTCTGCTACGGGTCTTCCTCAGGACAAGGGGAAGGAGAGGGGGGACGAGACAACCTAAGTTTGGAAGTGTCTGCTCACTGCCCCCAAGTGGTGGGTGGTCCGCATATGAATCGCGGTATGGCAACCGTATGTAAAAGACAAGGCTATGAATGACCAATCACAGCAATCTTCTCCAAAGAGGGGACTAATCACCCTTAGTCAAGCCGCCCATAATTTGCGGTATGACTGTGGAAAACATGGCTGCGAAATGCATCTTCTCAGTAGGTGGGGAAAATTCACCCAAATTCACGCTTTAGTGTGAAAAAGGGACCGGCTGCACATATCATCCGTGTCTTGCTCGAAATAAGGTTTCTCCCACCTTTAGTGTCAGCTTCAAATTATTGTAACACCATGATTGGTCCGGTAGAGCCAGGCCATATAACAGTGGTATCAATCTAGCTGCTAGTATTTTGGACAGTATCTTATTATGTAGGTTTATGAGCGACAGAGGCTGTAAGACCAGCACTCTTGCACAGGTTTTCCTGGTTTCAGCAGCGAGATCACTATTGCCCTCCGTACTGTTTGGGGCAGCTCACCTTTCAGGATAGCCTCTCCATACATTTCTAACAAGTGTGGGGTCTAGCAGGTCAGTGTATACCTTATAGAACTCACTTTACAGTCCGTCACTACCAGGTGCCTTACCATCTTTCAAATCTTTTGATTGCTTTTTTAAAGTCATACTTCGTGAGGGGGGAACATAGTATCTCCCTTTCGTCCACCTCCACTCAGGCTAGTGTCACCGTATCCAGGTTCTGGCTTATGTCATCTATCGGCCTCCTGTGTGAAGAGCTATATAGTCTGGTATAGTACTCAGCAAACGTTCACAGGATATTGGTTGTGCGGTGAGCTGTGTTCCCGTTCCTGTGTTAACAGTGGCAATGTGCTCAGCTGTCCATTTAGGTTTTAGAAGGCTGGCCAGTGTGCGCCCAGGGTGTTCTCCCTCTCTGTATACTCTGCGTATTTGCCCAGATAATGTATTTCCCTCTTGGCCTCTTCCCTGCATTCCATCAGAGTGTGCTGCATGGTCGTCAGTAATAAGAGGCCTGGGTCTATGCCTCCTTTCTAATTCTTGGAGTTCCCGCTTCAATGTGGCCAATCTACCCCTGATGGATTTAAGGATGCCATGAGTGGACAGTTAGTGCAGAGTTAGGACCACTGGGGAATGGTCAGAAAAGGTGTGTGGGAGGTGTTCTAGCTTTTCCGTCCATCCCACTACATCCCTAGATCCAACACAGTAATCCAACCTGGATGATGATCGGTGCCCCGCTGAATGGAATGTGTATATTAGTTGATCGTCATATACAGCTCTCCATAGGTCCAGGAAAGCATGGTGCTCACTAGCACTTTTCTCATGCCTGCCAGCTGTTTATCCCTAATGTTAGTGCTGTCTAATGTGCTGTTGATAAGGACATTATGGTCCCCTCCCCATATGATAGTTTGGGGGTTCAATTTGCTGCATTGGGCCTCCACCTCGGAGAAGAACTGGGGTTTGTCACGATTTGGGCCATATACATTTACTATGGTGATGGGAGTATGATTTAGCACCCCCTGGATGATCAGGTATCTACTCTCTGAGTTCACTTTGTCAGCGATATGCTGGTATAGAATGCCTCTGAGGAATAACATCACTACCCCTCTCAAATAGGCAGAGTAACCTCCAAAGTATCGATGTATACCCCAGTTTCGTGCCACCCAGTCTGATTTCCTTGGAACAAGGTGGGTCTCTTGTAATAGCAATATGTCCACATGGTGTCTCCTAGCATAGGCTAAAACAGGGTGCTCTTTCTTTCTATCATTTAACCACCTCACATTCCATGTCATTAGTCTGATACAGACCTTTCTATTCTCATCCATGATATGGTAGTGAAGAGTTTAAATGTGTGTGAGCAATTCTTGATATGTTCTGCCCTGACCAGCTGTGTGACAACCAGTGTAATCATTTTCTATTTTCCATCTTCCCCTCCCTTTTCACCAACCAATGCTGAGACCCATATTCCCAGCTAAAATCCCCACCCCTTTTCCCCAACTTACTGAATAGTACAACTTTCTCCTACCCCCACACCCCTTAGTCATCTGAAACAAAGCGATATCCACCACGGGGGCGGCCAGAGTCAGAATATGTAATGCCCATTTCCACAGTGCTTTTATATCTGCTGCTCCCTGTCTCAGCGCAAAAATAACAATTGATGGACAGAATGCAGAACAATGTCCAGTACAGAGATCTGGGCCTGAATCCATCGTTTTTTTGCTCACCATGCCATTCCAGTTTGAACCCAGCCATATGCAAATCAGTCTTGACCCTGCGCCCAATGGGAACAGTCGAGCCCGAATTGCCAGGCCAGGTTGTCCCTGGACTGGAAACAAGCATCCTAGGACCGGTTTCGGGGTTTCACCCCTCATCAGCCAGGATAGCTTGACTCCAGTGGCATGGAGAGCACGGGACCCACATCTGGGCATACCCGTCCCACTCTGGGTGACCAATGCAAAAAGAACAACTGATGGACAGAATGCAGAACAATGTCATACATTCACCCCAGTACAGAGATCTGGGCCTGAATCCATCGTTTTTTTGCTCTCCATGCCATTCCAGTTTGAGAGTCTCAGAGTGCACAGTCATTTTCGATGTTGTTTTTATGGCTGACAATCAAAATAAAAGGGAACAAAATGTCCCACAATGTCATCTTTACCGGTGCTAGTCTAGCAGATCCTCACTCTTGTATCGGCCCATGCCATTGTACAAGGGAGTGGTTTTCTACGAGTGTATCTGCCACTTCTGTACCTGACAGGTCTGGTGTTCCGGCTGGCTCTGCTTGTTGGGTAGCTGTACAAAGTCTTTTAAGTACAATCCACAATAGACCGTGTTGAGTAGATTTATTCCACCTCACTTAGGTTCTGCTTGGAGTGCTGTTTGTCGTGTTTGTTCAGGAACGTTGCTGCCGCCTGATGATCTGTGAAAAAGTATGTTTTAGTATCCAGGGTGAAGGGGAGTCTTGCAGGTATAGCTCAGCATATCCAATGTCCATTTCGCCAAGTCCTTTTTAGGTCTCGGGCCTAGAGTTGCAGTGCGCAGCGCGAGACCTCTTGTTTGGGGTTTTGAAACTGACCTAGGAATCGCACACGCTTGTGCGTGTGCGATTCGTTTTTCCCCCGGCTAATGGGCTTTGCGTGCGTCTTTATAAGAAAGACAGCACGCAATTGGGCAAAGGCGGGCGCAAGTCCCGCCTTTGCTCCGCCCATTCCCGTCCGTGTCTAGGACGCGCATTAGCGCGCGTCACAGACGACAGGCTCCCTCGCCCCCCCGCTCCTCTGTGGTGCGCGCGCACCACTGGTTTCGATTCCCGCGTTCGGCTGGTTGCGCGTGTATCCTCGCTTACCCCCAGGGGCCCCTCCCTTCTCTCTGCCTGTCAGAGGCGCGCTCGGCAGGCGCGCCCCCCTCCCTCTGTGTTTGACTTTGACAGGATGCGGGAGAGGCGAGGGTGCTGGTACCGAGCCTGGAACCTGAGCCCCGGGCAGCAGCCCTGCCTTTTGCACGTGTTGGGACTCGGTGTTGGGTCTGCTGCAGCTCTTTGCAGCACTAAACTAGGAGCGGGAACCCCTTTCTTTCCCTTTCACTTCAGCTGCATCGAAGACCCCGAACGACACCAGCGAGACCTCCTCGAGTCCACCAGAAGGGAGGAGTCCCAGCACGGTGTAACCTTACCTTCCTTCCTGCACAGACCTCGCTGTAAGTGAGCCTTCCTGCCCTGTGCTCGTGTGTTGTGGTTGCTTGCTGCACGGCTGTTGCAGCTCAGATGTCACTCAGCGCATTTCTGCATGTGTCAGAAACTTCAAGGCGCATATTTGCTTTCTGGTTTGCATTTCAGCGCATTCTATATTGCTTTTTTATTTTCTCCCACGGCGGGTGACTGGGATCAGAAAGGGCGTGTTATGATTTTGATGACAGCAAAAATGTCACCAGTAACATTTTTGTGTTTGGGTTCCTTAGCACATATTTCTTGGGATATTAACCATGTCTTCCAACTCATATTGTCTAGGAGGCACCCCGATGTGGAGGGACCTTTTATATGCATTTAAAGTATTGTATGTCTACACATATAATTGCCCCAATGTTGTCCAATGCAAAGGTGCTACTTGGCCAATATTCTAACAAAATGGTACGTTCTCATATTTTGTCAGTGCTCCTCCTCCCGCCTCGCTTTAGGTAAAAAGAAACCGCTCAGCTTCATGGGACCTGCAACATATGTGGACAACTCATTGTCTCTGGGAACTTTCATATGTGGCCCAGTAATGACAATGGTGAGCGGCAGAGAGCCATGCTTTCCGAATGTGTAATGCCAGATGCAGACACTCAAACACGTCCGAATAGTGCAACAAAGCAACCTTCATAATAATCTCTGGCCCTAAGGTGAATGACTAAAGGGCATTTGGGTCGAAAAAGTATCTGTGTCGTAAAAGTAGTAGAAAGGTGTCACAAATCAGCATTCCACATGTGTTTGTATGGATAATAGCCTGCTAGTCCGAGGGAGGGTCCCACGAACTTCCGGTTGCCAGAGCTTCAAAGAAGCATGTCCACTCAGTCGGCCGTCTTTGCTCCGCTCGCCGGAACATTCTTTCTTAATTGTCTTTTCCTGCCTCACCAAAGGTCTTTTATTCCGTGGAACTTATTAAACAGATTGGGGACCACATCAGCTTTGTCCCCGTAACTCCTTGCATCAGACAAGACTTGGCATTGTTGTAGGACTTGCGGGATATGGCGGGGCCCGAGATGCCTCAGTTGTTCTCATGACTAACACTAGCCATTTGAGGCAGAGGACTACATTACTGGAACTGGAGTTTCACGACTGTTGGTGTCTCTGAGAGGCCTGTTGTTCCTCCAATTGGCTTTACCCAGCACCCGTCTATTTTGTTCCCCACCTGAGTGGTCAGAGGGGGCTAGTTCACACCGAAAAGCGACGGACAATAATCATGTCAGCACACAGTGTCATCCGTTGACAAGGGTAGCCCACATCATTGGGCTGTAGGTGGAGTTACTCCTGGAAGCACAATCTGCAGTGTCTTTCCCAGGGAAGGGAAATACGCCTGCCATCCAGGTGAGCCGAGCTTGCCTATACCCATCTTCATGTGAATCTTGTGTTTGACTGAAAACCATCTTTAACCTTTGAATTTCAATTTAAAAAAATCTGTTTTTATCATGTGACCTCTTTGGCATGGGCCCTGGTGTAGGTGGTGCTCACGTACTGCTTAGTACATCCTCAACAAAGTATTGTCTTGACCTGATTACTTACCCGGTGAACTCCATTACTCAGAGACCTAGTGTTCCTCAACACAGCCCTGGGTTCCTTCACCGGAGGAACCTATTTTAACCGAATAGGAATGGAAGACTTCAGTTTAGAAAAATACCCGATTTAAAATTCTTTATGAATTTCTATTTTTTTAATGTGGGCCATGGTTGCCAGCCCATCTCTGGAGTGGTACTCGCGTAATATGTAACTACTGTGGCATGAAATGCTAAAACTTGGAGTATTGATAACTACCCATAAGGCTGAGCCATTCTATATGAGTCATACAAAATGTATATAAAGCATCACCAACACAAGCAAGAAACCGGGTTGATATTGCTCCATGCAAGAGGCGATTGTTCTGTGCATGAGAGAAGCATTTGCCTGCCATTTCTCTACCGCTCTGCAGTAATGTATGCTCCAGTCCCTCGGCTGATGGTGTCTGTCCCTTGTTGACATACTTGGACGCCAGTGATAGGTAGCAGAGTTAGCACAAGCTATGCCTGACCTGTCCTTTGGTCCCTCTAGCGCGGTCCCTGATGCCTCTTGTCTTATGGGTCATAAAGGGTCAAAGGGTGCCAGAAAGAACAAGTAGCCATCATTCAAAGAATCTTTTTATTTTCCATTATTTCCACTCTTTTCCCTTCCTTTACCACCTCACTTGTAAATAAGAGGCCATTGCAGGACTAAGGGTGTGGCAAAGGGCTAACCTAGTGAGACCAATAGTGGTCAAAGGCCATGTGATGCCACTACCCCAGCCTACTTGGTGACCCTAAGTCAATGTTGCATCAAAAGTAAAAGAGAAATGTACGGTGGTCATATTGCAATGGGAACTGATTCTAATAAAAAATCTGCAGTGACTGTTGTGACAATGTTTTGAATAAATAAAGGCGCCTGGTGTTTGTTACCATCTTTACCGCCACCAGACTGCCAAACCACGACAGTCCTCTCACGTGCCAGTTCTGCATGTCCTTTGCTATCTCCCGTAAGAGCAGTGGTCGAAGTGGGGGAAACAAGCATTGGAAATGCAATAGGTCTCGCATTTGATTATGTTAGAGCTATTGGCGTTGTAAATGGCAATGTCTTTTATGCATGTGTTATAGAGTGAATGCGGTGTGTACTGAGTAAGCGCCCCCTATACTTAAAGCAGACGGCGCTGCTAAAAGAATTAAAATGCAATAGGTCTCGCCTTTATTAAGTTAAAGCCATTTGCTTTGCTATACAATACCATTAGTAAAGCAAATGGCTTTAACTTAATCAAAGCCGAGACCTATTGCATTTCCAATGCTTGTTTTTTATAGGTGTGAATTTACCTCAGGCCTCTTGCACCCTTTCTGTGTGGTCTGGGTAGAATGCTATCTGCTACCCCTCATGTGTAATATTCTTTCTCTCTCTTGCCATGTCTAGTATGGCATCCCTGTCTTGGTAATTTAGTAGTTTGGACAGGATAGGTCGTATAGAGGCACCTGGAATGGGCCAGGGGCTCAGGGTGCCCGTGTGCTCTCTCCACCACAAAAACTGAGGACAATTGCACATTCCCAACAGCTCCAAGATCAGTTTCTCTACATACGCTACCATTTTTCCCATCACTGTTGATTCAGGCACTCCCACTATGCGTATATTACTATTGCGGGAGTGTGCCTCAAGGTCTTCATTCTGCCTATTATCCATGTCAAGTTCTGCCAACATTTCCTTTTGCATTTTGGGCATTTCCATTAGGATGTAATCTGCGTCAGAGATGCGTTGTTGGGCTAGGTTGAGGCGCTGCTCGTGTTTCTCTATCTTCTCCCACATGGCATCCAATCTCAGGGCTGGTGCATCTATCTTGTCATAGATTTTATCTAGGTTTTTGTTCATTGTCTCTATGAGTACCTTCATCCCACCATCATCATCCTCAGTTCCGCGTCCCCCTACTGTGCCATGTTGGTCCATCTCTGCCGTGTGAGGACCCTTTTTGGGTTGTATCTCCTTTGCCCATTATGACGTTTGTGCTGAGTCGCAGACTGCAATTACGTTTGGAGGGCGAGCACTCTGCAGGTTGTGAGGTGCTTTCTAAATTCTCAGCAGGAGCAGGCTTCCCGGTGTCTTTGATAGGTGATGTGGGGTACAGTACTAGTCTTGTGCGAGTAATGTGGCAGCAGTGCAGGGGCACATACTCTCTGGAAAGCTTATTGTGTTAGCAGTACATTCTGTGGGCGCAGCAATGGTCCTCCTCGCTCAGTATAGTGATGATGTCTGGGCCTTTCAACTGCATGTCGTCATCCTAGGCAATTTTCTTCATTCCGAGCCTCAGGGCTGGCAATCACGGGAAGTCAGCGTGACCTGGCCTGGGTGGTGCCACAGCTCGTCGTGCCTGGCTATCCCCGCTGGTGCTCAGCACAGGCTTCTCATCACTAGGGGCTTCGCAGTGTCAGCTGTAGTCAGCATGGAACGGACAAACAAAACTAGTGATCAACCTTTCGAACAGGATTCTGAATGAAGATGACGTACTACATAAAGGTCTAGGGTACATACCCACCCCACAGGAAGACACATTCTGATTAACGAGTGAAAGTCACCAATTATTTTCACAAAATTCACCTTCAAGCGTTCTTCCAGAATAAGACCATCCCTGACTGTAATGACTCAGGACTACGCAACCTGTCCAAATTCACACCTACAACAGTCATGACACCCAGTGAAGTCCTCACCTTTGAAAAGGCTGAACTGAAGGAGACAGTACAGATACAGGCCCCCAGACCTTTTGACATGTCATCCAGACAACGTAAAGCAGCGAGTGCCCTCGCTGAGGACCCTACCATCACGATAAAACAGGCGGATAAGGGTGCGCCATAGTTGTGATGAACACTACCGACTATGACCAGGAATGCCTCAGCCAACTAGCGGATGGAAGATACTGACTCCCCCTGGACTCTGACCCCTACAAAACACTCACTGATCCAGTCATTGGTAACAACTGCAGAGGCCCAAGGATGGATGACCAAATATGAAGCAGACTTCTTGATGAACTCCTCACTCAGGATCCCCAACTTTTACATATTACCCAAAATACGCAAAGGGGCCAACCCTCCACCTGGGAGACCATTTGTCTCCAGTACTGGATCCTTATTGGTACCACTGAGTAAGTTCTGTGATCACTATCTCCAACCATTGGTCTCAAAGACCCCTTCCTTCTGGAAATAAACTAGGGATCTGCTGAATCGGATTGAAACTAACCACCAGAAAGACATGACCTCTAGTCATCTTGGATGTAGAGGCATTGTACACCAACATCCCCAGGACGCAACCATTGAGCTTGTTGAAACTAGCCTTCGAGCACAGTCCTGGACATCAACGACTCCCATAGACTTCATCATTGAATGCACCACCATTGCACTGACGAATAACTTTTTCAAGTTCAAAACCCAGATCTACCATCAGATACAAGGAACATCAATGTGGGAGCACATTTGCCCCCATCCTGGCCTGGCCAACTTTGAAGAACAATATATCTTTTCTGAAGTCAACCCCTTTAAAGGAAACATCCTTTCATGGTGACGGTACATAGATGATATTCTTAGCTTCTGGAAAGGCGACACAACTAAGTGCTGGGAATTTTGCCTTTGGATCAATTCGCTCAACCCATTCCTGAGATTCACCCAATCCATCTCAGAAAAGAAGATACCATTTCAAGACCTATAAGAAAACCACTGACTGCAACAGACTGCTCCTGTTCGATAGCCACTGATGGAGCAGGGTAAATGAATTTTTTTTTAACCTCCTAATGTTTTCGTAAAATAATTAATAAACATGTTCGTTTAAGTAAATAACCAACAATGTATGTTACATGTTAAGGGTTAAAGGTAACACGCTATTCCGTGTGCAAAATAATCAACTTATAATTGTTTACATGTCTAAACATAACATAATAGTTGCGTACTAATTAACATAATAAATGCATGATCTGTGCTTTTAAATAAAACGTGTGGTTGCAAAATAAAGCGATGGTAAGTAAGGGACAGCTTTATATGTTGCTTTTGCTAGGTAATACCTAATTGGGGTAAGTAGAAAGACGGGAGGGAAACGAAAGGGTTTATATTTCTTTGTTTTAACAATATTTTGTTTATCTTTGAAAATAGTGCGCTTAGGCCTGTCGAGCAGCAATATAAAATGGCCGCAAGTTGCTAGAGTACGCATGAGCGGGAGACCATGTGATAGAGGAGAGAGGCTGTGGAAAAGGGATGATCACGTGTAGATGCTGAGAGGCTAAGATGGAAGTATGGTCAAGGCTGTTGTGACCTTTCTGAGCAGATGTGTGCCAAGAGGATCAGCAAGAAGCGTGAGAAGTCCAACTGAATCAATAGACGGAACTGTGAAACCTAAAATGTAACAGAAAAAGATACAATTTGGACTGATCGAAACGGATGAGCAATTGCATGAACTGTGGGAAACGATGCTTGCATGGACATTCCACAAGGAACTGGTTAAGACCAGGAAGTTTGATTAAAATGTATATGGGCCTGAGTTTTGACCAATGAGAAAGAGTCACGCCATGAAGAAGAAACATTTTATGCTGTAAGCTAGAATTAGGGTATAAGAAGACCTACTCTTGGTGGGAGGGGTTAGAATGCTGGAGAGTAGATGCTGCGTTAGATGCTGTGGGAGAGGCTGCAGGAGAAGTTGCTGGAGAGCAGATACTGGAGAAGTTAGATGCTGTAGATGAGAGAAGTTGCGGTTGCTGATGCTGACGAGCTGATGCTGCTGCTGCTATTTTCCTTTTCCAGTTTAGTATAAGATGCTGCTTGAGGAGAATTTTCCAGATAGATTCTTATTTTAGAATTATTAGATTTCCCCAGATAGATAGGTTGATTTTTAAGAGTTCTTACTATGAAAACCTTATTTTTCCGTCTAATAAAAATGCATTATAATTTCAAGTTATTATTATATTGATGATAAATGTAATGATCTGAATAATAAGCTTAACCTCATTTCCTGCATTTAAAACTTTATATAAACTTTATTATTCTTTAAACAAATGGCTCAGTGATTCTTTAGCTCAATGATTATAATGAAATATTAAAGAGTTTATTGTGATTGAGCTGGTCTTAATCACCATCAACTGATTCCTACTAGTTGGTCCATCGACCAATGAGCGGAATACCTTAAAGCAAAGAGAAATATTATGTCATATTAAAGAGGTATCCCGTCTCCTTCCAGCGAATCGTTTTTCTCCTAGGTTATTGACGGAGGAAATCCAGGGAACAATTGAGTAAGTGAATGTATATGCGGTGTTATGGGCCCCACCGTCATATGGATATAGTGTGTGTGTTGAAGGAGTAATTGCACCTGGATGACCAAAGTATATAGGAGAATTATTTTTATTGTTAGCGCTGGATCACCACCATCCGAAAGCCCTACGGGAACATCTACTATATGGACAATTTCGCTGCCTTCGAAGAAACTGCAGCGCATTGAAAGACTATGATGTTGAAGCTGAAACACTCAGCAGGAATCTCTCTTCCCACAACTATCCTCCCAGAATCATCAAACAGGCCCAAAAGAGAGCATGGAACAGCCATCAGGAAGCTCTCCTTGAGACCAACAGCCAACCCACTGAAGATGCCCTAATCTGTGTGACCACCTTCACTCCGAACTCCAATCAGATCCAACGCATTTTCATGAGACATTGGGGTATCCTACATTTAAGGACCCTGGAGATTTCACGGTCAAGCTTCGCTTTCAAACACACCCAGAACCTGAAGGATCTCTTGGTGCATACCAGACCTTATATTAAGCAGACACCAAAACAGAACACCCTCTGGACCCTACCACCTGTCACGGGACACTATCGCTGTGGTTCCTGTGGGGTCTGCCATTTAACCAAACACACAAAAGAGGTCTCACTGGGTCCGGGCCTTATTTGGATACAAAAGATTCACACAAATAGCAATACAAAGAACTGTGTCTACCTCATTACCTGCACCTGTGGCATTCATTACGTGGGGATGACCACAAGACCTGCAAAAACGAGGATAATGAATAAACAGGCATTTGTAAAGCACGTACATAGTCCAGAGAGTGTCCTGGCAATAGAGAGTAGGGTTGTCTGCCAACCAGTGTTGCTCGTCATATCCAGCTTTTTGAAAGAGACAGGTTTTTAGCTTCTTCCTGAAGACAGGTAGCTCAGGAATGGAAAGGTTCTGTGGGAGTTTGTCCCAGACCATGGAGCCAAGGTAGGAAAAGGATCTTCCTCCGGTTCTGACCCGGCGTATTTTAGGGATTCTGGCTAAATAGCCGTGAGTTGGCAGTAGATCCCTGGGTGGGGCGTACACACAAATCCTCCTCCTCAGGTACATTGCTCCGTTCTCATGAAGGGCTTTATGAGCTAGGACCAGTATCTTGAAAAGAAGCCTCTTTTTAATAGGGAGCCAGTGGAGCACTATCAAGTGCAGGGTCATGTGGGTTCTTGGAGCAAGGTTAAAGATTGTTCTAGCTGCCGCATTCTGGACCACTTGCAGTCAACTAAGAAGATATTCAGGAAGACCCAAGTAAGGGGCATTTCCATAGTCAAGTCTGGAAGTAATCAAAGCCTGGATCACCGTTTTCTTGGTTTCAACAGATAAGAGAGGTAAAAATCTTTTCAAAGACCATAGCAGCCCAAAACAGAAGGCAATCAAAGCCTGAATTTGAGGTTGGAAAGACAAGGCACTGTCAAATTTGACTCTTACGTTTTTTACCATGCTCTGTTGTGGGCCAGGGGTGTCGGGGGAAGCGTGGAGGGGGGGGGGAGGAACGACACCCTGAGGCCAACAAGTTCTCCAAACGTCAGGTGAGGTGGAACCAAAAAATACAATCTCCGTTTTGTCGGGATTACATTTTAATTGGTCAATGGACAACCAATTGAACATATTGTCGAGGCAAAATTTAATAACTCCTCCATCAAACTCTGCCCATTTTTTACATGTAAAAAGCAACTGTGTCATCGGCGTATGATATTACTTTCGCCCCCAATGTCTCAGCTAACACAGTCAGAGGAGTAAGATAGGCACTGAATAAGGTGGGGCTTAATGCCAAACCTTGAGGTACTACAACTGCCAACTCTCAGATTGGGGATGAGAACGGGGGAATCCACACTTCTTGGCTTCTGTTGTTCAAAAAGGAAGTCATCCACTTCAAGGCCAAGCCTCCAATTCCAATGGCTTGTAGATGCTGCCAACAGTCCTTCATGGGGATCTGTGTCAAAGGCCGTCAATCAATCCAACATTATCAGGATGGCTTTGCCCCTATTATCTAGCGTTCCTTTAATGTAATCAACTACTTCTAGCAGAGCAGTTTCCGTACTACAATTAGTTCTGAAACCTGACTGACTAGAAAACGGAAGATTGTTACTTTCGAGATAACCTGAAATATAGGGGTTAACAAATTTTTCCAAAACTTTCGAAAATGTCAGGAGAAAGGAAATTGACCTATAGTTGCCTTGGGCTTTAGGGTCAGCCGTGGGTTTTTTAAGTAGAGGCAGAATTTTAGCATGTTTTCATTTAGTAGGCACTATTCCAGAAGACAGACGCATTCAAAACTCTATTTACAACGGGATTAATAACATGGGCCACTTTAGCAAGTAAGCTGGGCGTACAAGGATCGGAAGGAGACCCTGACTTAAGACACTTTATGGCTCAGAGATTCCTCCATAGAAATGGATGGAAAATTAAAAAGAGTGGGCGACTTGGAGGTAGTCCTCCTAGAGCAAGTGGTTATTTTGTCATGAAAGCACAGGGCCAACTGGTCACACCAGTCGTCTGAGGATTGTTGTAGTCTTGATTCATAAATGTTTTAACAATTTAAAAAATTTCTTTCGAATTTTTATCTGATTCTTCAATGTTTATTTCAAAAAAATAAATTTTTGCTAAACGGACTTGAGAGTAATAACCTTCTAGTGCTACCTTAAAGGTATTGTTTTTCAGCCAGATTATAGTTTTTCAACCATTTCCTCTAAAGACGTTTACAATGTTTTTTACAAGTCCTAAGATTCTCATTAAACCAAGGGGCCAACTTTGTTTCTGAGAGATCGTAGTACGGTGAGTGAAGCCAAGTCAATAATGCTATTAAGAATCTAATCATCCATGCGCTCAGCGTCCAATTCAGGATTTCCGGACAAGGAGGGGTGGGGGGGGTCTGCTTCCAAGGCGCTGAAAAGGTATAACGGAAGAACTTAAAGAAAAGCTCTAGCCATGGTGCGAGTTTCTTTGAAGGGAAACTGATTGTGGTTAGATTTTAACCATTTGAACCTACTTAGATGGTGATTCAACCATACTAATGGTAGAGGTTCAGACGGTACGATCTTTACATTAGAAAAGATTTGGTCTAAATATGTTTGGCCTGGTGAGTGGCTTTGAACACCTGTTGGACAAGACCAAGGGAGGACAAAATATCTGTAAAGGAGACTACCTACGAATCTAAAGGTTTGTCCATATGGAGGTTGAAGTCACATAACACTAAAGAATGTGCATATTTATTGGACCAAGGAGCCAGGATGTTTTTTAGTGATCTCAAAAAGGGGCCAGAGTGACCAGGGGGTCTGTAAATCAGAGCACCTGCGATGGACTGCTGAGAAGATAGAGAACAACGAAAGCCCAAACTTTCAGCTCCTTCTAGTTCCTCCAAGGAGATAGGAACACATTCATACTCACTAATAATGGAACACCATAGCAACATTTGCTGCAGACGCAGCACCACTAAAATGTGTAACCACTTTTGCGACTCTAATCACTGACCAGATGACCTGAGGTGGACCATTTTGGAGTCCAACAACCTGTGCAATAACATGACACTGTTTAGAAAAGAACAACAGTAGATCTTCCACCTCTCCACCAATACAAAAGGTCTGAACAATGAAATTTCGTGGTGCGAGGTGTGATTATCCACCTATACCCCAGTCATGTCAAACTTCTGTTAAAACTGATGCAACAACTTGGCTTTACCAAACCCCTTCTTGCAACCATACTCTGATCCAGGGTTAACAAATAACCGTAGAGGAATATGTGCTCACCAGATTCACATCTGTGACATATCACCATGAGGTCACACTCTTAAAAATTCTTAACGCCCTATTTTTCTATAAGTTTGATTATCATCATACATCAGATTACTGTGGTCTTAACCACTCCATACAAGGGCACTGAGACAGCAACTATAGTCAATAATAGTGGTTGCGGCTGTTGCATCGACCACTAACACATGCTCTCACATGCAACATAATTTCCATTAACTCTGCGCTTGGTCTCTGGACCACATTCATTTAATTCAGGCATCGACTTTGAACAAAGTGCCAATAAGAATTCTCCAATTGACATAGCACATTATTGAGGGCCTCCACACGCCCCCATTGACACTTCAAGATAGCGGCCACAGTAACACGGACGCAGACATACGCAGACGCTCTAGCAGTCCATCACAACTAACCTCAGTAATGGCCTCACAGCGCTCCAGCATGCTATTCCATGCGATGCAATCTTTATTTTCACAATTGGTCTTCGGACCACATCTCCATTTATTTCTTTCAGGCATTGACTCAGAATATGTGCCACTACAGAGGCTTCAAGTGACACAGCACACTTTTTAGGGTCACTAGAAGCCCTCATGTACACTCCAAGATGGCTGTCGCTATTACCTTGACGCATGCAAATGAATGCTCAACAGCGGCCCATCACATTTGGCCCAATACACCTCCATGGCGCGCAACACTGCCAATTGGTCGCCGCCTACCCACGCCTTGACCCCGCCCTCTAATTTCACAGCTGTAACAGGAACACCTGGCTCCAATTTCATTAATCACAGGTACTTCATATACCACTTGCTCCCCTCTGCTCACTCCCGATCCAGTCGAGCAGAGGAGGTGTAGTGAGCAACGCGGCAAGCTTAATGGACAAATGTGGGGTCCAGGCTGGATCCTCCTCCAGAGAAAAAAAATGAAAAAAAGATCTGCACATCTTCAACCACCTCTCTTTCCTCTTCAGCACCCTCTTTTCACTCTTCCCCGAATGCACTTCCTTGCATCTCCCTCACTTCACCACTTCCGAACATACACTGCACTCACATTTAAGCAATTTATTTGCTTTTGCCCTGTAAATATTTTGCCATCTGTGTACCCCCTTCACACACATTTGCACAAAATTCCAATTACAACTGGAATACATGGCCATTGTTCAGTGTGCTCTGCAGAGAGGCCAACCCACTGACAGGCACTTTGCTTTGGCTTTAGCGTCAGAGCTCTCAATCAAAGCCCCTCATAAACACCTGCACAGCTCAAAGTATGCATGGAAAAAAATACAGGAAGAAACACAACATGATTAAATAGATAACTCTTGAGGAAGGCAAGATTAAGTAAAACTTGAAATGAGAGGCACTAAATCGCTGACATGCATTGCCTTAACATTTTTAACACTCCTTGTTCGTAAATCAATCCATGTTTTTGGCATTAATGTTTTTAAGGGCATGAAGATAGGGCCAGTTTTAATGTCATATAGCAGATAACTGTCTAATGTAAGCACATATCTCTCGGTTTGCGCTTGACTCAGATATTTGGATCAACTTCACAAGGGAATAAGAACCCTGGCCTGCTCGTCTTTTGGATCCATTTCGCGGGGGAACAAATGCAGCAGCTCCACTTCTAATGGGGCCAGCGACGTGTAGCCAGGGCCTGGGGTGTCACAGTGGGGGAGGTTAGGGTGTCAAGGGGTCTCAGAACAATATACAGAACAGAAGATTAGCATTCTAAAACTTACCATTACCAAAGTCAAGGCACCAAAACACATGTGCTTGCATCCACTCCTACATGTGACGAATGGGAAAGGGTGGGTTCTATGCCTGTGAATGATGGACGGCTGCTCTCATGCAGGGAGGGAGACTCCAGTGCCCAAAACAATGACACTGAAAGCATCACTGGCCTATAGTGGATACTGCCATAGACTACAATGGAATTGATTCATTATGAAAGGCTCTAGAACAGTGAGCCCTGCATCACGCGTCACAGTTCCGAAAGTTAATTTACTGCCTGGCTTCCGTCTCCTACTTCAGAGCGGGGCATGCAGCCTGGGACCAACAGCCTAGACTTAAATACATCGATTTGTTTAGAGATACGATTATATCTCTATAAATAAAATCAATCTATTTAATATTTGTACAGGAATGTGAACGAAATAATTTAAGGGGGGCGCAGCCCCAGAACCCTAATGGAGAATCCGCCCCTGATCTCCACCCATACTTTCCCTATGCCATACCCTACTGGAATGCCCTGTTACTCCCCTCACTGCCTGTCCAGTAGGCATGGTGCCGTGTCCTGGCTGTGGACCACGGAGGGTTTTGTTCTGCAGGCCACAGTGTTCTCTTGATGAAATGACAGTGAGTGATAGTGAACAGTTAAAGGTATTATGAAACTGAGGAAGAGGTTGGAGATATTCAGGAAAGATGCAGAGTAATGGATGAGAGGAGAGAAAGGGTATAACTATCATTAGTGAAGCAAGTACAGTAGCACTGGGGCCCTAGAGCCCACAGCAGCCCGGGTACAACTGTTTTTGTTGTTGTTTGTTTACTAGCAAAAGACACACAATTGATGGACGGAATGCAGAACAAATCAAAACATTCACCCCCAGTCAAGAGATCTGGGTTAAATCCATCATTCTTTTGCTCACCATGCCACCCCAGTTTAGACCTGGCCATATGCAAATCAGTCTTGACCCTGTGCCTCATGGGAACAGTCCAGCCCGAACTGCCAAGCCAGGTCCTCCCTGGACCGGAAACAAGCATCCTAGGACCGGTTTCGGGGTTTCACCCCTCTTCAGCCAGGATAGCTTGATTCCAGTGGTACAGTGAGCCCAGGACCCACGTCTGGACATACCTGGCGCACTTAGGACGAGAAAGCAAAAGACACACAACTGATGGATGGAATGCAGAACAAATCAAAACATTCACCCCCAGTCAAGAGATCTGGGTTAAATCCATCATACTTAGGCCCAGATCTGTGTACTGGAGTGAATGTATGACATTGTTCTGCATTCTGTCCATCAATTGTTCTTTTTGTATTTGTCACCCGGAGTGGGACGGGTATGCCCAGACGTGGGTCCCGTGCTCTCCATGCCACTGGAGTCAAGCTATCCTGGCTGATGAGGGCTGAAAGCCCGAAACCGGTCCTAGGATGCTTGTTTCCAGTCTAGGGAGGACCTGGCCTGGCAGATCGGGCTGGACTGTTCCCATTGGGCGCAGGGTCAAGACTGATTTGCATATGGCTGGGTCCAAACTGGAATGGCATGGTGAGCAAAAAACGATGGATTTAGGCCCAGATCTCTGTACTGGGGTGAATGTATGACATTGTTCTGCATTCGGTCTATCAATTGTTCTTTTTGTATTTGTCACCCGGAGTGGGACGGGTATGCCCAGACGTGGGTCCCGTGCTCTCCATGCCATTGGAGTCAAGCTATCTTGGCTGATGAGGGCTGAAAGCCCGAAACCGGTCCTGGGATGCTTGTTTCCAGTCTAGGGAGGACCTGGCCTGGCAGTTCGGGCTGGACTGTTCCCATTGGGTGCAGGGTCAAGACTGATTTGCATATGGCTGGGTCCAAACTGGAATGGCATGGTGAGCAAAAAAACGATGGATTTAGGCCCAGATCTCTGTACTGGGGTGAATGTATGACATTGTTCTGCATTCTGTCCATCAATTGTTCTTTTTGTAGTTATTTTTTTTACTAGCTAGCAGGGGGAAAGCCAATTTTCCATTCAAGGATTAGGACCACTAGTACCCTTACTATGCCACTGTTAACAAGGGAGATTTTTTCAGGTCCTTTAAGTAGGATTTTATGCAATTCCCAAACCCTCAGGTACAGACACACTGGACCACATGAAACATGCTGTCAGAAGCCTCACTCACCTGCTTCTCCATATCAGATTTGCCCTGTTCAGCCTGCAAGGCTTTTCTCATGCCAAAAGCCACGCTGCTCTCATATAGGGTCTGGTAGGCGGCAATGGTCATTCGAATCTCATCACGTACTCTGAGGAGCAGGACGCCACGCTCAGCACAGTTAATAGTTATCTGCCTGATGAGTTCATCTGCAAAGAAATAAGTAAAACTTAGACCACTGATGAAGACGATTAGCCCAGAGTACTTGGCTTGTGCACAGTTATTCTCACTTTGAAGCACATAATGTGTCTCAAAATGCAATGCACATAAAAAATAAAAGCACAACAACAGTCTACATGTAGCCATAGGTTTTAGATTCTTGTGTTTTTAACATGGTCTATAAACTGTAAAATATATGGTTAAATCAGGTGAATTCTGTACCAATACAGAACACTAATTACATGTTTATAATAGTGTGAAGAAGTAGTGGAATTTTACCAAAACCATAGGGTTTATAAGAAGCTTGAGATGGGGTGGAGCGTCCATGCAAACCCTCTCATAAGAGAAGGGTGGAAGGGGGCCTGAGGAACCTGTTTTCTCAACATTTCTTACGGGTGTCAAGGTGAAGAGTACGATCACAGTTGCCCACAGAATGCTTGCTATCTGTTTGTGGCTGGTTCCCAGAATGCTTACTATCTGTTTGTGGCTGGTTCTCATAAGAGGCAGATCGCACACAACATATCCTTTTTCTCTGTCAGAGATCTTGAAGATGGCTTGTCTGAAAGCAGTGTGTGTCAGGTGCAGCTAAAGAGTCTACAATGGGTTGCCCTGTGTGGCTTCTTTAACACAATTCTTGATCATTGCAGCGAATGATGCTGACCCTAATCAACCAACCATGACTGTCTTCGTGAAGCGAGAAACTTGGTCCGGTCACAGGGATCTGCAAGGAGTTTTTGGTCTTCGCCATGTGGCATAGTTTTTCATTTTGCCTTCTGAAGTCAATATCAGTTTCCAAACATCTCTTGGAATAGTCCTTCGATTTCCCACGCTAGGTTCCACAGGCAACCTTCTTAAGATTTAATTCAATGTTGCTGTTTCCTACTTCTCATTTTAATGATTTTTGATTGTGTCGGATTTTCAGTTCTATGACACTAAACTTTCCCTCTTTCCTGGGGCATCTCCATCCATGCTTAGATTATCCAACTTTTACCAAGATACAAGTCATGCAAGTCTAACTAGATGCCAATTTCTGACCTTTTTTCCGTTTCTGTGTGATGTGACACCTCCCAATGTGCCTTAATGAGCCATACATGTATATCATCGGTCTGGCAATTTGCTGTATTTGATGTTCCTGTGTGCCGTCTGTTACAGAATACAACATGAGTGGATGTGTTCTATACCAAGTTCTATGTCCAAAGTGCAGTCTGGATTCATCAGAACATGGCAACTAATTGTTGTGGTTTCTTCTTGCATGGAATTGCGGCCTGCTCACTCAAGTTTAACTTAATTGTAGTTGGCTGCATGCTTCCTGGAGAACTGATCCATTTATACTAACTGGATGAGCATTCACTTATATGTGTTTCTGACCTAGGGCATTGCCACTCAACACCACCACTACAAAGCAATTTACGGAGGGATTACTCTACGCAGGGGTGGAATTCCCATGAACGCCTAAAAAAGTAAGAGTAGTACAGCTCATTGCAAAATATCTTCGCTTTGGGGGCTCTCCAGCGTGCTCTGATCTGGTTTCAGCAGTAGCCATGTTTAGAGGAAGGACATTCTGCCTGATAAGGTAAAAGCACTCGAGCAGGGGCACGGTACCTGATCACCCAGCATTTCACCAGAATTGCCACTTAATAATATAGTCAGTTTTGTAAAATGCCTAACCAAAGCACTGTGAGTAGAGCTCTCTGCGGACTGGACAGATCCCCGTCTCCCGAGCCTGCCGCTGCTGCAACTTAATGTCCAGTTGCTCTTGCAGGTGGACCACATCCATTCGAGTGCTGGGCGTGCTGGACACCTGCTGGATCCACAGCTGCGTATGCTCCATCCATTCTCTAGAGAGGAAAACAACAATTCATTTATTTTTCATGAACAGTGCACACTCATATTCGCTGACAAATGGCTTAAGTGTGCTGCACAAATGCTAGTCACATAACATTGAACATTGAAAAAAGCCAAAAGACCCCCTCACAAACTTGCCAGGAAAGATGAGTCAATATCAATTTGCTGAACTTTATTGGCCAGTGTGAAAATGTTGGCAAGACAAAAAGTACACGTTTTTTTATTTAAAAAGAAAATCCGCCTATCCTTTGTTAACATTCACATTCAGAGCTTCTCGGATCTGGTTTGATCTTTGGATGCAGGCCCCTGTCCTACGTGGATGACATGCAGCAGGTGAAACTGTATAGACATACTCTCAGTTCTGCAATAAGGTTGAATGAGAGCCTGGCGACAATTCACTGGTGAATTGGCAACCTTATGAAACTAACTGCTGGTAAAACAAAGCTGCTCGTCAATCAATCAATCAATCAAGCATTTGTATAGCGCGCTACTCACCCGGAGGGTCTCAAGGCGCTTGGGGGGGGGGGGGGTACGCTACTGTTCGAACAGCCAGGTCTTGAGTTGCTTCCTGAAGGAGAGGTGGTCTTGGGTAAGGCGGAGGTGGATGGGTAGGGAGTTCCACGTCTTGGCAGCCAGGTAGGAGAAGGATCTTCCTCCCGTTGTGGCTCTTCGGATGCGGGGGACGGCGGCGAGGGCGTGGTTGGTCGATCGTAGCTGGCATTCCTGGAGATGCCTCTCGTCCTGGATCATACAGCTAGGTTTCAGGGAGTTTATTCCAGCTATTGCCTGTACAAGGGCTTGCCGAATTTATTTACTGCTAATCCTTCAATGACTGCTGATCCTTGCAGTCAGGAGTGTCTTTTCTTCAGTCACAGAAAGAAATAACGACATTGGTTTGTGGCAGAACACGTGACCCATTGGGCACTCTATGGGATTAAAAATATGAAATTCCTAGCCTCCCACCACCATATAAACCAGTCCATATGCTTTGATTTGAAAACTTGCACTTAATTGTGTCCCGCACGTTAAGAGAACCGTAGGCTTAAGACGTCAATTTCACTAACAGGCTCTGCAACAGACAGCTGCCAAACCTCAGAAAATTTGGAAACAAGTGGCCCTTTAAGAAAGCCCTAAACCCATTTTTGTTTAAGTTGGTTTTATGTTTTCCCCCCACATAGTTGCAGGTATCTCCACAATTGTCTCAGCACCAGTAAGATTATTATTATAATTATTATTATTATAATAATTTTTATTATGATTAATAATAATAAAGTAATGATGCCCGTGTCGACTATCACTTGCAGGTTATATTCTCTTCTGTCTTTGGACCTATTCCAAGAACAACGAGGATCTAGGGGTCATCGAGATATAGCTGGAATTTTACATTGGGGAGTCTGATGATATGAGCCAACGTGGTATGTGCCATTCAACAGAAGGGGACAAAGGAAGGAGCAGTGAGGGCTCCCACATGAGAAAGATCTGTTTTCTGACTGGCTTTGCCTCCATAAACCTGTTGCCTTAGTTTGGGAAAAGGACTCAATCCAGTCCAAGAAAATATAGATTTTCCACAGCCATGGTGGGCTGAAAATCTGGATTTTATTAAAGACAGGGAGGCTAATATTATGTAGTAAATACCTTTACTGCCACCACTCAGCAGCATCTTTAAAGCTTTTAGAACTTAGAATCTTTAAACATTCTAAAACATAATAAAAACCCCTAGCAACCAATCTTCTTCCTTCTTTTATTGCTGCTGCTCACCCAGATAAGTTCATATGTGCTGTGTGCTAATTTGTGTTTGAGTGTGTAAGTTAAATGAGTATAAGTATATATGTGGTATGCTGCGTTCAAGTGGTAATGTGATTTAGGTGTATTTTAATTTGTTAAATGAATTTACAACAGATTATGTTGTGACAAACTGTTCAAACTCCTAAACACTTTCCTGTCCAACATCCAATAGCTTGAGTTGTGGAAACTCCTTGAGAACCAATCTGCCACAGAATTTGTCACCCTGGGATAAACTCCGCCTGAACACTCAGGCTACTTTCCATGCAATACTCCCAAAAGATCTTTGTCAAATCTGTCAGTCCCTTTGAACGTGGACCTCCCAGCCTGTTGACATACCTCACCGCTGACATATTGTCCATTCTCAATACTACTGAACATTTGACAGTCTGATCTGCAAAACACTTGATTTCAAAAGAAACTGCTAATAACTCTAAACAATTTATATGCAAACTGCTTTCCTGCTGCGTCCAGCGACCATCAGTCCTTAACAATCAACAACTTGCACCCCATCCTTCCAAACTTGCATCTGATTCTACAACCAATCTGGATTCTCCAAAATTGCACGCCCATTCCACGCCTCCATATTTCTCAACCAACATGTCAATTTCTGCCTTGCTTCCTGCAAAAGACAAACTGTCTCTGAGTACCTCAATCCATCTCTTAAGTGTCTCGCTTTCTATCTCTGTAAGGCCTGATAATGCAAGGGTCCCGAGAAAACTGCATGAATAGTAGAAGATAAAAGACCTACTGTTAGAAATGGGATTTCTGGTTGGCTAGGGCATGCGCCTAAGCCAGGAAGAAATCACCACTCTAGTCAGGGCAAGGGAGTTACACACTGAAGATAACCCCTGCTCACCCCCTTGGTAGCTTGGCACGAGCAGTCAGGCCTATCCCAGAGGCAATGTGCAAAGCGTTTGTGCAACACACACACAGCAGCGACACTCTAGGCACACCACAAAAGAAATTCCACACAAGGTTATATAAAAAAAATAGCCTTTGTATTACTCATAAAACACATTAGAATGCAATCACATATATACACTGTGCCACCTGGCACTAGGTATGACTTTACAGGGATTATATACACTTACAGGGCCAATCGGGCCACTGTCATAACCATTAGAACCCGCAATGTACAGTTAGAGAAACCAACCAGTAACTACGGGTAAATTTGGCATAAACATATTAGGCATACATCCTAAACTATCAGCATAGCACATTCTGCACATTATCAGTAGCAATAGGGCACAAAAGTACCCACTTTCAAAGGGCACCACACATGTGCATGAGACCACTTCCAGGGCACACAGTACTTGCAGGGTTGACAAGCTATGCATAAACCCATCGGACCCCCAATCACAAACACTTGTGCCCCTAGGTACTTGTCATAAAAAGGCAGGTAACCACACACCATAATCACTGTACATATCTTGCAGCAAATGGCCCCCACTAGCTAGGGAGACAAGTGCAGCTGCCCGCAACCATGCGGCGCAGCTGCAACAATGTCCAGAATGCGTGGGACTCTCGCGGGGGATCTGGGACCTCTGTCGAGGTTCAACCCAGTCCCAATAGCCAGCAGAAATGCCCCAGGTGCGCCAGACCGGGTCCTCCGTGGAGGCTTCCGTCCCGTCTGCAAAGTTGTGAATGCTCCCTTAAGGTCGGTGGAGGGGAGGATCTACCTCGGTCTCCCCTCCACAGGAACAACCAAATTGCCCAAGATAGCTGCAGCCCGCCCGGAACCCTCCAGGGCCTCGCGGATGGCTGGGAGAATAGCGGACGTAAGCGGCCTCACCTTCTGGTTGGGAGGGTGCGGCTGAACTCCTGCAATCCTTTTGCCTGGAATCCGGGGGGGGGGAGGGATGGGCGCCGCTGCTTGCAGCCCCTGGCTCTCCTCTGCCACGTCACAGCAGAGGCCTGAGACAGGTTTGAAAGGCTACTTTGGTGGGTGACGCAAGCAGTGCTGCAAACCCACCAGTAGCATTTAATTTACTGGCCCTGGGTATATGAGATACCACTTTACAAGGGACTGATAGGTAAATTAAATATGCCAAACAGGTGTAGACAAATCTTACCACGTTTACCATAGAGAGCACATGCACGTTACACTGGACAGCAGTGATAAAGTGCCCAGAGTCCTAAAACCACCAACACCAGGTCAGAAAAAATACCAGGAGGAAGGCAAAAAGTTCTGGGATGACCCTGCAAAAAGGGCCAAGTCCAACACCTACAATACGGACTAACATTCTCAGTGAAACACTGTCCAACTTTAGAGTATTCTCTATTTCCTTTCTTATTCTCTTTAACTTCTCTTTCGGTAATTTCAACACCACTTCCACTGTGTCAATTATAAAACCAAGAAATTGTGTTTGCTGTCCTGGGACTAACTCAGACTTTGTCCTGTTTAACACAAATCCCAAATCCTACAACAGCCTCACTGCCAGTCTCGTATGCGAAATCACCTGATCCCTGTCCTGATCCATAATCAAGATATCGTCCAAATAAATTATTAGTCGTATTCCACCCTCTCTCAAATAAGCAGCTACTAGCCGAAGGACTTTCGTAGAGCACCAAGGTACTGACGAGAGTCCGAAAGGAAGACACACAAACTTCCACAACCTCCTCTTCTGTAGGATCCTCAGAAATCTCTGATGTTCTTCCCAAATTGGAACTGTCAGATAAGCATCTTTCAGATCCAACCGGGTCATCCAATCTCCTTTATGCAACACATCTTTTAACAAGTGTATTTCCTCCATCTTGAAATGGTGGTAAATCATCCAATCATTTAACTCTCTCAAATTTATAACTGGACACATTCCCTTGTCCTTCTTTTCCACTAGGAATATATTGCTTACAAATCTGTCCACCTGCTCCTCTTCTAACACAACTGTTCCTTTTGCAATCAACTCCTGTGACTCCAAATCTATCAACTTCATCTGATCCTATGGGAAAACTAGCTTCCTTGGTAAACATCTTTGCACTGGTCTTGTCACAAACTATCCGAAAACCATGAACTATATCTAGAACCCAAGGATCCCTTGTAATCTGAAACCAGCTCTGATAAAACTGGGCAAGTCTGCCGCCCAATTTTAAGGGGTAACAGAAAGGCCTAATCTTACCTGTTGATCCTCTGTTCCTTATTTCACCTCAGGTGTTCCTACCCCAAACTCTCTGCCTCTGGGGATAAAATCTGCCACTGCTGTCCTTGGTTATTTCTGAAGCCACGAGTAAAGAAGCCTTTGGTGATACGCTGGAAACGGCTGGAGAACCGACCCCTTGTTCTTCTGGCCATCCCAAAAACACGCTCCTGAAATACCCATTTAATCTCCTTCTGAGATTTTTGTAGGGAACTAAAATCTCCCACATACCTTGAAAGACCCTTTATAAAGGCATCACCAGATATTAAGCAATTAGCAGAAGGGCCCTCTTCCCTACTGGCTAGATCCACCGGCTTCGGAACTGTTTTTAATAAAAAACTCTTTCTTCTCTCATTTGATAGGGCCGTATTGGCATTGGCTAACAGTCATATTGCCCTCTGAATACATTGGAGCAATTCATCTACTTCAATCCTATTCTTATACACATAAGCCTCCTCAGTCATGTTGAATATCTTTGTAAGTGGATGCACTACATCCAAAAGCCTATCTTGACAGGATCTAAGACCCTTGTCAATGCCTTTACTCGGATCAGGCCCACCTTTACCAATGAACGCAATAAACTTTGAGTCTAATTCTGGTGTCACTAACACTCTCTTGTCTACAGAGGGTCTAGGGCACTTAGACCTCTCAGTCTGACCCGAACACCCTTAGGGATCTCCCTTCTTATCCAATATTGGATATACTGAGCTACATGATCAGAGGGTGACCACTCAGGGGAGAGCAGATGCTTTATAAGTAAGAGGTTGAACATGTTTTGACCAAAAGGATCAACAAGTGACCCACTCTCCTTGGGCTAATTGCCATCCACAAGGAACTTCCCTTTCAAAGAAACCTCATCCAAATCCTCCAACTCAAAATCCGAAGAGCAACTGAGCTCCACCTCCGCACTTCCGGAGGATTTATCACAAATGATAACTATATGTTTGCGCCCCTTGGATCTTTTTCCACTTTTCTTCTCTGGGCCTTTTCCTTGCCCATCTTGTATGCCCTTGGCATCATCAATTTGCCTGTCAACACAGCAAACATGTTCTACCATTGTAGATCTCCTTTTCTTTGCCAATCCCTTGCTGGCAATCACATGCTTCGTGAAGCTTTGCCTCCAGTTTTGAAATTTGCTTCTGCTACAGTAGCAGACCAAAATCATTCTTCCTCAACACTGGGGCTCTTTGTCGTCAACATTTCCAACTCTTTTTCCATCCTATTTGAGACCTCCAAAGTTATTTTCTAAATAGGCATATTGAGCCTCTCCTCTCGACTCACAGAAGGTACATCAAATGCTACAGAATTTCACTGAGTACACTCTACCAGAAGCTTTAAGCATTGTTTTCCTCCACAAATTAACCCTTAAACGATTTAAAATGCTGTGAAAATGTTGAAACTATCTGGCGTTTCAAAAAGCGTTACTGACCCCTCAGGTTTATCGCCAAAGAGCAAGCGTTCTGTCATACTCTTCAATGCGAGGAAACAGACATCTATAGCAAGTCAGAACAGCCAAAAGGGGCCGTAGCTCGCTTGCTCCAAGACGTGTGAATTGGGTTAACGGTCTAGACTAAAATAGATGGCAATATGCACATGCGCCATAACGCAACAGCTATATAAGACAGTTGCAACCGTGTCTAGCTGTGCAGCTCATGGGCAGGTAGGAAAAATGTGAAAACTACTCTTATTCCTGATAAAACTTTGGTCAAATCTCCCAAAACCCAACATCTTCTATCTCCACCGAAAAATCGGCATTATTTGAACACAGACAACGCTGCAGACGGGAGGTGGCCTAAAACAAACAAAGCCTGTAAACTTTCAATTGATAACAATTGAAACATGTATAAATCCTCCCACACACTTCAAAATCAATTATTAGTTGCTTATGGTTAACCAAACTCATAAAACAGCATAATAATACTCATCTATGCAAACAAAATGAAATAATCTGTTGTAAATTCATTTAACAAATTAAAATACACCTAAATCACATTATCACTCGAACGCAGCATACCACATATATACTTAATATAGAAATACTTGTACTCATTTAACTTACACACTCAAACACAAATGAGCACACAGCACATATGAACTTATCTGAGTGAGCAGCAGCAATAAAAGAAGGAAGAGGACTGGTTGCTGGAGAGGTTTATTATGTTTTGGAATGTTTAAAGAGTCTAAGAGCCCAATTATGATGTCGGGCGGACTGCCACAGACAGGCTGTTGGTGGCGGTCCGTCCGACATCCAGAGTATCGGTCCAACTGCCAGATTACAATGCCGGCGGTTGGAGCGATTTGGGCAGGGGGAAAGACTGCCACCTACGACAGGCTCAAGGAGCCAGTCACGGTGGCGGTCGGACCGTAATCGCCACAATGCGCAGGCACCGCCATAGGGATTACAATATCCATTTCCCTCTGCCTTTATATGGGAGTCCGACCGTCATCTAAAGGCAAATGGAAAGGGACTTTAAGGGCCCCTAGAAGGGCCCTTGTCCCCGGTGGGCCTCCGCTATGGGGCCCGGGAGACACATGTGGTGCCCACCCAAACATCCATGCACCGTGTGCTAGGCACTACATGGTGCCTGGCACACGGTGCATGGATGTTCAAAAACATCTTTTTTCCATTGCGGCTTGTGCCTCGGCCTTTTCCGGGCCGCAGCACAAGCCACAATGGGAAAAGGGAAGTTTATGACCTCCTTCATGGTGGCCGTATCGTAATTGAGCTGTCGGCACCGCCGACTCCTCATCGGACGGTCTAGAGCCCGAAACGATGCCATCGTAATGAGGCCCTAAGTTCTAAAGGTTTTAAAGATGCTCCTGAGTGGTGGCAATAAAGGGGTTTACTTCATAATATTGGCCTCCGGGTCTTGACATAAAATCCCTGACATGAATAGTAAGACCAGCTTTAGGGTCAAAGTTGCCATTTTGGCAGCTTCAATTTGGCCCACTTAAACATTTGCCAAATTATATTACATCAAATACATAATACATCATTAGGTTGAGCAGGAAAACCACCATTTCAAACAGAATGCAGAGTGTGAATGGAGATTAGGTAGGAATGTCTCCTTTCTCATTCCTGATCTGGATATCTAGATACCTTGTCGATGTCTATCAGAGGTCACCCACACATAATGGTAAGGAGACACTCCCAATATGAAAAAGTACCTAAAATATGCCTCTGGGCTGGTGAAGGTGTGGTGGGCCCCACCACACATCCTTATAAACAAGTACAAAGTCACAATACCCGCAGAGTGGAAACTATGTGCTGAACGCTAGAAGCGTGTAAATGGTATCTTATGTTCCATTGGTAAAAATGCACCATATTATCCAAGAAAGTCTTAACTTACGAGTGATGTTAGTTCTCTTCATCACATGCATGCAGCCCCCTCCCGCCAAGTTGTAGACACTATCCTTTTTTTTTTTCCAGACATATAAATGTTACAGACAGATATGCAGTATCGAACTATACAGTTCCATTACAGGATTGTAACTCTACATAGATTAGTGGTAGACCGGTGCAAAACAAGATTATGTTACATCACTTAAACTATTACAGCTCCAATTTAGTGTGTATTATATTTGTCTAAAAAACAAATACGTAGGATACAATGACTAGAGGTTTACCTTTAAATCCTGTAATTTGTCGGGCATTGCATGTGACACAGTCAAACAAGTGTCAATGACTTTTGGCACAGGAATATGACAGAGTTTGTTAACCAGCACATAGGGGAGCTGTTTGCATAAGACAGTGTGTAACGGGTCGACCAGTGGGATAGTGCTGGTGGTTATGGATCTGTGACCGGCGCGGAATTATCTGAGATTGTCCGTCTTTATCTCTGAGCCAGGTTGTGAATGGTTCCCAAATGTCTTTCGGGCGTGATGACATGGGCTTAAGGTTCCAGAATGCAGCCAGTTGCTCTTGACAATAAGCAATGTCCTGCACCCAGGTATCTATTGTGGGGTTTCTAGGGGCGCCCCAGTGTATGGCCAGTCTTTGTTTTGCAAGTAGCAGCATCATAGCTATGAGTCGACGTGTCTCAGGCTGGGCCTCTTCTACGTAACCCAGTAGGGCTACCAGCGGCGTGCATTCCAGTGATATCCCTGTGACCGCATGAATAGTTGCATATGCCCCTTCCCAGAATCTAGCTATGAACGGGCAGTCCCACTCAAAGTGCAGGAAGGCTGCATTATCTTGCTTGCACTTCCAGCATCTCGTGTCTGGGCGTAGCCCTAATTTGTGTAATTGCAAGGGAGTGCGATACACCCTGTGCATAAATTTAAAATGAATAAGTCTCAACTTGTAGTTTGGGGATAGGTGTCTCCTTTAAAACTAAAATTGTACCGAGAATCCTGAAAGAAAGACAGAGATGAGAAATACTGATTAAAAGAATGTGCACATATATCTAAGGGCAGTTTCCAGAAGGTCATAATTCTAAAATTAACAAATTGAGTACATTAAATTATACATTTAGTATCACCATAAATAGCAGATTAAAAGAATGTGTCCTTATGCCTAAGGACATTTTCCAGGTCATAATTCTAACATTAACAAATTAAGTGAGTACATTAAAATATAATTTAAGGAGAATATATTTTTGTCAACAATGAGAATATAATTAATTCGATAATATTATTTATATTAGATTTTGTAATGCTGCAGCCAAAGGCATCAATCCAGTGGGAAAAATGGCGCAGAATTCATGAACCTCTCTTGCAAGGTGTAGTCCCCAAGCCCATTCACAAATCACTCTGAGCACCACGACTCAGGTAAAGTAAAGTTTTGTCTCTCTCTAGTTTTAGTTTTTTTGGTACTTTGTACTGCACTTCAACCTGAACCTGAAGGAGTCTGATATGAGAAATAAAGCTTCACATAGCAAACGGAACTCTTCAAAGCAGTGTTAGTATAAAAACGGAATTGCAGACAATTCAGAACATAACTTGTTCAAAAAACAAACAATACAGTGCTTAAATAACGGAGTCAGTTGTCTGAGCCACAAGTAGAGGAGGCGGTTGCACAAACACGCTCCCAAGCTTGCTGGACACAATCCATGCAGTGTTGTTATTGTTGTGGAGAGCCTCATTGCTACAGGAGTGGCTTTTTTGTTTTCCCAAAAGGGGGAAATGGTTTACCAACGTTACCACAGTTTACGGGAAAACTCATTTGAAATAATGTGCCTTTCTGCTCTGTGCAAACACTCATGCTACATGCACGCAGGAGGTACTCATCTTGGAGGTATGGCCATCACAATCCAGAAGAACCACAAAGTGATGCAAGGCAATGCAAACCTCACAGGTGAATCTTAGCCTCTGGTCAGGGGCAGGGAGGTCATTACCTGCTTAGTCCAGAGCTGAACTTTTTTTGCCCGCAGGCACATCCTCAGAGATGAGCAAGACTGAGCCAGGCAACAGCTGCCAACTTTTAAGAGATGCGCCTACACCACCAAAGCACAAGAGGGTCAAGTGATCACCATAGGAAGCCATCATATAATGATGTCCACCGGAGCCAATTGTGACTGCGGGGTAACATGCTTACCACTCGAGAAAATTACTCAATAAATGCTATACTTACCCGGGCAACAGACCTTGAAGCTTTTGAAAAATATGTAAACTAATGTTTGAAAACTAACTTCATCATTCTCAGCACCACGCACCTTCAAGTCTGTAGTAGGTCAAGGCCCAGGGAGGACTTATCTACCAGTCCTTACTTATGCAGAAACAAAGGCTGATTTGTCAGAGGTCCCCCATGTCCCCAGTTAGCTAGAAATATACAGCCACACTTAGGGTGCAGACATCGCCTCACACTCCCTCCTGCACGCTGGTGCCACTGCACCTGCTGTATTATTGATAGCTACGCTTATGGTCAAGGAAGTAAAAAAGGAAATTATAATTGTAAGAAAGTGGACTATTAGTTGGGAAGGATGCGAGTCCACCTCAAGTAATAAGTCTGTAAACTTCTGTCGACTGGGAACCAAGTACTGCGTTGTAGCACTTGACTCTGTAGGGTAGCGAGGCACAGAAGTTCAAGGCCTACACTGAGGAGAGCTGGTGAAGGCAAGTACACAAGTTCCCAAGAATGGCACAAACAACACCCTATAAATCATTGTCCAGTGACTGCTTTTACTTATAATAAGGAAAATGTCTTTATTATGTAAATGATCCACAATACTACTCATTAATTTACAAATATATATACGGAATGGCAGGTGGAAATACCTGTGGTGACACCTTAACAGATCACACCCCTAGTGAGCACTGAACTCTATAACCGTAATACCCCCTAAATATACTAGACACAATATGATGGGGTGTAATGAATCAAAGGGCAGTCCTGCTGACTTTGTCATGGGGGTCACTGCATTTGTAAAAGCAGAAATATGTCATATTAACCCTAATACAACATCATTAAAATAACTAAGGATTTTACCATCTTACAATGACGTTCAATGACATTCATTAGGGCGTGTAATGACTCATTGATAACTTTGTCATTCTCAATAAAGCATTTCAGTGACCTTCATTAATACATATAATGACTCACTGTTAATGTCGTCAATAAAGCATTTCCATGACCTTCAATGAGACATGCAATGGTTTACATTTAACTTTATTAAGTTTGTCATTGTCAATATAGTATTTACATTTTCAATAAAGAGTGCGAAGGAATATTTACTACTTTTACACATGCCTTAGAACGCAGCAACAGGAGGTCCTGCACTTTAGAGCCTTTGGCTAAAAGTTCAAGCTCCGCAAGTGCAGGTAAAAGAATACCCTTCTCTCAGTGTCACCAATTTTACCCCCCCGGAGACTTAAGGCACCTCTTTCTGGAGACTTTTAGTGTGCTTCTGTGGGAGTTGCTGCACGCCTAGCAGCCACCAGAACAACTACTGATTCATGGGTGGTGCCCCTGCTCTTCCCGGGGACAACAATGAAATCAAATAATGTAAAATATATGTATGGGGCAAACCTTCTCAGCTGTTTTCTTCAACGCTCAAGGCATTGCTTTTGATGAGCTGTGGGCCCTTTGCTATATTTTTGTTATTGTTAAAAAGCACTCTTGGCATGACACATTTTCAGCGGGTCCCAGCCCCAGTGGGGGACAAGTGATGGCATATGTTGGGGACCACGGGCGAGCCCCTAAGCCCCCGCAGTCCATGCTGGCTCCTCACATGTTGCCCAGCTGTTTGCAGCCATACAAGAGTTGGCTTGCTCATACATAAGAACCAAATAATTCCATGTCACAGCTGATTCTCACAAGACACTAATGCCAAAACGAAGAAATTCGTGGCTCGTTGTTCTGCACTTCATAAGTGGGACAATCAGTGTGGGTTACTGGAACCTGCCACAATGCTCATTACTTTAAAAGCTCCTTCAAAGGGCAATGGGGCAGATAGATAGCGAGTTCATATATAGCTGATAAATCTGCACTGGTATATAAGGATAGGATGGAATCAGTGATGAGGAGGTAGATGGACAGACACTGGCCTTGGGACAATGACCCTAAAACAGGGAGAGAGAAATCTTAGTCCCCACTTAAACCATACCAGAACGACTAACAAACCCGGACCCAACAATTATCATTTGAAATATCCCTTTACTCTATGTCTCTGCACTCATTAATATTAGGGGCATTCTCGATATCTATGAGTCAGCTTCGAGTGTAGTAGAACAGAAGGGCTCATATTGCTGGATACCATTTGATGGTACATTGCATGCTGACCCTCAGCAATGCTGATAACTGCACTGTCCTCACCACTGCTCTCATACCCCTTTCTATATATATGTGCAGTACATGTTCTTCATATATCTCTGGTGTACCAGTTTGCTCTAATATTCCACAAACACTGTTAGTCTCTATTTGTGGCAGGGAGATATCAGTGTCCTGTTGGATACTGCTTCATTATTAGTTAGGGAGGCTTGGCAGTGACACACCTCTGTGCAACGTAGAAATAATTAGGTAGTTTAGTTGAGTGTTATCTTTAGTTCTGTGAGGAAAAAGATTCTCACCACATTGGTAGTTAGCCCGGGAGATCACGCTGAATTATGCATGCACAAAGTAACCGCTTTCCCCTCCATCATCCCTAAACCCTTCCCCACCACACACTCACCCTTATTTATAATTTCTCTTTTCCCTTACTGCCTCTTTTTCCACCAGCTCACCTATGGCCGCACGTTACTGTTGGTAGAACCATTTATAGATAGAAAGGGACAGACCCTTGCCCTCAACCCGTCCCTTTCAAGTGGTAGGGGTGTTCATCTGCCTTAGAGTGGATGTTTCAGAGATTCACAGAGCAATATGTTCTGGAACATACTTAAGAATAAGGGCCTGGTTACGAGTTTGGCAGTCCATCACCCAGCTGAAGCCGTGGTGGTGGTCCCTGGACCGTCAGACTGGGGGTCCAGCCGCCATTTTACGAATACGGTGGTGGGACCGCCAAAGGCCTGCTGCAACCGCTCGGGATCATGAATCCCGCTGCGGTGGCGCGGCAGTGAGAGGCTCTAATATGCTGGCAGTGCCGCTGCTGCACCGCCGAGCATATTAGGAGTTTCCTCACCGCCACAGTTTTCATGGTGGTGAGGCTGCCAAGAAAACTGTGGCAGTGAGGAAACAATGGTGTGCCTGCAGGGGGGCACATGTGTCCCCCGTTGTGCAGTCACCCCCTTTCCTGCATGGCATGGACTTTACAGTCCATGCCATGCAGGAAAGGGCTTTGGCGTTCCCATTGCGGTGCCTTTTTAATAGGCACCGCCGTGGGAACGCCAAAGGACCGCCCGCCAGACCACAAGATTATTCGTAATATGACGGGAGGTCGAGTTTAACGGTCCTGGAATGGGGCGCTGGCGTAGCGACCCGCTCCAGGACCGCCAAACTCAAAATCAGGCCCTAAGCCTTTGAACACGTAGTCAGTTTTATCCACATGTTCGAGTAATGTTGGAAAACATAGTTGAGGTTTTTGGGGGGAACAGCACAGAGTAATGGACTCATATTTTACTGTATGTAGACCCCTCGTAGGATTATTGAAAGGTCTGTTGAGTTTTAATCTACCTTTGCACCAGACTCAACATGGAATGTGTAATGTACATTAACAACAAAATTGAAACAGCAAGCCTGTGGAGCAACCGCACCTTCCTCACCGTTCCCCCACTGTGAGTCCAGAATATAGAAATTTCCAACTGTTTGGCGTGCACATCCACTACTCCCGCTGTTTCCAGAGAGTGATCCAAGAGACCAAAGTTAATTCATTCACAACTGTGAAATGCACCACCATGAAATAACTTCCAAAATGATATAGTCCATCCGATCAGCTAGTATCCAAAATATTATTTAATCTTCACAAGAATTTTGTAAAAACAGCCAACGCGTTTCGTCCATCACCTGTGGACTTCATCAGGGCATATTTGTTAGTAATATCCCTCTGTGGTTAACAGCATCAGTGCCAACACTGTTATTGTTCAACTCATTGGCATTTCTTTTGTGTGCCCAATCCCTCCAAAGTCCAGGATCAGGTTCAAAGTCACTTTATTTAGTGATACTGCAACGGTGCCTTGATACACACCAGTCGCAGACGCCTTGCTGCAATACTGCGTGGTCCCGGGTCCACTCGGAGGCCTTGAGTACTGTGCCGGCCGGTGATGTCTGCGCCTGCTCCCTGGAAGCCTGGGCGGTCTTGTGGCAACCCAGTGAAGAACAGTACACCACCCTGGTGGCTGTTAGGGCGGTAGTCAATTCAAGCTGCACTGCTTATATTGAGAGACTCGGGCCAGACAGGGTGAAAGCCCCCGCCGCGCCCTGGCCCGGAAATATCTACTTTGCTCCCCGTGGGTTTCTTGCGCGGGAGCGACTAGACCGCAGGGATATAGAGACTGCCCTTGGCCTAGTGACGGATGGGCTGTGTTGGGGCCGCAGCGCTGCTGCTGCTGAATTCTGATAATGTCCTCAGTTTGATAGTGACTTAAAGAGGAAATGTGTTGCAGTATGTATAGAATGTTCCTGTGTTCAATGCGTCCCTTCTGCCTCTTGATGTGTATAGGGGGGTGAAAAGTAGTTTAGTTGGTGTGCTTCGGTCATTGATGTTCCTAGTGACTACATCCGTATGTGGGTGCCCTCCAATCAGAGGCTGGGTCTGTGGGGATGAGTGTACGATTATTACATTTTGCGTGAGGGCTGTTTGTTGGCAGATGGACGCTTATTACATCTGGTGTGGGAACTGAATTTGTTAAATAATCTGATTGAGTGTTCACCCCAACAGATTGCACCTGCTGATTGTTAACTACCTGTAAATCATTTGAAATGTTGAATCTATCAATTCGTAGAGACTGTTGCAGTTTAATTTGTCCGAGATCAGTTCCCCACGACTTTTGTTCTCTTTTAATCGATTATTGATCATCATTTCTGGATAGGCAGCTTCTTTGATGGCAATATTCTCTGCTGGTGTTTCATTCTGTAGTTATATGTTCTGTGTCACATGGAATATTTGAAAAAACCCATGGTGTGCAGAGTCACTAGTGTTGCCCCGTTTTCCAGCCTTCAGGGAAGTCTGACAGCTTATCAATCAAGATGGGTTTTTCCTATTTTTCTTCAGTCTTCCTCTTCTCGTCTTATTAGTGTTTTATCAGTTAGATGTTTGACTTGTGGCATGGAGGAACTATCTGATCGGCAATCTGCAGACTCCTTCATAGTTGCTTCTGTGGTGGAAGTATGATAAGTTTGTCCAAGGACAATCACTGCCTGCGCCCTGCAGTCTTCCTTGTTCACTGGACTGGCGGTGTCTTTGAAACCTGTGGGACTTCCAATGTTAGCTCCATTGCTTGATTTGTTCAACTCTGTAGATTGTGCGATATCACTTATCACATTTTCTTTAGATTGTCAACAAGAAGTGACAGTAGTCCCGGATGGGTGCAGAACTTATCTACAATAAGTGTACATACGCAATGCAGGGTCCTATTGAGATGATGGAGTGTGCTCAGTTTGGTTTCTAAATTCTTAATTTTTGTGTACATATTAGTTATGGAAATGGCCAGCGGTTGCATCAAATTGATTTGGAGTTCCAGTTTGTGAGATTGCCATGTAAATGCGTTCGTTGCTGCCAATAGGGTTGAATTATTTGACATGAGTATTGTGTCAGTTGATGAATTATGAGTAGGCTTGTGGATGCCAGCCGTGAGGTTAACCCCTAGGGGTGACATGTTTGCTCAATTTCTTCTAGCAGTTTTGCATCTGTGTCATTTATAAGGAAGCTGGCAGAATTTCCAGTCTGATTTCCCTTTTTCGTAAGTCAAGGGGCGAATGTACAAGGGAGATGAAGACATTCCATTAGGCCGGACATCATCTGCGGTGGCCTTTGCCTCCGCCTTCTTACAAACATGATGAATTTGCGCTACGGTCTCTAAGATACGAAGCTGATGCACCAAAGGTGTCGAACTAATGAAATTTGAAGTTAATGGTGCTGACGTCAGTGTTAAATGATCAGCTGGCTCTAACGTAGAGAAGAGCTAATGACTTGAATACCACTTCTCTCTTTGAGGCACTGATGATCTTGTGTTGAGCCGCCAGCTGAACCGATTGGATTGGCGTTGACTGTTAGACTGGACATCCTTTGGAATATATCACCCTAGCCAGGCGAATAAGGATTGCCCAAGACTGGATTAGATTGTATATAGTACTATTTGACTGTTGTAGTGACTGCCTTTGCTTCGTCTTTTCCTTGATGGGATCCCCCTCCAGATAAAGTGTGTTGCCTCGTTAGTGGGGCCCTTTCCACTTAGGCTACATGTAAGTATTGCATTGATTTTTGATTGTTTGCTTCTTTTCTTGGACATAGTGTTCTTGTGTTGCATAATAAAGATTCTATGAGAAGGCTTCCAATTTTGAGTGAAAGCAATGCTAGTTTTCGAATGTCTCAAAGCTTGTTGGCTTCATGGTATATGTTGTGTGGCCTGTTTATGGTAGACATTAAGACGACATATCACAAGTGTGTGCCTTTCTATATTTATAAACACTCTAAGTGAGTATGGGGCGTAATAGATGGTTTGCCACTTGTATATTATCATGGGCAGCTTGTTGCATGTTGCAAGTTTTGCTCTTATGGGCAATAAGCCACAGTGTTTTAAAGTCCTCAGTGCTGCGCTTACCACTATGTGTGCTGCCGCCTGCTGCATCACCCCCTTCTGTAAGGATCTATCACCTCAGTATTGGCTTACAAGAATGTGGGAAAACAGACAGAAACCCAGGGTGTGACCGCGTAAAAGGCTGCTGCATATGGGAGGGCGCGAGAACAGCACGGGCACAACACAAATGGACACAGGCACAGATGTAGGCAAGAATTTCCTAGTGCACTGGTTCGGATACAGGTCTTGCCAGACTAGAGAGCATGATTTGTATTGCAGAACCCACCTTCTGCCAGTCTTGTACCTCCTGTTCAGAATCTTATTGCTCAGCAACATCCCAGCTTATTTCCCCATCTGGTTTATAATTTAAAATGTATTAATATAATTAGGGCCCCAGGGAGGCCCCTGTAAGTAAAAAAAAGAGTATTAATTTTTAAAAGTTCACGCCATACAGTAGATGAGGCAGAGTGTGTTATTTTCAAATATTCACACAATACATGTGCACCCTTAGTAAATCTTTTTCCCACAAAATGTTTCATGTCTCCTCTTGCTGTTTTCCAGAAATCCTTCTCCTTAACAAAGGCTTCTCAATCATAGATGAAAGTGTTGATTTTTTTAATATCTCTGACACAACAGCCTGTTTTTCTGTCCATTTCAGGTTCACTGGACAAACATACTTACTGTTCGGCCCCCCTCTTCAATTCTCGCTAACAACCAGCCAAGCGTCAACACAGCTATTACTAATAGTAATGGGTAGCTAGGTACTTCTTCAACTGGACCAACCTCAGATACAACAATAAATAAAAACAGATAAGTGTAGGGACTGCCAAACATCTGCAGGTATTTATTTAGTATTCTCCCAGCTGATAGTCCCACCCCTCACACAAGCATCAGGTATCTCCCAAGCGTCTGACTGGAGCTCTTGGAAATGGCAGCCCGTGTCCTAAAAATCCTGTGCGATGTGCCAGACCTTTCTTAGTGACAGAAAGCAGGCATGATCACTTGGTCATGCTGCATTTTAAGCCCTCCTTCCTTGCCCAAGTCCGCACATTCTATAACCCCAATGTGATCAAAATTTCCACCTTCAAACTACTGAGGTTGACATTTAGGAGACAACCTGTTTAAATTTAAAATGATAGCAACGCTAGGTGTTTCCCAATAAGATAAAATGTGACATTATAAACAGCTCCCTTTTACATGCACTAAAATGAAGACGCCCATTTTTCAAATATTCTTCATCTGTGCTTGGCTCTAATCTGGATAATGCAACTCGTCTAAATCCTCAATATTCTGACCTCAGTACACTGTGTTTATACCCCTTCTATGCTGTGTAGTGGAATATGCCATTTTCAGGCTGAACTTATAGATCTAATCTGCACTAAGAAACTATACCTCCATTTTCTAAAGGTGCCAAAATGCAATTGAGTGCGAGCTATATGGCTAATGTTAATGAAATGGCTATGAATGCTAAGGAACCAAATTCCTAAATATACCCACCCAGTAGGCACTTTCTGCATGTGCCTGCTGACAACTCTCCTATCTAGTCCGTAATCTTTGTAACTTACTACCAAAACCTCAACGAAAAATCGAAATTAACCTTACATTTCATAAATCCCTAAAAAATGTTTTCCATAATCCTTGAGAAACTGCATGGCAAGGCAATCAAGATCTGATTACCCTAGTGGTTTGTGCTTTACAAAAAAAGCATAACTCAATTCAATAGTATGCAATAATATTTTTTTAAGATTGCACCTCCGACTCAAGCTGTTTCTATGTATTCTATGTATTCTACATAAAAGGGGTTAGTATTATACAATGCAATCTTCTTCAATCTGCTACCTTCAGAAGAGGACAGTAATCTTGTTTTAACCACCTCTGTGACTTTGATTCGTGAAAAAAACATTTAGAGTTAAAAAAGAGGCTATTTTCTTATTTCTTAGGGAAAAAGACTTATTTTCCAGGAAACCATAGCTGCCTCGGTTCTGGCAGGACATTAAAGGAGACCACTTCATTTTCAATATGAAATTCTTTGTAAGTAACTCGAAGAATATAAGATTAACATGTCTTGGAAATTTGTTTTTGCACTTTCAAGGACCCATGCTATTGTTTGTATGAGCTATTTATTTTTACTTTTTTCATTTGATTCAATTTACCAGAGTACATATACAAATACAGGATTTACTGTTGTACCTAAATTTAATCAAGAGACGGCAAGAGCTTCAATCCTCACTGGGTGATTGCCAATAAACAAAGTAATTGACCTGCAAGCCCATAAATCATGAAAAACAAAATTTGCTTAAACCTTAAAACATATGATGGTGGTGATCAGGGATCTAGGGGCTTCTGACTTTGCTCTCCTTGTGACTCGAATCTATTTAATTAAGCAGATATCTTCCAAATTTGGCAATAATATAGTCCTCCACGTTTCAGACTACATTACACTAGACAGTGCTCTAGATGACAAGCATGTGTTGTGCACTGTGGCAATCGATCAAAGAGCAGAACTTTCAGCTTTAGTGCGTACTTAGAAATCTAGGCTTCTAAGTCACACCTCTTAGGAGAGTTTGATCACACCTCTTAGGAGAGTTGGATCGGAGATAGTCCGTTCACCATGAATAACTCTTTGTATTCCTAAATAACACAAACAGACACATGACTGGGCATTGTTCCCTACTCCTATAAGAACAGAAAGGGGTGGTGTAATCCAAAACATTAATCCCAAATTGAACAGAATTCATGTTGATTAAAAAACAACTCCAAAGGTAGACTGTGGTAAATACAAACAACTAAAAAGATGACTGCCTAAAGCAATATATATCAATAAAAGGCGACTTTCAGGAAGCACAATCTAAACAAACGAAGAACAGATTTAAGTATGCCATATCTAGTCAATGTGGAAAGGCTTCATAGGAAGATAAAGTACCTCATCTACTTCTGTTGAAAACTATCTACTGATAACTCATTTTTTAGAGTTCTTCCCCCAAAAATAATAAATAAATAAAAAATAAACCCATTTTGTAATATCTTTGCACCATAAGCTATAAGTCCAAAAAATATAGACAATTAATAACAACCCGAAATACTAAAACCACTAAAAAGACTAGTAGATCAAATTGAAATCTGCAACTCACTCGCATTGCTATAACTTTTTTTATTATTTCCCATTAGTGAGAGGGTAAAAAGATTGAAAACGTAGTTCTGTTACTAGGCAAATGTACTGCATGCTCATTTTTGTCACCTTACTCACCACGTCAAGCGTAGTTTATCAAAAGAGATTTGGAAAGGAAAAAACGTCAGTACCACAAATGATGCGTTAGGATGAAGATAAAAACTGCAAAACAGCATGGTGATTAGTGGACTTCTAGATCAACTGCACTTTATGCAAAAACACAACCAATATCCTTTTCCACAGGGCAACCATTACAGCATGGCATTCTAGCAGGACATTCATGGTCCTGAAACACCTAGTAAAAGAAAACGGTCTGGAGCTGACAATAATTCCTAAAACTAAAAGCGTTATTAGCATACGCAACAATAGAACAATGATAATACAAGCCTTGAAACAACTTTCAAAGTGTTGGAGTTACCATTTTAAGTTTTAAGATTCACTTACTGTCATTTACGAGACAAGAGTAACAAATGCCACAATCACACAATCAAACAACGATCACTGCTTATGGATGTCTTTAAGCAAAGTAACAGGTCCACAGCAAGACCAACAACTCCGTTTTTTTGACAGTTTATTTAAATATACTTCAGTGAAAAGTATGATTTATAACATGTTTTACTGCAAGTCAATATACATAAAGCAAGAATGAAAAAATAGAGTTTCTAATGTTAAAAAAATAAGTAGCAGCCAATAGCATTTAGGTGGAATACTTTGAGAGCTAGAAAAATCAAATAGGGGGTAGACAGAAAAGGGGGAGCTATCAGAAAATTGGGGCACAATTTAATGTGTCCCCATACACAGGGTCGGACTGGGACAGAAAATAGGCCCGGGCACCAAAATAAAAGTGGCCCCCATTAGTGAATTGGAAAACAAAAAATGTGGCCCATGTTTGCAAACGGGGGCAGTTTCGAACTTGTAGAGACACACTGTATAAGTGTTTTGCAAAGTATGGAAGATGGCATGAATTTGAGCTTGCTGCAGGTAATGTTTGTTTTAATATCGGGAACATCAACAGTAAAAACCGGTGTGCAGACCATAAAACAGACCCACACACAGCCAACAAGATGTCCCATACACTGGCAAGTCAGACCAGCCCATCAGGCACGGTCTGACTGCCCGATAGGCCAGTCCAACTGCGCCCATAGACTACATTCTGCGTGTCTCTAAAGTGGCTAAAGATGAAGACGTGAGACTCAACACAGTCCCTGTTTAGTGACCAACGAGGGAGGGTTTGCAGTCTTACCTTTCTTTACCACCAAAGACTTGTTGATTTGTTTGAATTGGAGTCCAGAATTATACTTGAATTTGAGGGACTGTGACCAAGGTCCTTTAAACGACCAAAAACATCACAACGTTTTGAGAAATGTACTCTCTTCAAGGCTAACACTCGGTCAGTGAAATTCCCTGTAACAACATTTAATTGACTGAACAATGGAATTCCTCCCCAGGACATCTGGGAATGATGCTGTGTCTAGATCTGGACCAGATGCTGTTTGGATTGGGAGACTTTGATTGCTTAAGGGAAGTTTAAGAAGAACAGCCTGTTGTAAGCTTTCTCTTGACTTTAGGGAAGAACAGCAAGGATCAGGGGTCTGATGCACTATTACTCCATTTGCAAAAGGTGGTCACAAATTGTGCACCGTTTTTACTAATTGAACAGTATTTTGCGAACCAAACTTTAATTATTAGGTCGATTCACAAAATACCAAATTGCACGGGGTCGCAGAACCACATGCCTAATTAATATCAATTCAGCAGTACACAATTTGTGACCCCTGTCATTGGCGGCGTTCACAAGAGGGTGGCCTGTAAGGGACAGCAGATCACAATCCCTATGATTGCATTCCAAAACAAAAAATACTTTATTTTTAAAAAAATAGCCTGTATTCTTTATAGGAACCAGTGCTTGTTTTAAATACAACTTGGAATGGAAAACTTCAGCGATGCATGCAGTGGCCCCCTGGACCACTGCCCACTCCCCGAAGCTGCCAACACGATTCCCAATGGTGGGGATCCTAAATTTAGGTAAAAACCCAACATGGGGGTTAGTAATTTATCCACTACAATTGCGGCGGTAAACGATTGATATGTTCCTTTCCGAATCGGATATAGGAAGGTAACTTCCCTTTCACCTCCTCTCCTATTTGGGATTTGGAAAGAATCACAAAAGTCCTTTTAAATCAGAAGGAATTGTCTGGCTCACAAAAAGCCTTTTGTACATATAGAAAATCCTTTTGAGACCGCAATCCCTGTGAATTTGCAAATCGCTGGATTCGCAATCACAAAAGAGCTTTGCAACTGAGGCCCCACAAAGTATTGAGCACCTCCTTCAATTTCATTCTACTGTTATTCTAAATCTTAATAGGGCTCTAGAGTCCTTACATGTAAATCAAACTCTTGCTTAATAATCCTTTCTTAAAAAAGAGTACTATGGCTAGGTCCTTCGCAGGAAATGGATCAACTGTTTTATTTGGAATGCTTTTCTTGGTCAAATAACATCCGCTTTTTCTTAATTTTCAACAACTAGCTAAAGATCATACTAAGTGAAAAACATCTTAACCCATGAGCTCAAGAAAAATACCACCTGACCATCAACATTCATTCCTGCTTTCCTTTTTTTATTCCTTCCTTCTGTCTGTTTTGCTTTCCTTATTTCTTTCTTTCATTCCTCCCTTACTTCTTTCTTGCTTTCCTTTTTTCTTTAATTCATTCATTCCTTCTTTTCTCTTTCATTCCTTCTTTTCTTTCTTCTTGCTTTGCCTTCTTTATTTCCTTCTTTCCATCCATCTTTTTTGGTTTCTTTTCCTCTTGCCTTTTTTTCCACTCTTTCCTTCCTTCTCACTTACCTTTCTTTCTTTTTCTCTTTCCTTTTCCTTTCACTTTCCTTTCCTACTTTCATTCCTTCTTTCTGAATTTCTATCCTTTGTCTGTCTTTCTATCCTTCTGACTTTCTTTCCTTCTTTTTTGCCTTAATCTTTCTTTCCTTCTTCCTAGCTTGCGTTATCTTTCCTACTTTATTGGTTTCCTTCTTTCTCTCCTCCTTTCTTGCCTTTCTTCTTTTCTTCTTTCTCATCTTCCTTATTTTTTGCTTCCTTTCTTTCTTTCCTTCTTTCTTGCTGTCCTTTTATCTCACCTTTCTTCTTTCTTGCCTTCCTCCTTTCTTTCTTTCCTTCTTTCTCTCTCCTTCCTTCTTTCTTTCCTTATTTCCTCCTTTCTTTCCTTATTTCTTTCTTTCTCAAAGGCAAGAGGCTGACAACCAGTGGCACAACAATTGGCTTTTTTAGGTCTGTGTTAGCCAAGACATTTTGATATTACTAAAATTATGTCTATGACATAGATATGTATAGGGATTTTCAACCACACTTCATCGATTTGTCTTTGGTTGTGTCATTCACAGTCTTCTCCAACCCAGTTGAGCATGCATCAAGGGGGAACGAGTCACCCCACTCCAGCCATTGGTTGACTTAACTATTTAGTCAATGTTTTTTTAGATTGACAACCCCCAGCAAATTCCCAAACAATAGAGTTTTGCGAGTGTCATGACAAAACAAAAACAGAATTGCCAAAAGGTTGTCAGACTATGGTAAACCTATTAATTTTGCCAATGCTTCTTTGTTTTCATCTCACTCCTTATAGTTCAATATATAAGCATAGACGCCACAGCCTTTCAAAAGCTGAAGGGGCTGGGGCTGTGAGCAGCATCAGTGCCCGGCCACAACCACAACCTGACGCAGTCTTTGGAGCAGCAATCCTCCCCCTGGACCTAACCTGCCTGCAGCCCTGACGTCCAATCCCACTCCACCCTTCATTGAACATCCTATTGACACTTACCTCCTGCTCAGAGCAGGCACAAAATGTCAGCATTTTTTCCTCCAAGAATAAGGAAAACCCACACAGTAAAGGACCCACTATATCCAGGCACATATGGTTGTTCCACATTACTGGAAATAAAACTCATAATTGCCAAAGTTTGGTGCAAGGCCGGCGGCCAGAATCGTAGACGTTTTACTGATTTTAATACCAAAACAAGAAAACACTTCGGCAGGGATGATCACAGCTCTTTCAAGACACCTCACCACAGTGTTTTCAAATGACCACAAAAAACACAATGGTAAAAATCACAAATATATATGCTATTTCAATTCCTCCCCAATGCCTTCAGAAAGAAAAAACATGTACGCCCAAGTCTTCCTCTCTCCTCAATGAGTTTGCTCATTTGTGGTCAATGTGATTCCTCTCTAGCAGCTCTAGTCTGTCCTAATCCTATAATATTCTGTGGGCATTCTCTGCCAAATACACTGGTCTCTAGGCTCAAGCATTGGTCTAGCCCCCCTTTCCACTATCCTATCATTGGGGGTTCCGAATCCTTCCAATGATGAGCTATACCCCTGTTAGAAATCAGGAGGCCAAGCCACAATAGGGCTAATTTACATCTATTAGAATCTAGTTCGAAATTAACATGTAGCATTACTAGCCTTGGGACTGCAGGCATTGGCCAACCCAGGACAGATCTGAGTGTATTGAGAACACCCTTCTAAAGGGGAACAATTTTAGGACAACCGAAATCATGTGCAGGCGGACCCTAACCTGTGTATCACATCACCAACAGACCAGGGAAGAGATCATTCCACCTTTCCACAATCTATATCTCGTAAAATATGCTTTATGAAGGCATTTTAGCTGAATCAGTCGGTAGAGAAAGGCAATGACTAATTTCATCGGGATGCAAGCACCTCCAGCAAGTCCTCTTCAGCGATTGGACCCAGATCCTCCTCCCAAATCCAGCGGAGGCTGAAGGCATCCCGAGTATAAATAAAGAGAGATTGATATATCTGCGTTATTTTGTGGTCAGGCAATGCAACCATCAATAATTTTGTTTCAAGGGGATAGAAGTCAGGGTGCATTTCTAGATCAGCTATGTAAGGGGTAATTGGCTGGCCGAGCTAGAAGCATTAGAAGAACTGAGATTTGTGCAGTTCAAATTGTTATGAAGCTGTGCAAATGATTTGACGACCTCCCTCCTATTATTATGTCTCCCAAGCAGGATATACGCACTTATTATATCCAATTGTGTAAATCCCTCTACTGCTGGCACCTGTCGCAGCATAGCGTCCAACCACAGGGGTATTTCAATGGTAAGTTTATGTTCCCATCCCAAGTCTCTGGTAATGTTGGGCCATATTAGTGGCCAGCGGGAGCATGTGATCAATAATCCCCCCCATACAGCAAATGCAATAGTAGGGCGCCACCCGATACAATGTATTGGGACAAAATGTTGAGTTGTAAATATCGGCTGACACAAATATCAGAAAACAATATCGTGACACAGAAATATTGTTGTCAAGAATATAATTTTTTTAGGATAAGTAATATTGTTTTTAAGAATCTTTGTTTTTAATATCGTTTTCAATAATATAGTTGTAAAAAAATAGCTTTTTAATATTATTTTAATGCGCATTAGTTCATATATTAATTTTATGTGTTACTATTGTTTGTGTAATTGTTAATTGTCTTCAATATAGTTTGCAATTTTAAGTGATTTAGAATTTTGTATTTAATTGTTAATAATCGTAGTGCGTTTTTGGGCTTTCTAGGGGGATAGGGTGGAAAGTTAATAAAGTAAAAACTAAATATTACTTAATTAATCATTTTTAATTATGTGATTGGTATAAATTATGTAGTGATGATTTATTTTAGTTATAGTTTAGGTGCCTGTTGCTAGGTTTGTATGGGTATAGGGTGCAAAGGTAATTAAGTAATAATTAATTAACAATTAATTATTATTTGATTAATAATTATTTAGTTGATTATTAAATATGTAACTTGTGTAATAATGATATATTTTTGTTATGTTTTAGGTATGGACTGCTGGGTTTCTAGGAGTATAGGACGGGAAGTTAAGTAATTAATTATTAATCGTTAATTATTTAATGGATTATCAATTGTGTACATTGTGCTATACTTATTTATTTGAGTTACATTTTAGTTGGAGGATGTTGGGTATGTAGTGGTAGAGGGTGCGAAATTCATTAAATACTAATTAATTAATAATTAATTGTAAATTAATTATTTACTTGATCATCAATTATGTAAATTGTGCTATAGTTATTTGAGTTACATATTAGTTGCAGGAGGTTGGGATTGTAGGGGTATAGGGTGCGAAGTTAAGTTAGTAATAATGAATTATTTACTTGATCATCAATTATGTACATTGTGCTATACATATTTATTTGAGGTACATTTTAATTGTGGGATGCTAGGGTTTGTAGGGGTATAAAGTAGGAAGTTAATTAAGTAATTTCTTAATTATCAATTCGTAATTAATTAATTCATTTATTTTAAATATACGTTATGGGATAGCTATTTTTTTAATTATATTTTAAATGCAGACTGTAATGTTTTTAGGGGTACAGGGTGGAAAGCCAATTAATTAATAATTGAATAATATTTATTTAATTATTTATTAATTGATCATAATTTTTAATAGTAATTATGTTATAGGGCGAAACCGGTGCTAGGTTGCTTGTGTTCCGATTCAGGGAGGATCTGGCTTGGCAGTATGGGCTGGACTGTTCCGTTTGGAGCAGGGTCAAGACTGATTTGCATATAGCTGGGTCCAAACTGAGGTGACATGGTGTGCAAAATAATGGATTGGGATGTGGCCCGAGTAATTACCAGTGGCTGTGATTAATCCAAGAATTCCCTCATCACTTTTTTATATACTTTAGTGTGTCGCCCTAAGTGGGACCGGTATGGCCAGACATGAGCCCAGGCACACTGTGTCACTGGAACCTAGCTGTACACAGGCTGATAAGCCCATAACTAGGGTGAAACCAGTCCTGGGTTGCTTCTGTTCCTGTTTAGGGAAGACCTGATTTGGCAATTCTGGCTGGACTGTTCTGACTAGAGCAGGGTCAAGACTGATTTGCATATAGCTGGGTCAAAACTGAGGTGACATAGGAGCTTATTACGATGGCGGGCGGAAAAGCATTCCGACCGCCGGGCTAGCGGGAAATTTCCGCCTGCAGGTACCGCGGCAAAACCGCCGGCCAGATTAGGATGCACCGCCAGAAACTCCCTACTGCGGCGGTTGGATTCCAGGATTCAGTGGCGGAAAAGCTGAAAATCCGTCCGCGGCGGTCGGATTTGCTGCGGTAAGGCCAAAGACCGCCGTTTCTCCAGCGGACTGGAACACATGGAGCTATCCGCAGTATTGCCACCGCCATTCTCGAATGGCCCGATTCTCCGCAGCGATGTGGTGGGCTGTTTGAGGCATCGTGATTTGACCGGCGGTCGTGACCGCATTCCACACGGCGGTACCTCTCTTTTGGCTCCGTCCGCTACCGGTGCGGACGGAGATTATCGGCGGAACCCGGAACACCGCAGCGGACAGGAAATGGGCTATCCATGCCCATCATAATACGGCGGACTCAAAGACCGCCGAAGGAGTGCGGAAAAGGGCATTTTCTGCCACCGCAAGCACGGCGGATGTGCCTCCGCCCGCCATCGTAATCAGCCCCATAGTGTGCAAAACAACGATGGATTGGAATGTGGCTCCGAATAATTACCAGCGGCTGAGATTAATTAAAGCATTCCATCCATCACATTTTTATATCCTTTAGAGTGGTATGATTAGGCATAAATTACGACTGATCCCTCCTTAGCAAAGAGTGAATCACTGTTAGTAAATGGTATGCCAGAGCTTTTGCTAGGATGTTAACCTCCAGAATTTATTTGTGAAACTTTGTCTAGGAACATTGATCGCGGTATCTGCCGTACTTGGGTATGAATGCAATATCTACTGAGAGCCAATCTTCTAAACCTTATTCTAGGTGAAATGTTTGAAAAAACCTGTTCAAAGAACAGAACACTTCAAAGACCATAATATTCTGGGTGAATGGCAATTAGGGTTCCAACCAAATGGAGAAACTAAATCAGCTACAGTGGATATGAAAGGAGAACTACTATCTGTCGATGGTTCACTAAAATCTTCCCTGCTACTCCTACCCATTTTTTGTCACTTTTGACATTATTGACCACCAAATCCTCCAGACCAAAATCAAAAAAATCATAAATCGGAGATTTAGGCCTACTTGTGTTCCAGCACCAGATTCTGGCAACTCCTAGTGAGCACCCCAAACCCTATTATTTTCAAACACAAGAATCCTATCATTACATTATGTTTTCTAATCAAATTAATACAAAATGGAAAACCCCATTATTTAATGGACTAACAACTAACCCTGTGCTCGTGAAGCAGAGGGTTACTCAGAAAAAAAACGATACAATGCCTCGTCAGGAGTAGTAAGCACCAAACAAATGCAGTTACAATACCGATTTGTAATCCAATATGCACCCTGCATATACACATTTTTTTCTAAGTCTGTCATCTCAATTTAATGTAATGCATCCTGATAGTGTACAAAAGTGTCAATATATTTTCTGTTTATTTAAATATGCTGTACAGGGATCTGAGGCCTGCACGGGCCAGGTTATCACTTTATAAAATATGTTTATTGAGAATAAAATATTTTATTTAAACTAGGGCGATTACTTCCTTTGGCATCCAGGTGCTCAGTCGGTCCCTGTACTCCTCCAATTTCTTACGAACTTTACTGGAACCTTCTTCTCCTGGTCCATTTTTTTTCTAAAGTGGGGAGGTGGCTATTTTGGTGAACTCCTTATTATGAGAGATGGCTTGAGAAGTGTTGGAGATTATGGCTACGTTAAACCATATTATTGTTACTATTTGATGGTTGTTTTACTTGTTCTGCTTGTATTTTTTATGAATTAATCATGTGATCCTATTCAAAACTTACAAGCATTAGTGTATAAATATGTGCTTTGCCGTCACTCTGGGAGCTTGCTCCATTTAACCATGCTAGAGGAAATTAAGGCTGGTTGCTTTTGTGATTTACAAATTAACAATTTCCCATTTGTTAATAAACCCTTCCAACGTTTGATTAGCATGTGAGAATATTTTCTTTAACACCAGTTAATACACTTAGGACCAGATGTACAAAGCTTTTACATTTACAAACGTCCCGATTCTCAGAATCGGGCCGTTTGTGAACGCAAAAAAGGTTTTTTGAAATGTACAAATCCATATTTGCGATTCAGTAACCTATTATCGAATCACAAATTGGGTTTGCAATTCGGTATTAGGAAGGGTAATATTTAGGGTGTACCTTCCTAATACCGAATTGCAGTGGTATGTGTGAATGTTTTGCGACTGAAATGCGGTTGCAAAACATTTGCATTTTACCGCTTACTTCAAGTAGGTGCCAACTCATTCGCAAATGGGAAGGGACCCCTTCCCTTTGTGAATGTTAGTATAAAAATTTTAAGTGCAGGCAGTGGTCCCACGGACTACTGTCTTCTCTTAAAGAATTAAAAGAAAACTTTTCATTTTTATTTTTGAAACGTATCCCGTTTTTCTTTAAGGAAAACAGGCTGCATTTTAAAAAAGGTTGCTTTATTTTAAAGCAATCACAGACATGGTGGTCTGTTGAGCCCAACAGGCCACCAACTCTGTGATTGATTTTTGTGAATCCCAATGGGTCGCAAACCAAGACCTACCTCATGAATATTAATTAACATATATTCATGAATATTAATGAGGTAGGTCTATTTGCCACACACTGGGAATCACAAAATGTGTAAGGCACACATTAGTACATGGGTGTTTGTGATTACCAAATAGCGAGTCGCAAAAATTCACTATTTGGTCATCGCAAATAATTACCTACGTACATCTGGGCCATACATATTTACATCAGAGTTGTAATATGTTAAAGTGTTTACAATAGAGAACAGTGATGCATATAGTACAAAGGACATGTGTTAGGATTAAGCCCCATAGACCTTCAGCTTAAAAAAGGCGAGTCTTGAATCCTGAAAGGATGCAGTGAAGAGACACAGCTCAGTTTTGCCAGGACGAGTTACAGTGAGGCTGAGCACAGTAGTTTGTATGAGACATGACAATTTAGATTTACCAATAAAAGCTTACATGGTGGAGAGTATATATTAAAAATTTCTGATATGTAGTTGAGGGAGATTTCTATGAAAAACAAGAAAGTGAAAAGAGGGAGATCTATTAGTAGACTGTTGTATTAGCCTAATATATTAAAACAATGTCGAGATCAGAGTTTTTCGAGATTGGAAGGGAATGTAAGGGCAAAGTTTGCAAATGCTATGTAACTGGTACCTGACAGTAGCAGCTATAACGTTTATCAAGGATTACAAACACAATAGTGGCGTTGAACTATATACACCAAGATATCCAGCTGATAGTGTTGGAATAAACGAGTAAGGGGAGAAGAAATGTGTGGGATTTAGAAGAGATGTAGGTGCTAAATAAATTATTTGGGTCTTAGATTAATGCACAGTGAGAAAAAAGATCCCCATCCAACGATGTGTAGCTGCGAAGCAGTGTTAAACTTTCAAATTAAGTTGAGTGGTAAAAGTTGGAAAGTAAATAAGGACTTATCAACAGCAAGCGATGATGGGAGAAACGAGAGGATGAGAAAAATGTCTCTTTATGACATTGTGTATAGGAAGAAGTCCCAGAACAGAGACAATAGATAGTAACTTGCTTCAGAGTAGGGCGAGCAGCATCAAATGGATAAGGATCCATCAGAGACTTAGGAAGAGAACAAGTCAAGTGGTTGGTTAGAGTGGCTACCATAGTGGAAAATGCATTAGCACTGAACAGAGTACAGAGGTCAAATACTTTAAGAATAATGACACTTTGCCCTGCTTACTTAAATAGACATGTGTCCCACCCCTTATAAAAACACCGCATTGGACACAAACAACTGAAGAGACTGCACGACATTCATTTAAATTACATTCTGTGAAATTTCGGGAAACACCTTAAAGGAGGACTACTTACTATCTGTTGAGGACTAACTAGAAATTTCCTTACCAGTCCTAACCACTCTTTTTGCCATTTTCAACACTATCGCCCACCAACTCGTACAGACCAAAATCAAATAATTAATAAAAACAGACAAATTCCAAAATAGTTTATCACCAACAGCCAGAATCAACACATAATGGGAGAATTTAGCTCGCCCAAAACGAACTTGCCATGTGGGGGTGCTTCAAAGTTCAGCCTTATCCGCAGCACTCTTCAACACCTAGATGAACTGCCTACATGATGGCCTCTACAAACTCTATGTGACTTTCGAAGACCTCCCAACTCACACAGTGCCACTACGTGTCACACAATATCGGTTCCCTTCACACGGTCACCCAGGTGAAGTGGATATCACACAGTGTGCACACAATTAACTGCAAACTCATGCAGAGGGCAGGCTTCCAACTAATTGTTTGGTCGATCTGCACAGCCGAAGACCATTACAGGATGTGAAGCCTCCCCAGGACGGTGGCATTCTCAGAAGCTTCGATTTTTTTTTTTTTTTTTGGCATGGGGGGGAGGTGGTGAGTTAAAGTGCCTCGGGCTGTGCTCAGCCCAAAGGTCTGCCCTTCCAAGACCCCATTCCCTCCTAACACTGTGAAAGTTTTTCAGAAGATGGCAGGTCAGGTTTCCATGTAAATTCCAGGGCTTTTATGCATTGGAAAATGGTAACACAAAACAATGATAATTTCCCACCTCGATTAATGTTTTTGTTGGGAGTTAGGCTGGGTAATATATTAATTGATGCAGACAGGCCTAATGCAGGGCCGTTTTCTTCCTTTTCTTTGAAGCCAATCGACCACGTTTCTTCACTGGATTTCAGAACGCTTTTAACCAACCATAAAGCAAGCTCCTAGTCTTGAAATAAAATATTGATTCTATATGAGTGGTACAAGAAAAACATTATTATTTAGCGCATGGAGGCAAGCATTATTGCACATTTTACACTTATGGCACGCGTGTAATCTGTTTTCGGAAATTAAAAAATTAAAGGGAAGAAAGAAAGTTGTTGAGGTGAGTACTGAGTAGAGTATCTATATTTTTTGTATATACATAAATATATATATATATATATTTTTCCCCCCCAACAGCCCCCACAAGAAAGAGCAAATGCAGGCACTCCCGTTAAGCAGAATTTCTTTTATTCATAGGGTCATTATACGATGCCCGTCCTGACGCGTTTCGGCTGGTCCCAGCCTTTGTCAAAGTCATTTTTTAGTTAGATTTTTTCATTTTTAAAAGGACAGTACAATAGACATAGAAAACAGCACATACATGGACACTATGGGGCCGATTCCGATTCGGGCCGGAAAACGTACCGACCGACTCAGAGCCGGAATTAATTCCGACCGACACGTACCGGTGCAGCCCGACCCGCAAAGTACGATGAGAAGCGTGCAAAACCCGACCGACGCGTACGGAATACAAGCCGAACGACCGAACCGCGAGGAAAACAGCCATCCGGCCGGAAAACCACGCGATTCGAACCGACCGACACGCACCAGGAAGAATCCCGAACGAAACGTACCCGCGAACTCCTACCCGCCAAGTACGATGCAACGCGTGGAAAACACGACCGAGTCGCACGGGGCCCAAGCCCTACGACCAACACGCATACAAAACTGCGAGCCGAAGCAACACAAAACACCGCGACCGGCGCGTACGCAGCACAGAAAACAGCACAAACACAGCTTGAACGAATTTGAGAGGCTCGCACGAGACAACTGCAGGGTCCGACTCGGTCAGAAGAACGTCTCCTACATGCACAAAAAGAACTAAGGAAAAAACACACAAAAAAAGGCCAAACAAGCAATTACAAAGCAAATAAATACTGGGGGGAAACAGGGAACAAAGACACACCCACAACTCCACCCATATAAAGGACACAAATCCCTACCATGATCCTTTGCAAATTCAAATTACCTGCCAGCACTCAACACCAACAGACATCAACCACACACACACTCACAGCTCATCCATCACACAAGCCACACACCAGCAGCACCTCAACAAATAGCACCCTCACATACACCCAGCAAAACACACACTCACACACCCTCACTTGCACCCCCCCACACACATCACTCACCATCACCACCCATCACCATGCCCCCAAAGAAGAATCATAAGTTCCTAGATAGTGAATTGGAAGTCCTGGTAGATGAGATCCTCAGGGTAGAGCCACAGCTGTTTGGTACATTGGTCCAACAGACACCCATGGCGCAGAAAACCAAGATGTGGGAGAGGATTGTTGACAGGGTCAACGCACAATCACCATGTTTGCGCACAAAGGGAGACATCCAGAACAGGTGGTATGACGTGCGCAGGAGGGTCAGGGAGCTGATGAAGAAGGACTACCTCTTGAGCCAACACACCGGCAGTGGCCCTCCTGCCAAACCAGTATATCTCAGGCCCTGGGAGGAGAAGGTGCGGGCCATCCTACCACCAGTGAGCGTATATGGACAAGAAAACATCCCAGAGCCTGGTGAGTACACAACAAATGTACACAATATTGTGCGACAATACACACACATCACTGTCAAGGGGAGAGTCAAACCATGCACCCTTAGCAAATCCACAGCAACCAAAACAGAATCATCCCAAAATGTGTATGTCAGTCAGATAAACACAATACATGCCATCTCATAGTGATATGTAACTGTGTCATCACATGTACAAACCCAACAACAAATAGAGCTAGGCAGTGGCACAAATCTAACCAACAAACACAGTCAGATATGTAGCCACCACTAGAACACCACCTCACAGGGAAGCCCACTGAAAGGAAGGAATTGTGTGTATGCTGGGCAAGTCAGTGTAGCCAATAGCATCATGGGAGTCGTAGTCACAGATATTGCCCACCCTCACAATGCGCACATCAACACCACCATGAACCATGCCCACATCACAGGGAGTGCAAAACAACTGACAAGATGGCTGACACTGGCTACTGCTGTGGGGAGCACAAGGCCCTGCTGGGAACTGTGCACCTACCAACAGCAGGACACCACTGACTGACATCCTGAAAGACAACTTGCACTCCCTGCAATAGAAGCACGTTCCATGGTGGGATATCTGGCTGGGTGGGAAGGAGGACTGACACCTCAGACCATATTAACAAGCAGCTTTTCACACACACCCCTTAACACAAACTACACACAACTCACCTGGGAGAATGCATTGCCTCAAACACACAAATCAAATATCCCACAAAGAACCACAACCCTGGGTCATGCTGTGTGAAGCACAGGGACACACATGGGACTTGTAGCAAAACTAACCCCAGGATAACACTGTCAGCCATCTTGTCAGCACAGGCACACAACTCCACAGGGAAGCAGAGTCAAAAGGAAGGAAGCATGGGCATGCTGGGAAGGGGGGTGGAGGCAAAAGCATGATGGGAGTGGTAGTCACAGCTCAACATCCCCCACCCACATGGGCCAGCAAGCTCACACTGAACCATGCATACCTCACAGGGAGTGAAAAGCCACTTCAAAGATGTCGGACAATGGTGCTCTGTTGTGGGGAGCACAAGGCCCTGCTGGGAACTGGGCACCAACCTACAGCAAGACACCACTGTCAGCCATCTTGCCATTGCTCTCACACTCACACACAGTGAAGTACACTCAAAAGGAAGGAAGTATGGGCATGCTGGGAAGGGGGGTGGAGGCAATAGCATGATGGGAGTGATAGTCACAGATATTGCTCACCCTCACAATGCGCACATCAACACCACCATGAACCATGCCCACATCACAGGGAGTGGAAAACAACTGACAAGATGGCTGACACTGGCTACTGCTGTGGGGAGCACAAGGCCCTGCTGGGAACTATGCACCAACCAACAGCAGGACACCACTGACTGACATCCTGAAAGACAACTTGCACTCCCTGCAATGGAAGCACGTTCCATGGTGGGATATCTGGCTGGGTGGGAAGGAGGACTGACACCTCAGACCATATTAACAAGCAGCTTTTCACACACACCCCCTTAACACAAACTACACACAACTCACCTGGGAGAATGCATTGCCTCAAACACACAAATCAAATATCCCACAAAGAACCACAACCCTGGGTCATGCTGTGTGAAGCACAGGGACACACATGGGACTTGTAGCAAAACTAACCCCAGGATAACACTGTCAGCCATCTTGTCAGCACAGGCACACAACCCCACAGGGAAGCAGAGTCAAAAGGAAGGAAGCATGGGCATGCTGGGAAGGGGGTGGAGGCAAAAGCATGATGGGAGTGGTAGTCACAGCCCAACATCCCCCACCCACATGGCCCAGCAAGATCACACCCAAGCATGCACACCTCACAGGGAGTCAAAAGCCACATCAAAGATGTCTGACACTGGTGCAATGTTGTGGGGAGCACAAGGCCCTGCTGGGAACTGGGCACCAACCAACAGCAGGACACCACTGTCAGCCATCTTGCCATTGCTGTCACACTTACACACAGTGAAGTACACTCAAAAGGAAGGAAGCATGGGCATGCTGGGAAGGGGGGTGGAGGCAATAGTATGATGGGAGTGGTAGTCACAGCTCAACATCCCCCACCCACTGGCCCAGCAAGCTCACACTGAACCATGCACACCTCACAGGGAGTGAAAAGCCACTTCAAAGATGTCGGACAATGGTGCTCTGTTGTGGGGAGCACAAGGCCCTACTGGGAACTGGGCACCAACCTACAGCAGGACACCACTGTCAGCCATCTTGCCATTGCTGTCACACTCACACACAGTGAAGTACACTCAAAAGGAAGGAAGTATGGGCATGCTGGGAAGGGGGGTGGAGGCAATAGCATGATGGGAGTGGTAGTCACAGATATTGCTCACCCTCACAACTGTCCCATCAACACCACCCTGAACCATGTGCACATCACAGGGAGTGGAAAAGAACTGACAAGATGGCTGACACTGGCTACTGCTGTGGGGAGCACAAGGCCCTGCTGGGAACTGTGCAACAACCAACAGCAGGACACCACTGACTGACATCCTGAAAGACAACTTGCACTCCCTGCAATGGAAGCACGTTCCATGGTGGGATATCTGGCTGGGTGGGAAGGAGGACTCACAGCACTGACCATAGTCACCAGCAGCTCCACCCACACACACCCCTAACGCAAACTCCACACAACTCACCTGGGAGAATGCATTGCCTCACCCTCCAATCAAATATCCCACAAAGAACCACAACCCTGGGTCATGCTGTGTGAAGCACAGGGACACACATGGGACTTGTTGCAAAATGAACCCCAGGATAACACTGTCAGCCATCTTGTCAGCACAGGCACACAACCCCACAGGGAAGCAGAGTCAAAAGGAAGGAAGTTTGGGCACGCTGGGAAGGGGGTGGAGGCAATAGCATGATGGGAGTGGCAGTCACAGATATTGGTCACCACCACAACTGTCCCATCAACACCACCCTGAACCATGCGCACATCACAGGGAGTGGAAAAGAACTGACAAGATGGCTGACACTGGGTACTGCTGTGGGGAGCACAAGGCCCTGCTGGGAACTGGGCACCACCAACAGCAGGACACCACTCACTTACATCCTGAGAGTCAACCTGAACCCACTGCAAGGGTGGCATGCTTCATGGTGGGATAACTGGGCTGGGGGAGAAGGAGGTCCGGATGTCAACCAAATACAACCCATGCAGACCATGTACACACCCCAACATTCAAATTGAAATGCTCAAAGTATGCAGGACAATGTGCTACACCAATATCAACCTCTGACTGTGACAACTCAGGACAATGCAATGTACAGGCCCGCATCCAGAGGTACAGTCACAACTGTCAGGTGTGTCAACCATTGATGCCTGCAGAAACATAACATACATTGTGTATGTCTCCCAAAAACAGGTGATGATGGGGACACAGCAGCAGACGCTGAGGAGTCCCTGTCCCAGGATCCAGGGGAAACGGAGCTCACTGGTGTGGAACAGCCTCTGCCCTCCTCGGATGACGAAAACCTACCTGGCACCTCCGGAGCGAGTCAACATGCAGCACCAGCAGGACCACCAGCTGCACCCCTGCACCCACCCCTCCAACGACTGACAACACACAAACCACCCCTGCCGACACGGACAGACCAAGGACCACCACCACCACCAGCACACGGACCCCTGCCCAACGTGGGGCTATGGACACCAACACCACCAACAACCCCCAAGGGGGCCCAGGATCACCTGTGCGTGCCACCTCAGGTACTGCACGTGTCGCCAGGGGTGGTGGGAGGGGTGGTAGATATAGGTCGCTGCTCGCAGAGGGGTCTGGACTGCATGAAGACCCACAACTGGTACGCATAGCCGATGCGTACCAGACCAGCACCGGAGAGTTCAGCCAGGTAGTGGGGATCCTCAGGGACATACGACAGCAGCAGGCTGCCCATCATGCACGCTTGGACTTACACATGTCCCGCATGGAGTCCAAGTGGGACACACTGCAAGAGATGACGGCGGTGCATAGGGACATATTACAATGCCTCCGCCAGATGAGCAGCAACATGTCAACTCCTCCCTGTGTGCCCACAACATCTGGTGCTGAAACAACTGCAACTGCCACAGGGAGGGAGGATGACTCTGGCGGAGAGTCCCCTGCATCGCAGCAGCCTGCACTTGAGGGTCCCCCCCAAAGAAGAGGGGTCGTCCGAGGAAGGGCAACTGAGAGGCCGATGGCCATGCGCAACCACCAGGAAGCCAAAACCTGTGCTGGATAATCACCTTTGTGCGCAAATTGTACACCCTGTTGAATGCAACACAACTCCCCCACATGACATGGGGAGTACAAGTTGGACCAATGTATCAGATGACTGTGGACTTTACTCAGGACATTTCTGCTACCAGGACTTCCAAATCATCTAGGAACTTTGGATTACAATCACAATGTACAGCACCCACCATCCTGTGCACCATACTCACACATGTATGACAATAAACACACTAATACACCATACCTGCCTCTGTTGTGATTCAAATGTGGTTTCTGTCATGGAGATGATGACCTGCCAAATTACACTGTGCATGCTAACTGCCACAGCAAGTACAACACAGGCATGTGAGTCATGGCAACGTGACGCATATGAGGGAGACACACCACCAGGGCTACACAACATATACACACCAAGGCCACCTGACTCATCGCCTACACTGATGTTGCCAGGAAATACGGTGCAATGCACAGACACAACACCTAATCACAGTCTATGTCAACTAGCCCACTGGTGTAGTAAGCAAATGTCAGTCAGATGTGTGACCACAGACAACGCACATCACAAAGTGAAGCACAGGTTTATTACATATTTGCAACATGTTGTAACCACTACAGATGCAAGGTAATCCCACCTGGCAGTGGGCACACAGTCAACAAGTGTAGAAGGAAGGAAGTCCATGGGTGTGGCGCACATCACCTGTAGGGATATGACAGCTACCACACTGGAAGTTCAATCACGGTGTTGGGGGATCACAGTTGACCAAACAACTCTGAAAGTACCCTGTGAAGGACAGAAATGACACACAGTCAAAAGCACTGAAGAACAGGACAGAACTGCAACACTCATGCCCAATACATGTCACAAGATACCCACCCAGAACCACGTTAGCATGTCAACACTGTTGGGGAGTACAGACTACCTGTAAGGACACATCGCTACACGCATACAGTCATGTCACACATGGCCACACTCAAACAGCACCAGAGCACCACCAACACATATCATGCATACTCACATCATTGACATTACATCTCCGGATACTCACATTCAGCTGAAGAAGTTGGTGATGAGCTGTGTGCGGACATCACCATCATCATCATCATCACTGGCATCGTGGTCCAGGCCAGGATCCTCCACAGGTGGCGGATGTTGATCATCGTCATCCAAGATGAGAGGCAACTCCTTCCGCACAGCCAGGTTGTGTAGCATGCAGCAGACGATGACAATCTTGCACACCTTTGCTGGGGCATATGGGAGGGCCCCTCCTGTCTTGTCCAGGCAGCGGAAGCGGCTCTTCAGGAGACCAAATGTCCGCTCAATGACTCTCCTGGTCCGACCATGTGCCTCATTGTAACGCATCTGGGCTGGTGTCACAGGGTTCCTGAGGGGCGTCAGCAACCACGGCATGTTGGGGTATCCGGAGTCACCTACATACAGACAATTGCACATTAGCTGAGTTGGAAAGGAGGGTGGAACACAACATTGCAGAACACACACACTGGTACATAGTCAGTACACACCAACAAGCCAGGCACGCTGGTTCCGCATCTGTGACATCATCCTCGGGATGCGACTGCTCCTCATCACGAAGGCATCGTGTGCAGAACCTGGGAAACGGGCACAGACGTGTGAGATGCTCATATCTGCAAGACATACCACCAGTGCATTGACCGAGTGGTAGTGTTTGCAGTTCCTGTATGCCTGCTCTTGGGCCTGTGGTGGTACCAAAGCCACATGTGTCCCATCAATGGAGCCAATGACATGCGGCATCCTTAACAGGGCTTAGAAGTCACTCTTCACGTCAGTGAGTTGTTGAAGCCTAGGGAAATAGATGTACTGGTTCAGGTATCTCAACATAGCCTCCAAAACATCGCGGAGCACACGGCTGAACATGGTCTGTGACATCCCACCAGCAGACGCCACAGTGTGTTGAAAGGTACCGGTGGCAAAGAAGTGTAGGGCTGCCATCACCTTCACCTTGGGGGTCAGCGCTGTGGGGTATGTCCGGCCAGGTTGCAAATGTGGGGCCAACCGCACCGCCAATTCCTCAATCAGTGGCCTGGTGAAGCGGTACCATCGGATGCAGTCCCGTTCAACCACTGTTGCAAGGTCAGGGAATGGCCGATGGACAGCTGGTGCCCTGAAGTGCATAGGTGAAGAAAGATAGATTGTCAGTCACCCCACATATGTGGCATAGACCAGACTCAATATCACATGATACACCATTACGAGACACAAGTACATGATGCGTGTGCCGTTCCATAAGGACATGTATGGCACCTACATGGCAAACATCTAACATCACAGTTCAACATGTTCCCTCAACAAGTCCCAGGTTGTGCTATGGGATATCATTAGGCTGTGTCACAGTACCCATGTACTGCTGCCACATTCCAAACACACACCACAGTGACATGTGAGGACAGATGTGCCCCAGGCATCACAGCTCATCGACAGGTAGATTCCCAGGGACCCTGTATTGCCACATGGACACTGGCATGACATGGTGCATCATGAATACACCACAGCAAAACAACCATGACCCCCACAGGTAGTGGTCCCTGTTGCCTCGGCAGGACAGACATGGACGTCTGTGGCACACACACGCACAACATCAAAGTTCATGCACAAACAACGTGGATGTGGAGACTCTCACACATTGTGCACATGGAATCAGAGACATTGTAAACACAACATGCACACAGACTGTGGAGGACCATCACTATTGTGCCAATGGGTCACCCTGGGACGTACATACCGTCCCACATGGGACTCAGGGGGTATGTGACATGACATACACATACACCACCGTGAAATGTGACCATGCCACATGCTCCGGAATGAACACTTGCACATCACAGTGGTCATGTGCACGACACACCAAGGATCCTGTCCCCATGAACACGTGCACAGCCTGGGAGTGGCTGCCCCGAAGTGACACCCACAGAACAACATGTACACCCCCATACACGGAATAGGTATTGCAGCCTTACATGCCTTAGGATACAGTGTGGACAGGCTGTGGTGTTGTAGGTGTGCCCCTCACTCCCTGGGAAGTATATGTGGCTGGCATATGTTCACCTGTGACAGGCATGGTGACATATGCCAGTGACTTGTCCAGGGACGCGTTGTACAGCAATGGACCGATCGGTGTTCCCGGCCGGCCCATTGCATTCAATGTGAGCGGGTACGCGTTGTATGCCTGGTACGCGTTGAACAGCAATGGACCGATCGGTGTTCCCGGCCAGCCCATTGCATTCAATGTGAGCGGGTACGCGTTGTATGCCTGGTACGCGTTGAACAGCAATGGACCGATCGGTGTTCCCGGCCGGCCCATTGCATTCAATGTGAGCGGGTACGCGTTGTATGCCTGGTACGCGTTGAACAGCAATGGTCCGATCGGTGTTCCCGGCCGGCCCATTGCATTCAATGTGAGCGGGTACGCGTTGTATGCCTGGTACTCGTTGAACAGCAATGGTCCGATCGGTGTTCCCGGCCGGCCCATTGCATTCAATGTGAGCGGGTACGAGTTGTATCCCGGGTACGCGGTGTAGAGCAATGAACCGATCGGTGTGCCCGGCCGGCCCATTGCATTCAATGTGAGCGGGTTCGCGTTGAACAGCAATGGACCGATCGGTGTTCCCGGCCGGCCCATTGCATTCAATGTGAGCGGGTACGCGTTGTATCCCGGGTACGCGTTGTAGAGCAATGGACCGATCGGTGTGCCCGGCCGGCCCATTGCATTCAATGTGAGCGGGTACGCGTTGAACAGCAATGGACCGATCGGTGTTCCCGGCCGGCCCATTGCATACAATGTGAGCGGGTACGAGTTGTATGCGCAATACGCGTTGTACAGCAATGGACCGGTCGGTGCGCACACATTGGCTATGGCCTGGCCTGGCAACGGACGCGTTTTCAAATCTTTAACGAGTCTGATGCTGTGAATTCAATTGGTCACCCACAACAATGTTGCAAATTCATGGGTGTCATGAAGTTGAACTTTTGAAGGATGCTGTGGGCGTGTATTAGTGCTGCTATTCCATGGATTGGTCAGATTCAGAAGATGCAAACGACTTGGACCTATCACTTTGGACACATGGGTCAGTATCTGCCTCTGCAGCACACATATAATGCTGGCTGTTCCCCTGAGAGCTCACTTGCCTGCACTACATGCCCCAGGACGACATCTGCCACCACCACTGCTGCTGTACCTGCACCCTCTGGATCCTGCAATGGCACGTACTGTGGAGAGAGCCCCAGCCTTCAGCACTGAGGAGAACCAGGCCCTGCTGGACGGCCTCCTTCCACAGTACAGCAAGCTGTATGGGAAAGCAGGGGAGCAGGTGAGTGTGCTGTCCACTGCCTTACTAAATGTGCATGTTGTCTGACTAGCAAGACTTACAGTCTGCACGCCACTGGCTAGCAGGCTCACTGAGTAGTTGTCACCCCCATAGTGTGTAGTAACATGCACTGAACAGGTATAGTGCAGTGACAGTGCATTTAAACAAGGTTTTACTACCCAGGCAATGATACCATGTAGTAACTGCTGGCAAACGGTCCATAGCCATCGTTGCACTGCCTGTGTACATCATGTGCCCCTGTGATTGAGACATGTATATCCAACTGTGTAATGCACGATTATGTTGAATGTGTAGTAATGGCATTTTTCACTTTGTCATCCTCACAGGTTGATGCCCACCAGAAGCAGGAGATATGGCTGACCATCATCCGGGCAGTGAGATCCGTGGGGGTCTACAAGCGCCGGATCCGCAACTGCCAGAAGAGGTGGCAGGACCTTCGGGGCTGGACCCGGAGGATCGCACGGGTCCAGCTGAAGCTGTCGCCTCCTCGCAGGAGGGGCGGACACCAGACCCTGACCCCCCACATGCTCAGGATCCTGGCGGTGGTCTTCCCTGATCTGGATGGGCAGCTGAAGGCCAGAGAGCAGCAAGGAGGGGGTGAGTCCATGACTGCACTGTGAACTCTGTCTGCCATGCTATGTGCCCTCCTCTGGCCTGGTTAAACTTCCACAGTACATCAGTCATGTGGTCCAGGACCCATGTCCCTCAATTGTGCACTGCCCACTCCTCATCTGATACCCAGGTGTGGCCCTTACAGTCAGGGAATTGTGTCACTTGGGTACTGTGTCCTTGCATTTTGCTCAGCTCAAGGTGGGGGACAGCATTTGTTCCCCTAACTCTGTGGTGGGCATCATGGGTGGGTCCATTGCTTACACAATGCCTGTGTTCTGCCATGTAATCTGCGTGTTACTTTGAAATGTGGTCCAATTGCTGAGCTGATCCACCACATGTGCCTGGGGTATCTGGCACACACCCATACTGCGGGTGGGTACAATGTTTGGGCCCCAGGAGTGTGTATATTACGTGTGTCACACATACTTAGCCACCTGCCTACTGTCCAGGGCTCATCCCTCATTCATGTGGGGCAGGACAGTCATGCCTACTCCAGGCCATACAAAACACTCTGTACTCCCACTCACGTGTATCAGCTGACACGTTGTGCTCAGTGATATGTCCCCTCAGGTGTCTGCCTCTGTGTCAGTGTGCTGTGACTTCGTTGTCAGTGCTGTGTCTCGTTTGGGGCTCAGCATGCCACCGGAGATGTGACATAGGAGACGATACTTGTGTGACACATAGGTGTTTGATCACCTGACCGTGCAGACTGGGTTATGCAAATGTGATGTTCAGGCAGCTGTTTCCTATTCACAGCAGATTGTGAGGTGTTCAGAGGGTTCTGTTACAGGTCTCCCATATGTCCAATTGGTATGACGTTGACAGATAAGGGTTCAGATGATGTGGTATGTGGGGGATGTACATGTGCACTTGTTCAGCTCCAGGACTTGCATTCCCCATGACCTACTATAGTGACAGTGCAGACTGTTGTTGTCTGGCTGCCCTGCCCATGTGACTGGAGACAGTGATGTATGACTTAGCAGGCATGCCTGTGCCATGGCATGCAACTTCCTATGAGTGATCCTGCAGGGGAGTGACATGTGCTACATGCACACCATTGTGGCAATGACTATCAGGACATGGGTGCATCATGGTGTCTGTCGCTGGTATGCATCACATGCATTTCAAAATTGACTCTGGGCATCCCTTTATCCGGACACCTGTACTGACTCAGTGGCAAGAGTTGTGATGTGTGCATGTTCACATGCTTCACCGTCTTCTCTGCACTGTCCAACTACTGTGTAGGTGGTGCATGTGTCCACACTGGGGTATAGCCATCCGACAGACACCAGACAGATGGGTGCAAGGCCAGGAGAGATGTGAGTGCCATGGTTGACCATCAGACTGACAATTGGCTTCCCCTACTCTGTTTGGGCACTTTTAGCAATGTTCAACTAAGGATGCCAGGGCTTGCTCTGTAATGTGCTGTACTAACTGTGGTGTGTGCGTTCGGTGCAGGTGTCTGATGTCTGTCTGTTTCCCTATTGTTTGCAGATACATCCACGGCCACAGGAGGGGACAGCTCCACGGACCAGGAGGAGCCGCAGAGCCAGACTGGGTCAGCAGCCGAGGAGTGGTCGGAGGGACCCAGTGGCACGGAGGGCGAGGGGAGCCACACCGAGGAGTCCTCAGCACCATCCACCTCAGCTGAGGACCACAGCAGCTCGGAGGATGACTCCCTTGTGGAGGCGGGTGTCAGCAGCCACCACACCACAGCTAGTGTTGCTGTCCCCGCCACCACCACCACCACCACCGCCCTCCCATCGGCTCCCATTCCCCAGGTCCGTGGAGGCTCCCATGTTCGGGAGCGTGTCTCCTTCGTGCCAGGCACCGCACCCCCTGCCCCTGTGTCCCCTGGTGCCCTGAGTGAGGAGTCTGTGTACCTCCTTCGCCAGCTCCATGTAGGGCAGACAGCGATGCTGAGTGTCCTCCATGCACACAGCACTCTGTTGACTCAGCTGGTGTCGTTCATGGAGGGCATCTCATCGGGCATGTCTGCCCTACAGAGGGGCAATAGGTCCATGGACTCCTCCCTGACGGCAGCAGTGTCCCTCCTCCAACAGTCCCTCACCCCTCCTACCTCTGCCCCATCCACACTCCCCAGCACCTTACCTGTCCCAAGCACACACCCACCGGCACAGGCACACACCAGCACAGACACAGGCAGCACACAGACACACACGCCAAAATCCACACGCACACGTACGCACAGTCAGGGGACTGAAACCACACTCACAGGGGATGGGGCCAAGGCACACACACACGCATCCACGAGCACTGCGCAGTCCTCACTTACCTCTCCCTCCAAGGCCCCTTCCCTTGCCTCACCTTCAACCCCAAAGACACAGCGGGTCTTCCTCAGTGACCTCGGCCTCTTCCCTCCGATCCAGCTGATCCAGCATTCAGGGGAAGAGGAAGCCCACCCACACGGAGGGGAGTGCCCCTCGCCCCCCGACACCCACCCCCCGGCGCAGACCGACTGACGCCCCCACCCGCAAGTCCCCCAGCACCCGGAAGAGCAAGACCCCGCCGCCGCCCTGCAGCTCAAGCACCAAGTCTCCTTCCTCCATCCCTCAGGCACCCACTCCACAGGTGCCCCCACCACACCCTGCCCCAGGTTCCCCCACCCACAGATACACCATCCCCAAAAAGATCCGGCCTTCTCCCCCTGCCACTTGCTCTTCCGGCACCACACACCCCGCTGCGCATGTCTGTGCCACTGGTGTGGAGACGGTGTCCTCCCCCTCTGTCCTGCCCACCTTACCTGAACCCCATTCTCCTCCCCTGGAGGTAGGCACTGCAGTGGAGTCCACTACCACCCCGTCTGACTTGGGCACTGCAGTGGGGAACCTGTCCACTCCATCTGCACGGCCCACTGCAGTCGTGCCGGCACCCACACCATCTGAGTCATGCCCCCCAGTTGTGCCGGCACACACCATGTCAGACACCTCCACTGCAGTTGTCAGTGGCTCTCCGGCACCCAACACCCCTTCACTTCCTCCTTCTGGTGAGCCCTGATCCTGTCCCTGCGGTGCCTGGCCTGCCCCCCCGTATGCCCCTCCGAGGGGATTGTCCCTGGTGTGTAGCAGTGCAGGCATGCGTAGGGTGACATCTGGCACTGTCACCCTGTTTTGACTTTCAGAATGGACTGGCCATTGGCCTTTGTTTCTATTTTATCTGGACTTTAACTTTAGAACCCACATATGCTGAATAAAGCTACTTTCTGTTCTCTAGTGGTTTTGCTTCTGATGTACATGATGTTGATGATGCTAACCGTGCCCTTGCTGCAGTGATGGTGATTTTTGGTCTCATGAAAATGAAGTGTTGCTGTGCAGGAACCCATGTGGTCCACGGGTAATGTGTCCTATCCTGTAGTGTATCCATGTCATCCTTAGCAGCATATGAGGGTGTCATGTTTTTAATATTTGGCAATGGGATACTTACATTTGCAAAATCACATCTGTGGCTTACACCCCTGCACATCTGTTGTGCTTGCCATTGTTCAATTAGTCTCCTTCCGTGACCGTGTGTCCATCTCCACTGGACATGCAAGTTTGGGCATCAATGGGGAAGGACTCATCTGTGTTGTCAGTGCAACTTGCTATACATGTGTGTTGGATCTGTGCTGATGATTCCGTTGACACTCCCATGACCAGGCTGATTTGACGGGAGACTTCATTTCGTGCTAATTGTTGACTGTGTGACCAAGTGTTCTGCTGACATGATGGTGCCCTACTGATGCGACATATGGCACAGCTTTCCTCACACAGGAGTGGAGTCCACTAATGGCAGTGAGTAATCCTGTGACATTGCCTGAGCCCAAGGTGTGTGTTGTGTGAGCATGTCTGTGTGTGTTCACTTCCATTTTGCTGTGCATGCTGGGATCCCTAGTGATGTTCCTGTTTGTGATGCTTGCTGAGTTGACCTATGTTCCCCCAAAGTCTTCTCCCTGGGTTCTCTGTGATGTGGGTGCATGGCACATTACTGGTCATCAGGGTGTCACCCATAGGTGTGTTGGCTGTGAGGGCTGAGTTTGTGGGCAGATGCAGATGGGACACAGTCAGGATTCCCCTTGGCACTTGTTGGTTACACCTGTCATGTAATTTCCAGTTTGTGTTAGCTTTCAGTGATTGTGACACGTTGTGTGTGTGACTGCTGGCACTCCTCAGGGTCAGGGCTGCAATGTTGGTATTTGTCTATGTGTGTTCTTTGTGGGTGACCTTGGCTTCTTCATTGGTGTGGGACTGTGGCTGGGATCCCATTGGTTGGTGTGGTATTGCCGTCATGTCCATGTACAGCGTAGTGTGCAGTGTGTCAGACATTCAGGAGTCTTGTTGAGTGGCCATGTGTGATGTGTTTCTGCACCTTAGTTACCACCCCCCCCCCCCCATGGGATTGTCATGGGTGCATGTGCAATGTCACCAGTGCATGTGTGCTTCACTGCTGCACATTGTTGGAGGTCGAGGGGTGTGGTGTTGAGTGTGTGCAGATGAGAGTTGTTGCCCGGCTAGACCCCTGCCTCCATGTTGGACTTGGCTTACTGGCCGTGCTGATTGATTTGTGCTTGTGTAGGTGTGATGGTAGTTTGTTGCTCAGGACACATGACTGTGGTTCACAGTGTGAACGACATCTAGCTTTGTCATCACAGTGGGATTAGTCATGCAGCCCAGGGTCAACACATTGTGGGGACCCTGGGGGTAGTGCTGTGGTGTGTCTGTGTCTTGCTGTGTCAGTTGCTGTTCCTACATGCTTGTGTGACATGTGTGATTTGTGCTCCCTCTCATCTGACAATGCCTGATTGCCCACATTGGGGATTTGGATCCATGAGTTACTTTTGTGTGGCACTGCATGCGCATCTGTGTAATTGGTATTCAGGCCTCATCATGTGTTGTGTGGTTGCCTGGGGACACTGGCACCCCCCTCACCTGTTGTGTTTGATGTGCAGTGTGGGGCTGCCTGTTTGTGTTTGTGCATCTGCACCACTGCATTGGCATATCTTTAGTGTGCCATTGGCTGTATGTTGTTTGGTGGGTTTGACCTGCTGTCCCTGGGACTCCTAGGTCATCAGTCAGCACTATGATCATTGTTTGTGTGTCCCATTGCTGCCATGGTATGGTATTTGTTCAGCTCACATCTACAGTCTCCACAGGATATCTCCATTTGTGTGCCCATTGGTGCAAATATGTGGGTCTGCATTATGATGGTCACTTCTGTCATTGTGTCATTGATGAATGTTGACAGTGTCAGCCCCCATGGGTGATGTTTGTCTGCACATGGCCAAAGGTATGTCTTATTTGCACTGCACTGTTTGCCTCCCCCAATCTATGTTGCTATGGGACACAAGCACTACTTTGCCACTGATGTGCTTGTTGTTCTGTGACCAGGAATCATCCATGCATTTTGGCAGTTGCAGTTTTTTCAATGTCAACACTTACCTTTTGGTCACTGTGATGATGGGGGTTGGACCCCATTGTCACAATGTTCAAAATGTGCTTCAGCTATGGACCCCACACTTACCTTTGGTCACTGTGATGATGGGGGCTTAGACCCCATTGTCACAATGTTCAAAATGTGCTTCAGCTATGGACCCCACACTTACCTTTTGGTCACTGTGATGATGGGGGCTTAGACCCCATTGTCACAATGTTCAAAATGTGATTCAGCTATGGACCCCACACTTACATTTTGGTCACTGTGATGATGGGGGTTGGACCCCATTGCCACAGTGGTCATGGTCTGCATGCATTGTGGAGGCCACACATATTTAAGTGTGACACATGTGATAGGGATTCACATTGTGTGTTCATGGTCATGTTCAGTGTTGTAGGCATTTGACACAGTCTACACACGCTTGTCATGGTGTTGGGGGGATGTCTTTTTCTTGCATTCCCTAGGTTGTAGTGTGCTGGTTGTGTCATGCATTGTCCATCCTATGAGTGGGGGTGGTGTTGGTGGCAGGCATCCAGCCCCCCATGGGTAGGGGTGGTGGTAGTGGTAGGCATCTAGCACCCCCTGGGCAGGGGTGGTAGTAGTGGTAGGCATCCAGCCCCCCATGGGTAGAGGTGGTAGTAGTGACAGGCATCTGGCACCCCCTGGGCAGGGGTGGTAGTAGTGGTCGGCATCCAGCCCCCCATGGGTAGAGGTGGAAGTAGTGACAGGCATCTGGCACCCCCTGGGCAGGGGTGGTAGGCATCCAGCCCCCCATGGGCACGGGTGGTAGTAGTGACAGGCATCTGGCACCCCCTGGGCAGGGGTGGTAGTAGTGGTAGGCATCCAGCCCCCCATGGGCAGGGGTGGTAGTAGTGGTAGGCATCTGGCACACCCTGGGTAGGGGTGGTAGTAGTGGTAGGCATCTAGCACCCCTGGGTAGGGGTGGTAGTAGTGGTGGGCATCCAGCCCCCATGGGTAGGGGTGGTAGTAGTGACAGGCATCTGGCACCCCCTGAGTAGGGGTGGTAGTGGTGGTGGGCATCAAGCCCCCCATGGGTAGAGGTGGTAGTAGTGGTAGGCATCTGGCACCCCCTGGGTAGGGGTGGTAGTAGTGGTAGGCATCTAGCACCCCTGGGCAGGGGTGGTAGTGGTGGTAGGCATCCAGCTCCCCATGGGTAGAGGTGGTAGTAGTGACAGGCATCTGGCACCCCTTGGGTAGGGGTGGTTGTAGTGACAGGCATCTGGCACCCCTGAGTAGGGGTGGTTGTGGTGGTGGGCATCCAGCCCCCATGGGTAGAGGTGGTAGTAGTGACAGGCATCTGGCACCCCTGGGCAGGGGTGGTAGTAGTGGTAGGCATCCAGCCCCCCATGGGCAGGGGTGGTAGTAGTGGTAGGCAACTAGCACCCCTGGGTAGGGGTGGTAGTAGTGGTGGGCATCCAGCCCCCATGGGCAGGGGTGGTAGTAGTGGTAGGCATCTAGCACCCCCTGGGTAGGGGTGGTAGTAGTGGTGGGCATCCAGCCCCCATGGGTAGGGGTGGTAGTAGTGACAGGGCATCTGGCACCCCTGAGTAGGGGTGGTAGTGGTGGTGGGCATCAAGCCCCCCATGGGTAGAGGTGGTAGTAGTGACAGGCATCTGGCTCCCCCTGAGTTGGGGTGGTAGTGGTGGTGGGCATCCAGCCCCCCATGGGCAGAGGTGGTAGTAGTCACAGGCATCTGGCACCCCCTGAGTAGGGGTGGTAGTGGTGGTGGGCATCCAGCCCCCCCATGGGCATGGGTGGTAGTAGTGGTATGCATCTGGCACACCCTGGGTAGGGGTGGTAGTAGTGGTAGGCATCCAGTCCCCCATGGGCAGGGGTGGTAGTAGTGGTAGGCATCTGGCACACCCTGGGTAGGGGTGGTAGTAGTGGTAGGCATCTAGCACCCCCTGGGCAGGGGTGGTAGTAGTGGTAGGCATCCAGCCCCCCATGGGCAGGGGTGGTAGTAGTGACAGACATCTGGCACCCCCTGGGCAGGGGTGGTAGTAGTGGTAGGCATCCAGCCCCCCATGGGCAGGGGTGGTAGTAGTGGTAGGCATCTGGCACACCCTGGGTAGGGGTGGTAGTAGTGGTAGGCATCCAGCCCCCCATGGGCAGGGGTGGCAGTAGTGGTAGGCATCTGGCACCCCCTGGGTAGGGGTGGTAGTAGTGGTGGGCATCCAGCCCCCCATGGGCAGGGGTGGTAGTAGTGGTAGGCATCTAGCACCCCCTGGGTAGGGGTGGTAGTAGTGGTGGGCATCCAGCCCCCCATGGGTAGGGGTGGTAGTAGTTGTGGGCATCCAGCCCCCATGGGTAGGGGTGGTAGTAGTGACAGGCATCTGGCACCCCTGAGTAGGGGTGGTAGTGGTGGTGGGCATCAAGCCCCCATGGGTAGAGGTGGTAGTAGTGACAGGCATCTGGCTCCCCCTGAGTTGGGGTGGTAGTGGTGGTGGGCATCCAGCCCCCATGGGTAGAGGTGGTAGTAGTCACAGGCATCTGGCACCCCCTGAGTAGGGGTGGTAGTGGTGGTGGGCATACAGGCCCCTATGTGTATGTGTGGCATTGGTGATGGCCATCCCGCCCCTATGGTGCTGCTGTTGCTGGTGTAAGTATTTCTGCATCCCTATGTGTGTGTGTGTGATATGTCGGGTACGTGTGGTTTGTTTGTGTGGTGGGTGTCTGACTTACCTTCTGCGTCGTACGCGTCCGTGCCAGTTCCGGTAATAGATGTAGAATATTGGTAGGATCGGCACGATGGGATTCATGGTTGGTTCGTCTCGCTCGTCTTTCTCTTTGCTTCGCCTCGTCCTCGTCGCTGGCGTGTTCGCCTCGTAGCCGTGGATCGCCTTGTGGCGCGAATCGGAGCTTATGTGCGCCTCGCCCGGGTGCTTTGACGTGCCGTGCGTAGGCGACAGGTTCGGCGCATACGGAAAGCGCTCAGTACTCTGTCCGGCCGGACGGGGCTGCATTTAGCTTCCGTGCGACTCGATTCAGCGTTTCCGGATCCGCCTCGGTCGGAGTACAGGACCTGTATTGGGTGAGTACGACTGGGTCGGGATTTGGGCAGTTGTGCGCATCGTACTTGCTCGTTCGGACGTATGTGCGGATCGGTCAGGAAACAGGCATTCGCCTGGCTTTTCTCCCAACCGAATGGTATTAGGTGCGCCTCCGACCGGGATCGGAATCGACCCCTATGTCTTCCTCATAATGTGGTCTGTCCCTTCAACAAGCATAATTTGCATTTTAATGCAGTTCCTATATTTTTACATATTTCAACAAAATTATTTTTCACTTTTTTACTGGTTTTTACAAAATGCTATAATAATAAAAACAAGCCTCCTTGGCTTCATCATAACAATCTAACAAACCCTGGACCGGGAATCAAAAGATGGGAAGCGTGCTATATATACATTTCCCCCCAGAAATGTGTCATTAAAGTAGTACCTGTGAATTTTGGAGAATTTTATTGTGTTGCATCACAATTCCAGACAATGTTTTTATATGAGTTCTATTCTTTTCAGAAGGTCAGTGATTTGTGATTTGGAAGGAAGCTGTTGGAAGAAGATTCGGAAGTTCTATGTTGCCCAGAAAGTAGACAGAAAAGGTTAACCCGTCTTTGATGCGCATAAGATGGAGACTTTAGAGTGCATCGGTTGTTGTAATGTTATGGATACTCTTTATTTAATTGTTCTCTTTGGTCTTTAACATATACTACTTAAAACCATGCAATATTCAACCAACACACTAGCACATCTGCTCAACAAGCAGTGGGTTTGCCTGATCGATAGTGAAGAAAAGGGTCAGACCAAACGCCTTCAAACCTCTTGGTTGCAATACAAGACTCACATACAGCATTGGAACATAAAATATACATGGTTCCAGTGGAAATTAATCTTACAAAAACAGACCTACTTAAAGAGGCTGAGGGAACTAAGGCTGCAGAATCAGTGGTGAAGATGATTATAGGAACTGTATTGGAAACGTGGAGCAGAATCATAAAGTATTTGTGAAGGACTTGTCTTCACCCTTGAAGCCAGGGATGGTAACTCCAAGTGCAAGCGTTGTCCAAATAATCTCAGGTGCTTGGGATTTTCATAGTATGCTGAAGGGCCTCCAGAGAGCTCTTTCTGGGTGATGGACTGCTGAAATGCTGAAACTTAACGGCCTCTCCAAGTTATTTTATGTTAGGTAGTCACAGAGATCCATAGGCCCTTGGTCCTTTCCACTGCCCACCATAATTGCTAAATTGTCCAGTTTTCATTATTGTCATACTATTCTACAACACCTAGTACAGATGCCACAGCTCAAAACAAAGGATGGAAGATAATTACTTTCTCTGATTATATGCAATTGGTAAAGAAAAATAAGTCTTTTGAGCAGTTGATGCTAAATTAGGGAACGTGGTATCAAATACATGCTTCTGTTTTCTGTAAAACTAAAGATCATCAAGGGTGGGAAGACCCGCTTATTCTAGCTGCCTGAGACTGCACGAAATCGGTGGGAAGGGTGAGAGAAGCCATATAGTGTATGACACACTGGAGTTAAATCTGTGCATCAGAAGTCAGACATTTTTAATTCACATGGTGAAGAGTCCACAGAAAATGAGAACAAGGTGAGGAGGATATTGGTGATGAAAGAAGGGCCTATGGAGGAGATGGCATGTGAATCAGATAACTGAAGCAGTCCTTTCTTGCACCATTTGCCTATGCAGAGAGGGGAAGCGAGTTGGGTTGGCATGGATGGCCTCCTCACTGTTCCCACATTCAGCTCTATAGGACATAGCAGGGACAATATCTTTGGTTTGGTTGCCCCCAATTATAGGTGGGCATATTGGGCTGGGTGACTGTGCTCCTACTGTTAGTTTGCTGGTCTTTGGAGAGAGGGACTGGGTGGATGTGGATGTGACTCCTCAGGTATGGACCCACTCACTATCTCAGTGGGCTATGAGCCATTTTTTGGTCCACACTTAGCCTGTAGTGGAGGCTGGACTGCAGTATGATTGGAATGCTGTTTGCTGCACCGTGTATCGGGCATTTGTATAAGGTTCTATAGCCTTAGTAGTGAAAACATTTTTTGGGCAAACTGTATGGTGTTCAGAGTGAGATGGAATAAGATAAGAAGGTACCGAAAGAGAAGGTTGTCAATTGAAGGGTGACTTGTTGAGCTCTCCGGAATGTGAGACAGTGAGCCGGTTGGCAGGTAATGTGAAGTTGGCCTAGCATTTTTTTTAATTGTAATTATTAGTGTTAAACAAGTGGATTGTACAGTTTTCACATCATCGATATAGCAACAACAGCTTCTCTTACAGTCATTATATATCATATCATTCATCAGTAATCCCATAACAATCCTCAAAAGAACTAAGAACTCAAACCAATTCACATGGGAAACTCTACACTTTTGGTCTCTCTCTGCTCTACCATACACATTCCACCGTGATATGCTCTGAAAATACAACCATTTTAACATGTTCTGGATGTCCCACATAAACATAACAAGGGAAACTACTACATCTAACCTTTAATATGGTCCCTCCATTCTTGTTGGGCATGTACCCATCTATTTTAGTTACACACTGGAGACTACCTACACTCAGCCTTGTTCGGTTAAACTGACCCATAGTACACTTTCTGGTGTTCGGGATCTTTCTGAAATTCGGTTCCCACTTTTTACAGCACAAGTTGGCCTAGCATATGACAGGTTCAATACTTTTACCTACATATCACACAGTCAAAGGCGAGAGAGAGAGAGAGAGAGAGAGAGAGAGAGAGAGAGAGAGAGAGAGAGAGAGAGAGAGAGAGAGAGAGAGAGAGAGAGAGAGAGAGAGAGAAGAAAAGTAGGGCTCCTCAATATGTTATTCAACGTGGTTTTAGCACCATTGCCAACACATGTTATTTTACAAGTTGACAGTAAACCCGGGTAAGTGGTTACCCAAAACTGTATAAATGCTTCTTTTAGTGATAAATAATACACCTCTAGTTGCAATTTTTTGTTCCAAACACGGAGGAGATTAAGAGGTATCTACAGGCAGAGAATTTACAGCATCTCATTGAAGACAAATGCGAGGTTTTGGACTGGGCGCAAGCTAGGGAGGGGTTTTTAAAGTCCATTAATGCCATGAGCAGTAGGAATCCTCCTAGTATGGATGATGTCAAGATGTTATTAGAGTGGCTCTTGGAAGTTCATGAGAAAGCAGATGTGGAAGAATTGTTTCCATAAACCAAGAGGTAGGTACTGAATCCAGAAAAAACACATGATGATTGTATGTTTTTGATATATGCTAGGAAGGGCAAGATGGCCCAATTGATGTCAGCTGGATTTTTATAAGAGTCCTCTGAATCAAGGGTGTTGAGTGAAATATCGGGCAAGGCATTAGGCAAGTAAGCAATATTAATTTTGCACTCAGCCTTACAGGAGGATTGTCCATTGCACCCAATCGCAGTTAGGACAAAATGGGATGGAGATTGCAATACAAAACTGACAGATGTGGAGTGGAATACTACAGCAATGCATGTCAAAGCAGTTTAAGAATCTTTTTTAGTCATTGGCGGGCGATTACTTTGGCGTTCCCACGGCGGTGCCAATAAAATAGGCACTGCAATGGAAACGTCAAAAACAGTTCCAGCACGGCATGGACTGAAAAGTGTGCTGGAACTTCTGTGCATGAACACAGGGGGGCACATGTTAAAACCTTGTATGCATCCACAGGGTGTGAGGCATAAGGGGGCCTTGTAGGCCCCCTTTATTTTCTCTCCGCCAGGGTTTTCATGGAGGAGGAACTGCCAGGGTTTTCATGGAGGATGAAGTGCCATGAAAACCCTGGCGGAGAGGAAATTCGTAATATGCTTGGCGAGACCACAGCGGTCCCGCCAAGCATACTGATGCCTCTGGACTGCTGCACCACTGCCAGGGAACAGTGGTTCCCTGGCGGTGTCGGCGGTCCCAGGCCGGCACCATCCACTAAGGTTGTAATGTCCACCACAGCCGCCCCACTACGAGTCTGGCAGTCCAAGGATCGCCAGACTCGTAATCGGCCCCATAGTGTGTTCCATATTTCACTTTGTGTGTTTATATAAATGCTATTTTTTCATAAACACAAGTATATGTCTAGACCAGTGATACTCAATATACGGTCTGGGGCTGCATGCGACCCTCCTGACCTTTACATGAAGCCCTCCTGACCTTTACATGCGGCCCCCTGTTGAAAAGTAGCACTGGGCTGTTGTTTACTTTACAAAGTACTAACATTCAAAAAGATATTAAATAAATGGCAAGCATTTATTTACAGGCGAACTGAAGTAAAAAAACAAAAAAAAAAGCACAGGTGCTCTGTTTTTAAATACATCTTGCAACAAACATGTAAAAATATGATAAAGTCCCTCCAAAATTAAAAAAAAGTGTCTTTTATTAACATGCAGAAGCGTTTCACCTTAGTACATCAGATGTAAATCACTGCATTGAGACTTCTTTTTTTAAGTGACAGTTTTCAAACATGAATTTAGAAACAATCATGCCTCCCCCCAACCTGACAACAATGCCAATAGTAAACTATGTGGCAAGTCAGTTATTATGTGCACCCTCTTGCTAGCCTGGGTTGCTATTATACATGGACATTATAGTTTATTAAACCAAACACAAGAGAAGATTTTTTACAGGGCACATCCTGAGGGCAAGTATTTTGAGGTTCCCCTATATGCGATATTGAAGATAAAGGAAGCCAAGTAAAAAAAAAAAAATTCCTAGGATCACAACATTTTTTCCAGTGGGGAAGTCGAGATTGATCCTAGGTGCAATTCAACCACTAGATGTGCATGCGTCGCTTTCCCTATGCACACCTCACACCTCCCCTGCACCAGCGTTGAGTTGTGAGCCTCTGTTCACCATACAACTACCTCCTACCCAAGAAGCACTGGACTACTCGACTCGCGCTACCACTGAAAGTCTGGTTTCTTGAGTACAGTAACACTCGCAGATTGCAAAATGAATTATCATTTCCTACCTGGGAGGCAAGATAGCATTCAAAATCTCTTCTGGCTGCTTGCTTGTGTCAACAGGAGGGGACTTTGGCTTGGTTGGAGGCGGGACAGGACCAGTTACAACCGGCGGCTGAGGACTGACTTTCAAAGGGCGTGACTGAAAAGAAAAATGTATAATGGTATCATGAAAAACTGTAAATGTTTAAAGACTACTGTTTGGCTCAGAAACATACAGGGCCCCAATGTCATTATGGAAAGAGCTGTGCAATTATTCCAGGTGATCAAATAGTGCCCAATACAAAACGGAAAAAAACATATTAGCGGTTTGTAAAATCCACTTCATTATTTTTTCACTGGTGCTAAAATCATCTGCATTGAGGAATGTGATGCTGCCATTAATCTCAATTACAAAACACTATCATAACACTATCATGCAAAGCATCGTGGTCTAGGCCAGCGAAAATAAAAAGTGACCCTGACAAGCAGGGCAAAACCTTCATTGTTTTTTTAAATTTGTTTTCAGGTAACAAATTTGTGCTTTTTAAGTTTGCTTTTTGAAAAGAAAAATCCTTAGCTGAGCAGGCAGATGAAACAGAGCCTCAAGTGAAGCTGTTGCACTGGCCACAGAAGTGAAGACGCAGAGATCTCTGCCTGCTTGGCAGGGATCTTTAAAATAGGAGAGGGGTCCTCTGCCATTGGAGCAGAAGCCATAACCTCCACTGAACTAGTGGGCTGACCGCCACAGTCTAAATACTCCTTTCAGTTTAAATTGAAAAGATGTTTTTTGATTTGGTCAAAACTTTTGAGCCATTTGATTAATTTCCACCACTTATAATCCAATCCAGTAGCTATATTTCAGCCTGCTAAATGTCATGCATGCAGGTGCAACGAGTTAAGGGTGTGCTTGAAAATTGTGCGTATTCCATTTTAACTGTAGGAACCTCTGCTCTCCACTGCAGCAAGAAATGATGGACGGAATCACCCCAAGCTTGGCTTGAAACTACAACTTTACTCAGCACTGGGGTTTCTTGGTAGGGTGTAAATCCGTCGAGTAATTCTTCAGATATCTGTGTTACAAAAACGGTGTTGGCCAAGCTTTTAAGAGTTAATAGGAGTATATGTGAATGTTAAATGTCCGACCCACCTCCTTAAATTCTCTGAGCATAATAATTGAGAAAAATAAGCGCATTATTGTGCCAAATGCAGAATGTTTTCCCTCTGCCCAAAGTGGAACTTTGGATCCCGAGCGGGTTTGAGGATCCGAGCGATCTGAAGGGTTGGCAGAAAATGAGCAATTGTGTTGTGGCAACCATTACAGCATGCTAGGTACAGAAGCTTGTAACCTGAAAAAAAGTGACACGGCAGGTTTAAGGGGCTGAGGGAGCATCGACGAGCCTATTGAGGATGTGTGGGTGGGTGCTGGGTCTCTTGCTTAGAATATTGAGTGGGACACATGGAGACATAGAAAATTAGAATCCGGGTAGAGTGTTGTGATTTAAAGAGGGAGCAGTTCGACATGCACGGCTCCCGATGGCTCCTGTAGCTGGAAATAAGGAGTTTTACTTACCTTTTCAACTTGGAGACTTCCTTGTTGTAGCGACGAATGACTTTAGGACCCGAACCTATGTGTGTAGACCTTGGTGTTTCCCATCTTAGTTGCTTTGCTGCAGCACTGTTCGATTTTGCCGGCCGTGCTCTTCTGTGCCTCTGGCCATGAGCAACTCTTAGGTACTGTCTTTACATAATAGGCAGCATTTTCCCTTTGACCTGCTTTCTCTGGTATTTTTGGCTGGCTGGCTGGTTGGTTGTGTTCCAGTGATGAGGTTTTCTACTAAAGTAGAACACATCTGGGATGCGCGAAACCTTGTTTTTAACATCAGGGATACCATCTTACTGGAACGCATCAGTGATGCGCACACCTTATTTTGAAGCGCTCGTCATTGATGCCATATTGCCTTAGGTTAAAGGGCGTACCGGTAATACGCACACCCTAGCTTCATGAAAGTTTTGAAGTTATCTACATACCCTGCCATTTCAGCTTGGATCAATTTGTATATAGTTGATACGCACACCCTGTTCTCTGTTGGGCTGGTCATCTACAGCGTTATTTTGCATTGGGACATACAATGAATTGTAATGTCTCACACTGAATGTGTACAAAGCTAATTTTCCAAGCTAATCAGTGATGTGAACACACTGTTAAACGCACTCTTGCCATTTCACATGGAGACAACATTATTAAGGAGCTTACTGGTAATACACTCACCCGGATTCCTGCTGTGCTGAACCATTCTCTGTGCATTTTGCATTTCAAGATGCAGCAAGCAATTACATCTCACCCAGCTTTTGTTGCCAACCCCACTGCAGCTAATATTGATTGGGAGCAATGGAAGGAAGGATTTGAGGCATATCTTAACGCCATTGATGGGGACCGATTTACAAAAAATAAAAAAGTGTGCAATTTTATGACATTGTTTAGGATCGGAGGGCAGGAAAATGTTGGCGCACACGCCTAAAGGAACTGTAGTTGGGGAGGGAGACAACATAGACGAATATGCTTCAGCACTTAAATCTCTTGATACAAGCTTCAAAGCGAGGAAAAATGTAACCATGGAAAGGCACACATTCTATAAAAGAGTACAATTGCCTCGATAATCAATTGGCAGCTTTGTAGAGGCTCTAAGAGTGTTAGCTGTAACCTGCGAATTTAAAGAATTTGAGGAACAAATCATTAGAGATCAGTTAGTTGAATAAGTCAATAACAAGAAAATTCAAAAGGCATTACTCTCGACTGATAATTTAACTTTAGAAAAGGCCAAGGACATTGCTGCCAGCATTAAGAGCACCACATCTTTCATGCAACAAATGTCTATGGTTGATTGGCAAAACAGGAACAGTTGGTATAATTAAACATAGCAGCCGGGAGAGCAGTCAACAGAGTCAGGGTCTGAAGACTGTCTCAAATGACATTGGTTGCGCCGTCATTTTATACATTACATGAAGCGTCATAAAGTAATTTGTACATTCTTTTGGAGACAGCAATCTGGGCCTAGTCACGGGGCCACAAATCTGGTCATTTGGTAAGAAGTGCAGGTGGGTCTCGACCTTGAGTGAACACAATGTGGGGCCAGTGGGTAAGTGTCCATATGTCTGGCGTGAGGAGTGCGTGATCACTGCGTGTAGTGTGCATGCTATGTTCTAATTGGCTGAGTGTGCCTGCCTCTGGCCACATGACCGGGGGTAGCTGACAGTTGAGCTTTAATTCGTCCTAGGCAGCCACACACAATGGGGCTGGAAGGGCCATCACTGGCAGGATAGGTGGGAAGAGCTGAGCCCAGCCCCACCTACACTTGAATATGCGGTGTCCTGCTTCCGCATAAAGGGCTGCATACCCCCTGTAGTTAGTATGGAGCCAAGGCCAGGGCGGCAAGGTACCTGTGCACTTCAAAGGCATGCCTCTAGAAGCTTCTCCCCACCTCAGAGGCACAACTGTGTATAAATATTAGACCTCATACACCAACTCTTCAATACCCTTCTGGCCCTGTGGATATTCTGCCAGGAAGAAGGACTGCAGTGCTGCTAAATGGACTGCTACTCTGCTAGACTGTTGCTCTAAAGGAACTTCGGTGCTGACCCACTGCCTGCTGCCCTCTTGCCTATGGAAGAAGAACTGGACCTGCAACTTCATCTTTAACCGAGGACCCTAGAGTGACTCCAAGGACTTATCCGCTTGCTTCCTGATCTGAGCTTCAGGGACATAAAAGGAACCAGTTCCTTGAACCTTCTGCAGTGAGTTCCTGGCCCACAAGTGGTGCCTCTCAGGTCCTGGATCCATATTACAGCTCACGGGCTCTTAAAATCAAGCTTTTGGACTCTTCGCAACCGTGAACGGGCCCGTTTGCATGAGACCACACCGCTGGCCCCCAAATTCAGTGTGATCCACCGCCAGCTGACTCGTTGCACAGCAAGCATCAATTGCCGAGGAGGACCGCCAACGCGCAGCACCAGCCCGCTTGTCCCCGACGCGTGGACAGCTCTTTGCGCCATGCCGACAACCGCCAGCGACGCTCTCCTTGCTCCCTGCAACCCTCTCAAACGCGAACAGTACACTTGGCACAAAACTTGAGAAAGTAAAACTTCGGCAGGACTAATCTAGGAATACATCCGACCCGCACTCCATCATGGTTGGCTTAAACTTTTGACTTTTACCCAGTCCAGCGCAACCAGATAGCCATGGTGGCATTTTAGGCTCTATTTTGCAGTTTAATCTTTTAAAATTCATGAATTACAACACAAAAAAAAATTAATACCTCCGGTTCTACTGATTGGACTTTTGTGGGATCCTTTTTGTGTAGTGTTTTACAGTTTTACTGTTTGAAGTGTTGCACAAATACTTTTCACATTGCCTCGAAGTTAAGCCTGACTGCTCAGTGCCAAGCTACCAGGGGGTTGAGCACAGGTTCATTTGGGGCTTGCTTGTGCCTTGCCCTGACAGGGATTGTGGTTGCTGCCTGACCAGGACTCACGCCCCAGTCAACCAGTAACCCAATTTCTTGCAAAGAGTTATGGCTAATTCAGGATCACCATTTACCTTAATAGTGGAGAAAGTGTGGGCAATGCAGTTTCAAAATAACTTAGGGGAATCCATTATTTGCCCACTGAGATATGAAGGCAAACCTATTTGTGTGTAAGGTAAATTTGATGCTACTTTCAGGTTTAACTCTTTTGCTGCTAGGCCTTTTCCCCTTAGAATACTAAGCCCTTTTTTGCCTATTAGGGATAGTTCGTGCTTAAGCCTCCATAACTGTTTTTCCACATAAGGTATCCAAGCCAAATTTGTCCTGGGTACCCAGGGTTTGTGGATTCCGCTGGAGGAGACCAAAAAAATAGCCACAATATGGATAAATTTCGGGTTTTTGGGGGAAAAATAGGAAAAAAAAGTGTTCACAAAAAAGTATCTGTTTTTGTTTCCTAGTAATGGCATTAACAAAAGGTTTGCTGTGCTAAAGTCACCATCTTCTCAGATTTCAGGTACAAGCAGAGCTGAAACAAAAAACATTTTTTACCACTGGTTTGGCATTTTTCAAAGAGGTAGCCATTTTTCCTAATTGTTATGCTTTCAACGTACTTCCAGTTTGTGGTGGAATCCGGTGTGAAACCCATGGGTGAAACTGGAAAACTATAGACTTCTGAAAAGTAGACAAAATTCTTAATTCAGCGATGGGTCATTTGTATAGATCCCTGAAAGTTTTACCAAAGAAACTAACTGTTAAAATGAAAAAAATATTTAAAATGAGTAAAAAGAAACAGCTGTTTGTGTCATTTTCATCTGTTACTTCTTGTCCTGATGGTTAATTTACAAAAGCAATATACAGTTTCGTCGGCTAGACTCTTCTAGTGACAGGGACATATACGGTTTGGAGATTCTCCACGCACCCAAGGTACTCGCAGTCACCAACTGAGCTGCACCTTACGATGGTTTTTAGGTTGAGCCTAGAGTAGCGCGCAAGCGCTGCTTCTGGCGAAGCATTATGTAGGGGATTCGAAAAGCTGACCAGACGCTCGTGCGTCGTGGCCTTTTCGGGCGGTTACTAGCGCGGCCGACATCTGTTTCCCATTATCGTGCCCAGACGCGTGCGCGATAATTGGAAACACATGCCGGCCGTGCAGGGGGAAAAGGCCATGACGCACGAGCGTCTGGTCAGCTTTCGAAAGCCCAGGCTGCCGCGCTCGCCCCCGCTCCTCTCTTGTTTTTCTCGGAATCTTCCTCCTGCTTGGTCATACATATTGGCTGGCGTATGTGGTGCATGCCACTACCCCTGTTAGGCACTCCGCTCGCTGCTGAATGTGAACATCAGGCTTTGTTTCAGGAGCCGTGAGGTTTGTCTTTCCCCTGACACCCACAGTCATTCTTTAAAACCTCAAAAACACTTAGCACTGAAATTGTAAGGATTACAGATCTTGGAGACCGCAATTCGTATTAATATGGGAATTTGGTTACACACACTAGTACTCAGACACACACAGGCGTTTGGTTAGGCACACAAACCATAATGTCTCTAGTATTTGAATAGATCTCATACGGGCCCACACAACTGACATAAAAGATCTTCCTAAAATAATAGTGCAAGAGTTGTGTTGCCGCCTCCTGGCACTCAGACACACTCACTTGCACACTTGGGGAATCAGTGACCTGCTCAGAGCCCTTGTCCTCTTTCACTTTCAGGCTCGCGCCACGCCCTGCCGGGCCTGGGAACCGGAAGTGGACTCCTCCTGTGACTGGCTGGAAAGCAGCTCCTCTCTGGGCGATAGTGGAAGGCAGGACCCAGGGCGAGCCCGGCCGGAAGTCACCGTGACCTTGAATTCTTCACGGCAGGCCTGGGATGTTCTGCGGCTTGTAATGCGCCTCCCTCCCCGGGTAATAAACCTGTACTGACCTTCAGAGAGTGATAACAGGCACTGAGCACAGGATACTTTCTCTCCTCCAATGATTGCTTATCAGAAGTGGAATGCAGTCTCCACAGATGCAGCGCCTTGACTTTACTCCCTCTGTGCGCTGGATTCAAGCTAGCCTCTGACATCCCTCTAGCTCTGACAGTAATTGAGAAACCCTCTCTTCCCTTCCATCCTCAGCATGTCTTCTCTCTCTGCGCCCGCCTGCTCCAAGACCCTTTTCACAAAGTTTTACGCATGCGTTTACCATTTCACCAAGGTGACGTATTTACCACGTATGGTAAATATCTCCTGTACCGAGTTTCAACAGAAAAACGAGGCACAACATGAAAAATATGTTTTTAACTCAGTTTCGCATGTTTTTCCTTTTCTCTGGGCCTTTTCACTCCAATAATTGTTGTGAGGTTGCTTCTTCTAGAAAACTGCGAGAATGTGTTTTTATTGTCTCACAACTTGTAATTCTGCTCGCTATGTAAATCCGATCCCTATGTAAACTCTGTTTGCACAATTCTCGGAATTTAGCCTTAACGCATAATGTGGGCCTAAACTGGGTCTCGTGGCTTAGTGACTAATGCAACCACTGTAGGGTCCTCCTGTGTGTGACCTCATGGTCACAGGTTCAAATCCCAGTGGGTCCACTCAGCCATTCATCCTTCTGAGGTCGATAAAAGGAGTACCATTGAGTTGGGTAACAATAAACATCTGTTATATTGCTCCAAGATGCCCTTCTGGGTGTGGGTACGCTTTTATCAATACAAATCTTATAAGTCGCATGACTGTCTGCCTTTTCTTGTTTATTGTATTTCTGCAAACTGCCCAACCTACTTTCCTAGATCACATTAATTACGCAAATACAATACGCAAGTCCATAGCTACTACTTAGCACATTTGCCTATCTTACCACTTGGCTACTACCTCCAACTGACTATTACTAACCATAATTAGACGATAACAGGATGTTTTCAAGCAATCTGATTGGCTGCTGCACCCATGCTTGGACGCCAGAAAAGTCAAACTTTGCATCTGGACCACACCTAGTGTCATAGGAGCAAGGGTGATCAGATAGGAACATTGGCCCCCTGCGCTCCCGTGTAGTGTACAACAATCCGTGATGGGGTGGTCAGTTCAATCCGGGTCTGTTGGCGAGGGCTGTTAACACCAACACTTGCTTGTGGTGGGGAATGTTTTAGGGATGGGAGAAGTTGCATAATTTTTTTCCTTACTCAGTGTGTAACCCTTGCGATCAATCCATGGTGGTGTTTATGGAAGTTGTGTCCCCTGACATACAAAAGACACGTGACACAGCGGCTCATGCTTTGTCCATAGAGTGTTTAGAGGCGCAATGCTAGCACCTCACATGAGGTCACAGCACGCATCCAGTTTCACAGTTCTCGCAAGACGTTTTCTGCTCAAAATGATGCAATCAGCGTAAACACAAAGCAAACTGACATTATGTGTGACACTCGTAGCTCAGTAATAGGGCTTTACACAAAATTATCCGCATGTAAAAATCAAATAAAAATATGTACATTCCTAGTTCAAAGTTTATTCATTCATGATTTGGAATACCGATGAGATAAACATGAAGAAAATACCGCACATACGTAATAGATCGAAAAGGTAATACCATGAATAGTAACATCATAAAATGAACCCCCCACCATGGCACAATCAATTTCAAGATCTAAAAATGTAGAATCATATCAAAAAGTTCGACACCCCCCACCATGGCACAATCAATTTCAAGACCTAAAAATGTAGAATCATATCAAAAAGTTCAATACAGATTTAAAAAACATTTTAAAAAGTTTAAAACTCGAGCACAGAACATTTTATTACAAGGAGAAAATAATAGCTGCGTGGCATCCGCTGTTCGAACTTGATGTTTTAAGAATAGAGGTCACCTAAGGGGCGGCGATATTATAAAGCGGGACAAATAAATAATCCTGGACAACATTGTTGCAAAGATGACATATATTTGATGATCTATACCATTTTGAAGTTAACACTTGTAAAGGTAACATATTTAGGGGTAATAGTGTCCAGAATCGCCTGACCCATGCTCCATGTTCCAGGTCAAATATCTTTGTGTTTTTTTCCAAGATAAAAGAATTTCTTACCATCTCAAATTTTTCTTTTTTACCGTAAACATTGATGTCCAGGTGAAAACTTAAGAAAGACGAGGTCAGGTTGAGGTGAGTAGTACTTTTCATCTGGCTCAAAGGGCAAAACCAGTGGTCAGTTTGTGTAAGAATGAGTGCCGGTGCCAAAGCTCTGCCCGGAAGCCGGCAGCTGGCGCTATTAAATCTCAGTGCGCCATATGCCAAGGCCGCGCAGTCTTTATTCCACCTCATGCCTCCTTAATCGACTGTCAGACACTGCTGCCCCTTTACTCCACTCCTGCCCCTTTACTCCACTCCTGCCCCTTTACTCCACTCCTGCCCCTTTACTCCACTCCTGCCCCTTTACTCCACTCCCGCCCCTTTACTTCACTCCCGCCGGTTCCTCAGGAAATGTCTGATGAAGAAAACAAAGTGCCAGTCCCCAAACATAAGTGGTGGTGGCCACCACCGGCACAAATTAAGCACTGGAAAAAACACACATTTATCGGTGTTCACCGAATCAGACCGACACCCCAACCCGATGTCTTTTAGAGCAGATTTTCTCAAACGTAATATTACATTAGTATTGGCTAAGAGCACATATATTTCCAAGTTTGATTTCTTTTTTAAACACAAAACGTGATCTTGCAGTCGTCAGTGGAGATGTTTAAGCCTCGAAGGACTGTTTGTGTGCACAAGTACGTTTGAGAGCAGATTCCAATTTTTCTTTGTGAATCAGCGTTAGAAAGAAACATTGAGAGTATGTTTTCAGGGTATGCAGGCGATGCTAATGTAGGAATGCTAACAATAATTTTCTAAAAGCAAAACAGTGTTTGTCCTTTACATGTTTACCCCTCAGTTGTTTTTGTCTTCTCCTTTTCAAAGAAATACGGACATTTTTCATAAAATGGATATTCATTCGGGCCCTGTCCGCTGCACTCCGAGGTAATTCTAGCCATACATACGATGCACAACCTACTTCGCATTGGCATCGCCAATAGGTCTCGCCTTTAGGACCTTATAAGTGTTTAGCCATGCAACAGTTAATGTTGTTGCACCACGGATATTGTGCTGCATAACTAAATACTTATAAGGTCCCAAAGGCGAGACCTATTGGCTATGCCAATGCTTGTTAATTATGTACTGACTATACAGCAATTCATGTGGCAAAATATAAAGGTTGAAAAATGGGTATGAAGGAAACCTATATATTTCTGAAATGTACACTTGATACTGAGTTTAGGAACAGTGAATATGTGTACGTCTCTGAATTTGTGGGTACCCATAATAGAATGTAATTCAGAAGGCATTTTTCAAAATGTCTTCTTTTCTTACACACTGGCTTACATTAAAAAGCCCCAAATGCAGAAAGATCTAATTGGTAAATAACACATTCTCTACTATTCGGTGTTCCCCCAAGTCTCCTGATAAAAATGGTACCTCACTTGTGTGGGTAGGCCTAGTTTCCATGACAGGAAAAATGCCAAAACGTAACATGGACACATCACATTTTTCCAGTGAAAACAGATCCTTTTTTGCAATGCGGTAGCTGTGGATTTTGAGCTCATGGCCAGACAGCACCTAAGGAAACCTAGCAAACCTGCAAATGTTTTAAAACTAAACACTAGGGGGATCCAGGGTGGGGTGACTTGCGTGGCGCTCACTAGGTTTTCTTACCCAGAAGCCCTTGCAAACACTGACTTAAAAAAAAAGCATTTTCCTCATATTTCTGGGATGGAATGTCCTGGAGTCTGTGGTGAGCCGCAACTTTCCTACCACCTAGCATTCACCCAAGTCTCACAATAATAATGGTACTTCACTTGTGTGGGTAGAGCAAGTGCCCGTTACAGGAAAGCGCCCCAGAAGAAAATATGGGTACTTCAACATTTCCTGTCTCAAAAATGACCTAATTTGGCAATGGGGGTTAGCTGCGGTTTTTAGGCCAGGGCTCGGCGGCCACCCAGGGAAGCCTACCAAAACCAGACATTTCTGAAAAGTATACACCCAGGGGTGGTGTGCCTCAGGTGGATCCTACAAAGTTTTCTTACCTACAATGCCCTGCAAACCTCAAATTTTGCCTAAAATTGAGGATTTACCTTGCAATTTTAGGACATAAACTTCCAAAATCAGCAGGAATCCACAAGATTTCTACCGCCCAAGTGGTGTAGATTTTTATCAGAGCAAGTGGAGGAACATTGGGTGGTAGGAATTTAATGGATCACTATGGTTTCCAGAAGTTTACATCACAGAAAAGAGAAAATGTGCAATTCTAGTCAAACGTTTTGAGATTTGCAGGGCATTGTGGGTAAGAAAATGTAATGGGATCTACACGAGGCTCACCATCTTGGACTGCTCCAGTTGTCTAATTTTGAGAAATGCCTGGTTTTTGTAGGTTTTCCCAAGGTGGCAGCTGACCCGAGCCCAAAAATTGCAGCTATTCAGCATAGTAGGATGATACTGGGACTTAGCCCCACTCTGCTACTCTGTTTACAAACATAAATATATTATATATATATATATATAAAAATGAATACAAATGCTCCCCCCCCCCCCCCATCATAGGGATGCTTTAGTCACCATGGGGGATGCAAGACTCTATTCCCCCTTCTGGGGACGGACTATTGGCTTGATACCAGGGTTAGGTCACCCTGGCCTTTTGTTTGTTTTGGTGTCATGATGAAATTGCTGGTGTCCAGTGGCCTTTCTGTTCCCAGGGAGCAGACTTTAGGTAAACACCCTCAATCCACCCGGGAGGGGGAGGCAGACAGATGGATGCAGCTATTCTGGGGTGGGAGCATGGCATGATGCCTGGGTGAGTCATCCCCCACACAAGGTGGGGCAGAAAGACTGACGCATCTATTCTAGGGTGGGGCATGGCATCATGCCGTGCTCCCACCCCAAAAGAGGTGCATCAATCTTTCTGTCCCCTTGCGGTGGATTGAGGGTGTTTGCCCAAAACATGCCCATGGGGGACAGGAAAAACACTAGACACCTCTGGAAAAATATGCCCAAAAAATAAAAAAGTGGGTAGGGGCGGCTTACCTACTCATCACCCATTGCCCCTAGTCCAGAATGGGCACAACTGTTTTTCTGACCACCCCCTGCCACAGATTGTGGGTAAAGACCCTCCAAACCCTTTTCTATAAGACACAGAAAAAACTCCCTAGTGTCTAGTGGGCATTCAGGGAGGGGCAGAAAGACTTTGGTAGATGTGGGAGAGTACTAGCCCATTGCCAGGCCCCCCCCAATAATAGTTGCCAGTGTCTAGTGGCTGGATCCCTGCTTGGGTATCGCCCTCCTGCGGTGATCACCAAGCAGGGATCCACTAGGGATGGATACCATGGGAAAGGGGAGAGTCTTCACTTTCCAATGATAACTTCCCCATCTGAATTGGTGCTAGGGAGGCTGCGATATGCCCCGAGGACCAAAGCAGTGAAAGTGATAAAGGCCAATCGTCTCATTTCACTTGTATTTTCAATGAACTGACCTTAGCTCGCCATGCACACAGATCGTCATTACAAATTTTTTTTTTAATTACCTCAGCCTGCTGGGGAACTACTAAAGCCTGAAGTGAAACAACAACAAAAAAAAGACACCCCCCCCCGCAAGCACCAGAGGGATTTCCTGCCGTATGTTGTTACATTCCATATAGGTACCCCAATATAGGCCCGGGTAACATCACAGCCTTTCACCTATATTCGTCCCTACATTACATACATAACGGGCTGCTAGGACTGACCCTTTACCTAGTTACAGTACTGCTTACAGAACGTGGGGTTTTCCCTGAACAATAGCCTCATACATTAGGCATGAGGATCCTTGGATTCTTGGACACTCAGCAGGACTACCATCTCCTGCATAATAACTATGTACAAGGTTCATTCCCGACGTCATCCTAAGCCGACAATGGCACCGCAAGGTAGAACCCCTGGGGATACCTTTGGGTATATAAACATCACATCGTGCTGAGCTAGTCAGAGAAAATAACAACTTCCATGCCGGCAAACTGACGCGAGACGCTGAGGTTCCTGCATGCAGATACTCAAGCTCGCAGTGGTCTAACATCCCTTGCGGGGTGTCCAGCTCGAGACCAAGACGGGGTCCCACAGTCTCTCACTTCAGGTAATGGGGTTTACTTTATCCTAGAGGGATTCTTGGCTTAACTCCTACACACATGCTAGGTACACTTAGGTACATCTAGTTAGGGTAGCATCGTAGGAGTACGCATTTTATTATCATGTATTTTATATACTTGCCTGTATTCATGGTTATAGCAAGATGGTAGAAATCTACCATCCTTTTACCTTTTTAGTGCTTCTAATCATTTATATCTGTTTCTGTCTAGTGGTTGTTTCAGCACACCTATTTTACACTCGAATGACGAGTGTTCAATAAATGCTTATTGAAAAACGTCCATATTGTTTATTCTGTGTATCTCTCTGAGACAAAGTGAGCACGAGTAACTGAGCGAAAAGTATTGCACTGTTTCCAAGATTCTGAGGGATCAGGGTTGTCATGTTCAATAGTTGCCAAGAACTATTCTCTGCTTGGTAAGAGGAGTTTCTAGTGACACTGTGAGCTAGCTGGTATACAGACCAACATACCCGGTGGGGGTGTCTGGAATCAGTTTGGACACCAAGCCTGCAGTGTATGTTGTCCAAACGCGCAGATCCTGTATAGGTTTTATAGGAACTATACGACAATGTGCTAGGATGTGCTGGAGCCATCAATAGCACCTGAGCACTGGTGCTATGGACGTCTCCAACACATCCATAGCACCCAAGCGATTAAGGACAGCACTGCTAGGGGTGTAGTTTATGTGGCCAAAGAGGATTCCTGCCTATTAGGGTGGTTAGAGCCAATAAATTAGGGGATCATTTCTAGATCCCAACTGTTCTGACCAAGTGCTGTTAAAGAAAGAGTATGTTTTAGTATGTTCACTGAACAATCCCGATTGGGTAAATATGCTTGCTGAGGTGTTTCAGGAGAAAATGGGTCTAGTGAAAGGATCTGTACCCAAAATATGCCTTAAAGATAATGCTCAACCCATAGCTCACAAAATGTGTAAAGCGCCTCCAGCTCAAAGGTCAGAGTTGAAACAAGTTTGATAGATGATGTGGCCATGGTGTTATAGAGACCATGGAAAACTCTGACTGGTTGGCACCAATTGCACGCACACCGAATGGTTTACTTAGAATGCGTGTAGACTGTGATTTGAACTCTAAAATTTGGAGCATCGCAGTCCTTTGCCAAAAATAACAGAATTGCTGAGCACTCTGAAAGGAGTTTTTTACCTTATCAGTTATGAATTCTGCATTCCATCAGATTTATCGACATCCAGTGTCAAAGCATCTTACCTCTTCTTCTCTCCTCAGGGTGTGTGTCGATTTAAACGCATGCCGTTTAGTTTTGCTAATTTGGGAGGCCAAAAAAGTGAGACTAAAAAATTGGACTCTATTTGTAAAAAAAACTCAAGACTGGTATAATAGCACACTTGGCTTTATTGAACTGTGCAACTGATGCACTACTATTTTGATGTATTTGAGTAATATATATCTGTAATGTTAGTTTAATGTAAATATTCACCAATATTTGTCACTTTTGTACTTGATGGATTGTCACCTTTTTATCTTTGGTTTGTTCAGTTAGGTCTATACAGCTCACACAACTTTGGGTTATGTAATCCAATGTTTATGATACAAGAAATGGTTATTGACTGAAAAAAATATTTCTCAAAACAGCAATGTTATAAATAAACAAGGCCATGGTAATTAAGTTCCTTGACCAAAGGAAAAACTAAGTTGTCTAAAATCATTACCAGCCAGGGTATTTTGTTGTTATTATTTCAAAGTGTGGTCTAACCTTGGCTGGGATAACAGACCCAACCGCATACTTTAAAAGACTTTAGATTGGCATTGGCATCCTCTGTGTTTCAGGGAGTAATTTAAGGTCTAGTAATGGATTAGTGGAGAGATTTAATAGAGTCATTAAGAACAATCTACAAGTATCCAAAGCTAGTGATTTTGAAAGTATGCAGGAGTTAAGGAAAATGCTGTGGGCTGTGAGGAATACTCCTACCGTGGATACACATGTTTCGCCATTTGTGATGCTTAGATATAGAATGCCTACATCTAAGAATCTGAACCCATGGATTGGTGGGTTTTCTGTGACCAACTCCAATTTGAAGGAAGTTGGGGACAGAAGGTTAATAGCACAAAAAAGATATGTGAAAGAAAGGACTGAAAGTAGGTGTGGGTGATGTTGTATGGGTGAAGCTGTCTAAAATTATACCTCAAGGTGAGTCCAAGTTTTTAATGCCCACAAGAGTAATTGAAGAGAGGAGGTGTGTGGTCATTTTGGAAGATGGAAAGTGGTGGAATACAGAAAAACTTTGTTGTTACACTTAAGCCAGGGATAGATGTAAAGGATGGAGGAAATGAAGAAAAAAACTATTCTGAGGATAATGACTTGAGATCATGCAATGCATCGCAAAAAAGGAGTAGACACCCCCGAAAGAAGTTGCAAAATTGTGTCATGTATTAAATGTGTCATGTATTAAATGTATCTCATGTATTGTACAAAGGTTGTAAAGGCATTATATTCTAATGACAAGAGGTGTATTATTTAGTTTTATGTAATTTCATTGGAAACATTTTCTGATTATGTATAGGGGAATGGTGTGTTGGGTCTCTTCCTTAGAATTCTGAGAGAAGCGCATGGGGACAGTAGGAATTAAAATGCAGGGAGTGTGTGGTGATATGAAGCGGGAGCAGGTGGACGGACACGGCTCCGGGTGGGTCCTGTAGTTGGAAATAAAGAGGGTTTGTACTTACCTTTTTGACTTGAAGACTTCCTTGTAGTGTGCTGTCCAAGGAAGGCAGATTTGTCTCCAAAAGTAGGTAAAAGAAAAAAATTTCTTCTTGTGAGATCTGCATAAGCAAATTCAGATCCACTGATCTCCTAGTATTAAAATGTGTGCAGGTGCTATTTGAGGCCATTTTACTTATTACTCATGGTGCTAAATGGTCCTTTTGCTATTCAATGTGGAATGCTATCGCTAAGGAAATGACTAGAGTTTACACTGAAATTAACACCACCTTTCTGTAGCACTCAGAATCACTTAAGAGGAGGCATGGATGCCACACAAAAATTATAAAAGAAATACATGCCTATGACATGTTCCTTAAAATCAGTTCATGAATTTGAATGTTATTGCATATAACAAGAGTAAAATAAAGCTGACAAAATGTTGGAAGAAAAATTGGACATCTGACTACTGCTAATCATAGAAACTAAAAAAGGCAAGTAAAAGATGCACAGGTAAAAATATTACTGTCCACTCCCAAATTAAGAAAGGTAACTATAAAATAATGAAAGTGTTTATAAAAATACTTATTTCTCTAACAAAACACCCATAATTTAAATAAAAGATAGGCCACCTTATGTGGTCTGAGAGTAGTAGTAACCTGCTGCTTCCAGTGAACAAATTGGAATGAAACACCTGATAACACTTATTTCTAACAGAAAAGCCAAAGATTGGAAACACGATATCCTGACGAGTAGAGGCAGGCTAAGGTCCCCAGGTTTGTCTATATAAAAAAGGTATGACAAAAAGTAGACGTAAAGGCACAGACACATATAGGAGCTGCCATCCTTTGTGAGTAACAAAAGCCCTGAAGATCATGGTGCCTAATTTACATAGAAACTAATTTACCTTACAGGAGAGAGTGTGGTAGTTTATTCAATACTTGAAATATGAAGGAACAGCAGATTGTGGAATTATTTAAATGTAATGTCCGCCCGGAGGAGAGCAACCTATTTGTGTAACAATACCCGTCTCCCAAAGGAAGCCCCTTTCTAAATGTGAGTGCAAAAGACTGAGAAAAGCAAAGGAAAAAAACAGATTATTAGGCATTAGACCCTAGACAGCTAGAAATGTTCCCAATCTTTGAAAAAAGACAGTGGATTATACGAAATCTATCCTCACATCCGTCCCCTGTGGTCGATTGAATCTACAGCATGCTTTATATACCTCCAGAGACTACCAAAAATAAGGAAATGCATCCAACACACGAGGCTCAAGGTTATGCTAAAGCAAGACTTCTGACGAGTAACGCCCCACCCATTAAAATGTACAGTACACCAGCCAAGATAAGTAATCCCCTGGATGCCCTCCCCTCGAAAGGGGGGCAAGTCAATGCTAATACTAGTACTCTGCTATGGCCTGAAGTACCAAACAGCACCACTGCAGGAAGTGAAATAGCAAAAGACAACGACTCAACTCTCGTCGGCAATTATGGCCCCATTTCGTTAGGAGGCATGAAGCACTCTGTGGCAAAAGAAGAACTCTCTGACAAAGGTGAAAATCTAACACCGTACTGCAAACACGGCTCAGGAGGAAGATAGCTTGAAAGATAGCCTGAAAGCTATTGCAAACATGATGGTCACAGTGACAAACCGAAATCCAATACAACCTTCAACAATTTCGCCTTCAAAAATGTCTTCAACTGGCAGTGATCTAAGGCCAGGGGATTTCACCCATAGGCCCTCTGGATGTAGCAGACAGATAACGCAGCGGGACCTGAGTGCGAATAAACATATCTGAGTTTCAAAGGCAAATTTCAATACAAACCTGGATGTTTCCTCAGCCTAAAATTCATGTGTCAGCATCCCATGAGGAAATAAGATCTTACTTTACCCGGAATACGCCTCAAGAGTACGCATGAACTAATAAACAGGGGTAATATAGTGAAGCTTTTAAAGAGCCATGCACCACTGGCACACTTAACTAGTGGAAATATATAAACTATTGAGTTTCTCCCTCCTCGAGAGACACAATTAAATGACCCTACACTAATAACATGGTCTACGGCTGACCAGGCTCACCAAATGTGTTAGAAAAATAATCTTTAAGGAACGACTAAGGAATACAACTCACAAGATTTCCATTAGAAGCATACCCAGTACAGCTTTGTGATGAATTTATGGGCGATGATCCAAACAGAAGCCACCCGATTATGGTGTACTATCCTTAGAAACGCAATAGGCAGCTTTAATCTTTCTAGATCCCCTGCATCAAGTCACTGAGACACACCATGGAAGCAAATTATGACCAACCAGTATAGCAACAAGGAAGAAAAGTGGGAAATTGACTACCGGCTAAACAAACAGCTAACTCCGCCGGCTTAAAGGTGTCTTCGTGGAACATGGGAGCTCTTAGTAACATAGCTGGTGATGGAGAATTGATTGTTTATTGGCAACAATTCAATATAATAATCCTGCAGGAAACGTGGAGCATGATATCAATACCACTGATTGGGTACTTTGCGTACCGAACTGCTGCACAAAAAAACACGAAGTGAAAGGGCAGGCCCAAAGGGGTCTAACGATTTATATTCCATCAAATTTGGATGTTAAAACAAAAGAAATTGTCCTACAAGAAACCTGGATCTTTGCCGTCTTACTTGCTAACTGGGCTTGTGAACTCAAAGAACCGCTCATAATAATGAACATCTCCACCCATCCACGTTATCATGTAAAACAAGTGATCATACCGCAACTGGAAACAATAATAACAGATCTAAGCCAAAGGCATGCTGGAGCTCACGTGCTCCTAACATGTGGTTTTAATTCGAACCCTTTATATAACAGCCTTGAAGACGATCTGGTGCTTTTTCATGACAAACTTTGGAATATATCCCATCAAACAGAACCACCTCATAAAAGGCATAACCACCTTGGAGAGCAGTTTTTAAGTACATGTTTGTATGCCGGTCTTCGATCAGTGAATGGAAGGACAAGAGAGGACCAGTCACCGGCAACAACGCATACTTCTTCTAAATCCCACTCCATCCCAGACTATACCTTTATGACCCTTGCCCTGTTTAGATATTTGGAGTCATTTAAGATAGACGTCCGTACAGAAAGTGATCACAACCCACAGATCCTGCAGTTATGCAACAAAAGTCCCCTACAGGTTAAGTATCAGCAAACACAAGCTTAAGGAGGTTAATTTTGGAACGGAGTATCAGCGAAGGACAAGAAGGGGAACTGCCACCTGGTAATGGAATCTTTCGACAACATGGAACTGGGCCCTTCCAAGACATGTCATATGGGAACCAAGAAATTAATTGACGAGTTCTCCTCAAAAACACAAAGAGCCCACGTCCTGATGCAAAATAGAAAGCCACGTTGCAGGCTATCTCCATCTATAAGGACCATCAAAAAAAGAGCTCCACAAACAGCTTTGAATTTTTAGACGAAATCCGACAGAGGCCGGTCTCACGCATAAAATTGCAGCCTTATGGAAGATATATAAAAAAGAATTATCGGCTGCTAGACTTGAAGAACCTAATTTCTGGGCGCGCCTCCTTTACGCCAGTAAGTCAAGAAACGCAAATAAATTCTGGGAGATGGAGACTCAGGTTGCCCCGTGGTCAACAACGTAAACATTGCTATGCACCAATGGGTTGCCTATGTCAACACGTCCCATCGTGCTCATACAATAGCACAAACGACACTCAATGAAGAGAACAAGTGGGAAGCAGGTACCACAGTCTCACAAATTATGCATGACATAGAGCAACCAAACTCACAAAGCTCCGAATCGTATGTCCCACCAAGCACAGAGACCTTAGGTTTCACTAGAAAACAAGTCTTTGAAGTGATCAGTAGGGGTTGGTGAGATGGGGCTCTGGGCCCAAATAGCCTACCCAGCAACTTTTTAAAGCTAATCCTGAATTTTGGGCAAAATTCCAAACCCAGTAAACAACCACTGTATCTCCAGTGAACACATTCCGGATTGCTGGAGAGGTGCAATAGTCCACCTGATATACAAAGAGGCAAAACGATGAATTCGGGCAACTGTAGACAAATCTTCTTGCTAGATACGGAGGCCAGATATCACGCAAGCCTTCTTCTAAAAGAACTGGAGTCCTGGGCAAATGAACACCCCATTGTTCCCCCTGTATCAAACGGGGTTTAGAGAAAGGATTGGAACTACCACAAACCTCCTGGCCTTGCCTATAGTGACTGATACAGTGATTAAAACAAAATCTATGGTATAACTATGTTTTGTAGATTTCAAAGTGTTGAGGTTCAGAATAACGAAGACACGATCCTTGAAGTCTTGAAGGTAGGTTTATTGATGCTCTTCAACACGGACAGGGATCCCAGCCTGCTTCATCTCACAACCGTCCCTCGGAGAATGCCTGGCCTCCCTGGAATGCCAGCAGCATTCCATGGAAACCACAGCAACCCCACGAGACACGTTAGCACAAAGCGAAGAGGCTAAATACACATCACAACATATCCCTTACTATACAAACATAAACAAAATAGAAATATGGGTTGAATACAGAGAAAGTAAAACACAAAGCAACCCAAACATGGGAAGCAAATAAAAATAGAACGCCATTCCTATCCCATAATGAAATCATTAAATCTTGAGGGAATAGAACGTGAGCGAGAAAGTCTCTCCTCTCTAGATATCACACCTCGCATCGACTTCATGCTGAAGTCTCTTGTAGTTCCATCCTTATTCATATCCACACAAGCATCACCTTTCTTGCAATACAAAGCTACTCTCCTCTTGTTCCACTTTTGTCCATTCACTAAAACGACATGCCATTTATGCACTTTTCTCACTTCCACTGGTGCAGAATATTTATTGACACCCTGCTCTCTTTTGCCCAATTTGACCTTGACCAAATCACCAGTACCTATGTTACCTCCTTTGGTTAAGTTATCTCCTTTGACACAAACCTCTCTTTCAAGCATCCACTGCGGAGTGAGTTTAGTCCTTGGAACTCTACCCCTCATCCTTTTAAACGGCATATCGTCGGTAACACTATGTATGGCAGTATTGTAAGACCAAACCATGTCATCCACGCTCCTGTGATCATCTTGATTCCCCTGAACAGCCATTTGGATGGTGCCTTTAATGACTCTGTTCATGCGTTCCACCATGCCACTGTGGATTGTATAATGATGTGCATACATGTATTATGCCATTTCCCTGTAAAAAAACTCTGCATGGCATTTGAAATGAGTTGGGTGCCATTATCAGTCACCATAACACTGGGGAAACCTTCTCTCTTGAATATAGAGTCTAAATTCTTGATCACTATACCAGTGGTAATGTTTCTTAGAAATTCCACAATGACCCAACGCGAATAGACATCCACCAGAACCATAGCAAATCGCTTGTCTCCAGGTAGAAAATTCATGGGGCCAATGAAATCCATACACACTTTCTCCCATGCTACCCCACTTTGATCTCCAGAAATAGAACCCATACATTCTGAACCCATTTTGAGCCTTTTCTCGCTCTCCTTGCACAAATTACAGCTTTCTACCCACAATCCGACGTCTTCATCTAATCCTGGCCACCAGAAACTGTCTTTGAGACGTTTCTTCATAATAGTTGGTCCTAGGTGACCTTCATGTGCCAGAAGAAACAACTTCTTTCTGAGTACTCTAGGGGATACAAACCTTTCACCTCTTAAAACTAAGTCATCCGTAACACCAATACTGAGCTCCTCCTGCAGTTTGACAACATTTCTTAAGGCTGGTTTGAGATCACCTTCGCGCCTCCATCCTGGTCTGATGGAACTAACCAGCTCTTTGTAATCATCTTTGTTCTTAACTGCTTCATGCCATTTATCCTTGTTCAAAGATTTGAGCTCATTTTCTAACACATCTTCTACACTAGCTATGACACATATCATTTCCTCCTCATTCTCTTTACTCCCCTCCACACCAAGCGGCAGTCTAGATAAACAGTCCGCCTGAACATTTTTCCATCCTGAAATATACTCAAATTTGTATATGTACTCTTGCAGCCTGGCCGCAAACCTCATTAATCGCGAAGAGCCCTTACTTGCCCCACCAGGACTCAACATTCTGATAAGAGGTTTGTTGTTGGTTCTTAAGGTAAAGTGTGCACCCCACAAATAGGTACGAAAGCGCCTTGAGACCCTCACGGGTGAGTAGCGCGCTATATAAACCCGATTGATTGAAAATATTGAAAGCCCCATGCCGCAGCTAAAGCCTCTCTTTCAATGACTGCATAATTGCGTTCAGATTTATTGTGTGCATGACGCAAACGCCACAGTCTTCTCTACACCACTTTTGATTTGTGATAACACGGCACCAATACCATGGGCACTGGCGTCAACAGTTATGTAAGTATCCTTACCAGGTTCAAAAGGAGTAAGAATATCAGCATTCACTATTTCATCCTTAATAGTTTGGAATGCTTTTCCCTGTGCCACACTCCAATTAAATGGAGTGCCCTTTCTCAACAACTCCCTCAAAGCCTCGGTTTTGTGTGCAAAATTAAGAACAAACTTTGAATAATACTCAATCAATCCCATAAAGGATTTGAGTTGATCTTTAGTAGTGGGAGTGGCGGCTAGCTTAATAGCTTTCAACAAATCTTCCTTAGGTTGAACACCATTCTCCGAAATAGTATACCCCAAATAATCCACCTCTTTCAGTAAAAACTTGCATTTATCGTTCCTTAAGGTCAGATCAGCTCTATCTAAAATCTCCAGAACCTTCACAAAAGTTTTGTTATGCTCTGCTTCGTCTTTGCCCATTATAAGGATATCATCTTGGAAGTAGTGAGTGTTTTTTACCCCCTTAAGTAAACTGTGCATCATGCGCTGGAATTCACTAGCGCCCGATGCGAGGCCAAAAGGAAGCCTCTTGAATTGGAAAGACCCCTCCATAGTAAGAAAGGCAGTTAATTTTCTTGAATCCGGATGCAACATAACTTGATGGTACGCTGACCTTAAATCTAATTTAGAGAAGAACTTGGCTTTGTCCATCAATAGTACCATCTCAGATATGTTTGGCAAAGGGAAACTATCGACATTTATGTTTTGATTCAGTGACCTGAGATCAACACAAAAACGAAGTTTACCGTCCTTCTTAGTGACGACTACCGGAGAAAGCCGCTCTGAGACTTCTACGGGTTCTATAACGTCTTGTTTCTGCATGTCACTCAACATTTCCTTAACCTCATCCCAAATGTAAATGGGAATTTTCCTTAACGCATGTCTGACTGGCTGAGCATTATCCATAAGTTTGATCCCATGTACATACCCTACAAATTTTCCTAAATCCACCCGAAACACATCTTTGTATTTGGATAGGATGGTATCAAGCATAACGCAATCCTCCACCACCATCACTTGTTCGGTAGATCTGGGATCTATGACCACATGCAAATCATGCTGTTGTACCCAGCCTAATATAGCAGGGCCATCATTCAAAACGTATACTCTTCCCATTGCACTTCTTCCCTTAAACTCAAACTTAGTTTCCATAAAACCTTTGATGGAAATGGCTTCACCACTGTACCCTTTGGGGAAAATGTCACTAGTAGTCAGGGAAACATCAGGCCAATGCTCATTAAAAATGCGGAAAGGTATAATAGTGAACATGGAACCCGGAGCCACCATCAATTCTACAGCAACCCCATTGACTAGGAACGTAGCTTTAGGTCTTTGTAATTTGTTCAAAGGTTCGTTCTCCACACACAATATGTCGGGTGCAACATAATCTTCATCAACTAAAGTGACTCTGTTTCTTCAGAGATCTTTACAAACTCTGCTCAAATGACCTTTTTTCCCCACACTTTCTACAGATTTTGTCTCTGGCATAACATCCCACATAATCCGCAGCATGACCCATACTAATACACTTATAACAGCCATTACATTTGCTTCTGTTATCCCCTACAGGTTTAGATTTATATTTAAACACAAGGAGATGATGGACAGAGCGCTGAAACTTTCCAGACACTCACCCCCAGTCACAGATCTGGGTTGAATCCATAATCGATCTGGGTTGAATCCATAATCATTCTTTAGCTCACTTCGCCGCCTCAGTTCAGACCCAGCTATATACAAATCAGTCTTGACCCTGGCCTCATGGGAACAGTCCAGCCTACTGCCAAGCCAGGTATTCCCTGAACCGGAAACAAGCATCCTGAGACCTGGCTTGGCAGTTCGGGCTGGACTGTTTCCATGAGGCACAGGGTCAAGACTGATTTGCATATAGCTGGGTCTGAACTGAGGTGGCGAAGTGAGCTAAAGAGAGATGATGGATTCAACCCAGATCTGTGACTGGGGGTGAATGTCTGAAAAGTTTCAGCACTCCGTCCATCATCTCCTTGTGTTTGCATTGTTTGCCCTAAGTTGGCAGGGTATGCCCAGACGTGGGTCCCGTGCTCACTTTGCCACTTGATTCAAGCTAGCCTGGCTGATGAGGGGTGTTACCCCGAAACCGGTCCCAGGATGCTTGTTTCCGGTTCAGGGAAGACCTGGCTTGGCAGTTCAGGCTGGACTGTTTCCATGAGGCACAGGGTCAAGACTGATTTGCATATAGCTGGGTCTGAATTGAGGTGGCGAAGTGAGCTAAAGAACGATGGTGGATTCAACCCAGATCTGTGACTAGGGATGAGTGTCTGAAAAGTTTCAGCACTCAGTCCATCATCTCCTTGTGTTTGCTTCGTTCGCCCTAAGTTGGCAGGGTATGCCCAGACGTGGGTCCCTTGCTCACTTTGCCACTGGATTCAAGCTAGCCTGTCTGATATGGGGTGTTACCCCGAAACCGGTCCCAGTATGCTTGTTTCCGGTTCAGGGAAGACCTAGCTTGGCAGTTCGGGCTGGACTGTTCCCATGAGGCACAGGGTCAAGACTGATTTGCATATAGCTGGGTCTGAACTGAGGTGGCGAAGTGAGCTAAAGAACGATGATGGATTCAACCCAGATCTGTGACTGGGGGTGAGTGTCTGAAAAGTTTCAGCACTCCATCCATCATCTCCTTGTGTTTGCTTAGATTTATATTTGGCTAAACTAGGTCGGCCATCACTCTTTTGCTTTAGTTTGTGCTCACTCTCTACTTGGTTATCCTTCTTACCAACAACATTTACAGTGTCTTCTTTTTTTGTCTCTAAATTTTGCATTTCTCTCATACATTTATCAGATTCTTCTACAAATTTGAGCAATAGACATGGCCTCTAGGAAGGTGGGATTTCTAGCGGCCCACAGTTTCTCTTGCATTCTCTTGTTTTTACATTGCACAATTAGCTGGTCTCTGATCATCTGATCAGTCATAGGACCGAAGTCACATTTGAGTGCCAGTTCTCGTAAAAGTGTGATCATTTGATCTACTGTTTCTTTTTCCTTTTGCGTTAACGAATAAAACTTGTGACGTTGCATTACAATGTTAACTTGTTTACCAAAGTACTTTCCGAGTCTGTTCTTTGCCTCAACATATGGGTTATCAATAGGCTCACCATCAGCTCCCATAACCTCAGGTAAAAACTTAAATACGTGTTGGCCCTCTTTTCCTAATGAATTTAACAGCAAAGCTTTTTTCCTTGTAGCTTGAAATCTGAGTCCATCGATGGCTTCAATATAGTTTTCAAAAATGCCAATCCACTCTTCCCATTCTATAGATGGCGCTTCGCCTTCTGATAAAAAAATGGGGGGCGGTGAAACCATTTGACTAGCTGCCATGCCGTTGTAGAACTGGGCTACGAAAATAGGCGAAAATGAGGAGTACAGATGAGATGTGGTGAATGACAGTTCAGCAGATAGTAGAGTAATTGGTGTGCAAATCACGAATTGATCTGCACTGGATAGTAAGGCAAGAGTGTGTAGATCACTGGCGAAAGTGAAGAATAAAATGAAATGTGGGAAACCACATACGCAGCATATAATATTAGACCTGGTGTGCAAATCACCGTATTGACCTGCACTGGATTGTGAGGCAGGAGTGTGCAGATCACAGAGTTGTAGTGAAGGACGAAACGAGATGAGGAAGAAACTAACACAGGTGTGCAGATCACTGTGTAGATCTGCAGGGATTATGAGGCAAAGTGTGCAGATCACTGTGTATATTGGGGAAGAGATAAGCGTGGTGGGATCACCGTAATGATCTGCAGAGGAATTGGAGGTTTACACATATGACGAAGTCAATAGAAAAGAATCAGTACAGGTGGATCGTTGGTTGGGCAGATAGGATCAGAACAGGAAAAAACACACACCTTAGATGGCGTCACGTCAACGTGTACGTGTTGACGTTGATGAGAAGAGCGTAGTGCTGTGCCTTTCACGCGTAGAGTATCTCGTGGTGGAGCGGTTGCCAGGGAACGAGCTATGAAGGAGCGCGAGCCGGGAGACCGGATTACGGGAAGCAGCGCGAGCATATAACCGCTCTAAATAAAGTAAAAAGAACAGTACCTGATTCTTTTTTGATAGACGATTCTGGGCACAACACAGAAATCTGACCCAACGATGACAGGAAGACTTGATCCAGCGATGCCGCAGAAGACAGCAAGCAGATTGGAGCGCCGATGTAGTCGAAGTAAAGAAACACCGTGGATTCGCTCCCCGCTGTTGAAGAGGACTGGCAATCATCGCCAAAATGTTGAGGTTGAGATTAACGAAGACAGGAGCCTTGAAGTCTGGAAGGCAGGTTTATTGATGCTCTTCAACACGGACGGGGATCTCAGCCAGCTTCATCTCACAACCGTCCCTCGGAGAATGCCTGGCCTCCCTGGAATGCCAGCAGCATTCCATGGAAACCACAGTAACCCCACGAGACACGTTAGCACAAAGCGAAGAGGCTAAATACACATCACAAAGCTGCCTTTGAATCGGTCCCACATAGTATCTTATGCCAGAATTTAGCAGTAAGAAACACACAGCCCCTCTTATTGAAGAGTATTGCCACACTGTACTCAAATACTTGGCTCCAAGTCAAAATAGGAGATGGCAGTTCCTTAACCTGTAAAATAAAAACATGGACAGGTTTGAAACAAGGCTTTGTTTTAAACCCATTGCTTTTTAACATATTTCTGGCTGATCTCATCACTGATTTAGGAGAAGTAAATGCACACACCCCCAGACTCGGAGGCAAACCAATCATCTGCCTTCCCTATGCTGATGATGCCGTCCTAATATCAAAAACCAGGGTGAGGCTCCAACAAATCCTGGACAGATTGAATGACTAAACTAAGTGCAATGGGCTTAGCATTAACCTAGAGAAAACCAGAATAATGATAATGGGCAGAAAAATAAGGAAGTCAGGTCAGTGGCATCAAAATGGTCTTTGAATAAAACAGCAGTCGAATACAAGTACTTGGGAGTGGTTGTGGACAAACGCGGAACCTTCCCGCCCAACAAGGAGTCCATAAAATCAAAAGCAGTTTCTCTACTTCATACGTCCCTGAAGCTCTCAAAAAGATTCCTGGGCTCCTCCCTCAACCTCTATTGAAAGTTAAACATTCTAAACTACTCCCTACCACAGTATATGGATCAGATGTTATGTTTGGAAGAGTTTCCAATTTACTGGACAAACTTCTAGTTAGCACCTACAGGAGTCTTCGACCTTCCAAAGTATGGTTCCCCAGCACAAATTCGACTGGAGTTTGGCCTAACCAACCAAACATTGGAAAGACAAGGGGCCTTTCTGAAAGCTTGTTTTAAGTAACGCTCTGCAAGGGAAAACACCCTGGAAAGCCAATTGTGGCTAGAAATCGCAAGTGCAGGAAGCAAGTCAGCAGACCGCTTTTATCTATACCAATCACTACAGATCTTAAAGACAGCAGCCCTGCAGTTAATGAGGGTCACCTTCACAACATTTAAAAGTTTAATCTCCAATGTTATGCGGCAGAAATCGCACCTTGATGACAAACAAAAGTTAGCACATCTCAGAAACGCTTGGCTGATTTTAACAACTATGAGATACCGGGCCGGCAACCAATTTTATGTGTTGCTATGTCGAAACAGGTCAAATGGAAACTCATCATATACAGGTTAGGCGGCCTGCCAACTTTAGGCTGTATACTTATTGGGAAAAGGAAAAGCGCTAACACACTCTTCAGGCTCAGCCGTTTTTTATAGTGAACCAATTTTGCATATTGTCTGCATTTGCCCAATTTTGTAACTGGAAAGGCATGTCTTACTTATTAAAACCCCAATTTCAGGTACTAGGTATACGCTCCTGAAGACCTGCTATAATGGCTTACCTCAAAGCAAAGTACATCATCCTAGCCGTAAGCTTCATGAAATACATGCAGCTTTCTGAAAAACTATTGAATACCTCCGCCCCTTACGAAATATCATACTATTTAGAGATCTTATTGGGCGCCTGAAGGCCAATTTCTTTCGCAGTAACCGATTAACTATTCTCCTGCCAAATGAACTACTCTGCTGCCACTTTGCACAGTAGGTCTCTCTCCCCCCATTAACCTAGTTGTGAAAGTGGTGGTCTCACCGTCTGACGAACTGCTCTTGAGGTGTGTTGTAATATTATTGGTTCAGCCCTTTTTCTTCTTCCCCCCTCCTCCTGCCTTCCCTTGGAACGTTCCTACCGCTGTTTGTGTACCAACATTCCACAGCTGCCTTCAGCTGACTGGAACCTGTTGGTTGTGTAAGACGGAATAAAGACTTCTCAGCACTTACCTGGTGTTACGTCTTTTTAACACTGGCGACGAGGATGGGATATGGTATGGCCTAGATATTCCACAGAGTTTACACCAATTTGACACTTTTCAATCAATCAATCAATCAGGCGTTTGTTTTTGCGCGACTACTCACCCGTAAGGGTCTCAAGGCGCTGGGGGTGTGCAGGTGCCAGTCCATCAAGGAGGGGGTCCGTCGAAGAGCCAGGTTTTGAGGTTTCTTGCAAAAGATGGGAAGCGATGTTGTCTGCCTGAGGTGGAGCGGAAGGGCGTTCCAGGCTTTGGCCGCGAGGAAGGAGAAGGAGCGGCCTCCCGATCTGGTTCTTCTGGTGCGAGGGACCACGGCGTAGGAGAGCTGGGCTGATCGTAGGGTCCTTTGGGGTGCGTGGAATTTGAGTCGGCTGTTCAGGTATGCTGGTCCGGTGTCGTGGAGGGCCTTGTGTGCGTGGGTGAGCATCTTGAAGGTGACTCTTGCCTCGATGGGGAGCCAGTGGAGTGTGCGCAGGTGCTGGGAGATGTGGCAGTGTTTTGGCAGGTTGAGGACCAGTCTTGCGGCGGCGTTCTGGATGTTCTGTAGCTTGCGTGTGAGGTTTTTGTTTATTCCGGCGTAGAGTGCGTTGCCGTAGTCGAGTCTGCTGGTGACCAGGGCGTGAGTGACGGTCTTTCTGTGTTCGAGGGGATCCATTTGAAGGTCTTACGTAGGAGGCGGAGGGTGTGGAAGCAGGAGGACGAGACGGAGTTGATCTGGCGGTCCATTTTGAGCTCGGAGTCCAGGATGATTCCCAGGTTGTGTGCGTGGTCCGTGGGGGTGGGCGTGTTTCCGAGGGCAGGGGGCCACCAGGTGTCGTTCCAGGTGTCGGGGTTTGGGCCCATGATGAGTACTTCCGTCTTGTTGGTGTTTAGTTGTAGACAGCTGTTTTTCATCCATTTGGCGACGGCTTCCATGCCTTCTCGAAAGTTGTGTCTGGCGGTGTTGGGTTCGTTGGATAGGGAGAGGATGAGTTGGGTGTCGTCTGCGTATGACACAATGTTGAGACCGTAGGTTCTGACGATGGGGGCGAGCGGAGCCATGTAGACGTTGAAGAGCGTAGGGCTGAGGGAGGACCCCTCAGGGACTCCGCAGGTGGTTGGTGTGGGATCCGAGAGGAAGGGGGGGGAGGAGTCTGACCTGCTGCGTTCTGCCGGAGAGGAAGGAGGAGATCCAGTCGAGGGCCTTGTCCTGGATCCCTGCGTCGTGGAGTCTGCGTATTAGGGTGCGGTGGGAGACTGTGTCGAACGCCGCTGAGAGGTCAAGGAGGATGAGGGCTACTGTTTCTCCTTTGTCCAGTAGGGTGCGGATGTCGTCTGTTGCGGCGAGGAGGGCGGTTTCCGTGCTGTGGTTTTTTCTGAAGCCGGATTGGGAGGAGTCGAGGATGTTGTGCTCTTCGATGAATGTGGCGAGTTGGCTGTTGATGGCTTTCTCGATGACTTTCACAGGGAACGGGAGCAGGGAGATGGGCCAGTAGTTTTTGAGGTCGGTGGGGTCCGCCGAGGGTTTCTTCAGGAGGGGGTTGACCTCGGCGTGTTTCCAGTCGTCGGGGAACAAGGCGGTCGCCAGGGAGAGGTTGATGGTGTGGCGGAGTATGGGTGCGATGGCGTCGGCGGCTCTGTTGAAGATGTGGTGGGGGCAGGGGTCCGTGGGGGCCCCGGAGTGGATTGACTCCATCGTCTTCAGTGTGTCTTCGGTGGTGAGGGCTGTCCAGTTGTCAAACGCTGGCTTCAGGGTGTCGGCGGTGGTTGGTGGGGGTTCTGTGTGTTTGTTGTCTTCGTCGAAGTTGTCGTAGATGCTCTTGATTTTGTGGTGAAAGAAGGTGCTGAGTTTGTCGCAAAGGTCTTGTGAGGGAGGGATGTCAGTCGACTCGCTGGTGGGTTGGGCGAACTCCTTGATGATGTTGAAGAGTTCTTTGCTGTTGTGTGCGTGTGTGGAGATTCTGTCTTCAATCGCTTTTTTCCTTGTTTTTCTGATGAGTTGGTGGTGGGCGTTGGAAGCGGCTCTGAAGTTGTTGTGTGCTTCTGTGGATTTGGTGCCCCTCCATGCCTTTTCGAGGCGGCGGCAAGTGCGTCTGGACTCTCGAAGTTCGGTGGTAAACCATCTGGCTTTCTTGGCGTGGGTGTTGTTGTTTTTCTTGAAGGGGGCTATGGGGTTGGCGCTGTCGGAGATCCACCTGTGCAGGGTTCGGGCTGCGGTGTTGGGGTTGTCGTTTTCCGCGATGGTTGGGGTGGAGTTGCTGAGTGAGGAGGTGATCTGGTCGTCGGTGATTCTGGTCCAGTTTCTTCGTGGGAGCAGGTGCTGGTGTTTGTGGATGGTGGGTGTTCTGAAGGTGAAGTGGACGCATCGGTGGTCGGTCCATGGGAGTTCGGTGGTGTGGCTGAAGGTGATGGAGTTTCCTGTTGTGAAGAGGGGGTCGAGGGTGTGTCCTGCTGAGTGCCTGGGTTCGGTCACGATTTGGCGGAGTCCGATGTTGTGGAGGTTGTCCAGGAGGGATGTGGTGTTGGGGTACAGATGGTTGTCGAGGTGGAAGTTGAGGTCTCCCAGCAGGGTGTAGTTGGTGGATGCGATGGCATGCGGGGAGATGATGTCCGTGATGGAGTTGGTGAACGGTCCACGGGGTCCAGGGGGTCGGTAGATGAGGGTTCCTCGGAGGGTGGTGGTAGGGCTGGTCAGTATCTTGAAGTGTAGGTGTTCCATCATATCTGTGGGCTCGTCGGGGAGTGTGCTCAGGCGGAGGGTGGATTTGTGGACGATGGGGATTCCTCCTCCCGGGCGGGTGTGGCGGTCCTTCCTGGAGATCTTGTATCCTTGGGGAATGGCGATGGCGATGTCCGGTCCCGAGGTGGTGTTGGTCCAGGTTTCGGTGAGGAACGCTATGTCCGGGGTGGTGCTGTCGAGGAGGTCCCAGATTTCGGTGGCGTGTTTGTGGAGGGATCGGACGTTGAGGAGGATGCATTGCATGGTCTTTGGTTCGGGTGTGTTCTTGCGGTCGGGTTGTGCTGGGTCCGTGTTCCTGGCGGTGCTGTAGGTTTGTCGGCAGCGGTGACAGCTGAAGGGTCCGTGGGTGTCGGCTGGTGAGGCTAGCTTGCAGCTGTTGTTGTGGCCTGGGTTGAGTGCGTAGAGTGCCTTTGGGTTGTAGCGTTGGCGGTGCAGAGAGCCAGGATTCCTGGCGCTGGTCGCGGGCGGGCGCAGCCGGGCTTGCCTTTGGTGCGCCAGCAGCGCGGCCGCCATTAAGTAGGGGTCGGGGAGGGCTGGGCAGCGGGAGGAGGAGCTGGATTGGGCCGGTCGCGCTGGGGGGGAGGGGCCGCGGGGGCAGCACCAGCGGGGAGAAACGGGCGTGAAAGGGAAAGGAAATTGAAGGAGGGCTAAAGGAAATAAGAGAGGAATAAGGCAAAAGGCAGAAAAGTGCAAGAGAGTGCATAACAGAGAAGAAAGAGGGAGAAAACGAGTGGAAAAAAAAAAAAGAGTCAAAAACGGAGGGGAAAAGGGAAAGGAAAATTAAAGGAGGGCTAAAGGAAATAAGAGAGGAATGAGGCAAAAGGCAGAAAAGTGCAAAGAAAGTGCAGAACAGAGAAAAAGAGAGGAGAAAAGCGAGTGGGAAAAAGAAAACGAGTGAAAAAACGGAGAGGAAAGCGGAGCGAGAGAGAGGAGACAGAGGTCCACTGGACCACCAGGGATGAGGCGCAGGTAAACCTGCGGGTGGAGGAGGGCCTCGAACACCAACAACACTCGAGAGTGCAGGGGCAGGCCTCACTTAATGGTGGAGCTGCGAGGGTGGGAGAGCAATTTCACTGACAAAGAGTCAGTGGTCTTGCTCGCCTGTCCCCGCAGCGGCCGCTATTAAGTAGGGGTCGGGGAGGGTTGGACAGCTGGGAGGCGGGAGCGGGGTGGGGTGGGGAGCTGGATTAAGGTTTTCTTTTCTTTCTTCAAAGTTAGGCCAGCTTTACTTAATTTGTGCAGGTCTTGTCTCAACATGTCATCGTGCTCTTTTATGTCTTTCCCATTTATGAGGATGTCATCCTGGAAGCATAAAATGCCAGGAACATCTTTGAGAACATGCTGCATGATTCTTTGGAATGCAGCAGCAGCTGAGGCCAATCCAAAAGGCATGCAGAGATACTGGAAAGCTCCAAGAGGGGTGATGAACGAGGTGAGGTGACGACATTCAGGATGCAGTTCTACCTGGTGATATGCTGAGGATAAGTCAAGGACACTAAAAAAACTGGCATCCTTGATGAGAGTTCAGCTCTCATGTATCCTCAGTAGTGGGTGTCTGTCTACCCAGATGTTCTTTTTTAAGTCTTTGAGGTCAATGCAAAGCCTGACATCCTTGCTAGCTGATTTGGACGTGATGACAATGGGAGCTAACCACTGAGAGCTCTCTATGGGTTCGATGACACCCAACTCCAATAGACGGTCTAACTCTTTTTGAAAGGGAGCTTGCATTAAATGGGGACTTGGCCTGACTTTATGGGCAATGGCTTTAGCCTTATCTTTTAGTTGTATGTTATGTTTGTATGGAATGATGACTGCCAAACTGCATTCATGGAAATTAAGTCATGTATCACAAATGCGCCTTTCTTAGGCAGATTCGACCCTACGAAAACCACCTACTTGTCCACCGATGCCAGCAATAAAGGGTTGGGAGCCAGCCTTACCCAGAGGGTAGGGGACATAGAGCAAATTGTTGCTTTTGCCTCAAGGACATTAAAAGGAGCTGAACAACACTACTCTGTAATAGAAAAAGAGGCTCTGGCGTGTTTCTGGGCCATCAATCATTTAAAAAAAAAAAAAAAATTGTGGGGTATACCTTTCACTGTCATGACCGACCACAAACCCCTCACCTATGTGTTCATGGCCAAAGTTTCTACCAGGACCACACCTAGGATAGCAAAATGAATTTTAGGGTTAGAAGGATTCAATTTTAAAGTAGAATACGTGCCTGGTAAACACAACGTGGTAGCTGATTTCCTTTCTCATGCTCCTCTTAATACAAGTACAGACACTCAAGAGGAGGAAGATGGGGACGTGATTTTGGAAGTAGCAGTTTTGGACAAGAGGATTTGGGAGGACTGCAATGTGCTTGATGAGACAGTAGCTCCTTTGAACGAATACATCAGGGGTGGATGGCCTGACAACAAGAGTGCCTTACCTGAAGCTCTCAAGAAATTTTGGGAAGTAAGACTTGAATTATGTATCATTAACGATGCTATCTATCGGGGAGAAAAAGTAGTACCTCACATGGGAGTCAGAAGCAAAATTGTGAATCTAGCACACATGGGACACTTAGGCCGTAGCCTAACTAAAAGCAAGATACGTGAGGAGTATTGGTGGCCAAGAATGGATGCCATGGTAGAAGAATTAGTCAAAAACTGCATTGAGTGTGCCAAAAGTGATAAAACGCTGACTGTAAGAAAACCCCCTTTGTCTCCTATTCAAGTCCCTACTCGACGATGGTCAAAACTTGCTTTAGACATTATTGGCCCATTACACCTTAAACATCTGAATGAACGTTTCATTTTAGTCCTCATAGACTACCACACTAGGTGGGGGATTACGAAATGTGTAAACCAAATTGACACCAAGTCTCTCATTCAATTCCTAAAAGATACCTTTTATTAAGAAGGCATAGCTGATACCATCATAACAGACAATGGGGTCCAATTCACATCCGATCTCATGAAGGACTTCCTTTCAGACCTACGTATTTCTCACCAGAAAACAGCATTGTATTGCCCCAGAGCAAATGGATTAGTAGAACGCATGAACAGAGTTATTAAAGAATGTCTTCAAAGAGCAGAAATCACTAATGTAGCAGCTTAATCAGCCTTGCAAGAAATGTTATGGGCGTACAGAACTGCACCTAATGCTGTAACAGGGGTGTCTCCATTTATTTCTTTAAAGGGGAGGAAGCCTAAAACAAACCTCACTGCTGGTTGGTTACGTAAAGACAGCCCATGTACTGTAGACAGATCGAAAATTGCCAGAATTGAAATACAACAAAATAAATACAAAGTAAGATATGACTACACCAAGAATGTCACATTTGCATAATCCAGGTGAATGGGTATGCATCGACCTTCCCAAAGCTAGAAGAAAGAGCCATTCCAGGTTTTCTGAACCTCTCAAAATAACATGAGTAGGAAGAAATGTAGTCCAGTTGGAAAATGGACAAACTTGGGGGATGGACAAAGTGGTAAAATGTAAGCCTCCCCAAGTTGTTCGGGAGGAAGCAGGTCTCATGGCAAAACGTTTCATTTCTCCTTGCAGGTCATCTAGGAACACGGGCTGTCCAGTTTGGCACAAAGACTTTGTGGTTGGTTAATTCTCCTTTCCAGGTTTCGGCTATTGCTCTTGGTCGTTTTAACTCTTCCTGAAATGTTCTTCTTTCCTTGTTTTTCCTCTCTCTCTCACTCTTTTTCTTCTTTTTTTCCCTTCCTGCCTTGGGAGGTGTGTTGTAATATTATTGGTTCAGCCCTTTTTCCTCTCCCCCCTCCTCCTGCCTTCCCTTGGAACATTCCTACCGCTGTTTGTGTACCGAAAAACAATGGTCCTAGACTTATGTTAAATTTTAGTTGTCTGAAACAATCATAAACAGCATGAGGTACATATATAGTTTAAATCAATAATGTACCATTAACTTATTTAAAGAGCATTCAAATATATCCTCAAAATTCAAAGAAGGCACACACTATTGCTTTTTGGTGACTCGTATTTTATTCGGTCACTTTTCATAACATATTATCATATTCAATGTTCAAGATAAAGGGGTGGTTGCTCCAAGGAAAAATGTGAAGAAAGAAAGTGCTCGTGAAGTAAGATAGAATAAACAAGAGGGGCATCCAATCAAGCAAAACAATGATTCATCATTATTTACATTACAATCTCATAAGCAAAACTGGTCGTGATTCATGATTGCACCAGTTCTACATTAGGGCCTGTCCAATGGTTAATTCATAGTTATTCTTTATGTTCTTTCTCAAAAGTTAGCAAACAACGTTCGTCTGTAAGCAAGTAGGGCTGGGATAGTATACAGTACAGGCCCCGAACAGGGGAGAGTGTCGACGTTTCGACCCTAGTGCAATGAGGGCAGTTTGTATCCTCTGCGAACGGGTCTTCCTCAAGACAGAAAGGAGGGATGGGGGGAGCAACTGATCATGGGTGATGCACAGTAAAAGTGCCGCCCCTAGTTATGGATTTAAAGGTCCGCAATAGAATTGCGGCTTGGTAACAGCAGTTTACCTTCAATCAATGGGTGAGAAAAATCGCCCACAGCGTCTCAATGAATCATCTTCGCACAGCCCGGGGGAATCCAGCTGGTCTGCTCGAGCACTTTTACTGTGCATCACCCATGATCAGTTGCTCCCCCCATCCCTCCTTTCTGTCTTGAGGAAGACCCGTTCGCAGAGGATACAAACTGCCCTCATTGCACTAGGGTCGAAACGTCGACACTCTCCCCTGTTCGGGGCCTGTACTGTATACTATCCCAGCCCTACTTGCTTACAGACGAACGTTGTTTGCTAACTTTTGAGAAAGAACATAAAGAATAACTATGAATTAACCATTGGACAGGCCCTAATGTAGAACTGGTGCAATCATGAATCACGACCAGTTTTGCTTATGAGATTGTAGTGTAAATAATGATGAATCATTGTTTTGCTTGATTGGATCCCCCTCTTGTTTATTCTATCTTACTTCACGAGCACTTCACATTTTTCCTTGGAGCAACCACCCCTTTATCTTGAACATTGAATATGATAATATGTTACGAAAAGTGACCGAATAAAATACGAGTCACCAAAAAAGCAATAGTGTGTGCCTTCTTTGAATTTTGAGGATATATTTGAATGCTCTTTAAATAAGTTAATGGTACATTATTGATTTAAACTATATATGTACCTCATGCTGTTTATGATTGTTTCAGACAACAAAAATTTAACATAAGTCTAGGACCATTGTTTTTCTATACCAATTATTACCCAGGTCCATTGACTTCTATGGGTTACCCCATTATATCTTAATGGCTGTTTGTGTACCAACATTCCACAGCTGCCTTCAGCTGACTGGAACCTGTTGGTGGTGTAAGACAGAATAAAGACTTCTCAGCACTTACCTGGTGTTACGTCTTTTTAACAAGGTACTTTGCACTTTAAGTCTTTCATACTTCCTAATAACCCATTGATGAAATTGGTGCCCCCGCTGACCTTACTCTTACGAGGAATTTTAGATTGCAACGAAACTTTGAGATGGTTGTTCTATTCTCTTTTAGAACTGTTTTAATGCAATTAAGTTTCGCATGAGATGAAAGTATGGGTGCTGTAGAGTGCCACCCACCTGGCCTCTACTATACTTTGTTTCATGTGCTTAACCGGAGGGCTGGGTGCGGCCTAAAGGTATAAATAAATGCTAAGAGATCGCTCGTGGTTCACTCGGCGACCCCCAGAAACACAGCCTGTGTCTCTGTACTTTGTATGCTGTGTGCGCCATAATTTTATGGCAAGACCGGAGGCTCCTATTATGCTTATTTTTTCTTGCTTTATTATAACAGCAGCCAAGAAAAGTGAAAACTACAGTTCCCAGAGGGCCTAAGGGGCATAGGTCAATGGGAACAATAAAGAACAAAACATGTAACCAATGAGCAGTCAGCACTCCGAAACCACGTCACAATCTGACTGCGAATAGCCCTCTTTTCTTGCTGCTCGCAGTCAGATAAGTGCCTTCTCTTCATTGCTCCGTATTATGCATGATATTTAGTGTAATATTAATGTGTTTTAATTTTAACATACAGCGCTGTTACGGTATGTTCTGCTTACCGCTTCTGCCTCTGTTTATTTGCGCTGTTACGCTTTTCTCCCTCGTTCCCTGACCCGCGCGAGCGCTTCGACCGTTCGGTCCAGCGGCGCGCGACGGCTTCGCCTTTCATCCCGTTAGTGGTGCGCACTTTGTAGCGCGTGTGCAGCTTAGCGCGAAAGGCTCCCAGAGACTCCTCGGCGCGTCTGCACCCTCGACCTCCTGCACTCTTCTGGAGCCTCGTCCTGCGCTCCGGTTTGACTCCGCCTTCTAGGGGAGTGGTTTTCTGCCTAGTTCTGCTCTTTTCGACTCCCTCAAGTTTTAACCCTTGCTTACCTGAAAGCTTCTTTTCCTCGTGTACAATGGAATTGGACAGTTCACCAAGCTCTGAGATGAATAATGATGAAGGCTTAGCCTTTAAATCAGATTTAAATACCTTCATTAACAATTCTGTAGAGAATGCTGTTGAGGCTTCAATGAAGCGCCTTTCTAAAGGCATGGAGAATTCTATGCTCAGTCTGTTGTCTAAAGCATTGGCCCATTCTGCGGGGATAGCAGAAAAGGAAATTGGTAACCTCAGTGTCCTCTAATACTACCAAAAGTGCGTCACGCTTGAGTGGCGAGGTTTCCTCGCTCCAGACTGAGGACTCTGTTCCTCCCAGGCCTCCTTCTAAGGAGGGGTTGTCTTCTGTTAACGGAAAGAAAAAAGCTAAGGTCAAGCACACAGAGGTACCCAAAAAATTGGTAATTTCCACTATTCTAGACACAGACGATGACATGGGTGACGCAACTGATGATTTGCTTGATATGTTTGATATTCCTGATCCTTCTTCCCCGCCCTCCAAGAAGTCAAAATCCGACTCTTTTGCCTTTTCTCCTGTTCTGGACTCAGAGGGTGTCCCTATGTTTGATCCTTCCAACCTTCGTCATCCCAATTCCACGGAGTGGTTTCCAGCCTCCCATGTGGGCGATTACATCTTGGCTAGGCTCCGCCTTCCCTTGGACAAATCTGCCCGGGCTAAGTTGAAGTCCGAATGCCCTAAGCCTTCTTTACCCTCTAACATCACTGTGGCTCCTTCCATAGAGCAGCCCCTTCTCACCTTTTTCTCAAAATTTGGCAAGGATCCCCGTAAAGGGGTCGATAAGGCTTGGTCTACCTGCCAGGACAAAGTTCTGGATGTCGTGGGTCCTTTGGCTCGCATTTTCGATTTGGCAGAAGCTGCCCGCTTGGACGGTCATGATCTCAGCGCCGAAGATATTTCCTTATGGGTCCAACGAGCCTTCTGTTTGCTTGGTAATGCCAACGCCGCGATCACTCACGAACGCCGTAAAGGCCTTCTCATCAAGCTAGATCCTAAACTAGCTAATCTAGCTCCGTTAGATCCTGGTATTAAGGCGGATGGTCTTTTGTTTGGAGACTCCCTCATCAAAGATCTCAGCAAATTCGTCTCGACCTTCGCCTCTCTAGACAAAGCTCAACAGTCTATTAAAAAAGTCTTCTCCCCTCGGGTTTTTGGACGGGCCGGCAGAGGCAGGGGTCGCTCTTCCAGCCGTCCCTATCCCAATCAAGGCTCCAGAGGCTCCTTCAATTCAGGCTACCAGGACTACAAACCTCAATTTTACCCACAACGAGGTCGTGGATACAGAGGTCGCGGCCAAAGGAATTTCCGTCACAACAACTCCACCCAACAAGGTAGGTCTTCCCCCTGTAGGGAGTCGTTTAAAACTATTCATCCAAAAATGGCGCACCCTTACGGCGGACCCATGGGTCTTAAATACAATCCAAGGTTATCTTATAGAGCTTTACGCAAATCCTTTCCAGACAGTTTTTCCCCCTCCTTTAGTCTTCTCCCACGACATGTCTCTTCTCATTTCTGCAGAGATTCAAAATCTCCTCCAAAAACAGGCCATTCTAAAAGCTCCCTTAGATCCCTCAGGTTTTCTCAGTACCCTTTTCCTTGTCCGAAAGAAAAACAAGAGAATGCGTCCTGTTATAAATCTAAAAACGTTCAATCAGTTCGTGGTGTATCGCCACTTCAAAATGGAAACAATCATTCATTTGCGGGATACTCTCCGCCCCAACGATTGGATGGTCAGATTGGACTTACAAGACGCTTATCTAACCGTTCCCATTCACCCTTCTCATGCCAAGTTTCTTCAATTTCAATGGTTAGGCGTCTCTTACCGGTTTTGCTCCCTTCCGTTCGGCCTTTCCTCAGCACCATGGTGCTTTACAAAGATAATGAAACCAGTGGTGGCCTATCTACGTTCCCTCGGGATCAGGCTTCTCATCTACCTAGACGACATTCTTTTGATGAATGGAGACAAACAGAAGCTGTTGTTAGAACTGAACACGACTCAGTCGCTCCTTCTGGAGCTGGGTTTCCTTCTCAACACCGAGAAATCTTCTCTCATTCCATCTCAGAACATGGAATTTCTGGGCTTTCTAGTGGATGCCTCCACGTCATCTCTTCTTCTCCCTCAGAAAAAGATTTCGGCCATAAAGACAGAAATTTCTCAGGTCCTTCAATCCTCTCTGATCTCCCTCAGATCTCTAGCTCGAATTGTAGGTCTCCTCTCCGCCTCCATCCAGGCTATTTTTCCAGGGCCTCTTCACTATCGCGCCCTACAACGCCTAAAAATCCGTCATCTCCGGCAGGGTTTAGCCTACTCCGATCTCATCGCTTTAGATCACGAATCGCGCAACGAACTTCAATGGTGGATAGACCATTTAGATGCTTGGAACGGTCGAGCGATCTTCGCTTCGGCCCCAGATCTTGTGTTAGAATCCGATGCAAGCCTGTCGGGTTGGGGCGCCCGCTGTGGTCCAATATCGACTGGCGGTACATGGTCTCTCGTGGAGTCGAAATTGCACATCAATTGTTTAGAGATGCTGGCAGGCTCCTTTGCAATACAGAGTCTCACAAAAAACAGAGTACGCTGTTCCATCCTCCTTCGTATGGACAATGTTTCTGCGGTCCGCTACATAAACCATCTCGGTGGCACAAAATCCAGGCCCCTAGCGGACCTTGCAAAGAGTCTTTGGGAATTTTGTCTGACAAACAAACTTTCTCTCCAGGCAGAGTATCTTCCGGGAGATCTAAACTCCGTAGCAGACTGGCATTCTCGTTACCTCCGAGACTCCAGCGATTGGAAGCTGCTTCCATCCGTCTTCCAATCTCTGTCTCAAAAATGGGGTCCTTTTCACATCGATCTCTTTGCTTCTCGCCTCAACGCCCAATTACCTTTGTTCTTCAGTTGGCGTCCAGATCCTCTAGCTTCGGCAACGGATGCTTTTCTTCAAGATTGGTCCCTCCACCTCAATTATGCCTTTCCTCCTTTTCTCATGATCAACAGAGTACTTTCCCAGGTTCGTCGCCAAATGACCTCCCTCGTCCTCATAGTTCCCTTTTGGCAGTCACAGATTTGGTTCCCATCTCTTCTGGAGATGACAGTCGACTTCCCAGTTCTTCTTCCTCTTTCCGACGACCTGCTTCTGAATCCATTAGGTCATCCGCACGACCTCATCCTCAACAATTCCCTGGTCCTGTCTGCCTGGAAGGTCTCCAGCCTGTCCCTCCTGACCTCCTCATTTCACAAGAGGCTTCTCTCTTCATCAGTAACGCCTGGGCTCCAGGTACTTCCAAAGCCTACAAGTCCGCTTGGTCTTTATGGTCAAGCTGGTGTCTGGAAAGACATATCGATCCCCTTTCAGCCCCTTTAAATTTTGTAGTTAATTTCCTGGCTTCTGAAGCCAGTGCAGGCAAGTCGTATAGAACGATCAATCTGTATAGATCAGCTATTTCCCTCAATCATTGTCCTATCGAGGAAAACCTGTCGGAGTTCATCCCCTCATCTGCCGTCTACTTCGTGGAGTGCGATTTTCCAAACCTCCTTTGGCTAAGTATTCTAGTTTATGGGATGTCAACTTGGTACTTCAATTGTTTTCTGATTGGCCAGACAATTCTGCTCTCTCTCTAAAAATGCTCTCTGCTAAACTTACCATGTTATTATGTCTAATTTCCATCAAACGTGTGTCAGATGTTAAGGCTCTGGATGTTTCCTCTCGCCAATTTTCTCCTACAGGTGTTTTATTTCAAGTTCACAAACGTACCAAAACAAATTTGAACACTGTTTTCTACCCCTATTTTCCTTCCCGTCCCAAACTATGTGTAGGTCAATGTCTCAAAGCATATGAACAAAAAACAGCTGATCTCAGAACGTCCTCTCATTCCCAACTCCTCATTTCTTTCCGTAAGCCCCATCGTCCTGTTTCCTCTGCCACTTTAGCTCGGTGGGTCCGATGGATCATGTCCCTTGCGGGCATTGACGTCTCCGTTTTCGGAGCCCTTTCTGCCAGGGGTGCCATGGCCTCCAAAGCCTTTTGGGCAGGATCTCGTTTAGAGGACATTCTGAGATCAGCAGATTGGTCAAATGATAGTGTTTTCCGCATGTTTTATTGTAAACCGGTTGTTACTGCTACTTCTCTAGTTATCGACATGCTTTGAACAAGCATAATAGGAGCCTCCGGTCTTGCCATAAAATGTAGATTTTCCTAGTAGGTTATGACGGAAAGTCTTAATTTTATTAAAGACACGGAGGCGAGTATTATCCCACCTCAACACTGCTAATGTGTGTGTTTTCTCCCTCCCTACAGCAAATCCAGCGCTGCCTCCTGCATCGTCTTAAGAAGATCCAGGCTATTCGAAGTTATCCTTCCTCTCCTGGTGTTCATCCTGTTTCAATTCCAGTTGATGCCACATCGTTTCCTCATGCTGGTTCGTCTTGGTTGGATTTCGGTCAAGATTTGTTCTCCTGGACTTTGACCTTTTTCATCATTCTTTCTATTGCTCCTCTGTTTATGGACTCTATCTGACCTGCTCGTCAGCGAAAAGAGGGCTATTCGCAGTCAGATTGTGACGTGGTTTCGGAGTGCTGACTGCTCATTGGTTACATGTTTTGTTCTTTATTGTTCCCATTGACCTATGCCCCTTAGGCCCTCTGTGAACTGTAGTTTTCACTTTTCTTGGCTGCTGTTATAATAAAGCAAGAAAAAATAAGCATAATACTCGCCTCCCTGTCTTTAATAAAATTAAGACTTTCCGTCATAACCTACTAGGAAAATCTACATTATAGCAGCCTGTACCCCCGTCGGAGGACTCCACGGGTACCAAGAGTCCTTTTTACGCCAACTGACGATTGTGATCTTTGTATCTCCTTTTACATGTATGGTTTTTGGTAACTAAGACATGAATACATTTATACATTTATACTTTGTTTATACTCTTAATGCCACATAGAACATCTGGAAGACAAAATTAGTGTCTTAGAGTTGTTGGGAGGATTCTTGACAACCGATGCAAAAATATAAATCTTGTTTCTGAAAAGTGTCAGATTGTTTGTCCTAGTTCATTGCATTAAACTGAAGAAAATCACCGACCCCGTTTTGTGCATGTTAATATGAATTTACCATTTACAATTAGCTGCATGAGGGTAATGAGATATTTTGCTATGACTCGTCACTTAATTTTGTCATTGAACATACGAATCGCGAAATTTGTATTTACGATGAAATGCGAAGAAAACACCTCTGGTGTAGTTTTGATTTATAACTAGGAATGCTGTCTTATACGGAGTCCCACAAGAGGTGCCAGAAATAGCTGGAAACTATGGCCTCCGTGCAGGAAACTTTAGAAGGTCTCGAGGCTTGAGCGGGTGCGATCTCACCTTGGGGGACTTCCTCTCCGTGTTTCTGCTCACCAACACCGGGTTGTCATACCGTAGAAGGGAGTCTGCAGGGGGTATCATTTTGGCAACTCTCACAGGGAGTCGAGGCACCTAACTCTCTCTCGCTCTCGAAAATACTGCTGCCACGGAGACCTGGGGTAGCCGTAGACAGTCACTATGGTAACCAGACGCCATAAAGGGAAACTAAGGAAACAGAGGCAGGACTCGGAAGGGGACACCCCTTACCAGGCGGACATAGTAGGTAGGGAAGCGGGCCGATATAAAGCTCTGTTTCAGTCTGGGTGTGATAGTTGACGGTCCCTCCAAAAATGGCCGTCGTAAATGATATAATACGATAAAACGTATTACTAGTACAAAAGATCTAGTTAGGGAAGCGGGCCGATATAAAGCCTCTCTTTCAAACTGGGTGATAGTTGATGGTCCGTTCAAAGATGGCCGCCGTAAAAGATATAATACGATAAAACTTATTTACCAGTACAAAAGGTCTTCTTTTATTGGTCAAGTTGGAAGCTCGTTGCGGCCGCTTATTGGCAAAGTAGCGCACGTGATGCATGTGACGTGACGGCGTCAGAGCGTCGAGCGGAGTCGGCGGTAGTTTGAATTTGAATTGCAAGCAGATTTTGGCGTAGTTGTACTTGTGGTAAGTGGAGTGGCTGAAACCTCGGGGTGCATTATAAAAAGAGAATCAGTATTGGCGAACAGCAGGATGGGTAGGAGATTACATAAAATCGTGGCATTGCGAGAGATTCTTCTGAATGTAATTTAATTCTATCTCCAACACAAGGCAAAGGCTGTCGGTTTAAGACGGAGACTTCCGTATCTAGTTACGGGTTTTAGAAATATTACAGACCAGTAGCCCATAATAAAGAAAGCAATCTCCCTATTCATTTTATATACCGTTCGTATGTAAATCTAAATGTAGGCACGTTTTTCACAGGCGACACATCTTCCAGACAAAAACCTTTTTTTTGTTTTGGTATTCGCGCGGAGCTAATGCAAACTGGCTATCTGTTTTGGATTGCGAATTTGACACCAGCGCGTGGAATTGTTTTTCTGTGTGACCTGTGTGTTGCGAGCCTGGGTCATGGAAATGTGCTTGTTCTGTTTATGCAATCTGACCTACTGCAAAACATATTTGTCTCGTTTCGGTATGCAGCAGATGAGAATATTAAAGCGCTTCGACGCCTTGTCAGGGGTAGAGCGCTATATAAATACAATTACATCACATGCTAAGCAAAGCCACCCGCCTACCTCACCCATCTAGATGTGGTTTTTGTATTGTCTTGCAAAATTTATGTAGCGCTTACTACCCCTCTGAGGGGGCGATGAAGCGCTTGCCTACATGGGTAGCTTGCTACACTGTGCAGGATGCGTGGTTGGAAGGATGTTGTCTTTGTTTTGATCCCATGTGGGAAGTGTTTCCATGTTGTGCATGAGGACCACCGAGGTACGGTTATTGTGTTATGGGGCACAGCGCTTAGCAGTGTGATGGATGAAGAAGGGTTGGAACCTAGCTCCAGAAGTTGTGCTGTGCCATTTCACATAGCACTGTGTTGTAGAATGCAAATAGTGCATCATATAGCAGACGAGGCAGCAAAAAGATCCAATTCACTTTCTGGAGTGCGTAGTTGATCGAATGTAAGTTTGTAGGCCTAAATGGGATGTGTTATATGAAGCTAGGAGACCTGCTGTAAGCTTTGTGTGGCAAACCAGTAGTCGTGCATCAACATGCAGTTGAGAGAGCTTTTGTGTGTTTAAATCAAAATGTGCATTAATAATAGTGTGCCGAGCAATTAATTTGCACTTCAGTTTACATGTGTATACTAGAATGCAGCTAATACAATGGAAACAGCATAATTTGAAAGTGTTAAAGTTAGTTTTTCTGGCTTCTGATAGCTAGGCCTCAGTCCTCTACTCCATTTTAATTTAATCAAAATGCTCTGTTTATATTTCTGCATGGCACTACATGTAGTAGGATGTGTGCTGTTTATTTTGCATGACAGTATTGTTCCCAAAAGGACTCGCTAGCAGAGATCTTTTTGCAACATTTTCCAAGGACCTTCGCTTGCATGTGATGTTCCATTCACTCACAATGGCTCACTGTTGTTTATGTAACCAGTTTTTTTTTTTTTTTTTTTTTACACCTTCGGGTGACGATTATCCCTTCTGGTGATTAATATTCATCTTGTGGGTTAGTGCTAAGGTGAGGGGGGCTGTGTGACGTTTTCAAATTTTAAAAAACTGATTTGTTGTGTAATGATTATACCATGCTGACTTTGCAGATTTTGTACTTTACTATGCAAAAAAGCTGTACATAAACCCTTGTATTTGTGGGTGAGCCATAAGACTTTTCCTGAACCCCCAGGGATGCTACCCGATTTTTCACAGATTTTGCTGCACATTTGAGGCTTAGTCTGTTTCTGATTTGCCTATTATTCTGCATTGTTCTTAGTACTGAGAGCCTTAATGGCCATGATTTTACGCATTCAAATGACACTATTACTGCATTTGTATTTTACAATTTCTGTGATGTACCTTTGAATTTTTAATAAACCATTGTTTTTTCCTACGTTCTGCTGTAGAACTGACTGTTTGAGTCAGTTCTTTACATACTAACTATATGTTGGAATGCTGCTTTTAACCTTGTCTCTGGGACACATTGCCTCATGATTTTGAGTTTAACACTGTCCCGATCCACCCAACATATGGACACGCCATTGAAATACTTATTTATTTGTTTTTGCTAAGGGGGGTGCAGAGCACCCACACAGTATTGCATGAAAGTGAGACTCGACGCGAACAAGCTTGCAGATTCCATACCCTCATCTCCTTTTTTATGGAGTTGTTTGCCCAATAATCTTTGGTTCTGTTTAATGCCAGGTTTTTAATGGTCCTCAAAATTAGATGTCATTCATTCATGTTGTAGCAGGAACGGATTCCAGTATCTTGATAATATCGCCGGCTGGTGGTGCAAGACGTAGGAGTGTGAGCGGAGCACAGGGATCTCGGTGTTCGTGGTCATGGAGACGCCGCAGAGGCTGGTCACTATACTCTGCTCCCGTCCACCTGCCTGGCCCTCGTTCTGCTGCCCGTCCCGAACTTCTTTGATTCTCGCGCCCTGACTTTCGTTCTCCTGGCCGGGTTTTTGCGGGTACGGTTGCTGTGGTTGCCAAGCTGGGGGCCGGTGGGTCTTGCAGCTTGGCCCTGCCACACCCCAGCCGGATGGATTAGCCCAGCCCGGGGCAGTCTTGCGCAGCTAAGGAAATAACGGGCTATTGGACTACTGGGCCACAGGAGAATTTTAAGAACACCAAGAGAGGACTCGAGCTGAGCCCCTCAGGTGCTGCGGGGCCTGTGGGGCCATTGAGTTTGTGGTGTTCATTCAGCGAGCTGAAGCAACTGTGGTAGAGGGTCCAGTGGCAATAGAGCCACTGTGTTAGGTTGAGCCCCCAGACTGCAGAAACGGCCCGTCTGGGATAGGGTGTGGCTTGCGGCCAGGGGTGTGCTCCCACCCTCAAAATCTTCAACCAAAGAGAGAAAACGCATAGACACGACTGCTAACTGCCCCGGAGAAGGGCTAGAGGAGTGCTCTTCCCCTAATACCAAGAACTTTGTGTCTTCTGTAAAAGCGCCATGACCCTGGCAAATGGGTGCGCAATAAAGGTGGTTCCGAGGCGCTCACCAAGAGTACAACAAACTGGTCGCAATCTATCCGAGGGGGAGGACAACATGCGGAAAGGGAACCCAAGTACACCTGAGCCTGTGGCCGTAACCATCCATGTAGAGTCCGCCAAAGCGCAATCTACCTCCTTTCCAAATGGCAGTAATATGAGTGGACAAACTTCAAAGCTGAAAACAAGCTTTTACCAAAAGATCAATTTTAGATCCCGAACCTATGCCAACCTTTAGAGCAGTGGAGAGTCTGGATACTACAGAGAACAGCCGGAACGATACATTGAGAGAGCTGGGGGTGTCCCCTTCCAAGAGTAAGATATTTCTTAATAATGGGATTTTGGTGGACTAGGAAGTATGGCGCTCTGCCGAGTATGCGTATAGTGTGCTAGATATCTGGTAAAACGGTTCAGACCGGTTCGGGAAATACCCTATAACCCTTGAATGTGTGTAGGAAAGGATCCTTCACAATGCTATTAACCAAGTCCTGTGCACACGTTACAATTCTTTGATGAAGTTCATCTAATCATGTGCGCTCCCAAAAAAATTGTCATTAGATTGGAGTGAGTCTGTTCTTTGTCTTTAATTCTTTGTTACATCAAACACAGCAACCAGCCAACGCGTGTTTCGTCAAAATGGGAAAGTATCCAGCGACTTCTTCAGGGCTGTACTTCATGTAAGTGGATTCTTTAAGATCACTCCTCCGGTGATAATTCCGACCCCGCTGGCCAATATGGAAGGTTATTTGTAGATCCGCAAATGTCTAAATGGTGAGTATCAATAAAAACACCTAACTTGTGGTGATCCTGTGTGGGGCTGTGCCGATAGAACAAGGGAGGGTGCGTATGGTCCATATCCGGAACGGAGAACCCAGCCGATGCCGCCGCCAATCTCGGCAAAAACGCTGTAGATCGTTAAACGAACGGAGCGGTTTACTCACCCTCCCTTGTTCTTTCGGCAAGGCCGCACACAGGATCACCACAAGTTAGGTGTTTTTATTGATACTCACCATTTAGACATTCTGTGGATCTACAAATAACCTTCCATATTGGCCAGCCGGTTGGAATTATCACCGGCGGAGTGATCTTAAAGAATCCACTTACATGAAGTACAGCCCTGAAGAAGTCATGGGATACTTTCCCATTTTGGCGAGACACGTGTTGGCTATTTGCTGTGTTTGATGTAACAAGAATTAAAGACAAAGAACAGACTCACTCGAATCTTAATGACAAATCTTTTTTGGCGCGCTCATGATTAGATGAACTTTCATCAAAGAATTGTAACGTGTGCACAGGACTTTGGTCCCTTCCAAGAGTGGGCTGGCTTTCCCTAGTAAAGAAACATGTGCCAAAAAAATTCGTGAAGGGGGTGGTCATGAGTCTAAATTTGAGGACGGGAGAGTCTATCAAAAAGCCCAGACACAAATACAACTTAGTTTGCAAGGTTCAGTGGACGGTTCGTAAAGCTCGGGTGCTCTGCCAGAGAGTGAGCACGAGGTGTTGGCAGAGATGTTTATCAAAGTCAACAATCCTCCATCCTCCTAACCATCAAAACATCTTTCATGGGAGGAAGCAGTCCAAAGCCCCGTAGTATCGTTTGATCGGCTGGAAGATAAATGTTAGGCTGTGACTTTCTGAGCACCAGCTCTCTAATGTTCTTGGACTACACTTTGCCCGATGTACCAACGAGCATCACAGTACATGCAAGGGCAAGTACAGAGGGGTCTGGAAATCATGTTGACACCATTATCATCTTAGTCAATACTGTTGAGGCGCAAGCGGAGATCGAATACCCTCATCAGGAAAGTAGTGGAGCCTCTATGGGTAGCCTTCACTTCGATGATTCAATCTTTCAGAGTATCCCTGCTAACCAGTCTTCTGGAAGACCCTTAGCCAATTTGGAGGTCTCACTAGGTTTTATAATTTCAGAAGCAATGAATGCCCTTAATAGAATTTTATCCATAATTCTTTTGCTTCTAGAGAGAACCTTAGATGGGTCCGACCATAGAGAATCACTATTGATCCTGATCCTTTGTGCCCTCGTGCGTGCAGGCAGGAAACATGATGCAGCTTCACAGACGGATTCTCAAAATGTGATAGGAAATTTGATAGCCCAAAAGGCAATTCCATCCACCAACTCGGTAGATCGGCTGAAATTAGCTTAGCATGTCAAGATACCTTGAAGTCGCTTGCTTCCTTGACAGAAAAACTAAATGAGGAAATTAAAACTAGTACTACCCCAATTGCCTTAATAACGCCATCAGGAGTCAAAGTATGGAATCTATTCCCATCCCAACTACGAAAGACTAAGTCTGGGCCAAGAGTAACTGCAGTGGGTTGCTTTGGCTTCTCGACGTATACTCAAGGGAGCCCTGTATCACAAACTTTTAATGATAAAAGTACGAGCCCTACTACAAAATCGGCCATCATTGGGAAGAAAGGCAAATGCAAAAGAAAGAAAAGGACCGATCCTACTTTTCCTATATTCTCACTAAAGTGGCTTTTCTCCTACCCAAAAGGGCTTAATAAAGACCCGGCCCCAAGTGAGAACTCCGCAAGCACAGAAATAGCAGAGAGTTCGATCACCCAAGATCAAACTTCTATCCGTCCATTTCGAGGAGAGAATTATGCAAGCATTGCAAATAACACCACTTGCCTGGAAACAATGTGCCTTTACAGAACGATGGTGGCGAAGGAGCCACCACCACGATACGCGTGAAAAAGCACTCTGTACAACCCAAAAAGGAAATTTAAGAGAAGTCGACTCATCAGAGGAGCTGCTGAGGTGCCTCAACCAGGTAGGGTAAGAAACCCTGGTACTTCGATGACCCTGTGCAATGCTTAGGTGCCGGTCAGCTTGGGAGTCTGTGTGTTGGTGATACAGGCGATCCCAGGCCAGCACCAAGCCTCTACCCCATGGCCCCGATCTTTGTAAGGCCTGGAGTGAATGGGGAGGACAAACTGAAGAAGGAAAACATAACTGACAGATAGTGCTACCATAGCCAACCGGGAAAAAGAGGAATGTTGCCTGGAATTTATTGACCTTTTCCTGGATCTCGGCTCAACAAAATTTTTAAGTAGATCGAGATTGCTAGTCCTTTTCAGTGCTATTGCCGAGCTAAGAGTGGTCCTGTAAAGTGACATGAGGAGAGTGAAATTGATTAATCGGCAACCTGGGCCAGGCTTAAGAGGGAATAATGTTTACTCCTCCAAGGTCGAATTCACCCTACCCAGTCTCGCTGGACTGGTTATTAGCCATATAGATGATTTTCATATCATGTGGGTCGACGTTCAGCTACGCCCAAGTTCTGACCGAGAAGATACCACTCCATCAAGCAAACTCCTGGTTGCAAACAGCCCCCCGCCCTACCCCGGCACTGAGCGCCCCTCCAATCGTAAATCATTTGCACGAGTATTAAAGAGTGACCCACCAAACATAAACAGAGTAACCCACGATAATCTGCGCATCACTGCTTACAATACCTTGAGGACAATTACATTTCCAAGTCCAGGGATCAAAGAAGCCAAGGCAGACCACAAAGACTAGACATGGGCAACAGCAGCTCTGACATCTAAACCTGGAGACTCCTCCAGATGGGACTCTGAGTTTGGAAGAGTCTGCCCTCTGCGTCAGCTGCCCTGATTCCAACCGGGTTATCCAGAGCCAGTATTACGGACAAGTCTAGCAATGACTATTTGTATGTTTTATCACGGAGTATTGCAGGAACAGAGGAGGTGGATTGGCTGAAGTTCATTGCGCAATATAACATGCTGTTTTTAAGAAACGTGGGCCCTTGAAGAAATCAATGTAAATGGGTTCCTTGACCAAAAGAATCCAGGCTACCTGTCCTTGTAGGGGTCGGCCTGTGGGAGGGCTTACTGTATGGGTGCCGTGTAAGTTGAAATGCAGGATTGAGCAGCTGGGTGTAGCTACACTGTCTTCTAATGTTCAACATGTGAGAATCTGGCTTATGGGCCCCGAAGGGGGTGTGGTTGATATTCTGAATGTTTATATTTCACAGGGGTGGACCCCGGGGTCCAGGCGATTTGGGGGACTTTTGTTTACTACGTCAGTAGTATCAGGGAGGATGAGGCCTCCCGCAGGCTGATAGAGGAGGGTAATGGGGAGAAGTATATGCTATTGATTTGTGGAGATGTTAACACACAACCATCCAATACTATCATTAATAATGAGGTCCTAATGGAAGACGGTAGTCGAGGTATCTCAGAGTCGGCTATGAGCAATTTTAAATCTTCCAAGAAGGGAGGGGCATTCTCTGAGCTCCTGACGATAAACTATCTGCTACGTTTTATCAATGGCTGCTCTCCCTCAGATAGCACCGCTTGGACAACTTTTAACAATGGGGGAAGTTTATCATTGATTGATTTTATCCTAATCAGTATTGAGGGATGGGAACGGTTGTATGATATGACTGTCATCAGGAGAGTGACCACAACCCTGTGGTACTCTGCCTGAAATTATGCTTTGAGGAGGGGAGGCACAGCAAACAATTCAATGGAGAGGAGGTATGGGCATGTGGTTGCCCCATCTAATAGCAGAAAGAGAATAAGGTGAAGTAGTGAAAAATATTCTCACAAGCTCCCACTGCTTAAGTGTATAATGACTAAGTCTAGATCTGTAAATTTGAACTCCCCTTCTGATGATAATGGTGTAATCTTAACAGCCTACAATGGGATGGTAAAAGACCTGAAGGCCCTGTGGTCTAAGCCCATTGGTCCTCAACCCGCTAGGCTGGATGGAGGAAAGCAGAGCAAGGGTAAACTTGTATGATGAGGCATGCCATAGAATGAAAGTTGTTTAATCTGTTCTAGTACAATGGCATTGCATCCCACAAAGCAAATTGTTATTCAGAGAGTATAGGGGTGAGGATAAACACCTTCTGAAAACTAAGAAACTGCTGCATCAATTGACTCTTTGTGAGGAATTGAGCGAGGCCTCTTATGGAAAAAAAACTCCAAAAATTTTGGGAACTGGTATCCCGGGTGGAGAAAGCGTCTATTAACACCCTAGAAACCTACATTGGGCCATCTGTATGGATTAGTCACTTAAGCACCTTATATAGTGTCAACCCCATAGTCCCTACGCCAGCCCGAGAGAATGCTTGCAACGGGCCCTGTGTAATCAATATTCTAGTACCAGAGGTGGAAAGAGATTTTAATGATATGAAGAAACACAAGGCCCCCGGCCCAGATTTGGTGCCTATTGAAATATATTGTGAGGAGCCTCACCTGTAGGCCAGCATTCCCACCAAAGTGTTTAATGCAGCGCTTGCTGGTAACGCCGTACCCCCTTCATGGTGTTCAGCTATTATTGTGCCGATTTATAAGCAGGGTGATCGAGACAGCCCATCAAATTACCATCTGATCTCCCTCCTGGATTATGCAGGTAAAATTTTGGGGAAAGTCCTGCTCAACCGCCTCCAGGGGTGGGTTGACGCCCATAGCATTTTGACGGAAGTGCAAGCTGGTTTTAGGCCTCGTATAGGGAACATAAACCAGGCTCTCCAGTTATACATGATCCCTTTCAAATTTACGGTGGTGAGAAAGTCATCGCTGTATTTAATGTGCGACCTGAAAACATCTTTCGATTTAGTCGACAGAGAGACGCTGTAGAGATCACTGGTAGATCCAGGAGTTGATACCATCCTGGTAATGGCCATAAAGGCTTTATACTGAAGTAACACTGCTAAAGTACGGTTGGGGGCGGAGTGCACAGAACCCTTCTCGGTTGGAAAAGGTGTTTGACAAGAGTGTGTGCTGGCACCCTTACCTTTTAGCTGTTTTTAAAATGATAACAGACTTTTTGATGGAAGATCCTTTAGACATTCCTACTGTAGTTGGGAAGAGTGCCGATATTACTGTATGCGGATGACGCAGTATTGATGGCATGAACAGAAAACTCCGCCCATAGGCTATTAAAACATTTTGAGGATACTGCTACACGAAGTCATTGACCATTAATGGAAGCTAAACAAAGAGTATGGTTCTGAGGCCCTCTTCCAGTTTTAAGCGGAATCCTTTGGTTGATGGTGTACCCTTGGAAACTGTCAAGCAGTTTGATTACTTGGGTATTCGATTTTCAGGGAATTTGTACTAGGGAAGCCAAATACAGAAGTCAACATTAGTTCTGAGACAAATGGCAGGTGCAGTCTTCAAGTTTAGGTACAAGGCCGGTGCCAGAAGCATCAGTGTTACTTTGCAAATATATAATTAAAGGGCAGTGGTGGCTGCACTGTATGGGGTGGAGCTATGGGGGTATGTGAACGTCTGATCACTGCAAGTAGCAGAGAACAATTTTTTTTAAAGAGTTCTACTGGCGCTTGGACCAGGCACCCCTCTAGTGAGCCTCTACGCGGAGCTAAATTTTACACCAATATCAGAAATTATAGCCCTCAGGCCAATCCTTTATTAAGTTAGATTGGTAAGAAATCCTAAGGCTGCAGTTTATCTGGAAACCCTAGAAGAAGTTACTGCCAGTGGTACCTGCTGGAGCCACACATGGGCGTCACATGTACAGAACATTTTAAATGAGCTGCAGATTGTGTCCCTGAGTCAGGCAGAATACTGTAGATCTGATTAAACAATGGTGATCTGAATATATGCAGATAAAAAAAATACCTGGCGCTGAAACCCGGTTCTCTCACAAGCAACTACTTTAGCAACATCTGTGCCCCCTCACCCCTGCTCTGAATACCTGGATGTTTTATCCAGAATCGAACACTGTACATAAAATACTAGCTGACTATAATACCGAGCAAAAATGATCTCATACGAATTCATATGCTCACTGTTAGATTTGACCACTCTGATTGAAGCTTTGGAGGGATAGACAACTTAACCCATTTTATTCTGTCTTGCAACAAATATGATTCTGCACAGCGACAATGGCTCTTCCCCCTTTTTAAATATTCCGGGGTTAGATGTGTTAAAGCTGCCATGGCGCTGTGCCTTAAATCAGATGATGTGTATGTGGTCAATTTTGTAGCGTCATTTCTATGGGCAACGTGGCCTTGCCTGAGACAGCTGCCTACTAAGCTAGGTACCAGCTAAACCAGATAGCCTTTGCGGATTTGCATTTATTTTATAATGTAACACGCTGCTAGGTCCTGCTTAAATTGCGTCCCCCCAATACCCCTTCGCACTTTCTCATATAAGGTACGTTGGTAGATTGTTTTTACTAGGAAGGATTATAGCTCCTAAAGGTTTTTATGCCATTTAATTGTTTACGATGTATATGTTTTTTTCTGGCAGTAAGCACAGTTGTGGGTTACAGCTAATTTATTTTTTATATTTTAATTTTGAAATCAATGCTATGATTACAGAAAGGGTTTCATGTTCCCAAAGAATGAGATGCCGGTGTATTATGTATTTAAACTAGGAATTTTTCATTTGTTATTTAGCCATTTTTAGGTTTCGCCTGCACAGCGCTTGTGCTGTGATTGTGAAATCTTTTGTATTACATTTATCTGAAAGGGGGCTTACCTTCCTTTCGCCTTCCCTTCTTATTGGTCTGTGTGCTTGTCATTTTTTCTTTTAATCCTTTCTATTGGTTGTAGGCGTTCTTTTCCTGTGTTCTTAGTATGTTTTTCTCTTATCAGCCTCCCGTGGCCCAAGTACTCATTCTCATCTGCCCCTTGTCGCTTTGATGGGTGGAACTTCTTTAATTTGATTGCTGCACAGCGTTTCTTGTTGGGGACAGCGGTGAGCCAGATCCTAGGGCTTGATCATATGCATCCACTGGGCACTTTGCCCCGCTCTCCATGGTTGTGCAGCCTTTCCCACCTTGTTGCTTTTCCCCTCCCGCGCCGTTAGCTATTCCCCTCCCGTACCGTTCACTGCCCATTAATAACATGTTGGTAATCATCGAGGCACGTATGTAGGAAGGAGGAACTTAGCTGTCAGGCTGCAAGTTTAATCGATTCTTTGGTTACGTTGTCGTCCCTGCTCGACTTGCCAGGCTTTAGCGCCAGCCACAACTCTGTGCATCAATTCCTGTCTCGCCGATAAGGAAAACGCATTCTTTCCAAGCATATTTTACTTCCAGGCAGTGCACTTGCAGGCACACTGGTTTTATTCATTGTAATGCGGCAGTCCTGCTCATTACTGATGGCTTGTTCACCCCTGTGACCTTGGAATCCGTGCTTTAATTGGTGAAAAAACAAGTGCAGGTACTCACCAAATTGAGGCATGGACTAACGGTGGAGTTTGTGGCGAGCCTAAGAGGAAAGCATTTACTAAGAAAATTAAGACTTTCAGTGCACCATTGTGCATGAGGATACAGAAACATTTCTGCTATCTGTATTGTTATAATTTTTGCATGTACAAAAGTATACATTTGGCAATGTTCAAATTTCAAATGCGTGCAGATTGCTTCTGCACTTATGGCATATGAACAATACTTGAATTTATTCTTATCCACAATAATGGATACTGTGTGCAATCTGAGAAAGAAACCTAGCCAAGGACATACCATGGTCCTGCTCTTTTTGACACATTTCTCCTCTACTTGTCTATATTGTTCCTATATATTAAACTATGGTACTTCCTTTAAAGCACCTTTTGTAATTGCCATTAATTCAGTAATATTGTATTTTCACCTAACGTGGTAGAAGTCACTTTAAAGGTAAAAAGAATGAAGTACATTGATGTAAAGTATTTGAAGAACAAAAACAAAGATTGTGAAACTCCATGTGGTGACTAAAAGCAAGCATTGGCATAGCCAATAGGTCTCGCCTTTGGGACCTTATAAGTGTTTAGCCATGCAACAGTTGAAGTTGTTGCACCAAGGATATTGTGCTGCATAACTAAATACTTATAAGGTCCCAAAGGCGAGACCTATTGGCTATGCCAATGCTTGTTTATTGTTTTAACCATTATCATTTTACTGTAATATAATTAAATTCATATATAAAATAAAAAATATTTGAAATAAAAAAAAATACAATATTTGGTCTACTTTTTGTTTTAACGTCCATCAGATTTAACAATCAAAACTCTATCATATTTTATTTTTTGAAAGCATGCTTTATTTAGACTGCTCTCCCTGTTGTGATCAACCTTGAACTTTTGACACACAATACTATAGAAGATCACATGAAGTGCAGTGGCTAATATTTGGCTTATGGGTTGAATGCAGTCCTCAAAATGAATCCCAGTCTAAGAAAGAAAAATGCTTATAATGAAGTTAAGAAAAAATAAATGGAGGGATTTTGATTAAAAGGGAAAATAGTCAAAAAATATTCAGAAGTAAAAAGTGAAAATAGTAGGAACAACAAATTTTATTTTGGGGAAAAATTGGAAGTGCCAAGGACATGTTTGTTAGATATAAACTTTAAGAATGTTAGATATAAACTTTAAGAATGTTTGAATGTATGATGCATGTATCTGATGCTACACAGCATTGCAATAAGAATCCAAAAACGCAGTATCAAATTAATATGCTTAGCTGAACATATCAGTCAGGGAAAAGTTCTAATAACAGAAAAGTGCTTCAATAAATACATCTGCTTAGTTCATTTTGTTACATACCACTTCCATTCTCCTGATTCTAGACATGCCAAAAACACAAATGCAACAGTCATTGATAAAATTGGTCAAAACGACAATTTTCATTGCTGCGCTCGAAAAAATCTGATCAAATGAAATCAAATATAATGCAATCAGAAGGTGATTTTTTCCATGTTAAAAATCAAAGTGACCGTAAGTTTGACAATAATGCTTCATGCTGCCTGCCTGAGTGTTCTACATGGTAATGCATATCTTGATCCTCTCACAGAAGTAACTACGTCAGTAAGTAGAGATTGCTCAGAATTAACTGTGCAAGTGGAACCAGGTGCTCTTAAATGAAACCAAGTGCAATAAAATTCAGCTTTCCATTGGAAGAGATGAGCCTAAGCCACGGGGCTTGACGGTTGAGGTGCCTCCGGGCGCCCCTTCTTAGTTCCCCCTGGGCTCTAATATACTACTGAGGATCCGTGCACTCAACACAGCAATTTTTACAAGCTCAAAACCAGCTGTGCCATGAAGGTAATCTATCTGCGCTCATCACTACACGAGGGGTCCAGACACAAGAGGAAGAAAGAAGAGCAGAGGAAAATGGAAGGGAGGGAAAACAAGTCAAAGCAGACTGAGCAAGAATGATGGAAACAAAAGAGCAGCAGTGGCAAAAAACAAGTAAAGGGTATGGCATTTAGATTAAAATAAACTGCAGAAAAAGGACAGCTAGAAAATGAGAGGAATGCAAAAAGTAAAACTGCATGAAAGAAATATTGACATATGGAGGGAGTCAGAATGTAAAAAAAAGGGGTAGGATTAACCAGGTGCAACAGAATGAAAAGAGAGAAAATCTGCAAAAATCAAAAAGGCGAGGAAAACGAGTCTGCAGAGACAAATGACCCTTAGTTTAAAATAAGGGGCATGGTAGGAGAGAATATGGAATTAATGAAAATATTAAGCTGCAGAAAAAGAAACAGGCTCTTTAAATTGCCGGCTATTATTTCAGTGAGATGCCACATGGAATTAGTACCTACTGAAGGCGGGTTGCGAAGCTGGGAAATGGGTATATATTTATTGAACCTTAATAGTAAAAAGGCTGCTTGTAACTCAAGTCACGTTGGAATGCGTGTAATGAATGCAACGAAATAAATAGCTTATTCTTTTAACACGCACTACGCCGACCTGGCAAATTCACACATTTACGCCAGCATTCCATTACTCTGTTCTCTTAAGACGGTAACTTTCCTTAAGCTCCACAATTTATTAAAGTCATACTAGACATGAATGACCGCTAAACCCCTTTTTGAAACAAGCATTGGCCGTGCGAGGCGCGCTCTGTGGTGGGGGAGGGGGGAGGAGCGGGAGAGCAAGTGACGCGCGGCCGTGAAAGTGACACGGCCGCGCGGCCCCGAGAAGCGCTCCGTGGTGGGGGAGGGGGAGGAGCAAGTGACATCAAAGGCAGATGGCCTGGAGCATGCGAGGAATGCGCGTTACTCTGCGCGTACTCGCATGCTCTAGGCCAGCCAAAAGTTGTGGTCGCATTTCTGCAAGCCCACACTACAAAATGTCTCGCCCAGAGCCAGCGCTGAAGCGCTGGCTTTCAGGGCGAGACCTAAAAAAGCATTAATGATTTTTTTTTTATTCTGTGTTGTTGCAAAGCCATCTGACCTCATGGCAGAGTTGACATTGTTTTCATAGTTCCTTCTGTGTATTTTTATTTGTATTTAAAGGGCACAAGAGCCACTTTGAAATATTTACCATATATATACATTATCATTGTTTCATGTTTATTTCGTTTCATCATGTAACTTTAAAGGAGGAAAAATATAATTTCAATGAAGTTTGGAGCCAATCTACTTCTTCAGCAAAGTGGAACCCCCCTTCAAACGTTGCATTTGTAACTCATTTTTAAATCAAAAACTGCTCTTTTCCCATCTCCTTTTCCCTTATTCTTCCTTCTGCTCTCTCATGCTTTCTATCAGTCCCTTTCGTCCTCCTATCGCTAACGATCTCTGTGACTCCCTATCTGAGTCCTCCTGTCTTCTACTAAACATTGCTCATCTTCACCACATTCTTTCTTTAATCACTCTCTCATCTGTGTCTTTCTCTTTCTTTAGTACCTTCCTTTCACTCTTTCTCCAACTCATATCCTCATTTCTATTATTCTTTTTCACCCTATCTCCAGATTGTCTCTCTTCTCCTTTCTATCTCTAACTCCTTTGGAATGGTCTAGATGTGCACATGTAAAGCTCGGGATTAGACAACTCGGCCAGATCGCCAGTCAGTCATTGTTACCCTTACAGACTGACATTCATACAGATCATATTCCAGAAAGAGCGATCTGCAAACAGTATTAGCCTTGTCACAGCGGTCGAACACCTGGCGCATGCACTCCAGGGCACTGGTTTGCAACCCCATATTCAGGGCCACTGGAATTATGTAATTCAGCAGCATTTTCCGTACAATAATGAAATTGCTGCATTTGCCACATAAACCATCATCTGCTGCATAATCTGCAGATTTTCCCTAAAAAAATGTTTCCAGTTTAAGTGGATCCAAAGTTACAAAAAACTTGGTGACAAATGTTCCTGTGCAGTTGAAAGTCCTTCGTAAAGGTTGACTGGTCATTTTTGAGTTGCCTATTGCTGTTTTGGAGTATTATACTGGTACTAATAAGGTGAAATATTTTCCCAGACAGTGTTACTATGTGTTAAAATAATGAAATACTATCATAAAATGTGCCGCATTGAGCCTCATAATTTGCATTTTCTTGCTGCAAAATGTAGTCACTCCTGCCACATAATGTGATCGTCCTTTGCCTCATAATTCCATTGGTCCTCCCTATATAATACAAAATCCTTAAACAAAACACAAGTGCTGCCACGACTAAACAAATGATGCAGAATGAAATGCACTATGCTGCAACAGAACCAATTTTAAGCATGAGCATGGCTTACTTTGGGTGCAAATGCATCACATGTATAAAGTTCAAAATAGCTGGAAAAAAAAACAAAAACGAAGTGGTGCTTGAAGGGGGTTCAGTTGATATTTCACAGAGAGTTGTTGTTTGATTGAGTCACGCTTATTAAATGTTCACAAATTCCATCACTATAGAATTTGTCCTTTTCGGTAATATCTATGTCTCTTGCTCGCTCCCTCTCTTAACTCACCCCACTTTCTTTCATTCTCCTCTCTCATGTGTTTCTCTCTCCATCCACTTTCTCTCCCTCTTTTACAGGGCACTGAGGAAAACTAAATGCAGCTTCATTATTTGCCCTCGTAAAATTTTGTACACACAGAACTCAAATGTTTTTTTCACGTTGCCTCTTGCCTTTCAAACTGTACTCTAGCAGAAAACCACTTTGATTTGCTAAAAAAAACTTTACAAAATTTGGACTTAATGTCCCGTTTTGCATAGAACAGCCAGTCGGCCCTGCATGGCACACCTACAATGGGATTAAATGCGCAGGGTCTACGGACCCCACTGTGAATCACTGTGCAATGCAAGCTGTGCAAACCCCCGAGCAGCCTTGTTAAAGCAATTGAGCTGCTGATGATTTATCAGCAGCTCAGCTTAGAGCAAGCAACATGGATGCACGGCTTGAAAGTGGCACACTCATGCCCCTGATCCTGAGTACCGGTACTCTCTATGGTGAATGAGAAGTTCGGTACTCAAAGGGTGAAAATTAAAAAAGTGCTGGTACTTAGTACCGGTGAGTACCGGCCCATTTAAAGCACTGCTTGGAATGTAATCTTGTCTCTGGAGCAGTTCCTTACTCTAGCGTGAAGCAATGATTCTTAAATATTGCATCTCCCTAATTGACTGACAGACAGGCATGTAGGGGCTATAAAGGAGAGAATCCGGACTGTGCGGGCATTCTCATCTGAATTGTTAGCATAGTCAGCGCAAAAAAGGCTTTCTTTGTAGACATTATTCAAGAAGGAAAACTACTTTTCCCATGAACACTCAGGGGGGGGCGGGGGGGGGGGGGACAAGTAGTCAACAGATAGCCAATAAGAAGCAGTTCAACAGGATCCAATCAGGAGCATGATATCCCAACATAGTCCGTCCTCACTGGCCTTTCTTCCTCTTTCATCGCGCGAAGTCAGCCGTTGAAGCATCTTTATGAATCTTGTTTATTTGCCTCAGATCCTACAAAACAACGGAATATTGTCACTCACTGCAACACGCTACCACTACAACCTGCGAAGGAACAGCAGTAAAGTAGTGAACATGCAACAAGTTAATACTGGCAACACGGCAATTCATTTCACTTCAAACAGTGTTACTTACTCTCATATGGGGAGGGCGATCCTTATGGGCAATCAGCAGGGTGGGATAATCCTCGCCTCGGAGTCCTTAATAGAATTGAAACTTTCCGTTACGATAGCTAGGAAACTTTTCATTCTATGTCAGGACCGGAGGCGAGGATTATGCTAGTTTAAAGCTTGCTCACCACGAGGTAAGCCATGTTCAGCACTGATTTGAAATAGAACCTCTTAAAGGTAGAGTCCTAAGACCAATCTGACGCGTTGAGGATATCCTCCAAACGGGCACCCACGCCAAATGCTTTCGAGGCCATTGCACCTCGTGCTGAATGGGCCCCAAAGACCCGCAGGTTAATTCCAGCCTCCTGCATAACCCATCTAACCAACCTAGCTATGGTGGGTGATGAAACAGCCTTGAAAGGTTTCCACAGAGCTATAAGGAGTTGTCGTTCTCCTGGAGGGTGAAGCTCTACCGTCATTTCCTCATATGCCTTGAGGCCCTGGACAACGCACAGCTTCGGGGAATCTTAGAAATTCTGGGTAGGTAATGACTCTCGTGTGACACTTCGTTCGCCTGTGGAGCGTGAACATTACCCCATTAGGGGAGAAAATCCTATTGGTAATGTCTAGTGCCCTTACATCAGAGACACGGCGGCCAGATATGAGGCAGAGTAGCATAGCTAACTTAGCGGACAGTTATTTCCGTGACAAAAAGCGATTAGGCTGCCAAGAGAGGAACAGGTTGAGAACCTGGTTCACATCCCAAAGGGCTCAGTAATGGGGCTCCGGAGGAAGAGACAGCCTGATACCTCGTGGCAACCTGCACACCAGAGGGTGTTCTCCCACCGCTACATCGTTCAGTGGCACGTGTCCAGCTGAAATAGCTGACCGGAAGGTATTGATCGACCTGTTAGCCAACCCGTTAGAAGCCAAGTGCACCAAAAAATTGAGAATGTGAACTGCATCCAGGGGATTAAGACCCCTTCGCATACACCAGCTGGACCATTTGCCCCAAGCGGATCTGTATTGTTTGATAGTGCTATCCGCCCAAGCCTTTGACATGAAGGCTTCAGCCTTTTCCGAAAGGCCCGGGACTTCCCATCGTCCCCTGTAATCTGCCACGCTATGAGCAACAGTAAGCTCTCCTGAGTCAGAGGATAAGGAACCTGGTCGGGATTCAGGAGGAGAGTTGGAAACTGCAGGAGTAGGATTGGAGAATCCCAGGAAAGTTCCAGAAGAACTGGAAACCAAACTTGTGATCTCCAAAGGGGGGTGACCAGCACCACTTCCGCACGCTGTCTCTTGACCTGTACTGACGTTCTCGTGATCATTGCGAAGGGTGGAAAAGCGTACCCCTTCTCCCGACTCCAATCCTGGAGAAAAGCATCCGTGGACACTGCTAGCGAGTCCGTCCTCCAGCTGAAGAAGCGGGGAAGTTGGTGGTACAATCTCAAAGGCGAATAGGTCCACCGAGAAGGGACCCCCAACGGTCTTGCAACTTCGCAAAAACTTCTGGGTGCTATTTCCTATGGCTGGAGTCCCTGAAATTTCAGGACTGAAAGTCGGTCACCTGGTTCTCCTGGCCGGTAAGGTATTCCGCCGTAACAGATACTTGATGTGCTAGGCAGTACTGCCAGAAGCTGGCAGCGAGGTCCGAGAGGGCTTTGGAGTGCGTGCCTCCCAAATGAGTGATATAGAGGACCACCGAGATGTTGTCCATATTTAGGAGAACGCAAGACTGGATAGTATCTTTCGCCCAGCAGCGTACTGCGAAGGAGCCCGCTAGTAGCAGTTGATATGTAATTTTCGTTCTTCTGGAGACCACAATCCTCCTGTAGAAAAAGTGTCGCATCTCGCACCCCAACCTGCCCTGCTGGCGTCGGACTCTATTATTAAGTCCAGGTCTGATCCGAATATTGCGCGGCCATTCCCGGCGTCCGAGTGGTCCAATCACCACTGGATCTCCTCCTGTGCTTCTTCCGAGACAACCACCTTGTGGGAGTAGGGACACCCTCTACGCAGGTGCGCAGCCTTCAAACGCTGTAGCGCCCGATAGTGGAGGGGACCCGGAAAAATGGCTTGGATAGACGCTGAAAGGAGGCCCACTACCCGAGCCAGGTGTGGGAGCGATATTTGGTGTTTCGCTAGAGTGCGCCTTAACTCGTGCTGAATCTTCGCCACCTTCCTGGAAGGGAGACATAGAGTGGACGAGGTGGAGTCTAAGACGAATCCTAGAAATGTCAAGTTCTGAACAGGTGTTAGGAGCGACTTTTTCTCGTTCACTACAAAGCCTAGGCTCTGAAGGAGGTCCACCGCTGTTTGGAGTTGGGAGGACAGTTGAAGCGGGGACTGATCCATCAAGAGGAGGTCGTCCAGCTACACTATCATTCGTATCCCCGTGCCCTCAAGTATTCCACCACCGGTCTGAGCACCTTGGTAAAGCACCAAGGGGCCGAGGATAGGCCAAAAGGGAGAGCTGTGAACTCGTACGTCAGATGTCGCCATACAAACTGGAGGAACCGGCGATGAGTGGGAAAGATTGGAATTACAAGGTAGGCGTCTTTGAGATCTAGCCGTACCATCCAATCCAAGGGTCGCAAGACATCCCTGAGGAGGTGAATCCCCTCCATTTTGAAGTGGCGGTAAACCAGCCACTGGTTGAATTCGCTAAGATTTATCACTGGTCTCTGGCCCCCGTCGGTCTTGTCGACCAGAAAAATGTTGCTGATGAACCCCCAGGGGTGCGGAGCAGAGAGGGAGGTGGCGCCCTTGGCCAGCAGGGAAACCACTTCCTCGTCTACCAGGGTGGCCACTTCCTGGGAGAACTGAATGGGCCGAGGCCTTCCCTCCTGGGAGGGCTCGCCTACAAACTCTATGCGGAACCCTTGTTACCATCTGAAGTACCCAAGCGTCCTCTGTGATTGAAACCCAAGCGTGGAAAAAATTCGCCAGACGCTCCCCTATCCTTAAGTGGGAAGAAGGGAGAACACTCACCGGGACTTGAGGAGTTAGGCGCTCCTCTGAATCCTCTGCCTTTGCTGGGGTGACCTCTCGTGGGGTAGAAATTCCCAAAGCAGGTCTGGTCCTGGAACTGGCCTTGTCTGGAGCCTTGCCCCCTATGAGGGTATTGGTTGGCCGGACAGCCTGTCGAGCGGCCCCTACCTCTACCGGCCCCGCGGAAAACACAGGGGGGGAACCTTTTTGATGGAACTCTGGGCCTTGTCGAGCGATGTGAAAGTTTTAACGAACTTGCCCAATTCTTTCACAAATGGCTCTCCGAAGAGACCTCCCTGGGCAATGGCGCCCGCCTCAGAATCTGCAAGGTGCCCCAATTTGGGGTCCACCTTAATGAGGAGAGAGCGACGACGCTCTGTGGACAGGGCGCGATTCGCATTGCCTAAAAAAAATCACTGCTCACTGTGCCCACCCCGAAAGAGTATCTGGGGAGATAAGGGAACCAGTCAACTTGGCCTCCTCGGCCATGTCCAGAATTTTTGTGAGAGGGCCTAGGGTGTCCAGGAGCTTGTCCTGACAAGCCCCCAGGAACTATCGATCCCCCTTTTGGGAACTTTCATGAATTTCTGGAGAAAGGTGGCCATGCGGGTGTCAATTTCCGGGGTGAGGGCGACCTTCCCCTCGAGAGAGAGAGAGGGGTGCGGACACTCGCCCGGAGGCAATTACGGGCCTCCTTCTCCAGAGGGCGACGAATACGACCGGCTACATACAATGCGACCTTGGCAGCTGGGGCCCATTCCGAGGAGCGGGGATGTATAATTTCATCTGGGTCCAGCATATCTGAGGCAACCTGTGGGTCCTGACCAGCTTGGGAGGGGCGAGAAGGGAGCCATGGTCTAGAGGGGCCAGGGTCATTGTCTGGATCCCCTGCATCACCGTCAGGGATAGCAGTAACAGGTGCCGAGGCACCCTGATCCCCAGGCGCGGGAGGTTGGGTAGCCAAAAAGGGTTGTTTGAGCCTGTCAAAGGCATCCAAGTCCACCTCAGATTCACGGTGGCGTTTGGCAGGGATCGGGTCTGGAACTGCTGGAGGGGAAAACCCTGGAGGCCCTGCAAGGGGTGGGGGGGCCGTGGGAGCTGACAGTTTATCGAATGACTAGGCCATCTGGCGTGATAAGCGATCCTCCAAGGGCCCGATGGCCTCATTTACAGCCCTGTATATAGATGCGTCCACCGCATCATAGAAGTCATCATCCCACGGGAGGTCGGCCAGGGGGTCTTCCACCCCGTGGGAGTCATCTTCATACTCCATAACTGATGAAACAAGAAACAAGCTGGGTATCAGCCTAAGGTTTACTGGGCCCCCTTGAGTTGGGGCGTGATCAATAGGGCTGGGTGTCAGCCTGATGATGGGCGTGAGGAAACTCGCTGTGAGTGGGGGGGCTAACCCCAGGGACACTTCACCCCGCTGCACTGTATTCTGTAAGGGGGGGGGAGGGCCGACCTGGAATGGTGTCCCCAAGAGGCCTCAAAGGGCCAGCAATACCGACCCAAGCAGGGCGCTATGAACCACACAATACAGACTCTGCTGCCGCGTGAGTTTGTTGATGGGCAGCAGAGCGTAACAAATTGTCAGCAAAAAAACCCCGATCGGCCTCCTTGACAAGACGCGATCGGTGTACAGACCCAGCGGGCGTCTTTCCTCAGGTCAGACAAGGCTCCTGGCTACGGCGCTCAAACCAAATCCCTGAGAGGAATTCAAACTTGCGCGCCGCAGTCACGCGTTGCCTCCAGCGCCCTCTGGCGGTGGGAGGTCCAGACGCGGAGCCCGCACCAAAACAGGTCGCGTAGGAGCGCAGAGCGTTCCCGCGTTCTAGCCGCTTACTCGGCGAGATGCCGACAACCTGAAACAAAACAACAAAGTTTTAAATAAACGCGGTGGAGTCGCCTCAACAAAACCAAGGTAAATGGGCACAATAAACAGCAAGATGTAATGAGGAGCACTTATCTCGGCTGTGCAGCAACGAAGAAAGAGTAAGAAGGGCCAGTGAGGACGGACTATGTTGGGATATCATGCCCCTGATTGGATCCGGTGGAACTGCTTCTTATTGGTTATATGTTGACTACTTTCCCCCAGTGTTCATGGGAAAAGTAATTTTGTTTCTTGAATAATGGCTGCTGTGAAAATAAAGTGAAGAAAGAAGGCTTTATCCTCTCCTCCGGTCCTGACATAGAATTAAAGCTCGCAGTCGGTCTCTGACTGACTGACTGGATTATTTGTTAAGCGCACTATTGCCGAGGCGTCTTGGCGCTGGGGCGTGGATGGGGTGGGAAGGCCATACCATTCTAGGATTTATCAAATAGCCAGGTTTTTAAAGCCTTCCTAAACAGAATCCTGTTGGGTTGCTGTCGCATCTGGATAGGAAGGGAGTTCCAAAGCTTAGCGGCTTGGAATGAGAATCCCTTTCCTCCTCCATCTCTTATCATAGTAATATGCCTGCAGTCCTAAGGACCTTTCGAAACCCTGGTTTTCTTTTTTTTTTTTTTAAAGAGACTGCTGTTGAAATTTTCACTGCTGATTCGTGGTATTTACCCTCGTGACTTTTTTTTTGTGGCCTATATTTAAATTTAATACATCCAACAACTGGAGGAGTACCTCTCCACGAATCATGGACAGATCATGACCTCATTTTGCTACTTTTCATGTACCAGAAAATTCCTGCTGATTGCGTACAGTATAAAATTGTCTCTTACCTGTTGTGGGGTCATTTCCTGTGCCTTCATGGAAGATTAACGTGAGTTTTTTCCTGATATGTGATCGCCACTTGCCTAGCTAATTGAGTAGAGAATGTGTGGTTGAAATAATTCACAGAGATACTGAAACGTCTGTCTATCTGGGGGATTTCTAGAGCACAACACCTATTCAATTAGTGTCCCTGTGCTAGCAGTAAGACTGATCCTAATTGACCTGGGATCAAAACTCAAGTCCAAAGAGTTTTAAGAAGGTTATTGAAGACCTGAATATCCACTGTGGCCCGGAGTTGCTGCGGTAGGGCGTTCCAGTACCTAGTGTTGTGTAGTTGCATAGGCTCTGTGTACAAACCCTTCCATTTTACATATCATGTTTAAAATTTACATCTTTTTAATCCGTGATCTTTGTAACACATTTTGCTTGCACATCAGCATACTCAGAAAATAATTGCGTACATGTATATTTCTTCGTAGGCACGTTATCGTCTCTTGGAACACTCTGTACAAGGTCTGTGGTACTCTGCGCAAACTTATGTATTGTCTGTTAGGCAACAGCCTTGGGTGGGTTGAATAAACAAGATGCGACCGGTCCGGAGCTCAGACACTGAATGCATGGGTTTAGTTTAATATATAAACCACGTGAGCCCTTGCTTAGGCAGAGGAGCATTCCAACAGGATTGCAGTGGTCACTCTGTGCCTGAATTCTAGCCCACCTGGATTCCATTCCTATCCTGAGAAGGACAACAACCTGCTCTGTACCAGACCAGGCTGTCAGATGATACACGCACACAAGTAAATAGGGAGTTGGACCACACTGGGGGATCTGGCAGATTAGCACACCTATACTTATTCGGATAGGCAAAGCTAGGTTGGATTACAATTATAAGAATTAATATAATCTAATGCAGTTGTACAGTGGTTGAATTATTCATCCTGTTTACCATGTTGTCATGCTGGTGACATTGGTTTGCTTCATCCAATTAATCATTGCAGCACATATATTTTAAACAAAATTCCAGTTGCCTCAATAAATATTTGAAATGCCCTTTGTGTATTTCTTGTGGACCTCTTTGGCCATGCCCGAGTTACAAACGAAAAGGGCAAGATTTGTTTCCACGATTTCCTTGGGGGAATTAGGGTTGTCATGTTCTGAGGTTGCAGACACCATCTGGTGCCCTGTCAGTTTAGTGGCCCAGATGGCGCGCTTTGAGCTAGCCAGGAATTTGGTCAACATATTCTGATGGTATGTGCGGACTCTGACCCACATAGTTTTGATGCTTATGTTGCCCAAACACAGTCTTATTGAGAAAGTAGGAACCGTACAACACTAGCAGCAAGGTAGGAATAAGGGCTCCCACCCCATTTTTCCCTACTGAATTTGGCAATCACTACTAACAAGGAACTGGAGGAGTGGAGTGATCTGGGCCGATGGTAAGGAGTGATTCTTTTAGATAGGTAATGAGGGCCAGATTGATAAAAAGCTCTGTGTGTCAAGATTAAACCTTTCAACCTCACCCGTTCCTTAATATCTGCTATTAATGGTCTATGTAAATGAACTGGCTCTGGTGTGACTCGTGTATATACTTTTTTGATGTGCTACTCTTTATTAAAAACCCATTCTGTACTCTGCTTCTTTATGTAAAAAAATAACTTCTGACTAATTTTGGACTTTGTCTTTTAAAGATTTGACCATGGCACCCGGAAGGAAGAGGGCAACTAATCGGCGGAAAAATCGCACTGTGAAAAATGAAAAGCTGGTTTCTTTCCTAAAGGATTTTGACAGTCAAGGTAATATTAATGATCCCTGTACGCACTTCAAACAACTAACTGTCTAAAGACTAATGTAAGATTAATATTAAAATAAAAATAAAACGGTGCTACTACTGCTGATTTTTTTGGGATCATTTTTCTTAATAAATGTATATAATTTCCAATTTAGTTTTTAATGTTGTGCATCCCTGATTTTGAAAACGAATTCTTTCAGGGTCTGGTGCCTCATTCTCGTCACCAGACTGAAGCAAAGGTCCAGTTAGGAGAATCAGTACTTTCACAGCATTATTAGCTTTTTAAAAAACTTTTTGGTTATTTGAAAAAAAATTCAATTGTTTAAATTTCTTGCTCTGAGTTATTGTGAATTTGTTTGAATTACAAACCTAAACCGTGCTTCTATAATATTAACGAGCTAGTTAATAAAAAGAAAACCACATATTTCTTCGTTTCGGATCCTTAATTTGATAGAAAACCTCTGCACGTAGAAAGAGATTCAGTCTTAAGATTGAGTGAATTACCAGGTACGAATTCAAATATTCTAGGAACACCAAATTTCTTTGTGCAGTCTCCCCATTGAAATGTAATTTATATATATATATATATATATATATATGTAGATATATAGATATAGTTTATTTCGGGTACTGCCCATAAAACACATCGAATCCATAGAACATACATTTTGAGTACTTAAAAAGAATCAGTAAATATAAAAACTTGATACAGCGGAATATAAAAAAAAATCTAGATAAAAACTTTACAAAGGACATTAGTTAAAATAGACAGATGAAAAAGGCTAGGCCTGCGATTATAACTAATTTTGCAAGTCATTCGTGTGTCTCCTGGTCGATCTCAGAATAATCGGGTAAACATGACTAGAGGGGATGTGCAAAATAGCAAACATTTAGGGAATACAAGAGGGAAGACAAACATGGGTAAGTGTATGTGACATCTCATATGAGGTTAATATTCGTAAAGAAAAAAAGGGGGTAAAGCGGGTCACTAAGGAAATTCAAGTATTGCCAATGACCTTTTTTCTTAGTGCCCAAGAAATATAGAGATACGTGGAGACCGCAAAGGCTAGGAGATCTCTAGTGTCACTTGAAATGTAATTAATTACTCTGAAAAGGACCACGGTAATAATTATAGTGAGAAGTGCATTTAGTTACCTTCTTATGCCTCTTACTTCAGAGCATCACCTAAAACTATACACACCATGTCATTCAGTGTATATTTCCATCCATTATGTGAAAAATTGACAAATTGCTAGTGAGGTTGCTTAACTTCTTAATGTTACAAGACCTGCAATTTTTACACTCGACCTTGCTTGCTGGAAGTAGGAGAATGTATGCTTTTGGTACAGTTTTTATATATTTTTTTTATTTGCCACTATTTTTTAATTAAACAATGCAGTGGTCAGATCTTTGTGTGAGATTGGGATGTGACTGACTTCCTCAGTTCTTTCACCCTTTCGGATGCAGATTGGCCCTTTCTGAGCTGGCTTTTCAGAGGTGATCATGACCGGCCCCCACTTCTAATTTAAATTAAAAGTGTTGATTTCAAAGTCTCAACATGTGAAGTGCTGTGGGCTAATAATCCATGACTGACTGCAGGTATCGCACCTGACATGGTTTCTCTTGACAGATATGTGACTGCCTGGCCACAGCCAGATCAACCTTTTAGAAGGAAATTGAGTAGGGCAGTCATATTTTTAATAAAATACAAATTGGTATTAACAAGACAAGCCGAAGAAGTGCCTAAATAAGCCCAGGAATTATTCAAATTATTCACAAACGGCCACTTGGACTATTGTATTTCAGTGCCTTGATGAACTGAATCAGTTTCTTATCAGCAGATGGAAAACAGAAACATAAGAGGTCTAAAACAGATGACTCTCAAACTACAGACCTCCAGAATTTGAAACGATTATTAGAATCCTATTTTAGATACCTTTACATTCCACTGTTGGATACTGAAGTAGGGTATAAAAGAATTCACATTTTCTTGTTGACATACAATTATATAGAATAAATTCATAGTCTGACAAATTTCTTGGTTTCGGTAATGTATAAATTACAGTTATTTTAGAGTTGCATTTATATTTCTAGATTTTCATAAAGCACTGCTTACATCTGGCAGGAGCCTTAGATGGCCATGCATACAGAGTAGTTGGGGGGGCTACATGGGGATTCAAGCCTGGTAGAAAGGTTCCAGGATATTGTAGTGCCATCTCTTCGTTGAGAAGCGGATTGGGTCATTGGAGAACTTATTTTGGGTGGTAAGGCAAGTAGGCTTTTTGCTCTTGGTATTCTTTCTGGCTCTTGCGTGAGGCTTGCCTGATACTAATACAATATTATGTAAAAAAAAACCTTGATAAAGCCCACTAGCACCTTAAACGTCTTAGTGCTGCAACTGAAAATAACGAGGAAACAAGTCAGTGATGCTGACTGTTGTGAGAACAACCACTTTTTGAAAGACTTATTAAAATCCAAGCTGTTGGAGTTCTGTTTTAAATTTAAAGGCAGAATGTTTAAAAGAGTACTGTCCAGCACAGAAATAAATCATGAATCTTTTCGCACTCCGAGGCTCTTAACTAACATAATTTGAGTAGAATAGGGGTCAAAATCTGCTGGCCGTAAAGTAGTTTGCCAAAGAGACTGGTGGCCCCTGGTCACCACATCTACTGTTTTGTCTATGGTAAGTTTGAGCCAGTGACGAGGAACTCGCTATTGATAAACAGAATTGAAAAGTCTGGCCATCCTTAGCGTGCTTGCTGAATTTAAAACGAAGTTCTGTATCGCCCACATAAGTGTACCGGTTGAGTTCAAAATAACGCTGGAGTGCAGATAGTTTCCTGTCATCGAATTAACAAGGTAGAGTGCAAGAGCTGAGCTTCGAAAAAGCATGAAATATGAAAACTGCGGCAATGGTTTGATTAGCATTTGCTGAAATATCTACTGTCAAGACATCAGCACCACATACAGTTGGAGAGGGTTAATAAAGAAATCAAGAGCAGGTTTTTTCTTAATTATTTTTTTAGCGATAAATGTCTGTCTCCACCACGGGTTATGCCCTCTCTGTCCACATCCAAGTATAATTAGGAGGAATAACCTCCACTAGACTAGTGTCTGTCATTGTTCAGCAACTGATCCTAGATCCAATGTTCAGCAGGGGGTGCTTTTCAATTGTGGTGTAGCGGGCATCGTGCTAGGTACCTGATGTCTTACTGACCAAAGTGCTGCAATTTAAGTTGAGGGAGTTTATTAGAGTCTGCATCTGTCACATTATGGTTGGATGAAACTTGCTATGCAACATAAAATCAATGTGGGTGTGCCTTAAACATCCATTAGAGGTGGCATCAGAAGAGGTAATGTTGCTATAAGTCAGTAAACCAGTAGCATCCCTGGGCTCGATCAGGTGTAGACCGGTTTAGATATGAAGTGCCTACTGTGCTGTTGTGCATTCGATGCCCTTGAGTAGCCCACTTGGTCCTTACCCATTTTCAAAAGGTTCAGAGAAACACTAGAAAACCGCAAATGAACTTTGAAGTGGCAGCTGCACAAGCAAAACGAGAGTGGGGGAGAAAGAGGAATTAACTGATCAACATGGTAAGGGAACTAGCCTTAGTCAATACTTATCTAAAACCACAAAATGGGACCTGAAAACGTAAACATAAGTCAACTAGAAAATAAGATATTAAAAATAGCTTAAAATCGCAAAGTAAAAAAAGTAAAGTTGCAAAGGCTTGCAGGCAGTTGTGGAAACCAATATATACAGCAGGCCTCCTGTATAGTCGGTAAGTGCACTGTGCTGTACCGGACGCTCTTTAGTAGCCACCCGCTCCCTGCATGTGCACGGAAGGGCCGCCAAGAATAAAGTCTAAACACGAACCCAAGATGGCCACTGCGCAAGCCAGCAAGAGATGGCAGTGTCTGGGGGAATGGGTTGGGTAGAAAGGAACCAGTCGATCAACAATGTGAGAGAAACATACCTTTCGTCAATCTAAATCCCAAAGCAGGACCTGACGGTACATGTGGTAGGCGTTCTACCTTGCTCCCATCAGTCTGTGTACATAGATAACAGACTTATAAGGTGGCGCAGTATCCAGTTGAGCTATTGTAACCTTTCTATGCTTTAATGTAAGTAAAAAGATTTTTATAGTTAATAAAATTATATAATTTTTTAAAGTAAGAAAATAGATTTTTATAATTTATATAATTATATTATATGTATAGATAGTAATTAATGATTTTCAAGACTCTCCCGATCCACGATGGATTGTGTTTGAACGCTCCTTACTGAAGGATTTATCATTTATTGATGTGGTTAACATGTCTTATTGCACTGTTATTTCTAAAAACCCGATTTTAAAATACTCTCAACATTTGTTGCATACAATATTTTCAGCTGTTTTTGATTTTTATCAATGTTTTCTAGCCTCTTCCATTTGATATAGTAAGTTCAATAAATTTGTCGCAAATCATTTTATTTCAAACATTGGAAAGAGAAGGGTATTATGTTTGTTGATCAGCTGGTAACACATAATTCTGTTATACCTTTTCCCTAACTACAAACACAATGTAACTTACCAGGCTCTTTTTTACTGGAATATATACCAATATTGTCTGCTGTCTGTGAGAAAGTGCCCACTTTTTGCTGAATTGCTGATGTTCTTTGACTGAGTGTGCCCTGGGCTCCTGCTAATCGGGTACCCAGGGCCTATGTTCCTTCCCTAAAACTGCATTGAAGCCTAAACCCAATTGGCATCTCTGGCCACAGGTCAGCCCCTGGTAAATGGTACCACAGGTACCCAGGGCACTGTGACCAGAGAAGGCCTCTAAGGGCTGCAGCACTTATTGTGCCACCCTTAGAGGTCCTGTACCCTGACGGGAAACAACCTTTACTACGCATGCATTACATCGCATGCCATTAGATCGCGGTCTTTACAACGCAAGTCGTTACAACGACTTGCGCTGGAGGGCGCTATAGGACAAGGAATAGTTTAATTTACTATCCAACACCTTCCCTATTGTACGTAGGCTGGAGTTGGAATAGTAAATTTAACTACTCCTAAGTCCAGCGCCCTCCAACAAAAGTCGTTGTAACGACTTGCGTGGTAAAAACCGCGATCTAATAGCATGCGATGTGAATGCATGCGTTGTATAATCATACATTCACCCTGACACACACACACACTGCATTTGCAGGCTGCGTGTCTTGGTGCAGAACAAAGTGAAGAGTCGACATGGCACACATCTCTGTGTGCCATGCCCACAAACCACTGCCCTGGCATAGATCAGTCACCCCTGTAGCAGGGTGCACTATACCAGTGGTGAGGGTACAGGTGTATGAGCCCTGTACCTCTACAGTGCCCAAGTCCATTCTTGGGCATTGTAAGTGCAGTGCTGCCATTAAGAGTATATGGTGCTGGGAGTTTGTCATTACGAACTCCACAACACCATAATGGCTACACTGAAAACTGGGAAGTTTGGTATCAAACTTCTCAGCACATTAAACCCACACTGATGCCAGTGTGGGATTTAATGTAAAATGCACGACCGAGGGCATCTTAGAGATGCCCCCTGAAACTCGACCAACTTCTAGTGTCCCGACTGAGTGGCTGCTTAGGATGCCACCACCAGACATGTTTCTGGACCCCTGGGTTGAGAGCCTACTGCTCTCGGGGGCCTGAAACAATGCACATCCTGGGACGAGGTGCCAAGCCTCCTCCCCCAGGATGGGCAGGGTTCACGAAAGGGGAAGCTTCAAAGGCATGCCGCCTTTGTGAGCCTCCCCAGACCATTTGCTGCTTTCAGCAACTGGTCCCCACTGGTTCTACCCCCCACTTTGGGCGGGAGAACCAGCGGGAAAAACAAGTGAGGGAGAGAGGTGTGCCCCCGTCTGCCAACTCCACCCCTCAGGTGGGGGAGGCGAAGCACAACTCCGAGTCCCCGCCATCTTGAGGATGGGGGGACCCAACCAACCAGGGACAGGCTCCTGCCCCCCTCCCACTGGAGGGTGGCATGATAGGGGGTGTACCCACCCCAGGGAAGGGACCCATTGGTCCCTGCCCTCTACCTACCTGTAACGCCCCTAAATCTAGTATTTAGGGGGAACCCTGAACCTTGCTTCCTCAGATCCAGCCAAGAAACAAGAAGAAAAGAAGGACCTAACAGCCGTGCAGCCTGCTAACAAGAGTAAGACGCCCACTGACTCGACCCCAGCCCTACCGGCCTGTCTCCCTTCGAACCTGCTGCTGCGAAATCCCGGTGTGTACTGCAGCCAGCAATCTCAAAAACCTCGGAGGACCTGCCTGCCTTCACTTCCAAAGACTGCTTCTCCCGTGAAAACCGGATTTGTTCAAACTGCAACCTCTGGCAGCAGCCGGAGACTGCGATCCTGCCCCACTCTGCACCTGCCGTCCACGGCCCGAGCTCGAGTGGGCAAACACCACGAGCAGGTCACCCCGGCGATCCTGAAACAGAGATCCGGCAACCCCTGACCTGCCTCAAGCCTCCAGCCGACGCCTGCAGTCGGAATCCAGATGGCCCCTCTAACCGCGACCCGGAGCTGGTAAGCCGATCCGACCACAAAAGGCACCCCTGCACCCGACGCCCCACGGCCTTGTGTGCCCAAACCAACGGTGCCTCACCAACGCTTAACTTCCCAACTTAACTCTCGAAGTGGTGGTCGCACCCAGAAGTCCTTCGACTCCCTTCCTGCAGGGCTTTTGCTAACCGGAGGTTCTCCATTGGAAACAACAGGGCTTCCGACGTCGAAACAGCACCCTGCACCCGGCCGCCCTAGTGCCACTGAGGGTGCACCTTTTGTGCTAAGCTGTTTCCCCATTTGCCCTGAGCTAAAGTCTAGGAGCTTTGCTCCCACAACCCAGTGGCCTGCTTGCCAGCAGCCACCAACCGGAGACCCCCTATCCTCCATAGGATAACATTGGGCCTCAACACTCTGCACCCAGCCGCCCTAGTGCCGCTGAGGGTGTAACCAGAGTGCATCACTGGCCCTGGGGGACCCCTGAGTCTAACCCCAGAACCTTAACTCCCACAGTCGATAACTTACCTGTGAACCGATAACCTGTTTTTCCTCCATAGGATAACATTGACACTTTTTCTCCAAAAAGTTTCTAAGTGGAGTTTTAAAATCTAAAAATATTCTTTAAAAATCGCACGAATAACCAAAACGTATTTGCTTACCTGTTTGCAGGAAATGTCCCAGTGCTGAATCTAGGTATTCAGCACTGAGTTAGAAAAGTAACGTGAAAAGTAACTTACCTGTAATTTACTGAAAAAGCCTATTCATTTCAATGTACTTTATTTGCTAAGTATTGCAACCTACTGCATCCCCTGTAAATCAAACAAAGTACAATTCCTATTGCATTTTCAAACTGTTCTACAATCAGCAACTTATTACTGTAAAGTATTTAATGCTTACCTGTGCCAGGCTTGCTTGGTTCTAAAAATAAAACAGTATATTTTTTATACAAAAACAATTGGTCTAGAGTTCAGTCTTTGAGTGTGTGAATTCATTTGCTGACTGAGTGGGTACATCAAATGCTTAACACTGTCTTCTGATACTGCCTTACTGCTCGACCACTCTACCACAAATCGAGAGTAAGGTTCTATCTAACTTTAACCTCTGGCTACCTCTGGGGTCACCTGGACTCTATACACACTATACCTCATTTTGGTGTAGTATATATAGAGCCAGTTTCCTACACTGTCCAATCCTTTTTAATGACCAATAATTTCCTCCTGAACCTGCACCATTCACAGCCTTGACACCATTTTATAATGTTGATCACGATTCTGCTCCCAAAGCTGCTTATATATACAACATTTTACTATCGCCAACTTCTGTACAATTAAAAAATTCTATTGAATTGTTATGGGAAAATTACCTTTCTGTATCTTTTCCTGTCCATATATTGGCTAAAATGTGGCTTAAAGTCTTTAACACTTCCAAAGCTGCACGTATGGCACAATCTTGGTGTTTTGTTTATAATAGAGCTGTTATTTCCCATGAGTGTATCTCTAAATTTTATCCATCTACTTCTCCATTATGTTGGTCATGTTTCACCTTCAATGGTATTTGAACTCATTTACTATACTATTGGTCTTGAGTTTAATTTCTGGAAAATTATTTGGTCCAAATGCTCAAAGTTCTTCCAATGTAATATTCCATTGTCAAGCCAGAATGTTTTCTTTGGATCTTTGTCATCAGATTTTGACTATATTTCGCCCAAACCTGTGTTGTTCAATCTTTTCACTACACTTTCTTTTAAGGTTATACTTTCTTGTTGGAAAGATACCTCTAAACTATCTGTGTCAACATAGTGAAATCTTATTTTTGATGGACATAGAATACCTAATGTTTCTTCAGTATCCTTACGTCAGAAGATTACATTGGATTTATATTGGTTACCTTTTACTACATTTGTCTTCACACTCACCAATATGCTAGCTTTCATATTTCTATTTCTCCCTCTGTCTTTCTATTCTTTTCCCTCCTCTTTCTTTCTACTGTCCTCTCTCATTTCCACTCTTCCCATACATTCCTTCTGTCTTCTTTTTTTTCTATATATAAAAGGATATGGATCCATTATATTTAAAAACTTTCATTTCATTTTTTTGTTCTAACTTAACTAGCAATTATATTCTGCAATATATCATTGTTATATTGTTCTTGCTGCATATATTGTTACTGCTTTTTGTATCCGCAATAAAAAATATTTAACAAAAAAAGGTAAGAAAATAGTTTCCTAGAATTCAAATAATTTGTCGTCAATAATCCCTCTGTTTGTATGAAGTGTGTTTTCAGGCCAATATATATATATATATATATATATATATATATATATATATATATTTATATATTTTAATAGGAAACTAAACTTAACTTTTTCTACTAGTAAGAACAATAATTGAGCAGCTGAAGGCGGATCAGATGAAAATGCTTAAAGAAATGGATGGTCTCTACAACATCGAGGTCCTCAAATGGCCGGTGAAAATGAGGGAAGTGAACTGGCTGGAATGCTTTGGTAAATTTTTTTTTTTATATGCTCCCCATTATTTTTTGTTGAAGCAAGTATTGCTTGTTTGTCCATATGGAGTGTTCTTGGTAAAAGTCAGAGACTTAACTTCTTCAGATCTGCACAGAAAATAAATGCTTAAAAAACTGGACACCGACTTTAATAAAGAATTTTAGCAATTCCTCCACTAGAGAGAATTCTCTGAGCCTTTTACAGTTATGAATGTTTTAATTTAACCAAAAGAGAGCACAGTACTTTATTCTCATGTGGTTGTGCTGGTTTGATGTTCAATTAATGAGCAGCACGTATTCGTAGTAATGACAGTGTGCTTAATAAATTACAGGCAGCAAGTTTAGTAAGATAACCTTGAAAGGTTTATGAGTGCCTGTACTAAGCTTTATGCACCTCCATGCCTGATGGTTGTTTGGTGGAGGTCTGAGATTACTTCTCTGTGGGGGATTAACCTACTAAATGAAAGTACTAAATTACGATGGAAACAAGAAATGTTAGCAGAATCCATAAGATGGTTATTTTTAACATTCCATGTTTGTGGTCATTTAGTTCATTTTGCTTGGTCACTAAATTGTCGATGCTGAGAGCAGTTTTTTACAGCATGATTATTTTTTTCAAAATTAATAGACTGCTCTTCCTTTCAGCTTTTTCTGTAGTTACGGAGGGAATGTTTGCAATCTAAAATGCACCACCATGTTGCTCAAAACAAATCGGGGAGTCGTGTTCAGCAAGGGAGTTGGGAGTGCGGGGCGGGGGGTCATTACTCTAACAAATTGGTCAAGATACGTCCCCACTTCACTCCTTGTTGACTACATACTGTCTACCTATATGTGAAGTAGTAGTTATCTTTCAGCCTCCCTAACAATGTTGACAACAAAAACTATTTTTGGGAGGGAATTGAGCTGCAAATTATGAGCTGGAGGAGTTTGAATAGTTTTTGCTCAAGTTCATAAAAGAAAATGCAGGGGCGGATAGTAGGTATGCATTAAACCTGCAAATGATTTGTCTACGAAAGGAAGAACATCAATTGGATTGGAGTGATGTTTCTTAATATCATTTGTTTTAAACTGTTCACTGCAGTGTAATATGTTGTGAGGTAAATTGGCTCTTTTTGTTAAAAAATGTGTATAACCTTTTGTAATTCACCATGCATTATCCTTTGTGTTTTAGAAAAAGGTGGCGGACAAAGTGCACTGGATGAAGCTGTGAAGGTAGATTTGCGATCACAACTCTAGTCGATATGTTTTGAAATGCTTATGATAGAACATTCTGAAGTCTCAGACTTGGATTTACTGAGGTTATTCTGATTGGCCATGAGCACAAGATTTATCATTATTCCCCTTTGGGTACAACGTTTGGTTATTTTACTTCTTTCATGAAGACCTCTCTGATGGTCCATTACACCAGTGAACTTTTTCCAAAGAGTATCAACACTAACTCCCACCCAACCATGTACATCATCCCCCCCCTGCCCGCTCCTTTTAGCGGGCAGATCGGGGCAATAGCCCACTAGGCACTGACTTTTTTCGTGCCTAGGTGTGGATTTTGGACCTTAGCTCAGCAGGCACCTAGAGAAACCTAGAAAACCGGTAAATTTTTAAAAACTAGACACCCAGGGAAATCCAGGATGGGGTGACTGGTGTGGCTGTCACCAGGTTCTGTTACCCAGAATTCCTTGCAAACCTAAACAGACTTACTCCCACCCAGCATACCCCCAAGTCTCCCAATAAAAATGGTACCTCACCTGTATGGGTAGGCCTACTGCCCGCGACAGGAAACAGCCCAAAACGCAACGTGGACACACCACATTTTTCCAGTGAAAACTGACCCTATTTTCGCAATTTACCTAGCTGTGGATTTTGGACCCTAGCTCAGCCAGCAACTAGGGAAACTTAGCAAACATGTACATGTTGGCAAACTAGACACCCAGGGAAATCCAGGATGGGATGAATTATGTGGCTCTCACCATGTTCTCTTAACCAGAATACCATGCACACCTCAAACTTTGTAAAATAAAAAAATATATATTTTCCTCACATTTATGTGTGGGAAAGCAGTGGGATCACCGGGCCCGCACACATTTCCTACCACCCAGCGTTCCCCCGGGTCTCCTGATAAAAATGCTATCTCACTTGCGTGGGTGAGCCAAGTGCCTGCTACAGGGAAGGACCCAAAACATATTGTGGAAAATTATCTACACAAAACGACCTGGTTTTGCAAGGGGGTCTCCTGCGTTTGTGGTCCTGGGCTCGGCGGCATGCTAGGGAAGCCTACCAAACCCAGACAGTTCTGAAAACTAGACACCATGGGGAGTCTAGGGAGGTGTGGGTTGCGTGGGTCTCCCAAAGTGTTCCTACCCAGAATCCCCTGCAAACCTCAAATAGATTTTTATTTTTTTTTAAATCACATTTTCCTTGATCGTTTAGTGATAGGTAATTTTGATCCACACTATGTTTTGGGCCTTCCCTGTAGCAGGTACTTGGCCTGCCCACACAAGTGAGGTAGCATTTTTATCTGGAGACCTGGAGAAATGCTGTGTGGTAGGAAATTTGTTTTGGGCCGGTGATCCCACACCTTTCCCACATAGTAATGTGAGGAAAAAAAGAATTTCTTCTTTTTTAGCTAAATTTCAGGTTTGCAGAGGATTCTGGATAGAAAAACGTTGGGAGATCCCCGCAAGCCTCACGTCCCTGGACTCCACCGGGAGTCTAGTTTTCAGAAATGTCTGGGTTTGGTAGGTTTCTCTAGATGCCTGCTGAGCCCGGGACCAAAAACGCTGATGACTTCCTTATAAAACCAAGTCTTTTTTTTTTTATCAATAATTTTGAAGTCTCCACAGTACGTTTTGGGCCGATTCCTGTGGCGAGCACTAGCTCTACCCATACAAGTGAGGTACCATTTTTATCGGGGCGCTTGGGGTAATGCTGGGTGGGTGAAAGTTTGTGACTTCCCACAGATTCCAGAACTTTCCATCACAGAAATGTGAGGAAAATGTGTGTTTTTTTAAAATTGTTATTTTTTAAAAGGTTTGAGATTTGCAAGGGATTCTGGGTAACAGAACCTGGTGTCACCCCATAATGGTTTCCCCTGGGTGTCTAGTTTTCAAAAATATACAGGTTTGCTAGGTTTCCCTAGATGCGGGCTGAGCTAGGGTCCAAAATCCACAGCTAGGCACATTTTGAAAAAAGGTCAGTTTACACTGGAAAAATGTGATGTGTCCACTTTGCGTTGTGGGCTGTTTCCTGTCGCGGGCAGTAGGCCTACCCATACAGGTGAGGTACCATTTGTATCGGGAGACTTGGAGGAACACAGAATAGTAGAACAAGTGATTGTGAAAAATGTCATCTAATTCACATGCTAGTATGGGTACCCACAATTTCGGAGATGTGCAAATAACCACTGCTTCTAAATTCTATATTGTTGCCATTTCGGAAATACATAGGTTTCCTTAATACCTATTTTTCACTCTTTATATTTTACCACATAAATTGCTATATACTCGGAACACAATTAAAACCCATTGCAACGCGCAGCTCAGTTATTGGCTCTGGGTACCTCGGGTTCTTGGTGAACCTACAGGTCCTATATACATTCCTGCAACCAGAAGGGTCCAGTAAATGTAACCATATATTGCTGTAAAAAATCTGCCATACTTAGAAGAAATTACAGGTGAGAATGTTGGCACAACTCAATTTCAATATTTTATTTCAACTGTTAGTTTCTATAGGAAAACCTTGAAGGATCTACACAAATGACTCCTTGCTGAATTCATAATGTTGTCTACTTTTCAGAAATGTTTAGCTTTCCACGGTCCGTTAATGCTTTCACACCCTTTTCTACCACTAAATGGAAGGAGGTTTAAAGCACAAAAAATAAGAAAAATGGGCTATGTCCCAGTAAAATGCCAAAACTGTGTAGAAAATGTTGGTTTTCTGATAACTGTGCAGTTCCTGAAAGCTGGGAAGATGGTGATTTTAGCACCAGAAATCCTTTGTTGAGACCATTTGCAGGGAAAAAAACAGACGCTTTCTTCTGCAGCACTTTTTTCCCCCAAAAACAAAATTTAGCTGTATTTTTGTCTAATTTCTCGGTCCCCGTCTGGAGAATCCACAAACCCTGAGTACCTATAGAATCCTCAGGATTTGGAAGAAAAAGACGCAAATTTGTCATGGATACCTTATGTGGACAAAAAGTTACAGGGGCCTAAGTGCAAACTATCCCAAATAGCCCAAAAAAAGGCCTAGCAGCGATGGGGTTAAAGGGGTGTAACCTTTCGTTTCTAAAGAAAGTGTTGCAACTCCTGTTCTACTGATGAGGAGAAATGTCTTCAAGTTTCATCATGATGTTCTATGGAGGTGTTCGTCCACTGCCTTCACCATCATGTGCGGTGTCCACATCTCTATGGGTAAAGGAACAACAGCATCTTCATGAGCCCACTATTGCCAAAAAGGAGAAATGTGGTAGACATTCGGTTGAGCTGTTGCATGAAAGTGTCAGAAAACCAGGGCATTATCAAAACCACCCCCTGAAATGTGGCCTCCTAATATTCTTAGCAATCTTGAGCCTGTGATATAATAAGTTTTTAGCAGTCAGTAATCATTCTCACTGTATTTTCAACAAAAACTTTCAACCCGCTTTGCTAGCTCACTTTTATCTTTACAAAGATTGAGTTAAGTTTGCCCATGGTTAATCAAGGTTGTTCCTTAGATGGCTAAATGAGGTTATTCTTATAGCTCGCCGCAACATGCTGAATTGCCCTAAGGTACTTCTGCTGCAGACGTAGCTGAATGATGTTTAAAAAAAACTGTTTGAAAAAAGTGAATTTCCTCTTGTACATGAACTCTAAAAGCAGAATTTCCAATCTGCATATTGTTTGTGCTCATCTTGTTATGTAGCGTTTTACACAAGTGGCTAGCATTTGTCTTTCTCCGCAAGCTCACTTGCTGACTTTGGGGAAGGAGGGGGTATTGCTGTTGGTAAGAAAGTGGATTAATAATTGTGGTGAATGACAGTCCACCCCAAGTAATTAGGCCACTACACTGTTAGGTCCAGGCCAAGTTTTTAATAATTTAAACCTGAGCTCAACCCCTGGTGTTTATTTCACAGAGCACATGCTTAGCATTTAGAAGTACCAAAACAGCTAAAAAGTCAAAAACGCAGCATATTAAGAATTCCACTCCCATTTTATAAAAATAGAATAAAATGTAATCACAAAATTAGAAAAATCCACTGAGGGGAACCAGAGATATGAATTGTTTTAAATTTATAAGGAAGAGTACCAAGAAAAAGGTAAAGCACCAATCAGTCCTCACTGTTCGCAGTTGGCCAGGACCTAGGCATGATTTCAGGATGACCGGATGGAACGCGGCTCAGATGCACCAAGTGGGTTTATCTAAGTCAGAGAATTTACTTTCTGACTTAGAACTCTGAAGTGGAAGTCAAAATCCTAGTAACAGACTGCAGCCCCTTCGAAATCTGATTGGCGGTGAGTGCTGTAGCAGTTGGTTTTGACAGAAAAACCTCTCAGTGGAAGTCCTTTCGTTGGCCAAACACTTTTGGCTTCTTTGCTCAAGATTTGTGACTTTGGACTTTTTTTTTTAGTTCGGATTCCTCCAGGGGAGCAAGGCAACAGGCTGGATCTGTGAAGGTTGCTCCAAACTCTGGTAAGCTTGCAGCAAGGGTCCACTATAGTGGATTTTCAGATGTCAAAAATCTCCGGGCAGGACTAACCTGATTTTCTTGACCAGCAAGGTCAAGCCTTTGGTGGGTTGACTTGGGTTGTTGGTCCCAGTCCTCCGAAGGTCTGGAAGTCCAAATTCTTCAGAGATTTTAGAATAAGTCTTCTGGACACTACTAAGGCTCCATGGAGCTCAGGGATAGCACTCGGGGGTCAGGACTTACTCCAGCAGAGACCACCAACAGGGTCCAGTTCTCTTTCAGTTGCAACTGGGTACTACTCACCCTCCGGATAAAGCCCTCTTGCAGCTTGTTGTGTTCCTGTTGACACACAGGTCATCAGCCCCAGGACCCCTGAAGTTGACTTCTTTGTTCTGGGTACAAGTGGGAGCAGATCCCGCCCTTCAGATCTCCTCACAGGTTTCAAGCAGCAGGTGCATTCCTTATGTTCTTCCACAGGTCCAGAGAGTGTTCTGTGGAGATCGGTAATGTCCATGTTTGTACAGTTCAGTAGCCAGTTCATGAGGATGACTCTTGAACACTACCTAATCAATTGGGAAAAATCCTGGGGCAACAATCCCACTTTTGCAACCCATCCTGCATGTTTTTTATTTATTTTAGAAAACCGGCTCAGAATGCACTATTCTAGAGGAAATCCAAGATAGTACAGATCTTCTGCCTTTGGAGGGAGCTTCTGTTCCAGGCAAGAGTGTGTGTAGGGCATAAACAGTCCTCCTGCCTGAACTATGCCATACTGGTTCGGGGACCAGCTCCTCCTCCTACTGTGCTGGTGTCCTACTGGCTACCCTGGGCCTAAAGAATAACGGCATCCTCTTCGTTAGATTTTTCCTTACACTATGCTGTGAATGGGAAATATGAATGAGCAGGCATCGCTCTTTCCCTTTCAGATATGAATGGGCATGCTTCAGCTCTATCCCTTTCAAGTTAATTAAGCTCTTTCTCAGCTGATAGGAATCAGATGCCCCACTCCACCCTGTCACCAGGCCTAAGCCATTGTCTGCTCTAGAAGCAAGTTTTCACCTCCTTAAGATCAAGCATTGGCAGGCAGCTGCTGTCAGTGCAATGCATATTTACCAACAGGAGTTTCAGGCAGTTAAAAGGGTGTTTTTCCTAAATTTGTATTAAAAATCTCACTTCACCATTGAATTGGATTTTCAATAACTAATAAAAATAGCAGTTGAACTATTTCTGTAGTTTGTCCCAAACCTGAGATAACAATTAATATCTTAATCTGTACTCTAGTTGGGTGGCGGAGCTTGCTGAGCTCAAAGATGGCCGCCTAGTCAGAGTGCTCATGTCGATATTCGATCCTGGCACCTAATCTGCACCAACTACACCCTGACCACCTCTGATATCTGGCCCTGCTGTCCACTGTATTGTTTGCTCCTGAATTTCCATTTTTGAGCTGGTGTACTGCGGCTGCGGCCTACCTAATTGCCGGACCCGCATCGGTGAGTGGCGGCGCTGTTGCTGGGCCTGTGAGAGGCTTGGGGCTATGTACATCTAGTGTCAGAGGGTGTCCCTCTGGGCTGCGGGGGCTGCCCGGCGGCGGTGACTCCCTGAGTGGGGGAGGTAGAGGTGACCGGGACTGCGCTCAGCCGACTGCTGAGAAATGTATGAGGCTGTTGCGTGACTCGTCTGCGGCTGGGCTTGTCTGTCGTGTGGGTTGGAGTTCCCTCTACGTGTGGAGACTGTCTGTGGAGGTGAGTGGCCGGCATCCCTGAGTGGGCGGTGGCTCCCTGTAATATGAAGCAGGCCCTGGTGGACATGTGTACAGTGGCAGCACTAACGAGGGAAGGCCTGCAGGAGTAAGGAGGCTCCCGGCGCATCGCCACGAGGCGGCTCACCACCCCCCCCCCCACCCCTCCCCCCGGCTGTAATCTACCTTGGCCGAGCTGTGGTGGATGCAGGCTGCCCATCTGCCTGAATATTGCTGCAATTGAGGTGAATTGCTTTGCCTAAGGAGTGGGCTGGCCCACTGGATCTAAGCAGCGGTGACTTAATACTGGGTGAGTCCTATTACTCCCTTGGAGGCACGTGTGGCTGGGTGCACTCCTTCGCCTTTGTGAACGTTGTGGAGGTGTGCTCAGGAACGCTACTGTTACCCTGGACTACTGCTGGGTTGCGTGTACGTGGGCCTCCCCATTCAACTGCTTGAATTAACAGTTCTGCATTTCTTTCATATAAGCGCTATGGCCACTTATCATTGCAACCTTGAATTCCTACTCAGGACCCCTGCTGGCAGTGAACCTGGACATTTGAGCGGCGGAGACGGCCCTGGGCCCTGGTCAAGTGGACACGAAGGTAGCGAGACAGCCTGGTGTCTCAGTGTCCGCTTCCCCCTGCAGTGAGGGGGTTGGAGTCTGGCAAGGTCATCAGGCATGACACTAGCACAATACGCATTCCCCTTGTGAAGAATCCTGCAGGGTAACCGCAGGGGAATCCAGAGGAGTGTCGATATTGGTGCGGGACTCTGGGCTAGCAGCACGCGTGCATGGGGGAGGTGGACAAAACTCCGCCCAAACTGCAGTTTGACCTGGAGAAGACTCCTATGGGCCGTGAAGATGGCGCAACGGCATTTGGTTCTGTGAACGATGAGACCAGCGCAGAGGCGGTCGCGGGCCTGAAGCAGATCCTTATCGCCATACCACACAGCCTCACAAAAATTGATGGGAAAATAGATGCTCTGACATTTAGAATGTATGTCTGAAAGGATTGGCAGACATGCAGAGCGCCTCGACATGGTGGAATGTGTTGTGTCAGAGGTGGAAGACGAGCAGGCCACATTGTCAACATCAAAAAAAAGATGGACAAGTTGCCTCTAGCATTACAAGCCAAGATAGAAGACCTTGAGGCCTGTTCGCGCAGGAACAACCTCAGAATAGTAGGTGTTGCCGAATCCACCCACATCGACAATATGGAGCGCTATGTGGAACAGTTGTTGATGGATCTACTGAGGCAGGAGACTTTTTCTGTTATGTTTGTGGTGGAGCGCGCACACCGATCCCTTTCTCTGCGTCCGATTCCGGGGGCCCTGCAGCGCCCAATTATTGCAAGACTTTTAAACTACAGGGGCCGAGACCCAGCGCCTCGGAAGGCTGGTGAATTGAAGGTCTTGCACCACTAGGGATCTAAGCTGTTGCTGTATCTGGATTTCACTCATCCAGTACGGTAGGCAAGGAGACCGTTAATACTGGTCAAGCGACGGCTTCGAGAGCTACAGTTGGAGTACAATCTTCTTTACCCATCGCAGCTGCGAGTTATAAGTTGATGGCAAGGCGATGTTTTTCACAGACCCTTAACGGCTGCAGCAATTTCTGAAGCGGCTGGAGGCTCATGAACGGTAGCGCACCTCCTCTGGACAGGACAATGTGGAGGCGAACGATGAGCGGGGCGAGGAGGAGTAAATTGAATTCCCATCAGATTTTGGGGGCCTGGTGGGTTAATGGGGGCTAGCGTCCCTCCTTCAGGTGTCATTGGAATGGCTTGACTTGGGGGTGGTGCCTGCCTCTGGGCTGTTTACTGGAACTCCACTGTAGGTTCTCAGCCCTCTTGGAACACTCGAGACTAATAGATGGTTGCGTATGATCCTGTTCCAGACCCTCTGGAGATGCACCACAGACATGTATGGTTAAGGGGGTACAGGCACCGGGTATAGATGGTGCACTCGATTTGGACTACCCATTGACTTAGTAAGGTGCAGTTTAGTGTCCTGTTCAAAATGCATGATATCTAGGTCATTCGGCTTCCTGTGGCTATTAGAATCCCGGATGCGATCTGGGCAACATCTGTCCTCAGGTGTGCACCACTTGGTTCTTATTTAGACGTGTTGGGGAACGGTATATGTGGGCATTAGGGGGGGTACTGACTCGCGGTGTCTGTGGTGGGGACTCAGTGTGGGAGGGCGGCGAGATTTATTATTTACAGCTGGATTCATGTGTTTTAAGCAATGGCTTTGAATTTTGAGTGTGATACAGATGCGGAAATTACAGGATGTGAAATTGATTGCTAATGTCAACTGACATGCAGGCTTCATCTTCAAGGTCTCGGGGTCCCTCCCTGCTGCGCCTAGCCACATGGAGCATACAGGGGTTGAATGATTGCAGAAAACTAGGCAAGGTGGTGAGTCGCAATTCTACTGGAAACACACCTGGTGTCCGGGAGTGGCGTTTTGACACAGGGCAGATTGCTGGGTATTTGCCATACAGCTGGGTTCACATTGCACGCCAAGGGTGTGCTTATTTGGGCTTGCAGAAGTTCAGGGGTAATGCTCCAGGAGGTCTGTGCGGATCAGGCTGGCTTATATGTAGTGGCTCAATGCCGCAAGATTGACTTAGCGGTCCTCTTGGTAGGTGTGTATGGGCCCTATCACGACGACCCAAAGTTTTATCATTCACTTAGTGCCAGGTTACTACAGTGGGCGACCTACCACAAATATGTGGAGAGGATTTCAACTGTGTGCTCGACCCTGACTGTTCCAGGGGCTCATCTAGGCAGCCTTCAGGGGCGGCACGAGCAATCACTGAGCTAGGGCTGCGTGAGGGCTTAGTAGATGCCTGGCGGCACAGATTTCCCGCGGGCTCGGGATAGACGCACTACTCGTCGGTGCATGACGCACACATTGATTATTGGTTGGTCTCCCAACTTTTAATTCCGCATGTACATAGCTGCGAACCCTTGCGTCGAACATATTCTGATCACTCCCCGGTTCTGCTGGATCTTCAGCTGCATGCCCCATGCCCATCTGCATTTTCGTGGCGGTTGCCCTCAAACTTGTTACTAGACATTGTGTTTCGGGAGGAGCTAGGTCAGGCTATAGATGAGTACTTTACCACGAACATAGGTTTGGTTGAAAAATTTGCAATGGTATGGGAGGCCTTCAAGGTCTACATAAGGGGTGTTACCCTGTCAAAGCATGCTGGGGTCCTTGGGTGTATACGTGGGCGCCTGCAATGCTTAGGAGCTGAAATAGTCGACGTAGAGCTACTACATAGAGAGGGGGCGGACAAGACTATTCTGGGCACTATCAGAATCAAGATGGAGGAATTTCAGGAGGTGCCACAAAGCGAGGTGAATCCTATGGGGGAGTATTCAATGTCTTGTGTGTATGGTGAAGGGGAGCGCCCTGCGGTGACTTTAGAGGCATTGCTGCACCCTAGGTGGGAGAACGATTTGTTCCTAGAGGTTCAGGATGAGCACGGGCAGTTACTGAGTGCGTCAGATAGGAACATTTCCGTAGATATATGCCGACTTATACAAGTCACAGCTGGCGTTTGATGAAGATGCTGTTACAGACTGTCTTACACACATACCAATTAAATGGCTCTCAAAAGAACATAGGGAGCACCTTATGGCTCTGCTGCTCCCAGGGGAAATACGTGATGCACTTAAGGACATGGCATTTGGGAAGGCGCCGGGCACTGATGGACTCATGATGGCCTTTTCTAAAGCTTATTAAGAGCGGCTCATACCACACTTAGTCACGTTGTTTGAGGAAATGGCAAAGGAGGGCTGTATGCCCCCCACTATGTGTGAAGCTTTGCTGGTGGTCCTTCTGAAATTGGCTAAACCGGTGGACCCCTGCTCTTCATATCGACCACTGTTGCTAATGAAAGTGGATACTAAAATCTATGCGAAGATCCTGGCTAATTGGTTTGCACTGTTGCTGCCAGGGGTGGTGGGTCCTGAGCAGGCCTGCTTCATTCCGGGGCAGAGCCTGATGTTCAATCTTAGGTCACTATTCGGAGCCATACAATACCTGGACCCTGACACAAGGACCGCGGCGGTCGTTCTTGACGCAGAAAAATTATTTGATTCATTGGAGTTGGGATTCATGCATGCGTCGTATTGGTGTTAGTGAAGCTTTCCTCCAACTGGTCAGGGTGCTATCCACGCAGCCCACGCCCGGGTTCGGTTTAACAGCGTTGTCACTGCTCCCATTGACATCACTAGGGGCACCAGACTGGATTGTCCCCTTTCTCCTCTATTGTATGCTTTACTAGCTGAATCTTTGGCCTGTGCGCTCTGAGAATACCACACGCACTGAGGTTTCCCACTTATAACCTAATTGCGTTGGCCTATGCTGATGACACCTTGCTTCATATATGCAACCCTAAGAGCAATTTAACACCGGTACTGCGGGAGGTGATATTGTTTGGTGTCTATGCTGGGTTTCATGTGAATTGGGACAAATCTATCATATACCCACTTACCCCATCAATGAAGCCAACGCCGTTAGATTACCCCTTGCAGTGGTCAACTGTAGGAAATTGGGTTTCTGTTGCAGTAACCCCCCCAATTTTGCCAGACTACTGATGCACTTTCACTTGATGTGCCCTGGGTCCCTGCAAATCAGGTTCCCAGGGCCTGTGTTCTTTCCCCAAAACTAACCCAATTGGCATCTCTGGCCACAGGTCAGCCCCTGGTAAATGGTACCACAGGTACCCAGGGCACTGTGTCCAGGGAAGACCTCTAAGGGCTGCAGCACTTATTGTGCCACCCTTAGAGGCCCTGTACCTTTACACACACACACACACTGCCTTTGCAGGCTGCGTGTTTTGGTGCAGAACAAAGTGAAGAGTCGACATAGCACACATCCCTGTGTGCCATGCCTACAACCCACTGCCCTGGCATAGATCGGTCACCCCTCTAGCTGGGTGCCCTATGCCAGTGGTGAGGGTACAGGTGCATGAGCCCTGTACCCCTACAGTGTCTAAGTCCATTCTTAGACATTGTAAGTGCAGTGCTGCCATTAAGAGTATATGGTGCTGGGAGCTTGTCATTACGAACTCCACAGCACCATAATGGCTACACTGAAAACTGAGAAGTTTGCTATCAAACTTCTCAGCACATTAAACCCACACTGATGCCAGTGTGGGATTTAATGAAAATGCACACAGAGGGCATCTTAGAGATGCCCCCTGAAACTCGACCAACTTCTAGTGTCCCGACTGAGTGGCTGCTTAGGCTGCCACCACCAGACATGTTTCTGGACCCCTGGGTTGAGAGCCTGCTGCTCTCTGGGGCCTGAAACAATGCACATCCTGGGACGAGGTGCCAAGCCTCCTCCACCAGGATGGGCAGGATTCACAAAGGGGAAGCTTCAAAGGCTTGCCGCCTTTGGGAGCTTCCCCAGGCCACTTGCTGCTTTCAGCAACTGGTCCCCACTGGTTCTGACCCCCACTTTGGGCGGGAGAACCGGCGGGAAAAACAAGTGAGGAAGAGAGGTGTGCCCACCTCTGCCAACTCCACCCCTCAGGTGGGGGAGGCGAGGTGGAGCACAACTCTCAATCCCCGCCATCTTGCAGATGTTAGAAGCGGGGTCACCGATTCCGACACGGTAGCTTGGCACGAGGTAGGAAGGCACCCGAAGGCAATGTGTTAAGCACTTGTGCAGCACACACTCACACTGACTCAGTAATGCGCACACAATAAGGGAGACACCACACCAAGCTTTGGTTTAAAAACAAGATCCTTTATCTAATTTGACTCAGCAATAGGTGAGGCAGGTAATTTTAGGCAACATTTCAATTCATTTAGCTTCTTAAAACCAGTGCGTAAATTCATCTAAGCACATTATAACAGTAACACGATACGCCATTAGGAGGCAGTAGCAATAACCTCATTGAAAAGTAGGTAACACTGTAGGTCATAGATTGCAGGTCAAGACATAGACTTCTATGCATTTAGCGAATTCAATTAGTACGAAATTAGATGCACATAACACTGTAAATGAGGAGGAACCTGTATCACCCTAGGCGCAACCACATTCAGTACAGTGGGTGTCGCAAAGCAGGTAGGCCTACAACATAGGAACACTTTAACTCTTGGCAGGTGAACACAGGCTCAATTCATATAGGTACATTCAATTCATTAAAGACCTTTATGTAGATAAACCACACACCATTGTAACCATTTCCCTCCTTAGGAGACGTAATGCCAATACTTCAGCATATAATCACGACTAGTAGGCCTCACATCACGGTACCTTTCAAGGCACCGGCGACCTGACAGCAGGCCAGTATCATCAGAGGCGACTCATAGCGCCTGCGGTCCTAGCTACCCTCACACCCGGGTATTTAGGCCTCAATGGGGCAGGAGGGCCCAAGGGGTTGGTAGGCCCGGCCCAGTCTCTCTACTTCCGGGCCCAGCCTTAGGCGTAGGGGAGGCAGTCCGTATGGCAGCACTGGGGCCCCGGCCCCTCCTATTCCACTCGGGACAGTAGGCGGGGTGGCGCTGCTCATGCGAGGCCTCCCGACGGCATAGAGTCCCTCTCAGGGCCTCCCGGGCTCACCTCGCTGCTCCGGTATGCGTGTGGGCCTCTGGCGCCTCCTCCTCGGTCAGCCCGCTTCTGACGGCATGTGGGGCTCGGACCGGGGGAGGCGGCCCGCGCTCTTGGGCTCTCCGTGTTCCTCGCGGCCTCAGGGGTGATTCGGGGGCTCCCGCTGGCAGTGGAGCCCCTCCGGCGATGTTCTTCCCTGGGCTCCGGGCCTCCGTCGGCCTCCGGACCCGGGAGCCAATCAGTGTGCGGCTTTTCGGGGGCGCGGCCTCTGACGCGGCCGTTGCTCTCGTTGCTGGGCAACGCCTCCCGCCCTTCTCTCAGGCCCAGCGCGGCCTTCACTTCTCCTCAGCGCCCGGGCGGCGGCGATGATCCGGCTACGGCGGCACTTCCTCGGAACGGCGCCTGGGCAGCGGCGATGATCTTGGCCGTCGCCGGGATTCCTCCCGCCCCAGCGCAGGTGGGCCGCAGCGGGGGTCGGGGGATGTAGCGCTCCTTCCCTCGCGGCGCTGGAGGCCGCGGCCTTGATCTTGGGCAGCAGCGCTTCTCCACACGCAGTGCTCCGCTGACACACAGCGCTCACAGCAGGGCAGAGAGTTGGCACTTAGCGCTTGGAAGGGGGTGGAGGTCCAGTGCTTCTGGACAGCACAGCGCTAGAGGAGGACAGCGCTTGCAGGGGAGACAGGCAGGTGGGCACACAGCGCTTCTTCAGGGCACAGCATACAGCGCTTTACCTGGTGATCCCCAGCTACATGTACAGGTTGCAGTGGCTTGATGACAGTCTCTTGGTTTCAGGCTTAGATGTAGGTGTTTGAGTTGCAGTTCAGTCAGTTGCAGTTACTTGAGGGGAAGGGGGGGTTGAGTTGGTGGGCACAAGAGGCGAGTAGGTACCCTTCAGGCACACTGGAGGTGGTTCCCTGGGTCCCCTCACGCTGGGCCAGGTCAGTGGGTGGAAGGTGTTCCTCAGCTAGCTTAGCACAGCAGCGCCTAAGCTCAGTCAGTACCAGTAGTGTAGGTCTCCCCCCTAGGCCCGACAGCCTGTACTCTGGCAGAGGTTCCCCCAGGTCCAGTGGTGCCCCAACTGACTAACTAGGTTTCCCTCCAAACCTCTTATACCCCTAGGTCAGGTGACCCTCCTGAAGGCGGCAAAACATAACTCCTCCCGAGCTGGAAGGTTCTAGAAGCTTCCCTCATGTCTGGCTATGAGGCCCAGAGGCGGGGACGGCATGGATACTGTATCATTATGTCCCAGCCTGATCCTGACTACTAGTATGTGCGTGCGCAATGGCCACTCCGCAGTAGCAGGGGCCTGTGGCAGCCATCTTATTAGGAGAGAGCACCTGCACCTCAGCACTGTTTGGCAGTGGTAAGGCGCCCAGAGACCTAGGTCCAACAAAAAGATGGTGGCAAAAATGAGGCGCAAAGAGAAAAAAACGGGGTAAGACCACCCTAGGGCTGACCGGTCTAACGGGGGGACTCAGCCAGCCAGGGTCAGGCTCATGCCCCCCTCCCACTGGAGGGTGGCATAATAGGGGGTGTACCCACCCCAGGGAAGGGACCCATTGGTCCCTGCCTTTTACCTACCTGTAACGCCCCTAAATCTAGTATTTAGGGGCACCCCTGAACCTTGCTTCCGCAGACGAGAGGAATCTACAAGAAGAAGAAGGACCGAACAGCCGTGCAGCAGCTAACAAGAGGAAGACGCCCACTGACTTGGTCCCAGCCCTACCGGCCTGTCTCCCCCTCGAAACTGCTCCTGCGAAATCCCGGTGTGTCCTGCAACCTCGAAAACCCAGGAGGACCTGCCTACCTTCAATCACAAAGACTTTGTCTCCCATGAACACCGGATTTGTTCATCTGCAACCTCTGGCTCGACACCGCGGATCCGCCCCACTCTGCACCCGCCGTCCACGGCCCGAGCTCGAGTGTGCAAACACCACGAGGAGGTCCCCCCGGCGATCCTGACCCGAGATCCGGCGACTCCTGCCTCAAGCCAACGCCTGCAGCCTAAATCCAGAAGGTCCCCCCCCCCCAACCGCGACCAGGAGCTGGTATGAGGATCTGACCCCAAAAGGCACCCCTGCACCCGACGCCCAACGGCCTTGGGTGCCCAAACCGACGGTGCCTAACCATCCCCTAACTTCCCTCTCGAAGTGGTGGTCGCGCCCAGAAAACCTTTGTCCCCAAGCCTGCAGCGCCTTTGCAAACCGGAGGTTCCCCATTGAAAACAACAGGGCGCCCGACGTCGAAACAGCACCCTGCACCCGGCCGCCCTAGTGCCGCTGAGGGTGCACATTTGGTGCAACTTTGTTTCCCCATTTGCCTCGAGCTAAAGTCCAGGAGCTTTGCTCCCACACCCAAGTGGCCTGCTTGTCAGCAGCCACCAACCGGAGGCCCCCTATCCCCCATTGGATAACATTGGGCCTCAGCACTCTGCACCCGGCCCCCTAGTGCCGCTGAGGGTGTAATTAGAGTGCATCCTTGACCCTGGGGGACCCCTGAGTCTACCCCCACAACCTCAACTCCCACTACCAAATACTTACCTCACAACCGATAACACTATTTTCCTCCGTAGGATAACATTGACTGTTTTTCTTGGAAAAGTTTCGAAGTGTGGAGTTTGAAAACCTTAAGAAATTCTTTAAAATTGCACTATCTAACAAAAACGATTTTACTTACCTGTTTGCAGGAAATGTCCCAGAGTAGTATCCAGGTATACTACTCTGAGTAAGAAAAGTAATCTCAAAAGTAACTGTTTACCAAGTATTGCATTTCTCTGAAACCATACTGTAAGTCAAAACAAAGTGCATGTACAATTCCAATTCAAACTGTTTACAAACTGCATTACTACTGTAAAGTATTTATTTCTTACCTGTGCCAGGCTTGCTTGGTTCTAGAAAATAAAATAACTAAAAGAATATTTTCATACAAAAACAATTGGTCTGAAGTTTAGTCTTTGAGTGTGTGAATTCATTTGCTGACTGAGTGTGTACAACAAATGCTTAACACTGTCCTCTGATACTGCCTTACTGCTCGACCACACTACCACAAATAGAGAGTGAGGTGCTATCTAACTTTACCTCTGTCTGTCTTTGGGGTTCCACTGGTCTCTGTGCACACTATACCTCACTTTGGTATAGTATATACAGAGCCAGCTTCCTACATCAACGGACTCGGTGCGTTACTTGGGGATCCAGGTCGACACGGACCCAAGAGATAGCTATGCTATATAATTATGGGAGAGCAGTGCAACGCTTGTCGGACTTGGTGGATCCAGTTACCTGTGTCACTTGCAAAGTGTGTAGCTATCGTGAAAATGGTAGTCCTGCCTCAGTTCTTAATTTTCTTGACCCGATCTGGGTTCAATAAACTCTGGGCCTTGATGGTCCGACTGGCGTGTGTGGGCAGGCAGCTGCGGGTGGGGTGGTCAACCATGACCTTACATTGTGATATGAGGGGACTTAACGTTCCTTATTTGGAAATGTATTAATGGGCTGCGCCGTCACAATTTGCACACTATTTGGTCCGCATGACCTGCCCCATGTGCAGTTAGAACAAAGTGCGGCGACCCTGTCCACTCTTTGTGCCTGGTATTGACCCTTGGAAAGGCAAGCGGGCTCATTGCTATATTCAGCACTGGTGCCGCTGGGCTAATACCTGTGGTTCTCGCTGGGTCAGGAACGAGGTGCCGCAATGACACTGAAGGACCTGGGCATACGAACCATGGGGGATTTCTTCACTGATGGCAAGATGTGCGATTGGGCAGAAGTTCAAGAGCGTACTGACGGATCTTCTCCGTTAATGCGCTTCTACTGTCATAGAGCACAACATATCATGCGTGGTCTGTTGGGGGAGGATGTACTTGAGCTGCCATAAATGCCGGCTTTGTCTTTGCTAATGCGCACTACTTCACATAGTGCCGAGGTTATACATGCTTGCGTGGGAAGCATGTAGGCCAGGACTGTCTAAGGTCCAACTGGACTGGCAGAGGGAGCTAGCAATCATAATCCATGATGAACAATGGAAGTACTGCTGTTCAGCTGTGAAGACCGTCTCCTTGAACAGCAGGCACAGGGTTTTGCACTTTAAATACGTTAACATAGTATACTATATGCCAGCCAAACTGTACAGATATGGACTGCGTTATAATGCTAGCTGCCCCAGATGTTCTGAAGTAAAAGCTGGATTTGTGCACCTGGCATGGTACTGCCCTGTAGTGCAAAGCTTTTGGCGAGCGGTGTTTCAAGAGTTGGCTATGATAGTTGGCGAACAGTTGGAACCTGAGCCACTCTTGGCATTACTAGGATATAATAAAGAGTTGCACAGTACTGTTAGGCTGCTGGTTGCTATAGGCTTACTGCTTGCGCAGTGCAGATTGGCAATGCATTGGACCCGAGGCCTCCTCCTAACTACACAGGAGTCGCACAAGGATATGGCATGCTGTAATACGCAGTCAGACATTTGAAGCTGCTCCCAATCAGTAGTCGCCCACATGATTTCTGAGGACCTTATCAGGCCTATGTGGCTGGATTGGAGGCGAAGGGATTATCAGGGAAGGGAAGGTGGTCCCACAATATAGGCAAGACTCTCTCTGTGATGGACTGTGTTGGTCTGGCACTGATTACGTGTACAATTGCACTGCGTAATTGGAATACATGTGGTCTTCCTTGTTGGGTGTGGGAACAATGTGGGCCGTATCTGAGGTATAGTAGCTGCTGGACCGTCCGTAGATATCTTCAGCTGGAGGTGGACTGATTTGGACTCTGTATTTACGCTGTTCTAAAGTTCATTGACTTGGGTCATCCTGTCGTTATGTAAAGCATTTATATGAGGATTGTACGACTTGGTTACTTGAATTCATGCCTATGCCAACGTAATGTTTTTACACGATAAACTATGTTAGAAGGGGAATAAAACGTGAAATAAAGTTTGAAAAAAAAAATCTGTACTCTAGTTTTCACCATAGGACAGCCGGAGACTTTTTCTTCATGGGACAGCAGCAAGTAGGCTACATTGGTAGTCCTAAAGACAGGTTTTCCTTGATACACCAGGAGATTGCACAATAGTTGATGCAGTCCACAGGAAGCCTTTAAGTTTCCATGCCATGGGTGTCTATACCCTGTACTGTGGCCTTCCACGAAAGTTAAATATGTCTATTTTTACACGTTTTAGGGGTCCGACCACATACCCTGGACAGTGGATGGCAGCCCCTCTGTGTTCAGATTCTAAAAACCAGCAATAAAGTTCAGTAAAAAAATGGAAGTGGTCCCTCAAACAAGGGCATTCCTTCACACTCTTGTATGCTCATTTGTGCTGTTTTTGTAATTTTTTTAAAAAATTCCTTCCAAACCTCTTGAGAATTTGGCGTGTCTCTTGCAGTTGGGACTGGCAGTACTGGATCTAGCCTAACATAAGTCGTTTTATTGCACACTATTTTTCGGTGAAATTTAGAACCGGAGTATTTATTTTTTAATGAGGTCGATCTGGTGGAGACATTGTTAATCGTGTTCCTTGGTGTTCATTTTTTACACTATGCATTCATTGGCAAACCTTTATTCCCCAAAAGAGGAAGGTGTAGAGAATAGTGGTAATTTCTTGGCAGCATTTAGTTGGCATCAGCTGTTGCTTATCGAAGATAGGGGAGCATTGATTAAATAATTGGTGGGTGCCCCCATAAGAAATGTGGGTGTTCTTGGAGAATGACTGACATATCGAAGGATGTTCCAGAAAGATTTTTAAAACGCATTTAGCAGTTAAAAAATAAAAATAAGTTGTTGACACTGGATTGTGCAGAATCTCATGTCACAGAATAGTCTGCCAAAACGGAGCTAATTTCACATGGATAGAAGTGGGTCAGATCATTTTCATACTGAGAGCCTATTTTGCCGATATTGATGTCTTGTTCATGTTGTATTAGCAATCACATTTATTGAAAATGTCATGGCGGATATCAGTGCTTGTAACCATAACTGTCCATTTGTTACCCTCTCTGGATTCCTGATTACCCCCTGTATACTTGTGTTTCACGATAAAGTCGCACAATGTCCTGTAACTAAAATGATAGTGAATTATTTTCACCACATTAAACTATGGCCGTGTGATCTTCCTGTGAAATGTATAGAATGCACTCCTGAAAAACCATTAGTTAATCATGTATGCAGCCCTGAAAAGTTATTTCCATTCTCATTGGAGTTTCATCCTATGTTCCAGTATGCAGTCAGGAACAGTCTCATAAGTTTCCACCGATACCGCCTCTGTGGCATTACATTATTTTGGTGGTCTTGCTAACCGTTTTGCATGTCAATATAAAATGTACATTTTTGCCTGATTCAAGGTTTTTTTTTCTTCTACTTCAGCCCTGTTATGAACATGATAGGCTTATACATTCAGTTTTTGTTGTATACTTTAGGTCAAGAAATTCATTAAAAAGGCTTGTTTAACCCTGATTTTTTTTCTTCTGTAATCAGAAAGTACATCTACATCAACCACAGCACTGTAATTTAATCTAACATAATGTCAGTGAGTGACAAAACTAAGTATCTGTGATGTACCTTTCACTTTTTACAGAAGTGAAAATCCAATATTTATTCTGGGTATTCATAATAAGAAACTGGACATGTTCTCTGCAAGAAGCTGTTGGCATTGTGGTTAGTGAGTGGATTCACTCATAAATTGTAAACTTTCAGCATTACAAAACTACATCTATCTGGTCTAGTTGTAGAACAATTACATTTTCTATAGATTGTAATATAACTTTGTTTTTCTTTAATTTAGGCAAAGTTGGACATTGAAGAAATAAATATATTAGCAGCTAAGGCTGCTCAAACACCATTCAAGTCTGCTAAAAAAGGTCTGTTTACTGGAATTCATTTCCACCTATGACTGAGGGGTTTATTTCGGGGAATGTTGCACTTTCATGTTTAAAATCCGTTTAAATTTGCTGCTTGGTTTTTGTTCTAAGGCTTTGTAAAAGTAGTTGTTTATTTTGGTCATAATACATTTTAGGAAAGCTTTAGTGTATTTTAAACTAACCTTACTGCACGGCAAATCATGCAGCCCGTAAATTAGTTTTTTGCTTTTTGTTTGATGGCATAGGATGTTGTGGAAACGTTTTGTGCTTATTTATTCTCTCTGTAAGCATGTCATCGGTTTTGTAGTGGATGTAGGGCAAAGCTTGAAATCTTAAAAAAGTGAGGGAAGTCTAAAGGCTTTATCGAAATTGAATTTGTTTTCCTCCATTTTAGCAAGATATCAAAGGGGTATCATTATTGCAGTTGTTTTTACCTTTTCAGCTGGAAAAGATACTTAAACTTCAATCTTGCTTTTTCCCTATTAAAATCTTTCTGTTTTTTTAAATATATATTTATATGAAATCTCCAAACAGTGAAAAGGCTGAAAAAATCAAATTCGATTGAAGACGATATTGAAAATATAATTGAGAAAAGTAATCAGAAAATGCCGACAAAGGTAATGTCCCATGCTTAACATTAAAAAATTCCTGTTTGTCAGTGCTTTTCTCAGAGCACAATACTAAGTTTGTAATTGAATCATTTGTTTCTCTGAATTGAAGCTTTAGACTAGAACGTATTTAGTTCATCTTTTTTATCGGGTGCATGGTTTTTAGTGCTGTTGCTTTAGATAATGCAGGGTGCTGATTTTACAGTAGAATAAAAACTGCAACAGTAGACCTAACAGTCAGTTCTAGTAAATGTAGGTACTTCAAGAACCACAAATTGTTGTGTGAAGTGATTCCTGATGTTGCCATAAGCGATGTGTAAAGTGTGATATGAGCAACCCCTCAAATAACTGCAAACTTTATTTCAACAGGCGAAAGGAATGACAAAAAAGTTCCAGCCCCTTCGAGGAAACTTAGTGTGCTATCTGTGAACAACATGAGTGCGAATAAAAGGTAGCTGTCAGTTCGGTGTGTTTACAGTTAAATAACTAAGTTCATTCTGCTTTGATTGTGGGCCAACTTTGCATGTTTTACTCTAACCTCCAAATATGTAGTCCATTGTACTTTTTAGGTCTGGCTTTAGACACTCTTAGCTGTTTGCCAGAACTTCTTGGCATGTTACTACCACCAACTAAACATACATCGAGGGTGTTTCAGTTGGTGCCCTCCCTTCAGCATTTGGTCTCTGTGGGATAGCCCCCTTTATCCCGCACTTAATTGGAGTGATTGTCACATTTTGATCTCCCCACAGGAGTTTTGCAAAGCTGTACATTTTGCACTGTTCATTTCCATATCTGATTGGTGCAGAAAGTCCTTCGAGTACAGACCTTCACTCCTGCTGCCTCCTACAAAGGCTTCCCTGCAACCTAAGACCTCAAATGAAATCAATGCTTCCCGGCGCAAAAATGATTGACCCTTGCTCCATTGACGTGCCTGGCAGTTCACCATGGTAATGAAAGGCACGTCTGTGGCGATTGCAGTGGTGGCAGGGTTTGGAAGAAGTGTTGTTAAGGATTTGAGGCTTATCTTGCCAAGCCCTACACCTTATTTTTGATTTTTGTTGAGCACGACCCCAACGAATAAGCCCATTTTTGTTGTACACTCTCTATTTTCTGCGTTGTTTGTTTCTTGCTCGATTTTCTTTTTCTCCATTTTCTGTGGTTTTGCTGCGGTGAGTGTTATGAATGTTTGTTTTCAACTAGCAAAATACAAGTTGCTGGATCATTTTGTAACTTAATGTTTGTCTATGATGGAGGCCTCCCTCCCATGCCACTTACCCCTCATCTTATCTGTTCACTTCTGTTTTCGCTAAGCTTTTTTTCTACTCAAACACCATCTTTCTGCTTATTTTCTCTTCCTGTTTAAAAGTTGCTTATCTTGCAGTCCAGTCTATCTGTACGTGGGCAATTGATTTTTGAAAAAGAGGTAACATTGAACCTCTGCTCAAGGCCACTCAAATTATGAAGCCGAATTATGCGCCAGGGTTGAGTAAATTTATAGAGGAAGAAAAGCACGTTGTGCGACTTCATGCTACACTAGAACAGCTAGGTTGTCCTTAACCCTCGCTGCTACAAAATGAATCCAAAACGTTAAACAAAATAAAGGTTTCTTAAGAAAGGAGTATGCATATTGTACAGGTACTGTGGAGATGTCATTCAATAAAATAAATATTTATCTTGCCTAGCCCCTAAAGAACACTGTTTTATTAACACTGTGCCTTCTGTCTCCAAGAGCAAAATAGTGTGTTACAAGCAGTGTGCACACTTAAAACTGTTTTCTGTTGAGCATAGCTTTCAGAAGAAGACAAGCCTGCACGTGCATACTTCTTGCAGTAAAAGATGTTTTTATTCTGCATAGCCGAGTTCAGTGTTTACTTGGGCCTTTAGAAGCATCTCCGATTAAGGAAAGCACTCTGCAGAACACTATTGCAAATATATATAACCTGTGTCTCGCTAGAAGGCAATAGGATTCAAGACATCAGACCTTTAAAAGCGACTTTAGATGTTTGGGATTTTTCTGCACTCTGAGTTCCGTCTCCAAATAACTGCTGCACTGAGTACTATGTCTCCGGTACAACACACATTACCTCCTCGTCAGACCTCCCCGTCACAGTCATTACCACATGAGCAATAGCTCCTCCCCCAGAACTTCCAAGCAAAACTCCCTTGGCCCATCCCTACCCTCCAGGCCACTCCCACATCCTGAGGCTCATAACCCCTGACCCACGTCAGCACATCCTGTTTTTTTTTTCTGCGGACTACTCCGTGCAAGACTCTCTAACTACTTGTGTTTCAGGTGAGTGTGCGGTGATCCGCTATAGCGACCGTTATGTGGGTGTTATACTTCAAGTCCCTGCTATAGCACTGCCTCTTGCCCTTGTGGTTGCTTGCATAGGCTTCCTATGGGGATTCCCCTCTTCCGGGTACGGTCCCTGCTGTAGTGAGGACCGCCGGGGGGGTTTGGGTGTTTTTGGTACTAGTTACTGTGTGCCGCTGTTGCAGTGCTTTCTGGGCACGCCTGGGGTGTGGCGGGATGGCCCCTCCTCTGGGGGGGGGGAGGAGAAGACGTTCGGCATAGGCTTTGGCTTTTGGGGGCACAGGTCCTGGCAGAAGTGAGTTCGCGTTGGCTCCTTTGGAGTCTCAGCGATGGTTGGATTGATGCCGGCTCCTTGGAGGAGCATACGCCGGTGTTGTATGTGCAGGCCTCCGTAAATGCGTCTGGTCTCTAGGGGCCGGTCCACGGGAGGCGGTGGTGCTCTGTCGGGACTTACAGTAAACTGCGTTTGCTGCTAGCCTGAGGGAAGAATTAGGATAGATCTTTGGTTCTTGTGGCTTATTTCAAAAGGGGCAGGTTGCTTAACGCTCTTGTCTGGGATTTGAATGACTTTTGGTTTACTTACTGGGAGTTTCTGGTGTTGCTGGTTGGCCTGCATGTGGGTTTCATCTGCTGCTCTGCCTCGGGCCCTTAGGTTCTGGGCCGGTTTCTATCATTGGTTTTATGTAATTTGGGAGACTGATTGGCTGTATTCTGGGTTGGCCTCAAGGCCTGTTGTAATTGGCTGGTTTCACTATGAGCTTCCTTGGATTGGATATATATATATATATATATATATATATATATATATATATATATATATATTCCCCAAAGCAGCTTTATTAAAGGTACAGGCAGTCGTGCTCTCCAGTTTCTTAAAAGCATTTGGCCACAGTCCCAACGCGTTTCGAGTTTGCCTCTTCTTCCCGGGGCACTGCAGTCATCACGCGCATGTTCCACTTCATCTCCTAATTGAGCTTAATTTATGCCATGGATTGGCGATTCTATAGTTGGACTTCCCCACGAGCAGAATATATATATATATATATATACATACATACATACATACACACACACACACACCTGGTTATGCAACACCGTCAGAATTAGCATACAGTTATGAGGTTCAATGTGTTCCATGACATATGGCAGGACTCAGTAGTGCCAGGCAGGACCGTTGTAGTCCAATATGAAATTCAAGTTATCTACTTAGGTGATACAATAAAATTGTAGGAAATGAGGGCAAACAAAGGGGTAAGGAAAAGAACTATTAAACTTATCCCCTCCCACCCGACTCGACTGGCCCTACCCTTTCAAATCATCTTATCAACGAGCCCCGGCTAGTACCCACACCCAACCTATTTTGAGGCATACCACTCCTCTTGATAACGGTGTATTGTATGGCTATGTACAGTGTTGCTTGGTTTTCGCGGGGGACTGGACTATGAGGCACAACTACACATCCTGCGCTGCAGGTGCAGGTTCAAGTGTCTTAAAAGCTTCCAACATTATATCCCAATCCATGTGATCAAGGCTCCGGGGAGAGCTGAAACGCGTTATGCCGTCTTGCACGCAATAAAGGATTTTAATGCACTAAACAGTGGTCCGGGCCCGTCTTTCTGTGGATTCAGAGGAGAAACGGTGACGAATTGGTATATATATATATATATATATATCTCTCATTGTTCATCATGGTTGGGAGGCGGTCGGAGATGAGTGGGCTCCAGGAGAAGGTGTTGCTGGGCATTCCACGGTGCCTTGCTTGTCTGATGTGCAGAATATTACTGAAGCTGCGGCCTTTCTAGCTAGGATATACAAGGGGCCTAAGAGGCAGAAGTTGAATGCCCGGCTGTCCCTGATCCTGATGAGGAGGTGAAGGGTTGTATTGTCCAAGAGGCTGACCTCCACAGTATTCTGCAACATGTGCGGACAATTTGGGGTTCCCTGATCCCTCGGAAGGTGATGAGTCAGAACTTTTTTGCCAATTATCAACGAAGGGAGCCTGAGTGCCTTCCTAATCATAAATCTGTGAGGAATGTGCTGGAAGGGGAATAGAAGGATATTGACAAACATACTTTTCCCCGGTTTCTGGCTAAGCGGTATCCTTTGTAGGGGTTCTCGGAGGAGTTTCCGTTCGTGTTGAAGGTGGATTCCGTGCTGGCCGGGCTTGCATCTCAAAGCCTGGTGGTTTCTGAGGATGCCGTTCCCTCTGATCTTTGGGACAAGAGAGTTGAAGGGGCTTTAAAAAGGTCCTTTGCAGCTTCTAACCTTGCGGTTCGTTCTGCGGCTTACACTAGCTATCTGGTGCAGTCTCTTCTGAAGGACTGTCAGGGTATTTCAGAGCAGCTGTTACAGGATGAGGATCCCTCTGAGTCTTTGACAATGTTGAAGCAGCAATTGCGTTTCCTGGCTGACTTGTCCTTTGAATGCCCTTAGTGCTGCGGCGGCTGGGGCCTCTGTGTCGGCTAGGAGACAGTTATGGCTTAAACCTTGAAAAGCGGATGTGGCGCAGAAGGCTGCTCTCATGAAGATTCCTTTCACGGGCTCCAAACTGTTTGGGGAACCATTGAAGACTTTGATTAAAAAAACGGCGGAGGACAAAAAGTTGTTGGCTCCGGTCCGCTCTTCACAGAAAGGGAAGTTTGCTGGTTATAAACGGGCTTTTGGGCAGGCATTTCAATTGAAGATGGCCGCCCAGCCCTTTCGTGGTAGGGGACATGGCCGGGGTGTCCCTTCGTTCAACAAGTCCCGGGGTCAGCAAGGTGCCTCCACTTCTTCGGGGTCTTCCAATTTATGACTATGTGAGGGGTTTGGAGGAGACACCGGTTGGGGGTCGCCTCAGGGCTTTTTTTCCTGTCTGGGCGGAGTTCGTCGGGGATCAATGGGCCCTGCGGATTGTCAAGCTGGGTTATCAGATCGAATTTGGAGACCCACCGGGGGATGTGTTCAGGGCTATCCCTATTCCCGGATCCCCGGTCAAGTGTTGGGCTCTTTTGGAGGGGGCTCAGGACCTGGTTTCCAAAGGGGCTGTGGTGAGGGTGCCTATGAGTCAGCAGGGTCGGGGGTGTACTCGATTCTGTTTCTGATCCGAAAACCGAATGGGGACTTCCGTCCTGTTCTGGGTCTAAATGCTGTGAATTTGTGCATCCCTCATCGGTCCTTCAAAATGGTGTTTCTACAGATGATTCTGCCTTTCCTGTCCGTGGGGGATTTCCTGTCTTCTCTGGATCTCAGGGACGCCTACTTTCATGTGCCTGTGCACGTGGCTTCCCAGAGGGTTCTGCGGTTCTGTGTGGGCGTCGATCATTACCAGTTCCAGGTATTGTCTTTTGGGCTTTCTGCCTCGCCTAGGGTGTTTACTAAGGTGTTAGCGCCCTTTGGTGGGGTTGTTGCATGCTCAGGGGATCCAGGTGTTTCCTTACTTGGATGACTGGTTGATCTCTTCCTCTTCTTTCCTTAAGGCTCAATCACATACCCAGGAGGTCAGCCGGCTCCTGCAGAAGTTCGGGTGGATTCTGAACTTGGAGAAGTCCCATCTGTGCCCCACTTAGGAACTGCTGTTCATTGGGGGGAAGGGGGGGGGGGTCTTCAACACCAAGATGGGGCAGGTTTTCCTGTCGGAGCCTAGCAGACTGACTCTTGTGCGCGAGCTGAGGAAGGTGTTGGTCTCCCCTTAATCCACGGCTCGGCAGTGATTACGGGTTATGGGGCTGATGTCGGCTACCGTTATGATTGTTCCTTGGGCCCGGTTGCACTTGTACCCCCTGGTGAGTCATGTTCTGGGGCATTGGAGTCCGTAGTCTCAGAATTACGAACAGTTAATTCCGTGGGGGGGTGGAAATTGCACGGGCATTGTCCTGGTGGCTGGAGGATCAGAACCTCTTGCAGGGCTCTCCCTTTGTGTCCCAAGAGCGGTTGGTGCTGACTACGGATGCCAGCGAGCTAGGTTGGGGGGCGGTGTTGGCCCAGGAGTCTGTTCTGGGGATCTGGTCAGTCCAGGAGGCAGAGATGCCTTCGAATTGGAGGGAGTTGAAGGCGGTGCAGTTGTCCTGGAATCATTTTCTTCCTTGGGTCCTACAGCAGGATGTGCTGGTGAGGATGGAAAATACAGTGGTGGTGTGTTGTCAACCGCCAGGGGAGTGCAACGGTGGCTTCCTTCGACTTGTTAGCGCATCAGATTTGTCAGTGGGTAGAGTTGAACTTGTTGTCTCTGAGGGTGTTGCATCTGCCGGGGGTTTTGAACTCTGAGGCGGATCGCTTGAGCAGGTTGTTTCCCCTCCCTGTCGGACATGTGCCTGATGCTGGTGGTATTTGGGGGGCTGATGGAGAGGTTCGGGGTCCATGTGGTGGACCTGTTTGCTGCCCCAGAAAACACCTTGAGGGAGAGGTTTTGCTCCCTGGTTCTGTCGGACTCGGTTTGGAGACTGGATTCGCTGTCCTTTCGGTGGGAGGGGGGCTTGATGCATGCCTTTCCTCCGATTGCCTTGTTTCCAAGGGTTCTGCTGAAAATCAAGTTGGATCGGGCCTCTGTAATCCTGGTGGCGCCTGCTTGGACCCGGAGGCCTTGGTTCCCTCTGTTGTTGAGGTTGGCGGTGGGCCGTTGCTAGCAGTTGCCAGTGGTTCCTTGTCCCCTGCCGTATCCTCCTCTGTCCCGGGATTGTCTCGTCCGCTTGCATCTCGCGAGTTGGCTGTTGAAAGGATGAACCTCGTTGCTTTGGGGTGTTCTGCTGTGTCTCAGTTTATCCAGCAGTCCCGGCGCCCTTCGACTTTTAAGTCCTATGCTCGGCATTGGGTGTCTTTTCAGGGTTGGTGTTCGGATCGGGGCTGGTCTGCGTTGGAGGTGGATCCTGTGTATCTTGGATTTCCTGAAGGATGGCTTCATGCTGGGTCTGGCTGTGTCCTCCTTGCGGGCTCAGTGGGCGGCGGTGAGGGCCTTCAGGGGTTCGGCCTGTGAGCCTGTTGTTCCATTGGTGTCCCGGGTTGTTGAGGAGATGTTCCCTCAAAAAACCCATGGTTAAGCCTTTTGCTCCTAGTTGGGATCTTCCGTTGGTGCTGCGGTCTTTACAGTCTGCTCCCTGTGAGCCTCTGGGAGAGGTGTCTCTGCGCTTTCTGACGATCAAGGTGGTTTTTCTTGTCGCTATTACCTCGGCCAGGAGGGTTGGGGAGTTGGGTTCCTTGTTTTGTCCTGAGCCCTTTTTGCGGTTTTTTTCCAGAGCGGGTCGTTTTCGGAGGATCTGGTTTTGCCCATGTTCTGTCCTGATCCGCTTTCGGAGGATGAGGTGCGGCTGCACTGTTTGGACGTTAGGTAGGCTCTTGAGGTGTACTTGGTTCGTACTAAGCCTTTTCGTAAGGGGGATTCGCTTTTTGTGACCTTTGGCCTGGCTGGTCAGGGTCTGAAGCCTTCTGGTGCGACTGTCGGTGGCTGAAGTGGGCTGTGGGGGCAGCGTATGAGGCTTGTGGAGTGCTGGTGCCTGGGTCGGTGCAGGGGAGATCGACTCTGGGTGTGGCTGCTTCCTGGGATTGTTTTCAAGGGGCGTCTATGGCTGAGATCTGCAAGGCGGCTACTTGGAATGCTCCCTACACCTTTATGCCCCAATATCGTTTGGTGGTGGGTGGGACGGGGTTGGCTGGATTCGGGGACGCTGTGTTGTGTTCTGTTCAGGTGGTGTGACTTTCTGCTTGTGCTAGTAAAGTCTGTTTCCTGCACTATGGTGAAGCAGATTCTTCCTTTGGTATGTGCTCATGTGGTGATGACTGTGACGGAGAGGTCTGACGAGGAGGTAATGACTGGTTACTTACCGGTAATATTCATTACTCTGAGTCGTAGACCTCCCCATCACAGTCCTGGTTCCCATCCCTCCCTCCCTGTTCAGCTTCTTGTGCTTGGGGGTACAGGATGTGCTGACGTGGGTTAGGGGTTATGAGCCTCAGGATGTGGGAGTGGCCTGGAGGGTAGGGATGGGCTAAGGGAGTTTTGCTTGGAAGTTCTGGGGGAGGAGCTATTGCTCATGTGGTATTGACTGTGACTGGGAGGTCTACGACTCAAAGTAATGAATATTACTGGTGAATAACCAGTCATTTCCACATATGAGGAAATTACACAGAAACCGCTCTTACTGCACAATCATGTCTTTTGAGTGACCCTGACTATCCAGCTGTAGTTTCTATTTGAATATTTTTTCTGCAAGATTAGCTTTTAATGTGATTATTTATTCGCTTGAAAACTGAATATTCTCCTCCTCCCACAAGTACTGCATCATTGAGAGAAACTCATCGAGTTGTCTTGAGTAGGACTGTACTTCGTGAGTTATTCAGTGAGTCAGAACTAATTATAAAAACATTTACACCTGTGAAGCATTACCTGTCCTTCGTTTGCTGATTACATATGCTACATTATTTGGAATTTGATAGACTAACACTTATCTTAGCAGTATGTGGTACGCTTTGCAAGCATCTAAAGAGAGCTAAAAAGTGTAAAATAAAAGATCAAAAAGTATAAAACTACTTTTTGTTGTGTTTTGAACAATAGGACAAGTAAAAGAAACCTTGTTACACCAGGAAACAAATTAGCTGACATGTCAACATGGAGCGTCACGCCTATTGTCACACCTAGATTTGATACCAGGTAAGGTTTATACGTAGTTGCTGTATTTTCCATGTATGTTTTTAACTTCTCAGAACAGATTTGTTAATTAACACGACCTCATATTTGAAGAACTGATGCTGCGATTACTGGCTATCTGCATAATTCCTCTTGACTTTTCCAGTCCTTCTCTTGTGCTGCATGTATTGGCTGCTTATTTCAAATTCTTGCATAACGAAATGAAATCCTTGCATCCCCTGGTCTTTACACCTGTGTTTACAAAAGAGCCAGTCGGCTGGCGGCTGTCTTGGATTGCTTTCCTACACATACTCTTTTTTTCCACTTGTGAATTTAAATTTAAGTGAAAAAGTGCTTTTCTAAAGCACATGGTCTTGGCTGTGCAAGAAACATTTGTCAAATTTTTGTTTGCTGTCAGACATCTTCCTGCGAGGCGTAGTCACCTTAAACCTATCGCAGGCCTAGTTCCCTTTGTGGTGCATGGCTTTCCTCTACACCAGCACCATTTTTCAGACTTGGCTGTTAGATACATGACTATGACCAACACGTTTACTGTGCAGCTAGAAATAATACTTAAATATTTCCAATAAGAACTGGATACTAACATGTCAGTTTGTGTCACACTGAGAACAAATGGCAGTGGTTATAAGAAGAACAATCAGCACCTCCGTAAAGTTTTGCAAAAGTGTAGAACTACGTATTTATGCGTGCTCAATACAAAACACTGTGCCACTTATTCAGTGTGGCCCCGTACGAGGAAACCCAAGATTCCCCTCAATACATAAATTCAAATTATACAATGTAGAGCACAGCAAAATTGTTTTAGACACTGACTCTGTTGTCAGTCAATTTTAATTACAGACAAGCAAATGGAGAAAAAAACACAATTATGTGAACAGTCTTATATAATCCGAATACAAGACAATCCAAATGAAAAAATGTCCATATATGAAATGTCAATAAAGCTTATAGTATCGTTGGAATGCTGAAGTCACGTTGATGCAGACAATCCTTTCTTTCAACTGTGCGGGACCATATCTACGGAACGGGGTGTCTCCCACTTGGAGCATTTACTGACCACTTATGCTAACCTACATTGGTGCGCTTTTGGATCTGTCTACGAGTCTCTTGCCTTTAACTACTTTTAAGGTTGTTCCCGTTCCTATTTTGACACATAAGGGCACCACAGATACCTACGGATACGTAGTGTGCCCCTCAGCTACACACCTTCGCTCTCGTGTACTATACGAGGCACATTCCTCCCAAGTGTCTCCAAGTACCATTTTTCATCTCGACTTTTGACATTGCGATTTTTTTCTATCGTTCTACTCTACTTTTCCACAAAACGATTAGAGGACCACTGACCTTATCTGTGTCTACTACAGTCCGCATTTGAGCCTTTAAGAAGTAGGCTACACGACTAAACACGTGTCGGCTGTCTGCATCAACGTGACTTCAGCATTGCAACGATACGTACAGAGAACGCGGTCATGTTTCCACACTGCACACGCTCTCCGTGGGGTTCCTAGTCACTCACCTTGGGTGGTTCCTTGTGTCCCCAGCACTTCTACGTCCTCTGGGCATTGTCTTGACACGAGTCGTGGTTCTTATACCACTTTCTTAGTATATGGTTTGGTCCTCCCCGGGGTCCACTGTGTATTCCGTGCTATTTACTTGATTTCTATGCAAAGTATTGTGTGCATATCTCCGGGTAGGAGATATCTTTGTGTTAGTGAGTGTTATATAATAACTACATATTTTTATAAATGCATTGTGTGGTTCTTTTTCACTTAATCTATACCTATAAGATTGCATTCTGCTAAAACAAGCTGCTTTACACTCCTTCCGGACTAAGCCTGAAGGCTGCTCTCCACAGCTATCACTTAGAGAGCTTTCTAAGGTTGTCTAAAACCTCCTAAATCACCATAAGTGTTGTCTGGACTGGTGCAGGGTGTCCACTTACATAAGTGTACATCATATACCAGGCCAGCCTCTCACATCTCTCAAGTGACAAGCGTGTTAATCCGAATGTGCCTGCTTGACATACTACGATGCTAGGTTAAGTGCGTGTCGAGTCTGAGTGCCCTTTCTTTTCACCCCCTTCTGCTGCTGATTCTCCAGCTGTTATTTTCTGGCATCTCTGCTTTGTAAACGAGCTCCACTCACCTTAATACCTAAACCAAAAACTAATTATTTCTTTCTCCCGTGTGGGGACCAAGGATGTAGTGAAACCTTTTTGGGCACCTATCCAGTGCTCCAGTTGTTACTTTACATTCTAACTGTTTGTCGAATGATCTTACCATGTAAGGGGCAGTGGCGATGGTCTTTTAAAAGGCCTGCACAGTTTCTGATGTTTAGTCTCTAAACAGGAGGATTGGAAGGTTAATGCACGGGACTGTGAAATCAAAGCAAATAACTTTAAATAGCTTTCAAGTAAATATTAATACCTCTCATTCATTAAAACAAAGGATCTGATAGAGACCTCTAGCTGCAGATTCCTTACCGTTGAATTCCCCAGGCGTCAAGCAGCTAGATATTGTCTCTTCCAGATGATGTGTTACTGAAGGCAAGTTCTTTAATGTTGCATTAATGCCAGAAAATGAAGTTTATTTACTTTTAATGTTTTTAGACTTTTTCAGACGCCAGCACTTCGTACTCCAGGTGTGAGAGAACAGGTGTACAGTGTTTCAGCAAATGGCAGTCCCCTTGCTGATATCCACAATCTTTACATCAGCGTTCCAGTTAAAGGAGGAGAGGTAAGATAGTCTCTTGTTTTTTCTCAGCAATAAGACCATGTTTTGTTCGGTACCCATTATAACCGTTTTTGTATGGTATTACTAAAATAGGTATGGAATACAAAATGTTAGTTTGAGGCGCCTTATCTAAAGCAAAGTTTATAAAAACATTGCGCAAAGATGCACCTTAGCCATATGGATGGCCTTTTTTGCCCTTCTACACCAGTCTGCACTAACTATTCTAAAACAAAGCACAGTGTACTCACTTGGATTTTGCTACATAATGTACTCGATGGTCTCAGTAAAAATACAAAATGTCTTTGTGCAGCAGGCTCTCTTTGGGAACCTTGGCGGACTGGGTACAGGGGACATGATCGAAGGCCTCTCAGTGGATTTTGATGACTGGTGACTGTGCACAAGGCATTTCCATGGCCTAACCCACTGCATGCACCAGGGCCCTGCATAGGAGGTTTCAGGATGAGAATAAGTGGACTAACCGCAGGGTGGCTACTCTAAAATCACCACCCCAGTTTCTGCTGCATCTCTCAAAGTCCTTGCATCTCAAGCACTGCTCAGAGGGAGTGGTCAAGTTGGCAGCATTGTTTGGTAAAAAGGCCATTGGCATAGGTTTAGGAGGCACACGCACAAGATGTGGGTATAGAGTCTGCACCTGTGCACAGCTTAATGCTTAATGTGCTCTGTTGTTAGAGGGAACTCTACATTCTCCAGTTTTGGATCTTTCATAGATTCACATGCCTGAATCATTCCCCGTCATCGAAGCGGGAGTCCCACAATACTACAATAAAGCAATGTGTATTACTATCATAGACCGAATGGCAATGAACCATAGGTTTTATAGCATATCTATGTCCTTTTTTAAAAAAGGACCAAACTTAAGCAAATCAGACGACCGCACCCTCTAGAAAACTCCAAGGAGAGGCAGAATACCTCAGATTATCCAGTATTGCTTGAATCATTCCCCATCGTCGAACTGGGAGTCCCATGGTACCATAATATAGCTATATGCTTACTATCATAGGCTCTAAAGGAAATGTACAGCCACCTAGATAGCCTATTTTTTTTTTTTTTTTAAAGGACCAAACTTAAAGCCTTAACCAATCAAGCGATAGCACCCTCTAGAACACTCCCAAGAGAGGTCGGATTTTCACCGCACGTCGTGTGAGAAGGGAGTCTCCCTGAGCTCTACTCAGTTTTCTCTATCCAGGATTTGGAAACCTACTACTACTACTACTCTACAGTGTCTGATACAGCGAAGAAAGCTCTTTTCAGACCCTGCGGTAAGTAAAGGGTACACATAGATGACCCCCATAAGAACTGTCTCTACTGCCTCTACCATCAACATAAGGTGAAGGAGTGTAAACTTTTTCGCACTTTTCCCTCCAAAACCTTGAAGGACACAGGGGAGGCTTCTTCTGTGCCTCCAGAGTGCGAAAACTCATAAATGATTATCTTCTGAGGAGGATAGTGATAACTCTGCTAGGTCTCACAAAAGATCCAGATCCCAAGAACAAGGGACCCCTGAGGAAAGTAGAAAGGCCTTCAAGACGTCCCACCACAGAGAATAAAAAAGGAGAAACACAAACAAATCTCCTCAGAGGCAGCCTCATCTGCGCCTACTACTCCATCAACAAGGGCTGGGGCTCACAATCATAAATCATCTTCTGAAACGTTGACGCAAAAAACACATAGAACACCGTCGTCAGTGGTATCCTCTGCGACAACCAGGACTACCATCCCGTCGTCTGGAACGCGAAGACTAAGACGTCATCCATAGACGACCCCCCCCCCCCCCTGATCCCGTCTACAAGGATTTCATCATCGACTAAGACTCCAGCGACGACTGCATTGACATCGACGACTGTCCCGTCGACGGAGAGTGTATCAACGCCAAGAGCAAGTCAATCAGCTGCCTTTATGCCTATGGACATTCCCTCGTCGACGATGATGAAAATTAGTAAAAACATCCTTGTGACCTAAGGTCATCTCACCCAGTAAGGTTTCTCCTCCCCCCCCCCCCCAAGTCGTCTATTGGACCTTGAGGATTCAGAGGATGGCGGCTCCTTTGGGACAGCTTGTAGCCCATCAGAGCTCCATGTTCAATATCATGATGAGGACATGGAAGAACAACAATACTATGAGCATTATTATGCTTATCAGCCTAAGCATTACCATCAATTTTCCCAATATGACCCTAAACCCCACAGCCAAGACGAGAGGGAGTTCAAGTACCTCTGTCACTCTTTCAAGATTTGCAGGCCATGTTGCAGGACTATTGGAAGAGGTTTCCAGAACCTCCTCAGGAACAACCAGTGGCTCCACCTCAGCCTACCTCCCCTGCAACTCCAAGACCCCTTCCTCCACCGATCACACCCAGGATGACGCCCGCTTCAAACATAGCGCCACCACCAAGAGACGACTCCTGATCAACAGATGATGATCAGGAGGAAGGCGAAATTCCAGACTGTTAGACCTGGCTTGTCCAGCGGATTTATCCCCAGACTTTTTGCTTTTTGGCCTCCTGTTTCTGACCTGTTTTTGCTGGTTTTATGACTCTGGGCACCTTACCACTGCTGATCAGTGCTAAAGTGCATATGCCCTCCCTGTATTTATGGATTGGTGATTCCATGATTGGCATTTTTGATTTACTGGCAAATCCCTAGTCCAGTGCACTGTGTGTGCCCAGGGTCTGTAAATCAAATGCTGCTAGTAGGCGTGCAGCACTGATTGTGCCACCCACTTGAGCAGCCTGTAAATGTAACTCGGACCTGCCACTGCAGTGTCTGCGCTGTTTGGTACTGCCATGTCGACCTGGCAAGTGCACCCACTTGCCAGGCACTAACCTTCCCTTTTCTTACATGTGAGTCACCCCTAAGGTAGGCCCAAGTTACCCCTGTGGGCAGGGTGCAATGAATGTGAAAGGTAGGACATGCCCTGGTGTGTGTGGCATGTCCTGATAGTGAAATACAGCCAATTTCGTTTTTCACTATTGAAAGGCTATCTGTCCCATAGGATAGAATGGGTGTTTATTTATAACATCTTATAAATATAACTTCCCATTGGGACAAGGTAGAAAGATGAAGTTTAGTATGCTTGAACTCAGGATATAATAAAGATGCATCTTTTAGTAAGGATTATTTTTATGTTCTGGGTTTGAAAATATCACTTTTAGAAAGTGGGTATTTTCCTGCTTAGCCATCCAGTGTGCCTCTGCTATGTTTGTGTATTGACTGTCGGTCTTTGGAGTGACGGGCTGGGGATGTGCATTCTCTCAGACATAGGTTCCTAAAGGCGCACTCCGCCACTTACTGAGTGCATAAGGGACATGCACCTCTGAGCCAGAGGCCAGCATTCATAGGCATTCTCTCAGACAGCCACTGGGGGGGCAGGGGGGGGTTGTTGTGTGTCCTGCCTTTCCTGAATGAGGCTGGGCTGGATAGACCTGGGCTGCGTTCAGAGTAGGGGGAGGAGAGTTCTTTCACACCTGAATGGGCCTGGTCTGCCTTGGACAATGCTGTCTCCACCTCCTACCGGGCAGCTGCACCAGAAAGGACAGAACTGGTTTTGGCTGGGCAAGGAGCTTCTCTGCCACCAGAGAACAGAGGAATATGACCTATAAAATGTGGGGCCCAGACCCCAGACTTTTAGATTACTTCTGGGATTCAAGAGGAACCTTTGCCAAGGAGAAGAGCTGGAGAAACTGAGGAGAAGTACTGCCCCATTGCTGTGCTGTCTGGGGTTGGCCTGCAGTGGCTGTTTCTGCCAAGCAAAGGACAAGGACTTTGCTGTGTCCCCTGCTTGAGGAAGATCTCCAAGGGCTTGAAGTAGAGCTTGCCTCCTGTTCTGAAGTCTCTGGGACACAAAGACTTCACCCCCAGTCCTCCTGAACTCCTTTGCTGGGAGTTCTGACCTGCCAAGAGGTGAGTGCCTGTGTTTTAGACCTCTGGAGGTTGTTCCAGGGCTGGGAACTGCAGAAGAGTAAAGAACTGTGAAAATCAACGCATCGCCTGGTTCCGACGCATCGCAGCTGTGCGAGAGAAATTTCCAAAGCATCGCCACAGCTGAAAATAATTACCCAGCGCCTGCCGTGCGGCGAATCCTGTGCACCGATATCCGACGCCCGAGATCACCGCACCAACTCTGACGCAGGCCCTGCTGTGTAAGAACCGACACATCGAGGGGACGCGGCTAGAATCGTCGCAGCGCATCCCGGATCTTCATGCATTGCATCCCGGATCTTCACGCATTGCATCATCCTGTATTGTCACGCAGCGCATCGAGGCACCAGGTCTGTCGCATCGCTGGGGGATGCAGAAGAAACAGACGCATCACCTCCTCAAGCAGTAAGAAACAGACACATTACCTCCTCTCGGTTAAGGAACCATCGCATCACTTTCCCTGCGCAGCAGTAAGGAACAGACGCGTCAACTCCCCCGGAGCAAGGAACCGATGCATCACTTTCCCTGTGTGTAAGGAACCGACGCATCACCTTCCCTGCGACCCTTTTTGCTTGTGGTTTTGACGCATCCAAAGTACTTTGTGTTGAAAGTGTCGTATCCACCATTTTCTATGGACAGAACTGGTTCTACCTTTTAAAAGTCATATCTGAAAGAGACACGTTAGTGATAGATTCCTTACCTTAGAATATCCCCAGGCGTCAGGCTGGATCCGGAAAGTTTTGCGTAGCAGTACCCTTGCGCGTCGGTAGGCGGCGTCGTGCGGCTCCGCGTCCGTCGTCGGCGTCGTGATCGCCGGGATGACGTCGCGGGCAGTACTTAGGCGCCGCCCCTGCGCGCTGACGTCAGTTCTTCTTTTCCGCGCCAGCAAGCGCAGATCCGGGAAGAGCAGTGCCCTGGTCAATTTTTGACCATACTTTTGGTGATTTTTCACTGGTTTTTCCAACTTTAAGGTGTCGTAGGGATGCCCGGCTTCAAGCGATGCGGCGCCTGTGCGCGGATGATGTCCGTCACCGACCCGCATTGGGAGTGTCTCTTCGGCCGAGGCCACGACACCGAGTCTTGTCCCGAATGCCAGGCCCTCAACCCGAAAGCTTTGCGAGAGCGGTCTCGAAAGCTCCTCGAGGCCCGGCATTCGGCTCCGCGGAAGCCCCGGTCGCGTGAGAGGTCCAGGGTCGCTCGCGGAGTGCACACCGGTCGTCGACTTCTTCGTCCGGTAAGTCTAAGCACAAGAAGTCCAAGAAGCATCGTCGCTCTCGGACTTCGCCTCGCCGGTCTCGCGACTCGGCTGAGGCCCCTCCCGGCACCGTCCCCGCCCCGCGGCCCCGGACTTGCCTGTGGAGTCGCCCCCGTCATACCCGCCCTTCCCGGGTTCGGGGCGGATCCGGCCAAGGTACAGGAGTTCCTGTCGGCCATGGCCCGCCTCTTCGGGCCTTCAGGCCCCTCCGGTGCGCCTTCGGGCCCCGCGGGCCCTGATGGGGTTGCTCCGGCGTCGCCGGCGGCTCCGGCCCCGGCGTCGCCCGAGCCTCCAGCCTCGATCCCGGCTCCGGCTTCGGCCCCGGCCTCGATCCCGGCTCCACAACCCCCATCGACGCCGGTCGACCTCACGACACCTCCGCCGGCGCCGATGTCTCCGGTGCCGTTCTCGACGCCGCCCTGGGCTCCGGGCGGCGTCGTCCCCCAGTTCCTTCCGGCTCCGGACATGGACCCGGAGCGGCGTCGCTCGACGCCGGCTCCGGCGCCGATGGGACCTTGGGTCCCAAATGTCCCTCCTCCTCCTTATTTTGAACCAGAGGAGGACCAGGAGGACTGGGAGGGGTCTGATGACCCTCTGACACGCAACTGTCAGTATGATGAGGACTGGACAGAGAGTCTAGGGAGGCCAGTGGTCTGGATACTTCTCCTGACACTGGCATGCTGTCTCCTCCCGTGGCTACGGAGGAGGGGGCCAATTTTAGTACGGTGTTGCGTAGGGCTGCTGGGGCCTTACGTCTCCAGCTCCCTACTTTGACGGTCAAGACTAACATCTTGACAGAGGTGCTTCAGCCGGCAGCCTCCTCTGCGGAGACTGTGCTGCCGTTTAACGACGCCCTCACTGACGTTCTTTTGGGCGCCTGGTCCAAGCCCAACACAGGGGCTCCTGTGGATCGGAACGTGTCACGACGCCATCGCTCCGCTCCGGGCGACCCCCTGTTTCTTTCTGTCCACCCCACTCCTGAGAGCTTGGTTGTCCAAGCCTCCGCTTCCCAAACCGCCTTCCCTACCGCTCCTCCCGGATAGGGAATCCAAACGCCTGGATCAGTTTGGGAAGAAAGGTTTTCTTCCTCCAGTGCTGGCTTGCGGTCCGTTAACACCGCTTGTCTTTTGGGCCGATATACCCACTCCCTGTGGGATTCGGTGGCGGATGTTTTGCCCCAGTGCCCTGAGGAGGTCCAGGCACTGCTTTCCCGCGCCATTGCGGAAGGGAAGGGATGCGGCCAAATACACTATCCGTTGTGGCCTTGACACCGCCGACTCGCTGGGCAGGTCGATTGCAACGACGGTGGCGCTCCGGCGCCACGCCTGGCTGACAACCACTGGTTTTTCAGGGGATGTCCAGAATACTCTCATGGACATGCCCTTTGATGGAGTCGGTCTTTTGGGTCCAAAGCAGACCATGCGTTGGAGCGCTTTAAGGACTCACAGGCTACTGCAAAGTCCCTGGGCCTTTCTGCTACACGCCCTCCGCTACCTTCTGCTTTTCGCCCCTATCGTGGCCACGGTAGGGGCGCCCTTCACGTCAGCAGCCCAGCCACCGGCCCGCGCAGCAGGCGTCTTCGCGTGGCCGAGGACGTGGATTCCGCCGTGGCGGATCGGGCAACCAGCGTGCGGGTCAGGCCACCACCTCCAACCCGTCCGCGGCCTCCAAGCCCTCCTAGTCCCTCCTTTCAGGTGCACGGCACGCCAGTAGGGGGCAGGGTCCGCCATCACCTTCCCCACTGGCGCACCATCACCTCGGACAGGTGGGTCTTGGACATTGTCCGAAGGGGCTACTCCCTCCCCTTCGAGACCACCCCCCAGCCATGCCACCTCAATTCCACCGCATGTCAGGGGATCACTTGGTGCTTCTACGGAAGGAAGTCACGGCCCTCTTGACCAAGAGGGCCATCGAGCATGTTCCGACCCCAGAAGTAGGGCGTGGTTGCTACTCCCACTACTTTCTGGTGCCCAAAAAGGACAAGGAGGACATGCGTCCTATCTTGGACCTCCGGAACGTCAATCGCTTCCTCCGGAAGGAGAAGTTCAAGATGCTCACCCTAGCTCAGGTCTTGACTGCCCTCGACCCTGGAGACTGGTTGGTGGCGTTGGACTTGCAGGACGCGTATTTCCACATCCCCGTCCTGCCGGCCCACCGGCGTTACCTTCGGTTCACGGTAGGCCCCGAGCATTTTCAGTTCACCGTGCTCCCTTTGGCCTTACAAGTGCCCCTCGGGTGTTCACGAAAGTGATGGCGGTGGTCGCAGCTCATCTGCGCCGGGCAGGGGTTTCAGTCTTCCCCTACCTCGACGACTGGCTGCTGAAGGCGGGCTCGTCCCAGGCAGTCGTCTCCCACCTCCAGACTACGGCCGAACTCCTGCACTCGCTGGGGTTCTCCATCAATGTGCCGAGTCGCATCTAATTCCTTCTCCACAGCTCCTTTTCATCGGAGCAGTTCTGGACACGACGCAGTTTCGGGCCTATCCTCCCGAACGGCGAGTCCGGGATATTCAGGCTATGATTCCGATCTTTCGGCCTTTATCCTGGGTTTCGGTACGGATGACCCTGAGGCTGCTGGGCCTCATGGCCTCCTGCATCCTGCTGGTCAATCATGCCAGATGGCATATGCGGGCTCTGCAGTGGGACCTGAAGTTCCAGTGGGCGCAGCACCAGGGCAACCTGTCCGATCACGTCCAGATCTCGGAGGGGACTGCAAAACAGTTGCAGTGGTGGCTCTCGAACCGGCAATGGGTCATGGGCAGATCCCTCTCCCTTCCCCAGCCAGAGCATACAGTTGTGACGGACGCGTCCCTTCTGGGATGGGGCGGTCACATGGGAGAGGCGGAGATCAGAGGCCTCTGGTCTCCGGGCGGAGTCCCGGCTCCATATCAACATTCTGGAGCTCCGGGCGATCCGACTTGCACTCAAGGCATTCCTTCCCTCTGTCAAAGGGAAGGTAGTGCAGGTGTTCACAGACAACACCACCGCCATGTGGTACTGCAACAAACAAGGCGGGGTGGGGTCGTGGACCCTTTGTCAGGAGGCTCTGCGCCTCTGCACATGGCTGGAACATCAGGGCATGTTCCTGGTGGTTCAACACCTGGCAGGTTCCCTGAACGCCAGGGCGGACGAACTCAGCCGCAGGTGCATGATGGATCACGAATGGCGTCTTCACTCGGAAGTGGCGCAAGGACTCTTTCTACAGTGGGGAGAGCCTTGGTTAGATCTATTCGCCACCAAAGAGAACGCGCAATGTCATCAGTTCTGCGCGTTGGAATTTCCAAGGCGGCACTCGCTCGGCGACGCTTTTCGTCACGAGTGGAGTTGCGGTCTATTGTACGCCTTTCCGCCTATACCACTTCTACCCAGAGTGTTGAAGAAGATTCGGCACGACCGGGCCCAAGTCATTCTTGTGGCTCCGGACTGGGCTCGAAGAGTTTGGTATCCCGAGCTACTCAATATGAGCATACATCCCCCGATCCGTCTGCCTCTTCGGGAGGATCTTCTGTCGCAGCAGCAGGGGACGGTCCTCCACCCGAACCTGTCCAGTCTACACCTGCTTGCGTGGAGATTGAGCGGCGGCAGTTGATTCCTTTCGACTTGCCTCCCGAAGTTTGTGATGTGATTCTGGCAGCCAGGCGTCCCTCCACTAAGGTGGTATACGCCTGCAGGTGGAACAAATTTGTGGCATGGTGCACAGCAAAGGCTGTGAATCCCCTTTCTGCCCCTCTTTCTGAGGTCCTTCTGTTCCTTCTCTCTTTGGCCCAACAGGGTTCTGCCCTGGGTACCATCAAGGGTTATCTTTGTGCTATCTCGGCCTTCCTCAGGCTCCCTGATCAGCCCTCCCTTTTCAAGTCCCCTGTTGTTAACAGGTTCTTAAAAGGCATTACTCACCTCTTCCCTCCTGTTCCGTTTGTGATGCCTCAGTGGGACTTGAACTTGGTTCTTACCTTTTTAATGTGCGCTCCCTTTGAGCCTCTACATAACTGTCCTCTTCGTCTTCTGACTCTGAAGACAGCCTTTCTGGTGGCCATCACCTCCGCTCGGCGGGTGAGTGAGCTCCAGGCTCTATCTTGCAAACCTCCCTTTCTGTCTGTTCATCCAGACAAGGTTGTTCTTCGGACGCGTCCGTCCTTCTTGCCAAAGGTGGTTACTGCTTTCCACATTGGGCAGACCATCACTTTGCCCACCTTCTTTCCGCCTCCGCATCCTTCCAGACAGGAAGAGAGGCTCCACCGTCTGGACCCAAAACGTGCGCTCTCTTTTTATATTGACCGCACAAAACACTTCCGGGTGGATGACCAGCTCTTTGTTGGCTACGTGGGCGCCAAAAAGGTCGGGCGGTGCACAAGAGGACCATCTCCCGCTGGGTTACCTTGTGCATCAAGGCCTGCTATTCTTTGGCTAAAAGGAACCTCCTGTTGGGCTGCGTGCCCATTCCACCAGGGCAACGGCTGCTACCACGGCCTTGGGCCGCGGTGTTCCGCTGCCGGTTATCTGTCAGGCGGCTACGTGGGCCTCGCTGCACACGTTTACTAAGCATTACTGCCTTGACAGTCAGGTCCGGAGGGACGGCTTCTTTGGCCGTTCTGTCCTCCAGGACTTCCTTGTCTGATCTTTGTTCGCAGACCCACCACCGGGGTTGGTATTGCTGGGGTATCTATTCTAAGGTAAGGAATCTATCACTAACGTGTCTCTTTCAGATGCACAAGTTACTAACTTGTGTAACGATATATCTGTAAGAGACAGTAGTTAGTGATAGATTCTTACCGCCCACCCATCCTCCCCGTTCTGCGAACTGATTTCTAGGGTTAAGGACATCCCTTTCAGGGCCCTAGTATTTTTCAGACACCTGTGTCAGCTTCTTGCATGGCTCTGCGTTCCTGGCGCGGAAAGTCGTGTACAGAACTGACGTCAGCGCGCAGGGGCGGCGCCTAAGTACTGCCCGCGACGTCATCCCGGCGATCACGACGCCGACCGACGGACGCGGAGCCGCACGACGCCGCCTACCGACGCGCAAGGGTACTGCTACGCAAAACTTTCCGGATCCAGCCTGACGCCTGGGGATATTCTAAGGTAAGGAATCTATCACTAACTACTGTCTCTTACAGATATATCGTTACACAAGTTAGTAACTTGTGCATTTTGTTTACTGTATTGTGGATTTTTGTTGTTTTGGTCTTGTTTGGTTTAGATAAAGATTACTTATTTTTCTAAACTGGTGTGGTGTCCATTTGTGGTGTTTTCACTGTATTACTGAATGTGTGCGCAAGTGCTTTACACTCTGCCTCTGAAATAAGCCTGTCTGCTCGTGGCAAGCTACCAAAGGGGTGAGCAGGGGTTATTTTGGAAGTGTATCCCCCTTACCCTGACTAGGAAGAAGGGTCCCTACTTGGACAAAGGTGCAAGCCGTTGCCAACTAGAGACCCCCATTTCTAACACAGACCCTCAGCCTACCCGTGATGAACGAGGTGACTACCTAATGCCCACTCCATCACTACCACATCCAGCAGACTCTCCTCCGGAGGATATTGGAGGATTGAGACTGCTTTTTATATGATTTTAAGGAGTACAAGGTTGGGTGCATACTCCTTCCTAACATCCCTTAAACCCTCAGTACACCTCCCTTAACCACTCCCATTTTGTAGTAAGCATTCCTCAGCCATTCCCTTTGTCCCTCCTACATTTACTAATAAAATGTATATTTACTTGAAGAGAGACCTCGCAGTGCTGGCGGAGATCTGCGCACAGAAAAAAATAGATGTGGGAGCAGAAGCGTGATTAGCGTTTTGTAATATGTTATTAGTACTATTGTGTTTCTAGTAAACGTACTACAAAATGTGGTTTATGTATAAGCCCATCAGTCTTTTTAATCTTGTGTGTCTGTCTAAAGGTCACCCCAGTAAATATTGTCTTGTTTTCCCATCTGAATAGACTGTTCGTCTCTTGCCCAGTGAAATGGACACTATGGATGTTTCTCGTCTGGACGAAGAAACTCGTGAAAATATTCAGTTGCTTGCAGTAAGTAGGATTTGTTACTTGAATTAAGCAATCATGCCTGTCAGTTAAATATACCTAAGAAAGGTCTTAGAAAGTACACAGTTTTGATATAGGGTCCATGTGGTGACATTGCTTATGCATATTTGTCCTTTTATCGATATTAGGTGGTGCTATAAACAGTAGAACCAAAATAATTAATGTCGTCCAGGTTGTCAAGTTACTTTAGCCAGAAACAATTTTGAGTATTGGTGTTCTCCAGTACTAGGTCTTTCAATGATTCTCGTGCTTGAAACATCTCTACTGTCAAGCTGGGAGTCTTACGGTAATTGTAGTAAGCAATACAATGCTGAACTTGGCTTGGAAAAGCTTAAAACTGTCACATTGGTAGTCTACTCGCATCATTTGAAATGCACCAAACTTCAACCAATCAGAAGACACACCTCAGAGAACATCACTCTCCTCAAGGGCCACCATACCTCAGATTTCTTACTACATGTTGCGTGAAGGAAGTCTCCCTGACCACTATTTAGCTTGGTCATTGAGAAAGCGAGTTATTTCAACTTCTGACTTTCCATTGACCTTTCTTCCAGCCAACATCAATCTGTAACTGAATTTGCATGTTTTTATACTATAAAAAACACGCCTGATATACCCCTCAAAAAGTCTGTCAGACCTTGTCTCCTGTGACTAATTAATGCTACATTTTGATGAGCCCTACTGTTATACCGGTCAGCCTTAAGGTGGTCTTACCGCCCAAACGTTTTGCCTTCACCCTCCTGTGTTGCTGAATTTGTTTTTGGTGGCTTTAGGACTCTGTGCACTTCACCACTGCTAACCTGTGCTAAAGTGCTTGTACTCACTCCCTCAAACATGCTAAAATTGGCTTACACTTGATTGGCATTTAGTTTCTTTCTATGTCCCTAGTAAAGTGATATACCATATAACCAGAGCTGCTCAATTAAATGCTACTGGTGGGTCTGGAGCGCTTATTGTGCCTGCATGCAGTTTTAAACTGCCAATTGACTTCGTAATATAACCCAATTGTCAAGCCTTAAACTCCCCTGTTCTTGCATATGAGCCACCCCCAAGGCAATCCATAGGCAGCCCATAGTACAGGGTGCATTATAAATAAAAGGTTGGCCATGTACTTTTAAGTTTTACATGTTCTGATGGTGAAAACTTAAATTAGTTTTTCACTTCTGTGAGGCCTACCTCTCCCATAGGATAACATTGGGTTGACTTATTACATTTAATACATGCTAACTTTTGATTGGTAACCGGTATACATTTCGTGTTTGAGAAACTGTAATTAATACTCTTTAATGGTAAATTCGAATTTCAAGTTACAATTTTGAAAATGCCACTTTAGAAAGTTGGTATTCTTTTTCCCTAACTATTTGGTGCCTGCAGCCTGTCCCTGGGTCACATGTTCGGGTGTAGTTGGCAGTTGGACTTTGTTTATTCCTCCCAGACAGCCACACAATTGAGGCATTAGGTGTGCTTGGTTCGGCCATTAACTAGCTGGGTGGGGGAGGGCGGTGCTGGGCAACTGAATAGGCTGCGCTCTGTCTTCATACAAAGGACTCGTCACCCCTGCATTGTTCATGCAGCCAGCTTGGAGCCAGGGCAGGGGAAGTAGGAAACTTCAAACACTTCAAAGGAATTCTCTAGATACTTCTCTTACATCAAAGTTGGCTCCAGGTATAAAAATAGGACCCTCAGACCCACTCTTCACTTCACTTTCTGGACCTGCGGACGACTCTGAGGACTACCTGCTGCTGTGGCCTGCTGTGTACTGCACAAGACTGCTTTTCTGCACCAGGAAGGATTGCTTTACTGTCTGGAGCCTGCCTTGAACCCTCAGAAACCTGCTGCTTGAGCCATGTTCCACTGCTTGAACCAGGACTAGTTGTCTGGCCTCATAGACAGAAAAGGCTCCTAACCATTTGAACCTGCACCTGTACTCAGCCTGAGTCAGTTCTCACCCCTCCAAGTGCTGCCCCTCCAGTCCTGGACCCTAGATGGTGGTGCTAAAGGTGCCCATATAGCCAAAATCCCAAACTTGGAACTTAGAACCTTTTGGCTTAAAACTGCTCTGAGAATCGAGTGGAGACCAGGACCAACCTGCTTATCTATCCGCCCAAGGTGCATCACCAGTCGACCTAACTTTGTGGCAGCTCTTGCTGTGTTCTCTCCAGCAGCAAATCCTGTTCAGTGGTCCTGCGCCAAAGGAGTATCCAACCTCCTGCTACTCTCATCGGCTACAGCCTCATCCAGCTGGAAATTTTTAACTTCCAAAAAAGAGACTTTGTCCAGCGGCTTCCCGATGACGATGCTTCCTCCTGGAACACCGCCTGGAGTCTTGTCCCTCTAGAACATCTACCTTCTCAGAACATTTTTCTTGAAATGTCTTCTAGGTCTAGGTAAGCGCTGACCGGGCCATATCCACTTTTTGTATCCGACTCGAGGTCTACCATATTTTTCGACTTTGACCCAGTCTAACTCGACTAGATGTCCACCTGTGCTGTTTTGATCTTTTAGGCGCTAGTTTTTACCTTAAATTTTAAAAATTCATAACTCTGGTTCTACAAATTGGATTGTTGTTGTTTAGGTGTCAAATAATTGTACTCTACTTTTCTAAAATGTTGTGGGGTTTTTCTTGTGTTGTGTTTTCACCTTATCACTGTTTGTGTTCTGCATAAATACTTTACACATTACCTCCAAGTTAAACCTGACTGCTTTGTGCTAAGCACCACAGAGTTAAGCACAAGTTAATTTAGTAACTTAAATGGTTCACCCTGACGGGGATTGTGGCTGTTGTTTGAGCTGGGCTAACACCCCACTCAACCAATAACCCAATTTCTCACACCCACAAAGAATGTCTTTACTGCCTTTATCCTAAACATAATGCCAAGGAGTGATTGACAGGGAAAATTACTATTATGGCTTAAAATGATCAAGGCCAAAGATATCCCCTCTTCAGGGCACGGACAGGAATGCACTTCAAAAATTTCCAAAAAGGCCCAAAAGAGAGAACTTCCTTCAGAGGGAGTCTTCTGATTAACCTGTTAAGAAGGTGCACGCAGAGCATCAACTGAGGTCTTTAAGAGAGAAAAGCCCTGCCTCCGACATCATAGAATGTCCAAAGAAGAAGGAATCTTCTTCTTGACCTGAAAGACCTAGGTCCGAACCCTCAGTACTTTCATTAAAGTACTGTTGGTTAAGAGGTCAAAATTCTAAGTGAAAGCACCTTTAATGAGCCCCTCGTCGATGATGGAAAATTTGTTGACAAAGTATACTCTCTACCCTGTCGCTGACTGCCATGAGGGCGACTTCGACATTGACGACTGCGACTACAACAGATGTGAAGTATCCCGCTGCGGTGGAGGGTTGAAATATTATCCATGGGGCTGGTAACATCTTGGAGGTGGGGGATGGTGCTTCTGGTAATAATGTTGTTCCTCCTCATAATTCTTAACTTCCTCCTGACATTTAACATTTAGCTCTGACGGGCTGTTGACAGGACCAAACCTGCTACTGTCATCAGAATTCTCAATGTCCAGCAGGTGACTTGGAGTCCGACGGGACCGCCATTGATGGAGCATGGGATCGATGTTGACGGAAGCATTGGTGGGACCATCGTCTTTCGGATGAGCCCGGCAAGGATGTTTCTGAGGAGAAATGTTTTTTCTTCTCCTTTTTCTTGGAGCTGTGAGGTTGGTGAAGTGTCTTTACAGATTTTCTGGACTCCATGTGACGCTCCATCATGGGATCCAGGCCTTTTGTGAGACCTAGAAGAGGTGTCACTATCCTCCTCAGATGATGATTTCTGGGCTTTTGTTTTCTGAAACCACAGAAGTAGCCTCCCTTCCTGTCCCTCAGGGTTTTTGAGGAGAAAGTGCCACAAATCTTGCACTCTTGTCTCATGCTTGGGATGAAGGCTGTAAATGCAGTCCTTATGTGGGTCATCAACGTCTTCCCACAGGTCTTACATGGACGAAAAATTACTTTTTGTCAGACATAGTAGAGTAAAATGGTTGAAATATCTTTCAAATGAGAAAAACTGAGCAGAGCTCAGGGAGATAACCTTCTCACACAACGTGCAGTGAAAATCTGAGTAAATCAGCCTCTCTTGGGAGTGTTCTTAAGGGTGCTAATACCGGATTGGTCATAGTTAAAGTTTGGTCCTTTTTAAAAGGACACAGATAAGCTACAAAATTTCATAGCTGAGTGCCACTTTAGCTTATGCTAAGCTAATACCTACTGCTTTATTATGGTACCGTGGGACTCCCCCTTCGGGGAATGATTCAACCATGTGAATCTATGAAAGATGCTATACTGGATAAGTATATATATTTGAAAATGCTAATCTGGCTCCAGAATCTCATAGTACGATCATCTGAAACAACCTCCTGCAAAATTCCAGATGGCTATTTTCTCGGATAGCTTCCTTAAATAGAAGCAGTTTGATTTGCCCTTACACTAGAGTTCCACCTTTCATGCTATAAAAAAGAAAGCCCTTATTAAATATAGTCCAGTCACGCAATTCATACTCCTCACTCAAGTTTCATCTGTTGACTATTGGAGATCATCAATATAGTTCTTTGCAGATTTCCCACTTCAAAATTCCTGTAGTACATAATTGTATAGAAGATATAAAAATTGTATCTCGAGGGATACATCTCATAAAAGATCCCTCATATTTCTAATTCCCCCAGGAGCCAGACCGGATCCAAAAACGTCTTAGTAATTGCTCCTGTGTGCCAATAGGTAGTTCCATCTGCCTCTGTTAGCCTCGTCCTGCCTCTGGAAGTTATGGTGAGAGCCATATATAAGCACTACTCCTGTGCGCTGATGCTAGTTCCTTTTTTCCACACCCCTTGAATATGGATGCTGAGCTTTGCCCTCAAACCTTTGTCAGTTCTTCACTAACTTCCAAAACTTTATTTTTTGGCAGTTTAGTAGGGAAACGTCTCCCCTGAAGACTACAGGGTGCAAGGTATGCCGAACCTGCAAGAAACAGACGTCAGTTACGGAAACGCATGACATCTGCTGTTGGTGTTTCAGATCCAAGCATGATTTGAAGTCATGTGACAGATGGCCTGGATACAAACAAAGGCCATCAAAGAGCGGCGCATGAAGCTGTACATTGCTGAGCACAAAACACTAGGCAGGTGACACTCCAAGTCTTGTGCCCGAATCTACTTCCAGTGTCCATCCTCTGGTAAGACCAGGTTTAAGGGCAAGTCTCTGTGCTAGCACAAAATGCCCAGACAGGACTCCTCTCTCAATCACTCCTGCTCCAGGGAGAGATCTTTCTGTCTGCACTCAAAAGCTAATTGCCCAACTATTGCCCCTTTCTGCAGCTAGACCTGAAGCAGCCTAAATTCCTGCAGTTATCTAACACTTTGCAGCATATAGGGGCCTTCAAGGAGGCAATGATGCAACTTTTGGAGATGATCCTTAGTCCCCCTGGAATGCCTTTGAGCCTTTTGGATCCACGCCAACTGATCCCAGTTCGGCCTCTACTCGGCCTCTCCTCTGTCAGTGCCAGGATGATCCTCCACTCCTGCCAGCCTACAGAGGTGCTAGTTTTTGGTACACCCGATGTCGATCTCTGATCCAGTCAGTGTTTGGATATATCTCAGTCGATGTCTCCTTTTGAGATCACCAATTCAAAGCCCGTAATGTGAGAGAATTCTCTGGCAGTACCTTTGCCTCCTCACTAATATTTTGCTGCCTTGGGGCCATGTTGGTTCACATTCAGATGTTGTACAAGATCCCTATATTCTTGGGCATGACAAGGATGATGACAATTTGTTACCCTCTCACTATACTGATGTTGGTCTGTATTTAGACCTTTGAAATGCTAGTGGTCTCAATACTTTACGAGAGGTGAAATTGAACTCCCCATTTGGACCCCTCGCCGAGGAAAGTGCTTCCTGTGCCGTGGTCGTCCGTAGAGCCGCAAAAGTGTTGAAATTGCAGTTTCCAGCCGCAAAAACCAAATTGAATTTGCTTACTGAAATCTTGCAATCTGGCCCTTCAACTTAAGAGCGTTTGTTACCTTTCAATGAAACACTAACAGAAACCTTGTCAGCGGTGAGGCTAAAATCATGGTCGGCACCACCAGTAAGTCGACCCATCGCTAGGCACCATTGGCCTTCTCCATGTGGTCTTGGCTATTTAAACCAGCACACCATGCTGGAAAGCCTTGCAGTTCAGTTTTCGCCTAGCAAGGCGAACCCAAATGCCTTCCCTACTGCTCTACCTGACAAAGTCAAAGGGCATTTATATGCTTGGCAAGATTGTGTTCTTTTCGGTCAGTTTGGCATTGCTGTCTCTGGGTGCTGTTTATTCCAGAGATACACTCGTCCTATGGGATATGATGAGCAAGATCTTGCCCACTCTCTCTGTGGAGTTGAGAAATACTTTTGCCCAGGTAGCCTATGACGAGCAGGATGCTGCTGCAAGTCCTTTTTGCGGGCTAGCCTGAACACCACAGACTGTGTATGCCGAGATATGGGCAGCTGTAAAATAGACGTGCTATGGCCTGCTCCTTTGGCTTACTGTACCTGTCTTGCATGTTCCACCAGCAATTCCAGACGTCCAGGGATTATTCCTGGTGCTGGCTTACTACCGGAGGCAGCTTTTTCTGCAGCCAGTTCAGTCCTTTTATGGATCAAGGACATGTACTGGTGGCAGAGTTTGGGGCCACTAGGAGGATCAGCCTTCCTCTGCCACCAAGGCACTCTGATTCTTCTTTTGGGAGCCATCTGTGGCCAGTAGGTGTCAGGATACGTTTTTGCCTGCCCACATGGTATGCAATTACCTTGTACAAGGTTCTTTTCCTTAAACTTTGGCAGAAAATGCCTCCATCCTTGCAAAAGAGGTTAAGTCACTGTAGGCCAAAGGGGCAATAGGGAGATTCCGTGAGACATAGGTGGGAAAAGGGAGCTGCTGCCATTACTTCTTGGTGTCCAAGAAAGACAGTTGGCTCAGGTCAATTTTGCACCTTCCGCTCTTGAACCGCTTTCTTTGGAAGGGCAAATTGAAGATGCTGACTCTGAACTCTGGTGCTGTCCACACTAGATCATTGGGATCGGCTGATGTCCTTGGACTTGCAAGACGTGTTGTTGAAATCATTCTGCCACAGCTGCAACTAGGAGTCTTAATCTCTAGTTGGAGATGTCTACTGTCCCCTCACAGAAATTTAAAGACGCTCTAGACAACTTTGGATTGAAGCTTATATCTACTCCCTTCATCCAGACATTTGCTCGATACAAAACAACAGGGGTAGAGGAGCACAATAATCATACGTGTTACTTGTTGTTTTTTTTTTTTAAAGCCTCAATCCTTTAAAGCATATATTGTGCAACCAAAGTGAGAGTTTCTTTTATGAAGGAGACAACACAGCAACTTCTTTCTTATACGAACTCCTCCTCTTTGTATCCTTGTTCTTTTGTTTTATTCTTATTTCTTCATGTCGGTGTACATATGTAACAAGGTACAGCCAAAGTACAGCCTACGCGTTTCATCCCAACCTCACGGGATTTCTCCAGGGCAAAGGTTAAGTCTTGGTTAGTCCAATTCCTCAGAACGATGAAGCAACAAACACTCCAAAATTAATCCAATCTGTATACGAAAAGTGTGTAATTTAATCGGCAGAGAGCATCGAAAAACACTGTACACTCCACAGTGCTTCAATTGTGTTCACAGATCTAATTTCCCATGTAACTTAATTCCAGGTTTGATAAAACCACCGTTTCCACAACCTCTCACTTTGGTTGCACAATGTATGCTTTATGCCTTAAAGGATTGAGGCTTTTTTGATAAAAACAGGTAACCTGTATGATTATTGTGCTCCTCTACCCCTGTTGTTTTGCATTTTTAAAATCTGCGTTTTTTAAACAGTTGACCCGAAGAGTGAGCACTGTATAATTAGTTGGATTAACAGTGTGCGGCGATTGTATACTACAACCGTTTGTCCTGCTGCTATTTTTGCTCGATACAGTTTTTTTAAACTGGGACAAAATATTAAAGAAACCATTCCAATAATTTGTACCAAGTATCAATATCATTCTGCTGTTCAGGTCATTCTTCTCTAGTTAGAAGACAGAGTTTGTAATTGAAAAGGCTGGTCCCCTATACGACAGGCTAGGCAATACATACACAACTTGATAATTGTAACACCGAGGCTTCAACTATGGCACTGGGTGCTTAATTTAACAGTCTAAATACTTCAGCTAACCAAACACTGGATGACCTGCTCGTTTTAAGCATAGTAAAAAAGAAAATCCAGTGTCAAAAAAAGGAATCTATGGTGCACCGAAAAGTGCAAACTGCAGCTTCGTGGAAGAGAAGATCTTGATGTAGGTCCTATGATAAACATTCAATGACTTACCTTACAAAAAGCGCATAGTTAGAAAATCAGAGTCAAAAAGAGGTTTCTCAAACAGGCTGACTAATGCCTAAAACTTAAAAGTTATTCAAAGTCATTAATGAGCTCCAGGAACCTCCCCATATGTTCACTGGACCTGCCGAATTCACCTAATGTAAATGAACAACTCTGCTGCTTTGCGTTAATAAAATTGCCAGAATTATAGCAGATTTGAAGCTGAAACTATCAGTCGCCCACCCTGTTTGGACAAGTTCAAACAGCTTGAAATTTTTCCAATCACTCAAGAACAGATCACCCCCACATTTGATAAAGTCCTTCCCATTCTATAGCCTAATAGTACGTTTATTCGGCAAAGCTGTTTTTCAGGCTCCCCATCAGACACCTGCCATGCCAAATACTTTCAACAATTGACACTGTTTATAAGTGCAGAGATTAGGTTAATTTTCTCTCAATCCCTCTCCACAGGCTGTATAGAATCATGCTGGAAAGAAGCAATCGTTCGACCACTGCTAATAAAACATTCTTGGAATCTGTCCATCAAAGGCAACTTTCAGCTTGTCTCCTTGTTGCCTTTTCTATCAAAAATACTTGAAAGTACAGTTTTCTTACAAATACAAGCGTATGCAAAATTGAGTGCTTTCCTTGATAGCCAACAATCGGGGTTCCTTCCAGACCGTAGTACTGAGTTGGTTGTTGTGTAGATTCTGGATGACCACCTCTTGGAAAGATGTATGGCAGAGTACCAGGGGGTGTTGGTGCTTCAATAGTTCTCGGCAGCGGTTGATACGATCGATGACGTAATCCTACTGAACAGGCTATTTTATATAGGTATCGAGAAATCAGCTTAATCCTGGCTGATATTGTTAGGACGTTGAGTATGGTATTCTGAAGGGCTCCTTTCTCTCTGCTTCTTTTTCACTTTTATGTGCTGCTGCTGGCGCCCCTGTTTCACTATCTGCAAATGACTTCTATGTCCGCAGGTGATACCCAATTTATCTTTGGTGTGTCTCCCAACAAATGTACAGATCTGTCTGTGACCGCTCCTTTGGCCAACAGCTTAACTGTCACTTGGTGAATTAAACTATTTAAAAATGAATCCATTACTCACTTCCCCGAATATGAACGTGCTTGATCTTCATTGGTGTAAATTTTTCTCTTTCCCCCACCAATCTCGATATCATGCTTTTATCATTTGAAAACTGTACGGCAGATATTTACTTTTTACAGCCCCACCTCAGAATCTTAGTAGACATCTAATCAACTCTAGACTACGGTAATGCTATTTCCTTGACCGCCCTTGAGATATTTACAGTGCGATAACAGTTGGTCCAGAACGCAATTGTGCGTCTTATCTGTGGTTTAAAAAAATCCGATTCAGTCGCAAGAGCCGAAAGAGCCTTGCTTTGGCACCCAATCTATACAAGTGTCGTCTTCAAAGCCATGACTATAGTGCACAAAGCAATTTACTTTCACTTACCTGGCCTCATCGTAAAAAAAAAAAAAATGACTTCTACAAGTAATCTAGAAAACTTAGATAAAACCAGCAATTTTTACTACAGGTTCCCAAAGTCTGTATTGCCAGATATGGTGATAAAGCTTTCTCTGTGGCCATAGCCAAAACCCGGATTCCTTACTCTTTGCCCTTCATAGTCAACCCTGTATAATTCAATTCTAAAAGGTCTTAAAAACCTTTTTGTTCAATCTTTCCTACTGGTCCAATAATCTTTTTCTCTTTTTGAAGAATGTCGGCTTTACAAATGTACTTGATTTAAATTTTGCTAGAGGGATGTTCAGCGCTGTACTTTTTGCCAGGCTGCTATGTGAGTGTCCATCCGCTCCTTCACCAGGCACTATATTATCGACTCTCGGTTCTGCAGGGAAAGACATTTTGGACGCTTGATCCTGCACGACTTCTGTAGTGAAGTCCACGGGTTAATGCTCTAACTATTTGAAAGGTTAGGAATCTTCAGTTAGATGTATCCTTCAGGACAAGTTAACTTTTGGTTTTGATATTTCTTATGGATACTTTCTCTAGCCACAGATTTATCACCACTATCCCTCCTCTCCATGCTGTAGAGTGGACTTTTAGTTGTAAACAAGGTTTCACCTTAGTCTTCACACTTTCATGGACCTCAATCTGTTACTGACACTATACTTCTATGGAATTGTAATGCTTGGTTGACGTCAGGACACAGATGTGCCTATATACAGCTCTGTGCTGTCACTTCCGGAGGCGGGATGGGGCTTGCATGGAGTCCAGTGGCACCAATTATAGCATGAGGAAACTATTTCTGACAAGTTTCCGTAGCCTGTCCGATGCCCGGGGGAATTCAAAAAGTGTGGAATCTGCTGTTACAGTATCCACTAGAAAGAGCATAAATGAAAAGTAAGTAACTTGACATTTGCTTCTAGTTAGTCAATCACACCAATGAATGCTTTGCTCTTTAAGAAGTCATGCAACATGATTTAAGTTTTTCTCAGAATGTGATACTTTAACTGTATATCCTTGCATGTGTATTTGACTACTGCTTTGCTTTTGTTCTGAGAAAAAATTAAATGCCAGAGAACTGAAATGTCCCTACCTGGTAACATGCTTGTTCATTGTTATAGTTATTTGTTTGTTCACAAGTCCACCACCCATCTTTTCAGAGTTGAGCTGCTGGCAGTCGTAAAAGTATAAATGAGCTACATGCTACCCTCCACCCAAGTAGAACTTAGTACTCTTATAATTGACTGATAGATTTGGGACTTTTCAGTGGTGTTGGGGAACATGTTTGACACTATGCAGAACTCTTATTTAAATATAAATCTGAACTGGTCTATAATGCAACAAAAGAGTTAAAAATATTGTGGGATGCAGTTTCTTTTTAAACTGCCTTGTAATTTTTTTTATTTTTTTTTCATCTTTTAGAGTCGACTTGCGAAAATTGCTGGCAAAATAAAGAACAAGAGCTGAGGACTGTTTTTTAATGTTTTTCTGTCGTGTGGTTTTAACCAACTTAACTATCTTATTAATTTTGTTTACAGTAATTATGTTTTTAAGGGCCCGGAATTGCTGCTGGTTATTGAACTTTTTATTTTTGTTTTGCCACGGTGGATTACAGAGATTCAATAATTGGCGGCTTGTCTCTCTTTTGTGGTTTTAGAGATTTTAATTGCCTCTTTGCGTGGCCGCTATCTATTTTATCCCTGCTTACTCGCACAGGAATCTTACAAGTGATCCATTTCACGCGCGCAGCCTTTGACGCGCGCTCTCCCTGACAGACACGTCACGTGTAACTGCTACGGTTTTGCCTCCTGCACTTCTGGATTCTCCGGCACTCCTGCTGCACGCGCACTGTAATGATTTAAAATAAAACCGGTTACTCTCACTAGTGTGACGTCTTCCTCGCATCCACACATCTCTATAGGGATGGAACAGGAAGTTTGTTTCATCTTCTGGTCTCAAGTTTTCTCGAAGTACAACAGTGCCATCTGCTGGATTGTTTTAGACTTTAACACAATTGGTTCGTTGTTTAAAGCCAATCTGTACAACGTTACCTTGAAATGGATTTTAATGTAATGACAACCGTGATTGGCACGATTTCTAAACACTGGAACTAACCTCATATGATACTTTGTGCATGTTTTCAGCGATGTGCTCACTTTAGAAGTATACTGCCACTTGTGAATTGCTACAGCAACGTGAAGATTTAATGGTGCTATTTATCTCATGCCTGCAGTTACGTTGGCTACTTTGTGGGTGCATATATGCTTGCCAGTGTAATATCCTTCCTATTTTGTTTTTTGTTACTCACTTTCATTACATACATTTTTACTGCTTCTGTTTTTTTTCTTCTTGTCATTAAGCAAGCAGTAACTCCTCCTGTGCCCTTTCAATGGCCAGATGGTGCTACTGTTTTTCTTCTTTTAATGCTTACCTAGAGGCGACTGATAGTCAAAAACTCAAACCTGATAGAAAAATAAATGTATTATTCTGTTATTTTAGGTGTAGAGGGTCAAAAAGTTTTTGATCAGTGTTTGGATGGAAAAGCCCTCTGCATTTAAATGAATGTGTACTCCTGCACTGAGTGCCCAACTATAGTGTTGTCTGGATCCCTAATGCTGATTTTTGTTGTCCTAGGCAAGCATGGATCATGCGTGTGCGCCATGACGTAGACCTGTCTCACAGTCCGGTCTTGTTAGACCGGAAGTGGCGCCCAAATCACTACTCTCATTGTGATGGATGGCTACTTACTGTCTTCACCAGCATGAGCGTGGTGGCAGAAGCATACCGTGTGGTGATCAGTGGGAGTGAACAGGGTCTTTTTAATCTGTTTCACTGGAGTGAGGGTTACCGGCTCTCTCACCTTTTTTAAAGTTCCGCTGCTGTGTGCTTAATTCCCCGTTGGCCTACAACAGTTAGATGTAGCGTGCAGTGCAAGAGTGGTGACCGTGCTGGATTCATGTGTGCCTGGGAAAGGTACAGTACAGGAATAGAACAGTGCTGTTCATTGCATGCATGGTGAGTGCGTGTACTGGGGGTATGTATACCAGGGAGGAATACATTACATGAGGGATATAGTGCTGTGCAGGCATGCGCAATGATAGCATGTACTGGGTGTATGTGTGCTTGCAAATAGTAAAGTACATGACGGGTGAAGTATTGTACAGTCTGTTTTTGTGGAATATGTGTACTAGCAATGGGTGTGTTTGCATGTAGCACACCAGGGCGAAATACAGAAAGTATACAGTACTGGGCATTACACCCAGAGTGATTGTGTGTGCGCTAAATGCATGTGCCCCTTGGGTGGCACAATACATGGAGGTGACTCTACTGGACAGTATATGTGTTGTGTATGTAACCTGAGTGCTAGTGTGCCTACAAGGGTGCATTACATGGAGGGCCCTCTGTTTCATTTTGGGAAACTGAGGCCTGCCTGGTGAAGGCATGAGGAGTAGAGGAATCCCCCCAGCACACACAAACATTCACACAAGAAAGATTTGTGTATTACTGCATTCATGCGAGCTGGGTGGAACACACTTGATAAGGGAGGGAGAGACTGCCCCTGTACACTTCAAAGGGTGCGAGATCAGAAGAGAAGGGGACTGGACACATCTCAGGAAGGAGAGGGGGCTGATATGGAAATCCTAAAGAGTAGGGCGTGGAGCTCGGGGTTAACCTTTTGATGCACATATCACTGGCTGACATCCAGGTGTGAACTCTAGAAACTGCCATGGCCTGTTTTGTGGGACCATCATTTTCGGAATCTATTCTGCTGTGACACAGCCTTTCGAGAGGAACAAGAGAAGAAATGTGTGCACTTCAAAAACAGCAGAGCCCCAGCACAAAACTTCAAAGTCACTGATCCTGAATCACATAAGTTATCTGGAAATGGACTATAAGAAGCAGAGGTTGACACCCCAAAAATTGTCATCTGCCAGGCAGCCAGACGGGCTGTGAGAGGGGGGAAGCTCTGCAAGACTTATGCCTGTGACTAGGACAGCGGTCCAAGGCCTGCTAGTCTCCCTGCTGGGTGAGGGGAAACCAAGACCACCTGCTATGGAGCACCTCCCTGCTTGCCCAAGACCAGTGTGCCCTGTGAGGAAGAGGAGAGTGTTGGAGAGAAGCAAGGTCCCAGCTGAGTGGACTCCTGGTGTGAGGAGATGGCTGCTGCATTGATCAGGTCATTGCCAGTAGTGCAGATTCAAGCCAGTTTCGTATGCCAGAAGAGGGCTGCAATAAAGATAGCTGTGAGCAGAGTGCCATGTGGAGCTAGAAAAGCCTGTGCAGCGACACCACATGAAAGGAGGGGCCGCCGTGTAAGGTGTGCTTGATATGAAGGGCTGAAGCCTGTGCGGAGCTTAGCTGTTATCCCGTATGCTAGGAGAAGCCACTGTGATGTGGACTACCGTGTGGTTGGGGCCAACGCCTTGGCCGGTAGTTACGCCATCCACATATGCCAGGAGAGGCTAGAGATACCCACGTTTTTGCCAGAATCGAGTTGTTGCCTGAGCTTTGAGGATTTAGTCTGGTGTGCCCCCGTGAACTAGGACGATGCCGTGGGTGCATCGCCAAAACACCAGGACCCCAGTTGGGAGCATCGGAATCAAATTTAACCCCGCACCCAATTTGGGAGCACAAGACTTGCTGTGTAGGAGGAGCAACAGAGCACCTACAATTGCTGCTGGAGCTGGGTGCATATGCCATAGCGCAAGGGACGAGTTGTCCACAATCGTCAGACATGCAGAATTATCACTTAATTGAACCTATGGATGCCACCCTTTGGTTATCCCCTGCTGTGCTGGCTAGAAAACGTTCAGGAGAGTTGCACTCTGCATTGATTTATGTGGACTTAATAATTTCATTTGAGTTGAAAATTTCCCATTTCCTCGCATAGAAGATTTGATCACAGCTGTAGGTCAGGCTGAATGGTTTTCTATATTGGATTTGAGGGAGGTGTATGATCAAGTGGAATTGGCCAAATATTTGTGTCACTTCACTGTAATTATCATACCTGATGGTGTCCTTCTATTTTGCTGTATATTTGGTCTAGCCTCAGCAGCCTATGAGTTTCAGATAATAATGACGAGTTCTGAAGGGCATAAAAAATATATTTCAGGATGACATTCATGTTTTTTTCCAAACAAAGCCTGAGCACGAAGAGATTTTGAACAAGGTTTTAACAGTGTTGTAAAATTATGGGGTTCTATTAGAGTAGAAAAGTGCCATTTTTGTGTCCATTAAATTGAATACCTTGGGTATGTGTTGTCTGATGAAGGAGTTAAGCCTAAACCTGGCTTGGTTGATGCGATCCTGAAAGCGCTATGTCCTGAAGAAAGTGACCAGTTGAAATCATGCCTTCGTTTATGTGAATTTTATTCAAAATTCATAAAAACACTTTCTGATCTGACAGTGTTATAGGAATCTACTGAAGAAGAACATCAAATCTATTTGGTCATCTGTGTGCCAGGATAATTTAAGTTTGGGTAAGCGGAGTTTACTATGAGTTTCTGCTCTACAAGTTTATGTAGAAGATTGTGAAACCACCGTGGACGCAAGTGCAAAATGGCATTGGTGGTGTGCTTTCTCAGTTGGATGGTGGAAAGGAAGTTACAAGTAGTTTTGCATTCAAAAGGTTAAAGGAAGTAGAAACATGCTACTGTGTTCTAGAGAAAGAAATGCATGGGTGTGGAAAAACTTAAGTCTTATTTATGAGGAAGAGAGCTATGCTTGAAAACAGATCATAAACCACTAGTAGACTTTGTATGTGGCAATTACATTAAGAGATCTATCTGCAGATTAGCATGACTATCTACCAAGCTTATAGAGTTTAATTCTAAGGTACAGTGCATTGCAGGCAGTAAAAACGTAACAGCAGATTACTTATCGCGTCCACCTGTAATTGTTGACACAGTAGGATCTTGTTGAGAAATGATACAGGAGAATGTATTATTGCAATTGTCAAAGATAAAACGATTTGTGGTGACGAGTGATTAGATCATCAGGATGAAATCTGATCCGACTTTAAAGGATGTGTTGAATTTGGTTTCTTTGGGGCAGCCAAAAGAAAAGTTGTTGAGGCATGACCTTCAACCATATCCAAAGTTTCTCATGACATTTCTTTAAAACGTGGTGTATTAGTGAGAGGAGATAAGTTGATTTCTCCTTCTGATTGAAGATGAAGAATTCTTGAAGCAGCCTGTGCAGGGCATGAGTGCCACTAAGCATAGGGTAAGAAGTAATGTTAGGTGGCATGGTGTAGATTTAGAAGTTGGTGCGTAGTTGTGTACAGTTTGTGTGCAATAAATACTTTCTTAGGTCTACACCTGTAGCACAACCTGTGTAATATCCTGGCAAAGTTTGGCAGACAGTGGATGTTGATTTGTCGAGCCTATTTCCTGTGTTATCCAACAACATGAGATATGTTATAGTGGTAATTGATCATCTTTCTTCATGAGTAGAGGTCAAGAGTGTGTCTGAACCTACAACGATGAATATTATCAGTATTTTTAGAGACATTTTTACAAGAGAAGATACTCCAAGTGAAATTGTGACTGATAATGGTGTTCAATTCACCTCATTTGTTATGAGAAGTTTTCTAGATGATTGTGATATCAAACATTTGTGCACACTGTGGTACAACCCTCAAGCCAATGGCAAAGTTGAGAGGTTTGATAAAGTGTTGATGGAGTGTATTCACAGTGCATGAAGATCAGGTGTCAATTATGTAAATGCCATTACAGATTTAATTTGGTTCTACCGGACCCCTCTACATTTAGTGGCTGGGAATGTTCCTTTTAAAGTCTTGAGTATATTATAGATGGTGAAGGTGCTAGAACAAGAGTATGATGTTACTTCTAGGAGTAAGATGAAGTCTGTGGCAACACACACTTGGGAATGATTTACAAGAATTGAGAAAATTTAAAAAAAGAAAGTCATGTCGAGTTTGTGTAGGGGATTGGGTTTTGGATAAAGTATTCTCTGTTGCTTAGAAAAGGGGCTTCCAAGTTCAGGCACCCTGTACACGTTGCAGAAGTTATGGGCAATTCTGTGTATTAGATAGGTGGACTGTGGTGGAACATGTCATGTGAAGCCAAATTTTTTAAATTCAATCAGCAGGTGAAAACTATTGATGTACCTGTAAATTCATTGAAAGAAAAGTTAGTCAGCAGTTCAATACTATGGAAAGGAGGCTCATCAATTTGAAACGGATGGAAATTTGCAGAAGTCAGTTTGTCAAGAGGATTCCCAAAAGACTATTGAGTTGAACTGATTGTACTACTGTATTTATTTTTCAGTGCTGGTAATTCTGTATATGTTGTTGCTACACATTTTCTGCACACACCTGTATAATTAATTTTTTGTTTTCTTATTTTGGTTATTGTTTGCATTATTATTTCTGCCCAGGAAAAGTATGTGTTATCTTTAGTTGTCTCTTTCTCTCTGTCTCTCTTGCGCTGATCTGATATGACCACATCCTCAGCTCTTTAAATGTTGTATTGTCCTTTATCGTAATGTATGGTGTTTGTTATTGAAAGGGTCTTCAGTTGAAGACCAGCTCCTGGGCCTTCTGTTTCATGTATTAGGCTTGCCATGCATAATTAAATTGATATACACATCCACATGATCGGTGGACTTTTTGGCCACTACAGGAAATTCCTTGGACTAATTTTATTTAGTGCGAAGGATATACATTGGTTTTTTAAGTTAAAGGCTCAATGTTTATAAACCAGGCCATCACAAAGGAGGCGGGACTGGCAGAGGTTTTTTTTTTTTTGCTTTAGGTCTTGTTTTCTTGTTACAGCATCTACGTTCGTAATGAAACCAACATTTGCATGCCAATAGGTCTTGCTGTTGAGACCTAGTGAAATTGCCAGGGCTTTCTGGTAATGCTATGCATTGTCGAATTTTGAAGTAAAATATGCTTTTTCCTGATGCTGTTTAGCATCAACAAAAAAATACAGAAAAAATGCTTGAGGACTTGAACACTGGTGGTGGTTGCGTCATTCTGCTGGCACACATGCATCACAACACGTGCAAACCAGCATAATGACGTGGGCACAATTTACTTTTGATTTATTTTATTTACTTATCCAAGATGGCAAGCCCCACTTTGATCTGTAAATTATAAAAAAAAGTTTTTTTTCCAGTGCGAAAGCTTAAAATTAAGAAAGTCTGTCTGCACATGATTGTGAGAGAGAGTGACCAGCACGTGTAAGAGAGCAACATTGAGCACGGAGGGAAGTGGAGGGATGTAGGTATTTGGTTGTGGGACCACACAAGGCTGTCTGTTTGGCTGTGCTGAGCGATGTTTACTTTGACATGACAGGGTATGTATTCCACGGAGGTAGGACGAAATGGAGGTGTGGTCAGTCCAAGCCAATGGTGAGCAGAAACCAATTTTAGCACAATAAGGCGTTAAAAAAAAATAATCAAGGCATTAACGATGAAAAAGAACAGAGGCTAAGAAGGAAATTGTCTTTTTTATTGAGCTGTGGCTTACGTTAGGATGGTCAGCATCCTGTGCCCAGTGCTTAATTTGCAAGAACAAATTTGTGCCAAGGCCCTCGTCCGGAGGATACTACAGCTTGCCCCTGCCAGCGCTGCCTATGACAGTGCCAACATAACAACTAACTCTTACAAGTGTGACAATTCATATTATTCCAGGACCCCAAAGCGATAAGAATGGCTTAGGAGGCAGCTATAAGTCATTGTAATTGTAAATTGAATTAATAAACAGCTGTTGTTGTGCTCATACCTAAATTAGGCTGACGAGGACACCATGTGGTAGACTGTCATAAGCGCTGGTGCTGGCAATTAAGTGCCGGTGCCAAGCACTAGAAACCATCGGTTCAAATTAAGCACTCCCTGTGCTTAAACAGTGCACGGATGATCGCAGACAGGCTTCCCTGTGGCACGTCTGCACAACCGACCCCCCTCCCCCCCCTAAATTTGGTCTAAGGAGAGGAGTGGGCGGTGCTTATCACCGAGGCAGCGGTTGCTAGACTGGCATCAACTAATGACTGACTGAGTCTGTGAAATTCTCCACAGAACACAACTACTGGGAAATAAAGATGATCTAAAATAAAAAGGTACAATTTAAAAGCATAACAAGAATTAAAATAGTGTCTGGTGTAAAATTAACAAAACCAGCTAAAACCAAGAACGTTGGCGACCAGGCAACACCAAAATAGAAGGAACATAAATGTGAAGCAAAGGAAAATAAAAAATGTAAAGCAGTTATCGATGTTTGTGTTTAGAGATTTTTTTAATCCAAGTGACTCAGTAGCCAGCTAAGTATTGGTTCACTTACTGTCTGAGTGAATATTTACATGTGTAGCCTCCTGGGTAGTGTAAAGAAGATCATCTTGGGTGGCAATTTTTTTTTTTTTTTTTTTTTAACTCTAGGGGAAGGAGAATTTCTGCCACTTTCCCAGAACACAAATTCACAGCTAGTTCTTGGTCTTGCTCTAGTTATATGTCCTCTTCCAGCAAAAATTGAATAAGCCAATAAATCTGGATTTTCTAAAAATATTTTTCTGATGGAGAATTCTATGTCAGGACTGGAGGCGAGGATTATGCCTTCTTTCTTCACTTTATTACATAGCAGCAATAAGAACAAAGACTACGTTTCCCATGAACCAAAGGGAAAGTAGTAAAAGAAGATAACACAAGGTAACATCCAATCCTGAACAGCGAACCAGTGTCCAATCGGGAGCCCTCTGGCCCAACATAGTCCTTTGCTAGTGTCTCCTCTTCCTCTTTCTTCGCTGCTACGCAGCCAGATAAGTGCTCTTCAGTTCCCTATACTGTTTAGCGCTTTGTTGTATATTGCATTGATATCGTTTGTGCGCGTAGCGCTGCTTTATTTATTGAATGTAAGCGCAATGTTTTGCCAACTGTAATTCCTGTGTGGTTTACCTTGTCCTCTCGCCGTTCGTATATTTTGATCAGCGCATGGGCTGCGCTTGTGGTTTTGGTGTGGGCTGTGGGAACGGGGTTTTCTCGTTCCTACGCTGCTTCCCGCTGGCTTCTGCTCTGTGGACCTCCCGCCACCAGGAGGCGCGGGAGGCCGTGCTAGTGCACCGCGGTGTTTATTCCGACTTCTGAGGAATTCAAACACCGCGCGCATGCTGGTTTTTCCTCACAACGGAGCTGCTGGTCTGAGGCGAACGCCCGTGAAGGGTCTGTAGGCGGCGGCGGTGCCTCAGATTCCGACATAAGCCCGCTGACTGCCTGTTGTGTAACGCTCTGTCTCCTGCCCACTCCACTTCGGAGGCAGAGTCCGTATTTCTTCTTTTCACGCCTCTCTGAGGTCTAGTATTGCCCGAGTAGGGTTTTGAGGGGACACTTGCCAGACCAGCTGCACCCTGAAGGTGGTGCTTTATCAAGAACTTTTCGTTTTCCAATTTAAAATCCTTTTAAGCCAGCATTTGTTCCCTGGGGCTAGAACCCCGAAACTTACTGTGGTCCATCCACACAGCTATCTCACTGGCTGCCACCCAGCCTGATAATCTACGCCGTTAATATCGGCTTGTGGGTTTCCCCACTGATCAGCGACTCCCTGTGTCTAGCTCCATGGAGTATTACGACGACTACCAAGAAGAGGAAGACCCTCTTGCAGAGACCCCTTGGGGGGGATGCCTTTTATGAGGCGGTAGATTCATCAATCTACCAGGCGGTGGATCAGGCTATCTCTCCTCTAGAGGATCGGCTCTCACGCCAGATAGACCAAGCATTTGAGCGACTTCAACAGCGGTTTGCTGCTCCCCCTCCGCCCCCGGGCTCTTTGGTCCCAGATGCCCTTGGCTCTCCACCTCCTAAACGTCCCCGGGAAGCAGGGGTAGATTTGGATGCGTTTGAGACAGGCTTTCGTGGTTGGCCAATCCGCTTGTCCTTTGGGACCTCCTGCTTCCTCTCAACCGCAGGCCCTCTCGTCTACTGACCCGGGCGTAGCGGTGGATCCCGTTGTTGCTCCAGGCCCCTCGAAACCCGTGCAGGCTTCCCGGGTCGCGCCGGATATGCTCGATCCTAATGACATCATCCATCCCCGGTCCTCAGAGTGGACCCCGGCCGAAAAGTTCGCTACGTATGTAGCTGAGCATATCCGCCGGCCGTTGGAAAAAGAGGCCCGTAATTGCCTTCGGGCAGAATGCCCCCGACCTTCCCTCGAAGGCAAAGTAGCCCTTACCCCGGAAATTGATCCCCGCATGTCAAAGTTCCTGCAGAAATTCATCAGGGATCCGAAAAAAGGGATCGACAGATCGTGGAGAGCGTGTCAAGACAAGCTCCTGGACGCTCTCAGACCCATTACCAAGATCCTCGACATGGCAGAGGAAGCAAAGGAGTCTGGCTCCATTATTTCCCCAGAGACCCTTTCCGGCTGGGCACAGAGAGTGGTAATTTTTTTGGGCAACGCCAATTGCGCCCTTTCCACCGAGCGTCGCCGGTCCCTACTTATTAAGATCGACCCAAAGTTAGGTGACCTGGCGGACTCGGAGGCGGGCGCTGTTGCTCAGGGTGGCCTCTTCGGAGAACCCTTCGTGAAAGAACTTGGCAAATTTGTCAACACATTCACTTCATTAGACAAAGCCCAGCCCACCATCAAGAAAGTTTTCCTGCGTGTTTTTCGCGGGGCCGGACGAGGCAGGGGCCGCTCGTCCGGTCGCCAGTCCCATAATACCAACAACAGAGGCTCTGGTCAGTACCAGGACCAATCCCGCTTCGGGAATTTTTATCCCACAAGAGGACGCCGCGGGAAGGGAAAGGGATTCAGAGGAGGAGCGTCTACCTCAAGTCCCGGTGAGTGTTTCCCTTTTTTCCCCACTAAAAATAGGGGGGCGGTTGGCAGGGTGTTACCAAGCTTGGTTGGCCATCACACACGATGCTTGGGTGCTTCAAACCGTGCGAGGGTTTCACATAGTTTGTAGGAACTCCGGTTCAGAGATCCGCCCCTCGGCCACTTCAATTTTCTGCGCAAGACGCAATTTTGGTGGACAAAGAGGTTGCATCCCTCCTCCGCAAGGGCGCCATTTCCATTACCTCCCTTCATCCCAGGGGCTTTTTAAGCAATAGTTTCTTAGTCGACAAAACCGACGACGGCAAGAGGCCGGTCATCAACTTAAGCGAATTCAACGAATGGTTGGTCTACCGCCATTTCAAAATGGAGGGGATTCACCTCCTTCGGGACGTGTTACGCCCTCACGATTGGGTGGTTCGCTTGGATCTCAAGGACGCCTATTTGGTGATCCCAATTTTTCATCCACATCGTCGGTCCTTCAGTTCGCCTGGCGCCACATTACTTACGAGTTCACAGCCCTTCCTTTCGGACTTTCTTCGGCCCCTTGGTGCTTCACCAAGGTTCTCAGGCCGGTGATCGAGTTCTTGAGAGCTCGGGGGGGGGGTCAGGATTATTGTGTACCTAGACGACATCCTTCTGATGGGTTCATGCCCCCGGCAACTGACGGCGCACCTGCAGATGGCAGTCGGTCTGCTTCAGGACCTTGGTTTTGTAATCAACGAGCAGAAGTCGCTGTTACTACCAGCCCAGTCGGTGACCTTTTTAGGGTTCGTCATAGACTCCACGGTATCGACTCTGTCTTCCGCCCAGGAAGATGGCCAAGATCCTCCACAAGTTGCGGCGTGTTCTAGCCAAGCAACAGGTGTCCCTCCGTCAGCTGGCCCGAGTGGTGGGCCTCTTATCCGCCTCAATACAGGCCATCTTCCCGGGCCCCCTCCTTTACAGGGCTCTTCAGCGCCTCAAGGCTTACTTCCTTCACAAAGGGTATCCATATTCGCACAAAGTCCCGTTGTCGGGCGAAGCGAGGGCAGAGATTCATTGGTGGTTGGATCATATGGACGCCTGGAACGGCCGAGCGATTTTTGGCTGGGCCCCGGATCTCGTTATCGAATCAGATGCCAGCAGGCTTGGCTGGGGCGCCAGGTGCGACGACCTTTCTACAGGAGGGTCGTGGTCTCCCGAAGAACAGAGGTTGCATATAAATTGCTTGGAACTTCTGGCGGGGTCCTTTGCCGTGCGCTGCTGGACGAGGGATACAGTACAGTCATGCGTACTCCTGAAAATGTACAATGTTTCAGCGGTCCGTTACGTGAACCACTTGGGAGGTACCAGATCTCGAGCCCTCTCGGATCTGGCGGCAAGTTTCTGGCAGTACTGCCTGGACAACCAGGTCTCAGTCACGGCAGAGTATCTACCCGGACGGGACAATGTGGAGGCGGACTTTCAGTCACGCCACTTTCGGGACTCCAGCCTTTGGAAGTTGGACCAATCGGTTTTTACCGCCCTGAGCGCTCTCTGGGGTCCTTTCTCGGTGGATCTGTTTGCGTCCAGACTGGACCATCAGATGCCCCGGTTCTTCAGTTGGAGGCCAGATCCCCTGGCGGCTGCCACGGACGCATTCCTCCAGGACTGGAGTCTAGAGCAGGGGTACGCGTTTTCCCCCGTTCGTGATGATCACTCGTTCAACTGCCCAAGTCTGCAGGCAACTGGCGGACCTAGTCATGATCACTCCGCTTTAGAGGTCACAAGTCTGGTTTCCAGTACTTCTGGAACTTTCTTGGGAATTCCAATCCTACTCCCCCGGTTTCCGACTCTTCTCACGAATCCGGTGGGGACCCTTCATCCCCTGATGTTGTCGAACTCGCTGTGGCTCATGGCATGGCGGATTTCAGGGGTCGTTGTGAAGTCCCAGGACTTTCGCAGGACGCTGAGGGCTTCATCGCCAAGGCTTGGGCAGAGAGTACCATCAAGAGATACAGGTACGCGTGGAACAGATGGTCCCGTTGGTGTTTGCGACGGGGTTTCGATCCCGTGGTTGCAGATGTTGTTTCCGTGGTGAATTTTCTGGCTCATCTGGCCTCGGAGGGCTTGGCTTATCGGTCTATCAACACCTTCAGGTCGGCCATTTCTTCTGGCCATGTTCCGGTGGATGGCTCACCTTTGGGGGAGCACCCGCTGGTTTGCAGACTCCTGCGAGGCATTCGTCTGTCCCTGCCTCCAGAGCCGCGCTACTCCGCCCTCTGGGATGTTAATCAAGTTCTCAACCTTTTTCTCTCTTGGCAGCCTAACCGATTTCTTTCCATGAATGAACTTTCGGCCAAATTGGCCATGCTCCTGTGTCCAATTTCTTGTCGGCGGGTCTCGGATGTCCGGGCCCTGGACATTACGGCTAGGATGTTTACCCCTGACGGAGTGACTTTCACGCTGTTACGACGCACAAAATGCCATTCCAGGGTCATCTCTTATCCGGAGTTCCCGGACTCCCTGAAACTTTGTGTGGTCAGATGTCTCAAGGCATACGAGGAGATGACGGAGGAGTTCCGTCCCCCAGGGGAGCGCCAGCTCCTGATCGCGCTCCGGAAACCCTTTAAGGCGGTTTCGTCACCGACCATCGCCAGATGGGTTCGCTGGGTGATGCAAGAGGCTGGCATCAGCCTTCGTCACTTTGGTGCACATTCCACTCGAGGAGCTATGGCCTCGAAAGCTTTCGGCTTGGGAGCCCGCCTGGAAGATATCCTCAATGCGGCGGATTGGTCTTCGGACTCAACATTTAAGAGGTTCTACTTCAAGCCGGTGCTTAATATGGCTCAACTGGTCGTGGGCAAGCTTTAAACAAGCATAATCCTCGCCTCCAGTCCTGACATAGAATGAAAAATTTCCTAGCTAACGTAACGGAAAGTTTCAATTCTATTAAGGACTCGGAGGCGAGGATTATCCCGCCCTGCACTCCTGGAGGAGGTCCCTCCCCGTACTGCAGTAAGTACTTTACTTCCAGTTGACTGCATGTAATTCTATTGTTGTGTTTCAAGTACACTGCTACATGATTCCTTTACAGGCTTTAGCAGTTTAGTTCTTCCGGTAAAATGTGTCCCTGTTCTTTACAGGTTCTGATGCTCACAAGCAGGATTCCTGAAGAGATGGTTGGGGCTGTCTTTGCGCTCCGAAAGAGGAAGAGGGGACACTAGCAAAGGACTATGTTTGGCCAGAGGGCTCCTGATTGGACACTGGTTCGCTGTTCAGGATTGGATGTTACCTTGTGTTATCTTCTTTTACTACGTTCCCTTTGGTTCATGGGAAACGTAGTCTTTGTTCTTCTTATTGCTGCTATGTAATAAAGTGAAGAAAGAAGGCATAATCCTCGCCTCCGAGACCTTAATAGAATTGAAACTTTCCGTTACGTTAGCTAGGAAATTTTTCATTCTAACTGCAGATTCCTCAACTTGGAATATAGTCCCCATGGACCACATTGGGTCCAGAGATTTTTGTAGCAGTTTTCTGTGCGCTGCTAGTTGTGGCATTGTGTGGCTGCGCTTGCTTCTTGCTGTACTGGAGGAGCAGAGCCTCATATAGGATGCCGCCCATGCGCTCTGTCAGTTTCTGTCTTTTCACTCTTTCTTCTACAGATCAGGAGCTCTGTTCCTGAATGTGTTTAGAAAAAACAATGGTTCAGAGGTGGCCCTAAGGGTCCATATATATATATAGTTAGTGCTCCCCAAGGGAGACACTGTCAGGAAATTCTTTTAAAATGACAATCACGTTGAGAGTATCTAATAATGTACAGGGGCAAAACTGTCTTGTAAGGTAGGGTATTTATTACCAAAAAGCAATTGAAAATATTTAAATAGTATTCAGGTGCTCACATATAAGTGAAAAAAGCGTGAAGTGACAAAGTGCGGGTGAATTAAAATCTTGACATCCTTGCATTTTGTTAATTCGTGTGGAGTTCCATTTCTTGTTGTCAATGCGACGTCAAGATTTTAATTCACCCGCACTTTGTCACTTCACGCTTTTTTCACTTATATGTGAGCACCTGAATACTATTTAAATATTTTCAATTGCTTTTTGGTAATAAAAAGGGGGAGACCAAACATACTAAAATAGTGGTATAAGAACCACGACTCTAGTCAAGACAGTGTCTAAAGGAGGTAGAATTGCTGGGACCCAAGGAACCAGACAAGGTGAGTAAGTAGGGACCCCATGGAGGACGGGTGCAGTGTGGGAACACGACTGTGTGCTCCGTACAATTCTATAGGGAAGTTGTGGTTGAAATTTTACAATTTAAGGACCCTTCCCCGTGGACTTCGAAGAGCTCTGTGGACGTTAGGCGGTTGGAGAGCCACCCCACCCGTGGATACCGTAGTACCAGAGTTACCCATCCTAGGGAAGCCGGGTGCATAGGGCTGAAGTGGCGTCGTAAACCACCGTCGAATCCAATGGAGGACTTTGAAGAAGAGTCGCTGCTGGAAGGAGGAAAAGTGTCCGTTGGAATCCAAAGCTGGATTATTGTCGAAGAGTACCTGAAAGCAGAGGGGACAGAGTAGTGGTCACTCAGGAGTGACCAGGGGCTCGGTAGACGAATGTCCACCGCTGTCGGGTGCTTCAGGTGCGTTGACTCTGCAGCCAAGGGGACCAGGAGGCGTCGAGGACGACCAGGAGCCGGATACGAGCTGTCCCACGAAGGATGTCGAGGACTGAGGTGTCGGTGTCCGGCAGGAGCACCAACAAGCCTTGGCAACAGCAACCCACGCAGAAGGTCAATGAAGGTTACGGTTCGAACTAGCAAACAGCAGCCCACGGAGCACTCGGTGCGAGGAGGCCGGAGTTCTTGGTAGGAAATGCTGCCAGAGGTTGGGGCTACTCGGAGCCCAATGCACTGGCTCGGGAAACGCCAACAAGCATATGCACTTGCAAATGAACGCGATGCACAAGGGTTCCGGTATTGCAGCCCCCACGAGGGATTCTGTCCTCCAATTTGGTAAGAGGGCAGCTTGGACCTCTAGGGACGTAGAAACCCACCTCCTGTGTTGCTGGAGCCTTCGGAGTCCGTAGGAGCTCAGGAGCAGCAGACCGGTCAGTCGTGATATGGTGCCAAGGGAGATATCTTCGGTTGTCCTTGATGCTCCACAGGTCCTGCACGGAGCCTATATGGTGCACGGGCACAGACGATGCTTCAGACTGAGAGGGAGACGAAGTTGGGCCCAAACGAAGTCCAGAGTGTCCAGACGGTCGAAGTTCAGTGGTTTCTGGTTCAGAATTTTGTCCACGTCGAATCTAGGGTCCTACAACCAGGTAAGCCCTTAAGTACCCACAGAAGAGGGTTGGACAGATTCAGGGGACCCTCCCAGGGGAGGGTATGGACAATGGGGAGGTTACTCCCCTGTCCTTTGTCCAGTTTCGCGCCAGAGCAGGAGCCAACGGCTCCCAGGATTGGTTTGAACTGTACAATGCACAGGGACACCAAATGTGCCCCTCCTGCAAACTTTCGGTCGCTGGCAACCGCACCCACCCGGCCCCAATACACTATATCCTGTCTGGGAGGTGGTCACACCTCCCTGTGACAGGATGCCTATTGTTCTGCCTTCCACTGCTCATGCTTGGCTCAGCAGCAGGAGGGCAGAAATGTGTCTCTGGTTGTCAGCAACCATTTTGTGCTGCCCGGGACTAGAAGGCTGGTACCGGGAACACCAGGGACCCAACGAAGCTCGCTTCTGAGGGGTGGAATCAGACCTCCCACACTGGTTACTGGTATGATTCCACAATGTTTGATACCAAACACGATAGGGTTGCTTTCAGCCGTTTTAGAGTTGGTCATCACGCGGTCGCATAATGTCACTCTATATGTCGTAAATGGCTGCTGCACTAACAACCCGGGAGAATGGACTCCGTAGGCTGCAGGGGTGTCCTGCTCCTGCATTGGCACCCTCTCACTTAGAACCAAGCACCCTGCCTTCAGCATTGTTAAGGCCTGCTATAGGGGTTGACTTATAGGTTTTAAGTGTAGTGACCCTTCGATATAGTAAACCTATATCTTAAGTAAGTTGTGCATGCACCAACGAACACAGGCTGCAATGGCAGGCCTGTAGTTCCATTTTGCATGGCCTCTCTTGGGTGGCATAATACATGCTTCAGCCCATGGGAGGCATCTGGGGTACCCATGCCCTGGGTACATGGGTACCATATACTAGGGACTGACGAGGGTACCCCAGTATCCAATCTGGGGTGTACCTAAGTACATAACAGGTTAGGGAGAAAGCAGATAGACTGAAGTCCTGATTAGCAGGATCCCAGTCAAACTAGTCAAAAACAGTATCACATTTAGCAAAAAGTGGGGGTAACCATAAGAAGCAGATCCTACTTTCCTACACAACCCCCCAAACGTGAGGAGAGGAGACTAACCTTGCCCAGTTGACTCTTCATTTTCTAAGTGGAAATATCTGGAGAGTCCATCTGCATTGGCAGGTTACTCCCAGGTCTATGTTCCACTGTATAGTCCAACCCCTGTAGGGAAATGGACCACCTCAAAAGTTTGGGGTTTTCACCCTTCATCTGTTTTAGCCATAGGAGGGGCTTATGGTCTGTCTGAACAATGAAGTGAGTGCCAAACAGGTATGGCCTCAGCTTCTTCAGGGCCCAGACCACAGCAAAGGCTTCCCTCTCTATAGCTGACCAACGTTTCTCTCTGGGGGGTCAACCTTCTGCTGATAAAAGCTACTGGTTGATCCTGACCCTCTGCATTAAGTTGTGATAACACAGCCCCTACCCCCAACTCGGATGCATCTGTTTGGACAATAAATTGTTTGAAGTAGTCAGGACTCTGCAGAATGGGAGCAGTGCACATGGCCTGCCTAAGATCATCAAATGCCTTCTGACAGCTAACTGTCCACTGACCCTTCTTGGGCATTCTTTTTGATGTAAGATCATTTAAGGGAGTCACTATGGACCCATACCCTTTTACAAATTTTCTGTAGTACCCAGTTAGGCCCAAGAAACCTCTAGCCTGAGCCTGGGTAGTTGGAGCAACCCAGTCCATTATGGTCTGGATTTTGCTCTGTAATGGTTGAACCTGACCTCCACCCACAAGGTGGCCCAGGTACACAACCTTGCTCTGCCCTATCTGGCACTTAGTAGCCTTGATAGTGAGGCCTGCTTTCTGCAGAGCCTCCACAACATTCTTCAGGTGGACCAGGTGATCCTCCCAGGTGGAGCTAAAGTCCGCTATACCATCAAGATATGCTGCATATCTGAAAGAGACACGTTAGTGACAGATTCCTTACCTTAGAATATCCCCAGGCGTCAGGCTGGATCCGGAAAGTTTTGCGTAGCAGTACCCCTGCGTGTCGGTAGGCGGCGTCGTGCGGCTCCGTTGTCGGCGTCGTGATCGCCGGGATGACGTCGCGGCCAGTACTTAGACGCCGCCCATGCGCGCTGGCGTCAGTTCTTTCTTTTTCCGCGCCAGTAAGCGCAGATCCGGATTGTGCAGTGCCCCAGTCATTTTTTGACTGAGTATTTTTTGAGACTTTTTGTCCAAGTTTTTCGAGTTGTTTCGACTCCAAGGTGTCAGTAGGGATGCCCGGCTTCAAGCCATGTGAGATCTGTAATCTCACAATGTCGATTACGGATCCGCACCGAGAGTGTCTCTTCTGCCTGGGGCGCGGCCACGACCCCCAGTCGTGCCCCGAGTGTCGGTCCCTCGCCCTGAAGGCTTTGCGAGAGCGGTCTCGAAAGCTTCTCGAGGCCCGGCACTCGGCTCCGCGCCGCTCGAGGTCCCGGGAGAGGTCGAGGGGCCGGTCGCGGAGCCGTCGTCATTCGTCTGGGTCGAAGTCTTCGTCCTCAGGTAAGGCGCAGCACAAGAGGTCTAAGAAGCGTCGCTCTAAGACCTCCCCTGTCTCACGACCCGGCCGAGGGTCCAGATGGTACCGCCCCCGCGGCTCCGGGAGTACCCGCGCAGCCGACGCCGGCCTACCCGCCTGTTCCGGGTCCAACGTCGACTCCGGCCGAGATACAGGACTTCCTGTCGGCCATGGCTTGCATCTTCGGGCCTAAGGGTTACCCCGGTGCGCCTTCGGGCCCCAGTGGGAGTCCTCCCTCGGCACCACCGGCGGCTTTGGCCCCAGCGCCGCAGGACCCCTTCGGATCCAGGCCTGGATCCCGGTCAACGCCGGTTGACCTAACAACACCTCCACCGGCGCCGACCTCACCGGTACCGTTTACGTCGCCGTCGGAGGCCCCGGGCGGCGCCGTCCCCAGGTTCGCACCGGACACGGAGCCGGATCGACGTCGCTCGATTCCGACGCTGATGGGACCTTTCTTCCCTCATGTCCCTCCTCCATACTTTTCACTTGTTTTGGAGGACGAGGAGGACTGGGAGGTGTCGGAAGACCCTCTCACAGCTCAATGTGAGCCTTATCAGGACTGGGCTGAGGAACTGGGTGATGCCAGTGGTCTGGACACCTCTCCTGACCTTGGCATGCTGTCTCCTCCTTCCGTGGCTACGGAGGAGGGAGCAAGTTATGCAACGGTGTTGAGTAGGGCGGCCGAGGCCTTGCGCCTCGAGCTCCCTACGGTGGCTGTCAGGACTAACCTCCTGACGGAAGTGCTTCAGCCGGCGGCTACCTCCTCGGAGCCACTGCTGCCGTTTAACGACGCACTTTCGGATGTTCTTTTGGGCACCTGGTCCAGGCCCACCACAGGGGCTCCTGTGGACAGGAACGTAGCCTGATGCCATCGCCCGGCCCCGGGCAACCCTCTGTTCCTCTCCCAACACCCCACCCCCGAGAGCTTGGTTGTCCAAGCCTCTACCTCTCAGAGCGCCTTCCCTACGGCTCCGCCGGATAGGGAATCCAAAAAACTGGACCAATTTGGGAAGAAGGTCTTTTCTTCCTCCAGTGCTGGCTTGCGGTCCGTGAACACCGCTTGCCTTTTGGGCCGTTACTCCCACTCTCTGTGGGATTCGGTGGCGCAGGTGCTGCCCAAGTGTCCTGAGAAGGTCCAGGCACTTCTCTCCCGTGCTATTGCAAACGGGCGAGACGCAGCGAAGTTCACTATCCGATGTGGCCTAGACACCGCTGACTCGCTAGGCAGATCGCTTGCTACGACAGTGGCGCTGCGCCGTCACGCCTGGCTGAGGTCCACTGGTTTCTCGGCCCTTTGATGGTATCCGCCTTTTTGGCAATAAGGCAGACAGCGCGCTGGAGCGCTTTAAGGACTCGCGGGCTACGGCCAAGTCCTTGGGCCTCTCCGCCTCGCGCCCTCCGCAGCAGTCTGCTTTTCGCCCCTTTCGTGGCCACGGAAGGGGCGCCCAGTCACGTCCACTGCCCAGCCACCGGCCCGCGCAGCAAGCGCCTTCGCGCGGCCGAGGACGTGGCTCCCGCCGAGGCGGGTCGGGTAACCAGCGAGCGGGTCAGGCCACCACCTCTGCCCCGTCCGCGGCCTCCAAACCCTCCTAGTCCATCCTTTCCAGTCCACAGCACGCCAGTGGGGGGCAGGGTCCGCCATCACCTTCCCCACTGGCGCACCATCACATCGGAGAGGTGGGTTTTGGACATTGTCCGAAGGGGCTACTCCCTCCCCTTCGAGACTACCCCCCCAGCCATGCCACCTCAGCACCACCATTTGGTACTTCTTCAACAGGAAGTTGCGGCCCTCTTGGCCAAGGGGGCCATCGAGCGCGTTCCGACCCCAGAAGTAGGGCGTGGTTGCTATTCCCACTACTTTCTGGTGCCCAAAAAGGACAAGGACGACATGCGTCCTATCTTGGACCTCCGGAACGTCAATCGCTTCCTCCGGAAGGAGAAGTTCAAGATGCTCACCCTAGCTCAGGTCTTGACTGCCCTCGACCCTGGAGACTGGATGGTAGCGTTGGACTTGCAGGACGCCTATTTTCACATCCCCGTCCTGCCGGCCCACCGGCGTTACCTGCGGTTCACGGTAGGCCTCGAGCACTTTCAGTTCATCGTGCTTCCCTTTGGCCTTACCAGCGCCCCTCGGGTGTTCACGAAGGTGATGGCGGTGGTCACAGCTCATCTGCGCCGGGCAGGGGTTCCAGTCTTCCCCTACCTCGACGACTGGTTGCTGAAGGCGGGCTCGTCCCAGGCAGTCGTCTCCCACCTCCAGACTACGGCCGGACTCCTGCACTCGCTGGGGTTCTCCATCAATGTGCCGAAGTCGCACCTGGTTCCTTCTCCACAGCTCCTTTTCATCGGAGCAGTTCTGGACACAACGCAGTTTCTGGCCTATCCTCCCGAACGGCGAGTCCAGGATATTCAGGCTATGATTCCGATCTTTCAGCCTCTATCCTGGGTTTCGGTACGGATGACCCTGAGGCTGCTGGGCCTCATGGCCTCCTGCATCCTGCTGGTCGATCATGCCAGATGGCATATGCGGGCTCTGCAGTGGGACCTAAAGTTCCAGTGGGCGCAGCATCAGGGGAACCTGTCCGATTACGTCCAGATCTCAGAGGGAACTGCACGACAGTTGCAGTGGTGGCTCTCGAACCGGCAATGGGTCACGGGCAGATCCCTCTCCCTTCCCCAGCCAGAGCACACAGTTGTGACGGATGCGTCCCTTCTGGGATGGGGCGGTCACATGGGAGAGGCGGAGATCAGAGGCCTCTGGTCTCCGGCGGAGTCCCGGCTCCATATCAACCTTCTGGAGCTCCGGGCGATCCGACTTGCACTGAAGGCATTCCTTCCCTCTGTCAAAGGGAAGGTAGTGCAGGTGTTCACAGACAACACCACCGCCATGTGGTACTGCAACAAACAAGGTGGGATAGTGGACCCTATGTCAGGAGGCTCTGCGTCTCTGGACATGGCTGGAACATCAGGGCATATTCCTGATGGTTCAACACCTGGCAGGTTCCCTGAACCATCAGTCAAAGGGACAGGATGCACACCTAATATTTCATGCTTTTATAACTTGTCCATTTATATCCTTGAGTGCGTGCAGATTGGTTTTGAGTGCCATGCCCAGAAGGCACTGGGTTGATTAACAAATTCAATGATGGGGCGTACATCACGCCCCACCCAATCGCACTGCTAAGTTGCGCCAACTTGGCGATAATATAATCCTCCATAGTATTCCAAGTAATCCTGGTATTTCACCTTTATGCTCATAACACTTTTTCGACTTTTCATCAACTGTTTATCCGAATCCACACGTGGAGTGTGAATGCCATTTCCCCAAACTTCTAATGTTCAAACTGTGTCCATCCAGACCTCTTGAAAGAACACGAATAGTGCAAAATTCATAAAAAACAGCGTTTATTCAATAAAATACCCAATGCATTTCGGGCATAGATGCCCTTCTTCAGGGGTCACTGTAAATAATCAGAGAACACATAATCACTATTATTTATCATTTAACATCTCTAGTTTCTACATAATGCACAGATCAACTGTTTCACGTTGTGACCCAAACCCATTCCCACCATGAACCCCTTTCTTTTCCAAAGGAACTAGTTTCCCCTTTATCCGCGTAGCGTGCCACCATCTCAAACTCAAACATTCATCTAATTTTAATCCTACTCTATTTGATTCTTCTACGGTCCTCAACCGTATCTGCTACCTATCATTATGCGAGCAATGCCTTCCATTAACTTCCCTTATTCCTTCCGTTTCCACTCGCTGTAGTTACCCAAGAGAGAATCAGTATATACTTAATTTCCGTGAACAGTACTCCACATTTTACTCTCCACATTTTAGTTGCATATTTCCCTGCATTTAAGTGTACACGCTTGTCTCCTAGCGTTTAGCCCTGTTTAAACCAAACATTCACATTGCATCCTTCAAATATGGTCTACTTCATTTATAACCTTCCCCATTTTTATTCCATTCTTATACCCTCTATTAGTCACTACCTTTCACCCCCCAAAAAGCACACTCAACCTAACGATTACGCACATACCTGCCAAACAACGTATAAAAGCATCATCCTCGGCGTGCCTACCCCGAAAGCATTAAGCTCACCATTATCCCTCTCACTTTTAACCCATCCCTCTAACCTCCCGATTGGCCCACTGAATTCAATTCTCCCGCCATCTCGGCGCCGCTGTTATTCACATAAGGTGCTCATACATAAAGAAACTACATTTCCCATAATGCCATTCGTCGAAGTTCAATTATAAAATACGGATCACATTCTTGATCAAAAATAAATCTCCCTATATAGGACATATAATAATCATCTATGTCTTAAAGTTAAATGTTAAATTCAAAGATCGTTCCCTTGTTTATTTCGACGCCTTCTTTGATGAACCATGATGTTGTCTCGACCGTGTGGACTCGTACGCTTTCCATTAATCCTACTGTTTAATCCATTTGTAACAGGCGGGTGCTATCCCGGTTCTGGGCATCAATTATAAATCATCAGTCAAAGGGACAGGATGCACACCTAATATTTCATGCTTTTATAACTTGTCCATTTATATCCTTGAGTGCGTGCAGATTGGTTTTGAGTGCCATGCCCAGAAGGCACTGGGTTGATTAACAAATTCAATGATGGGGCGTACATCACGCCCCACCCAATCGCACTGCTAAGTTGCGCCACCTTGGCGATAATATAATCCTCCATAGTATTCCAAGTAATCCTGGTGAGAGGGATAATGGTGAGCTTAATGCTTTCGCGGTAGGCACGCCGAGGATGATGCTTTTATACGTTGTTTGGCAGGTATGTGCGTAATCGTTAGGTTGAGTGTGCTTTTTGGGGGGTGAAAGGTAGTGACTAATAGAGGGTATAAGAATGGAATAAAAATGGGGAAGGTTATAAACGAAGTAGACCATATTTGAAGGATGCAATGTGAATGTTTGGTTTAAACAGGGCTAAACGCTAGGAGACAAGCGTGTACACTTAAATGCAGGGAAATATGCAACTAAAATGTGGAGAGTAAAATGTGGAGTACTGTTCACGGAAATTAAGTATATACTGATTCTCTCTTGGGTAACTACAGCGAGTGGAAAGGGAAGTTAATGGAAGGCATTGCTCGCATAATGATAGGTAGCAGATACGGTTGAGGACCGTAGAAGAATCAAATAGAGTAGGATTAAAATTAGATGAATGTTTGAGTTTGAGATGGTGGCACGCTACGCGGATAAAGGGGAAACTAGTTCCTTTGGAAAAGAAAGGGGTTCATGGTGGGAATGGGTTTGGGTCACAACGTGAAACAGTTGATCTGTGCATTATGTAGAAACTAGAGATGTTAAATGATAAATAATAGTGATTGTGTTCTCTGATTATTTACAGTGACCCCTGAAGAAGGGCATCTATGCCCGAAATGCATTGGGTATTTTATTGAATAAACGCTGTCTTTTATGAATTTTGCACTATTCGTGTTCTTTCAAGAGGTCTGGATGGACACAGTTTGAACATTAGAAGTTTGGGAAAATGGCATTCACACTCCACGTGTGGATTCGGATAAACAGTTGATGAAAAGTCGAAAAAGTGTTATGAGCATAAAGGTGAAATACCAGGATTACTTGGAATACTATGGAGGATTATATTATCGCCAAGGTGGCGCAACTTAGCAGTGCGATTGGGTGGGGCGTGATGTACGCCCCATCATTGAATTTGTTAGGTTCCCTGAACGCCAGGGCGGACGAACTCAGCCGCAGGTGCATGATGGATCACGAATGGCGTCTGCACTCGGAGGTGGCGCAAAGACTCTTTCTACAGTGGGGAGAGCCTTGGTTAGATCTATTCGCCACCGAAGAGAACGCGCAATGTCAGCAGTTCTGCGCGTTGGAATTTCCAAGGCGGCGCTCGGCGACGCTTTTCGTCGCGAGTGGAGTTGCGGTCTGTTGTACGCCTTTCCGCCTATACCACTTCTGCCCAGAGTGTTGAAGAAGATTCGGCGCGACCGGGCCCAAGTCATCCTTGTGGCTCTGGACTGGGCTCGAAGAGTTTGGTATCCCGAGCTACTCAGTATGAGCATCGATCCCCTGATCCGTCTGCCTCTTCGGGAGGATCGTCTGTCGCAGCAGCAGGGGACGGTCCTCCACCCGAACCTGTCCAGTCTCCACCTCCTTGCATGGAGATTGAGCGGCGGCAGTTGATTCCTTTCGACTTGCCTCCCGAAGTTTGTGATGTGATTCTGGCAGCCAGGCGTCCCTCCACTAAGGTGGTATACGCCTGCAGGTGGAACAAGTTTGTGGCATGGTGCACAGCAGAGGCTGTGAATCCCCTTTCTGCCCCTCTTTCTGGGGTTCTTCTGTTCCTTCTTTCTCTGGCCCAACAGGGTTCTGCCCTGGGTACCATCAAGGGCTATCTTTGTGCAATCTCGGCCTTCCTCAGGCTTCCTGATCAGCCCTCCCTTTTCAAGTACCCTGTTGTTAACAGGTTTCTTAAAGGCATTACACACCTCTTCCCTCCTGTTCCGTTTGTGATGCCTCAGTGGGACTTGAACTTGGTTCTTACCTTTTTAATGTGCGCTCCCTTTGAGCCTCTCCATAACTGTCCTCTTCGTCTTCTCACTCTGAAGACGGCCTTTCTGGTGGCTATCACCTCCGCTCGGCGGGTGAGTGAGCTCCAGGCTCTGTCTTGCAAGCCCCCCTTTCTGTCTGTCCATCCAGACAAGGTTGTTCTTAGGACGCGTCCGTCCTTCTTGCCAAAGGTGGTTACTGCCTTCCACATTGGGCAGACCATCACTTTGCCCACCTTCTTTCCGCCTCCGCATCCTTCCAGAGAGGAAGAGAGGCTCCACCATCTGGACCCAAAACGTGCGATTTCTTTCTATCTGAACCGCACACAACAGTTCCGGGTGGATGACCAGCTCTTTGTTGGCTACGTGGCGCCAAAAAAGGTCGGGCGGTACACAAGCGGACCATCTCCCGCTGGGTTGTCTTGTGTATCAAAGCCTGCTATTCTTTGGCTAAGAAGGAGCCCCCTGTTGGGCTACGTGCCCATTCCACCAGGGCGACAGCCGCCACCACGGCTTTGGGACGTGGTGTCCCATTGCAGGACATTTGTCAGGCAGCTACGTGGGCCTCGCTGCACACGTTTACCAAGCATTACTGCCTTGACAGCCAAGTCCGGAGAGACGGCTTCTTTGGCCGTTCTGTTCTCCGAGACTTCCTCGTCTGATCTTTGTTCGCAGACCCACCACCGGGGTTGGTATTGCTGGGGTATCTATTCTAAGGTAAGGAATCTGTCACTAACGTGTCTCTTTCAGATGCACAAGTTGCTAACTTATGTAACGATATATCTGTAAGAGACAGTAGTTAGTGACCGATTCCTTACCGCCCCACCCATCCTCCGCGTTCTGCGAACTGATTTCTAGGGTTAAGGTCATCCCTTTCAGGGCCCTAGTTTTCAGACACCAGTGTCAGTTTCTTGTATGGCTCTGCGTTTCTGGCGCGGAAAGTCGTGTACAGAACTGACGCCAGCGCGCATGGGTGGCGTCTAAGTACTGGCCGCGACGTCATCCCGGCGATCACGACGACGGACGTGGAGCCGCACGACGACGCCTACCGACGCGCAGGGGTACTGCTACGCAAAACTTTCCGGATCCAGCCTGACGCCTGGGGATATTCTAAGGTAAGGAATCTGACACTAACTACTGTCTCTTACAGATATATCGTTACACAAGTTAGTAACTTGTGCTATAGGTTTCCAGGCCTGTAAGGGCTTTATTCACCAGTCTTTGGAATGTGGCAGGTGCATTCTTCAAACCAAAGGGCGTTAAAATAAATTGATAATGCCCACTAGGGGTTGAAAATGCGGTTTTTGGTTTGGCATCCTCGGCTAGTCTGATTTGCCAATAGCCAGCAGTAAGGTCAAATGTACTCAAGAACTTGGCTGAGGCCAAAGTATCAATGAGCTCATCTGCCCTTGGAATTGGATGAACATCAGTCGTAGTGACTGCATTGAGTCCCCTGTAGTCAACACAAAACCTCATCTCTCTTTTACCACCCTGGGTGTAGGGTTTTGGTACCAAGACCACTGGACTAGCCCAAGGGCTATCTGAGGGCTCAATAACTCCCAACTCTAGCATCTTTTGGACCTCGGTCCTGATGCAATCTCTGACATGGTCAGGCTGCCTGTAAATCTTATTTTTAACAGGTAGGCTCTCACCTGTGTCCACTTCATGGGTACACCAGGTGGTCTGACTAGGAGTCCGAGAGAACATATGTCTGTACTGATTGAGGACCTTCCTGCAATCAATCTGCTGTTGGTCAGTGACGCTGCCTGCCAAGGCTACACCATCAACTGACCCATCTTCAGAGAGGAGATCAGGGAGAGGGCCACTCTCTTCTTCCTGTCCCTCATCAGTTGCCATGAGCAAGCCCATGTCAGCCCTGTCCCCAAAAGGTTTGAGCCTGTTCACATGGAGCACCCTGTGGGGGCTCCTAGGAGTGGCAAGGTCCACCAAGTAGGTGACCTCACCTGTTTGCTCAAGTATGGTATGGGGTTCACTCCATTTGTCTTGGAGAGCTGCTGGGGCCACAGGCTCCAACACCCAAACCTTCTGCCCTGGCTGATAAACAGTCAGAACAGCCTTTTGGTCATGCCAAGCTTTTTGTAATTCTTGACTTGCCTCGAGGTTTTTACTGGCCTTCTTCATGTACTCAGCCATTCTGGAGCGGAGACCAAGCACATAGTCCACAATGTCTTGTTTAGGAGGTTTGAGAGGTAACGCCCATCCCTCGTTCACCAAACAAAAGGGACCCCTAACTGGATTCCCAAACAGAAGTTCAAAAGGGCTGTATCCAACCCCCTTCTTTGGGACCTCTCTGTAGACAAAGAGAAGGCAGGGCAATAGGACATCCCATTTTCGACTGAGCTTTTCTGGGAGGCCCATGATCATGCCCTTGAGGGTTTTGTTGAACCTTTCAACTAATCCATTGCATTGTGGGTGATAGGTGTGATGAACTTATAGTTCACTCCACACTTCTTCCACGTTACAGTGATATAACTTGACATGAAGTTTGTCTCTGTCAGTTAAGACCTTAGGGAAACCCACTCTGGAAAAGATTCCCAGGAGGGGCCTGGCCACCACAGGAGCTGTGGTGCTTTTAAGGGGTATGGCCTCTGGATACCTAGTGGCATGGTCCGCCACCACTAGTATGTAACTGTGTCCAAATGCTGTAGGAGGGTACATGGGACCAATGATATCAATCCAAACCCTCTCAAAGGGAACCCCCACCACAGGTAGTGGTATGAGGGGGGCCTTTGTGGTACCACCTGACTTACCACTGGCTTGACAGGTGGTACAGGAGCGACAAAACTCCTTTGTGTCCTCAGCATGAGGCCAGTGAAAGTGAGGGACAAGCCTGTCCCAAGTCTTGCTTTAGCCTAGGTGTCCTGCTAAGGGAATGTCATGTGCCAAGGTGAGTAGGAAGCCCCTAAACTTCAGAGGTATGACCAACCTCCTGGTGGCACCAGGCGTGGGGTCTCTACCATCTGAGTACAGAAGTCCCTCATCCCAATAGATCCTGTGGGATCCACTGACACTCCCAGCAGCCTCAGCAGGAGCTTGCTGTCTGTGGGGTTCAAGAGAGGGGCAGGTTTTCTGTTCCAAACTCCGGTCTGCCCTTGAAGGGGCCCCTGTCCCCAAGAACTCAACATGATCAGGTTCAAGTTCATATGAGACAGTTCCTTCACAGGGACTAAGATCATCTCCCTCAAGAGATTGATCCTCTCTCTCTGAGTCTGGGGGGAAGACGCAGCCTTACCCCTCCTGCTCTTTCTCTTGGAAGGCCCTTGGTCCATTGTTCCAGGGCCTGTTCATTGTTAGCCAGTTTGGCCTGTGACCTGGTCAGAGCAAACACATCTGCAGTGATGCCCAGCATTGCTGCATGAGTCCTTAGTTCCACCTCAGCCCAAGCTGAAGTTTCCAAATCATTGCCCAACAAACACTCCACTGGTAGGTCTGAGCTAACCACAACCTTCTTAGGGCCAGTTACCCCTCCCCAGCCGAAATTAACAACTGCCAAGGAATGGTCAGTCCTGACATTGTTTGCATTGGTCACTTGGTACATTTCTCCAAGTATGATTTGGTCAGGAGCCACAAGATCCTCTGTCACCTTAGTGACACTTGCACCTGTGTCCCTGTATGCCATGGCCTCCTTACCATTGATCAAAGGCTGCTGTCTGTATTTGCCCCGGTTACTGGGGCTGACAAATAAGGTGGCAATATCCATGCCACCATCACAGACGAGCACAGCCTGAGCTGGAGTTCTGACTAGGCCAGAACCCATTTCAGAGCCCAAGGTTAACCCTACTAATCCCTTGTTCCCTGTACCACCACTTTTACTTGTGCTAGGGGGCGTAGTTGCCTTAGGGCATTGGTGGTGGGAGGATTTTCCTTGGCTTTTGGACAATCGGCATCTCTTGTCCAATGTGTCTTCTGTTTACAGAGATAACACCAAGGTTTCCTTTTGCCTTTACCTTTGTTAGATTGTGACTCCCCCCAGATGCAGGTTTTTGGGGCCCTGATGAAGACTGTTTTTGATCTTTACCCTTGTCCCTACCCTTATCTGGGGTCTTAGAACCTTGCTTCTTTTGGTCACCACCATTGTTCAGGTTTTTCTGCTTCACCCTGGTTCTGACCCACTTATCTGCCTTCTTTCCCAATTCTTGGGGAGAAGTCAGATCAGAGTCAACCAGGTACTGATGCAATAACTGATTTTGGCAATTATTAAGGATCTGCTCCCTCATAATCAAATTGTACAATCCCTTGAATTCATTCACTTTGCTGCCAGGCAACCAGCCTTCCAGAGGCTTAATGGCACTATCCACAAAGTCTACCCAATCCTGATTCTGTGCTTTCTGGGTGTCTCTGAACTTAATCCTATACTGTTCAGTGGTTAAGCCAAACCCATCAATGCGAGCACTCTTCAAGATTGAGTAGTTGTCAGCATCCTCTTCTCTAACAGTGAGGAGCTTATCTAGCCACAAGATAGCTGCCCACTGCTCTTGAGGGACCCTCTGAACTTTACAAGCCCTCTCTATAGCAGTTATCCATTTATGTATGTCATCCCCCAACATGGTAGGGAGGGACAATCTTGCTCAGGTTCCTATTATCAAAGGAATGTTCCTTAACTCTAGGGACACTGTTGCTGCCACCATGGGACTCTAGTCCCAATTTCTTTCTAACTCTTTGGACTTCTAGGGACTCTTTATCAAGGGCCAATTGCTCTTGCCTAAGCCTAGCTTTCTCAAGTTCAAGCAATTGGTATTCCCCATCACAAGAGTGGTCCCTCTTGCTAGATACAGAGGTCCCTACAGACTGTCCTGAGTGATTAGACTCTGCAGAGGGAGATCTAGATCTCCTTGGTAAACTCTGCACTCTTCCAGGAGGAGTAAAGAGAGGGCCTCCGTGGCCTCCTCTTGAAGATCTGCGTTATCCAGGTGAGCACCATCAGGTTCTCCCTGGTCAGGGTTAGATTCCAGGTCATAAAAGGTGTTCCCTCCTGACCTGTCCTCATTCCCTGTCCCACCCACTCTGTCCTGATCATCTAACCCAGGAGTCTTCCTTAGATCATCTAACAGAAACATCTCTATCAGACGTTGAGTGTTGGCACTTCTCCCTGTCTTCAACTTTCTAGAGGCACATAGGGCTTTCAATTCTTGGAATGAAAGCTCACTGTATCTAGAAGGCACAGAGCCACTGGCATCTCCTTTAGTAGACATACTAAGTGTGGTGAGGTGTTGCACCTACCTAACCTAGTGGGAACTAAACTCTCTGAAGTTGGAGAAAGGGTGTGCTAAACCCTTGACTTACCCAACCCTAAGTTCAGTAGAACTTACTTATTCTAAGCTAGTATTATATGTACCTAGTACTAGTGGTTTTTCAGTTAATCAATACAAAGATGTATCTGGTAAAACAATGCAGGCTTGAATCCCAACCGCTGCACACCAATTTGAGAAGTTGGCCTGGTATATGCTGTCCACTAATTAAAATGGGCACCTTGCACCAGCCCAAAAAACCCTAATGGTGATTTAAGAGGTCAAAGGTGACCTTAGAAAACTATCCAAGTGGTAGCTGTGGAGAGAGCAGCCTTCAGGCTTAGTCTTGAAGGAATGTTAAGCAGTTTGTTTTACCAGAATGCAACCTTATAGTATTGGTTAAATGAAAGAAGAACCACACAGTAGTTATAAAAATATGTATTTATTAATATAACACACTCTAGTACGACACAGTATCTCCTACATGGAGATAATCACAAAGCACACAATACTGTAGCACAGAAACGATAGTAAATAGCACTAATACACAGTGGGCTCCAGGGGGAGGCCAAACCATATACTAAAATAGTGGTGTAAGAACCCTGACTCTAGTCAAGACAGTGTCTAGAGGACGTAGAATCGCTGGGACCCCAAGGAACCACCCAAGGTGAGTAAGTAGGAACCCCACCGAGGACGGGTGCAGTGTGGGAACACGACCACGTGGTCCGTACAATTCTATGGGGAAGTTGCGGTTGAAGTTTTAGAGTTTAAGGACCCTTCCCAGTGGACTTCGAAGAAACCCCGTGGAAGTTAGGAGGTTGGAGAGCCACCCCACCCGTGGATACCGTAGTACCAGAGTTACCTATCCCATGGAAGCCGGGTGCATAGGTCTGAAGTGGCTTTGGAAACCGCCGTCGAACCCAATGGAGGACTTCGAAGAAGAGCCGCTGCTGGAAGGAGGAAAAGTGTCTGTTGGAATCCAAAGGTGGATTCTTGTAGAAGAGTAGCTGAAAGCAGAGGGGACAAAGTCTGGGTCACTCAGAAGTGACCAGGGGCTCGGTAGACGAATCCCCACTGCTGTCGGGTGCTTCAGGTGCATTGATGGAGTTCTTCACTCTGCAGCCACGGGGACCAGGAGGCGTCGAGGACAACCAGGAGCCGGATACGAGCTGTCCCACGAAGGATATCGAGGGCTAGGGGGTCGGTGTTCTGCGGGAGCACCAACAAGCCATGGCAACGGCAACCCACGCAGAAGGTCAAGGAAGGTTACGGTTCGGACTAGCAAGGTCCAGGAGACTCACCAAAGCCAGGGGAGTCAGGGCAGGCCTGGAGTAACCAGGTGAGCCCAAGAAAAGCAAAGTTGACCCTCAAGGGGACTCACAGGCCAGAGGCACAGGAGTCGCAAGAGGACCTAGAGCGATTTCACCAAACAGCAGCCCACGGAGCACTCGGCGCGAGGAGGCCAGAGTTCTTGGTAGGAAATGGGGCCAGAGGTTGGGGCTACTCGGAGCCCAATGCACTTGCTCGGGAAACGCCAACAAGCATATGCACTTGCAAATGAACACGATGCACAGGGGTACGGGTATTGCAGCCCCCACGAGGAATTCTGTCCTCCAACTTGGTAAGTGGGCAACTCGGACCTCGAGGGACGTAGAAACCCACCTCCTGACTTGCTGGAGCCTTCGGAGTCCGTAGGAGCTCAGGAGCAGCAGACCGGTCAGTCGTGATGTGGTGCCTGCGGATGCAGGGGAGGGACTCCTTCACTCCAAGGGAGATATCTTCGGTTGTCCTTGATGATCCACAGGTCCTGCATGGAGCCTGTATGGTGCACAGGCGATGCTTCAGACTGAGAGGGAGACTAAGTCGGGCCCAAACGAAGTCCAGAGTGTCCAGACGGTCGAAGTTCAGTGGTTTCTGGTTCAGAATCTTGTCCATGTCGATTCTAGGGTCCTACAGCCAGGTAAGCCCTTAAGTTCCCACGGGAGAGGGTTGGACAGATTCACGGGACCCTCCCAGGGGAGGGTCTGGACAATGGGGAGGTTACTCCCCTGTCCTTTGTCCAGCTTTGCGCCAGAGCAGGAGCCAACGGCTCCCAGGACTGGTTTGAACTGGACTATGCACAGGGACACCAAATGTGCCCCTCATGCAGACTTTCGGTCGCTGGCAAGCGCACCCACCCAGACCCAATACACTAAATCATGTCTGGGGGGTGGTCACACCTCCCTGTGACAGGATGCCTATTCTGCCTTCCCCTGCTCGAGCTTGGCTCAGCAGCAGAAAGGCAGAAATGTGTCTCTGGTCGGCAGCAACCATTTTGTGCTGCCCGGGACTAGAAGGCTGGTACCGGGAACACCAGGAACCCAACAAAGCTCGCTTCTGAGGGGTGGAATCATACCTCCCACACCGGTTACCAGTGTGGGGGGGTATGATTCCACAATGTTTGACACCAAACACGATAGGGTTGCTTTCAGCCGTTTTAGAGTTGGTCATCATGCGGTCGCATAATGCCACTCTATATGTCGTAAATGGCTGCTGCACTAACAACCCAGGAAAATGGACTCCGTAGGCTGCAGGGGTGTCCTGCTCCTGCATTGGCATCCTCTCGCTTAGAACCAATCACCCTGCCTTCAGGATTGTTAAGGCCTGCTATAGGGGTGACTTATACGTTTTAAGTGTAGTGACCCTTAGATATGGTAAACCTATATCTTAAGTAAGTGGTGCATGCACCAACTTACACAGGCTGCAATGGCAGGCCTGTAGTTCCATTTTGCATGGCCTCTCATGGGTGGCATAATACATGCTTCAGCCCATGGGAGGCCTCTGGGGTACCTATGCCCTGGGTACATGGGTACCATATGCTAGGGACTGATAAGGGTACCCCAGTATCCAATCTGGAGTGTACCTAAGTACATAACAGGTTAGGGAGAAAGCAGATAGTCGTGGGTCCTGATTAGCAGGATCCTAGTCAGACTAGTCAAAAACAGTATTTCATTTAGCAAAAAGTGTGGGGTAACCATAAGAAGCAGATCCAACTTTCCTACACTTGGTTGCCCTGACAAGGATTGCGAATATTATTTGAGGTGGGATCTCACCCCCTCGAACTAATACTCCAATTTCTTTAAGTAAAGATAATGGGTAGTAAGGGGTTTTTAGGTTTATAGATGGGTATTGGTAAGGTGGTTAGGGTTCAGGATGTGTATGGTTAGAGGTTTTTTAGGATTTAGAGGTGAGTAAGGGGTTTTTAGGTTTATGGGGCAGGTGGTGGTAAAGAGAGAGAAGGGATTTTATTTTTTTTAAAAACAGTTTGGGTGAATTAGCTCAAAAAATGAAAATATATATATTTTTTTTTTTTTGAAAGGAGGGTTTGGGAGGGTTAAAAGCCCTCTCTAATGCTCCTAATTTAGAGGATTTTTTATTGTATGGCAAAGTTGTTGCGACACTGTATAGTGGCCATAACTCAATAGAAGTTGCTTTTAAATTGTGCCGAAGCCTGAGTACAAAACAGAGTGTGGCGCAAGGAACCTTCCACAGATAATCTCTGATTAGTGTGGCGAGGGGTTGACCCTGAGCAATTATTTAACAAAGTGGTAAGGGAGAATCTTGCACTGTTTGAGGTTTATCTGACAGTGGCTGAACCCAATCCTGATGTGGTTATTGCATTCATTAATCTTTGTTTGACGAGGGCTGAACTAATGAAACCTATTTGCTCCTCATCTCGTACCCCTAGATAGTTTAATCATGAATGCTCAGTAGCACCCTAACAGTTACGTAGGGCCCTTTCGGCGACCCCAAGGTGTCTGCAGACAGTACAAATGTTAAGGAAGAAATATAAGTCGGTGATCTCATCAAGGAGGGAAGAGATATTGGTTTCTCGATGGGACTCGCTTGCCAATATCGCGTGCCTAAAGAATGGCAAACATTTTTGGGCTGCTATAAAAGATATGTGGGCAGTGGGCCAAGTTTTTTCACCAATAAATTGCAATATAACTAGTAAGGCCTGGGAGGCACATTTCTCAGCAATATATACAGCCCTGTCCCATGATAAGGAAATGCCTGAGCTGCCAAACCCTAAGGGAGTTGTAATATCTCTCCTTTAAGTGGAGGAAGCTATAACTCGGAGCATAGGCAATAAGGCCCCGGACCAGATGGGGTGCCTATAGACCTTATTAAACATAAACCTGATATCTGGGCCCCTCTCCTGCTTAATGTTTTTAATAATCTAACTAGCTCCTCGCTGCCTAGCACATGGTCGACCTCTGTTATCGTACCAAATTTTAAAAAGGGTGATCGCTCTCAACCGATTTGTTACAGGCCCATTTCCCTCATAGATACAACGCTGAAAATACTTGGTAGGGTTCTATACAATAAGATCAAAAATTGGGCAGAGGAGAACTCTATTCTACACCCCTGCCAACTGGGTTTTAGAAATAAGATGGGCACAATAGAACAGTACCTTAATTTAAATCTAATAATCAGGAAATACACAATTGCCCTGCTCTCACCAATATTCCTGACCTCTGCATTTGATTTTGTTAACTGATCGCGGTAATTGACTATCCTGCTGGAAACTGGAATGGATGAGACAGTGCAATTCTTAGCCTATTTACATCGAAACATCAAAGCCAGGATTAGAATTAGCACACAAGGTGAAGTTTCCAATGATATTGGTGGTTTTAGAGGGGTAAGGCAGGGTTGTGTTCTGGCTCCATTACCTTTTATGTTGTATATTAATAACTTACATAAATTTAAAGTGACGCTTACTAATGATGTTCCAAGAATTAATTGGTCTATGCTCCCATCCCTATTATATGCTGATGATGTGGTCCTAATGGGCCGCACCCCCAAAGCCCTGCGCCTTTTAGTACGAGGTTTTGTCAATTTTATGGCCTCTTTAGATTTGTGCACTAATTTAAAAAAATCTTTTATAATGGCCTGTGGACCAAGGAAGCACGCGTTGAATGTCCTCCATGTAGGCGATCAGAGTTTACTAAGCACAAGCACTTTCTCTTACCTGGGTTTGGTTTTTGCTGCTAATGGTCTGTGGACAGACCACACTGCATATTGCAGGACTAAGTTTTCTAGGTCACTTAACACTGCGTAGCTTGCCCCAACCTAGGAGGGGGCGCTATTTTAAAAAATAATTTAACTCAGTGTACACCTACAGCAACCTATGGTTCAGAGGTTTGGGGGTATTGCCAAATGTCATACTATTCAGTATGAGGAGAATAGATTCTGTCGCAAGCCTTTGGGCACCCCAATCTCTTCTCAATTTGTGTGCCACAGCGCATTAAAGCTACATTACGTCGAAAATTATATCAGAGCGCGCCCTGCTTTATTTTGGTTAACCATATGGAAAAATAAGGCAGCGTCCCTTACCAGAGATATAGTTGACTGTCTTAAATGCGAGAAAGGCATGGAAATCTCATGGTTAGCAGAGGTGAGATCCAGTTTATGCAGGATTAGGTATAGAAACGTTTTTGACAAACCCAATGATTTAGACACTGTAAATAAGAGTTGCGGGCGGCCCTTTATAGGCGTTATAACGAGGATAGATTGGCCAAGGAGTCCAGTAAATCTAGCATAGCTGTATACCTGAATATTGAGAATGATTGACACCTAGCCTGCTACCTGACCAAACCTATGGGTCGATGGGAGCGTGGTCTTATGTTTCGCCTAAGAGCTGGCACTGTCAAGTATGTACAAAGCTTTCCCCTGGGCTTTCAAGGGAATCTTGATTTTAGTCCTTGCCCATGTAACGGGCACTCGATCCAAACCCTGCTACATTTTTTATTTTTTTGTAAGTTTTGTGAACAATATATTAAATCATTTTTGCTTGCCTTATTAAAAAAAAAAAAAATCATATATTGATGTCTACAAAACCCTCCTTGCACTGGGCGAGGATGAGCTAATAATTCTTGTCGGCACTTTTTTTTAAACTGAAGTTAGAGCCTGTATTTCAATGAACACTGTATAATCGCACTTTATAGCTTGCACTGAAGCATCATGTTTGTTTTTATGATTGTGTATGTATTTATATATTGCATGTGCTCGCCTCTTTTATGGATGTTTTTAACGGTAAACAGCCCTCACAACGAATCCGTCACCCCGCATGCAATTACAACACGGTCGTTACAACGACCGCGTTGTAACAACACATACCATTACCCCGCAAGTCGAAACAACGACTTGCGGAGGGGGGGAGAAGGTGTTGGATTTAACATCCCACACCTTCCCTACTGTCCGCACAGACTGGAGTTGGAATAGTAAATTATACTATTCCAACATCCAGCGCCCCCCTCCCCAAGTCGTTGTTCCGACTTGCGGGGTAATGGTATGCGTTGTTACAACGCGGTCGTTGTAATGACCGCGTTGTAATTGCATGCGGGGTGACGGCATGTGAAAAGGAGGCATATTCGTTTTTATCCGATTTAAGATCACATTGATTGCTACAATTTCTGACCTGAACAAATGTTTTCTGCTGATTTCGATTCATTTTTTTTTCTTATCTAACTTTGCGCACTGAGAAACTAAATGAACAGGAGAAGCCATTACAATCGTTTCCTTTCTCCCTTCACAGCGCAGAATGCAAGTCGTGGTTTTCTCGACCGTTATGCTACAACCAAACCTCGAGGCGGCGGTATTTGCTAACTAATGAGTGTTGATTTTTTTCGTTTCCATACTGTGAAATTTTCGTTATTGACTAGAATGCATTTTCCCCGAATGAACCACTTATGACTAAAGATGCCAAAGCGTGAAGTTTGCTTTAGACGGCTCTCGTACTTTTTCATCCGGACTCTGTGTGATAAAGGCATGCAGTTTTTGTATTGCTAAAATTATCCTACAATAAATGCAATTACTTTTCCAAATTTCGCATTGGTTTGTTAACTCCGATCCCTGAGCAGCCAACCTTGGAACTGGGGACCAGGTGCGAGTCCCGGAGTCACCTCAACAGCCTTTGATTCAGGGCAAATTACTTAATCTCCCGATTAAAAAAAAAGAGAGTATGACCTTTTGTGATGTAATCTGGTACTCATGTAAAGTACTCTGACGCTTTAGATCTAAGTTCGCGCAATAAAAAAAACAGCGAAAATAAATAACTGAGAAACATTGGATCCCCTCGGCCCCCTGCAATGTCTCGCGTAAAATCGAACGGCGTATTTAATTTTCTTTTTTTACGCGACGAAGGCTTACGTGGATCTTGATTACTGGGCTGCACGCAGCTCAGAGTGTTTCCGTTTTCCCTGCATCATGGTGTTTCTTTTCAATACATCTTGCGCTGTTTCCTGACGAGTTCTGGTTGGCACTCAAGATGAATGTTCTGTTTTCTTGTTAGTTAACTGTACAACTAACTATCTTCCTCGCTACTTTGAAACGGGGTGGATGTTGGCTTTTTTCCTTGCCACAAACTGAAAAGGGTGAAAAACTACTCATTTTCATTTTGAATTTGCATGCGGAAAACTTTGTGAGTTACAGGTAGTCATAATGGTATTATCAGGAATTAGGAGAAGTTCGAAAGAAAAAACTTTGTATCTACAAACCTCTTTTGGGTTAAGGGTGAGAGAAAACTGATACCGGGCAACAAGGAGTATGGAAAGGTAGAGGGCAGCCAGGCCCCAATGATGCTCGCCATTTCTGTGTAGCCTCGGGTCTCTCTGGACCGTTTGCACCAGATTACTCGAGATCTCTACAGTCATAAGAGAAGGAAATTGCTAAAACAGGGCGCATTCTAAGACATGTTGAGGCCTGTTGACTGTCTATTCTGTGGTACGGCCATGCTTTTCAGGGAACGTAAAATTCGCTGCATCTCAGCATGCACAATAGGGGCACTTTGCTTTGTGTTGGGCATGCCTTCAAATAGGAAAATAGCGCCAGAACATTTCATGCATTCGTATTAAAAGCAATAAATTGTGTGGTTTCTGAGCAATTCCCTCTAGGTAAAAATGTTGAAACAGTCCCCCCCCCCTTTCTGGTCTTGATTAAAAAAAAAAAAACAGCTTTGCAATGTGTGCTTCTTTAATTTTGCCATTGTGTTTAAAACTGAGTTGATATGGTGCCAGTGGGGTTAAAGATGGGTGGGTTGAAAGACCCTGCATGAGCCTGGGATTCTCTTCATTTTAAGTCGCTGCCCCACTGTTGTTGTGCCCGTGATTTGCCTGCTCTCCCCCCGTTTTTCCTTCTGTGCCCCTCGCTGCCCCACTGTTGTTTACCCGTGATTTGCCTGCTCTCCCCCGTTTTTTCCTTTCTGTGCCCCTCGCTGCCCCACTGTTGTTGTGCCCGTGATTTGCCTGCTCTCCCCCGTTTTTCCTTCTGTGCCCCTCGCTGCCCCACTGTTGTTTACCCGTGATTTGCCTGCTCTCCCCCGTTTTTTCCTTTCTGTGCCCCTCGCTGCCCCACTGTTGTTGTGCCCGTGATTTGCCTGCTCTCCCCCGTTTTTCCTTCTGTGCCCCTCGCTGCCCCACTGTTGTTTACCCGTGATTTGCCTGCTCTCCCCCCGTTTTTTCCTTTCTGTGCCCCTCGCTGCCCCACTGTTGTTGTGCCCGTGATTTGCCTGCTCTCCCCCGTTTTTCCTTCTGTGCCCCTCGCTGCCCCACTGTTGTTTACCCGTGATTTGCCTGCTCTCCCCCGTTTTTGACTTTCTGTGCCCCTCGCTGCCCCACTGTTGTTGTGCCCGTGATTTGCCTGCTCTCCCCCGTTTTTCCTTCGGTGCCCCTCGCTGCCCCACTGTTGTTTACCCGTGATTTGCCTGCTCTCCCCCCGTTTTTTTCCTTTCTGTGCCCCTCGCTGCCCCACTGTTGTTTACCCGTGATTTGCCTGCTCTCCCCCCGTTTTTTCCTTTCTGTGCCCCTCGCTGCCCCACTGTTGTTGTGCCCGTGATTTGCCTGCTCTCCCCCGTTTTTCCTTCTGTGCCCCTCGCTGCCCCACTGTTGTTTACCCGTGATTTGCCTGCTCTCCCCCGTTTTTCCTTTCTGTGCCCCTCGCTGCCCCACTGTTGTTGTGCCCGTGATTTGCCTGCTCTCCCCCGTTTTTCCTTCTGTGCCCCTCGCTGCCCCACTGTTGTTTACCCGTGATTTGCCTGCTCTCCCCCGTTTTTTCCTTTCTGTGCCCCTCGCTGCCCCACTGTTGTTGTGCCCGTGATTTGCCTGCTCTCCCCCGTTTTTCCTTCTGTGCCCCTCGCTGCCCCACTGTTGTTTACCCGTGATTTGCCTGCTCTCCCCCCGTTTTTTCCTTTCTGTGCCCCTCGCTGCCCCACTGTTGTTGTGCCCGTGATTTGCCTGCTCTCCCCCGTTTTTCCTTCTGTGCCCCTCGCTGCCCCACTGTTGTTTACCCGTGATTTGCCTGCTCTCCCCCGCTTTTTCCTTTCTGTGCCCCTCGCTGCCCCACTGTTGTTGTGCCCGTGATTTGCCTGCTCTCCCCCGTTTTTCCTTCTGTGCCCCTCGCTGCCTATCGCCATTCCCGCCGCTGCGTCCCTGCGGCCCCGCCCCCTGACTGCCCATTCGCTGCCCCTGCCTCCCGCCTCCCAGCTGCTCCTCCCTCCCACCTCCCCATAAATGGCGGCCGCTGCACGGCCGCGCAGCGGACGTGCGCAGCGGGCGCGCCGCTGGCGCGGCAAGCCCGTCTGCGCCCGTCCGCGACTGGACCGCGCCCAGCGCCAGAACCCCTGGATCCCACCGATGCAACACCACTCGACGGACCTACGACGCCGCCACACTCACCGCACTCAATGCCGGCCGGAACCCTGCCTGCTACCGAGCCTCACCGAGACGCACCCACGGACCCTTCACCTGCCAAACCTGCCGATTCACCTGCCCCCTGACGTGCACCACCTCCGCCAAGTCGAGCAACAGCAGCAACCACCTGAAATGCATCCTGCTGAACACCCGCTCCGTCCACAGGCACGCCGTGGAACTCTGGGACCTGCTCGACGCAACAGCACCGGACATCGCCTTCCTCACCGAAACCTGGATGAACGCCTCCTCAGCGCCTGACATCGCCATAGCCATCCCGGATGGATACAAGATCACCCGGAGGGACCGCGTCAACCAGACGGGAGGAGGCATCGCCATCGTACACAAGAACACCATCCGCATCTCGACTAACTCCGACGAGACCTTCACCGCCGCCGAACACCTACACTTCCAGATACACACGGACCCCAAGACCACCCTCCGAGGCACCCTCATCTACAGACCCCCGGGACCACGCACACTATTCAGCGAAGACATCGCAGACTTCATCAGCCCGCACGCCATGCCCTCCGCCGACTACATCCTCCTAGGGGACCTCAACTTCCACCTGGAGAACAACAACGACAGAAACACCACCGCCCTGCTGGACAACCTCGCCAACCTCGGACTCAAACAACTGGTGAACACGCCCACCCACTACGCCGGCCACACGCTTGACCCCGTCTTCTCGTCCAGCAAGCACATCTCCTTCAGCCACGCCACCGGACTCCACTGGACCGACCACAGCTGCGTCCACTTCAGCTTCAGAAAGACTGCGACCCACCACCACCCGCAACAGGCTCCCCGCCGGAGCTGGAGCAAGATCACCGCCGAGCAGCTCACCGCCTCCCTCAGCCAGAACACACCCACCGACACAACGGACCCAAACGAAGCAGCCAGCAACCTCGCCAAGTGGCTGACCGCCTGCGCCGACGACCTCGCACCACTAAAAAACCCTCCCAGCAGACCCGGAAGCAAGAAAACCCCTTGGTTCACCAACGAACTCAAGGAATCCAAGAAGAACTGCCGCACTCTCGAGAAAACCTGGCGACTCGTCCAGACCACAGACAACAGGACCGCCCTCAAGCACGCCACCCGCAAACACCACCAGCTGATCCGTGCCACCAAGAAGTCGGCACTCAAAGAACGACTGGACAACAACGCCCATGACAGCAAGGAACTTTTCAGCATCGTCAAAGAGTTCTCCAACCCCAGCGCCGGAAACAACGACATCACCCCCTCGCAAGACCTCTGCAACTCACTCTCCGCGTTCTTCCACCGCAAGATCACCGACATACACAACAGCTTCGACGCACAAACAACGCACCCTACCGCCGAACCAATGCCCGCCACCACCACCCTCTGCAACTGGACCCCGATCAACACCGAAGACACCACCCGCACGATGAACTCCATCCACTCCGGATCACCAACCGACCCCTGCCCACACCACGTCTTCAACAAAGCCGACGCCACCATCGCACCCCATCTCCGGGACATCATCAACTCCTCCTTCCACACCGCCACCTTCCCGGAGAGCTGGAAGCACGCCGAGCTTACCGCCCTCCTGAAGAAACCAACGGCGGACCCCACCGACCTCAAGAACTACCGCCCCATCTCGCTCCTTCCGTTTCCGGCCAAAGTCATCGAGAAGACCGTCAACAGACAGCTTGCCGCCTTCCTCGAGACGAATGGATCCTCGACCCCTCGCAGTCCGGGTTTCGGGCCAACCACAGCACCGAGACCGCCCTTATCGCAGCCACCGACGACATCAGAACCCTAACCGACAACGGGGAAACAGCTGCCCTCATCCTCCTGGACCTCTCCGCGGCGTTCGACACCGTCTGCCACCGCACCCTAGTGAAGCGCCTCAGCAACATCGGAATCCGAGAGAAAGCACTGGAATGGATCATCTCGTTCCTCGCCGGAAGAACCCAGAGAGTCCGCCTCTCCCCGTTCAGATCCGAAGCCACCGAAGTCATCTGCGGCGTTCCACAAGGATCCTCACTCAGCCCGACCCTCTTCAACGTCTACATGAGCCCCTCGCAGCCATCGCACGCCGACACAACCTCAACATCATCTCCTACGCCGACGACACCCAGCTGATCCTCTCCTCACCAACGACCCCACCACCGCCAGAGCCAACCTGCACGACGGGATGAGAGACGTCGCCGACTGGATGAGGAACAGCCGCCTTAAACTGAACTCAGACAAGACGGAAGTCCTCATCCTGGGCTCATCACCCTCCGCCTGGGACGACTCCTGGTGGCCCCCGGCCCTGGGCACCGCACCCAAGCCAACGGACCACGCACGCAACCTGGGCTTCATCCTGGACTCCTCCCTGTCGATGACCAGACAAGTCAACGCCGTCTCATCTTCATGCTTCAACACCCTGCGCATGCTCCGCAAGATCTTCAGATGGATCCCCACTGAAACCAGGAAGACCGTCACCCAGGCACTCGTCACCAGCCGACTGGACTATGGGAACACCCTCTACGCCGGAACCACAGCCAAACTTCAAAAGAGACTCCAGCGCATCCAGAACGCCTCCGCACGACTCATCCTGGACATCCCCCGACACAGCCACATCACCGTACACCTGAAAGACCTGCACTGGCTCCCCGTCAGCAAGAGAATCACGTTCAGACTCCTCACCCACGCACACAAGGCCCTCCACGACCTGGGCCCAAAGTACCTCAACGACCGCATGTCCTTCTACACGCCCACACGCCAGCTACGATCAACCAGCCACGCCCTCGCCACCGTACCACGCATCCGCAGAACCACCGCCGGAGGAAGATCCTTCTCCTACCTGGCGGCCAAGACCTGGAACTCCCTCCCCACTCACCTTCGGCGAACCCAGGACCATCTCGCCTTCAGGAAGCAGCTCAAGACCTGGCTGTTCGAGCAGTAACTTACCCCCTCCCCCAGCGCCTTGAGACCCTCCCGGGTGAGTAGCGCGCTCTATAAATGCCGTGATTGATTGATTGATTGACTGATAAATTCCTCTGGCTAATTCTCGCATTAGTGATTAAGGCCGAATCAAAGTTAAGCATTTACCAAAAACCCCTGAGATCCCTGGGTTGAAGAGCAACACATCTCACTCCCACCAGTGTCTTGCGACTGAAAGTGGTGATAGTCACTTCTGTAGCGCTGGACATCCGTGTTGGCAGGTAGGTTTGTATTGGTGGCAGGCTGTTCTAAAATGTCACTCCTGAAGAGACTGCTACTAGGGTGACCAACTGACATGGAGGCAAATTCTGGACATGACTGTAAAAAATTCAGGACAAAGGGTCAAAATTCAGGACAAAAACTCAGGACAAAGGGTCAGTTTTACAGACACATCGAAGGAGAGGCCATACCCTACTATTCTATCAGAGCCTTTATTTACTATTTTCTATGTAGTAATATACATTCACTATGGTGTAATCGACTCCATTTGTTCCTCAGTGCACTCAAATAGCTGGTCATTCGAGATAAATAGACGGACTGTCTTGCAGGCTTCCTCTCAGGTGTTGTAACCCCACACACCTTGCCATTAGGAGCTAATAAAGAAATAGTTGGTTAAGCAAAAACAGCGTGTGAGGAGGTTAAGCAAAGGTGACAATTGATGTTTCTGTATCATGCACTCACGCCATATCTTTATTTCCGAGGAAAAAAATAATTACACCCAACACAAATAACTGGCGGAACGTCTGTTACCGAGAATGATTTCAAAGAAATGTATTTCCGTTTTTATGTCACTGGGCCGGTGTGTCTGGGCATTTCACACAAAATATAGCGAACCTTGCAGTGATAATACACAACTTTTCAAAACACCCTCTCTTATTGTTTACCAGAGAGTGAATGGGCTGGCACTTCTGAGGATAGGGAGAAGACAAGCAGTGAGGTCTTGTTGAAAATCTGTTTTACCTGTGAATATTTCACCAATATTAGACACTGGATACAGGGCCCACTACTATTCAAAGCCATCTTAAAGTTAAAGGCTCGCGCATAGCAGATAATGTCTGTTATCAGAAAGTTTCAAGTGACTCCATCAATTCAAGGAAATACCGGATCAAAAACAGCCTTAACATTTGCTAATTGCACACATTTGCATTTCTTTGGAGAAGCAGACACTCTGGCTAGAAGGCTCCTTTTTTTTTTTTAGCCGTATGCCCCTCTCTCCGGAATGCAGCACAGGAGACTCCCTCTCTTCAGCTGGGGAATCACAATTGGGTGAATTAACTTTTGGTTTTTTTTAGTGGAGAGGCTAAAATTACGGACAAATGCCGTCCGTTAACACACCTATCACGGACATTAGGGCTAATTTACGGGCAGTCCGTGAAAATGACGGACCGTTGGTCACTGCTACTCTCATTGGCTGAGGCTGTCCCCCCTGACCATGTGGGCAGAAACCTGTCCCCCTCACTCTTCCAACACGTGCAGTGTTCGCACTTGCTTTCTGTCCTGTTGTGTCCTGCATAGAAACGCTAGGACACCGGAAGTAGTTTGTTCAGCTTCCTGGTCACACCAGGCATCTTTTATTCAGGTAAGAAACCCCAGCCCCATGACTAAAGACATGACACCTGGGTATAAATACAAAAAGCGGGTCACCACCACCCCTCCGGGTAACGGACAGGGACGTGAGCACATCACACTCCTCTAAAACCCACAAAAACAAAACCCCCCAAAAACCCCCCACCGTAACACAAACCCCCAAAACAGAAAACAAAACAACTGAGTCTGGAGTCCACCTTAATAGGTTACATAGTTCTTAAGTCTCGTAGACCTCGCAGGGCATGGCCGTAGCTGATATCTCTCGACACCTCCTCGCTGGGAACCACCAGACGCAGGCCCCTGAGACTCATCAGGCCGAGGCAGTGAATCACATGCCGGCGCCACAAAAGGAGGTATTGCAGAGGAAGAGACACCACACTGTCCCGGCACCATAGGACCCCCACCAGGAAGGCCACCTCCAACCAGCACCTGAGCAGGAGACGTTACTTCACCATCCAGATCCACACCATCTTTGGACTCATCAGAAACCAGACCACCAGTGCCCGGTGCCATCCTGCCCTCCATCCGAGCACCACCGGGAGCCCAGTAAGTTTTAAAGAAAGACACATTCCGAGAAATGCTGACTCCATGTCTCACTGCAGTGATCTTTGTCCGATGAACAGACTGAACAGTCCAAGGTTCAGGTTCAAACGGTAGACTAAACTTCCCTTTCGGATGCTGATTCCGCACCATCACAACATCCCCCACTCTAAAAGAACTGGTCCGTGCCCCACGCCTGACAGAAACCTTCTCATTCTTTAACTTCCGTTTCCGTAGCTCATCTGCTACCAAGGCATGTTTGACAGATACCGCCTCCATCTGAGGGATAAAGTCACCCATAGGACTATTCATACACAAAGACATCGGACTGACTTTGGTAGTGGAATGAGGAGTCATCCGGTATTCCCTCAAGAAAGCATACAAAGCACAGTCCAAATCCTGACGGTCAGCCACAGCAATTCGAATGGCTTTATTAAGGGTACGCATAAAACGCTCAACCTCCCCGTTGGCCTGAGGCCATAAGGGGGTAACCCTCCTGTGACGAACACCCCGGGATTGCAAGTAGGTTGAGAAATCCTGACCCGAAAATGGAGGGCCATTGTCAGTATGGAGCTCAGTGAACAGACCATGAGTCGCCATGATCTTCTCGAACAGAGGGATAGTGCGACAAGCGGTGGTAGTGTCCAGCAACTTAACCTCGGGATATTTAGAAAAATCGTCAATAACCACCAACATATGGCGTCCATCCGGCAGACTCCCAAAATCAGCACTCGCTCTTTGCCAGGGAAAAGAAGGAATGTCTTCCGTGAGTATAGGAGCTGGAGAATCACCAGCCCCGGCAGCCTGACAGAGCGCACAACGCAACACAGTATTCTCCACCAAGGCATCCAGGCCAGGAAACCATACCTTGCACCTCAACCTGGATTTAGTTTTCACAACCCCTTGGTGAGCCAAATGGGCCAAATCCACCAACCTTTGTTGGAGAGAAACAGGAATCACCACTCGCGAACCCCTCATCAAACACCCCTCCGGGGACAGAACCAGTTCATCCCGGACATTATAAAGGGATGCCAAGGTCGACCTCGCCTCCGCAGTACGACATTTGGCGGAAACTACCAGCACATTCCATTTCCTAGTACCCACTGCAGAAATACACAACTGGAGACACCCATCCCGATGCGTAGACTCCAGAATCTCTTCCAAGGAAATAGGAAGAGGCCTGGACCGTTCCACCACCAAACGCACGTATTCCTCAGTATTGTCAGCAGGATTCAAAGTCCCAGGACGAAACACCACTGTAAAACAATAATCCTGCAACTGCAGGATCCACTTCTCAATCCGTGGGGGAGGCTTTGAGGATGTGCCCATGAACAACGGAATAAGTGGTTTATGATCCGTAAGGACAACAAACGGTTGACCATATAAATACAAATGAAAATGACGACACCCCCAATGAATGGCAATCGCCTCCTCGATATTAGAATACCGTTGTTCAGTCGCAGTCAACGCACGACTGGCATACGCCACTGGGGCCCACTCCCCACTGCTCTGCCGCTGAGAAAGTACAGCCCCCAAGCCAACAGGACTGGCATCCACTGACAACTCAGAGTCCAGCACAGGATTGAAATACACCAGAGTGGTATCAGCGGAGAGGGCCTGCTTAGTAGCCCGAAAAGCACACCTGCTCCGGACCCCAGTCCCATGCAACGTTAGACTTAGTGAGTTCTTGCAAAGGAGCCGTAAGATCAGTCAGATTGTGGATAAAACGGCCACAATAATTCACCATCCCCATGAAACTCCGCACACCGGATACATTAGTGGGAGCAGGAGCAGTCTGAATATCACGCACCTTCATAGGGTCCGGTGACACACCATTCTGGGAGAAATGATACCCCAAAAATGAGATGTCAGTCTTCAAGAATTCGCATTTCTCCTTATGAAGTGTAAGTCCATTATCCAACAACCGCTGAAACACACCCTTGAGACGACAAAAATGCTCATCCAAAGTAAGGGGCATGCACCAAAATGTCATCACTGACATTGATCACACCATCCAGTCCAGAAAGAACCCCCGGATCGTGTCCTGAAAAACTTCTGCAGCACTGGAGACTCCAAAACTCAAACGTTTATACCTCTGCAAACCCATATGTGTAGAAAATGTGGTGATTGCACGGGAAGCGGGGTCAAGCATCAGCTGATGGTAACCAGCACGAAGGTCCATTTTAGAAAACCAACGTGACCCACTCACCTCTACCACGATATCGTCCACGGTAGGGGTGAGATGCCTTTCACGCTTGATCGCAAGATTAGGCAACCGCATATCCACACAAATGCGGACCTCGCCAGGCTGTTTGGGTTTACGGGCCACCACAATAGGGGACACCCAGGGAGTTGGACCATCCGCCCGTTCAATAATGTCCGCCATTTCCAGTTTCACCAATTCTGCTTCCACCTTCGGCCGAAGGTGGAACGCCACCCTCCTATGACGTAAAGCCACTGGCTGGACGGAATCATCGATATGAAGCTTATTCAATCGCCCCTTCAAACAGCCAATCCCATTGAACAAAGGTGAAAACTGGGCCAACAACTCCTCCATATTCCATTGATGCACACTCAAAGCAAAAGTGACCAACTGCAGGCTCTCCGCTGTTCGACAGCTCAGCAACATCCCTTGACCCCCTCTTGTGACATATATGCGAATGCTTATCGCATGAGAGCCATGTGCCACCTCAGCAGTAAAAACACCTGCCAGAGGAAGGGGATCAGAGGACCCGTAGGCAAAGACCCTGGTAGTGGTCGAACTCAAGGTGGGAGAAATCGGCAATGTCAGTAACATCGATTCGGCCATCACATTGATCGAAGCACCGGTGTCAATCAAGGCAGGCACCGGATGACCGTCCACCACCACATGACATTTAGGGATACCCTTACGTACATGGCCCCCAGGCTGCAAAGCATGGATGACATGTATCGCCCCCTCCATATCATCATCATCCATGTCTCCATCCACCGGCAACTGCGCAGCAACGTATATTTGATCAGACGATACAGGGACAGACCCTCTCGCAGGGGCAGAACGACACATCTTCGCAAAATGATTGAGCCTGCTACAATTGGAACACCTCCTCCCAATGGCAGGACACGTCCCTGTATGTGGAAAGGAACCCCCACAACCGTAACAATGCCGGGGCCGATCCACTCTCCCCGGATTCCGGAGATTCTTGCGGTCAGGGACCCGGGCTGAAACAACATTAACCGGCTCCACCTTCACCACCTGCTGGAGTGCCGCCTCCATGTGGGCGGCTCGTACCTTCGAGAGTTCCTTGGACCTACCCCGAGTCAACATGTCAGCCATCAACATCCCCGGCACCTGTAGGATGGCCTCACGTAACTTGCTAGAGAAACAGCCCTGTATAAACTGGGCCCTAATCTCATCCGCAGCATCGGGCAATGTACAGGTGCTGGCCAACTCACGCAGACGGGCATAAAAGGTATCCACGGACTCATCTGGCAGCTGCCGGGCTTGACGCAACAAAAACCGCTCATAATCTGGATTGGCCAGCGGTTCAAAATGGGCAGTAAGGGCTTGCTTCAAAGTCTCATACGTATGCAGTGGGCCGCCTTCAACCACCGACCGCCCTAACCGGTGAATGGCCGCCCCCCCAGATGCAACAACATTGGGCGCCGGCGCTCCACCTCCAGACCAACAGCATCATAATACGTCTCCAATCGGTCCACCCATTCCTTCCAACGGGCTGCCTGGGCTGACGGTGGACCATCCAAAAGAAAATGCTCCACAGGAGGGATAGCGGACATGGCAACACCCCACCAACACGAAGCACCACAGGTACCACAATCAGCCTGCAAGGCGCACCGCGCCGTGGAGCACCAGGAGCACAGGAGCAGGGGAAAACAACCCCCTCACCCCAGCAGGACCGCAGGGCAGCGACAGCACACACACCGCCGCCGCCAACCACCCAGAGCTCCTCCAGCACGCTGCACGTAGCAACCAGCAAGCCATGCCCCCAGGACCAGCCGGGGCAGCAGCGGACAACAGCGAGTACCCGGGTAGCAAGGCAAAGCCCCCGGGGAGAAACACGCCACCAGCAGCACCAAGGGAGCAAGGGGCCAGCCAGGAACACCACAAAGAACAGCAGGCCAGGAACAAAAACACGCAGGAACACCAGCCGTCGTCGCCAAAATGTTGTGTTCTGCATAGAAAAGCTAGGACACCGGAAGCAGTTTGTTCAGCTTCCTGGTCACACCAGGCATCTTTTATTCAGGTAAGAAACCCCACCCCCATGACTGAAGACATGACACCTGGGTATAAATACAAAAAGCGGGTCACCACCACCCCTCCGGGTTACGGACAGGGACGTGAGCACATCACATGTCCCAGCAGCAACAGGAATACACTTTTGTTACCTGGTTGAGGCACAAGTTCTCCTTCCCCACCCATTGACTGGTTTCCAGGATGTGGAAAGTGTGGTTAAGCAAAACCTAATTTGAGAAGGGGGCGGGATTTGTGGGCGTGATCAAGAAGGCGACCGGGCTGGCTGCACACTAAAGAGTTCCTGCTCCAAGCCTGTGCAAAATCATCCTGCAAACAGCAGAGCCCTTCCCCTGCAAACAACACAGGGCACCTTCTTGCGTGACTGCAGCAATCTATTGGAGCCTGATCATTGGGATCGGGTCTGGCGGAAGCTACCACTTCCCGGCCTCCAGTGAAATAGTGAGCCTTTGTGGATGCTGAGGGGTGGAGCTGGAGCGGTTGACGCGGAGGTAGAGCTCTGGATAAGGCTCGTACCCACATGGCCCATGAGGTCGGAACCCCTGCCCTGTCCACTGCCTCCTACTTCACTGCTTTGTTGAGACACCAGGGGCTCTGAAGTTCCAACACCACAGGAGCTGCATCCATGTGGGTGGCTGCAAGCGTTATGCAGACCGCGCACAAGCGTGTAAGTGGAGGCCTTGTGATGGCAAGCGCAGCCTGGCCGTCTTAATAGACTAACGCCCCAACCTTCCAATGAGCCAAAACATGTGAGATTGGGCTGTGATCCCAAACCCCCCAGCACATGGAGGCTCCCCCACCCCCGATTGAGATGGTTTGAGTAGGGCAGTGCCATTGGCAGACACTCCAGGTTCCACGCTGCCTAGGCCCAACAGGGCAGCGCAAGCAGACACAGACTCCCACATAGATGGCTCACAGGCTGGATCGTGGGGCAGAGTTGGTTCGGCAGCCTGGAGGTGAGTCCCACTGTGGGCAACACCATAGCAGAGTCACAGCACAGCATGGTGAATTCAAAGGGCCCCAGGATGAACCGCTTCCCAGAACTGGGGCCATCAACCCGACCTACCAAGCAAGATCAACAGGTATTGGGTTGTAATATGGAGCTGACACTGCAGGCCCTCACAGTAAAGCTGGACAACCTGCAGGCCATTAAAGACATCAAAACAACCCTTGAGCCTAAGTTTGATGCCCTTGCCATAGAAATGTGACTGTGAGTAGACATCTATGGCTGATATGCAAACTCAACTAAAAGACCTGAACCATGATCTTCCTTGAGGCGAGAGCGAACAGCATTGAAGGCGCAACACTGTATATATGTATAATTGGCCTACCTGAGGGGGCAGAAGGCCCCAATATGGAGTTGTTCCTCGAAGACGGCAGGCAAACACTGTCCTGGAATGGAGGATGTAGCACTTTATCTCCATTGAACGGGCACTCAGGGTTCATGCCAGGAAGCCACCTCCTGGTTCGCACCCTAGCTCAGTAGTGTTCAATTACCGCCACAGAGACCGCATCCTGCAGGTATCCAGGAGCAAAGGCCCGTGGACAATGGGAAGGTGAACATATTTTAGGGCTACACCATGGAAGTTGAGATGCCAGGGATCTTTCATGGATATCAAATGGCAACTGCGCCACATGGGTATCAAATATTCCCTCATGTTTCCAGCTGTCGGGTGTGAGACTCGGACAGTGCACTTTTTCACATCCTCCAAGGAAACAAGCGAATAGCTGCAGTCCTGCAAAGGAGCCATGTCACCCCGTGATTCTGACCTATGGGATGGTTGGGAGCGACCTTAGACAAAGCGTTGATTCCTCCGATCCATGGGTGGTAGGCCCTTGAAGGAACAGGCAGCTAGGGAGAGAGCTATGGTGGTGGCAAAGATCGAACTGCATAGTCCTGAGACGCGCCACAGTCTGCCTCCCCTATGGACTCTCCAAAGCGACTGTCTGACATTATAGTCGTTGACCTCGAGCTGGACCTGAGGGCTGGGTCGGCCATTACCCAGATGACATCTGGCCAGATCATGAGTGGGATACTGCTATATCCTTTAAGTGTCGTATCTATTGTCGCCATTATGTTGTGGGGGGAGAGGGGGGAGGGTGAAGGCCTGTTGCCACACTTCTCAGGGAATGGGGTCAGTGGTTCAACGCAATAGGCCAGACCATTTATGAGGAAACATTACTCTTTAGTTGCCGGAGTTTGGCCTACACCTGAAAACCAAGATGGAATATTTCAGCCCACTAGTATATTGGGTTACATCATGGACGGGCAACCGTTGTAGTCCCCACCCAGGGATGGGAGTTATTAGGGTTCATGTGGATATGTCTCTCTGCACTATTAACACAGATGATTGCAGCCTACACTCTCCCCTGGCAGAACAGTGCATGCAGGGACTCCACAATAATGACCAACGAGGCATCTCCTAGATATTCAGTCTTGACCTGGAATGTGCGGGGGTGGCTACACCCCTGAAGCGCCACAAGATCCACAAATACCTGAAGCACAGGGGGGTGCGTATTGCATATTTACAGGATATGCATTTAACACCCACAGAGCTTCAGAAAGTATTGAGGAGGTGGTCGGGACAGGTTGTGGACACCAACTATTCAGCGTACGCCAAAAGGGTACTGATCTGGATCTTTCCCGCAGTTCCTCTACTAATATGTCATAGGGTTATAGACAAGGAAGGGCGCTATGTGGTGGTGGAGGGAACGCTAAATGGGGAATCACTGTCATTGGTGGTGATTTGTGCCCCCACTAGTAACCAGTTGCAATTTCTTGATGGCCTTCCCTCCACATTGGTGCAAAACCTGGCAGCCTGTATATATGGGGTGGAGACTTTAACTGTGCATGATATTGGGCTAGATAGATCGACATCCTCATGGATCAGGGACAGACAACTCTTTGACATGTAGCGAAGGATGCATCCTGGCAATTTAGAATTCTTATACTTTTCCCCTGTACATCACCTGCTCACTCCCATCGATCTACTACTGTGTAACGAGGCTGTGTCCTGCTGCATCATAGACACAGAATACCTGGGTCCGATGCTGTCGGACCACAGCCTACTCAAAATGATAGTGCAATGGGTTAGATGCCATGCACAGATACCCATGTGGAGACTCGACACATGGACCCTGTTGGGCACACCATTTAGGGAAACTATTCGGGACCACATTGATCAGTATTATTTTACTGAAAATAATGGTACAGCATCAAGCAGCGATTGGATTGCTTTTAAAATTGTGGTTCATGGGCTGTGCATCCAAAACTCCTATGGCATAAAGCATGTGTTGGCAAAGGAGCTACTCGCGCCCGAAGACTGTGTAAGAGAGGCAGAGGTGAGAATGGGAGAGGGAACCTTGGAATGGATATGCACTCGTCGAGACTGCAGAGTGCTGGAGGAGTGCTGGGGTGGGTAGATCACATGGCCTATGTAGTCCATCAACACGCAGAGGGGGACAGGGCAGGTCAATTGGTGAGATCATTCCTCTGCTCAGAGACCCGCAGAACACCCATAGGGGCAATGACATTGCCAAGAGGAGAAGTAGTTATCTCCCATACCTCAATTAATGAGGTATTTGCAGAGTACTACACTGCGCTATATGCTTCTGCAGCCACAGTGGATGAGGTAGCCTTATGCACCTATGTGGACAAACTATCCATCCTGAGGATTGACCCTCTGCAGAGAGATCCACCTTAGATGAGCCACTCACAATAGCAAAAATATGTGCAGCAATAGAGATGGCATGCAATAAGATGCCGATGAGGTTTATTGTGACATATCAAACAAAACTGCCCCAAAGCTTCTTCGCTTATATGAGGGGTCCAAAGGGACTGAAATTCTTCCTCAGTCACTCTGAGAGGCCCCGATAGTTGTTCTTACTAAGCTGGGTTGGGCCCCTTGATATACGCTCCTATTAGCCATTCTTGTGATTAAACATGGACTGCAAAATACTCAGGAAGGTACTAGCCAATAGCTTGACCCTGATAATCAGCACCTTGATTCACCCTGACCAAAACAGGTTCATACCAGAAAGCAACACATTCCTCAACATGAGGCGGCTGTTCTCCATAGTGGAGCCCATATTAGGGGATGGTGCGCCCCTGTGACTATGTCCCTGGATATTGAAAAAGCATTCGACATTATGGGTTGGCTGTACCTGATGGTGGTGCTGGAAAGAATGGGGTTTGGGCTGGAGTTAAGACCGTGGATCAAACTCTTATACTCGGAGCCCACCACCCGGTCAGCATGGGGAAGGATATAGTTTCCCTTTAGGCCATGGAGCATGCCATCTCTCCCCCTTGATGTTTCCACTGGCCAATGAGTCACTTGCAAGCCTGTTCAGGCGCAAGGGCCCAAAATGGGAGATACTAAGTAAACAGGTACCTGGGACACCATCTCCCTGTATGCAGATGATATGCTTCTCTAACTACGTGACCTGCAGCAGTCCATTCCACATGTGATGGAGATGTTGGTGGGCTTCGGGAACTTGGCAGGGTTGCAAAGTAACCCAATGAAAATGCGCTTCTTTCCGCTCGGGAAACTCACTAACGCTGAGCGAGCGGGGATGGCAGACACTAACCTGGAGTGGGCATATGGCATGTTCAAGTTTTTAGGAATTCTAGTATATCACATGTATAATGATCTCATTCAGGGGAACTTGGCAAAAGTGATGATTACCACCAAGCAGTCGGCACAATTCTGGAAGACTCTTCCCCACTGGGCAGAGTGGTTATTGCAAAAATGCTGATACTACCGAGGCTACTGTACCACTTCTTGGCCCTATCACTGCTGCTCCCTAAGGATTTCTTTAGGGAATTGGACCATCTATTGACAGATTTGATATAAGGAACAGGTAGGAAGGCTGTATAATCCACTGAACAAGGGCGGGTTGTGGCACTGAGATATATTCCGCAGTAGCTGAATTGCAGTGGCCCCTGAAGTGGCTAGCTGATGGACCCAATCTTGTGAAGACAAACAAGGTGCAAGGGTTACAAGGTTGCCCGATATTGGATTGATAGATGAGACCGCACGCAGAGTATACCTCCGTTAATAAACTGGCAGGGGTGGCGAAGCACTGTTCATAGGTACGTGCTCTCCGGAGCACCTTCCATACCATACTCTCTGAGTCTGCCGTTGTGGTTACTCCCAGACTTTCATGAAGTAACTCTCCACCACAACACACAGCACTGGTTCGAATGCGGACTGACCACGCTAGGGGATATGTACACACACAATTTTGCTCTCGTTCCACGAGGTGGCCAAGAACTATTTAATAGGCCTGGGACACTTCTTGATATATAATGCATTGACACATGGACTTAAGCAGACATAGAAGCAGGACCAGGCTGAACCGCAACCCTCAGACACCATGGGGCTCTTACTAGAGAACAGGGAAGCAGAAAGGTGGTCACCCTATTGTATAATGCGGTAGTGGGAGGCCGGACCACCGGGTACCCAGCTGCGAGGAACACATTTATAGGGTGGGAGCTGTCGGACAAACATCGGGCGACTACGCTGGAGCATGTTAAAACAGTGCCAGACATCGGAGACATAAGTACACACATTTTAATTACGTGCACCTCACCCGGCCCGAATTGGCTGTATGTTTCCAGTCGCGGTGCCAAAATGCCCCAGCTGTGATTTACGAGATGCAGACTTTTAACACACGGTGTGGTCCTGTCCAGATACTTCACGCTACTGGGAGGCTGTAGTGGCGACTCTGGCCAAAATCACGAGTAAACCACTTACGAGGGACCTGGCACGATGCCTATTTGGACTACTGCCATGCACACAATGAGCTAAATATGTAATAAAATGTATGACCTTGGCGTATACCATAGCTAAGAGACCAATCGCAATGGTATGAAGTCACCGGCTGTGCCACAGGTGTGAAGGTGGCTGCGAGATCTCCATAGATGGGCAACAGCGGAGAGTGACGTCTGGTTAAATTGCATGCTTAGGGCCTTAGAGGTCCACCAAGTGACACTTTGGACACTTATCTGACAACGTTATCCAAAATGGTTGATAAACCTCCTGGAAGCACAGGCACAAAATAGTCCCATTTATTGGCACATTAGGTACACGTGATGTGAAAGAGTGGGATACAAAGGTCTACACCGTGCAGAGACCGCAGGGCCTACCCCGTGCTAACAGTGAGCCCCGCCATGCCTCGCGATCACCTTGGGCGTAAAGACATGAGTGAGATGCAAGTACTCACGGGGAGGGTTACACACATGCTCAGGACACAACGCGATTGTACAGAGAGCAAAGGACTTGTAAACTACTGATGTGCTGTGCTGCAAAGGCAAAGCACAATCAGTAATCATGTGGCTAGGACTATCCACTACGGTTTTTCATGTTCACAATTTTTATGTTGGGCGCTTATATGTTCTTGCCCTCTTCCTTGGCTTAGTTACCTTTTTTTCTCCCAATTGATACCAGCGAAATGTATGCAGATTGTGAGCGAACCTCCAAACTTTGTACAAGCCAATGGCAACCACGTCACATGGTTATTTGAATGCTTGCATACCTTAAGGGACTTCCAGCAATCGGATATATGTAATGTTTGCAATAATGTATCCAATCTTATTTCTTTCCTTTCTGGCCTGGCTTGTTGTAAGGACAGTCAATAAAGAAATACTGGGAAAAAAGGAATACCTAATCAGCAGCATTTAACATCTTAGATGGGAGTGAGTAGATGGGTTGGTAAGGGTGCCAATGATGACATTGGTAAGCCCTGTCCAGGAGAACAGATCGAACATATTCGCCACAGCTTGTGAGCTACCTTCTCCATTTCTTTTTCTTTATTTTTTTTCTTTTTCTTCTCCTATCTGTCCCACCTTTTTTTTCCAATTCTAAGTACTTACCAACTCTTTGATTTCCTCTTGATATCGTCGAGATAAGACAGAGTAAGTGATCATGTTTGAACAAAATGGTGATCAAAGCCATATGACATATTTTAGGTCTCTTTTGTGCTGGGTATATTGAATACACTCAACTTGAATGAATTTTCCACAGCATTTTCTTTATAATTCAGTTTAAAAGTAGATATTTATATTTGTAGGCTACCAGTATTTCACTACAGCACCTCTTGCTCTCCACACGTAGTAGGCACTTTAGGGATGCCTGATGGGCACTATAAGACACTTTGCGTGGTTGCCTACTATTCGTTTAAGTCTAATTTTGAGTTTTTCTGCTGCAGTAGGTGGGTAGACAACGAGGCTTGAGAATTATCCCCTGCACCTTTATTTGTTGACTAGATTTTAAGCACAACAAATACCTGGTGTTAATATCGCCCAATGTAACGGTAGTCAATGCATCAACCTTAGTAGGATAACAGGCCATATCTTCCCTGCCAGGATCAGAGCACCTGGCATGCAGATCACATATAGGTCATCTGGAAGCAGTAAACCCGCTGGGACATCTCACTGGCATTACTTAGTGTGGCAGCCTTTAAGAATGAAGTGTAGTTGCTAATCCTTTTTGGTCTGAAAAGGAAATCTTAGAGATCCTGGGAGATTCAAGGTTCCCTTAAAGCACTAGCAGGGTTCTTTACTCCACGATTTTCAGATCCCTCTCTGAAAGAGGCGTTATGTTTGCGAAAAACTATTAGCGCATATGTAGAAAGGCTGTATTAGAATATGTACATTGCCAAGATTTTTTCACACATTTTAACGCAACATGTTGGAAACCGTGGCAGTATGTGCGCTCTACAAATAATCATAACATTTTAACACAACGTGCTGTATCTAAGACTATCTTGTTGGTCCTGACGGCATTCCTTTCCTTATTAGTGGTCAAGCAGATTCTGATCTATAAAGACAGTCGCTTATTTTATAAACCCACAAGGCATCAGGCACTTTAGCATCTTCAAACAACTGGCTCCAGAGATGTGGACTTACACCCCCAAAAAGGGAATGTTTCCCATGTCTCCTAGTAGTCGGAAAATCTCTGGAAGAGGAAAGGTTTATTTGGAGCCAAATGTCTTTAATTCGGCTAAAATAAGTTGTTAATGCATGGATGGTGCAGTTTCAAGAAGTGTTTGAACACTCAAACAGATTATCCTGGAATTGTGCTGTGATCAAGCAAGGGGTAGAGGGAGGGGATTTAGGGAATTTAAATCACAACCCGACAGTTTGGACCTTTGAGGATCTATGTGACTCTCGCAACATTGCAGCAGGACATTTTCTGATGTTCAGTGCACTGTTGTGGGCTGTACACCTCTTGTGGGGAAACACACAGCGGACAAACCACACACATTCGACACAGCACACCTTATGATCACCTATGCATGTTGCAGGAAGGCCAACATTGCAAAACTTAGAAAAGTATGGAGATCCAAGATTGGTACAGAATTGACTGACACCAACTGAATGAAAACACCGTAATACATGAGAAGAGTATCCAGAATCTCAAGGTTCAATCTAGTCAAGTTCAATTACCTGTATCAAACTTACCTCCCAAAAAAACTGGCAGGATGTGTGAGGGTGCATGCGATTAATGCTCTTGACGTGGAACCTCTGGTACAGACTTCCGTCATTTAAGGCCTTATTTACATTTTGGCGGATGGAGTGAAGGCAGTCAGGATGGTGGGCGACTTTATGTCCACCATCCTGCTTTTACTCCACCTGCGAGATTTTAGTACACCGCTGGCCATAAGGTGGACTCTGTGTTTGCATGATTTGCCATCAGTGTGGTTTATACAAAGCCATTTAAATGTTTGGTGTGCATCCATCATTTTAAAGGACACTTACACCGAACTTTTAAAAGTTTTTACTTTTTCAAAGCAAACTCCTAAAGTGGGAGTTTGTTTTTGGGAAAGTAAAAAGTAACAGCCCCAGCACCATTGTAGTTTTCTCCCATGGGGATGGATCATTTTTTTATTTTTAATGTCTATCCTATTGTTGATGAACAGTGAAAAAAAGCTATTCAACTGCTGCTCTAAATAGGGCTGTCAGAGAAAGGTTTACACCGAAAAAGTAAATGTACTCATTCAACGTAAACCTGGCAGTCCACCCGAATCAAAATTGGGTAGATGGACCAAGAGTTTGGCAGACAGGGTACCCTGTGGCCATTGAGACAGAGGACCCTGTCCTCGAAACTCAAAGTTTGGCCTATTAGCTGGGATTGTAGAATTCTGGGCTAGGGGTGTATCTACCATATCAGAAGTCACAAAGGCAATGCTCAAATGCAGACTAGCATCCTGCCTAATGAGACTGTTGCTAAGAACTGAAAACACAGACTGTTAACAAGTTTGCTAACTTAGCATATGTCCCTGCCAAAAGGCCAAATGCAATGGCCTAAATCCTTCCCATGGCACCCCTGTATCCTTATGATTAAGAGATAAGAAAATCTATGCAGAAGCAGAAAGTCACAACCTTGTCAATATGTCAGGGCAATGCAGGGGGCGAGAGATGTGTGACTTGGGACACAATTTTAATAACAATATCCAGCAAAACTGATAGGCCAATGTGAACGGACAGGTTGCCTTACACTCTCCAGAGAACATGCCCTGTAATGACTGCACGAGAGCTGGAAGTAAAGGTGATGTGGGTGCAGCAGTACCCTCAAAATAACCATGCTGGAGTGCAAAAGGTGAATGAGCAATAAGAAGCTTTTACGTTTTAAACATGTCACATTTGCTGTGCATTCAAAGACCAGGGTCAAATGTAAGGCTATGTCTTTTGACAAATCGCTGCTTTTTCTTAGACCCTGGAGACTGGTATTTCCTTCTCTTTCTATGATTGCAAAGTTAGAGGATTTTGTAAAGTAATAATGTTGCTGGGATACTGAGAGTGAAAGGAAATGCTATTGGATGCCAGTTTTTTTCTAAAACAGCAAAATGTAAATACCTGTAAATTGAATGGTACAAATATTTCAAAATATATCAGCAGTTAGGAAAGCACAAATGAAGCAAATTTTTTGTAATTCTGAAATGTGACGGAAACAAAGATTTTCATAGGTTCAAAACAAATCATGACATTTTACTTGGTGCTGTGAAAATGATAAATATTTTCTGAAACAAAATAGTTTGATCAATAAAACTGCATGTCCGCGTGAATTTTGGGGCTCTTTCAATGGAAAATGTGCTGTCAGTAAATGACAGTGTGCTACCACACCATGTTTTAGTAAGATGCTTGCTACAGTGTACTCCAAAGTGCATCACTGACTACATATCACACCTTTAACACTCTCCTACTGAATTTACGTGGCTCAGTAGCTACGCTTGTTCACAAACCCTAGGACTTCAGTGATGTAATCTTAATGGCAGCACCACCACTCTAAAAATTGTGCAGAGAGCATTGGGAGGGTATCTGTAGGAAATTGGGCTACTGGTTGAGGGGAGTGAAACCCTACTGAAGCAGCAACCACAGTTCTTGTCAGGGTGAAACACAAGCAAACCCCAAATTAACCTATGCTTAACCCTCTGGTAGCTTGGTACAAAAGCAGTCAGGCTTAACTTAGAGGCAATGTGTAAAGAATCTATGCAGCACTCAAACAGTAACAAAGTGAAAACACAGCTCAAGAAAAATCCCACACCAATTTAGAAAAATAGACTAAAATGTAATAAATTAGTTAACACCAAAACGACAAAAATCCAACTAGTAGAATTTTAATTTTAAAGATTTTGTAGAAATCCAGCACTAAGAAGCAAAAAATGCCACCAGTGGTTATCTGGTCATGGTAGACAGGGTCTAAGTCACAAGTTCAAGCCACGCCTGATAGAGCACAGGCTGGATATAGGACTTTGTTCAGTCCACTGAAAGTACCTTGTCAAGGTGCGAAGTCCTTGCGTTAAGCTTCGCGGGCCAGCCCTGAGGAACAAGGAGTGCGGTACGAGGTCTGGCGTTCAGATGTCTCAGGGGCTTGCGAGGACTTGCGCTGTGATGTGGCGAGGATGAGATGTGTCACGCTGGGCTGGAGTCAATGGCGGGCTCTGTCATGCTGCATCGAGGTACGTGCAGTTTGTTCCATGTCAAAGAATCCTATTATGTCCCCTTTACTTGAACTGAGGGCCAGCTGTCTGACCCTTGGAGATTCCTTGGAGTCCTTGGTCCACGCAGGCGGGCTGGCTTCAGCAGGGCAGCTCACAGCAGCCTTAAAGTCCTGGTACAGCCAAAGCATGCCTTAAGCAGCAAAGCAGTCATTGGTCAGAAAGCAGGTCAGCAGAGCAGACTTCACAGCTGGGCAGTCCTTTTTCCTAGCATAGTCCACAGGTCCGGAAGTGATCTGAAGAGCTGGGTCTGAGGGTCCACTACTTACACCTGGTGCCCACTTTGAAGTGAGAAAAGCTTCTAAATTCCTCCCCTGCAGAGGTGTATGTAATTTCCTTCCTCCCTTTCCTGGCCCCAGCTGGGGGCACAAAAGACTGGTGTCAGACCCTTTGTGAGTGTGCTGAGGCAGAGTCTTGGTGATGTGCAAGTGTGGTAGGTGACCACTCCTCCCCCTCATCCTGACAGAGATGGCCTATCCTGACACACCTAGTCTGCCTTTGTCTTACTCTCTGGGAGTAATACACCAAGACCAACTGCCAGCTACACCTAGTCATATGCCCCAGGATACAGTCTGCAGGCACCAAATGGTTGGGAAAAGAAAATGCCAACTTTCCAAAAGTGGCATCTTCAGAATTATGTCTTAATTCAGCTTTACCATTAAAGTGGGTTTTAATTTACAACTCTGTAGCGAGCAAACAAGACTTACCTACTTGCTCCCAATTGAAAGTTACCACTTATTAAATGTAACAAGGTAACCAAATGTTATCCTATAGGAGAGATAGGCCTTGCGGTAGTGAATAACGTATTTAAGAGTTTTAACTACCAGGACATGTAAGGTTAAAATTGCATGGGCGACTTTTTAAATACACTGCATCCTACCCTATAGCCTGTTTAGGTCCTAGTGACACTTATAAGTATTAACAAGCATTGGCATAGCCAATAGGTCTCGCCTTTGGGACCTTATAAGTATTTCGTTTTGCAGCAGGTCCCAAAGGCGAGACCTCTTGGCTATGCCAATGCTTGTTTTCTTTGTTTACTGATCCATTTTGGATCATAAATAAATGATTTTATAAAAATGGTACCTGCATCATTTCTTAGGCATACATAAATGATTTTTAAAAAAAGGTGTCTGCATCATTTCTTAGCCGTGCGTGCGTAGTGACACCTGCATAATTACGTCATCATGTGTGCAGTGTGCCCACCTACAAAATGACACAGCCAACAGCAGTGGGTTGCGTCAGCGTGTCTATTTCTTTTGCTCGATGTTACACAGCAGCGACAAAAAAATGCTTGTTTTGTTATGTGCATTGCAAAAACACATAAATCTATTTATCACACAATTGGTATTTAGATTAGACATATGTGCGGCCTTTCTTGCATTTTTTTAATTCCTCACAAGCAGTTAATGTGCATTGTACTATCACTCAATCACTCATTAGTATGCTCCTGGGGTTTTATGATGACGTGGCTTTAACTGAAGAGAATTAAGCCCTGCAGTGTTTCGGGTTGATTCTGCTGCACAGAAATGAGGAGTTGTTTCGTGAAGTACTTCCCAACAATTATAAAAATGACAAGGTTGTTTGCATTATTATTATACACTCGGGGAATGCGGAACCGCCTTAATTTTAAGAAATTAGCCTATTACCATAGGTGTGGTGATACTGTTTCCAACTTTGTCATAATGCCTCGCAAATGCTTGTTGAGCTGCCTATGGCTTACCTCTAATGGTGATTCACACCACTCGCTGAATGTTGCATTTTGATGTTTCCGAGGTTAACAGGTCACTTTTATTTTTCAAAGATTTTCAAACGGCGTGTGTTATTAAATGATTCAAAGTCTTTACAACCTCCAGAGTCAAAAGCTACCCATCTCAGCTCTGAGCTTCCTGTTAAAATTGCCTTTTGTTCCACAGGGGGCATGCGTGTGTTTGTTACAGTTCTCTATCAATACTGTATGCACTGTGTGCCAGACGTAAGTCATTGCCGATAGCACGGGGTTGGAGGAAGTCACATGTCTCTTAAAAATGAACATTTGGGAATACCTTAATGATGCCAGACGGACCTGCATTATTGGTCAGATTTAAAAAAAAAAAACTTTAGCGTGTGGTGATGTGCATAATGAAAGGCTTACAACGCGCTCTGTACACTTTTCAAAACCACTTACTCAAATATGTTTGAACTTTGAAGTAGAATGCGCCCCGTGCCCAGTTGTGAGTGTAGTTGTGTTATTCCACTCATTGGCGAGTGCTGAGGCATGGTGCTGCGAGTGCCCATTCTTCCATTTTGGATGATTCTACAACAAGCGCATTTGTTTACATTTCACATGCATTCACTGTGGGGTTGGAACCTCTAAATGTTGTCCTTCGGCTCGCCCCTTACTGAAACCATAACATTGTGCTTTTTTTCTGCCAAGACGTGGTAGCACAATAATTTAAGTTATTCTGAGATGTTATACTGTTACACCATGAGCGAAGAATAAAAACAAGCGGAGTACGGCGAGCTGTACAGAACAAAAGAAATGCGAGGCCGACATTGTGAAAGTGAAAGCTGGGCATGGCATTTGTTAAGCACGGGGGAGAGAGGAGGGGGCTCTGCGCTGTTTCTCTTGCGGGAGCGAGCAGGAACCATCTGTTAATTACAAACAGATGGTTTGAAAGCTCGCTCCCGCAAGGGAATCGCCAAACGTGCACGCGTTGCCATTGAAAGCAATGCAATGCGTGCACGTTTTTGCCTGCAAAACTGAATCGATTTCTAAAGGTCTTTTCCTATACAGCGCATGCACGCTGCGTAGGCGAGACCTAAAAAGGACGGTTTAGGCCTGGCAAAAAGGTTTATTCTTTTCAGGTCGAAATGGCACTTTAAACCTGCACACACAGGTTGCAATGGCAGGCCTGTGCCAGGATCAAAATGGCTACTTAAGTGGGTGGCACAATCAGTGCTGCAGGCCCACTAGTAGTATTTAATTTACTGGCCCTGGGTACATGTAGTACCACTTTACTAGGGACTTACAAGTAAATTAAAGGTGAAAATTGAGTGCAAGCCAATGTTACCATGTTTTGGGGAGAGACCACAAGCACTTTAGTGCTGGTTAGCAGTGGTAAAGTGTGCAGAGTCCTAAGGCCAATGAAAACAGGAGGATTGAAGGCAAAAAGTTTGGGAAACTAGGGGTGGGTGGAATCACGCGGAATTACATTAAAATTCCGTGACAGGGTGGAGTAGTCATTTGGTGCTATTATTTAGCCAAAATGCACCCTTGTTTCCAAAAATGTATGCGAGCACTGTTCCCAATAAGGTGCGCGCATTCGCACACCTCTGTTGCCATGAGCGGGCAGTGCCGTGTGTGGAGCGCGCACACACAGCACATGATCCCGCAAGATTATTCGCGCTGCTGCTTTTAAAAAGCGAGCGGCGCGAAAAACTGGTATTGCCTGGGCGGAGTAGACTAACTTGAAAAGAAGACTAGGGAGCGGCAGGTAAGTCTTGCGGCAGCCTGTGGGATTATGGAGGGCACTTGCTTTAGTCTTTTGTATCTAGAGCTGCGGGGCATATTGTGTGCTTTTGTTTAAGTATTCATGTTAATTGCAGCGCCTGTCAAGAGCTGCGATTAACATGAATACTTTAAACAAAAGCACACAATCTGACCACAGTCGCGCTTTAGTAACAAAAGAAATTCAGCAACTCTACAAACACGGCGTGTAAAGCACACGCCCTGTTTGTAGACTTGCTGAATTTCTCTTCTTAACAGAGCTGGGCTGCTGGGTGATTGTGTGACTTTGTTAAACTTTTCTTGTTAATTGCAGCTCCTGACGGGCGCTGCGATTAACCTGAAAACTCTAGCTAAGTCACACAATCACCCCGCTGCCCAGCTCTAATAAGAAAAGATATGCAGCAACTCTACAAACACGGCGTGTAAAGCACACGCCCTGTTTGTAGACTTGCTGAATTTCTCTTCTTAACAGAGTTGGTCTGCGGGGTGATTGTGTGACTTTGTTAAAGTTTTCTTGTTAATTGCAGCTCCTGACGGGTGCTGCGATTAACCTGAAAACATTAGCTAAGTCACACAATCACCCCGCTGCCCAGCTCTATTAAGAAAAAATATGCAGCAACTCTACAAACATGGTGTGTAAAGCACACGCCGTGTTTGTAGACTTGCTGAATGTCTCTTCTTAATAGAGCGCAGCTTGGGGCTGATTGTGTGACTTATTAAACTTTTCTGTGCTGGGCATAGTGTGCCGCCCGATTTGTATTTTCCTGTTTCTGTCATTGCATCCAGATTTATGATACAACAGGTAACATCATACCTACAACAAGTCAGACTATTGGCTTTGTCAGTGGTTGTTAGTTGCATAAGATAAATAAGCAGCAACTATGGCTTGTATATAATAATAATAATGCTCTGGTGACACCACGACATTGTTGCTGCCTCTGAGTTTCAAAAAGAGAAGGGAAATCCAGAGAGAAAATGACTCTCTTTGAAGGATTTCCCTTCCCCTAAAACGCTCACCTGGCATGACGTCATGCCATAACTTCTCCACTAGTGAGAAGTGAGCAGTGTGAGCAGACGCACATCCATGTGCCTAGTGTCACTGCAGTCCGGAAAAAACGGACCGCCTGTGCCAGGGCACAAAACAGAGCCCGATAATGACCTGTTTCGTGGCCCCCTTTATAAAACTGCCAGTGCTCAGCACCGGTGAGACCCGGCCCACTTAAAGCCCTGAACGTAGTGTCTGCCATAAGTCACCACTGTCAGGTAGGAACATCACACAATCAGAATGTGAGGAAGGGCACTTTAGGTGCTGATTAACAGAGTCTAAATCTGCCAGTTAGCACATGAGGCCTGGCACTACATGTGAGATTTGGAGACTACCAGTTGGAAATGTCACGAACAAGGGAGCTTTCTCCGTGGAAGCCAAAAGTTGCGGGAAGCGTTGGGTCTTACATGCAGCGGGGTCACTCTGGATAGACTCCGTGCCAGTGCAAGACTAGTCCATTCATAGCACCCGCAGCCCGAGCTCATGCCTGCAGGAAGTGGTTTGGAGAGTGTTGTAGGAAATGAGCAAGTGTTAGTGAAGAGAATACTCCCGACAAATGGATCAGTCATTTACACACTTGCAGCTGCCATCTGCTCAGACCTGCATCTTGGCAAGATTCAAAATCTTGGCAAGGCCTAACCAGCCTTCCACCCTTCTTAGTTCGTTCAAGTGAGCACGGTTACATAGAGCGAGCATTTAGAAATGACAAGATGGCGAAAAAGGTTCCTTATAGAACCCCAACATCGATATGCAGAGACGCTACTTCTGAAGCCTTGCCATACCACACTCGCTGTCTTCTCTGACATATCTTTTGTCCTTTTTTCTTCCACACCCCAGCTGCTCTCGCTGTCTCCTTCTCTTCTTTTTCCTCTTCCTCATATCTGTCCCGCTCCACGTTTACCCACTTTCCCCTTCTCCCCATCCCATTCTTGTCTCCATTCCCCTCTCGCTGCCTGTTCTTTGCTTTCTCTCTTACTGGTTTTCCATTCTCCGTTCTCCCTCCCAGTTCTCCAGACCATCTGGCTGCCTTTCTCTTTCCGTCTCTCTCTTACCAATTTCTCCATTAACCCCTTCTCCATTTCTCATCTTTGCGCCATGACTTTTTTTCTCCTTTGTTCTCTCTCCCCCTTTCTCTGCCACTAAATCCTATTTCTCACTAGTATCCTCTCATTTTCCTTCTGGCTGCTATGTTACAATTTTGAAAACACATATTACTATCCCTGAATATTAGATGGAAGCACATTTAAAATTTGGACCAGTGTGCCTCTGCAGTGTCGTTGACCTGGCCAAAAAGGACATGAAAAAGCTGAATTTGGATCATAAATCCAAAGCTGTTCTGATGAGGGGCCCCAGAAATAAGTTTGGCCCAGGACCCTCAAAATCCTTAAGATATCCCTGTGCATTTGTTAAAATTTTCATGTTAATCGCAGCACCCATCATGAGCTGCAATTAACACGAAAACCTTAACAAATGCACACAATCCCCCCGCAGCCCAGCCCTATTAAGAAAAGAAATGCAGCAACATAGCTACCAAGGTTTCAAATTGCAATGTGGGATGTTTTCATAATTTCACTGTAATTATTAGTGCCATTTGAACAGGGCAGGCTTTAGTGCTGGTGGCGACTGGTGTGACAATGATTATGGTGGCGCCCCAATGACCACCTCCACCATGCATACTCTCATTACCAACCTTTAACAGTGCCCCTCAAGTCTCCATAACCCCTCTCTCTTTCATATTTATTTTGTTTAATAGCGCCACTCATACCAATGTAAGGTGTTAAGCACTTTACATTGCATACACATTACACAGAGACACTGAATCATAGTGTGTAAATCAATGTATAGGAAATGTTACATCAGACAGAGGAATACAATTTCTCTTCTTAACAGAGCTGGGCTGCGGGTTGATTGGTTTTTTAAGCAAGAGTTTGGAGTGATATTTGGCGCTGCACACATGCGCGGTCTGATTCCTGGCGCACATAGCCATGGCTGCAGCGCACAGAGACCCTACACTGCCGCACACAGAGGAAAAAAATTAGAGGGAACATTGGATGCGAGGATGCATTTTGCCTTAGAAAATAGCATGGCCAAATACCACTCAGTGCCCTTGCATACCCTGCAGTGATTAAAATGTTTAATCACTGCAGAATATTTAAGGGCGCCGAGTGGTATGCAGTGGTTTCTAAACTTTAGAAACCACTGCATAATTTTTGATTCTACCCGTGCAATGGCAGACTTTAAATGTATCAGTAATTCCACGTTATAGGAGTAACGCGGAACTACCAAAATTCTTCTGATTCCGCCAGCAGATTTGAAAATTCCACCCAACCACGCCAAGGATGTTAGGTCATATAGTATCAAAAAGTGATAACAACCAAGATACCCTAAGCAGGTTTTACAAGGGACGAGGAGCCCACAATGCTCCCCAACTTGAGTGCACCAGGAGCTGAATGCCCAGGTGCCATGGGACGTTTTAATGGGGTACGAGGGCACCCTGCACAGCAGTCTCCCATAATATTCGGGAGACAAGATGCCTTCCAACGATCAACCCGCCAGACTGAGTTAAACTTTTGTTTTGTGCAGTTACTTTTTATTATGATTAATGCCGCTCATTCTTTCACCTTTGCTGAATATGTCTCATGCTCGGGTAGATCCACATACAAAAGGTGTTGAGGCGGGGTAAGGGGGGCACGTGGGAGGGGAACAGCGGGGGAGCTTAATAATAAAAAGGAAAAAAACTTACCATAAGTTGCCGGCCACATCGCGCGTCATGCTGTGTGTTTCCTCTTCCTTGTCCCAGTAGGCACTGGGGCTGCATTAGACTCCCTGTCCAATCCCCGCTCTGCAGAGCAACGTGGGGATTGTCCTGAGTGGGCTGGAAAGACGCTCCGCTGAGACGGCCGACCAAACACTTATGCGCACTTAGAGAGTGCACATAGCACTCCTCCTACCCCTTCCATGCCCCGGCCCCGCCCCTCCCTGCACATGCTGGCTGAGCCAGCTGCTTAAACATAAAACGATAATCAAATATTGTTTTATTTTTTAGCTGCTGGCTCTGAGCCAGTGGGGCGATGCTCCTCCGGAATTGCCGGGGAGCCGCCCCTGCTCATGCTGGGAGAACTTAATATTGCTTGATCTGCAAATTTGCTTGACTGCTAAATGTTGAAACTCAATACAACTATTTATATAAAAATAAAATGTTCATGGAATTGCATGGAGAGTTTAGACGAAGATGATCTAATCTGGATTGTAACCAAGGAATTGGGGCAAGACACATTTTTGGCAAGAGGCAACATTAAGATATGGCAAGAACTTCAAGCTACAGTACAACACAGAATCTCTCCCTGAGCGGTAGACATGCTGAAAGTTTGATCTGTGGCCATGTATATGTTGAGCTGTATGTGATTATGTAGACACAGCAGCGAGCACCATATCACTTAGTAATATCGTACAAAGAGACTGTCTTTGTCCCATTATATATAATGGATGAGTACCTTAGTATTCTTCTGTGATAACCCCATTAAAGATATTTGCAGTTTGTGTTTGAGATAGAAAGGAGGGGTTGTTGAAATCTAAACAGTATTGTTTTGCCCTGATTTCAACTGCAGGAGTATTTATTTCATTGGGCCCTGTGAAATATGCGTTTAATCATAATTATTACAGACCCTGAAACACTTTGCTGAGTTTTACCAGGGTCTCAGTGATGGGACGGGAATGTCCCCTGCATGGTGTAAAGTTGTGTTCTTCTACCCAGAGTTCTTAACTGTGAGCATCTGAAACCCTGTTTTTTAATTTTTGGCCTTTGCCTCAATTTAATCTAGTATGTGCACTGTTAATCTAGTGTGTGTGCGCGCAGAGTCCTAGGCCTGTCTCTTGACATGAGTGAGGTCATAGAGGTGACCTGTTACCTGGAGTACCATACCAATGGAATCCTCATTATACAACCTGTAAACTACTGTCCCTGTTGAGAGTTTAATACATACAGTAATGGTGACAGCATACAGTGTTTTTGTGAATTCATAGTTGTGGCGAGACCTTTTTATCTGTAGCACTTAAGTGGAGGTCTATTGGCCCAGTTGTGTAAAGTTCTGCTTCTACGCACTTGCCCAGATCCTAGCACTAAACATCACAAATGTAGGCTATGCATACTTGTGTATGTTGGCTCCGTGTTACATGGATGGTGTGTATGAGAGACCCAGAGTAATACAGGCAGGTAGGATTCATTTTCAATGCTTATAGCCTGACCTTTTGCATAAAAAAGAGGTGAGGTTGTTTTCCCGGACAGTGGAAATATACCGCTGATGCTCTTGCATCTGGAGGAAGGAGGCCTAGACAGTGATAATGGGGAAAGAGATGAAGACCTGCTTCTTTAGAAATTCAATTAGACCTTTTGCTGAGAGGAGCTGCTGATTAATCTTCCTGTAGCACTGCCATGTGGTGGACTGTGGGGGTGATGGGGCGGACTGCAGCCTCTGTTATACAAGGTGAAAGGGACTCCTTAGGTGAGGTCGGCCTTGAATTGTTTCCGTGATCGCTCATCAGTGTGGATGATGGCAGCCAGGTGCAGAAAGCTCACACTTCTTTGTACCTCTGTTGTGGGTGCTCTAGTCTGGAGGCTACCCTTCTGTGAGGAGCATCTCTCTACAAAAAGGCTGTGTCTGGAGAGCAGCCTGAACAGGACCTTGAAAGGCGAACCACCCTAACCCGGTTCTGAAAGTGCAGACAGTGAATCCACATCTCCTGTCTGCTTTTCTGTATAAAAGTGGGACCCACTGACCCTGTGGTTCCAGTTCCAAGTTCTCTTTGAACAAGAAGGGAAGTGCTCCGCAGAGTACTCTGAGGACTGTTGTGGAACCAGAGCTAGTGTCTGAATGACACTCAGCCTCCCAGAGGTAAGGGGACATCACCTGAATTCTACCCCTTGCTGCAAAAGTTGATTAGCTGTCCTTAATGGCTAGCAGCCACCCAGCTTACTGAGAGAGGGAAGGATCTTCCCAGCATACATGTGGAGTGACTGTCTAGGGGGAGTGAGTTGCAGTATGCCAATGCTATAGGTCTGTTAGAAATGGGGTTTTTGGTTGCCAGAGTGTGCACCCTGTACAAGCAGGAACCACCACTCTAGTCAGGGTGAGCTACACACACACTAAAAGATAGCTTGTGCTCACCCTCTGGTAGCTTGGCACAGAGCAGTCAGTCTTGTCTAAAGAGGCAATGTGTAAAGTAGTTGTGCAACACACACGAACACAGTAAGACAATGAAAACACCACAAAAATGCTCCATACGGGGTTAAAAAATATATTATATTTTTATGAGTAAAACAAGACCATAACGACAAGAATCCAATAAGTAGAACCGGAGTTATGAATTTTTAAAGAATAAATCAAAAAGTAGTGCTGTGAAGTAAATTGCACTTAGGGGTTTCTTGAGGTCGTGCTGGACTGGGGTAAATCCAAAGATCAGGCCGACCGCGATGGAGGGCAGGCCAGCTACAGGACTCACGCAGGTCCAGCTTAGAAGGTATAGTTGTTGGAGCAAGCATCAAACTCTCGATGCGTCGGTTCTGATCCGCGCAGGCAATGAAGGCTTTGTCAGCTAACCTATTTACAATGCAGGTACTGCATTGTCGAGCTGTGCTGTCCGTCGTCGTTGAGCCGCACAGTCCGTCCAAGTGATGTCATCTATCAGCTCCTGCATCGGCGTCGAAGGGCAATGAGTCGGTTTGATCAGCGCGAAGTCGCCACTGTGTCAAAATAGTTCTGTACATCAGAAGTAATCTTTCAATGACCCAGGATGACTGGATTGGCACCACTTGGCATGGCAGGACTCACAGATGGCAGAGTCCAGGTGCTGTTGCAGAGTTGTAGGAAGTATTTGATGGCCCTGAGACCAGAACAGGAAGCAAGCCCTTGGACTTACTCTGGGTTCAAATGAGATGAGTCCAGTCCTTATCCTCAGCAGAGCAGCTCAGCAAACGCAGAAAAGCAGTTGTTCCAGAACAGCAGCCAAGCAGAGTGGCAATCCTTGTAGCGCAGCAGTCTTTACTCCTAGCAGAGTTCTTCACAGGTCCAGTAGTGTACTGTTTGGGTAGGGTCAGAGGCCCAGTACTTATTCCCAGTTGTGCCTTTCAAGTGGGGGTTGCTTCAAAGCAGGCCCTTGAAGGGAACAGGTCCCCCTTTCTTCCCAGCCCTGGCTCTAGACTATCAGTAGGGGGTAATCAGCCCTTAGTGTCAGCTCCCCCCTCTTCCTACCCAGGAAGAGCTGCCAGAATGCAGATTAATGCAGATGAGTTCTCTGTCACACCCACCCTTCCTGTTTTTGTGACTGTCTAGAGGGAATGGACAACGTGTAGCTGTCACCCTCTCCAGACGTGTATTGGAGACAGGCTGCAAGGCACACAGAGCAGTAAGAGCAGATAAATGTCCACTTTTTAAAAGTGGCATTTCTAAAATAGTAATGTTAAATCCAATCTTACAATTAAAGAAGATTTATCATTACCATTCCAAAGATATAAAACATGTTGCAGCTACTCCTTTCTGATCAGGAATTACAGCTTAAAAGTGTTTTAAGGAACTCCCAGTGCTAACCTATGAGAGGAGTAGGCCTCATGGTAGTGAAAAGCGAATTTAGCTGCTTCTCACTACCAGGACATGTGAAACTTAAAAGTACATGTCCTACCTTTTACTTACATAGCACCCTGCCCTTAGCGCTTACTAGGTCCTACCTTAGGGGTGACATATGTGTGATAAAGGAGGAGTTTAAAGCTTGGCAAGTGGTTTTAAATGCCAAGTCGAAGTGGCAGTCAACTGCACACACAGGCCTAGCAATGGCAGGCCTGAGACAGGTTTGAAAGGCTACTTGTGTGGGTGGCACAGTCAATGCTTTAGGCCCACTAGTAGCACTTAGGTTACATGCCCTGGGTATATGGTATACCACTTTACAAGGGACTTACAAGCATGCTAAATATGTCAATTTGGTATACACCAATGTCACCATGTTTAGGGGCGAAACACATGCGATTTAGCACTGGTCAGCCGGGGTTAAAGTGCTCAGAGTTCGAAAGCCAGCACAAAGAATTCAACAAAAAGAGAAGGAGGAAGGCAAAAAGTTTGGGGTGACTCTTAAGAGAGGACCATTTTGCAACAGTCTGCAAGAGTAGAGGACTAAAGAGAGTGCTCTGTGTGCCACTGTGTTGCCGGGCTACATACATCCCTGCCAATTCCTGCACAGATTCTTGGTTGACGTGGGACAGCCTAGCTGCTATGCCTGACGTTGTCAATGGCGGTGTGACCTGAGCAGCATTGCAAAGCAATTAAGTGCAGCATGACCTCAGCAGCTGTGCCAAGTATTCAAGTGTGGTGAGAAATGAACTGCTGTGCCAAGTAATCAAAAGCCACATGACATGAGCTGCTGTGTCAAGAGTTTGATTGCGGCATGATAAGTGCTACTGTGCCAAGATATCAAGTACTACTGTGGCAAGAAGTACATGACTGCAACGTGACTTGGGCTGTGGACAGCCATCCCACCAATGAGGCTCATCCATCGACTCACCTGCTACCAAGTACCTAGCCAACCCAAAGCTGCAAACTTCCATACCTGTGCAACCAAGTGGATCTGTGGAAGCCTTTGACCAACTGAGCAACTGCCGCCATGACCACAAGGAAGGCCTGACTGGGTTGACTACCTGCCTCTCCGCTCCAGAAGCAGGAGAGAAGTGAAGCCAGCAGGACGCAGAGCGACTGCTAGGACTCGACCAGATGAACAGCTTTGCATCGGTTTGTGGATAGGGAACTGTACAAACATTGTGAGAATGCATGCTATTAAGAGTGTTGGAAGTAAAACTATGCCTGAGCAAATTCTTTCTATATCTTGCCCAAAGTAAGAGATCCATCTGAGTCACATGAGAGGACCCCGAGCTGTAGCGAGGAAATGCACCACTGAACTATAATGCCAGAGCACTATCTTGAATCCTGAATATATCTGTGTGTGGTATTTAATCCTAGTGTGTAATAAACATACTTTAATTTTTGAAGGTCGAGTACTGGGTTGGATAGTCTTTTATTATACAGATGTCTGTATGTTGAGTGCTAAGCTCAACCTTGCACCACCTCCCTGAGAAGCCTGTGAATGCTTACCATTGCGGCCAATGAGAATTAAGAGCTGAAGCAGTTGTATTGGTCCAGTCTGCAGAGACATAGTAGGGTGAACCACACAACACTAGAGGCAAATGACCTCAACTTCCACAGTTGAGGTCCAGTAGCCCCTGCGTGTCCCATGGCGCCCCAAATGGGGCATGACATACAGTCCCTGGATTTGTGTGGCAACACATGAACAAATTATGCAGCAAGATTATGTAAATTATCAGGCAACTAAAGGTAAATTATGCAGCACATTCTCTGGCAGTATTATCTTGATCTATGTGGACTAAAAACAACATTTATTGTTCAAATCTGTGAATTTTATGAACTACAAAATTCCCTGTTTCAGAAAAAGCATCTTTTTCAAGCTAACTACTCATAAAAAACATGAAATATGAAAAATATGTAACCGGTAACTTGTAAAATGGTTCTATATTGCCATCTTGGGGTTCTGGTATCTATCTATCTATCTATCTATCTATCTATCTATCTATCTATCTATCTGTCTGTCTGTCTGTCTGTCTGTCTGTCTGTCTGTCTATTCTATCTCCCTTTCTCCCTTCCTCTCAGCCTCTAGAGCCTATCTAGTGTTTTGTACGGACTCCAGTGCTGACTTCCATTCCGGCTCCAAGATCTGTTCTGGCCCCTCGTTCTTCGAGGCCAATTCTGACATTGCAGGTGCCGGTGGCGAATGCGGTGTTGACTCTGGTGTTGACCCCAAGCCGAATCCATTCCAACCCCGACTGAGGTTGCACTCTGACTCCACTTCAGTGCACCCTGTACAGCCTTATTCAAACAATATACTCCCACTACTGTGGAGTCGTTGTCAGAGGCTCCATTGTCTTTTTGGTTCTGATACTGACCAGAGTTTGCCACCACCCAGAGATGACAATGGTGATGATTGGGAGGATTTACCCCCACACTATGATGATGACAGTTTATACATGGATTTACAGGAGGCCAGCTCGCTTAATACTTACCCTCATACAGGGATCATTTCCTCCTTTTGCTACCAATGGAAGAGATTGCTTCCTTTCTATGGTGAGGTGCTGCTAAGGTCCTGGATCTACAACTGCGTTCTATTGAAGTTAAGAGAAATGTCCTTACAGAAGTCCTGGAACCTAGGCCTGCTTCCCCTGAGCCCTTACTTCAATTCAATTAAGCTCTAATGATACTCTGATGGGTACTTGGTTTAAGTCTTGCTCTAGCCCACCAATGAGTAGGCAGATGGCCAGATGACACAGACCTGCATCTGGGAACCCTGGTTTGCCAAAGCAGCCGCCTACTCCTGAGAGTTTGTTGATCTAAACTTCCACCATCAAGGTGTACCCTAATATATTTCCTATGACCCCCATTCACCTGGGAAAGGGAGTCAAAAAGAACTGATGCACTCGGAGACAGATGTTCTCTTTGCCTAACTTAGCCTTGTGGTCGGTCACCGCAGTATGCCTTTTAGGCCGATTTACACGCACTCCCTTTAGGACATAGCCAGCAAGATCTTGCCAGTGGTTCCGGAAGCACTTAGGGCTTCCCTCTGTCTCAAACCCTTAATGATGGTCAGGATGCTGCCAAATATGTAATTTGTGCTGGCTTGCATAATACTAATTGCTTGGCATGAAACAGTCAGCATTTGTGTGGGGCTCCCTCACCATGCATGGATGCGATCCATATGCTTTTCATGAGCAATGCAGCTATTCCTTATGGATATGCCTTTTGATGGATGTTATCTCTTCAACAAAAAAGTTGACTCTGCCTTAGAATGCTTTAAGGAAAGTTGTGCCACAGGGCATTCTTTGGGCTTCTTAACCCTTGCCAGACAGTTTCCTCATCAGTTACAGACTTTTTGAGGCTACTCCAGAGTTTTTGCGTATAGACAACACAAATGCTCCCGCCCCCACTGCAGTCACCCCAGTCCTTTTGTGGCACAGAAGGGAGCGAGCAGGAAATGTATAGTTCACCAGGGCATCGATCTTCCCAGTCTCTCTACCCAGTTGCATAAGCGTCCAAGCTGCTCTAGTTTGCCCTTAGTGGTACACACCCACCCTGTGGCAGGAAGGATCCAACACATTCTCCCAGGGTGACAATCCAACAGATGGGTCCTCCATATCGTTCAGCAGGACCACATCCTTCTGTTCCTTTCTGACCCAACACAGGTTCCTCCCACGTCACAGCGGCTCTCAGAGGAGCACCTATCCATCTTACTGCAAGAGGTGCAAGCTCTACAGTCCAATGGGGCCATCGAGCAGGTTCCAGATTCGGAAACAGGGACATGTTATTACTTCTGCTATTTCCTTGATCTCTGAATGCCTTCTTGTGGGAAGACAAATTATAAATGCTCACACTTGCCCTGGTTCTCTCTGCCCTGGATCCAGTTGAGGACAGGCTGCTCGACTGCAACCTGACCAGCGGCAGACCATTCTCCCTTCCCCACCCAGAACTGACAGTGGGGATGGATGCAACTCTTCTGGGATGGGGAGGTCATCTGGGAGAGGTAAAGAATTGAGGACTTTGGTATTCGGTGGAAACCCTGCCCCATATCAATCTGTTGGAGTTGCAAGCCATTCACCTGGCATTGAAGGCATTCCTACCATCCATTAAGGAGGGGCTTGTACAGGTTCTCATGGCCAACACCACTGCCATGTAATTGTTGTTGCATGAATATAGCACTTACTACAACTGACAAGGCTTTGAAACACTTTTCGGTGAGTAGCACGCTGCTCTGGAAACTCAAAAAGGATTAGTGGTGAAGTTGTATAGGGAAATGTGAAATTAATTTGAGTGGTGGACATGTGAGTCTGTTATTTGGGTTGAAAATATAGTGGAAGGATAGAAGAGGGAGGGGTTTGCCTTTATATAGTGCTTGGTACCCCTGATGAGGCATCCAAAGCGCTTTTCGAGGAGTAGCACGCTACTCCGGAACCCAAATAGGATTGGTGGTGAATTTGTATTGGGAAATATGAAATTAATTTGAGCAGTGGACATGTGAGTCTGTTAGCTGGATTGAAAAGGATAGTGGAGGAATAGGAGAGGGAAGGGTCTAGAAAGAGGTTATTTGGAGATCCTAGCAGCAGGAGCAGGTTTGGGATGAGTAGAAAGGGAGGGAAGAGTCAAAGGGAAGGGTTTTGAAAGGCTTGTTTGGGAGATTTGAATAGTAAATGAGGCTTGAGATGATGCAAGGGACGGGTAGGGGAGGAAAAAGTCTAGAATGGGTCATTTTGGGGATCATGGTAAGGGAAGAGTCTAGAAAGGGTCATTTGGGGGATCATAATAGTCAGAGAGTGGAGTTAGAGGATATATTGAGAGAGATATAGGGTGAGAAATAGGGTAGTGCATTGGAGAGAGTAGTAGACTGAGGTTTAGGATGAGTCAGAGTTGAGGTAGAAGATATATTTAGAGAGGTATGGGGTGAGATATAGGGTAGTGCATTGGAGATGCTGAATTTGGAGTAAAGTTATAAATATACATAAGTACATGGAAGGTATGTATGTAAAAGTAACGTAATATATATAGATTTAAGTTGTATTAAATAAACTCAGACTTTCAAGTCTTGCTGTACTTTAAGCTAATTTATTTGGTTTATATATGTGTATATATATATTTTTCCCCAAATAGTGAAGCAATTGTAGATAAATATTTATAAAAATGTACTTATTTATGCAGTGACCTGAAACATGTTAAACATAGAAAAATATAACCATAAGAAATATGTACATTTGTTAAGCAGAACTATTAAAAATCTATATATTTATAAACAAGATTATTATACACATTTATACAAAGGAATACAAATATCTAGGTACACATATATAATCCGAATAAATGCTTATATACACAGGAATGTGCTGTAGATTTATGTTTGAGTATGGTGGTTATTTGGGGAAGAACCAACTCTTGAATAGTCGTCTGAAGAGAAGTTAGTTATCCGTGGATCTTATGCTGGGGGGTAAAGAGTTCCATAGTTTGGCTGCTTGATTAGAGAAAGATGTGCCACCTATGTTTTTTTTCTTGTATGGTGGGATTTTGAGGTGAGGTGCCAATATAGAGCGGAGGTTCCTTTGTTGAATGTATTTGGTGATTTTATTCCTGTGAAGAGTGGCCCTGTTCCATGTATCGCTTTGTGGGTGATGCAAAGCAGCTTGAATGTGGATCTTCTGGCAACTGGTAACCAATGTAGGGCCTTCAAGGCAGGGTAAATATGGGCTTGTGGCTTTATAGGTAAGAGTAGTCTGGCAGCAGAGTTCTGAATCCATTGTAGTCTTTTCATAGTTGTTACAGATGATCCATGGTAGAGGTAATTGGTGTAAACGAGTTTTGACAGAACAAGAGAGATAGTATCCTGGACCTTATGTGGAAATCCTAGGTGGGGGGAAATGCGTTGCAGAGTTTTTATAGTAATGATGCTGGATCTTTCCAGTTTGTCTACTTGGGCATTAAATGATAGCTTGGAGTCTATGGTAATTCCGAGGTCTCTTACTTCCTTAGATACTTTAGGCGGTGTTCCCAGATCGTCAGACCAGGCAGAGAGAGGGTCATAATTTTACCAATCACCACATATGAGTAGTTCTGTTTTGTGAGTTTCCAATTTCTTTGTGGCTTTCCAGTTTAAGGAGTATTTGTGTATCATCTGCATAGTTATAGCATGTGAGGTGAAATTGATTGAACAGTGCCGGTAATGATTTCATGTAAATGTTGAAAAGCATGAGTGAGATGATAGAGCCTTGACCCTGCTTTTGTGAAGTACGATTTGAATGAGAAAGTGGGGGCATGGATGACATTAGTTCTGGTTTGAAGGTAAGAAGTGATCCAATCAAGAGCAGTCCCCTTTATGCCAGCTTCATAGAGTCTTTGTATTAGAGTGTCATGGTCAACCATGCCAAAGGCAGCTGAGAGGTCCAAGAGAAGTAGAGCAGCAACCCGGTTCCGGTCTACTGTGTTCTTAAGGTCATTCCAGATGGCAATGAGGGCAGATTCTGTGCCCCTTCCGGATGGAATCTTGTTTGGAAGTCTGAAAGTATGGAATTATATTAAACGAATTGTGACATCTTGGCGAATGCTGCTCTTTCTATCATTTCACCTCGGAAAGGTCCATTTGTAATCGGTCTGTAGTTGTCGTGGTTAAGTGGGTCTAGGTTTGTTTTCTTTAGTAATGGGCGTATGTATGCCTTTTTTAGGTCTTTGGGAAATATTCCTGCAGTTAAGAAATTGTTGACGATTCTTCTTACTGGTGTGGCAGCAGAGGTAGTTAGAATAATTTTCTTGAAGGTTTATTGTGGAAACGGGCTAGAAGGGCTGCCAGCAGGCCTGCTTGCTTTGACCAGGTCCATAAATTCATTGTGCGATATTTGTTGGAAAGAATGCAGAGGTTGGATTAGCCTGCTCTTGGAGGGTTGTTTTCAAAAAGGCTCGGTGCTGGTGGTTTTTCTTTGTTTTAAATAGGAGTTCAATGTGCCTGTTTTAGTTGTGTAATGATTTGCCAGTTTGTCTGTGAAATCTTGAGTAATGGGATGAGCGCCTTCTAGGCAATTTGGTTTATGAAATTCAGTGAGAATTCTATTGAATTCTTTGCACATTTAGCATTTTGAATTCTGTGTGAATAGTATTTTTTCTTAGCTTTTTTGATTGCTGACTTGTATAATCTGTTAAGTTTCTGTAGGTAAAGCTTGTCTTGATTGGTGTTTGTTTTGAGCCTGTTGCATTGCAGCTTTCTAATTTGCTGTTTTATCTCTTTTAGCTCAGTATTTCTCCAAGGTGCTTGATTTCTTTTGTTCTTTTGTGTTGTTCTGGGTGGTATTAGGATATCAAAAGCTTGGTGTAGCCACTCATACAGTTCCTGAACGGAATGTGTTGTGTCTAAATCTGTATTGGAAGTTAGTTGTGTTTCTAAACGTTCAAAATTGAGTTTGTTCCAGGTTCGTTAGGTGGATGCATGTACGGTTGTTTTAGGTGTATTGCTTTGTTTTGTTTTATGTTGGAAAGCAAGCAAATTGTGGTCTGACCATCTGACTGGAGTAACTGTTTGAAAGGTAACTATTTTTGGATTTGCAAAAATGACATCTAGGATGTGTCCAGTGATGTGTGTGAGTTTGTGGACGATCTGATGTAGGTTCAGTGAGAGAAGGCCAGTGATGATTGTTTTTGGATGGGGCATATTTTGTTTATCAAACCAAATGTTTGGGTCACCAAGAATGCATAGGTTGGAGTGTAGTGTTATCAGGTTTGAAACTGTGTCTAAATGTGTGTCTGGGAATGTTGCATAGCTAGGTGGAGGTCTGTAAAGGAGAAGGAAGTTACAGGAGGAAGATGGTGTAGGGTTGTATTGGGTAAAGAGGGCTTCACAACCTTGTATGGAGACGTTGTCAGCTTAAGTGATAATTAATGTTTGCTTGAACACAACAGCTAGGACTCCTCCTCTTTTGCCTATACAATTTTGTGTGATAGTTTGATAACCTAGAGGAACGGCTTCATGCAACATTGGAGCCATGTCATCTCCCAACCATGATTCAGTTATGAAGAGTATGTCAGATGGGTGTCAGTGAGGAGGTCGTAGATGTGATGCTTGTTTTTTGATAGTGATTGAGCATTTATTAGTAGGAAGTTTAGAGAATGCCTTTTGGTGATGGTGTGAGAGGGAGCAGTGATTTGTGGACTTGTAGCAGGTGCGTCTTGAGCGCTGGTATTAGCTGTATGAGGAGAGCAATAGTGTAGTTGTTCTGTATTGTATTCCTTTTCCAGCAGGCTAAGTGATGCTGCAACAAGCAGCGCGGAGTGGGGTCCTGGAAAGTGGGCTGTCTGTAAATCACAGTGCGCTACCATTCCATGCTTTAGTAATATATTTGTGACAGTGTGCTCCAAAATGCACCACCAGCTACATGCTACACGTTTACCACTCTGTTGCTGAATATATTTGCTGCACTTGTTCTTTCTGTGACACTTTGGTCTACACAATCTCCATAACTTCAGTGATGTAACACTGATAGCAACACCCCAACTCAAAAAATATTTTCAGCACCTCTGCATTAAGTAGGCTTTTTTTGATGTGGCAATAAATTAAAGTAATCAGCAAAGGTCTGGCATGTCAAATTTCATGCACTTCCATTCAGGGGAAAATGTTAAAAAGTGGCAAAAAGATCTGTTTTCTCCAATAGGAAATGTTGCTCACACCTACTGCAAAAAAGCTGAATTGTTTTACACCAAACTTCACATGAAAGTAAAACTTCGCTCATCATGCGTCGTTCAGTTTGGAGTAAATCCATTCAGTATTTTGGGGGAAATTAACATTAAAAAGAGGTGCTTGGTGGGCTTGAAAGGGTTAGCAGTTTTATATGTCTGGCCTGTTTTTGTCAGTAGCATTCGTGGACTAGGTTCGAGAATCATCTATGGACTAAAATAAAAAATATAAAAGCGTCCCATTGGTTAAGGGAGCTTTCGCTTTCATTGACCAGTCTGGGTCTGAGAACACGAACCCAAGGTTGCGGACCTGAAAATAATGATTGGCTGGCTGAAAGAGGAAACAAGTGACTCTTGCTGCTGCCATTATAGGACACTGTCACAAAAAAGTAAAGGTAACATAAGAAGGCACGGTAAGCTAACATTAACTCTCAGGTCATAGTCAGAGGATCCTGAAAGTTCCCCCCCAAAAAGTAAAAAAAAATAATTGTCCTTGTACCAGCCTGCAGACTATTTTTCAAGAATGTGGTCTCCATGTACCTAAAATGGCGGCAGTAGTCAATGGCCTTGACAGCTAAGCCACTGACTCAAAACACCAAAGGTGGTGCGGACTATGAACACCATCTTAGGTGTATCTGGTTTACAGCCTAGTTGTTGAGGCTACGCACTGGCAGTGCCATTTGGGGTGTATCAAGTTCATGGCCCTGAAAAATAGCCTTTGGAAAGCTGTTACACATTAGGGATTAGGGGAGGGACATTTAAAATTGAGTTTTGTGTATAATATATACTTTTTAAAAATATATATTCAAAAAGGACTCCCTGTCCCGGCCTGGCTCTACATTCTGAAATTAGGAGATCATTCATACGCAACTTAAAAATCCCTGAACTGCCAAGTTGTCAATTTCTTGCAGACGCTAGAGCCCAATATAGTGAGGCGTTAGAAAGACTCCGGAAATTTGATTACAGAGGCTGCCTGGCCAGAGCACATGATGAGGAGGGCAAATCAGGCCGGCTATTGGCAAGGCTAATTAAACCTGAGACATGTGGCTCCCAAATAACACATATTACTAACGAGGCGAATAACACCCTACATGATCCAGATGACCTAAATAACCTATTTTGACGATATTATGAAGCGTTATATACAGCCCCACACCCACCCTCACCGGATGACATTGAAAAATTCCTGGCACCATTGCAATTACCAAGACTAGAAGAACAACATAGGGAGTCATTGGGAAGCCCAGTGACGCTGGCAGAAATAAAACATGCTATAGCATCAATGGCAACGGGAAAGACACACGGCCCAGATAGGGTGCCAGCAGAATTCTACTCGACATTTGGTACTAAGCTGGCACCTCACCTGGAAAAACTGTATGCCGTATCGCTGGAGCTGCGGCGGCTCCCTGAATCCATGCAAAGTGCTGTTTTGATCCCGCTCCCCAAGACTACACCCCCTAGGACCCAAGTAGGAGATTATCGGCCGCTATCTATGCTCAACCTAGATTTTGAAAGTTTGAGCAAGATACTGGCAACGAGACTGCTTCCCAAATGCCCACGCTGATACATGGTGACCAAAATGGATTTATCCCTTCACGAAATACGTCATATAATCTCAGAAGGTTATATTCAGTCCTATACCACCCAGATACCAGAACGCTTGAGCAAGCTGCAATATTGTCGATAGACCTGGAGAAGGCTTTCGATACAGTTAGCTGGAACTACCTCTTTGCATGCCTGGAGCGGATGGGACTAGGCGAAAAGTGGGTGCAATGGGTTAAAATACTATACAGCTGCCCAACAGCTAGGGTCCGAACGGGGGGAACGCTCTTTGCACAATATGGGATCTTTTGCGGCATAAGGCAGGGCTGCCCTCTATCGCCGGTGCTTTTTGTGTTGGCGATGGAACCACTAGCGGCTCTATTCCGCCAGGGTGGATCAGGGCTGGGGCTGACCCTTGATGGGAGACAGCATATCATCTCCTTATATGCAGACGACGTGTTGATATACCTAGATGAGGCGGTGGCCGGGTCGGCTACAGCTTTGCGCATATTGGACGGATTTGCAACCCTATCAGGGTTGAGAGTAAATAGAGCGAAGACTTACCTCCTTCTGGTGGCGGGGCAGCTCCCGAGACCCTGTGCGCTCCCGGTAGACCTTCATTGGACTCCAACTATGTTCAAATACCTGAGCATACATGTTTACCACTCATTGACGGATTTACGTGAAGGCAATTTAGACAGGGCAATTGCGCTCGCTTAGAGCCTGCGTAGCGTTTTGGAGCTCGCTGAAGTTGCCAGTAATGGCACGGGTATCGTTGACTAAGATGGTTATGCTGCCCAGGTTGCTTTACTACTTTGAGAACCTCCCACTGGTGCTGTCCAGGGGCTGGTTTGCTCCTCTGGACTCGCTGGTATGGGATTTAATATAGGGGGAGGGACGAATGAGAGTGTCGCTGGCTACATTGCAACGTCCAATACGCAATGGGGGCTGGGGGTGCCCAATTTTGAGTATTATTATCTGGCTTCCCAGCTACAGTGGCTGGCCCAGTGGCTTAAGGGAACTAATGTAGAGGTGATATTCATTGGAGGGCTGGGAGTTCGCTCCGCCCTGGTGCTGGCCAAGATACTGGACCACAGAGTCCCAACCCCGGCCAGCAGACCCTACAAACTACGGCACTACAGTGTTGGAAGAAAAGCCTAGCCAGACTGCCTGTGGCCCCTAAGTACTCACCTCAGCTCCCCTTGCTAGGCTTACCCCATGGAACCCCTCGTAGCACCTTCACTTCGGAGCAATTGGTAGAATGGAAGGAGCAGGACTTGAGATAGTGGGCGACGTCTACCGGGAGGGGACTTTGATCCCCTTTGCGGAGGTAGTGGAGCAATATGGGTTGCCGGTGGGCCATTTCTTGCAATATGAGGCCCTAGTTTGCACCATTAGAGAACTATGGGGAGGGGGAGGAACGGAACCGGAGACACATCCTCTGCTCCACGCGCTGATTACCGTGGGAGGGGCCAGCCACCAAGTGAAATGGTTCTACATGACATTAGTGGAGGCATCATCGACAACATTGCCAAGAATTAGGGAACGATGGGAACTAGCCTTAGAAAAACAATTCACAGGCCAAGAATGGAATAAAGTCCTGGCCTCCCCCAAGGCCATGTTGCGTAATGCGAGGCTGAAATATATTCAGTTTAATCATGTCCACATGACATACTTGACCCCACACAGAATCAGAACGATGCATGGAAGGGAAACACGGCCGTCCCGAAGGTGCGCCCAGCATGATGTGGGCTTCTTCCATATGGTCTGGAGCTGCCCCACATTAACCTCCTTCTGGGGGGTGGTGGTCCGGCAAACTGGAGTGACACTAGGGAGGGACCTCAGAAATACAGGGGAGGTGTGTCTCTTAGGCCTTTTTCCACGACCACCGAAGCGGAAGGCGGGGAACAATTTTGTTGACCTAGCCATGGCCCTTGCAAAGAGAAGAATAGCAATGGCGTGGAAGGCAAGTATGGTACCAAAAACAGAAAGTTGGAAAAGAGACCTCACGAATTGGGCAGAGGCAGAGATGAAAGCACTCATTAGGGAAGAAGCGACGGGGGTACACAGGAAGCCAATAGTGGAACAGTGGAAGGAATTGATGAGAGAGTGGGAAACCCTGGGCCTTGAAAATGCCGAGATGACAGATGATGACACAGCGGCACCCCAAAGCAAAACACCCGCTCAGTCACAGGGAGTAGAGGGGCAGCAGAATTAGACAAGGGAAATTTATGCATAGGTGGCAATATACCAGAAGAAGGGCTATACCTAGGCCACAGAAGGAGCTCAGTGGCGATCAAAATTGCAGATAGGGACACCCAGAGTGCAGACCCCATGCATATGCGCAGACCCTCCACAACACAGATTAGCAATAAGCAGACCATGAGCGGAGACGGGATAGGTACGAGTTGTAAGGCACGAAGTTCTTAAGTTAAGGTTATAACAGGTATAGATAACACTTGGTGTTGTATATACAGAGATATAATGAATGCGAAGTGAGAGAAACACGATGCTGGTTAAAAATGCATGAAACAACACCGGCAAAAATAGAGATTGTGTAGTACAGGAAAATAAAAGTGTAATTGCAAGATGCTGTGACACTATGCAGTGAAGTATTGAAGCCCAGATACCAACAATGGATTGAACATAGAAACGTATGCTGTAAATACGAATAGATGTAATAGAAATGTATATATCATGTACTGTATATTGCATAAATGTGAAAATGCCAATAAACAAAGTTAAAAAAAAAAACCTGCCAAGTTGCCAATTTGGTTGTGTGTGACATGCCCATACTTCCAGAGTACCAATGTTTCACATTTCCATGTTAGAAGTATGAGGCTATGAGTGACATTTTCTAACAAACTTAAGCAAGTGCTTATGCAATGCTGTTTAATTTGTTACCCCTGGTATTGCCATATAATTGTCTAAACATTCTAAAAATCAAAATAAAGCTTCAATATTGCATGAAACGCACATTATTTGAGGACGTCTTTAATTACGCATACACATGGCTCTCTTCTTCTCCAGTATCTAGACTCTTGTTTCTTCTCCTCCTGTTTCTAGTCCTTTGGATCTTTTTTCTGACTGGCATCCAGTGTATAGTGGAAAAAAAGTGGTGCAACAATCACCTCCCTCCCCTCCTGCAGTGGCCTAAGTGCTAGCGGCTGGCATGGACCTGGTCTGCCAGGGGCCCTAGATCTTGTCAAATTTGTGCGGCATCCTCTCCACATATACGTGCTGCTCTATCGTGGCACAGAAGTCCATGCCCCTCCTTCCCTCATTCAGAAAGGGGTGCTCCTGAAACCTCCAACTACGCGCAATGTTTCTCTTTGCTATGGATGCAGCACGGTTTTAAAAATTGTAATACATGACATACGTATTTATTAAACTGAAGAAATGAAAGCTGAAAGTACACTTTGCACACGTTGGACACAGTGGTACACATACCTGAGACAAGTGTAGTAGAAACACTATAAGCGTGCTTTAAAATGTGAGATGAAGAAAACCCATACAAAGTAATACTGATACATATAAATGAGTTGTATTAATGAGAATTTCTTATGAAAACGTTGTTTATTAACGTCTACTGATGCGCTAACTAAGTAGCTAGGTGTTTTTCAATGGTTTTTGCTAGAGTGCACCCTTTAGAAAAGTCGGTGCCTATTCGTGTAGAAATTAGATATGAACATGAAAACTTGCAAAATGATATTAGAGAACTTATAGTTTATGAACACCTGCAAACAATTTTTATAGCATGCATTTAAAAATTATACGTTTATATCAATGTTGTGAAATTTTGTGGTAGTAAGGTATTTCTAACGTTAGCTATTTTCATGTAATAATATTTGGTGAATGTTTATATAATTTTCCTTAATTTGGATTAATTTTACTTTATTATATTTGCCATTGATTTAAAGTTTATTTCATAAATGTGCAATGCCAACTTAAAGGGCTTTTTGAAATTTAATGCAATTGATCATTTTCTACAAGTGAAATGTTTCTTATTTGTCCTGTACATGTCTGCACCCTGACTTTTCTGAATGTTTCTTCAACGTGCACCGTGAAATATTCCTGTGGGATTAGAATTTCAACTATTGCTATGCACAACACTTTGTATCTTTTTCTATTGATACTAGGCCTGTGAGTACTCTCAATTTTTCGTTTCTCATGACGAGCATGGGAAACCATCTCGATGTTGCAAGAGCTCTATGTGGCTCTACGAGAACATGGACATGTGATAGTCTTTTGATGGTGGTGTGATGCCACCCCACTAGACAATTGCAAAAAGACTTTATAAAAGAAGAAACCCCAAAGGAGGGGCACCACCATTCTGATTTCCTCGCTGGTGATCTGGATGCTAGGCTGATCGATTTTTGAACTATCATTTGCTTTTGAACTGTCTGGCTGATGCTACAGCCGATAGCTGATGGATTGAAACTTCTTTGCCGAACCATTTCTATTTTTTTCCTTCAGTTCTTTGTTTATACTAATGGACTAACACTTAATGGTTTTTAAATTCAAACCTTTCCCTTTCATTCGTGGTTTTGAGCTGTTATGTGAACAGACTATCCTTCTGCCTTGAACGGTAGTAGGACTTTGTAACTTTGTGCTCTGACTTTATGATAACCATCCAAAACGCCTTGCTTAAATGTTTGGCCTTTTAATAAAAACTGTGATATTCTTAACTGAAATTCTTAAGAGATTGCTTGTTGTTACAAATTCTGAATCTTTAATACAATAACCAAATTAATTATCAGGCTGAGTCCGTTATTGAGTATTGTCAGTTCTTCCTTTAAACTGTGCTATTTTACTGATATTTTAGGTACTTTGTAGGGAGAAACAGCGAGCCTTTACCGAACATCAAGTTCAGCTTCTTTTTTTTGTGTAGCTGTAGCAGAGCTTTTGCTCTGTATGATTTTAGTTCGACTTCTTTAGGAGGTTGGGTCTTACCGGCATAATCCTTTATTTCTATAGCATGGTTTTGAGGTTGATGTACCTAAATTTGATTTCAAATTTGTGAGTTGGCTGTCAATTAATGGTCCTCATTGCACAGCTAACGTGGAGTTTGGTCACGCTAATTTCCACACCACCTATTCGCTGAGAAATATTCATCAGAGGATCGTTGCCTCTGTGGTAAATGAAAGTGCTGCAGCTTGTCTAATCGTGAAGGGCCCTTGAGATTAGGGTAGTAAGGAGAGTAAGCTTAAATTAAAACTGTTACCATGCTTACGGTGCAACACTAGTATACAAGCAAGGCCCACAAAGAAGTGGCTGTGTTTGAAACCCCCCATCTTCTCCAGTATGCCTAGGAGAGCAACCTTTGGCTGCTACTCAGCTAAACATCCCTGTACCTCTCCCACTCCACCCTCAACTCTGTGCCAGAATCTTTGAATCGCAGGGTACGACCAGACCATATGGAGGAAAGTGCCCCACTCCTGACTATACCTAGTGCACACAGGGGCGGGGCTGCACCCCATTGTCCATAGCCTGCGCGGTGTGAGGTACGTCCTGTGTGAATAATTGAGTTGGATCAACCGCAGTGAGGCCGAAATGGACAACTCCCTGGACGCTATGCATGCCTACCAATGTCACCGGTTCTAACTCCAGCATCTTCCTAAAAGAATAACTGTATTGAGTTTAATCTGCATTTTGTTTGTCTTCCTCTGTCTTTTCCTCTCACCTCCTTTCAATCTGAGTCCCACTCTTTTTCCATCCTCCAGCAGGTCTTTGGCTCTACATTTCTCCTGTCTCTTGCATCCAACACATCACAATGTTTAGTTTTCAACCCCTCCTCTCCCAGTGTCTCCTCTTCCAAGCATGTCATTCATCCATGTTCTTATGCCCCAGCATCTCCCACCCTCTTCTCTATTCTGCAGTGCATCCTCATTCAGTCCCCTGCACTGTCTTCTCTATGTCTTGGAGGCTCGGGCGTCACAAGTTCGCTGCCTTAGTGCGCAAAAATATATTGTGCTCCCTAGCACTGGAAGGGGAGGGGTTGGGGCAGAATCAGCCATTGATGACAAGAAGAAATCAAAGAAAAGATCCTGCAGGGAGACACTAAGTTAAAAAAGTGAGAGAAGCGGCAATCTTCGGAGCTACAGACATTTGCTCTGAAAGATCAGTGAGCCAGACTATGCAGAAAAGACTTCTTACAAGCAAAACATGTATTAAGCATGAGCAATAAATAACTTTGACATTTGTTGCTCATGCTCTAACACTTCTTAAATGCATGGTATTTTCCTCTGCTTGCTGGTATGTGGTAGAGTGCACTAAAATGCATTTGTGTCACAGGCGATACGCGACATTTGGCAGTCTGTATTCTTCAATTAGGGGGGATCATTCATACCTAACTCAACCTTTTTTCTCGTGAGCTAAGTTTATGGTCCCTTTTGCGTGACCATAGACCTGACATGCTTAGCAATGACGGCTGAACTTCCCAGCCATTCACATACTATTTTACTCTTTGAACACCATTTTGAGATGCTGATTGTATGCCAAGTCAGTTAACATTGAGTAAAAAGTGCTACTTCCATAGTCGCAGAAGCATCATTTGCTGAGAAGCAGGAGACAGGTGTTTCACAAGACATTCCTGGAGTTGTGTTATGTTTTGTATAGGTACCTTAATATAGTCCTGGGTAATATCATACACCTTCACCTACATTATCTCCCTTATACTACACAGTAACGAGCCTTTAGGATTGAACCTTTACCTAGTTCTAGTCCTGGGCGCAGAAGGAGGGTTTTCCCTGAACAATAGCATCCTATAACTTCATCAATGGACTCATACAGTATGAATGAATATTCATGAGGGTTCTTGGAAACCAGGCAGGGGCTACACCACCTGCATAATATCTACGTACAAGGTTCATCCCATACATCATCCTCAAATCCAACAATGGCTAATACAAGAAACAAGGGACAAAGAAACCCTAGATACTTTTTGTATAAATGCAGCACATCTTGCTAGGGTTAGTAGAGGGAACCAAGACTTCCAGGCCGACACACTGACCAGAGACGCTGAGGCTCCTGCATGCAGACGCTCCAGCTGACAGTGGTCTAACACATCCCTCGCGGGGTGTCCAACTCGAGACCAGGACGGGGTCCCACACTCTCTCACTTCAGGTAATGGGGTTAGACTAAATCCTAGAGGGATTCTTGGCTTCACACCTACTCACATGCTAGGTACACTTGGGTACATCTAGATAGGCATCGTAGGAGTACGCGCACTTTTTATCATGCATTTTATATTCATGTATGTATTCATGATTATCGCAAGATGGTAGAACTGTACTATCCTTTTATTTTCCTTGTACTGCTAATCATATATATATATATATTTTTTAAATTTTTTTATTGCATACTTTACAATCAAACACAGCTTTCACCCTACAACCCTGGGGCCGGCAGCACATCTTCATGAACAAGAATACACAGCTGTTAAGCCAACAACCCCAGGGGGGGGCAGGCAGCGATCTTGAACCAGCAACTCTGTAGATCAGTATGCTTACAAGAAACTTAGATAGCTACCCAATAAAGAAAAAACAAACAAACCATACTCGGCCTGCGTCGCTAAAGTGTCAATCCTAGTACATTAAACTGTGGAAGGTCAGTGGCACATCAGTGTACGGTGGAAGGCACATCTTATCCAAAATGTGTTAGCAGAACCCGCGGCCCCTGCGTGCAAACCCCACGGTAACCCTATCGGGGCAAGAGGGGGGGAAGTGGGGGGGGTTAGTCAAAGTGCTCCATTGCATGACTTATCTTCCGCAGGGTCCACCACCCACCCTGGGCTAGACAGACGAAGTGTGCGCAGTGCCTGCTAAGTCCACAGACGACTCAGTACTTGTGTCCTCCGCTCTGGAGAGCAGAAAAGTCTTGTAAAGTCCCCAGAAGTTCTTGGGTCTACTCCTGGGAGGAAGGAGCTCGCTGAAAGTCTCCGTTTGTGTGCTACAATAAAGCATATCGTGCGACCATTGTGCTATGGTGGGCAAGGGGTCCCTCAACCAACACATTGCAACTCGTCGTTTAGCTATGAGAAGCCCCATGTCCACCAATCTACGTATTGACCTAGGCAGCGGCTTAGAGTACCCCAACAGAGCCAAAAGCGGGTCCGGAGTCAATACAGTCTCTATAATGTCCCCCAACTCCCGAAAGATAGACTCCCAGAATTTGCGTACCCCTGGGCAGTGCCACGCAAGGTGGATAAAATCCGCCGGTTGTGCTCTGCATCGCTCACAAGCCGAGGTGTCCCTTAACCCATATCTTTGTAAGCGCTCTGGGGTGTAGTAAACTCTGTTTACAAACTTAAAATGTATTAATCTGTGTCTGCCATGCAAGGAAACACGTCGAGTGCCGGTGCAACAATAGGTCCATGTGGAGTCATCAATAGTACTCTGCAAGTCACGTTGCCAGGCTAACCGAGCCTTGGTGAACTGGTGCGCTCTATGGGACATTGCTAATTTATATATATTCGTAACCATTTTTTGTGGCGACTTAGCTTTAATTACATACGACAATTCCAGAACTTCAGGAGGTTCCAAAAGTTCTGCTCCTAATATGTCACCCAACGCCCTCCGCACCCTATATGGAATTGAAACCGTTGCAACAAATTACTAGGGACCGCCGGATCCGCCACCGCCTCCCAGGTTTTCGCTGTGCCATCGGTAAACAAGTCTCCTGCCGTCAATATCTTTAAGGTTTGCAACGCGCGGACCACCCCTTTGTCTCTGCACGGGACCAACCAGTGTGCCCATTCAATGGGCATGGACGGTGCATATAACAACGCCCCCGCCTGTAATTGCAACAAGTTATGCCATGCATGGCGGGTTGAGTTGATCAAGTCCAAGATTCCGGTCCTACGATCCACAGGTTCAAAAAGTGTAGCTGGGAGAGGAAGGGGCTCCGCAAAAAGTTTTTCCATACGGAGAAACGGAATATCAGACTGGCCATGTATCCAATAGTATGCTAAAGCTCCCTGCGCTGCTCTATAATACAAGTTTAAATCGGGCGACCCCAGACCCCCCAAGTGATATGGTAGTGTCAGTGTCTGCCAACTCACCCTAGCCTGCTTGCCCGCCCAGGCCAATTTAATTAATAATGCATTGACTCTCTGAAAGAAAGAGCGGGGCAAAACCAAGGGTATATTAGTAAAAAGGAACAAGAAACGCGGCAGGACAACCATTTTCATGATTGATATTCTCCCGAGTAAGGACAGTGGCAATCTGATCCAGGTTTCAACATCATCCTCAAGTCTGCTAACTACGGAGCCATAGTTTTCCCTGAATACGATGTCCGAGTCCCTATGAATGCGAATTCCAAGATATCGAATCGCTTCGGCGGACCACTGCAAAGGGTAGTCCGGCTCAAAGGGGTGCGTGAGTGGGGTAAGGGGGAAAATTATGGATTTAGACCAATTGACACGGAGGCCCGAGAGGGCACCGAAGTGTACCACTTCCCGTAGTACTGAGGAGAGGTTGTCCTCTGGCTCATGGACATATAATAAAGTGTCATCAGCGTAGGTGGATACAATAATCCTATAAGTTGGGTAACAGACACCCTTGTGGCCGTGATATTCCCTTAAAGCGCACGCAAGGGGCTCCGCCACTAAGGCATATAAGATCGGGGACAACGGACATCCCTGCCTCGTCCCTCTGCAAATCGTAATGGCTTTGGTCACTAATTCGCCTATTTTAATACGTGCCATGGGGGAGTTATAGAATACCCCAATCAGTTGTAGGAAAACGGGGCCCAGTCCCATCCTGATTAATACAAGTCGCATGAAGGGCCATTCTACTGAATCGAAGGCCTTTTCCATGTCAAGGAAAACCGCAACCGCCCTAGAGTCTGGATTAGTATGCTGTATGGCACCGAACACCGTGCGAAGATTGTAGGTGAGGTTCCTGTTTGGAATAAACCCCGCCTGCTCCGGGGCCACTAGTACTGGCGCCAGAGGTGCGAGCCGATTGGCAAGGATCTTAGCGAACAACTTGGTATCGACATTAAGCAGGGACAGAGGGCGGTATGAGCCACACTCGTCTAATGGCTTATCCAGCTTAGGGATGGCAACAATCATCGCCTCTCTCATTGTCGGCGGCATCGTACCCGATGTGCACATATCGTCAAAGAGTGTAGAAAGATGTAGGAGCAGTAAATCAATAAAACTTTTGTACAAGCCGACAGTGAGGCCATCTGATCCCGGAGCGCTCGCAGCCTTCATGCTAGTAAGGGCCGAGAGAATCTCCTCCTTGTCAATCGGTTGCATGAGGAATTCACGATGGGAGTTATAAAGAAAAGGCAGTTGAATATGCTCTAGATAGTGAAGTATTTCTTCCTCAGATCCAGACGAGCGTGCTGAATATAATTCCGAGTAAAATTGTCTGAACCTTTCAGCTATATCCACCTCTTCCGTTAAGATCTCACCATCGGCCGCCTTAAGTTCTGAGACCCGCGTTCTACCTCGTTTGGCCTTCAGTATTCGTGCTAAGACAGAACCCGGCCTATCCCCTTCGCCATACACGCGAGCCGTGGCGGATTTACCTAAATGTTTAACTTCACTGTCCGCTGCATCCTGATACTCCCCCAGAAGTTCTCTGATTTTGCGCATAATCTCTTCATCATTACACTCCAACTGGCGTCTTTCAAGGGTAATCAGTTTACGTTCAAGATCCGCCAATCTCTGTCGGATAGAGCGCAGAACACCCGAGTGTTTTGCTATGGCCACTCCCCGGATATAGACCTTAAAGGTCTCCCAGATCACCTGAAAGCTATCCACGGAACCCACATTCGTCGTAAAGAAAGTGTCAATGGCTTCAGCTATATCTGCCCTAAAGACAGGATCTAATAAGAAGTAGGGCGGGAACCGCCAGGTGAACGGCGGAACAGCCTTCCCCGGCATGCTCAGCACCAACAATAAGGGAGAATGATCCGATAGTGTACGAAGTAGTATCTGACATTCCCGGACGCCGCACAGAAGCTGGGAAGATATCAACCAATAATCTATACGAGTGTGTAGATTGTGATATGCTGAGAAATGCGTGAAGCCCCCCCTCTCCGGGTACCTTGATCTCCAGACATCGCACAGATCCATACCCAACAGTACACTCTCAAGAGCCCTGGCAGCAGCCGAAGGACGCCTCACCAGGCCCCCCGATCTATCTAACTCCGGGTTCCGGACAAGATTAAAGTCCCCCCCCCCATAGAAAGCGCGACTCCGGGTACCTATAGAGAGCGCTAGCAAGGTTAACATAAAATTCCGGACAGTCGTAATTGGGGCCATAAACATTTACCACAATGAAGTCAGCTCCTTTCCCTTGACACCTGGAGAGTGCAAACCGGCCCTCGCTATCTGAATCCAATTGTACCATTGTAATAGCCGACCTAGGGTTCACCCACGTCAGTACCCCTCTAACATGCGTCGTGAAGCCTGATGCGTTAATGTTGCCTAGTAGACCTCTACTGCGTAGCAAGGGGCTGGACAAGGGAAGATGCGTTTCCTGTAGCAGGGCTACATCAATATTATGCCTGTGTAGATAATGCAGCACCCTGCGCAACTTCCGATGATCGTTAAGCCCTCGCACGTTCCAGGTAAGGCAATGTGCCTAGGGTCTCTAAAGTGTGAGTATCACTGTGCACAGCCACCATGTGAAATGTAGCGCATTGTGTAACCAGACCTACACCACAGAGAACTAGTATCCACATCTTGTACGTTGAGGCGCAAAGCTTCGCAGAACTTTAAAAACAACAATTTCCCCTTCAACAGTCCACCCCCCACCCACAGCATACCTCCCCCAACTTGGTCATGGTGCATCCCTCCCAACCCTCACCCACCCCACTCTACCCACCCAAGAAACCCCCCAACGCTAAACTCCCTAATGTGCTTCACTCGGGGGCAGATGTTGCTCGATATGCAATATGCAACTGTAAAAAACACTGTAAACAGTTCACCCCCTCGCATCGTCCTAAAAAGAGTGTACAGTCTCACAGACCAATTAAATGCAGACCATAATGTACAAACTGTTCAAGCCTGGCTTTAGGTCCCCTCTCTTGAAGTCACATAATATTGCAAATCAACCTTCACAACTAAAGGAAAGACCATCCCCTACATTGCCAAATCTACGCACTCCCACTCCCTCCCCCAGTACCACCCAACACTGAGTAACGTCCAACCCCATGGGTCCACTAACCGTTCCATGAGGCGTTTGAGTTAGCATTCCAGAGTTACACATTCCCACGCCAGGTGTAGCAATAGACCCCACCCCCTAGCCATCATCATCGTGATCAGACATGTACTCGCCCACATGACCCCATCACACATGTCGGTAAACCATACTTATCGTCCATTTGCCGGCAGCTCCCTCAGTCCTGATCAACGAGTGTGCCCCCAGTCGCCTCAGGCTCTAGTTGTTGCTCCGGGCTAGGGCGCCGCTCCTTTGTCCAGCCTTTTAGGGCCTTTTGTAAGGCTTGAGGGTCCGTAAAAATATGATACAGCATAGCGTAGTCAATGCCTAAGTCACGGAGTTGCTTTTTCATGGGAACAAACTGGCGCCGAGCCTCCTGCACCCGGAAAGTGAAATCTGGGAACAAAGATATTTCAGATCCTTCATATTGTAACAAGCGTTTCTCCCTAGCCACTCTCAGTGCTGCATCCCTGTCCCTGTAGTTGAGCAATTTGGCGATGATAGGGCGAGGTGGCGCTCCCGGAGAGGGGCGAGGACCCAGAGAGCAGTGCGCCCTCTCCACCACGAACATGGCAGAGAAAACACCTTCCCCCAGTAGAGTGATCAACAGTTTTTCAACAAATTGTTCCATGTTTCCAGTGGGTGTGGTCTCCGGCAAACCAGTGATCCTGAGGTTACAGCGGCAGGAACGTGCTTCCAAATCTTCCGTTTTGTCTTGGAGAACTCGCAGAACTTTCCCCAGTTGTTTATGCTCTGTGTCCAATGTAGTGTGCGCTTCTTCCACCTCCGTTATGCGCCGCTCAGAAATGTCTAAACGTTCCGCATGTTTGTCTATGCGCTCCGCCATTCTATCCATGCGGTAAGAAAGGGCGTCCATCTTGGTACCCAGTGAGTTGATCCCGCTTTGCAAGTTCTTTTCTATAGCCACCAGCATCTCGCGGAGATCCGGACTGGGATCCTCTGGCGTGGATCTGCCCTGCATCCGCTCCGCCCCCTCCGTTGTGGCATCGTGCGATTTCGACCGTTTCTGTTCGAAAGAGAGTTTGGTCTGAGCCCTGTCCACCTTTCCCATGTCGTCGTGCAGTGGGGACTCACCGAGTCAGGGACCACAGCGTAGCAGGCCCGAGACCACTCAGACCAGGCACCTGCGGCAGCAAAAGGGGGCCCCCCAAAACCACCGGGTCTCAGCACAGACAGGCGAGACCCAAGGCTCCCCACCAAGTGATGCAGAGGACTTGAGCCCCGGCGCTAGCGCTAGGCTATGAGGTAGTGCAACGGTGCGCAAATCCACACCTCAATCCAAGTCGCAGATGACAAACAATCTGGGGGATATCTCAGCCTCCAGCCGTCAAACCTTCGCTACTCCCAGGCAGCACTCCAATATGTCATGGGCAGCACAGCCGGCCCTCGCTCCCCAACACGTCACCAACCCACTGAGGGCCACTGGGGACCGCAAAGAACCTGGACCAGGGGTGGAAACCAAGGCCAACCGCAACCACTAGTTGCCGGGAAGGGTTCCGCCCCTCCTCAACTCCAGCACAGCATCACAGGCGTCGTGCTCCAGCGCCAACAGAACCACTCCGATTCTCCACTGCTATCTCCGCCGATCAGCCTCCGCCTGACTTTCCCTATAGGCGGGGCAAAACAGGAACATCGTCGTGTTGAGGGCCAGTATCCACAAAGCCCGTCCGCCGTGCTCAGAGGACCGCTTCCGGAGAGCCAAGTGCGAGACCCACACGAGCAGCAGGCAAGACGAAACTGGAGGGAGGGGGTCCACGCCGTCTGATCGTACGGGCGCACTTCTGAGGCAGCACCTCACGTCGGGACGGAGATTGCTTCCTGGGCTCCGTGGGAAGAGACCGCGGGGGGTTCCCAGGAGTGGCGCGTACGCCGCACCCCGCTATCTGCCCAAGACCAGACGGCCGGCTCCGACATCCCGGTCCACCCCCCGCCGCACTCCTTACCCTCCACAGGCAGCTAGGCACTCCACGGCGTCTTCGCCGTACAATCAGGCTTCCAACAGGGGGGGGGAGGAAGGAGAGGTCCAAGGAACGGAAGCCGAGGGGGCCGATGCCGCAACACAGCGCACCACAGCTCAGCCGCTCGGCGTATAATAGCCACAGCCGCTGCAACGCACTTCAGCCCGGGGATCTTGGCCTAACGAGGCCGGAGACGGTCAAGACGATTTTTCGTCGGTTGTGGTGCTCGGAACAGAGCCGGAATACAACCGTCCGGAACCCGGCTCGCTCTGACTCTCCAAGCTCGGCTTTGGCAGTATCAGGCTCTGGGAAACTGTCAGATTCCTGATGGTGTGCAACGATGCTACGGAGCTCGAGGCTCAAGCGGCCATCATGGTCGCGAGCAAGCTCCGCCCCCTAATCATATATATATGCTACAGTCTAACGGTTGTTGCAGCACATCTATTTTACACTAGAAGAACAACTGTGCAATAAATTCTTATTGTAACACGCCCGACTGTTTCTTCTGTGTAACTCTCTGAGACCGAATAAGTGAGCACGAGTGACCGAGCGAAAAGTAGTATATTGTTTCCACAATCCTGGGGGATCAGGGTTGTCATATTCTGAGGTTGCCAGAAACTATTCTCTCCCCGATAAGAGGAGATTCTAGTGGCACTGTGAGCTAGCTAAAACAGAAAGGCTAACATTCTCGGTGGGGTGCTCAGAGCCAGTCTGCCACCAAACCCACAGTTTGTTATCTGGAACGTGCAGATCCTGTATGGGTAATATAGGAACTACACGACAGTTGGAGATACCAGGGCTCAATCAAGAGTAGGAGACTTCCCAGGATCATCTGCAGCACTTGCTCATGAAGAGTAGGAGGCAGATGTACAATGCTTGGGCAACTCTCCTGAAAAGCAATTTACTGAATTTTTTTATCCCCACTGAATGAGAAAAATAATATCGCAAGCAGAATTGTTTGCAAGGACTGTGAAGTAAACCTAAGCCGGCGGATAAGGGGGACATTACTCTTTTGGCACCTCTGCCATGCGGATTGACATGAAAACAAATGATATGAAGGTAGCAGAGGGAAAGAGATCAAGCACCGGCAAAGGAGGTTATCGGGAGCAGGAGGGATATCCACAAGCAGGGATCCACCCACTCGACACCAGGGTGTAAATGTTGAGGGGGGAGTGCCCCCCCAGCAATAGGCTAGTGTAATATGCACCACAAGGGGGAGGGGTAAGCAGAAAGCCCACTAGATGCCAATGGTTATTTTTTGAGTGGGGAGTGCTTCCCCCAGCAATGGGCTAGTGCTCTCCACATTCCTCTTGCAACAAAAGTTTATCTGCTCTCTGGGGGCAGATAGGAGGGTTTTACCTGCAATCTCTTCCCCTGGAGGAAGGGTTCAGAAAACCCACTAGACACAAAGGGATTACTTTTTTGCAGGGTAAATGCCTCCCCATGACAATGAGCTAGTGCTCCCCACTCCCCAGACCAAAAAATCTTTCTGCCCCCTTTGGTGCAGATAGGAGGTATTTACATCCATTCTGCCCCACGAGAAAGGGCAGAAAACCCATCAGACACCAGGGATTATGTATTTGGAGTGAGCGGAGGGTCCCTTGGCAAAGGGCTAGTGCTCCCCCTCCCTCCAGCCAGAAAAGTCTTTCTGCCCCCATGGGGACAGATAGGAGTGTTTTACCTCCAATCTGGCTCCTGGAGGCCAAAAAGCCCACTAGGCACCAGGGATTATTAGGGCGGAGCGTATCCTCTAGCACTGGGCTAGTGCTTCTCACTCCCCAAGGCAATAAATGTCATTTTGCCCCCCCCTTGGTTGGAGGCAGAAATCACACTAGACACCAGGGATTTTTTTTTTTTTTACAAAAAAAGGGGTGGGGCGGCCCGCTCAGGCATCGGGCTGAGTCCCCACACCAACCTTTACCCAGTCTTTTCTGCCCAGGAATATTTCTTACAAAATAATGGGGTAGGGTTTGGCTCATGCTGACATCAAGCTGACATCAAGCCACACCTGCATCTCCACATGACTCGGGCCTGATTTAGAGTTCGGCAGACAGATTACTCCATCACAAACGTGACGAATATACTGTCTGCCATATTACAAGTGCATTATATCCAATAGCACTTGTAATATGGCAGACGGGATATCTATCTTGTTTGCGACAGCGTAACATGTCTGCAGTACTCTAAATCAGGCCCTCAGTCTTTTGCTTTCCTGGGAACTAATGCATTCCAATCCATTTGGCAAGAGAAAGGAAATTTTGATTTTACAGATGTGCCTGTATAAAGGGACTAAATTCCAAAATTGTCCCACTTTCAATGGTGAATGACTTCTCTTTTTGGGCTCAGGCTGGCCACCACCTGGGAAAACCTAGAAAAGCCAGACATTTCTGTTTCTGAAAACTAGACACTGAGGAGAGTCCAGTGTAGTGTTCCTCGATGGATCCCTCAAACTTTTCTTAACTACAGCACCCTCAAACCTTGCCTAAACTTCTGGAATGCACAGGTATTAACAAATTTCCAGTGTTCCCCTCTTAGCCCAATGAAAACACTACCCCACTTGTGTGGGTGGTCCTAGTACCCGCAACACAAAAGGCCCCAAAATACAAAGTGGAGAAGTCCGCAATATGGGTAGCTGAGGTATTTGGGGCTGGACTCTGCAACCACTCAGGCAAACCTACCAAACCCAGACATTTCTGAAAACTGGACAGCCGGGGGAGTCCAGGGTGATGTACCTCCTGTGCATCCCGTAACATTTTCTTACCCACAATGCTCTGCAAGCCTCAAACCTTACCTCAAATTGTGCATTTTCCTTGCATTTTTAGGATGTAAACTTCCAGAATCGATAGGGATCCACAAAAATCGTGCCACCCAGCTTTCCCCCCACATATCCCAAACAAAATGCTACCCCACTTGTGTGGCTGGGCCTAGTGCCTGTGACAGGAAGGGAGTCCCGTTGCGAGGATCCCTGAGTGACGGCTGAGCCCGGGAGGAAATACCCCAGCTACTCCCATTGCCAAATCAGGTAATTTTTGTTGATGTCTCCACATTCTGTTTTGGGACGTTTCCTGTTGCAGACAATAGGCTCACCCACACAAGGGAGGTACCGTTTTTATTGGGAGATGTGTGGGAACGTTGGGTGGTAAGAATTTTGTGGCTTTCTGTAGATTCCAGAACTGTCACTCACAGAAATATGAGGAAATGTATGTTTTTATCCAATGTTTGAGGTTTGCAAGGGCTTGTGGGTAAGGACAATTAATGGGATCCTCACAAGGCCTACCACACTGGACTCCCCCATATTTTTAGCTTTCAGAAATGTCTAGGTTTGGTAATTTTACCTAGGTAGCCGTCGAGCTCAAGCCGAAATACCGCTGCTACACCATTGCCAAATCAGGTAATTTTTGTGTGTAATCTTTCTATTAGGTATCATCTCATACAGCATCTTGTAACAAGTGTGATACATTGGCACAGTCCTTGCACATACATGTATACAATATTCTTCCTGTAGTAGCTTGTATCCCATAGCTGTAAAAACAAAACTAAAATAAAAGGCAAACTATATGCCAAAATTAAGTACAGTGCAACCACATAGTTATCGCCCTCCGGTGTCACGTGAGGGTCATGTATTTTCCACTTGACCCCAGCATCATACCCACGCCATGTAAGTTCAATCCCAAAATGATTCTATACGTATTATTTAAACCGCACCATCAGGAGTGCTGGTCGGAGTCCACGACCCTACACATCTTGTGTGCCTCTTTCCAGTGTGCTTTATTCCTTGCCACTTCATCCTCCTCTTCTCCCATGCTCGGGCACAAATCAGGTAATTTTTTGTTAGGAAATGTTGATGTATCCACATTGCGTTTAGGCAGTTTTACTGTTGCGGGTGCCAGGCCCACCCACACAAGTGAGGCACCATTTTTATATGGAGATGTGAGGAAACATTGGGTGGTAGAAAATCTGTGGCTCCGATCAGATTTCAGAAGTTTCCCTCACAGAAATGTGTGGAAAATGTGTGTTTTTAGCCAAAGTTTGAAATTTACAAGGGCTTGTGTGTAAGAAAACATTATGGGATCTATGCAAGGCATCCCACCTTGGACTCCTCCGGAGGTCTAGTTGTCAGAAATGCCTGGGTTTGGTAGGTCTACCTGGGTGGCCGCTGAGGCCAGGCCAAAATACCGCACCTACCTTCATTGCCAAATCAGGTAATTTTTAGATAGGAAATGTTGATATCTCCACTTTGCGTTTTGGGTGCTTGTCTGTTGCTGTCACTAGGCCTACCCCACAGGTGAGGTACCCTTTTTATCAAAAGATGTGGGGGAACGCTTGGTGGTAAGACATTTGTGGCTCCCTGCTGATTCCAGAAATTTCCCTCACAGAAATGTGAGGAAAATGTGTGTTTTTAGCCAATGTTTGACATTTGCAAGGGGTTCTGGTTATGAAGACCTGGTGAGAGTAGCACAAGTCACACCACCCTAGGCATCCCCGAGTGTTTAGTTTTCAGAAATGTGCAGGTTTTGTAAGTTTTCCTAGGTGCCAGCTGAGCTAGGGCCCAAAATCTACAGCTACCCAAATTTGAAAAAAAGTATTGGTTTTCAGTGGAAAATGTTGATGTGTCCATGTTGCGTTTTGGAACCTTTGCTGTGACAGGCACTTGGCCAGTCCACACAAGTGAGGTACTATTTTTATTGAGAGAATGAGGAGAATGCTGGGTGGTAGGAAAATCTTGGTACCCTGAAGAGTCCAGATCTGGCCCTCACAGAAAAGGAGAATGTCTGTTTTTAGGCACAGTTTGAAGTTTGCAAGGGCTTCTAGGTAAAATAAACCTTGTTAGAACTGCACAAATCACAGCACCCTGGACTCCCCAAGTGTCTAGTTATCTGAAATATCTGGGTATGGTTGATTTTCCTGGGTGCCGGCTGAGATAGGGCTCGAAATCCCCACTACCCACGTTGTAAAAAAGCATTGATTCTGCTGGGTAAAATACAATATCTACAGGGCGTGGTTTGGATTTATTGTTGGTGCAGGTGTTAGGCCTTGCCACTCAAGTGAGATACCATTTTTATCAGGAGACGTGTGGAAACACAAAATAGTAGAACATTTGTTATTGCCAAATGAATTTCTCTTAATTTTTGCCTTTTAATTGGGAGCCAGTGTAAGAAAAGAAAACATTTTGCAAAATGCTCTGATGCTCTGATTCACATGCTAGTATGGAGAAGTACAAATAACCACTTCTTCGAAACTCGGTATCTGGTGTATATTTCAGAAACACATAGGTTTCCTTTATTCCCATTCTTCACTCTATATTTTACCATATGACTTGCCCTATATGCTGTACACAATGAAAAATCATTGTACGGTGCAGCTCAGTTGTTTGACTCTTGATACCTCGGGTCCTTAGAGAACCTACAAACCCGATATATCCCTGCGACCAGAAGGGACAATCAAACGTAACGATATACTACTTTTGTAAATTGGACATTCTGATCAAGAAGTTACAGATGAAAATGTTGTCATAAATGGATGTTGTTTCCTACTCATTTTGAATATTTTTTTTATTTCAACAGCTAGTTTTGTTGGGAAAATCATGAGGGATCTACACAAATGACCCATTGCAGAATTCAGAATTGTGTCTACTTTTTAGAAATATATAGCTTTTAAGGATCGCCCACGAAATTTCATACCTGTTTTCACCACAAACTGGAAGCAGGTTGAAAGCACAAAAATTTGGAAAAATGGGCTATTGCTTTGAAAAATGTCAAAGAAGTGGTAAATAAATAGTTTTTTTATATTCGAGTCTGCTTGGTCCTGAAAGCTGCAAAGATTGTGATTTTAGCACAGCAAACCTTTTGTTGATGCTATTTTTAGGGGTAAAAAAGCAGACACATTAGCAAATTGAGAAAACACAGTGTTTGTCGCAGTGAGGGACTCCACATGTAGCTTTGCAATATGCACAGACAGTACAGTCATCCTATACTTTGTGTATTGACTTTAAAAATTAATAAAAACAACTTTGACAAAAAAATAGCAGGAATATTCTTGCTCAGCACTTTTTCCCCAATTTTTCCCAGGAAACTCTAAATGTAGCTATATTTTGTCTATTTTCTCTGCACCGTCAATGGGAATACACAAACCCTCAGTACCCTCAGAAACCCCTTGATGTTGGAGAAAAAGCATGCAAATTTTGTGTGGAAACCTTATGTGGAAAAAAAGTTATGGAGGCGTAAGTACCCAAATAGCCAGAAAACGGCTCTGTACTGGGGTGGAAAAGCCTCAACAGTAAAGAGGTTAATATATGCAGAACCCAGTTGCAAAATGCCACCATCTCTGCAGAAAACCGTTCTGCATGGTCCAAGATAGAATGCCTGAAGCATGCTGCTTATGTGGGGCCTTTTTACTATCTCCGGTGGGAGCCCTTAGGTAGTGTGCATCCATCTGCTTTCTTTCTACCTTAGAGCAACCACACACTTCAGTGATCGTGTCCTGGAAGGTTGTCTGAAAGAAAAATAAACAGAGCGCACCCTCATGCCCTATTTTTTATCACCCACTCAAAAAAGCCCCCAAAAAATGGTCAGAGGCATAGGCGCCCCATGATGGCAGAGACACCCGCTTTATAAAAATAGTACAACTGCAGAGGTGTGTGAGTTTGTATCCGCATGCATCTCACATCCGGTTTGTGGGGATATCTCGACCTCTTTTTTTTTGGGTAGATTACAATATGTAATGTACTCTCGGAAAAAAAACATTATCTACAGATGGGCTAATATTATTTGTAAAATTAGCATGCCAAGGTACCCCTACAAAAAGGTTGCTGGAAGGTAGCAGGACCGGACCTAGCTGCACACTGCGAGATGAGTGAGACGTAGGGAGCCTGGTTAGCAGATCTAAGGTTATGTTTGGAAGTTTAACGGACTAAAATGTCAGAAAGGTAGTCATGGGACAGTGAATGGTTCGAACTGTATACTAGCATCTGTCATTTGAACGTAGCCTTGAAATTAACATGCAAAACATGTCCTGCCATTTTCCCAGGATCCCCCATTCCTTTGCCAACATAGTTCAGTTGCTCTCAGCAAACCAAGCTTTGTTTCTTGGCCTGTTGTGGCATTTAGGGTCAATCGATACTCCTGAAGCAAGGAGTATATGACTCACTCTAGTGGCTGTAAGTTAGCTTGAGCAATGCAAATCACTTTTTCATTTTTCGGATGAATCGCTCCACCTGACCATTGGCCTGCTGCCAGCTGGGTGTTATTTTTTTTGTGCGATGTTATTGGGCTTGAGGTACTCAAATAGTTCTTGGCCATGAAACTGTGAAATTTTATCTTTTCAAAGTTCATGTATAAGGCCATGTGTGGCCATTATTTTTTCTAGCTTGGATAGCATTTTGCAGGTTACCATGGTGGGCACTAGTTCTATGTCATGTCAGTGGTAGCCGATTGTTCAAACAGAGAGGGGGGTGGGCAGGCCAAACACACACACACACATACAATCCATCTACATGCACACTCACTCACACCACCATGCATTCACAAGCATGTACACATACCCCCACCATTCACAAGAACACACACTCATTCACAGCATGCACTCACAAATGCACATACATTTATACATACACATACGCACCAAACATTACAAAACTCTTACCTTTTTTAACATCTCTAGGAAGTAGGCCTCTGAGGTTCCAGGAGGGTTGAGACTGCCACCTTCTCTCATTGGCTGACCTTGGCCTTAAGTCATCCAATGAGAGGTGGAAGTCTTACCTCGTCACAGAATGGGATAGGGTTAGTGAGAGTTGCTGACCTCTCCCCACTCTGTGATGAGGTGTCAGTGATAGACACTCGGCCGTGGGCACTTAAGGGCTTAAAACTGAAGCGCCCAGGTCCGAGGCTATCAGTGACGCTCCCTCTCATCATGGGGTGAGGTCCTCCGAGTGCTTTGTCACGCTGAAGAGGTCACGCCCACGGGAGCTGTGACATCTTCAGCATAGCAAAACTCAGATTAGGCAGTCGGCCATTTAGCGAATGTCTAGCTCCTGGCTGCTTGACCTGAAAATAAAGAATGCCTATCTGGCTAATATTTGCTCAGCCTGACAGACACTCTTTATGTTGGACAAAAGGTGGGGGATGTAGCCCCTCCACTCTTAGGGACGGGCCGCTGCTGCCTCTGGGTACTTCGAATAATAGTCAACGACAATCATCATGTGCCGACCGTTGAGCAGGCTACCAAATTCCAAGCTGACACAGACCCATGGTTGTTTTGACCCCCATCTCAGTGATGACAGAGGGTTTGGGTCAAGATTTCCTGCAACTTGACACTTGGGACTTCCCTCACCATCATCTCCACCTGTTCATCTAATTGGGGAAACCACACCTTGGCCCTTATGCGATTCTTTGTTTTGACAGTCTCTTCGTGCCTAACATGGGCCAGTTAAATCACCTGGGTCACCCGGCTGCTCAGGATGACTAGGCTGTGGCCCCAGATGAGGCACCCATCCAGATCCGCTGCCAGCTTTTGCCTCATGTTGTGTAAGGAGGCAAGCATTTTTGAGCCTCTGCAGTTCCATGAGACCAGTGTATCTTCAAAGACTCCTACTGTCCTGTCCCAAAAGCAACCAGTGCTAGTTGCAGGCAGTCATCTTTGCGAGTAGGGTAGCATCTCTGATAGTGTCCATGGACAGAGCAACGGCCTGGAGTGTTTGGCCACATATCAGATGTATTGCTCCATTCCATGGGTAGCCAGCTCTTCTTGACAAGTCGCTGCTCGAGGATGTCTCAAGAAATAGTCTTGTATTTGACAGTGAACTAATATTCCTGCTTCTGGTTAGCCCATATTTCTATGCGCTCTGGTGGCTTGGGAGCTGATCCTTGAAACAATTGATTTAAAGGTTTATAGTATGTGTGCACTATAAAAGGGTGCCCATACACATACAGATTGAAGTGGCAAAAACCCCAATGTGTGGCTATTGCTTTGCATTCTGCTTGAAAATTTCACTGCTCAGTGGGAGTAAGGTCTCTACTAGCTTATGCTACGGGGGCCCACTCTCCACAGCCTTGATGTTGTGAAAGCACTGCATCTTACAGAGTAGGGCTAGCGTCCACCAACCAGTCTGTAGAGTTATCTGGGTCAAAATATACCAGGGTGGTGTCTTCTGAGAGAGCTTCTTTGGTTAGTTGGAATGCTTCTTCCTCTGCAGCACCTGAGGCCTACAAAGAGGTTGATTTGGTGAGCTCCCTCAGTGGCTGGGTGAAGGATGTCAGGTCTTGATGAATTGACCACAATAATCAATCATCCAGAGGAAGCTTTTGACTTCAGAGACACTGGTCACCGAAGTACTTCTTTGATGTCCCTCATCTTCATCAGGTCTGGAGCAATCGGATCGGACGAGAATTGGGAGCTGATGTTTTCTTGAAAAAAATGTGCACTTTTCTTTGTGCAAAGTAAGACCATACTATCTGAGTCATTCAGCACCTTTTGCAGTCGGACCTGGTAATGCTCCAGCACTATGGCATACACCAGGATGTCATCACTCACATTGATAACACCAGGTAACCCCCCTAGGACTTCTTGAATCACATTCTGGAATACCTCAGAGACTGTCAAAGGGCTGGGTGCATGGAAAAAATTGTGATAGAACATGATTCAGGTTTCAGCATTATTTGTTGGCAACTCAAGTAAAAGTTCATTTTGGAGACCAACACCCTTCTCCAACTCTTAATTTACTAACAGTGTCGTCTACAATGGGGGTGAGATGCCTTTCTTTCTTGATTGTGGCATTAGGTAGCCGCATGTTGACACAGATTCTCATCGTTCCAAGTTGTTTGAAATTCCTCATGATGACAATTTCGGGACACCCATGGTGTGGAGGCATCTACTTTTCCAATGATGTTGGCTTTTTCTAATTTCTTCAGTTCCGCTTCCACTTTTGGTCTCAAGTAGAATTCTATCCTCTAGTGTCTTAGGGAAACTGACTGCACTGATTTTCAATGTGTAATTAGATGGATTTCCCTTTTAGGCATCCTGTGCCATTAAAGAGATCCTGAAGCTCTTCCTAAATGTCGTTCACCTCCATGGTGTGCACTTTCAGCGCACATTTTACTAGCGTTAGTTGCTCCACTGTATGGCAGTTCAGCAGCATGCTAGTGCCATCAAGAGTGACGTGAACTGTGGCTGAGATGGTGGTGCGATAATGGGATATCGCGGTTGCGAACATATCTGCCACTGGTAGGGGCTGTTTGTGTCCATATGCATATATTCTGACTTTAGCCGGACTTGAGGCCTGACTGGTTCTTTAGAGCCTCATAAGACTGCCTGGCCATGATGTTAATGGACACTCCTGTATCAACAATATCCCTGACATGGCTTGAGCCCACTGTGACCTGCAACTTTGGCTGTGAATGAGTTGCCTATTGCAAAAATGGTAGACCATGCCCTCTGTTGTTTCATCGTTCTTGTCTCCTTCTCCAGAGGACTCAGTGATTACATTGATAGTTGGTGAGGTAGGTAGTCTGCAGTTGCGAGCTGACCGACGCACTTTGGTGAAATGAATTACTTTTCCACATGCCACACACTACTTTCCTTTTGCAGGGCCTCCACAATATCTGCATGGCTGACACACAGGCTGTCATGCTTTGCTTTTGCTGACCTGCTAGGTCTTTGTTATCTGGTCACAGACTCACTCATAATAGGTTTTTGTTATGTGGCTTCCTTATATGATGCTCTGGCTCACAACAGCTCTTTGGAGCACCCCAATGTCAGTATGCCATTCAGCAGTTTCCCGAGTTCCTGGGGGAAGTGCTCCCTTAGTTTTGACAATGTGATTCTTGGATAATTTGCTCTTGTATTTCTCTGGTCTCATTTGTGAATGTGCACATGCTGGCAAACTCCTTGAATCTTGTATGAAATGCGTCAAGAGACTCTTCTGGCTCTTGCTGTGCCCAGCAAAAGATGAATCTCTCATAGTCTGGGTTCACCATGGGCTCAAAGTGGGTGTTGAGTGCTGCAACCATGGATACTTAAGTATGTGGCAGCCCTGCCTCTGGACGTGTGTGGGATAGCTTGTATAAGTAATCCCCTTGTGGCATGTTGTGGTCACTGCACTCTTCTTTTTGCTTGCTGCGATCTTGATTGTTTCCCTGTCAAGCGCCCTCTCGTGGTGATAGCGAGTAACCCTGCAGCTCGTTCTGTGCTCCTGTGTGGCAGTGGCCACCTTGCTAGTCCGCGCCTGCCTTCAGGAGTGTGGCATGCTGTTGCTGCTCTCTGTGTCGGGCGTCTGCAGGATTCCAGGTCATGTCTCTCTCCCAGTACCCTGGCACTCGTGTGCTGCGCTGTGTTGGGCAATGTCACCGTGTTAGACTTGGCACCATTGGCGTGGGTCTCCCTTCCATTTTTTTGCTGTTACCTCCTGTGTTTTTGATGGTCTAGATGCTTTGGGCACTTTGCCACTGCTGTTCAGTGCCAAAGTGCAAGTGCTCCCTTTAAAAATTGTTGATATGGATTAGTGACTCCATGATTGGCTTATTTGATTTACTTGTCAGACCCTAGTACAGTGCACTATGTGTGCCCAGGGCCTGTAAATCAAATGCTGCTGGTGGGCTTGCAGCACTGATTGTGCCATCCACAGAAGCAGCTTGTAAAATGTGACTCAGGCCTGCCATTGCAGAGCCTGTTTGCAGTCTGGGACTGCCATGTCGACTTGGCAAGTGTACACACTTGCCAGTCCCTAAACCTTTCCTTTTCTACCTATTAGTCACCCCTAAGGTAGGCCCAAGGTACCCCTGTGGGCAGGGTGCATTGTATGTGAAAGGTAGGACATGCCCTGATGTGTGTGGCATGTCCTGATAGTGAAATACTGCCAATTTCGTTTTTCACTATTGCAAGGCTATCTGTTCCCATAGGCCAGAATGGGGAGTTTGTTTATAACATCTTATAAACATAACTGACCCTGGGAACAAGATAGGAAAATAAAGTGTAGTATGCCTGAACTCAGAATGTTAAAGTGCATCTTTTAGTGGGGGTGATTTTTACATTCTGTGTTTGAAAATACCACTTTTAGAAAGTGGGTATTTTCTTGCCTAACCATCCAGTGTGCCTCTGCTAGGTTTGTGTATTGCATGTCTGGCTTTTGGATGACAGGGGGCTGGAGAGGGCTGTGGCTCCAGAAGTCTGATGAGTCAGGGCTGGGCTGAATGGACCTGGGTTGAATTTAGAGTAGGGGAGGAGATTTCCTTTCACCTGCCTGGGCCTGGTCTGCCTTCAACAATGCCGTCTCCACCTCCTGCCAGGAAGCTGCACCAGTGAGGACAGAACTGGTTTTGGCTGGGTACAGACACTCTCTGCCTTCAGAGAACAAAGGATTTGTGTGTATAAAAAGTGGGGCCCAGAATATTAGATCACTTCTTGGAAATCAAGAGGAAACCTTTGCCAAGGAGAAGAGCCGGAGAAGCTGAGGAGGAATACTGCCCCTGTGCTGTTTGCTGTCTGGGGTTGGCCTGCAGTGGCTGCTTGCTGCCAAGGAAAGGAGAAAAAGGACTTTGCTGTTTTGCTTTGTCACCTGCTTGAAGAAAAGATCTCCAAGGGCTTGAAACTGAGCTTGCCTCCTGTTCTGAAGTCTCAGGAACACAAAGACTTCACCCCTTCTGTCTTCCTGCATCTAGAACTGCTGTTTTAGCTGCTACAGAAGGAAATTGCAACACCGACGCACGCGAGCGACGCCGTAACCTGCACCGAAGTTGTGAGTGCTGCTCCGACTTGCGACGTAGGCCCACCGCCAGCTGCCATGCCACATCGATGCAAGCGAGCAGCGCCGTAACCTGCCCGAAGCCGTGAGTGCTGCTCGACTTGCGACGTGGGCCCGACGCCTGCTGCTGTGCCGCATCGACTCCGCAGCCGATTTCATCATCGCGGAGCCGATCCTCGATGTGGGTGACACCCGAATCCATCAACATCGCGCCATCGTAAGGAACAGTGGTTTCGGCGCCATTGTGGCGTCATCTCCCCAACGCAGTAAGGAACCGTCGTCTCACCTCCCCTGCGCTGCAGTAAGGAACAGAGGCTGCACCTCCCCTGGGGTCGTAAGGAGCCAACGCCGCGCAGCGCCTATGAAGCCACACCTCCCCGACGCCGTGAACTGTCATTGCTTTCATCATTTCCAAGGTACTGTTCTTTGCGGGTCTGCTTGACTCTGGGCCCGACGCCGCGCACCTCGTGGTCGGCGCCGTACTTTGGGATTTCCACCGGTCACGATGTCATTGTAACTCCAAGTGGAGTTATTTGTTGCTACAAGCTTTATTTAAGTGAATAACCTATTTTTAAGGATATTTGTAACACTGTACTGTGGATGTTTGTCGTTTGGTCTTGTTTTAGTTTAGATAAAGATTACTTATTTTTGTAAACTGGTGTGGTGTCCATTTGTAGTGTTTTCCCTGTGTTACTGTATGTGTTCACAAATGCTTTACACACTGCCTCTGAGATAAGCCTGTCTGCTCGTGCCAAGCTACCAAGGGGGTGAGCAGGGGTTATTTTAGGAGTGTATCCCCCTTACCCTGACTAGAAGCAAGGGTCCCTATTTGGACAAAGTTACCTACCTCTGCCAACTAGAGACCCCCATTTCTAACACACGGTCACCAGCAAGTTGTGGAGCGGCGTGTAGCATATTGATGTTATGTGCACTAGGAGCCTCGCGAATCTAGGCAGACTCTGAACAGGAGTATGTAATATGCTAGGGTGTGGTTAACAAAAAGTATGATGTAATGCGCAGTGTTCGAGTTTATGCTGAAGAATAAGGTACTGCTCGACTGCAGCTCCTGTGTGGCGTAATTCATCTGCATGCTTCTGAGCTGGGGAAAATGCTACATCTGGTGATCAGTAGGGGATATATGCCTGAGGAAAACAAGACTGCTCTCCCTGAGAGTGTGGAGCGGTAAAGCAAACTGCTCGTGCATGCCACATGTGCCCAAAATTGATACAAAGCAGACTGCGATTGGCACATGTGGAGTCAAAGCCCTGCTCCAGCCCATACAGAGCCACAACAGAGGTCAAAGGCCCTGCAGAGGAGCATATTCAAAACACCCGCCAAAACCACAGTCAAGTTGGTTGACAGAGACGCTGAGCCATGCCCCAAGTATAGAACGATTATTCATACGAAGCAAGATATAATGATCACGTCAGCAAGGTGCAAGAAACAGAGATCTTACTCACCATCACGGGAGATTGAAGTATACTGCGACGCATGCTTCAGAGGCAACTTCTGCTGCAGGAGTTGTTGGGAGCCAGCTTGCACTGCGATTGCCTGAACTGCATGTGCAAAGACAATGGCAGCAGAAGGGAGAGAGAAATACAATGCAACCACATTCCTGAATCCATCAACGCCTTTCGACAGTTCTAAGAAGCAGAATATTGGTGGGCTGCGTGGATCAAAGCACTCAATGACTTCATAGATGAGCTAGATCAGTGATACTCAAAGTACAGCCCGGGGCCACATGCGGCCCTCCTGACCATTAATTGCGGCACCATGGTGAACAGCAGCACTGGACTACTGTTCACTTGACAGAGCAGGAACTTTGAGAAAGCTGTGAAACAAACAGGCATACTTTATTTACACGTTAACTTAAGTAACTAAAAAGAAGGTGTCCCAGACAACTTATCTTTGGGAACACCTTTAGTTTTAAAGACATCTGGCACTAAACATGTAAAAACACGATAAAGCCTGCAAACTTCAAAAAAGTGTATTTTATTAACATGCATGAGGGTTTTACCTTAATAGATAAGATTGTATCACTGTATTGAGAGGCATTTATTAGCAGTGATAGTTTTCAAACATGATCTTGGAAACATTCATGCCGCCCCCATTCTGAAAACAATGCCTTTAGTGAACCAAGAGGCAAGTCATTTGTCAGGTGCACCTTGTGTGTAGCCTTGGTTGTTATAAAATTGGAACACAAGAGAAGGTTTGGTACACCACATATCCTGAACTCGTATATTTTAAGGGGCTCCTAAATGTGTTAATGAAGAAATAGGAGGCAAAGTGAAATTGCCTAGGATCCCACAATTTCGTCATGTGGGGAAGTCAGGACTGATACCAGGTTTTCTGGTTTCACATTTTGCAATTCAGTCACCAGATGAGTATCTCTTTCCCTCTCATATTTTACATTAGAAGTTAATGGCTTGACTTTAATTCTTGCCGTACGAGAATAGAGCACTGGTGGCAGACAGAAATCACTTGAAGGCTCGGTTTGTTGCCCACACCATGCATCGGCTTCGTGTCCCCCAACGTCCACCTTTCATCAACCCGACCCTCGCATTGCTGGCATCGGTGTGGCCCTCGGGCATGCCACATACAGTACTTTGTGGCCCCCGGGGGAATGTCTCTGAGTACCCATGCACTAGAGGAAAAATATAACAAGAATATCATTAAATATTTGAAAACCCTTGCAGGTGATGGAGTGTAAGAAGTGCTAAAGACTGATTTAAAATAATACCAAAAGGTAAAAGAAGCGTTGGAGGCCAAGTTCAATCCAATGCCGAATGTCGACTGTGAAAGGTATATCTTCAACCAAGCATGACAACAGGTTGGTGAAACAATGGATGAGTTTGTTGAAAGACTTGAAGCACTCATTAAACATTGCAAGTGTTGTGACTTCACCAATGGAGCCATGCACAGTCCAGAGAAAATGCTGATGGCTGCAAGAGCAGAAGAATGAGCAGACCGACAAACTCTTGACATGGAAGCAGGAACAGCACACAATGAATCAGCACTGACCGTGAAAAGCAAGCAGTTGCATAAACAAGATACACGTAAGTCGACGTCTTCAAAGAAAACAAAGCTACACTTCTGATGTGGAGTTCGTTTCCCCAAGAAGGTAAATGTCCAACCATAGGACAAGTCTGTAAAGGTTGTGGGAAAGAAAAGCATTTCATTTCTGTATGCCGAGCTAACGAAAAATCAAGTGCGTCATGATGGCAAGAAAAGATGGACGCAAGAACGTGACAGAAGAATTCTCGCCATGCTCCTAAAAGCAAAAAGCAACATCAGCTACGACAAGTAGAAACTAGGCAAAATCTTTCATCGTCCAGCTCATCGTACAAAGGTTCTTTGACATCACTATCGAGTACCAGGGAAGAAGATGGGTGTGCGCTGATGATATCTACCAAAGAACTGCATGCACTTGTGGGGTTAGCTGCCTGTAAGGAAGATCACAGTTCAAAGAAAGCTCACCAAAGAAAGCGACAAACTTCATTTGGACACTGTCACAAAATCACATTGAAAGTGAACGATCACCCAATAACTTTCATCATAGACAGTAGTGCGTCGATTATTATCATGCCAGTGGAAATGTTTAACAGCCCATACCCTGTGCCTTGCCTCACTCCATCAGATACAAATGTATATACCTGCACCGCTTCTGAGCCATTCCAAAGCCAAGGGTTGTTCACAGTGACAATGCAACACAAAAAGACATCATTGAAAGCCACCATTCATGTTCTACAAGGGACTTCGTAGAGTGTCTGTTTGCTGAATTTTGCCACCGCTGCTAAAATTGGGTTGATATCCCTCAACTGCAACCTCTGTGCTTAGTCTGAGATCACGAGCCGATTCCCGCCATTGTTCCATGGCCTGGGAAAACTCAAGAAAATGAAAGTACAGCCTCATATCACTGAAGACATTCCCCCTGTTGCTCAGCGGCAATGTAGAGTTTCTTTTCATCTACAAGAAGATGTAGAGAAAGATTTGGAAACCCCCTTAAAACATGACATCATTGAATACTCCACAGGCCCCACGTCATGGGTTTCTCCCAGAGTAGTAGTACCAAAAAGGACAGTAACAGAGCTGTGTGCGAATTTGCGTTGATGTGCGCCAGGCAAACAAAGCCATTGAGAGAGAGAGACACCCTGGTCCACACATAGCGGACATGATCATGCAATTGAACAGAGCCAAAGTGTTTTCCCGTCTTGACTTGAATAAAGGATACCATCAACTTGAGTTGGAGGAGAACTGCAGGTACATTACTACCTTTTTGTCTCATATTGGTTTGGTGAGATATAAGAGACTGAGGTTTGGAGTATCTTCGGCTGCTGAGATATGTCAGGATGTTATTCGCCGAGTAATCCAACCTGTTACACATGCTTTCAATAAAAGTGATGACATACTTGTTTTTGGCAGAACAGAGAAAGAACACAACAAAGCCCTTGCCCAAGTGTGCCAGTTACTTGCTGATGCAAGTCTCACTCCGAACGCCGCAAAGTGCTAGTTTCACAAAACCAAACAAGTTTTTTGGGCACATATTGTCTCATGGGGTAATAACTCTAGACCCAGACAAGGTGCAAGCACTGTCATCCATTTGCTCACACCAGGATGTTACCATGCTTCGATCCTTTATAGGCATGGTCAGTTATTGCTCAAGATACATTTGCAACTTTGGTACAGTGAGTGCCCCATTAAGAGACTTAACAAAGTGAAATGTACTGTTTCAGTGGTCTCTGGATTGCGACCAGAGTTTCAAACACATTAAACATGTGATTGAGAATGCAGCTGAAATGGCCTACTTTGACCCCAAGTTAAATACTGAAATAACGGTTGATGCTAGCCCATTAGGGCTAGGGCCAATCCTTGCTCAACACAATGGTCATCCGACTGCTCAGGAATACATTGTGGCCTATGCCAGTTGAGGCCTGTCTGAAACAGAACGTGCCTAATCTCAGCCAGAGAAGAAGAGTCTGGCTGTAATATGGGCCTGCAAACATTTTCATGTATTCCTCTACGGAAAACAATTCACTGTCATCACGGATCACCAGGCGTTGCTTACAATTTTTGGAAACCCGTAGGCTAAGATGCCCCCTCGCATTGAGAGGTGGGAGTTAAGACTGCAAGAGTGTGACTACGAGATTGTGCACATGCCGGGAAAGGATCAATACCCAACGGATTACATTTCATGAGTGCCGCTACTTCGTCACAGTTTGACATCCAAGACAGCTAAAACATATCTCAACTTTATTGTGAGATCCAGCACACCAGCCTGTAGAACAAATAATTGCTGCCACTAATGCAGATAAAGACATGACCATAATCAAAGAACTCATTACCTCGCAATCATGGAGGAGAAGTGTCCGGCCCCTTGCTGATGATGTTGAATTCCAAAAGTTCAAAAATGTACAGGCTGAGTTAGCTGTCACAGAAGAAAGCATAATACTGCGAGGCTCAAGAATCATCATGCCTGGAAGCCTAAAAAATACGGTATTTGTTAAGCGTGAACTAATCACCCCTAAGGGTCTCAAGGCGCTGGGGGCCGTCGGGGAGATTAAGTGAGCAATTGCCCAGAGTCACATGGTGCTGAGCAGAGCTGCCACCACAGCCGGGACCCCCGCGCTCCAGAGACAGCCGCTCTGGCCGCTGCGCCACACCTCTCCCAGCGGGTGATCGAGCTGGCCCACGAGGGACACCGTGTTGTCGTAGTCCTCAAAAAAGCCTTAAGAGAGCAAGTGTGGTCCCTCGGCTAGATGAGCGAGTCGAGAAGGAGCTGAAGGCGTACCACATTTGCAAATGTTTGTCCCTCAAGGTGATGCAGCACCCACTGACAATGTCTGACCTTCCTGCCCATGCTGGGAAAGAATTGCAGTTGACTTTTTTGGGCCATTAGGAAATGGACACCATCTTGTGGTAGTCATATACAAATATTTACATTTTCCTTTGGTGGAAGACCTATCTTCGACAACCCATGGCAAAGTCATAGAACAGCTTGATGACATCTTTGCAACGTAGGGTCCCAGAAATCCTCAAATCTGATAATGGCATAATCCCTTTAAGAGCAAAGAGTTCAAAGAATTTCTTGTCCCATTCAACGTCAAGCACCAAAAGAGTACACCCCTCCTGCCCAAAGCAAATGGTGTAGTTGAATGATTCATGGGCACCCTCAAGAGGGTCATTTAATGATCATCCATGGAGGGATTCATTCTATACCAAACCATGTGCCAGGCCTCCGGGCCTATCGATCATCTCCTCACTCCACGTCTGGTGAGAGTCCAGCCACCTTGCTATTTGGGAGAGCCACCAGAACATAAATTCCTCAATGGACCCTGTATCGATCAGTGAATACTAACAAGGTTTGAGACAAGGATGTGATTTGGAAAAGGAAAATGAAAAAGTAGGCAGACATGCGTTGCCCTGTCCAGAAAACAATCTTTGACAAAGGAGATTGTGTACTGGTTAAGCAGCGGCGAAGACGAAAAATGGACCCTCCTTTTGCCTCTGATCCTTTTTTTTTTTTTTAAACATATTTTATTCGTTTTGTTTTTTTAACAATTTAAATCCATTAGGAAACAGACATTTATAATAGGTGCATCAGATTTCGCAATACAGTCGGATTTAGGAAAGCCATTGTGGGTTACAAGTTGTGTCATCGTACTTATTTCACAACATTACATAATCATGTTGGTCATTTCTTGTTAAACGATATTGTTCATATTAAGGACCAAGTGGTCCAATTTTTACTGTATTGCAGGAATAGTTGAAGATCTGAGGAGAGGATAAATGAAATGGAGCAATTAAACTAACCCTTCCCTCCCACCCTTCCCCAAATTCATCTGACCCTACCCCCATCTCACCATCTTGACGGAATGCTCCACCGATTGCTCCCACCATCTCATTACACATTTGAATATGCACACTTGGTATTGTGAGGTCACAAGACCATGTGTAGGATTACATTGCATACTTGGAAGGGCCTGGGTTAGCAAGAACCCCTACTGATCCTGTACTATGGGGACTGGTGCTGGCACTAGTGTCTTGAAAGCTTCCAAAATAATATCCCAGTCCATAGAAATTACCTTTTTGCGTAGTCCGCGGGCTTCCTCTCGCCGGATTGCCGCGCTTTCTGCACTACCCCATCTCATCACCTCCCCGTGCCAACCATGGAGTGTTGGGGGTTTAACTGACTTCCACCGCATTGTGATGGAGCGTTTGGCCATGAGTAGGGCTAGGTCTACAAAGCGAAGCTGTACTTTCTGCGCCTTGGAGCGCCGGGTCAGTCCTAACAGACAGTTACCAGCCGTACTCAGCATGGGGATCCCAGTCGCCGAAGTAACAGTTGTAATCACTTCTGACCAGTAAGTAACAATCACTGGGCACAGCCATAGCATGTGGAGCAGGTCTGCTTCCTCTAGTTTACATCTGGGGCAGTGGTGTTGTTTGGCTGGGAACATGCGCTGCAGACGGTGCGGGGTGAGATATGCCCTATGTAGTACCATGTACTGGATAAACTTAAATTTGGCATTCCGTGGGATTTTTTTTTGGGTATTCTAAAATCATGCACCATTCCTTGTCTGTCAGCTCTTTATCAAGATCCGTGGACCATCTATTGCGTAAGTCCGTCAGGGGGATTTCAGTGTGTGTTTTAATGCCTCTGTACAACCATTTAGTGAGGTGGCGGCCTTCCCCCATTAGGTAGGTCATATGGACCAGTTTGTGTTGCGCGGGTGCCACCCTGTGCGGGGCCCAGTGTTTTCTCACATATTGGAGGACTGCAGCGTGCGTGAGGTATAGCGTGTCTGTGACCCCGTTGTGCCTGGTGAAGTTACCATGGTCCATGAGGGTGCCATCGTCGAATAATGCGCCTACTGTAGAGACCCCGCCCTCAGACCAAGCAAGGATTTTCCGTTTGGTGAGTAAGCCAGTAGGAGTGGGGATGCCTAAGAGCGGTGTGTTGTCAGAGTATGGAGGGCAACGACGCGTGTAGTGGAGGGATTTTTTCCAGTACGTGAGCACAGTACGAAGAAGTGTCGGGGCACCTGGGGGTATAGTAGCCCGCGGTAGCCGTAATGTGTGTAACTCCCCTCGGTCGATTTCAGAGGATGTGTAATCAATTTCATGCAAATTACGCCCTGCCAGCCAATACGACAGCCATTGTAGTTGGCTCGCATAACAGTAGGCACGGAAGTCTGGGGCACCCAGACCACCCTTGTCTGTGTCCAGTTGTAGTTTAGGCAGTCCCACCCTACGGCGGCCATTACCCCATATCAGGTCGGACAATATTGTGTCCAGTGAGTTGAGTATAGGAGTCGGGATTACTACTGGCAAGTTGGTAAAAAAATATAACAGGCGGGGTAGGACCACCATTTTTGAGATCGCCACACGGCCCATCACAGAGAGCGGTAGTGAGGACCAGAATGTGACCTGTGACCGGAGTGCCCGGATAGTCTTAGTCAGGTTACCCTCTATAAGATCCGGCGCAGTTCTGTTAACTTGTATGCCCAAATATTTGAACGTGTGTGAGGCGACTGTTAGGGAGTGTTGCCCAAACTGAATCGCTTCTGGGCATTCCCCGGGGTGGAAAAAAAAGGCGTAGGATTTATTCTCATTTATGGTGAGTCCTGAGAGTTGTGCAAAGTTAGTAAAAATGTCCGGCGTCTGCGTTAGGTCTCTGGTCAGGTCGTTGGCGTACAGTATTATGTCATCTGCATAAGCGGACAACACATGTGTGGCATTTCCCAAGCGTATACCCTTCTGTGCTGTCGACAGCCGTAGTTTAAGGGCCAAGGGTTCCAGGGCTAACACGAATAATAATGGAGACAAGGGACAGCCCTGTCGGGTGCCCTTGCCAATCGGATATCCATGCGAGATATGGCTACCGGTGCGGGCCCTCGCAGTGGGAGCTGAGTATAGTAACTTAACCCATTTCAGATAGTCTGGAGGTATGCCAAATTTTCCGAGCACCCGAATCATATAGTCCCATCTAAGAGTGTCAAATGCCTGCCTAAGGTCCAGGGTGATACATCCTGCATTGTGGCTGTCTGGGGGGGGGTTGATTCCATGACATGGTATAGCCTCCTGATGTTGAGTGAGGTGCTACGCGCTGGTACAAAGCCGCATTGGTCTGGGTGGATTAACTTATGTAGATAGGGGAGTAACCGGCGTGAGAGGACTTTGCTCACTATTTTATACTCAGTTGTGAGTAGGGACAAGGGCCTGTATCCCGAAATGTCTGTTGCAGTACGGCCTGGTTTGGGGAGGGATACCACCAAGGCCTGCATGGTGGTGTAAGGTAGCATTCCTGTATCTATCGCAGATTTATATAGGCGCTCTAACTGTGGTACCAGGGCATCTGAGAATGTGGCAAAGAATTCGGCCGGACGGCCATCAAGGCCAGGGGCCTTGTTCCGTGGGAGGTCTCGGATGGCCTTTCTAATTTCCGCCCCTGTAATGGGACCGGAGAGGTCGTCTTGTGCCGCTTAGTTTAGTTTATGGAACGGTATATCAGCTAGGAATGTGTGAAGGGAGTATTCCGCCAGTGGAGGGGGCGACTGATAAAGCGTTTGATAGTATTCGCAGAAGGCTTCGTTAATTTCTCGCTGCGTGCCCACTGTGACCCCACCCATCGTAGTTATCTCGTGTATTGGGTATGCGGGGGGGTCATCTCTGATTATGCGCACCAGAAGTGGGTCAGCTTTATAGCTTCAGCGTGCTTAGTGTGTGTGTAAGCAGTGTAGTCAATGTGCCCTGGCGTTTCTAGTAGCTCTGCATGTTTTATTCGGGTTTCCTGTAAGAGTGTTCCCTTAGTAGGGTCTTTTACTGCTTCCTGCTCCAGTGTGTTCATGGAATTTTCGACATCATTTAGGCTGTTGTGTGTTTCCTGCCTAGCCCCTGCTGTAGTGCTAATGGCTATCCCCCTAATTACCGTCTTGAATGCATCCCATTCCACCTGGGGCATGGAGGCAGTACCAGTATTTTCTGCAAAGTAATGGATGATGCCCGTAGACAATGCATCACGGAAGACAGAGTCCTCAAGCATTTAAGGCCACAACTTCCAGGTGGGAACCGGGGTGGGAATTCTTCCCCAAGCAAGGGTGATCTCCAAGGGATTGTGGTCCGAGAATGTCTTGCCAAGATATGTAGCGTGCGTGATCTGGGTGGTGGTGAGAGCCGAACAAAAAATCTTGTCTATTCTAGTGTGTAGTTGATGTGAATGTGAGAAAAACGAATACTCTCTGCTGGTTGGGTTCTTCAAGCGCCAGACATCCCCGAACACCCAGCCCTCCGCCCATTTACATAGTGCAACAGCCTGCCTTATAGAGCCAGCCCCTTGGAGAGGGGGGGTGCGATCTATCAATGTTGATGTCCATCACTGCATTATAATCTCCGCCTAGTATCCATGGGTATGCTGCCCAGGACGCTAAGACAGGGTTAAGACTCAGGAGAAATTTGTCCTGCTCAAAGTTAGGGGCGTATATGCTTCCCAGTACTACTTGTGTGCCATTTAGTGTGCCTCGCACCAGAATGTATCTTCCTAAAGGATCCGCGCGTTGCTCCAGTACCTTGAAAGGGACCCCACTCCTGATCCATATTGACGCGCCTCGGGCAAAGGCGGAGTATGACGTGGTAGAATACCTGACCCCTCCATTTCTTGCACAATTTGACTGTCTCAGCTGCAGTTAGGTGGGACTCCTGTAAGCAAACTATGTGTGCACGTCGCCTGTTTAATTGTGCATGAATTCTGTGCCTCTTATGGATAGACCCCAGACCCGAACGTTCCTGGTGATTACTTTATAACTATCCTGCATGTGTATGCGAGGTGTGCCAGTACTGGGTGCGTATCCAGTGTGGGAGGAGCAGTGGCGCATTGAACAACATAGGGGGTGGGCCAGACTTAAAAAACTCCTAAACTATAACATTTAATACTCGGTCCAGCAACGAGAACTGTGCCGGTCCAAACCATGTGCATAACAGTGCTAACAATTAACAATGTAGTTGTTGCTTTCGCCTTAGGGGGGTGCATTCCAGCAGTCTGCCTAGTGAGGTGAAGACATTGCGAGCTCAACGCAGCCCGGACCACACATAGCAGCAAACATTTCAAGATCGGGACATCGGGGAGGCTTATGCGCTGCGGTTACAGAAATATAGCATTTTAGTACATCCTGTCTAGTGTTCGTTGCGCCCTTCTTCATACAGAGCACTATCCCAGAAAACCTTCAGCAGTTTGAGGCATGATAGAGCTGAATAATGCTAGACTATTCTCTGAATCGGAGTGGACCGAGTTGTCTTCAGAAGAGTCCGACGATATTTGGTGGGTGCCTTCTCGAAACTTGCTGGCCGTTACTAGTGCCTCCGTGCGATCCTTCAGGGCCTGTTCTGGCGTGGGGTTTCCAGCCCGAGATGTGTTGCTGAGCTTTTGGTGCCTCGGTCGTCGAACCCGCTTCGGCCTCGGAGAGTCAGAGATACTCTGTGAAGAGGGTCCAGACCCCTTCGGGGGGAACATGATTTCGAGCCATTCTTCCGCTTCCTCTGGGGTATCAAAAAACTGCATTTTTTGGTCCTGGATTACCTTTAACCTGGCCGGGAATAATAGAGCATACTTGATGTTCAGTGCCCTGAGTTTTTTCTTGGCGGCCTGATATAGGGAGCGTTTACGTTGCACCAGGATGGTGTAATCTGGGTATAGGGACACACGCTGGGTTTCGTATTGGATTTGAGACAGCTCCCTTGCTTTCTGCAACAGAATGTCTCTGTCTCTGAAATTCAAGATTTTAACAATCAGAGGACGGGGTTGGGCCCCAGCCGTCGGCCTGCCAGTACGGAGTCTACGCACCCTTTCTACACAGAAAAAATCAGAGAGGCCCTCTGGAGCTACGTGGTCTCTAAACCATTGTTCCATGAATTTAGTTGCATTCGAGCCCTCACAGCGTTCTGGTAGGCCTATGACTCGGATGTTATTGCGTCGGGCCCTCCCTTCTGCGTCATCCACCCTATCCTGAAGCCCAGTGACTTGTCGTTGAAGTTGCGCAATTTGCTCCCCATGTTCCTTGTGTTGTGGCAGTATCTCCGCCAATGCAAGTTTATTGTCTTTGATAATGGCGGCAACTTTAGTGTGGTCAGCCTTGAGGAGAGTGAACCCAGTTGTCAGGGAGCCGATTTGCTGCTCAATGGCCTTTTTTGAGTCCCGCACTTCCTGCAGAATGAGATCTAATTTATCTGGAGGGGGCTCTAAATTGGTAGGCGGAATACTGTTCGTCGTTTGTGTGGAAGAATCTTTGTCCTCCGTTAGTTGGGTTTCAGTGGTGTTAGTGTCCGGCGTCTTGCCCCTGGGGCGCCCCATTGCAGAGATATATCTTGTGCAGCCCCGTTGGGAGGGTCTCAGCACGCACTATTGGAGGGTCCTAGCAGTGGCCTTGAGCTGGGTCCTCAAACCCCAGCAAGGGGGATTGGAGCGTTGCAGGTGATTGGGGGCAGAGTCCACCCTGCGCCGGTGAAGTGGTGCTTGTGACCGGCGGAGGCGCAGCTACAGCGCAGCCCCGAGTGGTGAAGGAGTACCTACAACACCATCAGTAGCAGGTCAGATCCTGCTTTTGTGCCAGGCGGTAGGGCCAGAGAGGGGCCAGCGCCATGCTTCGAACGCCACAGGGGGAGAACTTTTTTTGGGGGGGATTAGACAATCACCACAGGCATACCCCAGGGGCAACATGCACTCGTAGCAGTATTCTAGGGCAGAGTCTCAGAGGCGTCACACACCTCGCATATAGTCAATACCTGCAACAGGGCTCTGTGTTGTGAGATTGGGCTCCACAGGGCAGGCGGGACAAGTGTAATTGTCCCTCTAGGGCAGCTGCGCCGCACTCACCACCCGTCAAGTGAAAGTTCAACATTAGGCCTAAGTGCGGGCGCCGGCCCCCCCAGCGGCTGTGCGACGATCTCCAACAGAAGCACAACAAGCGGCCAGCAGTCCTCGGCCCCCCAGCACGCACCCGCTCTCCACCGCCAATGCTCCAATTCGGCCCTTCCAATTCTCTCAGCAATGATGACGCCAGTGCCTCAGGTCGACGAACAGGCCCCACCTTTATTAGGCCTAGTCCCACTTCGGCACAGCCCACGGCGTTCTGCGAAAGCCCGTCACCGGGAGCCCCAGCGATGACCAGATTGTCCAGCACAGCCGCGCAGCAGACACAGGGGCTCCGCCCGGGACGGTCAGAGGTAGCTGCAGGATAGGTAAGGCGCCGCAGCCCCTCACAACTCCTGGCCGCCTCTCATCTCATGCGACCAACCTCCGCCAGTCCAGGCCGTGATTTCAATGATCCGTCGCATGCCTGCTCCGCAAGCCTGGGTCCGCGTATGGCAAGTGCCAGTTGGGGCCCCCAGGGGCGCTCCGGTAATTCAGCAGGGGGGGGGCAACAGGGCCGGCCCACAGCCGCACTCAGCAGGATACAAGCCCGGTAGCCACCACCTGTGTATTCAGCTCGGCCAGGCCGGCCCCACACAGCCGCCAGCAGTCGCCCCCCAGGAGCGAAACCAGGAGTCCCAGTCGCCACCGCCTAGCACAGGTGCGGGAAATGTAGGCTTCACCCCTCGCTGCCACCAGCACAGACAGCTGGCGTCACGGCCCTCGCGGCCTCGGCGGGTTCACAGCACCTCGTCCACGCCGGCGCGGTGCGGCTCACCCAGCGCCTTACATCGGCACACCAAAGGGTAGGAGGCAGCACTCACCCGGTGCGGGAAGCAGTCCTCTGCAATGCACTGCCGGCTCGATGCGTAGGAGAGGCGGCCAGGCGATCCAGCGGGGCACCCCCTGCAGCGCAGGCCCCAGGCAGCAGCCGACCGCAGACCCTCTCACTCCGGGACCTACGCCATCTGGACGTCCATGTACAACTACGGGGGTGAGTAGGGGGGGCCCGTACCACAGTGTCCAGCCCCTGACCCCGCCCCCTGCGATGATCTCAGTTCTCTGCCCGCAGCACCTCTAGGTCGGGCCGTGGCCCACGGGGCCTCTACGCAGTTCCCGGGTCTCCTCACCAGCCGGGCAGAGCAGCCGGTCCCCGGTATTCAACTCACAGCCAAAGTGTCTCTTGGCCCCACAGCAGGGCCCCCTCTAGGGGTTTCAAGGCCGATGTCAACCGATTTGTCAGAATTAAGGCAGGATTTCTCCGGTCCGGGCGTGGAGCTCGCTCACTGTGCGTCCGCCATGTTCGGCGGTTAGCCACGCCCCCTTGCCTCTGATCCTTTACAGGTTGTGGCGTGCAAGGTACATATGGTGACAGCACATCGTCCTGAACAATTCATCACTCGTGACACAACACATTTTGAACACCTACCACGGCACTTGATGAGCCCTGAAACCACGTGTGGGGCGACCCCGCCAGCAGGTCTGGCTCAAGTGCCTGAGCCTATGTCACCGTTGCCCAATCATGGTCGACCTCGATCACCTCAGATCACCCTAGCTGACAGACAAGTGTGAGCACCTCGCCCACTAATCGAGGAAATGTGATTTTAGTGATGTCTGTCACTTTTTATTTAACAAAGGGGGAGATGTAGCATATTGATGTTATGCACACTAGTACCCTCGTGGTTCTGGGCGGACTCTGATTAGGAAGTACGTAATATGCTGGGAGCTGTTTGGGTATGGTTAACAGAAAGTATGATGCAATGCACAGTGTGTGAGTTTATGCTGAAGAATAAAGTAATGATTGACCACAGGTCCTGTGTGGCGTAATTCATCTGCATGCTCCTGGGCTGGGGAAGACGCTACACAGCGCAGTCTTGTTAGGGGCATGCTATGAAACGCATCCCATTCTCGTCTCCATTTGTGGGGTTGATGATTTAATCCCACAGAAAGGTGCAAGCAATAAATACATAAAGTTACTGAAGTCAACTCTACTGCTTCCCGGAACTTGCCAGCTCCGTTAATTCCTTCCCCATCGCAACATCCGGGCTGTACCATCGGTCCGCTAATTCACAGGGTAATTTTGGACTACCCCTGTACTAATGGTGTGACCTGTTCAAGGCACAAGTACACTACAAACCATTACCCCTCAGTTAGCCGGTCAATATGTTGACCTTCGGATATGAAAGGTGATGTACGAGTCAAAATTTCCCCTTTCATTTTCTTAGTCACCACTCATAGTGGGAAAAGGTGAAGTGCTCCATCAGTGGGCGGTGGGGGGAAACTTCGCCATTCTTCACAATGTGAAAGCAATGTTCTCAACTCCTGATAACTACATCATTTTTTGTTTTTGCTGAGAACTTCAAAAAACAAAGAATTAATTAACAGCGGCTGACATTTATCAGAAAGAACTGACTCCTACAATGGGTGCATTTTCTTCGCCATCTTGAACTGTTAGTTAATTTGTGCTAGTCTATTATTCTATACCGGCCGTCAGGCCTCCGAGCTTCTCACAACAAAAGGCATTGTGTCTAACGAAATAATTACAGCAGCTCTTCCGGCCGGTAGGAGCATTGTTAGAATGCCGCACGTAATTCAAATTACTTCCATTATTGCATTGGCACGCCAAAAATATGTGTTCCCAGCACCATTCCTCGCAAAATTATTCGATTTAAAAGGCCAATTAGTTTTCATTTGATAAAGTTGTGCTTATGCCCTGATTGCTGTCAAAGTTTCCATTAACCTTGCAGGTCCACTTATCTATGCAAATAATTCCCAGGTGCTCATCCTGCCGGCATCCTGACTCCAATATCCAACTGTAGTTGGCTTCTCTGCCCTCTCTTTAGACCACACATAATGAATCCTTTAAAATCAATTAAATGACAGTGGATTAAATCAGGGCCCTTTTCCCTCAGACTCAGAAATTAAGGGAATGTCCACAGCCCAGTTCAATGGGCTCCCAGGTGAATAGGGGAGTAAACTGTGTGGTTGGATGCACAAAGTATAGTGAGAGGTTACTGGCCTTGCAATAACAAAGCCAATAGGTCTCGCCTATGTGAGAGTCATTGGCTTTGCCAATGTCTTTTAGCCATGTTGTGCAGCAGTGTGACTGCTGTTCAGTATAGCTAAAAGTTGGTGGTGTGGCATAGAGTAGAGTCGCATAGAGTAGGGTTGAGTGGCGTAGATTGGAGTGGCGTAGGGTAGAGTGGCGTAGAGTAGACTGGAGTGGTAAGGCATACAGTAGAGTGGAGTAAAGTGGAGTGGCATAGAGTGGAGCAGTGTAGAGTAGAGGCGCTTAGAGTAGTGTAAAGTGGCATTGTGTTGAGTGGAGTGCCATAGACTGGAGTGGAGTGGCATAGAATAGAGTGGTTTGGAGTTGTGTAGAATGGCATTGTGTGGAATGGTGTGGCGTATAGTAGAGTTCTGTGGAGTAGAGTGGTTGGGAGTGGCATGGAGTAGCATAGAGTGCAGTGACGTGTAGTGGAGTAGAGTGAAGTGATGTCGAGTAGAGTGGCATAGAGTAGAGTGGCAAAGAGTAAGGTGGAGTGGTGTAGAGAGGCATACATTTGCAGGAAGTGGCGTGGAGTAGAGTGGCAGAGAGTGTGGTGGAGTGGAGTAGAGTGGTGTGGAGCAAAATGGCGTGGAGTAAAGTGGAATGGCGTAGAGCAGAGTGGAGCGGTGTAGAGTAGAGTGCTGTAGAGTGAAGTGGAGGGGCATAGAATGGAGTGGGTTTGAGTGCCATAGAATGGCATTGTGTGTAGTGGAGCGGAGTGGCATAGAGTTGAGTAGAGTGGCATAGAGTAGGGTGGTGTAGAGTAGCAAGGAGTGGTGTAGAGGAGAGCGCAGTCTCACAGAGTGGAGTGGCTAAGAGTGACATAGAGTGGAGTGGCGCAGAGTAGAGTGGCGCAGAGTGGAGTAGCGTACAGTAGAGTGGCGTAGAGTGGCGTAGAGTAGAGTGGCACAGAGTAGTACAGTTATGAGTGTAAGTAACTAATCCAAAACAATTTCCCTTTTGTGCTCCCACTGCGTATCCAAAGTATCTCAAATCAATAAGAATGTACTGAATAAAATAGTAAGTATATCCTTTTACCGCTGATCCTTTACAGGTTGTGGCGTGCAAGGGACATATCTCCCTGGACAATCCATCACTCTGGAAAAATCTAAAACCATCAAGCAACCTAATAGACATCAAACATAAAAATACTGTCACAAATCCTTTATAAAAATACAGTCATGAAGCATTTGTGACAGTATTTTTATAAAGGATTTGCTAAGAGATAGCACTTTGGCATATAGCAATTTTTATTTTTATATGTTTGTATATGTCTACAATGTATGGACTGTAATAGGTGTTCACTAGATACGGATGGTCTGCTTTAGAAATATTTCAATGTTTGTTGTGATTATGTATAGATGATGCTTGATGGTTTTAGATTTTTCATTCATTTTAGGTAATAATATATATATGATTATATGTACATATTTGTGTAAAATGTTTTTTGTCTATGTCCAATTTTTCTACAAAATGCAATGAAGAATTGTTTCGACAAGGAAGTAATAGTGGTATGTGGCTTTTGATGCATTAAAAATTTGAGACGGGACGATGCACCATTTATAGGGCAATTTGATGTACCCTATGGGTAGTATTTAGATATCCATTCCTCCACATTACCATTGTGTATAATGTGCAAATTCAAACACCAAGCATCCTCATCTGTCAGAGATATGACACAAAGACACACTGCAAAATGGATAGAAGTAAATTAAATTGTGCACATTGGCTGCAGATGTGTGGATCTAAATTCTGTTTCAACATACTTTGTGCACCAATTTACTCAATGTGCAAGACTGTGCAAATGGAGAGAACTTCTGTTTGGGGTGTGCTGCATAAAAGGGCATTAGAAAAAGGAGTACAGTTAGCAAAGTAATATGTAAACAACTTGAATAAAGAGAATATGATTGCCTTACAGTTACATCAAATAAATACTCATTACATAAGACTATTATAGTAAACAATGCACCAATGCAAAACGGGACGTTGCGCGAGCGCGCTCGACCCCGTAAGTCCAGACATAACAGCGCTCTGACTACTGCTTTTGCTGCCATTTGCACTATTTGCACTGTTTTTTAGATAAAAAGTTTTTAAGCTGACTTACAACATTGTTTTTAATTGAACTGTACTGTTTGAATTTGAATCTGATATTTCGCCATAGTGGGCGAAGGTGGGAATTGAACCCTCAATCGGGAGTAGCTCCCTGACCGACGACGCTATTTTTCAACACGGCGCGGTCTAGTTGTTGATCTGGCGAGTACAAAACGGGACGTTGCGCGAGCGCGCTCGACCCCGTAAGTCCAGACATAACAGCGCTTTGACTACTGCTTTTGCTGCCATTTGCACTATTTGCACTGTTTTTTAGATAAAAAGTTTTTAAGCTGATTTACAACATTGTTTTTAATTGAACTGTACTGTTTGAATTTGAATCTGATATTTCGCCATAGTGGGCGAAGGTGGGAATTGAACCCTCAATCGGGAGTAGCTCCCTGACCGACGACGCCATTTTTCCACACGGCGCGGTCTAGTTGTTGATCTGGCAAGTACAAAACGGGACGATGCGTGGGCAAGCCCGTCTGTGCCCGTCAGTGTCCCGGAGGAGGCCGGAGCTCAAATTGCTGCCGGTTTCGCGCACTTACCCAGGGAATTCGTGTTGTATAGTAGGTCAGAGCTCCTAGCCATTAGGCAACAGGTGAGTTGTTGCCCCTTAGAAAGTATCAGGTTGTTTGATAATTTTCTTTCCTGCACCCCCTGTAATTGGGTAGCTGACCCTCACAAAAGCAAATTGATTGAAGGTAGTGTATTGAAGGAAAGGAATAGTGTAGTCTTGGATCGGGACATACGGGATAACGGCTGTTTGAAGGCCCTACTCCTGAACACTCGTTCCATAAAAAAACATGAAGCTCAAGTATATGACCTCATATTCGAGACTGATCCCGATTTAATGTTCGTGACTGAGACATGGTTTAACAAGAGCTCTAATCCCACGATTGCGAGTGCTATCAATCCTGATTACCGGATTATTAGGAAGGACCGGCCAGTGGGCAGAGGGGGCGGAATCGTCATTATTTTTAAAAAAACATTTTCATGCTCGATTCTACCCTCGCTGGATATTGAGGGTGCTGAAAGCCTGAGCTTTCTGTTCTCCGTTTCTGACCACCAGTTAATTGCGGGGGTCCTTATTTATAGGCCACCGGGTCCTGTTGGCAAATTCTCTGAGTCTCTCAGCCAAGCCATCTCCCCAATTTTCACCAAATATAGGCATTGCCTTGTGGTAGGTGATTTTAACATTCATATGGATGTTCCATTTGAATCCGAGGCATCCAGGTTGTTGGAATCTTTAGAGATTTTTGATCTGTCCCCTTATATTCATCTCCCCGCCCACGAAAAGGGACATATTTTAGATCTGATATTCTCCAACACGAGAGTAGAAACAGATATCCCACTTCCACTGGTGTGGTCTGATCATTTCCTCCTGGGTTTCAAGATCCCGAAGACCCTACCTTATCCCCAATCACGGGGGAAGCCCTGCCCTAATACCTTTAGATCTTTCAGCCAGATTAACCCAGATACTTTGAGGGCAGCATTGGATCAGTATCCAATTCCCTATAGCGGCGATCCCGAGCTCGACGTCCCTAGTTTGGAGAGTTGGCTTGAAGATCGTGTTTCTGAGTTGGCCCCTATTACCACCCGGAAAGCCTATTCCGCTCGTCCCTACGCACCGTGGTTTATGGAAATTCTTAGGAAAAGCAGGAGTGCCTGCAAACGACTAGAGAGAGTGTGGCGCAATAAGTTGACCCCTGAGGATAAGGCCATCTATAAACAAGCCTTGAAAGCCTATTATAATGATGTGCGCACCGAAAAGAAAGATTTTCTTTCCTCAAAAATTAAGGGGGCGGCCCACAAGAGTAAAGAAATCTTTAAAATTGTTAAGCACTTTACATCCCCCAGTGCAGTGAGCTTGCCGTTTACCCCGACTTCTGTATGGGTTCATCAGATGGCCAGTTATTTTCATGATAAGATTTGCCTGATACAACAATCTTTTGTTTCTATGGATACACTTAATACTGTTGAAACGGAGGGCGTAGATCCCGTGTCCGATGGGGCTGGTTATTCGATCAACCAATTCCCCCCCATTTCCTTAGATAAATCCCTTGAGATCATGGTATCACTGAAGTCAGGCTCCCCATCCATGTCCGGCAAAAATTTTGATGAACATCGCCGAGACTATTAATCCTGCCGTCAATTTAGTTTTGAATTCCTCGCTACAAAAGGGGACAGGACCTAGCTGTTGGAAAAAGGCTAAAATCATTCCGTTGCTGAAGAAACCAACAGCTGATCCTGCAGCCGCGTCCAACTATAGGCCCTTATCTATGCTGCCATTCTTCTCTAAAGTACTGGAAAAATATGTTAATTCGGTACTAACGGAATATATGGAAGTGAATCATGTCCTCCATGACAGTCAGTCAGGCTTTAGAGCCTCCCTTAGTACTGAGACAGCGCTTCTTGAAGTCTCAGAAATCATTAAAACACAGTTGGATAAAGGGGGGAGTGTTGTAGTGATACTATTGGACTTATCTGCGGCCTTTGATACCGTGCCCCATGACCGGATCCTGCGAAGGCTGATGGAGTGTGGTAATTGGGGGCACGGTATACAAGTGGTTCTCCTCATTTTTGAGTGAGCGGCAGCAGGAAATCTGGTCCCCTCCCCTGTCAGCTGCGATTCCTCCTATGAAGGTAGGTGTCCCACAGGGCGCAATTTTGAGTCCAATGCTCTTTAACATTTATATGGCCCCCCTTGCTCTCCTGGCGGAGTCATACGGCGCGAAGATTATTTCTTACGCCGATGACACGCAATTGATGTTCACGTGCGACAAAGGGTCTAACTTTGGAGGGGGCAAGATTAAAAGATGTTTGACGGAGGTTTTTTCCTGGATGCGACTCAACCAACTAAAACGTAATCCGGACAAATCTGAAATTATCTTTTTTGGCTGTCCACCATGTGAGGATTGGAGCCACTGGTGGCCCCGTGACATGTCTCCTCCCGCAGCTCCGGTCTGCACGGTGAAGAACTTGGGAGTCAAATTAGATGCCAATTTGTCGAAGAAGACTCAAATTCAAACCATTGCCGGTACATGCTTTGGTCTGGTAAAAATGGTAAAAACATGTCTCCCTCTATTACCGGTTGATTGTCGTAAAACTGTCGTACAAGCCTTGATTTCATCCAGGTTGGACTATGTCAACGTACTCTATCTAGGCTTACTGGAATTTCTACTCAATCGGCTGCAGGTGGTTCAGAACGCTGCAGCCAGAGCTATTCTTATGGTAAATTCTAGAACGCATATGTCGCCCCACCTGAAGGCATTGCACTGGCTTCCAGTTAGAAGGAGGATTCAGTTTAAGGCGCTTGTGCTGGCCCACCGAGCATTCCACGGCACTGGTGCCGACTATTTGAGAAGGAGGTTCCATGATTATGAGCCTCAATGGGTCTTGAGGTCCGCAGGGCAGTCCCTCATGCTCATTCCTAAATTTGCTCGTTCTCGGGCGGGGGGCGCTCTTTTCATGTCCTGGCGGCGCGCCTATGGAATGATATGCCTCTGCATCTTAGACAAGTACAGGACTTGATGCTTTTTAGGAGACGACTAAAAACCTGGTTGTTCCAGCAATAGCATACTGGCAGGCAGGGCCCGAGCTCTTAATGGTCGTGACTTTTGGTGGTCAAGCGCCGGGACACTCTACATGAGTAGCCGCGCGCTTTATAAATACCAATTTTCATTTCATTTCATTCATTCATAAATGTAATCATCAAACGGAAACTGTTCTAATTTAATGCACTGTAGTAGTTCCCTCCACAGCTAAGTCAAATCAAGGAATTAGGAATTCACTATGGAATTATTTATAGCACCTGCTAAAAACAAAATGAGTGGCCAATAACAAAATGTTTTGCAATGAATTTAATCACAAACCAATGTTTGATTGGTCCGAATTTGCACTGAGCAAAGAACCATTCAGGAACCAAGAACTATTGATAAGGAAATAGCAATTTTAGTTCATAATGTGTGATTCTATGAATCAACAGTAGGAAAAGCCTGCACTACACTAGTTCTTTCAGTCCGTTGCTTTCATTTCACTATTAGTACATTCTGGTAGTTAGCCACCTCTGCTTAAAAGGAAACAGTTGGGTAAACAAACCTGCTCAGATTGCTTTGTAAAACGAAAGCCTAGACTGGGAAGTTGAGGTGCTACCAAGAGTGATTTGGGGCCCTTGTGTGAATTATAAAAGGCTTACGCTTCCCAGATAGGTGACTGGCTGATCTCTCCTGTGTGGGAGCAGTAGAAATGAAAAGTTTTTTCTGGTTTGCATTTTGACAGAGTGATAAAACACCAACTATTCGGAGAGACCTAATAAGCTGAGGGCCTGCGGTGTGTCTGTGTAACAACGAAACCACAAAGTAAAATGAAAAACATGGCTGGCCTATGCAACTGTTGTTGTGAGCACAGGTGCATTCGGGGTGTAGCCACATTATAATGTTTGGAAGTGAGAGATTTTGTGATTTTTTTTTATTTATTTTTATACATATTCTAGTATGAATACACTGGATATGCTTAGAATCACAAGAGTGCATACCACGAACACTAACCCTAAACTAGACAAAATTAAATTAACAAGGCAGGGGCTGCCCCACCTGTATCTATCTGCTTAGAACATTTCTCCATCCATAAAGTCAAACTTTTGTTTTATTTATTAATTGTTTACATTGTATTAAAGCTCTCTGTAGTTTGAAGTGAAGAACAAAAGTTATGTATGATTTTTCGGGTTAAATTGACTACTAAATATTTGCCGAAGCTTGCAAGTCGCAGACTTGTAAAAGCACGTTTATGTGTTAGTTTCTGCCCATAAGGTGCACAGTAAACTGTGTCTAGAGCAGAGCCCACTTTACTAGTGTGTGGGGGAGTGGCAGCCCTCTCTAGGCCAAGGTGTCAAATACGATACCATTTGGAAGGGCTCCGATTCGGATTCAGGTTTGCCGAATCCGATTTGGAACCCTTGTTGCCAACCAAATCGTACAGTTCCCAATGACCGATTATGATGCCTGTAAACCGGTAGGGCTGTCGGAATCGGTTCCGAAAGGCATTCGGATAGGTCAAGTTTTTTGGAGCCGAATTGTACAGCTCTATGGACTCGTTTTCCGAGCGAGCGATTACAATGACCGGTTTGGACAGCCGTTCCGAATCGGTTTCTCCGGAACGAATCGGCTGCCGGAATCTGTTCTTGGGGGCCCGTAGCAGGCCCCCCTTCAACCAGGGCCCTCCGCATCACGCTCATGGAGGTACCCAAGGGACCCCCCTTTCCAACCATGCACAGTGTGGCAGGCACCATGGGGTGCCTGCCACAGGGTGCAAGGTTTTCCTCAGCCACCTCTTACTTTAATGGGAGCCTGTGATCTCCTCCAAAACACAGGCTCCCATTGAAGTCAATGGGAGTCTGACCGAATCGTATCCAGAAGCATCCGGATACCTCCAAATCGCTCGTTCGGACTCACCCTATCAGAGTCATCTGGAAAGCATTCCGGGACTGATTCGGTAGGAATGCTTTCCGGACGAGATCGTAATCTGCCCCCATGTGTTTGTTATTTGGAAATACGCAGCTTCAGTATTCAGTCACACACATTCACAGAGGTGCCACAAATTATGTCATGAAGTGTGCCATGTGGTGGCTCTTGTGTGTGCCTCGGTAGCACCCTGTCTTTTTAAAGGTGCACTGCTGTGTTTTCATTTAATACGGACATGTTAGTGTCAATTGCAATTTAGCCACTTTATTGGGGTATGTGGTGTGGGGGCATGGGGGAAGAGAGGTTTTCGTTGAGTACTCTAGAAATAAACAATCTTACCAACGATGTCTTCTTTGAAATATTGTACAGCTGAGAGCCCGCGCTTCAAAAATACACCCGTTCCTCTCTGCCTGGCTGTAATAAAATGCATGCAAGGCTGTGGAAACTAAGTGCCACGACTCCCTCCCAGCCAATCCAAGCACTGGATCTACCTTAGTAGTGACTTATATGTAATAAAAGGGGAGTGTAAGGCTTGGCAAGGGGTTTTAACTACCAAGTCGACATGGCATTATAAACTGCACACACGGGCTCTGCAGTGACAGGCCTCAGGCATCTTTTCAAGGGCTACTGAAGTGGGTGAAACAATCAGTGCTGCAGGCCCACTAGTAGCATGTAATATACAGGCCCTGGGCACATATAGTGCACTTTACTAGGGACTTACAAGTAAATTAAATATGTCAATTGTGGATGAAGCATTCAAACCATGTTTAGGGGGAAAGCACATGCACTTTAGCACTGGTTAGCAGTGGTAAAGTGACCAGAGTCCTAAAGCCAAGAAAAACAGATCAGCAAAATTGGAGGCAAGCAGGCAAAAACTTGAGGGGCAGGCCACCCAAAGGCTGACAGGTCTAACACTGAATAAGTGACAAGAGTGGAGGTATGTCATTACTAATTTGACGTTTTCTGGTTATGGCTCTTTTTAGCTTCTGATGCGGTAGCATTTTTGCAGCTTTGTGTCTAGGACGTTAATGCTGAGCTTCTTTAGTATCTATGCTGCAGACTGTGCAGGGGTTGCAACTCCATTTTTTCGTGTTTCCACTGTACTTCAAATTTTCACATCTGTAGCAAAAGTCACATGGTTATATTGGGCTGTCTCTGTGAGATTTTCGCAATAGCAGTGGTGGCTGGCAAGGATCAGGAGTGGAGAGGCGGGGAGGGGGGAAAGGGGGTAAATAAAAAATGAAATTTCACGTACCTCTTCGCCGCATCGTCCACATCGCATCTCTCCTCCTCGTCCCTACGGCTGGAACAGGAAGCACCCAGACTCCCCTGAGCCAATCGCAATGCAGCGTTGTGATTGATCAGAGCACCCTGGTTCGGCGCTCAGACTGGGCCTGGACATGTTCTCCACCCAGGCTGTAATGCAGCCTGGGTGGAGAACATGCTAAGTGTGCATGAAAGTTTGGCCGTCCCGAGACGGCCGGCCAAACATTCATGCCCACTTAGGGAGTGAAAAACACTCCTCCCCTGCTCTGTCAGCAGAGCAGCCCCACCCGCCCCGCAAAGCTGCCACAACAGGAAAAAATAAAATGATAATAACATTGAGTTATTATAACGGCCACATCCCCCTACACACACAGCCAAGAACCGCCAGATGGTCACAAACTATCAAGCAGTGAACCTCCCCCCCCCCCGCCTGCACCCCCCCCCTGCTAACCCCCTCGTTATCACCCTAGTTAAATACCAAAGTTATGAGTCAGGGATGCAACCTGACAGTTATGGCATTGGTACCAATTGATAGAAAGTGTAACGCTATCACTGGGACATTACATTACGACCCTCAACAATAGCGAAGGCAGACATAACTCCCAAACCAGGGGCACATGTTCACAGGTGTACCACGGGAAGCATATGATCAATACAGACTGAATCAATAGGCATGTAACATCAGGAATGTAATACGGATATGTAACAACTATGTATAAAGTCAAATGCCAGTACAAAACTGCTAGCCGAAACTATGCAAGTATATATATGCATGTAATTCTAAATAAGAAGCTCTGTTTAATTGTACCTGAAATGTTAAAACAAATTCAAACAAAAAAACATTGAGTTATTATTTTATTTTTCCTTACACTGCTGAAAAGCAGTGGCAGGACGCTCATCCGCCTCAGCGGAGGAGCCGCCACTGCGCAATAGTACAGGCTCTTCCAGTGCATCTTCCAGAACTATAATTCACACATTTCTATTGCGTTCTGTCATTATCTCTCTTTTCTCTAGTGCATGTATATCTTTTGTGGCAACAGCAATAATCCTCCTCTTCTCGATGGTACATAAGAGGTCGTTTTCGACACAGAACATAACATAACATATGCATTACTTTTACAAATGGTATTCTATAAATAATTTTCAAATTTATATCTATTGTTTTCCTTCTACAAAATTGCAAGAATCAATACCTTTATTCATTCATCTCAATTTGTATTTGGAAATGAACGTTGTAATGATGTTTTTCTTCGTTTGGGCTTCTCAGTTATGTTTTAGCTGGTATTTGTGATGGTATTTCCTTGCTTGAGTTTTTTTATGGCATGCTGCAAAATATTACATTAAAAAAAAGCGGAAAGTTTTACTTATATTTTAAATGTTCATTGTACATTTGTATCATTTTGTTTCATTGTGTCGTACCTTATATTTTCTGCTAGGTGGCAGTGTTTTCCCTTGATTCCGTACAGCTTTGACAGAAACTTCTTGTTGGTTCCGTTCTCTCCTCAGTGAGTGATGTTTTGTAAAACATTTCTATATGTCGTCCAGAATAGTTTCTTTTTTGTTTAAAAAAAAAAAAAAAACTGTGTCACTCATTCTAGCAGTTTAAATTCTAATATAGCTGCCTGGAAAGTGTGTAAAAGGCTTTAGTAATTAAAAGCAAACACTGCATTTTGTCGAAAGTGAATGGCATCCACCATCCTCAGTATGGGGTTTTGCCTTGAAAATAGAAAAAGTAGTGATACAAACTTCTTACCTAATATTACTCTGAATGGTGTAGTACAAAAAATATTTTATTCACCAGCTAGGGAAACTTCCCCCCTCCCCCCAAAAACGGAAAAAAATGGATACGAAGTAATGGTTATATCATTAGAAGAATATAAATCCGACATTATGCATCTAAAAAAGTGTGCGATTTAGGAGTTTCCGATTTAGTGTCACAACCAACAACACCCCCATGTATTTTTAATGTAATTCAAACAGGGACAAAGAATGATTTTTCATGGCCATGAAAATATTTTGTTTCACTACTCATGCCAAAGCATGTTTAAATCACATCAAACGTTCTCAGGGGGGTTCTTACATAGAAAAAATAATTTCCCCACAGATTTTATTTAACCATACCCTGACTATAAGGGCCCTCAAAATCGACACTTGTTTAACTTAGCTCCTTTTTGGCAGCTCGCTTGTACCTCTGATTGTTTTGACTCCTTACAGACTTGCACCATAGCTTTCTGCCCACAGTATTCTGCAGCAAATGCTTCAACAAGATTGCGCACCTTTACATGGCAATCATTTATTTAGGTACTCAAGTCACTCCTCTGGGCCCTTTTTAGGTCGAGCCTAGAGTAGCGCGCAAGCGCTACTTCTGGCGAAGACTTTATGTAGTGGGGTTTTCAAAGCTGACCACACGCTCGTGCACAATGGCCTTTTCCGTGCGGTTACGCACACGTTTCAGGCACGATGCACGAGCGTGTGGTCAGCTCAGCAGGCTGCCGCGCTCGCTCGCCCCCGCTCCTCTCTTGAAAGCTTTGTTGTAGGTGCTTTCACTTTCGCGGCCGCCGCATTCTTACATCGCGCGCGCGCACCACTCCTGTTACTCCGTGTAGGCACTTTGTTTTACTGGTCACTCCCACTGCCTTTTGCTGTCCATCGTTATTCCCAGCTGCTCGTGAGTTTTCAGCTTCGGGTTTACATTTGTCACACGACGTGCTCCCAGTTCAATTAATCTCCCTGTGCTGTGACGTCCGACCGCCACCTTCCGCCCGTCACTGCCTGCTATTAGTTGTATTTGTATTTACTGTACCATGTTTATTTTATTTAACGAGCGCTGCAGCCTTAGCACTTCGAGAGCTTGTTTTAAAAGTTACTCCCATGGAGTATTGCCTCGGGACTCCTTGCGTGCCTTTATCTTTTTACAGATTACTCCGTTCATGACGAGCAGTAAAGCCCCGAGCATCAAATTATGCGTGAGTCTTGAAGAGGTGCAGGGGTTGTGTCCGAGTGGTATTTTCCGATTTCTGTCCATTTATCCACCTAGTTAACACAACAAGTAACATTACACCTACAACGAGCTAGGACTATTGTCCGTTCTTGCAGGCGACGTTGTGATGTAAGGCTAGAGCTGCCAACATTCCAGCTGAAAAAGCAGGGTTCGAGCCTGACGTCCGCTCAACGTCCTGTGATTCAAAAAATGAATATGGTCTTCTGTTAGCTCATGTTTGCGAAAAATTAGTCTCTTAGAAGGTACATCAAAAGCAGTGACGGATGGTAGTATCACAGAGTTAAGCTCGCAAACCATTCAACAGCGCCGCAAAATCGGGCACTGCCAGCCTGCGAGGCCACTAACAAGTAAGGCTACTTTTTGTTAGTGAATGTTTTTTTTTGCCTTGCACACTGGTAATGCATAATGGCTGCTCGGGTGCCTCTCCTCAACACCCCCCCTCCCCTCGCCCCCCCCCTTCAGCACTTGTGTACGGCAGGCAGCACAACACCGATTGTAGTTCCAAAGAATTGTTTCCCTTCATTCTAGTAGGTAGAATGATACTTTCTTAGAAAATGTTACTGGGGGAGGGGGAGGAGGCAGCCTTCTGCAGTTAATTGTTTGTCCCACGTCTCTCCATGCGAGCCTTTAATGTGGACACAGCATGCAGAACGGCACTTCCAGAAGCCTCCTCTTCTGTTCATGCTTTAACTTTTCTGCTACATTTCAACCTCCCCCTGCCTTTTGGGAAAGACAAATACACGGCAGGACTAGGAATAATTCACTAACAGCTTGTTTTGTCTGTCACTAAGTCAAGCGAAGTCCACAGTCACTCGAAAGCTTGAAGGGGCAATTCCAGCAACCATGAAATACTCGGAAAACAAAAAATCCTTTAAAGCCGCTTTCATAAATATTTTATTAATCATATATGGTTTCTCTTACTCTGCTTGTACCACGTTCCTTTGTTCTGCCTTTAGCACTTTAAAAAGAAAGCTGCAAAGGGACCCAAAATCTGATCAAAATGTCTACTACTGAAAATGCAAGTCTTAGGGCGCTGTGAAGCCACATGCACCGCCTCTGAAATAGCTGTTACTGTGGGGCAGTTTATTCCTGTTTGAAACGTTCTCCACCGGTAACACTAATGTTAAGCTGTTTGCCTGCCACGGAAGCACCTGCTTAGTCACACAGTGGGTGCTGCTTGTTGACCAATTGCTGGAAGGGAGAGAACAGGTATGCCTAGATAAAGAGTGCACTAGAAAACTGTACTTTCTTAATAGATGAAGAGTGTGCAGAAAACTGGATATTTATACTGTGGAGGGAAAGGGGTTGGGTTGTAGTAGAAACCATGTTTTGTGGTACTTAAATGGGAGACAGCATAGATCAGATATTCTTTTAAGTGAGGTTGGTATGGTACTGGCAGGGCGGTGCATTTCTGTAAGTGGTAGTGCACTACAGTACAAGTACTTTTGTGGGTTCTAGCAGGGACCAGGTGTATTAGTTTGGTTAATAGCACAGGAGAACCTCAGGATAGCCTACGTCTTTTTTCCTACTGACATCAGTGGGCGTAAAGATAAAAAATAATTTTCAGGAATTTGCCTAAAATGCCTTTGCAGTTTTTAGGGGGGAAGGACTAACCATTGCTTCGTGCATGTGCCAGATTAATGTGCTTGTGTGTTAGTTGAGGGGGTGCACAATATCTTTTGTTAATTATGTACTGAAAACTCCATATGTAATGTAACTGGTTCTATTGTAAAGCACTGACACCTTCGGGTAAAGTTCGCACTATATAAAAACACATGAAAAAAAATCCCTTGGAGGCCCCACCCCGTCGTCCTTCTCTCTGCTCTACACTGTATTTTCATTTACTGTTCCCTGCGTATATTTCCGTCATTGTCTGCTTCCTTCACATACCAGGCACTTGCAATGCAATAGGTCTCGCATTTACGAAAGATTGAGATGTTGGAATTGTAAATGACTATGCCTTTTATTTATGTGTTGGTTTTCAAAAAGGAATTGTCGTTTGCAATGCCAAGAGCTTAAACTCTCACAAATGCGAGACCTATTGCATTGCAAATGCTTGTTAAATAAATAGGCCTCTTTCCTTATAACTTAGGACCGTGCACCGTTCGGCCACCCTGGCGACCTCAAGATTAAGAGTTATCTAAACACTGTCTTGGTGTGTTTACTTCATACAACACAGTTATTTTGTGAATCTAGTAGTCGCATCTGCAGTTCCTTGGGACCAAGCACAACGTCCTTAAATTCTTATTTTTTTTATTTTATACGAAATATTCTGTACCTTTATTAATTACACATGGATCAATCAAACAAGCATGGGCTAGTCGAGTGAGCCTATATGGCCTGCCTTCTTTTTTGGATCTGATCAGAACGATGACTCCCTTTTGAAATTACCCAAGCTATCTGTCCTGTTGGCTACCTCGTCCAATTTCTGACACTCGGGGTCGAAACATAGGCAATTTTCAGAGCCTGGCTGATTCTTCTTCATTTCCTTACTCTCTGACTTGGGTGTATCTATATAGAATTGTAGGTTTCCTTTGAGCCGTTTAAAAAAAATGTGCAGAGAATCTCTTACATTGAATACATTCTCACTGTGTTGCCTTCACTGATTATGCTCTACCTGCCACCATAAATGCTGTTATTCCAGTATGAATAGTTTTTTAAATGTTCGAGCTATGATAGATAATTTTTTTAATATTTGTTAAATAAATGGAATCTACTAGATAGGACTAAAGTCCTTTCAGAATCTCTTTTTAATTGACTGACAGCTGAATTTGTGACAGCCAGAAACCACAATTTACTCTCCCATATGGAACACTGATAGGTGTGTACTGTTCTCAAAGCAGAGGTCACTCTGAGCCAAGAAGACTTGCAAAAAATTTGAACATTGATGTTCTGAACCGTTTTGTGACTTTTAGTGAGTCACAGAGATAATAAGTTATGTAATTTTTTGTTCTACTGTCGATTAAAAGAGGTGCTTTAAAAGGTGCAGTGTGTAAACACAGTGTGAACTTAAATTTTAAAACCGATCTGCCTTGCGCAGAATAAAAGTAATCCACGAAGTCTGTACATTTAAACCTGTCTTTTGTAACATTGATTGAGACCTGCCAACTCACACTGTGCCACTCTATATCAAAAGATAAGGGCTCCCCCAAGATGGTCACCCGGAGATGAGCCAGTATCACACTGTGGTAGGTAAGACAGTTGGAAAACACTGCACATAGTCGGTTTCCATCTCATATTTGAAGGCTCTGAGTAGACGATTTCCTTAATGAGGTGGGAAAACAACCCCGGACATAAGCGTCCACCAGCCTCAGCAAGCTTTTGTTTCTTTTTTTGGAAGGTGGGGTTGGTGGGTGGAGCCACCAGAAGTGCTCTTAGGCAGTTCTTGGTAGAAGGCTACGCCCCTTTCAAGCCCCCCACCCTCTCCTCACATGGTTACATTTTTTAAGTTGGCAGGCCTGTTGTAGAAAGGAAAATGTAAATAAAACTTGCAAAATCAATTAATGACATAGAACAACATTTTGAATTGCTGAAATTTTAGGGCTATATTTCATATAACGTTTTCGGTATTTCATACAGCAGTGCAATCTATTTTGAATCAACATGTTTTAAAATATCAGAATAGCTATATGTTAATGTCACAAGATGAGCTGCATAATTTGTCATTGGGCACAAAATACGCAGCTCAATTTAACTTTCATGCCACATTATTGACCACTCTGTTTTTGCATAATTTGGGCAATTTTGCCACATAATTTGATCTCCCAATGCTGCATAATTCCAGTGGCTCTGGATACACGAGGAGAAACACATGTACCCTTTCTGCACTCAGGAGCAATGTATTCAGGTCAGGGACTTCAGCTGAATCGGGAAACATACAGAACTTAGTAGTATGGACATGAAATAAGGGGCGAACAGATTAGAATCGGATGGAATCTCTGAAACAAACAGTTATGTTTAAAGAAATGTGTGTTTTTTGAAGCCGAAGGGGCCTATCCACAAATGTAGATTTGGCAATAAACTTAAGTTTATGACTGGATTTATCTCTGTTACGCCTGCCAGAAATGCACAGAGGGATTCCTGGCTGGTGTAGCCCATTTACTAGTGCAGGGTATCCTCTGTCAGTACAGAGATGCCCACACCCGTAAATCCAAATCAAAGATCCGGTAAGTCTTAGGAGTTTGTGAACGGCAACAAAATATGTGGAGATTTTTTTTTTTTTTTAAACTGTGAATTTCCACAGGGGACTCCCCAGTGCAGAAAACTCCATCATGGAGGATACCAATGAAAGGAAATAGAAGCCCAAATACAAATGACATTGTTTTCAGTGGAATCCACATAGAATCCCGCGGCAGGTGCTACTTTCCATGCAAACTCCAATCAGGATTTGTGAATTATGGGAAGTATTAAAACCCCACTCAAACATAGATATAAAAATCTGAGTGCAATTTTACTTCTATCTTCGAGAATAGTCCTCAAAATCTTAAACTTTTTTATGATTGTTGTCTCATTGCCCCTATTTAAGAGAAACTTAAAAAAACACCTATTAGGCGAACTAACCCACCGCTCAAGAGCTCACTCCCTCCTTAGGAACACTTTCATTTCGGCTTCTTGTCTCCTTTTGTGTCTCCTACCTCATATTAAATCACCTATAGGGCCTTAAACCTATTAAACGCTCTGTCTGCCTCCATAAATCAGGAGACCTGCATATATTTAACATTTTCTCTTTCTGTATTTGCCATGCAGAATTATCCAAGACTGCTGTTGACCTTCCACCCCTCTGTACTGACGTAATGGTGTACCCCTGTTCTGTGCATTATTCTAACTCCTGTGAAGTGCTATATGGCAATAATCTCTGTATTACATGATGTTTGCACGTTAAGTGTGATTCATAGCAAACACTAAATAAGTTTTACTTCAAAATGTATATTTCTTGTATGGTGGTTCTCCACCCTTTTATGATTTTTTATGAAATCAAATAAAAGTATTTATCAAACTCAAACTCAAACACTAAATAAATACAAGGTGAAAAATAAAAAGATTGCCACATAAGCACTGTTTTATGCAGTCAAGCAGAGGTGCACCTTGGGGTGCAATAGCTGCCTGTCTCCTGTTCTCCCCATGTTGTGGTGCACCTGACTTGCAGCTGCCCTCTTTTGTTTGCCTGATAACTCTGGAGTTAAACCCCACTAATTATCTAACTATGAGATCCCATTAATCCTACAGAATTAATGAAGGCCAAGACCCCCTGCTGAACGTCTTGCGTGCGGCTCAGTGACATTGAACCTGCTTCAGGGAGGGGTTCGTCAGACAATGACTTCGAAAGGTGGCTCTCGTAGTCAGTTTGATAGATGGCCACTATCAGGTTTTGTCAAAAATAGCCCCGCACGCAACACAAGGATTTATCATCATGGACACCTTGCAGGTGGCCACTGATTGTGTGAGATTGTGTGAGGCGAAGAGGTAGCAGTCACCTCTGCAGTCGTAGAAGAGGTAGGAGCTGGACAGCATGAGTTAATGCAATGAACATTACTTTTGTACCACCTCACGTAGTGCGCAAATACAAGAGGATATGCGGCCGAGCCCCTTCTTCGGTTCATCCAGTGCTTAATGGTAAACAGTGTCAATTTCAGCTTTTTGTACGAGCTTTTCGGAAGTGATCCCTGGACTGTCCTCAAGGTTCGCAGCACATCATTTTCAAACGTATTTTGTACATCATTTTCAAAAGTAATGGTCTTTTTTTAATACATTTCCTGACGTGCCTCCTTTTTGAGATGTGTTCAGTTTAGCCCCACAACATCAGGATGGAGTGTGGGTGAATTATGAAAAATCGAACAATTTAAAATTCTCTATTACTGGTCGGATTGTTCGCAAATACGCCTGCTTTTAATAACGCACCTACAATGTGAGTCCTGAGGTCATGACGTTGATGTGTGAAGCTGCCCACCATGTCTACTAGTGTTAAAAGCCAGAAACTCTTCTTTTTCTAAACAAAGCTGAGTGCATTGCTGCTTCTGCTGCACAAGGTCCCAGGCAACCAGCAATTTATTAATTTTACTGCAAGTGGGGCTCCTTTAGATCTCTGCCCTTTGGAGCGCTTTTAAAGTTTGCACCAATGAGTTGGGCAATAGTAAGACCTGTTAATTTTCAGCATTGTGAAACTGCAAGACCAGCATCAAGTCTGTGGCAACAATTGCTATATAAAAAAACATTGGCAAAGCTCATAGGTGTGGAGGTGACTTCCAGCCTTTTGACTTTGTCAATGTGAGTTGTTTTTTTCTTAGTTTTTGTAAACATGTATTCTAGTGGAAGTTATCGGGCCCTCCCCAATATAAAATAGCTAAAATTAAAATATTATTTTGGGTGAAAATAACACACATTGCCATAGTATTCACTGGCACTAAAGGGAACAACTTTTAGAGCAGACGTGCTCCTTATGCAAAGACAGAATGCGATCACTCAAAGTGAGGTTAGCCAATGGCTGAAGTGGGCTGCCCCACTGCCCCATGCTGTATGCTGTAGTGAGTGTAAGAAAATGTGAATGACACAACAACAGACTAATGGATGAATAGGGCTTGTTGAAAGCCCCTATCAGTATTTCACAAATATAACTTTAGTAAAATTGAAGGGTCTTGGCTAATGCCAGACCAAATGTAGTAGTATTATTATTATTATTACAATAATTATAATAATTAATATGATTAGTAATTGCAGTTGTAGCAGTCAAATGTATTACATAACCATCTAGCCAGATTATAATTAGGGCTCCCGGTTTTATGGGATTTATTTTTTCGGCCATTTCACGTCTGTATTTATCCATATTTATTTTTGGGCCATCTTTTCTGTATTTATCCACATTTATTTTTGCCACAAGCAAAAGACGACGCTACAGCTAGTATTTTTCCACATTTATTTAAATTGACAATGCACACATGCGCTCGGTTGTTATTGGTCAACACAATACATTCATCTGAAACATGACTTTAAATCAGTAAAAGTGAGATGTGCTGTCATTTCATTTCCCCACATTTCTCTTCTTTGTGCAGTATACTAAATGGAAGAGATGTTTGGGCATCTCACAAACATTATGTGATTGGTTAGTCAGACACTTATTCCATATTCTTTTAACACACTCTGGCCAATGACGCTTTTACAATGCGGTAACAGTGTAGGCCTACTGATCTTTAATATGCAAGGACCTACCACTGCATATTACAGACTGATCTGTACCCCAGGGCGCTGTATGTGATAGGGCTACGTTTACAGACAGGCTCCCTTTCTACGAGCACTTTAAATATGCCAGGGTTCCTGATATGCCTGGGCTCCAAGTATGCCCGGGCTTCGGGGTTCCAGATATGCCAGCCCTCCAAGTATGCCCAGGCTTCGGGGTTCCAGATATGCCAGCCATCCAAGTATGCCCGGGCTCTCCTTATGCAGGGCTGTCAGGATTCCACTTTTCTAAGTATGTAGGGCTGTCTATAGTCTAAATATGTAATGGCTCTAAATGCAGCCTGGCTCGGATTATGGCAGTGCTCTGATTACTAAAGGCTTTTATTTATAACAGAATCTGAGTATTCCCGGGTAGTGCTTATGTCATGGTTCCACTTCTGGCCCAGTTCTAAAGATACACGGGTTTAGATTCTGTTGGGGTCAGGTTATGGGGCAGTCCTATGCATTCAATTATCTGAGTGTACCTGGTGCTGGCACTGCCACAGATCAGGCTCTGGCAGTGCTTTCAACACACCAGAGCTCTGACGATACCAGGACTCTGATAGTGTAAGGCTCTGACTACGCCAGGGGCTTCTTATTATAGTGAACTGTAAGCATCACAGAGCCTGTTATGCCAGGCCACTGAAAATGACCTGCTCTGTTTGTGCATGGGCTCTCTTTGTTACACTGTTCATACTGCCAGTATTCTGAAAAGGCAGGGCTCCTCGGCAATTTAACAAAACAAAACCCAAGAATGGATTAAGCATGAATACAACAGTAAGGACAGGCTTTTTACTGGTACTCGGAAGCTGTCACAGAACAGATGGCGATAGCCTTTATGCTGGAGGGTGGGAGGTGCAGAGTTTAGGCATAGAGAAGCCCGGGGCTGGCAGCAAGTCTCACCTTTAGGAGAGCATGTAAAGCGCTCTGAAACCTTCGGGTAATGTTCGCGCTATATAAAATCGCATTTAAATTAAAATGGTGCACAGTGACCAACATGGCAAAAAAAATGTGCTGACGAAAGTTTCAAGTATTAAAACAGCTAATCCCCAACAAAATGAAGAAGGGCACTCCGAAACGAAATGCAAACGAGACCACAAGAACGGGGGGGCGAGCACCTGGTGCTGCCGCTTCATACGTGGGGAGGGGGGCAGGAGGCCGAGGCTGCAGAGGGACTGAGAGAGGCAGGTGAAAACATCACCCCAGTCCTGACGACTTTCAAATGGCTTCCTATTGAAGCTATATGTGTGGTTTAGCTATCCTTTGTAGTACATAAAACCCGGAGCCTCGGGTGGTGAACTACCTAGCCAAAAACCCATAGACTCTGAATCACCGGCAATCTCTGCCTGGAAACTCAATCCTTCAGAAAAGCAAGGAGCGGCCTTAAAGGCGTATTGATCGGAGGCCACATACATACAGCAAAAATAAACGTACCTCGGAAGTTTCAAATGGCGGTGGGCTGGCGCAGAACTAAACCAAGCGGCGGAGTCCTGGATCCCTGGAGATGCGGAACAGGAAGGCGTCTTCAAACGTCACTGTTCCGTAGTGCAGGCAAAAAGGAAAAGCAGGCAGGGGAGCCCCCAAAATAAAGGGAAAAAGTTACCAGGGCGGGCTGGAGGTGTTATCACGCCCACACAGTGACGCTTGATACGACCAGGATTGGCTTAGGGTCACGGCTGTCACTAAAAGACCCTGAGCCAATAGGTCCACAGCACGTCAACGTCACTGAAAGGAATTCCCAATATCAGAACAGGGTCGTGGCACGGCAACTCTGAACCTCGGCAGCGCTGCAAAATTTACTCGTATTTTGCCGTTTCTAAATATAAATACAGACAAAGGAAAACTTGTTTTCCGTCTGTATTTATATGTAGAAATCCGTAAAAACGGAAAACCGGGAGCCCTAATTATAATCAGTAACGTCTGATTGTTTGTCCCTGGTCTCAGCTCAAGCAGGGTGGAAGATTGGATTTGTCTGTCTGGATAAGAGGAGATAGATGACACCAATCAGATGTTGGATAGATAGAGAAGTTCTGGTTCATAAATCTGAATGATTTGGTTATTGATTTTTCATGAATACCAATGAATCGTACTTGAAATATTGAAACTCAATGTAAGGTGCATGTGTTCTGTATTGTATAAGAACTTTAGTTCAAACATTTCATTTTCATTGAAATAAAAAAAAGACTTGCCAGTCACACAACATGCTTAGACGAAATCACATATGTAAACAGAAAATAATGTTAAAGGATCAACAAGGAAAAGAACTGCAAATGTTAATCTTGAGATTACTTTAGAGTGCTTTTAGCTTTAAACATGAAGTTGCGAAGCACAGTTACTGGGATATAAATGAAATAAAATTAATCTTTTATATCACCTTTATGAAAATGCAAACCAGTTTCTTAATTTGAAACATTTATGCCCTTGTTCTCTCTCTATCTTTCTGGCACACATATACATACATTTACCCTAAAAAATTAAAATTAAATGCGAAGTAAGGTTGATGGGATATAAGTAGTTGGCAAAGAGTATTTGTTGAAGCAGAAAATCACTAAGCTTCAAAAGGACATTAAGAAATTTGATAAGGAGACAGTCTACCCATAATTCTGGGAGGATTATGTGGGTGGGGAGAATCCTCATCTGATGAAAGCAACTCCTCACGTAGACAGAACTCCTCATTGAGTAGTAATTCCAGTACAGGTAGCCAGGGCAGTGATGGCACTCGGCATGGTCAACAGCCGCCGCCCCCCCTCATGGGTTATGGTATGCTTCCATACCAAGGTCCCCAAATGGGCTGTCATCCCTACCAGATGTACCCCGAAGGACCCCTTCACACTATACCCCAGCCCTATTACCCTCCTTTTTTAGGCAGAGGTTGGGGCAGAGGGAGAGGAAAAAAGAAGAGGCATCCAACACAAACATGTACAGTGGTAAGAACCACCGATAGAAACCTCTCGGTAGATGAGGAGTCAAACAAGCAACAGGCAACATTGATAGTTAATCTATCTGATAGACCCCTGTCTGAAATAGAGACAAGTGTCCTTCAGAAAGGCCTGGGATTTGTCCAGACACCCAAACACCTTTCGGAAGATCTGTTTGCAAGCTTTTTTTCATGACAAACCACAGATTGAAAGCACGGACTCAGGTCTACAAAATCAATTTACCTTTACTCCCTCAGAAGGAATGGTCCCCCAGAGGCTCTTATTTTTGAGCAGGTGGTCCTGAGAGATGTGGAAAGGTGTCCTCAAAAACGCACCTTTAACAATATGTCAAAGTTGGAAACTAATGCCTTGCGGACCATGGGCAACGACACCACAATCATAATTAAACCTGCTGACAAGGGAGGTGCAATAGAGATCATGAACACCGATGACTACGTCACGGAATGCCAGCGACAACTGGCTAACCATAACTACTATACCCCCATCACACAGGACCCGACCAAAAGACTAAGTATCCAGATAACCGCACTGTTTACCTGGGCAAAGGCACAAAGTTGGATAAGCAAGAAGGAATCAGAGTTCTTGATCAATGAGAACCTCAGGATTACCTACTTCTACACCCTTCCCAAAATCCATAAGGGTACCCACCCTCCACCGGGCAGACCGATTGTGTCAGGCATAGGGTCCTTTCTAGAGCCTTTGTTGCAATTTTGTGACTATTTCCTAGAGCCCCTGGTGACTAAGATTCCTTCCTTCCTGAAAGATACCACAGATGTATTGAACTTACTAGGAGCCATCAATGATGATACTCAACAATGATCTTCTTGTGACCTTAGATGTCAAGGCACTGTATACCAATATACCCCAAGATGCCACCTTGGAGGTGATAGAGAATATATTCCTATCAAAGGAATGGACGTCCTTGACCCCAGTGGGTTTTATTATTGAATATGCCACCCTTGCACTAAAAGAGAGCTTCTTCCAATTCCAGGAGCAACTGTACCATCAAACACAAGGGACTTCAATGGGCAGTACTTTTGCCCCGAGTCAAGCCTGTTTATACATGGCCAACTTTGAACAATGCCACATCTTAGGGGACAACAACCCCTTCTCTATCAACATCTATATCTGGGGTTGATTCATTGACTCTCTGAATCAATAGGGGGAAGGAAGAGAGAGATGTTTACCGAGGTCCTACACCGTAGCTCCTCCCAGGAAACAGTTCATTTGTTATCAAAATCAGGGTAGTTCCTCCTCTGCCAAGTGGTCACAGAGAATTGAACCAGATGGCTATAGTACGTGTCACATGGAGATCTGAAAATCAGATCTTGGTGCCCTCACACACCTGTTGGGGTGTCATGCTTCATCATTGGGCGCTCCTCGTCTGGCCGGCGCTGCAATGCCTGTGGGCTTCTTTATCGAAGATCTTTTGATCTATGATGCCGTGTAGATGAATGCAAGTGAGAGAATTAAATGAGTGTAGTGAGTGAGAGGTGACTAAAATAGGCTCTGGTAACCTAAAATCTTTTTTTTATAGGGAAAGGGTACCAGGACTAAATAAAAACAGTGGTGAATCATGTGGTCTTCAGGTACCAGGATAGCTACAAGTTAGATGCGGTCACTAGTTTGGTGTGGTCAACATGTTTCGTGCCTTGAGAGCTGCATGGTCGGGCGGCACTTCGTCAGGACCAAGAGAAAATCAGTTTGTGCCCCTATCTGAGGCTAAAGGTCTCCTTTCTAATAAAGGATGGCCTCTTAGTGTTTACCGGTGTCCCATGGATGGGTGCCGGCCAATGATTCCTCCTCAAAAGAGGCAGAGTAATGTTCCTTAGGTGGAAAGGAGGGTCCCGGATACAATGAGGGACACTTATTGGGTGATCTGGACACTGCCGTCTAACCTACCCGCCTCCATCCAACCTGGAACCAGGTCGGATGGAGGCGGGTAGGTTAGACGGCAGTGGGTACCGCTGTTTAGGTGAACAGTCCAAGTATGTATTGACGGGTATTGTAACTTGCATCCCCCTGCTGTTAAGTGATTTTTCGAGATGATACTGTTTTTAACGTTTTCACATTCCTTTTTTTCCTTTTCCTAGGTCTTCCCCCAGAAGGTATACTATATATCTATGTAATTTTTGTAGGGTATGGTATTATTTTCAAGCACTAATCCACCATCCCTTAATGAGTAGATAAGGATTATTGGTTCTGACGAAATGCCATGATCCTTTGGACAGTAATAGGCATGAAACCCTTGATTTTTCCATATAAACTAATTTGAGCTGGAGTGACCATTATATTCACCTCTCGCCCATCTCATGTTTTTAACCATAACAAAGGAACTCAGGGACTAAATAACCTTTGGACTCCTTTAGTTATTTTTATTATGCATTCCTTCTCCAGTCTACTGTACTCACATTTAGCCACCCACCACACCTCACTCTTCACATCAGCAAAAAGAAAAGAACTCCGGAAAAGAGCCCCTCTGTGGGGCCTGCTGGGCATTGCAGCGCTGTCCCAACGAATAGCTGCCCGATGATTAAGCATGACACCCTTTGGGGTGTGTGAGGGCCCTTGCTCCTAAGCGGAGCACTCCCCAAACCTGACCTTCTGGTAGACCTAGACTTTCACAGAGGAACTGCATACTTCGTGTCTTATAAGTGCATTAGAGGGGCCCATATGCTAGACCTAATATATCCCCAGTCCTTCAATCTTTGTTTGTATATGTAGTTGCTACTACACAAAACCTAGAAAGACTTGACTACAGGCTCTGTTAAACTAGAGCACTTATGACTGAGCTGCTACTTGGAACAAATACAGCAAACCTGCTTCCATTCTTTGGTGAAAACTGGGATTAAAAAACTCATTTCCAGTTGAACCAGTGTTGTATGTCTATGCTTTGTTGAAGGGTTACAAATAAAGGGGGTGATGTGTTTTATTGTACCCAAAACTGGATCTTATATGTCTTACTTCTCCATGCTCTGAGACCTTTGTGAGTACTGTATAATAAATAGTGTGTTTGTGTTCTGCTGTACTCTGCACTGGGTTTTGTGTTTTTTCCAGTACCCTGACACCTTTACCGATTTTTTTCTGTTAAACTGTAGCTGACACTTGGAATTATGTGTTCTAATGTACTTTGAACTGGGTCTTGTGTTTTTGCAGTGTACCTGTGCTGAGTCTTACGTGTTCTGCCATACTCTTCACTTAGTTCTATATGTTCTACTGTACCCTACATTTGGTCTTATGTGTTCTACCATACACTACATTAAGTCTTATGTATTGTACCATACACCAGACTATGTCTTGTTCTCTTGTACTAGGTCTTGTGTGTTCTATCATACCCTACACTGGTTCTTATATTTTCTCTGTGTTAGACCTGTAAGCCTTAGGGTGGTTTCCCCCCAAACATTTTACCTTACTCCTCTATTTTTGCTGATCTAATTTTTGTTGGCCTTAGGACTCTGCGCACTTTACCACTTCTAACCAGTGCTAAAGTGCATCTGCTAACTCCATAAAACATGGTAAAAATGGCTTGCATCTAATTGGCACATTTAATTTACTTGTAAGTCCCTAGTAATGTGTTACTACATGTACCCAGGGCCTGTAAATTAAATGCTATAAGTGGCGTACTAAAGTATGCAAAAAAGTTATGCAAAAAAGTTATGGATGGAATGCTTGAATTAGTCTCAGCCACTGGTAACTACTCAGGGCCGCATCCCTATCCATCATTATTTTGCATACCATGTCACCTCAGTTTGGACCCAGCTATATGCAAATCAGTCTTGACCCTGCTCCAATCGTAACAGTCCAGCCCGAACTAGCAAGCCAGCTCCTCCCTGAACCGGAACACAAGAAACTCAGGGCCAGTTTCGGCCTAGTTATGGGCTCATCAGCTGGGTACAGCTTGGTTCCAGGGACACAGTGTGCACGGGACCCACGTCTAGGCATACCATTCCCACTTAGGGCGACAAACTAAAGTATACAAAAAAGTGATGGATGAAATGCTTGAATTAATCTCAGCCACTGGTAATTACTCGAGCCACATCCCAATTCATCGATATTTTGCACACTATGTCACCTCAGTTTGGACCCAGTCATATGCAAACCAGTCTTGACCCTGCTCCAGTTGGAACAGTCCAGCCTGAACTGACAAGCCAGGTCCTCCCTGAAGCGGAACACAAGCAACTCAGGACCGGTTTCGGCCTAGTTATGGGCTCATCAGCTGGGTACAGCTTGGTTCCAGTGACACAGTGTGCACGGGACCCACGTCTGGGCAATACCTGTCCCACTTAGGGTGACAAACTAAAATATGCAAAAAAGTGATGGATGGAATGCTTGAATTAATCTCAGCAACTGGTAATTACTCAGAGTCGCAGGGAGGACTTGGCCTGGCAGTTCGGGCGTACTGTTCCCATGAGGAGCAGGATCAAGACTGATTTGCATATGGCTGGGTCCAAAATTAGGTGGTATGGTGAGTGAAAAAAGATGGATTGAGATGTGGCCCAAGCGATTGCAAGTGGCTGAGATTAATTCAAGCATTCCATTCTTCACCTTGTTGTTTTTGCTTTTGATGTCCTAAGGGTGCTGGGTAAGCCCAGACGTGGGTCCCTAGTGCGCAGTGCCACTGGAACAAAGCTATACTTGGCTGAAGAGTCCATAACAAGAGCAAAACAGGTTCTGGGTTACTTGTGTTCCTGTTCAGGGAGGACCTCGCCTGGCAATTCGGGCTGGACTGTTCCCATGAGGAGCAGAGTCAAGACTGATTTGGATTGGGATGCGGCCCGAGCGATTGCCAGTGGCTGAGATTAATTCAAGCATTCCATCGAGCACCTTGTTGTTTTTGTATTTGATGCCCTAAGTGCCCTGGGTATGCCCAGACACGGGTCCCTGGCTCACTGTGCCACCGGAACCAAGCTATACCCGGTTGAAGAGCCCATAAAGAGGGCGAAACAAATCCTGGGTTGCTTGTGTTCCGGTTGAGGGAGGACCTGGCCTGGCAGTTTCACTGGACTGTTCCCGCGAGGAACAGGGTCAAGACTGATATGCATATGACTGGGTCCAAACTGAGGTAGCATGGTGGATGAAAAATTATGGATTGGGATGCAACCCTGAGCGATTGCCAGCGGCTGAGATTAATTCAAGCATTCCATCGAGCACCTTGTTGTTTTTGTATTTGATTCCCTAATTGCGCTGGGTATGCCTAGACATGGGTCCCAGGCTCACTGTGCCACCGGAACCAAGCTATACCCAGTTTAAGAGCCCATAAGAAGGGCAAATCACATCCTGGGTTGCTTGTGTTCCGGTTGAGGGAGGACCTGGCCTGGCAGTTCGGCTGGACTGTTCCCACGAGGAACACGGTCAAAACTGATATGCATATGACTGGGTCCAAACTGAGGTAGCATGGTGGATGAAAAATGATGGATTGGGATGCGAACCTGAGCTAATGCCAGTGGCTGAGATTAATTCCAGCATTCCATCCATCACCTTGTTGTTTTGCACTGATTGTGCCATGCACTTAAGTATCCCTTTAAACATATCTCAGGCCTGAAATTGCAGCCTGTGTGTGTAGTTTTAAACTGCCATTTCACCATCTTTTGCCAGGTCTAATCCATCCTTTTTAATACATATAAGTCACCCCTAGGCTAGGCCCTAAACAGCCCCTAGAGCAGGGTGCAGTGTATTTAAAAGGCTTGACATGTACGTTTAACCTTTGCATGTGCTGGTAGTGAAAAACTCTTAAATTCATTTTTCACTAATGCAAGGCCTACTTCTCCCATAGGATAACATTGGGTTACCTTATTACATTTAATAAGTGCTAACTTTCAATTGGAAGCAAGTGGGAATATCGAATTTGGCGTCTACAATATTGTAATTTAAAGCCCTATATAATGGTAAAGTCAGATTTTAAGAGACAATTCTGAAAATGCCTCTTTTAGAAAGTTGCCATTTTCTTGTTAGCAGGATGGGATATCTCTGATTTTAAATCACAATTCTGAAAATGACACTTTTAGAAAGTTGCCATTTTCTTGTTAGCAGGATGGGCTATAACTGACTTGCGTTGGAGGAGCTGTCACCTACCACACTTGCACATCACATGTGGTTTGACACTAGTCTTTTGTGATACCAGACAAGCTGGGGCGAGCCTCAGGGACAGAAAAGGCTCCAACCACCTTGAACCCAATGCCTGGACTCTGCTGTGAGTCTTGCCCCCCAAGTGGTGCAACCCCAGTCCTGGACCCTTTGAAGTTTGCCTGAAGGTTCTCTGCCAGCCCAGCTGTTGTCCTGTGGGCAAAACTTGTGCAGTGCAACAAATCTCTCTGCAGCTCTGCTTCGGAACCACCGCTGTGCAACGCATCCCCGACGCATGACCTCGCATCGCAGCTCCGCAGCTTCTTTGGAACCGCCAATGCTCAACGATTCTTTAATGCAGGACTTTGCATTACAAGCGCCCTGTCGACGGCATCCTCAACGATAACACAGGACTCCACATTGCAGCCCTGCAGCTTCTTCTAAACCGCCGATGCGCGATGCATCTTCGACGCAGGAGTAGGTATCACAAGTTTCGACAACGGCATCCTCGATGACGCAGGACTCTGCATTGCAGCTCTTTGGAACCGATGCGTATGTTCTCTCATACGTACACTTGGATGTAGGTATTCATCTGTACCTAACACTGGGTCTTATGCATTCTTCCGTAACTAGCACTGGGTCTTGTGTGTGCTCACCTTCCCTACACTGAGTTTTATGTGTTCCCGCACACCGTACACTGGGTCTTATTGTTCTCTTGCCCCAGCTCCACCTTTCATGAGTTACACCCAGGGGGACTAGAATTATGCAACAGGGGATGACTGAATAATGCGGAAGTGTTGACTAAATTATACGGTAAGAAAAGGCAAATCATGCGATTTAATGAGGGACTTTTGTGGCAATATTAGTTCACTATTTGTCATTTTTCCACATGTTAACATTGTCAGGGCAATGGTTTAACTTCATTAGAATCAGTTTAACATCTCAATACAGCATTCAGTAATTTGAAAGGTGGCCAGTTAACGTTTGCAAAGGGCCTGCCACTGAGTGGCTGCATATTTAATACATTTTGATTCGTTTGCGCGAGAAAAAAAACAGTTTTGTTAAAATCCGCAAATTATGCAGTTGATGTTTGATTATGTGCCAAATACAGTAAGCAAAAAACGCCGCAGCCGCATATCCACATAATTCCAGTGGCCCTGGTTATACTATTCTGCCCCAGGCCCTTGGTGTTCTTTTGTACCTTACGCCGAGACTATTTCACCTCGTTACGTTACGTGCCCTCGTATTGAAATGGTTTAATAATAGCTTTACACGTAAAGAAAAAAACCTGCATCACAAAGCACTTGCGCTTTTCGTAGTTACAGTGCACATACCTGATATTCACTTGCAAGGAACAGCGTGCTTCCCAGACGGCCGAAGCGATTAGGCATGTAGAAAATTCAAGATTAGAACATCAGTAGCCTGAACAGACTTTATATCGCAAGTTTAGATGCTGTTGCTTGGTTGTGTCCGGGAGCCCCGGCCCCAGGCCAGGCATGGCTGCTACCTGTGACATTATCGGACACGTGCAGCTTGCGTTCCAGTCTTTGAGGCTGTTTTACGTCGAGATTTAGATATCGATAAGACTGTTCGAGAAAAATGTGACAATAGAAGATACGCAGCGTGCTCCGCTCTGCATTTTACGGTTGTGAAAGTGTTAGTAATTGAAGGCAGTGTCGCCTTAGGCCCTTTGGTCTCTCTAATCCTATTTTGGGGGGCTTGCTACGGAGAGGAAAATGCACATCACGACAACAGAGTAAATCCTGGCACAGCACACAGCGGGGCATCAAAGTGAAATGCATCCTGTTCACTTCAATGGAACCAGAAGTATGTGATAAATGCGATTCTGATTTCAACGTCTACTTAATAGGGAGGCGCAGCTACAGGTGAAAAGGTACGCTGAGGTCTACAAAAAAGTGATGGATGGAATGCTTGAATTAATCTCACCCACTGGTAATTACACGGGCCGCATCCCAATCCATCGGAAACGGTACGCAGAATCCAGCGCTTTGTCTATAAAAACAGAAAATAATAGAAATAACTGCAGGGGTCTAAAGTTTTTCTTAGGCGCCTGTCGCTGGTGCTACCGAACGCTGGGGTTACTGAATACAAAGGCTGCCTAGTCTTGATTACACCTCATTTCTCCTTCTCCCACCACCCTACACTTCCTGTCTCTGTATCTCACTGTTCCCGGTTCTTTTTCATCCATGCTTTCTTCCTGGCTGACTGTTTTCCTACTTTTCTCTTCTTCCTCCCTTTTCTGCCTTTCTTTCTCTGGGTCAAAGTCTAATGATGAAAAATAAGTCCCAGTCACCGAAAATAGTCCACTCCCACTACCTGCAAGCACCAGCTCAAATTAATCACTGGATGTGGAACGGCTAATGCTTCTCCCAGCTAATCGATAATTCACATATCACACTATGCCTCTATAAAATATAACTAAAGGGAGCTGTTCACAGACTGCACTTTGTAGTACGTTTAGTAGTAGTACAGTAGTATTACTCACGTACTCACGTACTGCAAAATGCTATTCACATACCTACATGCAAAGTTCTCCACCTCTGCCTCTTCTATTTTTTTCTGTGGAAGTCTCTGTGAACGTATGCCTGCGTTTTAGTAGTAAATGTGGGACGGGCATGGGGGAGTGGCTAGAAAATGAGGATTACTGCTTACTAAATGGGAGAGGACTGAGAGGAACAAGGAGGGGTTAAGGCAGGGGTTTAGGAAGGGACATGCAGCCACCCTCAAAGGAGTAAACCCATTGCTATTCACAAACTACACTACTAAAGTTACTACAGCTAAAAAGAACCCAAAACAGTAGTAAATGTACTCCAGCTCAGACATGGAGTAAGTCTTATACAACACATGGGCAACCACTGGTACTGCAACATCATCCTATAGAAAATAATGGAGGTAGGGACTTTAGAAGTCATCCTATAGGAAATAGTGACTTCTTAACAATATATATAAATGTTATTAAATGTTAAAAAGTAATATATATAAAAATATGATGACTTTATTTAAAAAATTCTAATAACTTTTCAATTCAAAAAATTTAATATTAAGTTTGTTAAAAATTAATAAAACTAATTTAAATTAATTATATTTATTTTCTAACATTTTATACATAACATTAAATGAAAACATTTTACTTTAGGTGGGTTTTTAATAAATCTTTAAAGAATAGTTTTCTATTCAATACATTTAAGTGAATTAAATATTTAATTCAAAATTAAACGGATAGTGATGTAGCATTTTTTCTACATTTAAATGAGCTGCATTATATGAATTCACACTAATATTTATCTTAAAATATGTTACTAATTTCTTTTTAACTGTAATTAAGGTTTGGGTGTGTAGCCAAACCACAGAACATGGGTACGCGAGTTAGGGAGGCTCCTCAACCCTGCCACCATCAGCCTGAATCCTTGAGGTGCAGGGCTCCCACATCGCCTACTAGCATCCACTACTACGCCTGGGGGCCCAGGGAGAACATTTTATTGAGACTCCATCCACAGAGGTACCACTCTGCATCTGGGAGCTTCAACGGTGCGATAGGCCACTGGCTCCGTGCTTCAATGCCCAGCGACAAGGAGACTGCAGCAGCCTATCTAGGCTCAGGCCGGGCAATCGGAGGATGAGGCACACTGGTTGCCAGCTGGGCAGAGCAGACATTGGCGGGCCCTAGAGTTGGGGCTCCATGGCCCGGCCTGCACCTCAGGCCTGTTTTGGGACTGGAGAGGCTGCAGAAGCCTTTTTCCTGCAGGTGGGACCAAAGGCTTCTGGGGGCACTTGGTTTGGACCAGACGGCTTGACTGCTTAGAGGTTGGAGATATACCGCCCGCCCTGGATGATACGGCTGAGACTGGCAGACGGGGCCCAATGCGGGAGCCGTACGTGGGGGCTCCAGGTGTGAGACAGCAGGCACCACATTGCTGTTACCATTGGGACTACTCATGTCCCCACACAAATATGCTTAGGATTTATGTGAACGAGGCGGTTCCTTGAAACCTGGACTACATGAATACCCCCACTGAGATACTCCTTAGCGGCTACTTTTCGAACCTCGCATGAGTAAATGAGGTAGAGGGCATAATCCACGAGAACCCGTCGCAAGACACCCAACAACAAGTATTTTGCCCTTACTTGTACCTTGGTTAACAGCAGAGAGCAACCATGATGGCTATTACGGCCTCCCTTGGGAAGACAGCCCCCTGCCCTGGGGGGGGGGGGGCTTCCCCCGCTGATAAGTTGGACAAAATACTGGTGGCCATTGCTGACTCAAGGGAGGCTTTTGAGGCCAAATCAACTCATTCACTAACGACATGGCAATCCTCATAGAAAATCAGCAAAAACTCTCAGAGAGAATACATGCGAATACCCAAGCCATAGCTGAATTGCGACCTTCCACCCAATGTACAGCGTAACAAACGCAGTAAATTCTAGAACTGCTACACATTGTAGAGAGCAAACTTGATGATGTCGAAGTCTGCTCTCATCGCAGTAATGTGCGATCATAGGCATGCCAGAGGGGCGGAGGGAAGCGACCCAGTCGCATTCCTTGAACACTGGATTAAACAAGACATTGCCCCTTCCGCCCTTTACCTGCATATTGTGCTGGAGCGTACACCTAAGGTTCCGGTTCGTCACCCCCCTTCCTGTGCCTCGCCCAGACCTATTGAACTACTGAGATGCAATCCTTACGGCTGCCCGTGAGAAGGGTATCATCTGTCTTGGCAATGCAAAAGTGATGTTCTTTCCACATTACACACTTGCGGTCTAGCGTCAAATGGCATCATTTATGCAGGTGAAGTAAAAACTGGGAGAACTGGGTCTTAAATATGCCTTAATGTTCTCTGCCAAATTACGCATCTCAGATTATCAGCATACCCATTTTTTCACACAGCCGGAAGTGGCGTGGGACTGGGTGGAGGATTTTGATAAACAGGTGCCTGATCTCCCAAATCTCCCTCCCCACTGCTCCCAAAATGGATCAAATAACAACTCCGGTCCAGAAACTACGTGGCTGCAGTTCAGGAAGCAGCACTTCAACACTTGCACAGAGCCAGAGGGAACAGCAGAGTGCAGCCACAACGGCGGCCTCCTTACAGAGACTTTCAGCATCACCACCTTTACTTTCTTCGGAGTCCACTATCTCAGGAGAGGAACAATCATTGGAGGAACTTTGTTCCGACACTTCTTCATTGCCACTATTCACTGCGCAGTCCATATCTGATTTAGGCTGACTCTTGTTTACTATGACTAACCTACATCACAGGCTTTGTGACTACCCCCATGACACACCTTCTGCCTTCAGATATGTTAGTATTTGTGACCTCTCCCCTGCCTGGGGGGCCGCGCCAGTGAATCGGCCATTTCGCCATGCTTTGGTCCCTATTACAGGAGTGGGCCTACTAGCACCCTTAATTTATTCTGCACTATTGGCGGGGTTCGACAGCCCACTCTGCAATCAAGACAACACCCTACCTGCTCCCTTGGCCCATATGTCTGGGGAACGGTTATTGTCTTGTTTTGTCCTTCATTCCCTTTTCCTGTGCCTCGTTGACATGTTTGTGCTAAGTTACGTGTTATGTTTTGACAGTGGGTATTTGCTCTGGCCGGGGCTGCTTTTTGCATCCTGTTAGGGCCAGATGTACAACCCTATTTTGCATGCGCAAACGGGTTTGCGACCCGTTTGAGCATGCAAAATGTCACAGGGCCATGTACAATTCCTAAATAGTGAGTCACAATTTATTTGCGACTCGCTATTTAGGAATTGCGAGTCACAATTAGGAAGGGGCGTTCCCTTCCTAATAGCGACCCCAAAGCCATGTATGACTGTTTTGCAACCGCAATTGCGGTCGCAAAACCCTCGCAAATTACCACCCTCTTCAAGAGGGTGGTAATGCACTCGCAAAAGGGAAGGGGCCCCCAGGGGACCCCTTCCCCTTTGCAAATGCAGGGGAAAATATTTTTTAGGGGCAGTCAGTGGTCCCAGTGGTCATTATTTTTAAATGCAGCCAGTTTTCCTTCATTGACAAGCAGTCCCAGACATGGAGGTCTGCTGAGCCCAGCTGGCCACCATCCCGGGGAGGGCCAGCCATTCCCAATGGGGTCGCAAATTGCGAGTGGCTCATTAATATTCATGAGCCTTGCATTTTGCGACCCCATTGGGAATCGCAATCAGTGTCTCTGACACTGTAGTACATTATAAATTGCGCCTCGCAATTTGCGACTTGCAATCGAGCGCAAATTGCGAGGCGCAATTTACAAGGGTTGTATATCTGGCCCAGTGTCTATTGTTTCTGTCTGAGCAACCGTAGTGATGAGCACCCTCTCAGACACTCTCAGCTATATCCAGTACACATTTGTTCCCTCTTCACTACACTCGTTTGGTCCCAACGCCTACCACAGCCCCTCTACTTTACTAATTCACTGACTCATATAACCTAATTACATGGAATGTCAGGGGATGAACCCCCCCCCCCCAAAAAAACATTATAGGGTACTTGCAGCCCTTCTCTGTTGGCATACACACATTGCTCTGTTCCAAGAAACCAACTTGACCACTGGAGAAGTGTCCCGGCTGCAGGCTAGATGGAGGGGCCAGGTCAAAAGCACGGGCCTCTCTGTCTAAGCTAGAGGAGTCACAATATTGATCAGAGCGGGGGTCCTTTTCAGGCTGGACAAGGTACTTGTCAATGCTTTGTATTCCTTCAAGGCTCCCTCAATGGCCATCCACTGAATATAGGTGTTGTTTATTCTCCCTACTCTGATCAATTGTCCTGTTGGTCTCAGCTAACGACCTTACATGCAGACTGGCCGACTGGCCCATGGGTCATTGGTGGGACTTCAACTCAGTCTTCGACATTCAACTTGATCGCTTGACGCCTCCCCTACCGCAATCTCCAGTGTCTCTTAATGCTGACATGCTCCAGCAGTAGTTGACTAACTGGGCCCTAGATGATACATGGCGCCTGAGATATCCAACACGCAGGGAGATTTCTTTGTATTATCCAGTCCATAAATTACATTCCCGACGTGACCATTTTGTTTGTTCTATGCTGCTCCATAACACAGTGGTTTCCATCCACTATCACCGCTGAATGTTATCAGATCAAAACCCTCTCGGCATGATGATGGCATGGGGTGCTCCTCGTACTAGCAGAAATGGATAAAAATTCCATACTCTGTCCTTTCAGCCCAAGGTAAAACTGGGGAGTGCATCTTGGCACCATGACCTGTGGGTAGAGGCACTCATCAAGGCTGTACCCTATCACCGTTATCATTTGCTGTGGCCATGGAACCTTTGGCGGCCTGGTTGCGCCTCCTTGGGGCCACCTGGGGGATACCAGCACAGGGTACCACTCACATTAGTGTCTCACTATGCTGACAATCTCCTTTTATACGTCCGAGACATGGACATTGATGTAACCACCATCACACAGGTTTTCTCAGAGTTTGCTTCCTTATCAGGCCTCAAAGTGAACTGGGCTAAATCCTGTATCTTTCCTTTACACCACATGGACAGATCCTTCCACCTCCCCCTGTTGGACCCCAGACTAGAGTTAGCTACAACTACATTCCAATACTTGGGCATCAACACATATCACATGCCTAGGGACCTATGTGATGGCAACCTGGGTGCTGCGATGCTAACACTCAAAACGCAAATAACGTTTTGGTCATCCCTACCCCTGTCTGTGTTTGGTCGAGTTGCACTGGTCAAGATGGTCATGCTCCCCGTTTCCTTTATTATTTTGCTAACCTTCCCCTCCTCCGCCACACACTTTCTTTTGACAACTGGACTCTTCCTTAGTTTCTTTGATTTGGGGTTTGGGACGACGTAGGGTATCACTTGCCACATTTAAACTCCCAGTGGATGCTGGGGGAGGCTGGCCCTCCCTGATTTTGAATGGTCCTACTTGGCTGCTCAGTTGCAGTGGACAGCTCGCTGGCTCTCAGGCTGTTCCCTGTATGAAACGGGACTTTCACTGACAAATTGTAGGGATGGTGTTCTGAATTATCTTTTATTTCTTTCTACTCATCTCCTTCCTTGAGCCACAAGCCTCTTCCACCTGGCAGGGGCCTGTTTGGCCAGGACCAATAAGTTAACGGGAACGTGCAAACCCTTTGCTCCTGCCATTCCCTTACTGGGTTTGTCCTTACCCATGGGGCGCTTGTGCCTGGGACTTTTACGACTGTGGCATTCGGCTGGTCTCTCTGCCACTGGTCACCTCTTCCATAATGATGAGATAATTGATTTTCTTACGTTAGTGACAGATTGCAATCTCCCACCTGGTAAGTTTCTTACTTATGAATGTATTCTACACTCCCTTCATACTCTCTTTAACACTCAACTTCCAATACCTCTGACACACGAGGTTTACCAAACAGTATACACAGCAGGAACATGGAGGAAGCACATACAGTAGCTTTATAGAGCTTTTCAACTACAGGTCATCAGATCTCGGTTACTACTTAGGACCACCTGGGAAATTGATCTTGCCAGATCCTTTAATGATAATGAATGGGCCAAGATTCTGGAGTAACCCTATATTGCATCTAGAGGGGCTAGATTCAAGTATAATCAAGTATATTCAGTTTAATGTTTTGAATAGAGCCTACCTCACCCCGGCCTGGATTAGTAGGATCTTCCTGGCTCCAGTGCATCCTGTCCTCGATGCTCTCTTCCAGACGCGGACCATCTCCATATGTTGTGGTCCTGCCCCTAGTTACAAACCTACTGGTTTCGATTGCTACAACAGCTGGGCACCACCACTGGCATCCTTGTGCCTCATTTGCTGTACTGGGTGCTAATAGGACTATACCCACGTCCCAAACTGGAGAGACCTGCAATTATATTTCTGGACCCTGCCCTGCTCTTAGCGAAACGGACCATCACTATGCATTGGAAACTTACGATGGCTCCCTCTTTGTTGTCCTGGACTAGGTCTGTGGCCTCTTGTTTTCGAGCGGAAAGTACCTTGCTTCACAGGGAAGAATGAACATGCCTCAGACAGTATTTAGTTGCCCAGACCTGGGAATTCAAAGCCATCACCAAAGATGACACTCAACCACCCTGACATCTCCCTGACACACAGGGATATAGCTACACATTGTTATCTATAAATCAGAGGCAACATGGAAGGTTTGGGATGTAATGCAGGGATGATCTTGTGTAGATATGCTTAAGGGACTGCAGGATTTAGTTGTTTTGTGTGGTTGCTCCCAGAGAGTGCCGATAAATCACAATTTACATGTATGACTCAGACAACGATGGGTGGGCGTAAGAGAGGGGTGGGTGAAGTGTGATTTTGATGTTTTGATTCATATCTATTAGAAGGTTAAGTCTCAAAGAACAAATTGTAAATGTACACAGCAAGGAAGATGACTCGTGGCATGAATAATATCAATGAACTGTTCAATGTGTAAAACCTGGCTTAGTCATGCTCTAAACTTTGTATCCATGCTGTTGCTTTGTACATCAATAAATACAGTTTAAAAAAAACTGTAATAAAGGTTTCAACTTTTACCTATACTTTACCACAGGGAGATCTCCATGCCCCGGTGGCAGAGATCTCAGCCTACGTGTGAAAAGTAACAAGTATTAACTTTATACTGATAAATTTAGCTTCACCCCCTAGTTTCAGGAAGCGGAGACTTGTAAGCCTACTCATTGTAGTAAATTTACACTCGTAAATGGTGAATAGCCTGAAGTAGTACATTTACTACAGAGTCCTAGAGTAAACTTACATGTGTCGATTTACCCAAGTGTAAGATTACCTATGTGAATAGCCCCCGTAATCTATTAGTCTTGGCTTCTAATCTTATAGCCTATTATTCTGAGCTGAGTGCAAAGTCGGAAGTTGAGGACAAACAGTTTTTGCGGTCTATTTTCACTATGCGCTTATATAAGACTCACAAATATTGCGCTGACTCCCACGTTTCGCATGGGTATTTGTCTACAGGATTTGTGTGGAGGAAATTGCTATGGCATGCCAGTGCTGGACGGACAATGCGGTGCACAGAATTGGTAGGAAAGACTGATTTTGTACATTATGCCCCATTACATGCTCCATAATTGGTAATATGGGGCAAAAACCGAAATGATGCCCTGCATAAACAACATTTCACCAGGTAATTGTCAGCGACAGCACATGCCCCTGACAGTATTTAGTCAGACGCTGGTGCGAGCGCGCAAGGTGAAGTCCTCCTGAGGCTTGAGCCGGGAGAGACCTACGTTGTTTCCAGCTATCATTGCGCTATTGCCAATAATTGTACTATTCTGATTTTAAAGCACTTTGCACTTGACGCATTTTTATAATACTGTTTTTAAAAGTTTTAATTTTGCGCATTTGCACACTGTGGACTCACCAACCTAGAGAGTTCACATCACGAAGTCCCCCGCAGTAATAGCGCGGGACTGCCGCCATTTTTGTGAGGAATCCGGGCAGCGGGCTAGTCTTTCATGCCCCTGACAGTATTTAGTCAGACGCTGGCGCGAGCGCGCAGCAGACGCGCGCAGCGGGCGCGCCGCTGGCGCGCCGAAGGCGCAACAAAGGCAAGCCCGTTTGCTCCCTTCCGCACTCGTTCCGCACTCAGCGCCAGCTCCCCTCCCCAACCGACTTCAGGTAAAGTCATAACCCTTTATTATTCCAGTAATTACTTGAAATCTCTTAACTCTAACAAAGTAGACCAGAATTGTTATATTTTTCATCCAGATCACAGGCCCACTCAAACCCTGAAGAACTGCCTAGGGTGCAAAAACAAATTACCGGAAATAACGTCTCAACCGGTTGCTGCCCTAAAAGATTAAAAAAAAAGGACAGGAAAAGACGCCTCCGGCACTGCCTGGAACTGTGTCCTCATCAATGCTAGGTCCTTGGTCAAGCACAGCATTGAATGTGCCTCCTTCATGGAGGACGAGGAGATAAAGATTGCATTTGTTACGGAAACCTGGACGGATGATGCTTCCAGTCCAGACCTGGTGAAAGCCACGCTGCCTGACTATCTCTGTTATTCGCTGAACAGGTCACAGAGGAAAGGGGGTGGATTTGCGGTCATACACCATAACTCTATCACGTCATCTTTTAATCCACTAGTTAATGATGAATGTGAAGCTCTAGAGTTCTGTCTCTATCTCACACATCATGACTCCTTTAGAGGCACCCTTATCTATAGGCCCCCGGGCCCGAGAAGACGATTCGTAACTCAAGTAGGCAACATATTAGAAATAGGGCTAAACAATACCTCCTACACAATACTAGGTGACTATAACTTTCATCTTGAGTTAGTCTCTGACCCTGACACTGCCAATCTTCTAGATCTGATGAAGAGCGAAAATCTAGAACAACTGGTAACCGGATCAACCCACCAAGCAGGTCACACTCTAGATGGTATCTTTTCCAATAACCCTCAGTTATCATTTACGAATCTTCGCCCTCTAACATGGTCTGATCATATGGTAGTACTGTTTAAGCTCACCACGCCCGAACACTCGGGTGCAAAACTTTCCAAAAAGTATCTTGAAAAAAGAGCATTGAAAAACATAGAAGCAGAAGATTTACAGAAACTGTTAATTTCAACCAACACCCTGCTTCCTAGAGATCTGGATGAAGCAACTAAATCCTACATGAAGTGGTTAGAAGAGGCAGGGAACAATCTAGCTCCCAAAAAATGGGTCCGCCTCCACAGGCAACGGCCTTCCTCACCTTGGTACTCACAGGAGCTCAGGGACCAAAAACTAGTCTGTAAGCACCTGGAAAGAAGCTGGAGGAAGGAATACAAGGACGAGGATAAAAAGGAATACAAATTGAGCCTTGCTCAATACAAACAGCTGCTACAAAATACCAAACAAAAGTATTTTACTAAAATAATCCACGATGCCAAAAACTCGCCCAAAGAGCTTTTCAAAACAGTTAATGCCCTAGCCCATCCTAGCTCCCCTTCTATCCCAGCGAGTCAAGAGTTATGCAACAAAATAGCCAAATTCTTTTTTGATAAGGTTAATGCCATTTTTCTAACCTTCTCTGACTCTTCAAATAGAAAGACACTCGACTCAACCACTAGCTCAAAGAAATAAATAAAAGACACTATTAAATTGGACAGCTTTAGCCCTCTCACAGAATTGGATACCTATAATCTCCTAGTAAAAGTGAAGTCAGGCTCTCCGCACGACCCATGCCCGATAGACACAGTAAAATTAGCAGCGGAGATAGTGGTATGTAAACTAACATCTATCTTCAACTTAATATATCTAGAAGGATACTTCCTGAGAGACTGGAAACAGGCTTCCATACTGCCCCTATTGAAGAAACCCAGTCTGGATGCCAAAGATCCGAATAATTTTGGACCCATTTCCAGACTACCTCTCCCAGCAAAAATTATAGAAAGAAATATGAACGCCCAACTCAACCAGTTTCTAAAACTATCTCAGGCGCTGAACCCTACTCAATATGGATTTAGAGAGGGTCACAGCACGGAAACGGCGCTCATCAAGTCCACAGAAGAGATTAGGACCATTCTTGATCAAGGAGGTAGGACCGCTCTGATCATGCTGGACCTTTCGGCAGCATTTGATACGGTCCATCACGCTCTGCTGATGGACCGACTAGAGGAGATAGGAGTAAAGGGCACGGCCCGAAAACTTCTTGAATCCTTTCTATGAGACAGAACTCAAATGGTCAACCTGAACAAATTTGAGGCAGAAGCATTCTCTTTACCCTGTGGAGTTCCGCTGGGGTCTTCATTAAGTCCGACGCTTTTTAACATTTATGTGTCCTCACTGGCCCCCCTAATTGAATCCTTTGGTTTTAGTTTGACAGCCTACGCGGATGACACCCAAATCGTGGTGGCAATACGACCTGAGTTGTTACAGGACACCGCTTCCAGATTGCAGGACTGTATGAACGCGGTGGGGGCTTGGATGGCACAAAATTGCCTAAAACTAAACTCCGGCAAAACGGAGATTGTGCTTTTCGGCAACAATCCTATTTTCTGGACCCCTGACTGTTGGCTGAACTTCTTAGGTCCACTGCCCACCCGACTAGAAAGGTGAAGAACTTGGGAGTGTGGATTGATAACACACTCAGTTTCAAGGACCAGGTGAACACCGTGGCATCAACCACTTCGTACATCCTCAGATCTTGCAAAAAAATAATGCCACTACTACCTAAAGACGCACAAAAAATGGTTGTCACTGCATTAATAATGTCCAGACTGGACTATTGTAACAGTCTTTACCTCAAGTTACACGAAGGATCAATGAACAAACTACAAATTCTGCAGAATGCTGCGGCCAGACTCTTTACGGGCACCCCTAAGTATGTATCGGTTACAGCCGTGATTAAAAAAACTTCACTGGCTGCCGGTTAGGAAGCGTACCCAGTTCAAGGCTCTGTCTGGTCTTTAGAGCTCTTTAGGGAACAGGGCCAGACTTTTTAAAACAACACTTCCGCTGGTACTCACCAAAAAGAGCACTTCGGTCATCAGATGCTAAATTGGTAGTGATGCCCTTGGTGAAAAAAGCCAACTGGGGTGGTAGAAGTTTCATAGCCAATGCAGCTAAGGCTTGGAATACCCTCCCAATACATCTGAGATGCATGACCAATCTAATGGCCTTTAGAAAGGCATTAAAAACTTGGCTTTTCACAAATTAGGCTGCTCAATACCCCAAACGCTTGATTCCCCTGTAGGTCTTCACTTAGCGCCAGGACACCTTCGGGTAACAGTTGCGCTCTACAAATACAATAAACATTAACATTAACATTAACACAAGGCCATTTAAGTGACCATCATTCTCAATATTTTGCAGTACAGCCTCATAACATACAATTCATTCAGACATAATTCACTTTGCGCATTCTCTGTAGATATTTCTCACTTGCAGATTGTGGGTGATGAGAAAGAATGATAAGCTTAAAACCTCTTGAATAGACAAATCATATTATATTTCTAATTAGATATTGTTTGAGGAATTGTTTACATGATGTTGTACACATACATAAAAATACCATATTTGATCTGCTCCGGCAAAAGGCATCACATGTGTCCTTAAATGACCTTATGTACCCAAGTTACAAAAGACCACACACTTTGTTGATGAATACGGCACTATTAACCATAAAATAAAAATGACACCAAGGTATTAATGTAGCAACTGTGTCTACTTATAGACCTCTTTGTTGCTTATTAGCTCGGCTTGTGCCATACTTGCAGGCATAAATTGTGGGGTAAACACCAGGAACAACAGAAGGCAATTCTTCGAGAATGCCTGGATTCTGAGAAGTTGACCACGTTCTAGAGTAAGAAATAATCTGAGCCATCCAAGTCTCATTACACTGGCCATTAGTCAAGCGGTAGTTTTCCCTTTGAAACGTATGGAAAAGCTCAGACGTTTTCAGATAGGTGTGTTGGGAAATCCCAATATTCTTTTTGCCATCCAAAAAGAGAGAGCAGTCTTACTCTAAAGGCTTTCTGGTACCAAAAGTTGTGGTAGAGGGTGAGGCGTATCTGCCTGTTGAAAAAATTGGACTCAATCTTCTTGGGAGTCATTTGCTGTCTATGATAGACAGTGCATAGCATTTAACTCCATTACAATAGGATTGCGGTGGCGAGAGGGTCTCAAAACAATGGGTTTTCATGTTAGGGATTCTAGAATTGTTGCACAAATTTTCCCTGTGTCCAGTTCTTTAAGCCGAATGGGGATCCAGAGTCTACCCCATAATATTTGTGGTACCAAAAATGAAAGTCCATTTCAGAGTAAGCTTGGACCTGTAAAGACTGAATGCTTGGGTCCCAGAAATTGATTAAAAAATGGAAATCTGCATGACATCTCCCAGGTGTTGTAGCCTAAAATTATTCTGGTCTTTGTGGATATTCAGGCTGCTTATCGCCATTTGCCAATCTGTAATCCTCACCAGATGTTTCTCTGATTCACTGTGTGCGGCCATCATTTTCAATTTACTGTGCCTTTTAGATTCAAGTCTGTGCCCATGGTATTTACCATGTACAGAAAACGAGGGACACAATATGCCCAAATGAACATGAGTAATACATAAAAGGGTAAAGAAACAATGGTTACCTGACACTCATTCAGTGTACCTATTAAAGGATAAAGTTGTTTTCAGCAAATACAATGTATGGACATAATAATCCCAGAAATATTATACAACACTAGCCTCTGAAGTCACACCTATAAATGTAATACTTTTCGTAAAGAAACAATCTAAAAAAACTTCAAAAAATCACAGTGCCCCCAGTGATAACATTCAACTGAAAATACAAAGATTGATACAATTGTGTAGACAAAACCAAACGACTAACAAAGACACAGGATACAAAGTCTCAAGTCGTTTTTAACAGTATAAAAGCCTGTTGGAGGTGCTGTCGAGGCTGTTTCGACCTCTCAGTGATTCATTTAAGCCATCATTGGGACAGGAATTAATTTGGGACGCCTACAGTAAAATAAAGACAAGTGAGTCCATCTAGGAGAGCAATGGGCAATTGCAGATAAGGGTATTACTCATGTAGAAGTGAAGAGTTAAGAATGTGCTTTGTGAATAAACTTTGGGTCGGATTCACAAATGGCCTCCGCATTTGTGGCAGGGCCCCGCAGTCGTGGGGGAGTTCCCGCACTTGGGGCAAAGTCTCCAGAATGAGAATTCTCATTGCAGATGTTGGACCTGGCCCTTTCTGCAGGGTTATCCCTAAACCCCTTGCCTTCTTCCTCCTCTTTTTCTGACCTTGTTTTTGTTGGCTTTAGGATTCTGGGCACTTTACCGCTGCTGGCGCACTCCAGGAAGATAAGACGAGAGAACCAATATTTCTATCCTTTGCCTTGATTGTTTAAATAAATGTACCAGATTAAATATTAACTATAATGGCTACATATGTACAACCTGTGCTGTACCAAAGAAGCTGATTGTTATTATAGGTCCTCACGGAACCAAGACACATCTTATGTTTCTGAGTTTTCTGTTTTTATTGGGTATCGAATGAGGTATGAATGAGAGTTTGTGAGTTGGCATGGTCAGGGATTTATCTTTGGGTCTCATTGTATAAATTATGATTTTGTAACATATGAGGATGTGAGTTTGGAGTATTTTCTTTATATCATTTTTTTCTACATTTACAATATAAATAAAAAGGATATAAATAAGAAATCAAAAAAAGCAATGTTTGTATATCAGTCCAGATACTATAGTTGTATCTTGGATGTTCTTGTTTTTTCTGTAGCTCCTTTAGGATTCTAAGTAAGCCTTTAAGATAGGATGAGAGCTTCCGCTAACTAATAATCTGCATAGGTACGAACCTTAGTTTTGTTTCATCACTTCACCACTGCTAACCAGTGCTAAAGTGCATATCCTCTGTACTCTAAACATGGTAGCATTGGCTTATCCACGATTTGCATGTTTAATTTACTTGTAAGTCCCCAGTAAAGTGCACTGTGTGCCAAGGGTCTGTAAATTAAATGCTACTAGTAGGCCTTTAGCACAGATTGTGTCACCCACTCAGTAGCACTTTAAACATGGCTCAGGCCTGTCATTGCAGAGCCTGTGTGTGCAGTATTTAACTGCCATTTCGACTTGGCAAGTTAACCTACTTACCAGGTCCAAACCTTCCATTATTTTGTATGTAAGTTACACCTAACGTAGGCCCTAGGTAGCCCCAGGGGCAGGGTGCAATATATTTAAAAGGTACTTTTGAGTTTTACATGTCCTGGTAGTGAAAAACTGCGAAACTTGTTTTTCACTACTGCAAGGCCTATCTCTCCCATAGGTTAACATGAGGATTACCTTAAAACATCTTTAATGTGTAACTTCTCTTTGGGAACAGATACAAAACTGAAATTTGGTGTTTCTGGACACAATCTAAAAACACATCTTTTAGTAAAGTTGGTTTTAAATTGCAGGTCTGAAAAGGCCACTTTTACAAAGATGGCATTTTCTAACTTTAACCATTCTGTGCCTCTGTCTGTCTATGAATACACATTGGGTTAGTGTGACAGCTCAGGTTTGTGCATTCCTTCTAGAGAGTCACACAAAGGGAGCTGGGGTGTGAAGTTTGCATCCTGATGCCCCATCACCAGGCTGATGGGCCTTTCTGCAGTAGATTAGGAGGGAGGGGCTGACACCTGCATCTGAATAGGCCTGTGCTGTCCCCACCCAAAGAGGTGCATGCTCCCTTATAGTGCTTCTGGAGCCAGGGAATGAAGGGCAGGGACCTTGTGAGGATCAAACGCCTTCTATGTGTCTCCCCCACTGCAAAGACACACTTTGGTATTATAAGTACTGGACCTCTGACAGCCCCAAACTAGTTCACTTTGGGTTCCTGAAGACACTCTGCAACTAAGAGGAGCTGCGCTGCCAGGAGGTACTTCCACTTTGCCACTCGCTTTGCCGTGCTGGCCTGCTGATTGCTGTGCTGCCAGGAGGGACTGCCACTTTGCACTGTGCTCTGCTGTGTGGGCCTGCCGCCTGCTACCTCTGCAGTTAGGGAAAACTGAGCCTGCCCTCTATAACCTCGTGATACCAGGAATTACCAGGGCTTGTTAGCTGCTCCCTGTTACAGAATTTCAGGTCTGGAAAACACTCCCTTCCCCTTTTAACTGAAAATGGGTCTACAAAGGTAAAACCAAATGCTGGGTGACCAGCAAAACTTCCCACCAGGATTGCTGCGCCGAAGTACTGATCAAAATAACCATTTTTTAATGTTCCTAAGATGCCGCTACACCAAGAGAAGTCAGGGGAAGAGACCGCCATGTTGCCAGGGTAACTCTGTGCCTCCTGATGCTGCAGCAGCCCTCATCACATGATTCTGCCTCGGGCTGCCACTGTAGGCGTCACCAAAGCGCTCCCTCACACCAGGACAGGATGGATGAAAGAACCGCCGTACATGAAGACCGCTGGGTGCTGCAACAGCCACTGACCCCCAGCTCGTGGAGCCTCTGTGCTGCGGGACACACACACACTGCCAATGCCCAGAATCAGGTACGTGGGCTCGTGGGGCCTGAGCTGCCATCTGGGTTCCTTCTGTGTGCCGCCCTCTTTCCCAGCAACTCGCCTACCCTCTTGCTTGAGGGCATTCATATTCCTTGGGTTCACAGGTGCCCACAATTGCTTCCCTGCAGGGAGAACACCATTGATGTATAGGTGCACCCGTTTGAAACACGCCGGGCGTTAGGCACCCTATTTTTACCATTTACCTGGATTACTATTTTCATTGCAGACAACGTATTACCCCATAAAGCAGCATCTAATTCTTCCCGCTTCACTTGTGAAGCGCTCACAAATTCTGCTAGCACTGGGCACATTACACAGGTTATCTTATGTGTGTATCTGACTTACCCTGACTAGAGTGGTGGGTTCTGCCTGGTTTAGGTGTATTCCCTAGCCAACCAGAAACCCCATTTCTAACAGTGGAGATTCCGCCCGAGTGCAGAGACTCCCCTATGACTGCGGGACCTCCACCACACGTCTGGAGGCCCTATGTGAATCAGGCCCCTTGTCTGTTGACATGCTCTTAAATTGTTAATACTTTTGTAAAACTAGAAAATATAAGGAAAAGAACAAGGATGACGGGAGTGGACATAATGTTTTTGTTAGTTCTGGTAATCCCCTTTACGCTTAATCTAGACATCCTTGTTGCATTTCTTTCTACCCTCCATTGGGAGGGTTGTTCTATGTCCTTTTTGACATGACAGGATGTGCATCTCCTCTGTATATCAGATATAGATGGAGGCAAGAGAGTCCGCCATGGAGGAAGAGAGAGATTAGGGAAATATAAGAAAAGACTAAACAAGAACTCACCTCAAAATATAGGTAATGGAGTGAGGATGCTTAGCCTAGGCTTAATGACGAATACCACAAATAATTTAAGCATACACGAACAGGAACAGATCTGACAGTGTGAACACTTTAACAGTTGGCACGAAATAGGTGTAGGAGGAACACTCCACACTAATATTTATGACAGTAATTCAGTTTGAGGAACATTTTTTGATGAAAATGGAAGACAGTTTTATGTTTATATTTCTTTAATTTACAGTAGGTCTTTATCCACGTAGATTTCCCTTGAGGAAGCTCAAGGGTGATGTAACTCAGAGCAAAACAAGTGTTGGGACCAGGCGCCAGATGTACAAAAGAATAGCGACTCACAAAACGGTCGCAAAGTGGTTTGCGAATGGAAAAATGGCCTTTTTCCATGTACGACAGCGAACTAAAAATAGCGATGTGACCGGTTTGTGAGTTGATATTTTTTGCAAACGGAGATAGCAATTCGGAAACAGGAATTTCAAAATAGCGACTCCCAAACAGGATATTTGAGGCAGTCGCAGATAGCGAATAGTCGCCATTTGACCCGCTTGCACATGTAATTTGCCATCAATTCAAACCAGGTGGTAACTGGGTGCAAACTATAAAAGCAGGCCCAGAATGCATCACGGCTGTCCAGAATGGCTGCCCTGTACGTGATTGCAAGGAGGATGTGCATGCTGGCTGCACAGAAGAGGAGGCGGTGGAGACAAGAGAGGATATTCAGAGTCAGGCTAACCATTTTTGACCAAACAGAGGATGAGATATATGACAAATACAGGCTAAGTAGCACTGTCATTTTGGAGTTAATTGCCCTTTTAAAGCCACACCTTGAAAGCAGTACTCTGTGCAGCAATTCCATCCCCACCCATGTCCCGGTGTTGTGCTGGTTACACCTATTAGCCACTGGCAGGTACCAGGATGTGGTAGCTGTTGCAGGTGGGGTGTTGCAAAGTGCTCTTTCATGTTTCTTCCGCTCATTCCTCGATGACATGCTTCTCAACATCCACTGCCACCTATACATGCCTAGGAATAATTAGGAATGCGTATTACCAAATTGCAATTTTATTACAAGACCGGAGGCTCATATTATGCTGCCTTTTCTTGCTCTTTATTAAGTGGCAGCCAAGTAAAAACTAAACTACATTACCCAGAAAACCTGGCTAAAGAAACTACAAGCAGCGACATCACATAAGAAGCACCAGTACCACGTCAAATAACCCAATAATTATCTTAACTGAGAGCAACAATTCCTTTGCTGCTCGCAGTCAAGATAAGCTTTATTTTCATGTTTTCTCACATCATATTAGTAGTGTTTCATGACATTACTTTTAATGTGGTTATCTTGCTTCAGTATTTCAATTATTGTTGTTGCTTCTCACTGCTAGTGTTACGCTCTCTCTAGCTGACAATGCGCTGTTTCCTCTAGAGTGTGTTTGCCATTCTTGCTTCTGCACTTAGTACTTCAACTTGCATTCCTGAGACATGTGTCGCCTTGCCGGCCTCCAGCACGCTCTCAAGCTCCAGCCGCGGCCGGCACAGGTAAGCTCGGTGGGGCGGGCCGGGGTGGGAGCGGGGGGAATTCGACAGATGACGGAATAGGTATAAATAACACCTATTCTGTCGTCTTCCCCCTGCCCCGCCCTGCCCCGTCTCGCCGCGCTTACCGGTGCCGGCCGCCGCTGTCAAGCTCATTAAGAGACTCTTCCTTCACCACTAAGCGGTAACATCCTCTTTGGCTGTTCTCTTCCCTTGATCACTCCTGTTTGCCCGGGCAACTCCCACTAACACGCCCCTTCTTCTTGAGCCGCTCCCCCTATGCTCTTTTCCTCAGTTAACCCTTTCCTTTCCATTTGGGGAAATGTAAACAGCTTTTTTAATTTCATTAGCTTTTGGGGATTTATTATCTGCATTTTTTTCTCAATTTTGATGATAATTTTCTCACTATGTCTGAAGAGGAAGGCACTAAGGTGTTTAAAGACAATTTGAAATCCTTTATTAAGGATTCTTTTCAGCAGGCAGTAGCAGTTTCTATGCTGAATGTGTCAAATAATCTAGAGGCGTTCCTTTCTAAATTGCTCTCTTCCCCCTCTGGAGGTCCCTCTAAGAAGGGCAAGAAATGTGCAGGCACCTCTGGTGTCGCTAATAAAACTGTTTCTCTGATCCACCCAAGTGAGAGGTTTCCTTTTTGGGGTTCCCTTCCTTTCCCCTTCAAGTTACCCCTCTTAAAGACACTGATGATGTTGTGTATGACTAACGATTTTGATGGATTTCCAGATCCTACAAATTATGGGCTTAGGGAATAAAGGTGAAAATTTTCTCCTAATGATTAGGTGGACTATCTTGAGGAACACATGTTTGACCCCTCCCTTATTCACCACACCAACACTACTGACTGATTCCCATCAGAGCATGTGGCTGATTATGTGTCCTTTTTACCTTCGCCACGCTCTTGGAAATCTTCACGTATTAAGTTGAAAGCTGAATGTCCCCATCCTTCCCTTCTCAACAACATTACTTCCACACCCATTATTGATCACAATATGTTAATGTTTTTTACAAAGTATGGGAAAGACCCAAAGAAAGGAGTTGACAGGGCCTGGTCCAATTGTCAAGGTCGGATCCTGGATTTGGTTGGTCCTCTGACCATAATTTTGGATTTAGCCGAAGAGGCAAAGATGGAAGGCACGCAGGTGGAACCACACACCATATCGAAATGGGCCCATTGGGATATATGCATTTTGGGCAACACCAATGCCCATATCTCACAGGAAAGGAGGAAAAGCCTACCTCTTAAAATGAATCCTAAACTTAGCAGTCTGGCTACTAAAGAAGAAGGTCCTTTGGCTAATGGCCTTTTATTTGGGGATTCTTTTATTAAAGAACTTAGAAAGTATGTCTCCCCCATTGCCACGATGGATAAGGACCAGCTTTCTCCTAAGAAAATATTTTCTTCTCTGGTTTTTTCCAGGGCCGGCAAAGGTAGGAGTCGCTTTGCTGGGGGTTAACCCATAAGGGGTCAATACCTCAATAGATGGTCCTTCGACCAGCAGTCCGAGGTCGACATCTATACTAGCTACAACCCAGTTCTATCCCCATCGATCCAGAGGTTTCCATTCCAGGGTATGCTGGAACAAAGTAGAACTATTCTCAGGTAAGACTTTTTAATTCTGGCCTACCTCTCGTAGGAGGCAGATTAGCTCTTTGACTAAATGCACGGCTTTCTCTCACCACAGATCCTTGGGTAATTTAACCATTCAAGATTATCAAATAGAACGCTACCAACCTCCACTGCAATCACATCTTCCTCATCCTCTTCTCTTTTCACAAGAGCAATCAATTTTAATTCAGGACAAAATCCATTATCTTCCAGCCATACAAGCAATCAAACAAACAGAACTCAATCCCTCCGGTTTTCTCAGCACCACTCTTTTAGTGCAGAAGAAAAACAAAACATTTTGCCTTGTGTTAAATCTAAAAGTCTTCAACAATTTCATTGTGTACCACCATTTCAAGATGGAAACCATTCTCCATCTCAGAGATATCTTACTTCAGGACGATTGGTTGGTCAGGTTGGATCTCCAAGATGCTTATCTGTATGTTCTGGTGCATCCCTTTCACATAAATATCTTCAGTTCCAATTGGGAATTTCCTTCTTCCACTTTAAAGCCCTCCCTTTCGGCCTTTCTTCTGCTCCTTGATGTTTCACCAAGATTCTCAAAAGGAATCCGACTGATCATCTACCTTGACGACTTTCCGATAATGGCTCAGTACAAGAATATGTTAATTTCTAACCTGGGATTTCTAATAAATGTTCAAAAGTCTGCTCTGGTTCCATCTTGTCAGATGGAGTTTCTAGGTTTCCTGATAAATACCTCTCGGTCTGTCCTGCAACTCCCTCAACACAAGGTCACCCTCATCAAAAAGGAAATCCATCACTCCCTCTCTCTCTCACATTTTTCTCTCAGATCGTTGGCCTGTCTGGTGGGCTTTCTAGCCTACTCGATGCAGGCGATTTTTCCGGACCCTCTTCACTATCGGGCCCTTCAAATATTAAAGATTTGACATCTACGTAGAGGTCTCACTTATTACGACTCGTTTCTTTAGATCCAGAGTCCAAAGAAGAAGTCCTTTGGTGGCTGACTCATTTAGACTCCTGGAATGGGAGAATTATTTTCTCTCCTGCCCCTGATCTCGTCTTAGAATCCGATGCAAGGCGGACAGGTTGGGGCGCAAGATGCGGTCAATTCCCGACTGGAGGTACATGGTCTCAGGAATCATTCTTGCATATCAACAGTTTAGAGATGCTTGCAGGTTCTTTTGCCGTCCAGTCCTTAACAAAAGACATGGCAAAATGCGCCATTCTCTTATGGATGGACAATCTGACAGTGGTCTAATACATAAACCATCATGGGGGCACAAGGTCCAGAATTCTGGTGGATCTCGCCAAGCGTCTTTGGGAATATTGTCTTCAACGACCAATCTCTGTCAGAGCAGTTTATCTCCAAGGAAACATGAATGTCAAGGCAGATTGGTATTCCAGACATCTTCTAGATTCAAGCGATTGGCAGCTGCACCCTTCAGTATTAAAATCGTCTTCCTTCCATCTTTGGCACCAAGTCAATCGACCTTTTTGTTTCCAGACTCAATACCTAACTTCCTTCTTTTTCAGTTAGAGACCAGATCATCAAGCTCTAGCCTCGGATGCATTTCTTCAATCTTGGCTGCAGACTCTTCTTTACATCTTTCCTCCCTTCCTATTGATTGCGCGAGTCTTAGCTCATGCTCGCATGAAGTATTCTCCCTTGGTTATAATCACCCACATTTGACAAGCCCATCCTTGGTATCCAACTCTGTTGGAGCTGTCCTCGAACTTTCCCGTGTGGCTCCCTCAATTCCCTAATCTGTTACTCAATCCTCGGGGACTTCAACACAACTTGATTCTAAAGGGCTCTCTATTTCTCATTGCTTGGAGGATTTCGGGTCTTCCTAGAGAACCCCAGGAATTTCAGAGAAGGCTACCCACCTCATTCAACAATCTTGGGCACTTGGCACTTCCAAACTCTACAAATAGGCCTGTTTGGCCTGGTGTAGCTGGTATCTGAACAACGATTCAGATCCTGTTTCAGCAGATGTGACTCTTGTTGTCAACTTTTTAGCCTTGCATGCATCTTAGGAAAAAGCTTATCGCACGTTTGATGCTTACAGGTCAGCCATCTCTGCTGAGCATCTTTGAGTCGATGAAAGACCCATTGGTGAACATCCTTTGATATGTCGCCTGTTAAAGAGAGTATGTTATGTTAATTCTCCGGTACACAAATACAGTACATTGTGGGATGTTAATTTGGTGTTAAATATATTTATCTCATGGCAAGAGAATGTGTACCTTTAATAACCTCGAAACGTGTTTCTAATGTTAAAGCTTTAGATTTGCCTTCCTTCCATCATCCTCCACTTGGTGTTTCTCCCCTTGGTGTTTTCAGGTTCATAGGCATACCAAGACTAATTTATCTGCGATTCATTATCTTTTTTTCTCTTCTCATCCAAAATTATGTGTTGGAAATTGTTTAAAATCTCATGTTTCACGAATCGCAGATTTGGGATCTCCCTCTGCTACCCAGTTGCTTATTTCTTTCCAGAAACCCGATAAACCGGTTTCTTCTCCCACTTTGGCCCCCGGGGTAAAATGTATGATGTCCTTGGCTGGTATTGATGTTGATTCCTTTGACGCCCATTCGACAAGAGGGGCTATGGCCTCTAGGGCCTTTTCGGCTGGTGCTAGTTTGCCTGACATCAAATCTGCAGAATAGTCAAGCATTAATACTTTCACAACATTTTAATGTAAACCTATTGCACATGTATCTGATTCCATTATTTCAATGCTCTGAACAAGCATAATATGAGCCTCCGGTCATGTAGTAAAATTGAGATTTTCCTACCTTTGGTGTCAGAAAGGCTAGATTTATTAAAGACATGGAGGCAAGTATTATCTCACCACTTTTCATTAACCTGCCCTGGTCTGTTTTTCCTGCAGTTCCGGCGGGATCCTCTGGTGCTTCCACCTCTACCTAATCCTTCTAGATTCGCTTTGCCAATCGAACTCAATGGACCTCTTCACGGATCATTTCTTCCTGTTTAAAGGATGTTTTCTCATATGATGTTGACCTGCCTTACAGATTTATTGACTGTACTGATTTTTTTTGGTTCAGTGTTGTTGTTTCTTTCCATGCCTCATATTGACTAACTCGCTTCAAGAAAAGAGGAATTGTTGCTCTCAGTCAAGATAATTATTGGGTTACTCGATGTGCTATTGGTTCTTCTATTGTAATGTCATTGCTTGTAGTTTCCTTATCCAAGTTTTTTGGGTAGTGCAGTTTTGTTTTTATTTGGCTGATATTTAATAAAGAGCAAGAGAAGTCGGCCTAATACTCGCCTCCGTGTCTTTAAAAAATCTAGCCTTTTTGACACCAAGGCTTTAAAAAGCTCAATTTTACAGGATTGCAAACTTTCCCCAGGTCATAGGGTGTATAGATGTGACACATGTGAACATATCACCTCCGACCCATTTTGAATACCTTTTTAGGAACAGGGAAAATGTTATGTTATGTTACTGTACATTTATAAAGCGCACATTTACCAGACGGTTTCTTGGCGCTGGGTTGCGAGTCAGCTTCAACCTCCCTTATTGGTAAGCCTGTCTAAAAAGCAGTGTTTTCAGGAGTTTCCTAAATGTAGCAAGATCCAAGGAGGACCTTAGGCCCAAAGGCAGGCTATTCCATACACGAGGGGCGATAACGGCAAACCGACGCCCTCCGATCCTTTGTTTTTTCCAAGGCGGAGTTGTCAAGAGGTGCAAGTTGCTAGATCTTAAAGCTCTGGTTGGCCGGTAATTTGTGATCCTAGACTTCACAAAAGCAGGGTAAATCAGGTAGAGGGACTTGAAAACCATGCAGCATGCTTTAAAACATGGATCTCTGTACAACTGGCAGCCAATGAAGGTCCATCATTGCCTGGGAGATGTGGCAATGTTTGGGCAAGGTGTATATCAGCCGAGCAGCCTGGTTTTAAATTAGCTGGAGCCTGCGCAGGAGGATTTTAGGAAGGCCCAAGTAAATTGAGTTAGCGTAATCTAATCTAGACATAACTAGAGCTATGATTACTTGGATCAAAGCCTCCTTAGTAAGGAATTTTTTTATCTTTTTTTATGCGACGTAGCTGGCAGAAGAAAGCTGAAGTCACGGCTCCTACCTGCTGCTTAAAAGAAAGTTCAGCATCTATTATGACACCCAAGCTTTTTACAGCTTTTCTGGGTGTGGGAGGAGAGCCCATTTCGCTAGGCCAAAACGATGGGGACCAATAGTTCACCTTACTTTTTGTGAGCATTTTCTCCGTTTTATCGGGGTTCAACTTCAGATGATTGCTGTTCATCCAATCTCGGATGAATAGCATAGTATCCTGAAACAAGTGGCGAGATGAAGGGCTGTGATTAATCGTATATAATAGTTGCATGTCGTCTGCATAATTGAAAATGTTGATTTCTTTATTTTTCAGGGCATTAATCAGGGGGCAAATAAAGATGTTAAAAAGATGGAGAGACAGCGAAGAGCCTTGAGGAACCCCACAATTCAGTTGCACCGCTGTAGACGAGTAAGGAGGAAACCTGACTGCTTGAGATCGATCCCTCAAGAAGGAGAGAATGTAGCGGCTCGTGGAGGGAGTGCCGCGGGGCGGTGGGGCGGGGCAAGGGAGGAGTAGGGTGGGGGTTAGTAAACTACGGCATACGGCCAAACAGAGGTAAGTAAACAAATAAATAAATAAAACGAATTTTGTTGCACGCGCTGCATCGCATTTGGCAATGCAGCGCGCGCAATGAAATTTGTTTTATTTATTTATTTGTTTACTTACCTCTGTTCGGCTGTATGCCGTAGTTTACTACCCCGCACCCTGCTCCTCCCCCGCCCCACCGCCCGCGGCACTCCCTCCACGAGCCGGTACTGAGAGAAGCCAGTTCAATGCTGAATCTAGGAAGCCTGCGGCCCTAATCCAGTCGGCCAGAATGATATGGTCGACCGTATCAAAGGCCGCAGACAGGTCCGATAACACCAAGACTTGGGTGTTGCCCTTATCTACCTTTTTACGCATGTCATCAACAACAGACATGATCACTGCTTCTGTAGAGTGTGCTGGTCGAAATCCTGCTTGTGCAGGATCCAAGAAGCCGGACTCTTCAATGAATAGACATAGATGACGGGCTATGTGGGCCTCGGTAGTTGAGCAAAATAGGGTAGAAGCGAGATAGGCTGGAAATTTTTCATATCCGTGGGATCAGCACCAACTTTCTTTATGATTGGAGCAATAATCGCTTTTTTAAAGGACCTAGGGACCACCCCCAAATTGACAGATTGATTAAGAAATTACAGTATACGGTCAGGCAACCAAGTACATACTGTTTTTAAGACCTTTGGGGGGCAGATGTCAGTTGGTGAACCAGACTTTACCTTTGTCAATAGGAGTGCTAGGTCCTCTTGCATTAAGTTGGGGAAGAAGGTAAGCGTTTGACTATTCACCACGTCCGTGGATAGATTATTAAGTGGTGGATAGGGAGGAATACTGTTCATAATGGCCTTAATCTTGTTTACAAAAAAGGCATTCAGAGAATCGCACAAATCTTGAGTGTGTAAAACCGGCAGAGTAACTCGGTCTGGGTTAGCAAGATCAGAGACAATCTTGAAAATCTCTTTAGATTTATTAGAGGCATTCATGATTCTGCCTGTAAAAAAGCTTACTTTACTTGCCGCAAAAGATTTTTGTAATTTCTAAGTTGTTGAGTGTACTCTATTTTCAGGTCTGGCACGTATCTCGACTGCCATTTCCTTTCTGCTTGCCGGAGGTTCAGTTTGGCAATTTTCAATTCTCCGAGAACCATTTATTGGCCTCATGGCGCATAGGTGCTCTAGTTCTATGGAGGGGTGCATGATCATTACCGGCCACTGTCAGCCAGCTTGTAATGTCCTGCACATAGGCTTCTATATCTTCCTTTGGATCGGGAGGAGAGTTTCTTAAGTCCTCACAGAAGGCTGTGAGGTTAGCCGGAGCCCAATTCCTTGAACAAATAGTGGGGCCGATAGGGGACTTATTCTATTTAGCCAGAGACACTGCAAAGGACATCACGTGATGATCGGACCCTCCGCATGGGGCTATACTCACAGGAAATTTTGTGGTCCATATCTGATCCAAGGTGTGCCCTTTGATGTGAGTTGGACAATTCACTAATTGTTCCAGATTTAAGTCAGTCAGGACAGCCGTCAAATCCTTGGCTTGCTGCCCCCCTTCTGCCTCATTTGCCCAATAGTTGAAGTCTCCAACCATAAGAACATTAGCATGATCTACGATTAGAGGTGCCAAGGATTCGGCCAGGGCCTGAGAGAAATCTGGCATGTATATGGGGGTTGTTGATATAACAGCACACAAGTAAAAGACGAGGACGAAGACTCCCAGTGGATAACAAGATTCTCCACCGAGGGGAGCTCTAGAGAGGTCACTTTAACAAAGCGGGGCTCTTTCTTGATGATAGCCGCCACCCCCTCCCTTCTTCCCATGTTCCTATTGATTTGTAGGATATAGTAGTTGTTGGGGAGAGCCACAAGTATGTCTGGAGAGGACTCCTCCGTGAGCCAGGTCTCCGTTAATAACAAGATGTCCATACGCATTCCCTTAAAATACAAGTGGTTTGCAATGCCCACAACATAATAACTGACATTGTGTCACAATATCCAGGGAGCACCCATGACTTCTTCATGTTTAGGCACAGTGGAATATACAGACGACTAGAAAGTGGAGAGTTTGATGATGGATACTTATGTTGCTCGAATATGAATTTACCTTGAAAAAACAAAGACAAGAGGAGTTTGGCAAAACGGGAACAGTTGGTTTAATTAAACACTTTGGCCGGGAGTACAGCATATAGAAATGATTCTGAGAACTGACTCAAAGTACAATAATTTTGAGCACCTTTCTATATATTTCTTGGAGCATCATAAAACAATTCATATATCCTGTTTAGGGAGAGGAGTATTGGCCTAGTCATGGAGCCATAAATTACTCACACCTGATGACAAAAGCAGGTGGATCTCGACCTTGCATGGACACAATGAGGGCCAGTGGGTAACTTGTCCAGATGTTCGGCATGGGGAGCGTGTGATCACTGCATGTGCTGTGTCCTGATTGGCTAAGTGTTCCTAACTTCATCTAACTTTATGATGTTTTGGGAACGTGCGGTCCTTTGGCCATGTGCGTTTTATTGGGCCAATCTCCCTGGACCATTGTGATGTCGCTGCCTATCTGTGGGACTAATCTGGGTTTTTCCTGTTAGTGTGTTTTTTCTGCTGGTAACGTGCCACCCCACCTGTGATCTGTCAATCAGTTGCCTCAGGCCTAAGTCACAGAGCCTGCCTGACCATTTATTCCTGACTGAGGATAGATGGAGAGGTCATCTCGGGTGATTTCAACAACAGTAATTTGATTTTGCTTTTATGCACACATGTATCATTGAGTACATCGACATCAATATTAACATTCCCCCCTCTAGTTGAATTTTCAACTACATCATTTACCTCATAATTCATGACAGTCACATTATTATGGGCTTGTCATGTTTCAGTTTTAACTATTACTACTTCCCTCGTTACTTGCATTCTACCCGATTTGAGGACTGCGTTTTTACCGCAGGAAACCCCCACTTGTAGGAAACCGTCTATGCGCCCTAGTCCTGATGAAGACCCCGTCCGCAAGGAATAAAGCTCCCTGCCACATATAGGGGTCGAAACGTTGACTATTTCTTTCTTGCAAACATGGATGACAGAGATTGTTTATCTGCATCTTTTTGATGTTTTGCTTTTTCATATATGTACAAGCCAGTTGATGGCTGGATAGGTTGTAAATATTGAATTTGATGCTCACATGTACACTACCTTTCCTTTCCTCACATCACGCACTTTTCACAACCCTCCCTCCCCTTCTTTTAGGTTGCACCAATTTTAAAACTCTAAGATTTACATGTATTGTACTATGTATATGTATTGATTGCTCTAATTGGTGATGAGATTAAATCACAACCATTTGATGGTATAAACCGAAGGTGGTGTTGTCAAAAGTTTTTAGCAACATAGACCATTTGTGTATATCTTTGTATTTTGTGTTTGATTATCGTCCACTGAGACAATCCTTTTTGTACCAGTTTGCACCCGAGTCCAGTGGATTTGCGGGTTACCCCATTGATACTTAACTCAGACAAAATAATCAGCAGTTCTTTTCTCTCGAGCCTGATGCAACGGAGTTGTTTTCTTCTGTAGCGGATGTTGGTACAACTCTGGCAGATCTTCTCCAGGAATGAACAGGGAGGGGCGTGTGTATGATGACTAGGGAGCACAGGCCCTGCCATCCAGGGGCAAGCTGGGTGTAGGCAAACTCACTGCATTGCCAGTACGTGTCCATCAGTGTGGAGGTGCTGTATTGCATGTCCGGTACGTGCAGTATTATGCCACGATTCTCATTTGTGCCAAGTAGAATCACTCCTTTGCCTCTGAAACAGAAGGAATACAGTGTGAGTTTCCGTACAATTAGGGATTGCTCCTTCACTTCCAACCATGTGTACCTACCTGTCTCAGTATCCTATATTTCCTGACATCGGTTATCCAATCTGGTGTTTAACCCTGCCCTACGAGGCTCATTTCCCTTCGTATCATCAAGGTGGATGGCCCTACACTGGAACTACATGTCCGGCGTCCGTTTGTTATTAAAGAAGACTACCTCAGACATGCTAAAGGCCACCCTGGGATCACAGACGGAAGCAGGAGTGGGCGTGTTTGTGCACTGGTGTGGTGGCTTTGGCTAGAATCTCTTTTCTGGAAAGTCTTCCGGCCAAACAGTATCCTCCCTTATGGTGCCCCGCCTGCGCATCCTATCTAGCTCTGTTTGAATCTTGCTTGGATCTTGAAGAGGTACAGTGCTGTGGGATTGGTCTCATAATGGGTTATGTTCACTACTGGTCTATGGGGTTTACTCTGTTGGGTTGTATCTTGGCCCTAATCTTACATAGGTACAGGTGGAGAAGTAATTTCGCATTTTTGGGGGCTATCTCTTGGTACAAGTAAAGCCTGTCTACACCTACTGCATATGATATCAGTGAACAAACGTAACATGACCTGGCTGATTTCTGGGTGCCTGCGGCAGTCATGTGCTGATAATATGTGTTGTGTAAGAGTGAGATATGTATAGTGAGTGTTGAATCCTAGTATTGGGTTCAGTGCAATGATAAGCGACATGGGAGAGGTCCCTACACAAGCACTGTGCAAATGTCGAGGTGGACTTCTTTTGACTAGGTAGATCTTGGTCAACGTATGGATGCGGCCACACCAACAGTAAACAGAGGGTATACAATTGTACAAAAATACATAACTTATTGAACATTGTAGGTCTTAGGGACGATCCAGGAAAGATGTCTGTAGTCCTCCGGTGATTGGGGGATTTCTTTACTTTGGAAAGGTTCGTAAGAGTTTGGTGGAAAGGTTTGTGATAAAAGTTTGAGGTCTTTGACTAGCACACTTGGTTCTTGTTAGGATTATGGCAGTGGTCGCTGAAGAGATGGTGGGCCGCTGTAAGGGAGGTACACTTTGCCGGCTTGATTGCAGACCTGTTGGATAAGAGCTGTTGTTTGTTGGTTAAGTTCCGAAAACATTTGCATCCTTCGTATCATCATCAATCATTCTTGGGTATTCCTGTGCCTTTCTTTTTTTGGGGTGCGCTTTTACATTAATACAAGTTATTTTTAGTGGGGTGCCGGAAGGTAGTCCCCAATCGGGGTGTCTTCTTTTTTTTTTAAGACAATGGGTGTTTATTCATGGATCGCCTTAATTCTTACTTACGGGTCATTGGTTCTCCACCCTCACCATGACAGGAAGGGATATGTTTTGCTAAGGGGTAGTTTTTGTGAGCCTGTGGATGGTCTTGGTGTTTAACTAACATTTTATGGGTGTCGCTAGTCTTCTAATATCCTATTTTCCCTAGTGAGGGAGTGCAGGTATGCCTTTTGACCTACACGTATACCGGGTGATGACTGTAAAGAGGGTGCATGCCGTAGTTGGGCGTTGTTGGCGATTACAGTGTGCTGTGGGATCATGTGTATACCCCTCTAGTCTCAGCATTCAGCGTGCAGTGGGACCCTCCCTAAAGGCACAAGGTGTCTTGACTACACCCTTTGTCTAGAGATTTCCTTTTAGGGCTAGCTTGGGGCTTCTTTTGCAGGTATCTTGGGCATTTCCCTAGATTCTCATGCAATTTGGTTATTTCTATTGTCGTGTACCGGAGGGGGCCAGAGAGCTGTCCTGTGGCCCCCATGTGCTTCTGATGTAGCGATGTCTGAGATTGGGCTTATTTGCTCTCCTAGACGGTGTGTGTAAGGCCTTGTGCATGTCAACTTGATCGCTAGGCCGCATACAGCGGTGAGTTTATTTCTGAATGCCTTGCACAGTGCTGTGATGGATTTTTGCGGACTCTCTACTTCCCAGCACCCCCTCTCCCTTCGGCTTCGTCGTATCCAAGATTTTCAGGTCTGCTGTTCGCAGCTGTGGACAGGGACTTACAACCAGGAACATAGTTTTGGAGGGACATAGCCCGAGAGCAGGCTTTGGGTGTTTGGAGAACCTTGAGGGAAAGGAAGAGGCAGAATATTTGCTAAAAGGAGAGCCCTGTGCGAGACCAGCATTAGTTGAATTTCGCCCAATATGGGTGATGGACTGGGATGACCTGTTGTTCTGGTGAACATCCCTGCTGATTCAGCACCATGCAGTGCTTTTTGCGATCGGTCTGAGTTTTATGCGTGTGCTATGGACATTGTGGGGTCTTCATCATCCCAAGTGTGCGGGAAACCTGGCTCCCGACATTAGAATATTTTTTTCGTTTTGGAACTGAGAAGGGGCCTCCATTGGCCCGGAGGCTGTTGGCTGTGGTTGGGATCACACGCCATGAGAGAATTTTGGACCCAGGCTAGAGGCCCAAGAGTGGGATCTGTTTGATCTGGTTATAGGAACCCGTCCCAATTGGACTTGGGTGAGGGGACCTGGGTGCCTGCTCTTATGCACTGGATGGGGAGCCGCCCTGCCCCTTTGTCAGACTTCAATCCCACCGGGGTGTGGCCAGCCAACCCCACCCTGGGGGATCAGCAGCAGAGTGGGGCCTAAGCTCCTGTAGGCCCCGAATGGCAGACTCTAGTGCGAATTCCCGATTGATATGACGTACAACAGCCCTGAGTTTCCCGAACGCAAGTAAAGACTTCCTAATGTTGTCTTACTAGTCTTTATTTTGAAATGTGTTTTGAGGTGTGTGTGAAGTGCATGTTCTGCATTGGGGGTTTGAACTTACTGCACAGGTGGGTTTTGTGATTGTGTAAAGCCATTGCCTCCCCAGACAGTTACCCTTCCCTGCTGCAGTCCTGGATGAGCTGGGGACCCTGTCTGCTGCTGCTGTTGCCACGTATTTGTCCAACCACCTGCTCCTTGCTGCGGTGGTGCAGTGGCTGTCTGACCTCCCTGCGGCTGAGCGTAAGGTGCATTCGGGTTGCCTTGGGCCTGGTTTTGAGGATAGGCATTTTGCGGGGGCTGGCCCAGATTTATCCTCCTCTGCTTGTGATAAGAAGCATCGGTCGGCCATGTGGCCCATTCGGTGGCAATAATAACATTTTCTGAGGTCCGGCTGCTGCCAACCTCCCTGACCTCTGCGGTGATAACTGGGTTGAAACCCTCTGGGGTTTTGCGGTGGAGCCCCTTTCAAGACTGGTACCATTTGTACATTTGTGCCCAACGCGGCCCCCTTGAGGGCTGTCTTTTTCAATTTGTGTTGGAGCAACTTGGTGGTGTCTCTCTGTACTTGCTCCTGTCCCTTCCCAGTAGGCTGGTGTGTGGGGGGTTCTGGTGGCTGCTTATACATCCTAGGGTCAGGGTTCCTCCACATGTGGTTGGCAGGGACACTTCCTTGGGGTGGTTTTCTATTTGCGCTACTTGCCGAATTTCCTGTGGTGGTTACGTGCCTCAGTACTGCATTCGGCAGCAGGACGAGGGCCGCTGTCATGGAGAATGCACCACATAGTGCCAGGCAACCACATCTGTGCCACCTCGTTACACATGGGGGTGCCATGGGGGAGATAGAGGCTAAGCTAAGCTATCTTGGAGGTACGTGTGCCCTGGCTGCTACCGTCATTGCCCCTATGCACCGTGGCCCTGCTTCCCACCCAGTTTCGGGAGACCCAGCAGGCATGCATGTGTCGCGGTCCCAACTCCCTTCCTTCCTGCATATCCTGTTGGTTATCAAGGTCCTTGTTCTTTTTGCTGCTTGTTAGAATTGGGGGTCTCTAGTTGGCAGAGGTAGGTACCTTTGTCCAAATAGGGACCCTTGCTTCTAGTCAGGGTACGGGGGATACATAACCCCTGTCACCCCCTTGGTAGCTTGGCACGAGCAGACAGACTTATCTCAGAGGCAGTGTGTAAAACATTTGTGAACACATACAGTAATACAGTGAAAACACTACAAATGGACACCACACCAGTTTAGAAAATAAGTAATCTTTATCTAAACCAAAACAAGACCAAACAACAAAAATCCACAATACAGTAATAAAAATATGACTTTCAGATGGTAGAAATAGTTCAGTTCAAAGCAAATTGCACTTTTCACACAAAGTACCTGGGATGCGTCACGCAAACAAACAAAACGGGCCGCAGGGAAGGTGATGCGTCAGTTCCTTACACTCAGGGAAGGTGATGCGTCGGTTCCTTGCTCCGGGGGAGGTGATGCGTCGGTTCCTTACTGCTGCGCAGGGGAGGTGATGCGTCGGTTCGTTACCGGAGAGGAGGTGATGCATCGGTTTCTTACTGCGTGGGGAGGTGATGCGTCGGTTTCTTACTGCGTCCCCCAACGATGCGACAAACTTGGCGCCTCGATGCGACGATCCGGGACGATGCGTGGATTCTTCCAGCTCCCAGTGGAAAACAGTCTCTAGAGGTCCAAAACAACAGCAGGCACCTCTTTGCAGGTCAGAACTCCCAGCAAGGAGGTTCAGGGGAGCTGGTGGTGAAGTCTTTGTGTCCCTGAGACTTCAGAACAGGAGGCAAGCTCAGTTTCAAGCCCTTGGAGATCTTCCTCAACCAGAAGACACAGCAAACAGCAAAGTCCTTTTCTCCTTTCCTTGGCAGCAAGTAGCCACTGCAGGCCAACCCCAGACAGCAAATAGCACAGGGGCAGAATTCCTCCTCAGCTTCTCCGGCTCTTCTCCTTGGCAAAGGTTCCTCTTGATTTCCCAGAAGTGATCTAAAAGTCTGGGGTCTGGGCCCCTCTTTTTATACTCAAAAATCCTTTGTTCTCTGAAGGCAGAGAGTGTCTGTACCCAGTCAAAACAAGTACTGTGGGGCACTTTGCAAGTGCACAACAACCTCCATTGTCAGTGTGAGCCCTAGCTCCAGACACACCAGAGGGGGGCGGACCCGTCATTGTGGAAGGCAGGCACAGCCCTATTCAGGTGAAGGTGCTACTCCTCCCACCACTCCAAATGCAGACCAGGCCTATTCAGCCCAGCCCTGACTCATCAGACTTCTGAAGCCGCTGCCCCTCTCCAGCCCCTGTCATCCAAAAGCCAGACATGCAATACACAAACCTAGCAGAGGCACACTGGATGGTTAGGCAAGAAAATACCTACTTTCTAAAAGTGCTATTTTCAAACACATAATCATAATCACCCTCACTAAATGATGCACTTTAACATTCTGAGTTCAGGCATACTAAACTTTACTTTTCTATCTTGTTCCTAGGGTCAGTTATGTTTATAAGATGTTATAAACAAACTCCCCATTCTGTCCTATGGGAACAGATAGCCTTGCAATAGTGAAAAACGAAATTGGCAGTATTTCACTATCAGGACATGCCACACACATCAGGGCATGTCCTACCTTTCACATACAATGCACCCTGCCCACAGGGGTACCTTGGGCCTACCTTAGGGGTGACTAATATGTAGAAAAGGGAAGGCTTAGGGACTGGCAAATGTGTGCACTTGCCAAGTCGACATGGCAGTCCCAGACTGCACACAGGCTCTGCAATGGCAGGCCTGAGTCACATTTTACAAGCTGCTTCTGTGGGTGGCACAATCAGTGCTGCAAGTCCACCGGACGCATTTGATTTGCAGGCCCTGGGCACACATAGTGCACTGTACTAGGGTCTGACAAGTAAATCAAATAAGCCAATCATGGAATCACTAATCCATAACAATAATTTACAAAGGGAGCACTTGCACTTTGGCACTGAACAGCAGTGGCAAAGTGCCCAAAGCATCTAGATCAGCGAAAATGGAGTCCAACACACAGCAAAACACAGGAGGTAAAGGCAAAAAATGGAAGGGAGACCCACGCCAATGGTGCCAGGTCTTACACTGCTTCAACTAGGAGGTGGGGTGTGCGACATGCCCACTGCCGGGCTAACCTGCATAGTTCAAAGAAATTCCCTGTATACTCCAGGACTGCCTCAGTGAAGGGGGGGTCTGATTGGCTGGGACTGTCCTTGCCTGTGTACATGCAGTGCGGGAATGCTTCGCTGGTCTGGGTTCTATGGAAGAAGCACCAAGGAAGGGGCAGGCTATAGTCACTTTGTCAAAAAACTGAATGGACATTTTCTAGCGTGGTCATTAGGGCTTGCCTTTATATATCAGTCAGGGATGATGGAAAGTATAACTGTTCCCTCATCCTGCTCACCCCATCTCCAGCTCGAGGAGTTCTGTGATGGGGATCCTGGCCGCTGTACCTGAGACTCCTTGTATAGTTGCAGTACATTTTGATATGGGGACTGTCCCTTCCCATAGGCATGATCTATGTCCACCAGGAAATTGTATGATGTCTTGTTCACAAGCACCGTGACCACAGGGTCTTCCTCCGATTGGCCTGGAGTGGACAGTACGATGTGTGTGCTTTTGGGAGTTTGTCAGTTTCTGGCGTAGTCTCCCTATTTTCCCCCTTGGTCTGCTGGGTTGACCCTGTAGTTTCACTCTTGTGGTCGGATCCCGGGGAACTGGGGCCCTTCTCCTCACTCTTGTCTGGATCTAGTAGTTGGTTGTTTGGTGGGGGGCTATCCGGCTCCCTCGACCGGTGAATTGGTATATCTAATGCGGGGATGGCAGGCATTGGAGAGCGCGCCTCCATTCCTACATACGGTGGGGGAGGCGTGGATGCCTTACTTGTGGGTTCTAGGATAGGATTGACAGTCTGGGCCTCCTAAAAGATGGTCCATAGTTCTAACTGTGCCTCTCTTCTGGTCTTCTTTTACCCTACGTATTTAGTCTGATTGTGTGTTCCCGTGTGTTCGATTATGTTAGTGTCGAGGGTTCCCCCCTCTGGGCAGGGGAACATGGTTACCTTAGTTTGTAAGTGCCATTTGTGGCAATACTTGCTACGCTTTTTATCCTGTGTGGGGAACCTAGTTTACATGTGCTTTAGCGGCGACTCCATGATAGCTGGGAACTTTTTAAGGGACTGAAACGCTCTAGCTTCTCTGGATCAAATAATATTAGACCACTGGAGAAATAAATACAAAAGGATTACTGGTTACAACAACTTCTATGAGCTCAATACTATATAAATAGATGCATCAGAATAGACATTTCACAAACACAAATAAAACATGCATATGAAGGGTCACAACCTGAAAGAAAGTGCAATTGTTAGTTAAAAAACATGTGAATTCAGCAGACAAATAGCAGATATGGAAATATTATTGTAAGAATTAGTGGCGCCTTCATAAGCACATTGAGTCATTAACAAAGCACAACATTCAAGACAAAAATGCAGTTGCAACAATTTACCATCACCACAACATCAAGAATGCATCAATTAATAACCACAATGAAGAAATAGTGAAAAATACTGACACAGAAAAAATGATTACTTTGTCAAAAATTACCTTAGCCCACTCCTTAGCACATGCTACCCGATGACAAGGGAAGGCTTTGCGCTGTACACGGGACTAAGTGAGCCCAATAGTCTGTCAATATCGTCTCTGGGACAAAGATAACAACAATTACATGGAAACGAGGAACAACTTGTCAACCACAGCTTGGACACAGCTTGGACACGCACAAGCTACACCTAATCTCCAACATCCAAATTTTCCCTAATGTCTGAATTACACCCCATATCACACCCAGTGGTCATAGGTACCATCTGTATCATTCCCAGCAGGCCAAGCAAATAACACCTCTCGTTTCTTTTAGATACCAACAGTGTTAAGAAACTGGTAGCACTGAGAAAAACCTTTTAGACTAAAAAATAAGATCAAGGTGCTGGCCCAATATCACACCCAGGGCCTATGCATACCATCTGTATCACACCCAGCAGTCCAAGCAGTGAGGCCTCACCCCTGTATCACATCCAGGGGACAAGCGTACCATCTGTGTCATGCCCATCGGTCCAAGCGACGAACAACCTTCACCTTTCCTAGCGTGCTGGCTATCGGAAAAAGGTGACCTCCGCTGGATCGCCTCCGAGGCCACCTTGCGACTACTCAGTTTGGGCACATAAAATAGGCAATATGTCAGATTTCTGTCAGTGGCAGGGCACTCAGGTTAAATATTTGCGCTTCTTCGTAGTTTGCCATATGCCAAATGATGGGACTAAGGATCAGCTGTGGTCTCTTACCCAATGATGGTGGCTACAGAACAGACCTTCGACTCACAGATTCAGCAGAACTTTCAATCAATTGTGGCGTCTGCTCACCTTCCTTGTGCAGATGTGAATTCGTCAGAGAGGGGTCCTTGCCTTAGGCTGCAGTCGGTTTCAAAGCACCAATCTCTCCTATCTGGCTCGCCAAAATGTTGCTTGAACATGAATTTACCTTGAAAAAACAAAGACAAGAGGAATTTGGCAAAACAGGAACAGTTGGTTCAATTAAACACTACAACTGGTTAGTACAGTATACAAAAACGGGTCTGAGGTCTGACTCAAAGAACAATCGTTTTGAGCACCTTTATATACAGTTCTTGGAGCATCATAAAACAATTCATAGATCCTGTTTAGAGAGAGGAATGTGGGCGTAGTCAAGGAGCCTAAAATTACTCTCACCTGATGACCAATACTGGTGGGTCTCGACCTTGTGTGGACACAATGAGGGCCAGTGGGTAACGTGTCCAGAATGGGGAGTGCGTGATCACTGCATGTGCTGTGTGTGTTGTGTTCTGATTGACTAATTGTTCCTAACTTCATGTGGCATCTAACTTTATGATGCTTTGGGAACGCACGCCCCTTTGGCCATGTGCATTTTATTGGGGCCAATTTTCCCATATCATTGTGGTGTTGCTGCCTATCTGTGGGACTAATCTGGCTTTTTACTGTCTGTGTGTTTATTCTGCTGGTTACGTGCCACCCCAACTGTGATCTGTCAATGCCTCAGGCCTAGCTCACAGGGCTTGCCTGACCACGTATTTCTGACTCAGGGTTGATGGAGAGGCCATCTCGGGTGATTTCGACAACAGTGATTCGATTTAGTTTTTATGCACACATATCATTGAGTACATCAATATTAAGATTTATTAGGTACTGACAATGAATGTAAATGCTAATATGTAAGTGCCCAATTCTTTCAATATGTATGCTGTCCCACACTAATATATATGTTTCAAGTGACAGTGCTTATGACCCACATACCTGGATTCTTACCCTCTACCTTTCTCCCACCACCTAAAATGAAAGTCAATACAACACTGCACATCGTCGCACCAGGGCTGTGATAGAGCAGACATTTGGACTACTCAAATCACGTTTTTGCTGCCTTCATAAGAGTGGGGGTGCCTTACAATATCTACCAGATCCGCTTGTAATATTGTAGCAACGTATGCCATCCTACACAATATCGCCTGCAGGAGAGGCCTACACATTGCGGAGTCCGAATCTAATTCAGAGGAGGAAGATCCTAGCCCACCTGTTCAGCAGCCAACAGAGGAGAGCAAAGCAGTGAATTAAAAAAGGCGTAGGGACCACATTGCTCCGCATTGCTTCTCAAGGTAAGACATTTTCATATCCACCATGCTGCAAAAAAATGGCACCACACTTGATTGATTGCTCAAAGTAAATATACCTTTAATGTCAGGTGTAACTAAACAGTTGACAGACAAGCTGTCATTGTCATGAATTTTCACATCATGAAGTCAACATGTACGCCGGTTACAACACCGTCAACCAATGAAAAAACAAATATAGCCACTCACTGATTGGCGCCCTGCAATTATTTTTGTGATTGCGCCCAGTATGTGTTATGCCACCATCTTGAGGTGCAGGAGTGCAGCTGCTACTGCGTTGCAGCACACGTGGATCTGTGGCAAAGATGCTGCTGACGCTGGACAACTCCTCACTATCAGGAGCCTAGGCACCCACACCACTAGCAATTTGCACAGTTTTGATTGCCTCCACCGCAGCGGTTATCGGGCCAAGGCCCCTCGACACATCCCCACTGAAGTGGCCCATTTCCACCTGGGGTAGTGGTGGCCTGTGCGAGCCTTCCAATGGACCTGGTCAAGGCATCCATTCACACAGCACTGCTCTTCTCTGGGCCTTGGTATGCTACTGCCCTCTGACATCTGATTGCAGAGTTTCTCAAGGGCACTTGTTAGATTGTCCATTTTTATGCCCATCCTGGTCTGATTGTCTGCCAACTGATTGGCCACTGTATTGAACCCCACAGTAATAGACTGTTGCATGGCCTTCAAATTCCTCTTGACCATTTTCATTTGTTTGTGCTGCAGGTGCTAAACCTGCAGCATTGACGCTTCAAGCCCACCATACACCGCCTGTTGTTCTGCAGTTGCCTGAGACCCAGAAGCCTGTGAAGTGTTATGGCGCCTACGGGCTAGTACTGTGGTGCACTGCTGTTGGGACCTTACAACTGGCTGCAGGGTTGTAGTAGGCAGCTGTATGGCATCCTCATCCTCAACTGATGGTGGCTGTGGGGAGGAGGACACACTGCTGGAGTGACCATGAGGTGTTGTAGGCTGACTCTCCAACACTACTGCTTCTTTTTCCTCCTGCTATTTGTGCCTGTTCTTCACCCTCATCAATTTGGCTTTCAATGTCTTCACCAGGTGCATCTAATTGGATAATGGAAATACCATTAAATACATTACGTGTGGAACACCATTCTCTTTGGTTGTACAAATTAATTTAACCTCTTCCGTGCTCATGACGGCCGGGAGCCGTCATGAGTCACGGTGGGCGTGTGCTCGGGACGTGCGGGGGCCGTCCGAGACACACCCAGTCTTTAGAACGCCCAGCACCTGGGAGGAATCGGCCGCGTAGCGAAGCGGTTAACGAATGTCTTAAACTGACTACGCTGTGTTTGTCTTTGGCTATGAGTCCCATAATGCACCATGAGGTTTTGTTTTTAACATGGAATAATCCCATACTGATATGTCTGTTTAAATTTCTTCTACATGCATGTGGACACCAGTTTCAAGGTCTGAAATGTTACTATTAATAAAGTTTTGCACTTACTTTGCAATGGTACAAGTCTAGACGTGTCCAGGTTGACAAAACAAACGACTGCCTCTGGTTCCAGGGTGGTCTCTACCATTGCCTCCAGTGAAATTAGTGGGGCTGCAGTTGAGGGTCTGCCTCCTGCGGCACGGGACTCACTTAGGCGTGTTGCGACCTTTTCCTTCATGTAAGAACAGAGGTCATACCACCTCCTGTGAATCTCTTCTACAGAGCGCTGTGCCACACCTACAGCATTTATCTTCTGCTGCATCTACTTCCATATCTTGCACTTCTGTGGCTCAGGCACAGTCTTAGATGACTGACCAAACAGGAGGTCATGGTTGTTGCAACACTCTTTGGTCAGTATCTCAAGGTCCTGCTCTGAGAACTTTAATTTTTGCTTTCTCCCCCGCCTCCTTCTCTTACTCCTGGCTGGCCATTCCTGGTGTTTGGAAAACTGCTGTTTGAGGTCCTCAGTTCACTGCCTGTGCTCTGCAGCTCTCAAGCCTTTCTCTGCCTCCCTTCCTGGCTTCTGGGATCCTGCACTTCCTGTTTCAGGGGACATCTCCCTGAACCAGGAAGCAGAATTGCTATTTTTCCAATGCGGTCGCTATTTGCGACCACATTCGCAATTTGTGACCTTTTTGGCAATCGCTAAAAGCGATTTCCAAATTTAGGGAGTGACTAATTTGCCAGTTGCAAATTGTAGGCGGCCAGTGTCCGTACATGCCGATTACCAAATTGCGAATCACTTAAAATTGCAATTTGGTAATCTCAAATTGGATGTTTTGTACATCTGGCCCATAGACCGCTGGCTAAAAGGACAAACTCCACAAAAAATGATGAAAATTAACAGCGTCTGCATATTAATTGATAAAGAATTATGTCTTGCACTGAAAGGAAATTAAGCTATTTAGAATTGCAAAAGAGAATGAATCAAAAACAAGACTTCACTGAAAGAATCAGAAAAAGATGATTAAGTGAAAATAATAGTTATGATCACAGAGTCCTTCATTACGGTTGTGCCGTGAATTCCTGTGTGCATTGTAACAGAAGTTACTGGTTCTATTGGAATTCTAAGTTTAGGTTTTTACCGATTCCCCAAAAAGTTGCAATCTATGTTACCCTTCACCACATATTGATCTTTATTCCGACCACTGCAAAAAATAATAAAAAACAAACGAAAAAAATAACCAAAGGTGCGTGACATCTGTGCGCTCCCAGGACACACAGAATTGCAAGCACTGACAAAGAATAGCGGTTGTGGTGCTAGAGTGAGGAAAGGGGTGATAGTGCAGGTGCATTTTTGAGTTCATAGCTTTCATGGCATTTAGGGTGGTCAATTGTGGTTGTTATTGTCCTTAATCCTTCGAAGTCCGGTGCATTCGGCAAGGCCAATAACTAGTGTTATTAATGGGTAGTTCCAGTCAAACGTAGTAGTTTCTTGTACAGACCCTAAGCATATTTCTTTTAAAGAAAGCAAGAGGTATCCTTGGGGACAATGCAGAGAATATTTTGGAAACGTCTTTTTCACTATTACATCCCGTTGCCAAACATGACAACCCTTCACCTTTTTTTAAAATGTTCATTATATTCAAGAATCTTGCCTACAAATATTAATCAGCTAAATAAGATATTTGACTCTCTCCTCCGTGCAGAACAGTTCTGTTCCCAGCCACTCCAGGTGCTGTCAAACAATAGAGTTATTTTGATTTTGTCTGGAGTTCAAATAAGTATATCAAATTTATTCATGGATGATCTGTTTTTTTCAGCGAGGTTTCTTTCACAGCCCTGCTGAAAAATCGGGCCCACATTGTCCAGAGAAAACTCATTTACAGCAGCATAATGGGAAAACTGATGGGCTTGGAAGCTGTCTCGCGATCAGGGCGAGCGGCGCAGAGGAGATGATGGGCAGAATTGATAGTTACATCGAGAGTTTGAAAATATGTTATCTTTTCGGAACGCAAAACAAGTACAAAACTTACAATGGGATGGTAAACTTTCGAGGGGATATACAGATCTATAACGCCAGACTGTGCCAGAGGAGGAAGGTGCTTTTTTCATCCTTGGTACCCATGAACATTACAAAGGGCCTGGTTTAGAGTTTGGCAGACAGGTTACTCTGTGACAGACTTGACTGACATCCCGTTCACCTTATTTCAAGCGCACTATATCCTATGGCAATTGTATGACGGTTGTTGTTTATTACGGAGTGCAACAAACTCTAAATCAGGCAATATGTGATTACTTCAAAACGATTATTGAGAAAAATGATTAGTTCCAATCGAGTAGTTCTCAAACAAAATGATTTAAAAAACAATTAGTATGAATGGAGAAGAGGTTTGAAAAATAGAATTTAAAAACTAATGTCAACTATTTTAAAAATCTATTCACATGGCCCTCGTTACAGGTCAGATGGAAATACTGGGCGATGGATTTGTCCTAGGGTTAATTCATTGTTGTACTTTGTGTTTTACACTACGATGGAATTATCACCCCATGCCAAGTTTTTGAGGTCTAGACGATGGCCAACTTGTGGAATTGGGGTTATGGTAACTAATTTCTGCACATTGCCCCTCTTTCTGATCTCTGTCCCCATGTAAATTTTAGCTGCTATTAGCTGGTGGTATGTGCACAGGAAAACATAATGTATGTATGTTATTGTCATAAATACTGTGACAAGGCCCGTTTAGGTCGCTTCTATTTTTATTATGTATTTGCTTGCAGATTCTTTTATCCTTTCTGTTTAGAAAATGTGAAGTTGCAGACACTCGCAGAAGTGTTAGTATCATGTCCGCTTCCTATCTAGGATGAAGTGTTTTTGTTGCTTTAGTTATGGTCGCTGCTAAAACAATATGGACTCTTACAGTTAACGCTGCCGTATTTAGATTGTTTTAGTTATTGGGGTAAATTATCTATATCTAAATCGTGTAGACACATTTATTGCCATATTTGTTTTGTTTTGTTGTCACTTTAGTGTCTCTAAGTGCTGTTTTATTTTATAAACATGAGATAAAATCATTGATCAGATACAATAAAAGGCCAGGTATTTGACCATTTATTGGAGTGGCTTCATGACAGCACTATTAAGCCAGAGATCATGCCCGTTTGAAGCCACAGCCAGCCTTGGTTGGGGGAGCAGTGCAGAGAACTGGCATTCAGCCCAGCTCAGCTTATTATTCCCAGGCAAGAGTTGTGCTAGAGAATAGCTAAACAGCTATTTTTACTGTGAGAAGGTATGCTGTGTGATCCATTTTAAGAAACTCGATTTATAGGCTTGCTATTTTCTGCTTCTGTTAAAATTTAGCATAGTGCTTAGAAGTAGCAATAACGTGTTAGGATGACTAGAATCTTGTTAACCGTGTTAGGAATGTTCTTATTGTTTTCACTGGCAATATCATGCATTGCTGCATTTATATTTTCTCATTCTCTGTGGTTACCATTCATATTTTATGTGCTACACTTGGGTTTTCGAAATAAACATTCTAAAGTTTGACCTTGCCAGGTAGGTCGCTCCCCCACCACACAGCTCCGCCTGTGTTGGCCGCCCGCTGCTTCTGCAGGTGAGATCGCCCTTCCGCTTGTGGCCCCGGTGCCTGTATCTCTGTCTGTTTTTTCCTTTCTGTGCCCCTCGCTGCCCCATTTGCGTTGTGCCTGTATTTCTGTCTGTTTTCTCCCCCATTTTCCTTTCTGTGCCCCTCGCTGCCCCATTTGCGTTGTGCCCGTATTTCTGTCTGTTTTCTCCCCCATTTTCCTTTCTGTGCCCCTCGCTGCCCCATTTGCGTTGTGCCCGTATTTCTGTCTGTTTTCTCCCCCATTTTCCTTTCTGTGCCCCTCGCTGCCCCATTTGCGTTGTGCCCGTATTTCTGTCTGTTTTCTCCCCCATTTTCCTTTCTGTGCCCCTCGCTGCCCCATTTGCGTTGTGCCCGTATTTCTGTCTGTTTTCTCCCCCATTTTCCTTTCTGTGCCCCTCGCTGCCCCATTTGCGTTGTGCCCGTATTTCTGTCTGTTTTCTCCCCCATTTTCCTTTCTGTACCCCTCGCTGCCCCATTTGCGTTGTGCCCGTATTTCTGTCTGTTTTCTCCCCCATTTTCCTTTCTGTGCCCCTCGCTGCCCCATTTGCGTTGTGCCCGTATTTCTGTCTGTTTTCTCCCCATTTTCCTTTCTGTGCCCCTCGCTGCCCCATTTGCGTTGTGCCCGTATTTCTGTCTGTTTTCTCCCCCATTTTCCTTTCTGTGCCCTCGCTGCCCCATTTGCGTTGTGCCCGTATTTCTGTCTGTTTTCTCCCCCATTTTCCTTTCTGTGCCCCTCGCTGCCCCATTTGCGTTGTGCCCGTATTTCTGTCTGTTTTCTCCCCCATTTTCCTTTCTGTGCCCCTCGCTGCCCCATTTGCGTTGTGCCCGTATTTCTGTCTGTTTTCTCCCCCATTTTCCTTTCTGTGCCCCTCGCTGCCCCATTTGCGTTGTGCCCGTATTTCTGTCTGTTTTCTCCCCCATTTTCCTTTCTGTACCCCTCGCTGCCCCATTTGCGTTGTGCCCGTATTTCTGTCTGTTTTCTCCCCCATTTTCCTTTCTGAGCCCCTCGCTGCCCCATTTGCGTTGTGCCCGTATTTCTGTCTGTCTTCTCCCCCCATTTTCCTTTCTGTGCCCCTCGCTGCCCCATTTGCGTTGTGCCCGTATTTCTGTCTGTTTTCTCCCCCATTTTCCTTTCTGTGCCCTCGCTGCCCCATTTGCGTTGTGCCCGTATTTCTGTCTGTTTTCTCCCCCATTTTCCTTTCTGTACCCCTCGCTGCCCCATTTGCGTTGTGCCCGTATTTCTGTCTGTTTTCTCCCCCATTTTCCTTTCTGTGCCCCTCGCTGCCCCATTTGCGTTGTGCCCGTATTTCTGTCTGTTTTCTCTCCCCTTTACTTTTGTGCCCCCGCTGCCTCTAGCCATTCCCGCCGCTGCGTCCCCTGCGGCCCCGCCCCCCTGACTGCCCATTCGCTGCCCCTGCCTCCCGCCTCCCAGCTGCTCCTCCCTCCCACCTCCCCATAAATGGCGGCCGCTGCGCGGCCGCGCCGCTGGCGCGCCGAAGGCGCGCCTAAGGCAAGCCCGTCTGCGCCCGTCCGCGACTGGACCGCGCCCAGCGCCAGAACCCCTGGATCCCACCGATGCAACACTACTCGACGGACCTACGACGCCGCCACCCTCACCGCACTCAATGCCGGCCGGAACCCTGCCTGCTACCGAGCCTCACCGAGACGCACCCACGGACCCTTCACCTGCCAAACCTGCCGATTCACCTGCCCCCGGACGTGCACCACCTCCGCCAAGACGTGCACCAGCAGCAACCACCTGAAATGCATCCTGCTGAACACCCGCTCCGTCCACAGGCACGCCGTGGAACTCTGGGACCTGCTCGACGCAACAGCACCGGACGTCGCCTTCCTCACCGAAACCTGGATGAACGCCTCCTCAGCGCCCGACATCGCCATAGCCATCCCGGACGGATACAAGATCACCCGGAGGGACCGCGTCAACCAGACGGGAGGAGGCATCGCCATCGTACACAAGAACACCATCCGCATCTCGACTAACTCCGACGAGACCTTCACCGCCGCCGAACACCTACACTTCCAGATACACACTGACCCCAAGACCACCCTCCGAGGCACCCTCATCTACAGACCCCCGGGACCACGCACACTATTCAGCGAAGACATCGCAGACTTCATCAGCCCGCACGCCATGCCCTCCGCCGACTACATCCTCCTAGGGGACCTCAACTTCCACCTGGAGAACAACAACGACAGAAACACCACCGCCCTGCTGGACAACCTCGCCAACCTCGGACTCAAGCAACTGGTGAACACGCCCACCCACTACGCCGGCCACACGCTTGACCCCGTCTTCTCTTCCAGCAAGCACATCTCCTTCAGCCACGCCACCGGACTCCACTGGACCGACCACAGCTGCGTCCACTTCAGCTTCAGAAAGACTGCGACCCACCACCACCCGCAACAGGCTCCCCGCCGGAGCTGGAGCAAGATCACCGCCGAGCAGCTCACCGCCTCCCTCAGCCAGAACACACCCACCAACACAACGGACCCAAACGAAGCAGCCAGCAACCTCGCCAAGTGGCTGACCGCCTGCGCCGACGACCTCGCACCACTAAAAACCCTCCCAGCAGACCCGGAAGCAAGAAAACCCCTTGGTTCACCAACGAACTCAAGGAATCCAAGAAGAACTGCCGCACTCTCGAGAAAACCTGGCGACCAGACCACAGACAACAGGACCGCCCTCAAGCACGCCACCCGCAAACACCACCAGCTGATCCGTGCCACCAAGAAGTCGGCACTCATAGAACGACTGGACAACAACGCCCACGACAGCAAGGAACTTTTCAGCATCGTCAAAGAGTTCTCCAACCCCAGCGCCGGAAACAACGACATCACCCCTCGCAAGACCTCTGCAACTCACTCGCCGCGTTCTTCCACCGCAAGATCACCGACATACATAACAGCTTCGACGCACAAACCACGCACCCTACCGCCGAACCAACGCCCGCCACCACCACCCTCTGCAACTGGACCCCGATCAGCACAGAAGACACCACCCGCACGATGAACTCCATCCACTCCGGATCACCTACCGACCCCTGCCCACACCACATCTTCAACAAAGCCGACGCCACCATCGCACCCCATCTCCGGGACATCATCAACTCCTCCTTCCACACCGCCACCTTCCCGGAGAGCTGGAAGCACGCCGAGCTTACCGCCCTCCTGAAGAAACCAACGGCGGACCCCACCGACCTCAAGAACTACCGTCCCATCTCGCTCCTTCCGTTTCCGGCCAAAGTCATCGAGAAGACCGTCAACAGACAGCTTGCCGCCTTCCTCGAGACGAATGGATCCCTCGACCCCTCGCAGTCCGGGTTTCAGGCCAACCACAGCACCGAGACCGCCCTTATCGCAGCCACCGACGACATCAGAACCCTAACCGACAACGGGGAAACAGCAGCCCTCATCCTCTTGGACCTCTCCGCGGCGTTCGACACCGTCTGCCACCGCACCCTAGTGAAGCGCCTCAGCAACATCGGAATCCGAGAGAAAGCACTGGAATGGATCATCTCGTTCCTCGCCGGAAGAACCCAGAGAGTCCGCCTCCCCCGTTCAGATCCAAGGCCACCGAAGTCATCTGCGGCGTTCCACAAGGATCTTCACTCAGTCCAACCCTCTTCAACGTCTACATGAGCCCCCTCGCAGCCATCGCACGCCAACACAACCTCAACATCATCTCCTACGCTGACGACACCCAGCTGATCCTCTCCCTCACCAACGACCCCACCACCGCCAGAGCCAACCTACACGACGGGATGAGAGACGTCGCCGACTGGATGAGGAACAGCCGCCTTAAACTGAACTCAGACAAGACGGAAGTCCTCATCCTGGGCTCATCACCCTCCGCCTGGGACGACTCTTGGTGGCCCCCGGCCCTGGGCACCGCGCCCAAGCCAACGGACCACGCACGCAACCTGGGCTTCATCCTGGACTCCTCCCTGTCGATGACCAGACAAGTCAACGCCGTCTCATCTTCGTGCTTCAACACCCTGCGCATGCTCCGCAAGATCTTCAGATGGATCCCCACTGAAACCAGGAAAACCGTCACCCAGGCACTCGTCACCAGCCGACTGGACTATGGGAACACCCTCTACGCCGGAACCACAGCCAAACTTCAAAAAGACTCCAGCGCATCCAGAACGCCTCCGCACGACTCATCCTGGACATCCCCGACACAGCCACATCACCGGACACCTGAAAGACCTGCACTGGCTCCCCGTCAGCAAGAGAATCACGTTCAGACTCCTCACCCACGCACACAAGGCCCTCCACGACCTGGGCCCAAAGTACCTCAGCGACCGCATGACCTTCTACACGCCCACCCGCCAGCTACGATCAACCAGCCACGCCCTCGCCACCGTACCACGCATCCGCAGAGCCACCGCCGGAGGAAGATCCTTCTCCTACCTGGCAGCCAAGACCTGGAACTCCCTCCCCACTCACCTTCGGCGAACCCAGGACCATCTCTCCTTCAGGAAACAGCTCAAGACCTGGCTGTTCGAGCAGTAACTTACCCCCTCCCCCAGCGCCTTGAGACCCTCCCGGGTGAGTAGCGCGCTCTATAAATGCCGTGATTGATTGATTGATTAAAGTTTCACCTCATGTTTCCTAGTGCTATTTTCAGTGTATTATTCATTTACTAAAGAGGATTTGGAGCTCCACTGTGTCCATGAACACCTCTAGTGGGACAAATCGTGATCAGAGAACACCACCTGCACAGTACTGCTCAGTGTGTTGTGTGTGTTTTGCAGTCCAACTGGATTTCTAATTCGTATTGGTACATTGAACTTAGTCTGTGCACCAGTGTATGGAGGGTGCAGGTGTAGTGTAGCCTTGAGGGCAAGCCCAAGTTTATGCAATAGCAAAGAAGTGAAGTAAGTGTGGCAAATTTTTATAACCAATATGGAGTGCACCACAAATAGTCAAACAAAAAGTCTCTGTCCATCCATTTCTGGTTATAGATTGAAAACTTTATTCTTCTTTTCCGTTAAAAACAACAGCCAGACAGCCGACGCGTTTCGTCCAGATATATGGACTTCATCAGGGCTTAAAAATATGTCGTTTGTCAGCAAAGATAATCAGTCAGATATGAAACTCGCGAAGTAATGATACAGACTATGTATCAGTTTGTTTAGCAACTGCACCCTATTTGGTCCAGGGTCAGTTCCAAAATATCAACGGCTCCTGTGCCACGAACCGCTCTATCAGCGTCCTGTTCGAATATCCCCGTTCGTATTCAAAAGAACATGGACCCTGGACCAAATAGGGTGCAGTTGCTAAACAAACTGATACATAGTCTGTATCATTACTTCGCGAGTTTCATATCTGACTGATTATCTTTGCTGACAAACGACATATTTTTAAGCCCTGATGAAGTCCATATATCTGGACGAAACGCGTCGGCTGTCTGGCTGTTGTTTTTTAACGGAAAAAGAAGAATAAAGTTTTCAATCTATAACCAGAAATGGATGGACAGAGACTTTTTGTTTGACTATTTGTGGTGCACTCCATATTGGTTATAAAAATTAACATTGGTCTTGGAGATTGCCCCTTGGGAGCAGCAGGGGCAGTGGAAGTGCACACTATCTGAGTTATTTGGCTCAGGATTTTGGACTTCTTTTTGGGGGATTGTGTGGTTTGGAGGTGCGTCACAAACACATCTTTGGTGTGTAGGGTCGGCTTGCTGTTCCACCTTGGAGATATAAGTGTGGCAAATGGTCATCTTTTAGTGTTGACATATTTGTCTATAGATGAGGGCATGTGGAACAGAACACCCGTGTACTTAAGGAGGGGGTAGAGAAGGGGTTTCTCCTGAGGAAAACAGTTGTTCATATGAACTTGCATTTTTTGCCTGGTAGAAATTCTACATGAAGAAACTTTACATGCTGGAATATAAATGAAATTAATGTCAAGGGCTAATTTCTTAAAGAATTGGTAGTATTCATTTTGAACCCTTGAAAAAATCCAATTCTATTTCAAACATAGGGGTGAAGCCTACAAGAGCATGTAGTCAACTTTTATACAAAGGCCTTTATGAATCGGACCACCAGTACTTTAACAGTGGGAAGATCCCTAAATGGGCTCTGTAAACTTCACTTACATATTCAAGCGCAAATGTGTCTACATCAAGTATAGATTATTATGTTTAAGCCTCAAAATGCTCTGAAGGTTTGAATTATCAGAGTAAACACAATAGAATCTGCAAATGTTAGATTAGAACAATGTAGTGTTGTACATTTATGAAATGTGATGCCTTTCTACTTGGAATGTCCCAAGACTAGTTTAAATTACTTTAAATTTGCGATAGGTTCAATAAATGGAAGTGTGCTTCCGGTTTTTGGTGGGTGAGGGGCAGAACAGGTAGGTGCGTTATAGCACCCAAATGCTATCAAATATTTTCACCAGCCTTCTACCTTTTAAAGAAGGAGATTTAAGCAGATTATTAGAAGCAACAAAAACTTTTCCAGAAGTTGGAAAATAATGTCCCATTTGATTTAGCCTACCCTGACCGGTACCCATACTAAGTTCAGTAAAGATGTGAAGACAACCAAGCAATATCAAATGTGAGGGTGTCAGGATTTAAGGGTAAAATGTAATTCCAAGAGAAGAATAGCCCACAATCCCAATCCTACACCTGTTCCAACCCAGTTACTCAATAATAGGACAAGTATGTTAGGATCCAGAGAACAATGGAAGAAAAGAAACAGCATCTAGATTCTTGTTCTGAGTGGCATACACAGTAAGCAAGATAGTTTCAGAACCACTGCTCAGATAAATTGAATGAAAGAAATAAGAAGTATTCTGTGGGATTTACGTAATACCACCTCCCCAGGGCTACATATATATTATATATAGGGGGGCCAAGCAGACCCCCCCTGGGCCCCGGGGACCACCACCTCTCTGGGGCTTTTTAAAAAAAAGAAGGGGGCCGCACAGACCCCCCTCCTACTGCTTTAAGAAGCCCAAGGGACCACCACCTCCCCGGGGTTACATATATATTATATAAAGGGTGGGCTGCATGGACCCTCCTGAGCTCTGGGAACTACCTCCTCCCCAGGGCTTTTTTAAAAAAAGGAGGGGGCCTCACTGATCCTCCTCCTAGGGCTTTTAGAAGCTCAAGGGACCACCACCTCCCCAGGGCCAAATCCAAAATGTAAACATGGAGGGGGGTCTTCGCTGCCCCTCTCCCGGGCCATATGCGGCACCGGGGACAACCACCTCCCAGGTCCAGAACCTGCTATCTCCTGAGGTACCCACCCTCGGGAGACAGCAGTTTACTTTCACTTGGCAGGAGCTGTGAAAGCTCCTGCCAAGTGAGAGCAAACACTAACTCTGCTCCCAGCAAGTGGATGCTGTCAAATTGCTCCGGCTTGCTGGGAGTGGAGTTTCCACCTGTCAAGCAGGCAGGGAAACATATGACAGAATTGCCCCTGCATGCAGGGAGCTGTATATTTAGCAGTTCACTGCATGTGGGAGCAATCCCAGCTCACGCAGGAGGTGGGGAGCTGGCAGGGACCGTTTGGGCATTTAGGCTCCCCCGCTGTCCCCATCAAATACACACTGGGTGCCCTGGGTGGGGCCATGGCTCCCAGGTAAATGTGGCTGTCCCCCGGGGCCCAAATCGGCCTGGGAGAGGGCAGCGTGGCCCCCTCCTCCATTGAAGTTTGACCAGGCCCCAGGTGATGGGGTCCCAGGGGCTGAAATTGGCCCAGGGAGGGGGGCCACACGGCCCCCCCCTCCCAGTATTATTTTTTTAATAGGCCCTGGGGATGTGTTGGTCCCTGGAGCATGGGGGGTCCACATGACCCCCCTGCTTATTTTTCAATTTAGCCCCAGGGAGGTGGTGGTCCCTGGGGCATGGTAAAGCCCAAAGAATTGGGTCTGCACGGCCCCCCTCCATTGATAAAATAAAGCCCCACAGAGGTGATGGTCCCTGGTGCTAAAAGGAATGTAGAAGGGGGGCCCTGAGCGGCCCCCTGTTTTTCTTTTTTTATGCCCTTGGGATCTGACCCATCCGGGGGCTATAGTGTAAATAAGCGTGGGAGACCTCGCTTGGTATTTTTTTTTTCAATTTTGCAGCAAATTTGTGGATCCACATGCGATTTCTTGGCAAAATTAAAAAAAAAATGTTTAACCTCCGGCAGGGTCCCTGTGGGGCCCAACCATCCTTCTTTTTTTAGTGCACAGCCACCGATAGACTCACTCATACACTTACACACCCACTTAATGACCTGCTCACACACTCATGCACCCACTCACAGACCCACTCAGAGACTCACGCACCCACTGACATTCCCACTCAGACACTCATGTACCCACTAACACATCCATTCAAGCACTCATGTGCCCACTCACAGACCCACTGAGAGACTCACAAACATACTCACAGGCCCACTCAGAGACTCACACACCCATTCACAGACTCACTCAGACACTCATGCACCCACTCACAGACCCACTCAGACACTCATGCACACTCTTACAGACTCACATAGAGACTCACGCATGCTCTCACAGACCCACTCAGACACTCACGCACCCACTCATAGACCCACTCATAAGCTCATGTTTCCATTCACAGACCAACTCAGAGCCTCATGCACCCACTCAGAGACTCACGCATCCACTGACTGATCCACTCAGACACTCACGCTCTCATTCACATTCCCTCTCATAGACTCACACAACCACACACAGACCCACTCAGACACTCACGCACCCACTGACAGTCCCACTCAGACACTCCTGCATCCACTCACACATCCATTTAAGCACTCACGAACCCACTCACAGACCCACTAAGAGACTCACACATCCACTCACAGACCCACTCAGACACTCATGCACCCACTCACAGACCCACTCAGAGACTCGCACACATATCCACAGACCCACTCAGAGGCTAATGCACCCAATCACAGACCCACACAGACACTCATGCACCCACAACAGACACACTTAGACACTCATGTTCCCATTCACAGACCCACTCAGAGCCTCATGCACCCACTCACAGACCCACTCAGAGACTCACACATCCATTGACTGATCCACTCAGATACTCACTCACCCACTCACTGACCCACTCACAGACTCACACAACCACTCACAGATCCACTCACTTATGCACTGGCTCACTCACACATTCAGATACTCATCTATCCACTCACAGACCCTCTCAGACACTCATGCACCAACTCACAGAGCCACTCAGAGACTCACGCGCCGACTCACAGACCCACTCAGATGGGGAGGTGATGGCCCCTTGGGCATGGGAGTCCAAGCGATCTCCCTGCTTATTTTTCAATTTAGCCCGGGAAGGTGGTGGTCCTGGGCATGGTAGAGCCCCAGAAAGGGGGTACACAGAGCTCCTCTCCATTGATAAAATAAAGCCCCAGGGAGGTGGTGGTCCCCTGGGCTCAATAAGTCCAAAGAAGGGGGTCAGTGCGGACCCATCCAATATATTAAAAAAGATCCAGGTAGGTGGTTAACCCTGGGGCTAAAAAGACCCAAGAAGGGGGGCCCAGTGCGGCCCCCTCCTTCTAATTTGTTTATCCTCACATCACCCACGGGACATGGCCCACCGGGGGCTATAGTGTAAAGAAGCACAAGAGATCACAATTGGTATTTTTTTGAATTTTGCAGCAAATTCACTGCACAATTGAAAACCCCTGGCAGAGTCCCTCGGGACCTCACCACCAGACCTAGGGGGGCAGGGAATTCCCACCCTACAGTTTATGTCTTTTTTTAATGTTTTTTAGGAGCTCTAGGAGGGCGGACATGTGTGCCCCATCCTTTTTTAGCACACACCCACTGACAAACCTACTTATACACTGATGCACCCACTCTCAGACCCACTCAGGCCCTCATGTACCCACTCACACATCCATTCAAGCACTCATGTACCCACTCACAGACTCACTGAGAGACTCAAACACTCACAGACCCACTCAGGGACTCACACATCCACTCACAGACCCACTCATACACTCATGCACCCACTCACAGACCCATTCAGAGACTCACATACTCACAGACCCACTCACAAGCTCATGAACCAATTCACAGATCCACTTACACACTCATGCACACACACCCACTCAGAGACTCATGCACACTCTCACAGACCCACTCAGACACTCATGCACACACTCACAGACCCACTCAGACACTCATGCACCGACTTGCAGACCCACTAAGAGACTCACCCACCCACTGACTGATCCACTCAGACACTCACTCACCCTATCTCAGACCCACTCAGAAACTCACACAAACACTCACAGACCCACCCAGACACTCATGCACCCACTCACTCACCCACTCAGACACTCCTCCATCCACTCACAGACCCTCTCATACAATCATATACCCATTCACATGCCCACTCAGAGACTCACACACTGACTCGCAGTCCCACTCAGACACTCATGCACCCACTCACAGACCCACTCAGACACTCAGGCACCCAGTCACAGACCCACTCAGACATGCATGCACACACTCACAGATGTACTCAGATACTCACAGACCCACTCACACAGCAATGTAGATACCCATACAGTCATTCACACACCCACTCACAGACCCATGCGGCCACTAACACACCCACAAAACCACTCACACACCCACTCGGAGACTTATACAGCCGCTCACACACACACTCACCTACCTATAAAGCCTCTCAAACACCCACTCTCAAAAGTTATAGGTTAGAGTTAGGAAATAATTTTTTTAACTTTGAAATTCCCTCAAAAAAACAAAGGTTACAGAGAAAGTATAGTTAGGAAACAGAATTTAAAAAATGGAGTAATTCACTGGAAAAAGCAAAGTTTACAGGGACATTATAGGAAGGCACAGATTTCACTCATATAAAACCCATAAAATTCTGCAGGTATAGATACCTGAGCTAACTATAACTTATGCCCCTGCAATGCACTGCTTTTGACCTCACATATTACATCACTCATGACATGGTCAGCGACATCACTCATGACATCACATGAAAGCATAATGAAATGAATTATAAAGCATTAAATCGAAAATGTCACAAGATGGCGCTGACGCTTGACTGAAACTATTGAGTCCGTTTTTAATGTTGTTATCATGAGGAAATGTAATGACATAAAAGAAGTGCATAGAATGACGGCCGCGAACATCGAGAAAGGCGCACAGCTGAAACATGTTTGTGTGGGAGTGCACGAATCATCTAATAAACTGGATAATTCTTCCCCCCGTGAGTGCTGGTCACAATTTTCTTTGGAGCATAATATTAAGTGCGTGTGCCCGCGCACGACACAGCATCCGCTCGTGAGTGCTGAAGCAAGGGGTTCTTTGGAGCGTCGATGTTAAAAGGAGCATCGGCAGCGCCGCGAGGAGAGAACAGCACTGAGCCATTGTTGAGAGATTGCCAGAAAGCAGTGTCAGTTGAACGTGACTCCGACAAGAGACCTCTCACCGGTGAGTGTGATTCAACTGTATTTTAAAAGAACCGCGGCAGAGCGAGGGGAATCAAGTGCACATAGAAGATTTAATTCATATAGAACTGATATGTTTAGTGAGGCGGCTCGCCAAGAAGCAGCCACAGATATTTTCAAAAGGAAACAGCCGGTCAATGCAAGCGAAAACAGCAGAACCCCCATTGGAACAAATGAAGACCTAAGAAATAAATATATTAAATTAGAAAGACTGTACGAAAGAGAAACAAGAAAGTGGTGGGAAGCCACGCCGTTACAGCATTACATAGAGATTAACAGGGTGCAGAGAGGCCTAAGGTTATACATGGTTCCAGCCTATGAGAACCCAGATCCCAATCTGCTAGAAGAATGGGCCAATTCTTGAAGAGGCATGCTAGCAATTCTCGTAAAATTTGCAAGAAGTGACCATGAGAAGGTCTTCAAGGAGATTGACTAGGTGGAGAAAGAAATCGGGATGCATCCAGACAAGGCTAAATCTGAGGAATTGAGAGAACAAATGAAAAACTGTTTAACCAGCTCCGAGAAGAAGATCAAACAATGAAAACGAGAAATTCGAATGAGACGCAAGGGACTACAAGCAGGGGAGAGTTCTGACCTTTGCAAGAAAGCATGATGCTCCAAGATGGGAACTAAGGAGTAATGTGAACCGCACAGCGGTCGAGCAAAGAGAAACCTCCAAATCGGAGGTAACTGATGCAGAGCAGTCAGAGGAGGAAGGGGCAGTAGGGGGATCTGGTTCACGTACCCAGACACTTTTTCACAAGGAATTCTGCCTAATCCGACAAATCTGGTGCAGTGGAAGAAAGAGCAAACCTCCGGAACATCGAGGAAACGGACAACGCGGAGAGGAGGCTTGAGGCGGTGCAGGCAAAACCCTGAACCGAACCACACGGAGCAAGCGAGGAACAAAAAAGAAGTAGAAAATCTAATGAACATTAACCTGACATCTAAAGAACTCACCGAAACAGAGAAATCCGTATTACAACTAGGATTGACATTTTGCCCAACAAAAGACTTGGAATATACACAGACAAGAATAGACTTGTTCAAGTGCTCAAGAAAATAAAAACTCTATAAATCCTTCAAATTGAAAGGAAAAGGAAAACAGAGTGGCATACAAATACAGGAATGAATTATGCTTAAAAATTCAACGGACACTCTAACAGGAGAAGATCTACAAACAGACCACGCACGAAACCTCGGCATCATCCTCGACTCCTCCCTCTCCATGAACCGCCAGATCAACGCCGTCGCCTCCACCAGCTTCAACTGCCTGCGCATCCTCCGCAAGACCTTCAAATGGATCCCCCCCGATTGCAGAAGGACCGTCACCCACGCGCTCATAACCAGCAGACTAGACTACGGCAACGCTCTATACACCGGAATCAACAGAACCCTTCTACACAAACTCCAAACCATCCAGAACGCCGCAGCCAGACTCGTCCTTGGAACACCACCCCACGAACACATGACCCAACACCTACGAGACCTCCACTGGCTCCCCGTAGAGAAGAGGGTCACCCACAAACTCCTCACCCACACCTACAAATCGCTCAACAACATAGGACCCAAATACCTCAACGATAGAGTCTCCTTCCACGTATCCAAAAGGAACCTCCGCTCGGCTGACCTCGCCCTGGCAGTGGTCCCGCACATCGGCAGGAACAGAGCAGGCGAGAGAGCCTTCTCCTACATCGCAGCCAAGACATGGAACGAGCTCCCTGTGAACATCAGACACTCCCCAACCCTGCACACGTTCAGGAAGGACCTCAAGACCTGGCTCTTCGACTGATCCGGAGCTGCCCCCCCCAGCGCCTTAAGACCCTCACGGGTGAGTAGCGCGCTTTATAAACCCCTTGATTGATTGATTGATTGATTGGCACTGTTGGAGGAACTACAATCTGAAGGCTCCTCACAAACAGTGGACATAAGGGATAATATGGATAGAGTGGAGAGCCTAGGAATAACTCAAGTGGGAGGTTTCACAAAGTTCAAACAGGCATCCAAATTTATGCCTCAAGTACCTGTGGACGCCATTGATATATTTGCAGACAGTGTCAATAAGGATCTCCTGGCTCTTCGCCTAGGGAAAACGAAGAAAGAAAAGATGAAAGACAACATAACGCCACAACAAAGACAAGCTCTAAAAGACTTACACAATGATGACACAGTTGTTTATAAACCCTCAGATAAAGGAGGAAACATTGTCTAACAAACCAAAGACAAATATTGCAAGGAAGCACTTCGACAACTTAAGGACAAGACAAGCTACACAATAATAACGAGAGGTGAATATGCCAACAGCATAAATGATTTTTACAATCTGATTCACAAAATGGCATCAGAGAGGGATGCTATCCAAAGATGAACATGAATTTTTACGAACATCACACCCCAGGCTACCGACGTTTTACCACCTACCAAAGGTCCGCAAGAATAGGACCCATCCACCCGGACGTCCTATTGTTTCACAAATAGGAAGTGTTACGGAGAACATGTCAACTTATGTGAATCATTTTCTATTCCCATTTGTATCATAGTTGACATCTTATACAAGAGACACTAAAGATTTCTTGCGGCAAATTGAAGGCACAATTTGGGAATCGGACTTCTTGATGATTACATTGGACGTTGCTAACCTGTACACGAGCATAGCACACGAACACAGACTAGAAGCTGTAAGACATTTTCTCACAAGTCGTCCCTTAAAATACTTACAACATAATGAGATGTTGCTGGAGTTCGTTGAGTTCTGTTTAAATAATAACATTTTTACCTTCCAAGGACAACTGTACAGACAGATACGGAGGACCGCCATGAGCACCTGCTTCGCCCCCAGCTACGCGAACTTGTTCTTGGGCTGATGGGAGAAGCGGGTGGCATTGTCGGATGCCCAAGACAATTGGGTTAAACGAATAATCAGTTGGCGAAGGTACATAGGTGATTTATTTATCATATGGAAAGGAACAGAAGAGTCAGCGAAGCAATACATTTCCTTCCTAAACAATAACACCATTAATTTAAAATTCACAAGTGAAATCAGTTCAGAGAGGGTACATTTCCTTGATCTACAGGTATTCATCTGTGAGAATAAAATCTGTACTTCCCTTTATAGGACACCGACTGCGGGAAATTCAGTACTGCACGCAAATAGCAGCCATCCTATTAAATTGATTGACAGCATACCTTATGGAGAGCTTTTGCGAATAAAACGCAACTGCTCAAGAGAAAATGATTTTCAGGCAGCTGCAGAGGAAAGTATAGGAAGATTTATGATGAGAGGATACGAAGAAAAATACTCACATATGCCATGCATAGAGTGAAGGTGAAAAGAAGAGAAGACTTACTAAAAGATAAGACCAAGGAAAGAATAGATGAAACGCACAATAATTTCAGGATGATCACCAAAGAGAAATTGGAAGATCCTGAAAACGGATGTCATCATAGGGAAAGATTTGCCACCACATCCTCTTATCACATTCAGAAAATCTTGCTCGATCTGTGATGAGATAGTGGAAAGTCACTTAGCGAGGCAACAACAGAGAGGGGTTGCCCGATATTTGAAAGGCTTTTTTCCCCTGTGGAAAAGGTAAGGCCTGTACATATAGCAGTAAAGTTTCTAACTATAGAGTACCAGGCCTAATGAAACCTAAAGAGATAAAGAAATTTATGAATTGCCAAACAGAGTTTACAGTATATTGCCTCACATGTCTGTGCCAACTGAAATATGTAGGAAGCACTATTCACCCAGTAAACCAAAGTATCTTAGAACATATGACGGTGATTAGTAAGAAAGATGCCACGTATCCGGTGGCTAGACACTTTGAGTCTCATCATAAGAACAACAGAAACCTGCTAAAATTCTTTTGTCTAGACCACGTACCACAAGAAGAACAAGGGGGGAACAAAGAACTAAAATTAAGAAGACTGGAATCTAGATATATTATAGACTTACAAACAAAAACACCTTTTGGTCTAAATGTGAGTGAGGAGCTGGGGTTCATCTTTAGATCAGGAGTGAAAGAAAGTAGGTTTATTCACATTAAATATATAATGGCATGCATAACCCATACAGGCTTAGATCTTTCTATGCGACTAAACAGTTTAGAAGAAAGTGACATTCTAAAAATGAACTAAATAAGTCATGAACTTTTAGAATACAAGCCCATCAAGGGCTAGATTAACAAGAAAAAAGAAAAAAGCGAGTGCCTTTAAACACAGAATCTTGAAACGCCCATCCAGGGAGCTATTCAAACTGTTAAATGAGCTCATAAAGAGAGATAACGCGTGAAAGCATAATGAAATGAATTATAAAGCATTAAATCGAAAATGTTATGAATAGTAAATGTGAATTAGAAATGGTTTTTGTCGCATGCATATAAAATGTATTGTAACATAGATGAATGGCAATGTTTCAAGATGGCGCTGATGCATGACTGAGACTATTGAGTCCGTTTTTAATGTTGTTATCATGAGGAAATGTAATGACATAAAAGAAGTGCATAGAATGGCGACCGCAAACATCGAGAAAGGCGCACAGCCAAAACACGTTTGTTGGAGAGTGCACGAATCATCCAATAAACTGGATAATTCTTCCCCGTAAGTGCTGGTCACAATTTTCTTTGGAGTGTGATACCTGATCTGCTGTGAGCCAAATAAAGCCGTCTTGAAGAGTATATATCATTGCCAATGACTGCTCCAACATCAGAAACAGACTCCAGCATGCTCGGGCTTGCTGTGGAGAGATTTTATTTTTGACCACACACAACCAGGTAACGCGTTTCGACCGAGCAAGCGGTCTTTGTCATATACACACACATATATATATATATATATATATATATATATATATATATATATATATATATATATACACACACACACATATATATGTATTCACTGAAAAAACCAAAGGTTACAGGGGTGTTATAGTTAGGTAATAGAATTTAAAAAAACGTACAAATTCAGTGAAAAAACCCAAGGTTACAGCGATGTTATAGTTAGGCTGACATTTCACTCATACAAAACCAGAGAAATTCAGCAGTTAAAGTTAGCTGAGATAACTATAACTCACGCCCCCGCAATGCACTGCTTATGACCTCACATATTACATCACTCATGACATGGATAGTGACATCACTGATGACATCATCCAGGGAATGTGAGTGTGTTAAAATGTTTATGAGTGTTAAATATATATAACAAGGTGTATTGATGAATTGGTGACTGTATGAGTGCCTGTATGGATGATTCAGTGGGTGTGTGATTGACTGTATAAGTGAGTGATTAGGTGTCTCAGTGAATGTATGGGTGAGTGACTAGGATTTGAGAATGTCTGTATCAGTCTGTTAGATGGTGTCTAAGTGGCTGTATGTGTTGGTGAGAGGGTACGTGAGTGGCTGTATGGGTGATGGATTGGGTGTCTGAGTACCTGTCTGGGTGTATTAGTATCTGTGTGGCTGGGTGAGAGAGTGTGTGACTTCCTGCATGGATGAGTGAGTGGGTGAGTCAGTGGCTGCATAGGTTAGTGTGTATGTATTTGAGGGGCTCTATAAGCGACTGAGTGTGTGTATGGGTGTGTCAGTGAGTGAATGAATGTGTCAGTGGTAAATGGGTGAGTAACTGGATATGTGAAAGGCAGTATAGGTGAGTGTTGGAGTAAATGAGTGACTGTATGTGTGAGTGAGGGATTGTGATAGTGGCTGTATAGGTGAGTGTGTGCTTGTATCAGTGACTGTATAGGTAAGTGTTTATGTGTTAGTATCTGTATGAATAAGTGAGTGAGTTTGTATAACTGTAAAGGTGAGTAAATGGCTGTGAGAGTGACTCTCCAGGTGAGTGAGTAGGTATGTGAGTAGCTCTATGAGTAACTGACAGTGTGCAAGGGGCTGTATGGGTATCTGAGTGGATATATCAGTGGCTGTATTAGAGAGTGAGTTGGTGTATGAGTGACTGTATGGGTGACTGAGTGGAAGGGATGTGTGTATAGACCTATGAATCAGAGAGTGGGTGTGTAAGTATTGGTATGGGTCAGTCAATGTTTTTGAGAATGGTAGGTTGTAAGTTGGAGTGGGTGTGTGAGGTTATATGGAGGTGTGAGTGGGTGCATCAGAGATTCTGTGGATGATGCCATCAGTGATGTCATTTGAGATGTCATCAGTCATGTCACTGACCATGTCATGAGTGATGTAATATGTGAGGTCATAGCAGTGCATTGAGGGGGCGCGAGTTATAGTTAGCTCAGCTAACTATAACTGCTGAATTTCTCCTCTTTTATATGAGTGAAATATCAGCCTAACTATAACGTCCCTGTAACCTTGGATTTTTTCACTGAATTTCTAAGGTTTTTTAAATTCTATTTCCTAACTATAACTCCCCTGTAACCTTTGTTTTTTCAGTGAATTTCTAAGGTTTTTTAAATGCTAAATCCTCACTATAACGTCCCTGTAACATTTGTTTTTTTTTGTAAAAACTATAACGTCCATGTAACCTATGATTTTTTTATAGAATTTTTCAGGTTCTTAAATTATATTTTCTACCTAAAATGGCTCTATGAAGTGTACTTTTTAAGATTGTATTTTCTTCAGTGGATTAATAAGCGGTGTTTTCTTTTTCTTTCCTTTTTTTATATTTGTGATGACGTTAACATGGTGTTTTTAAGTAACCTGAAACTATGCATCCAGTCTTATGTATAGCAACCATATACACACAACCAACACAACAGCTCTTGTCAGAGCCACCCTAGTACCCAAAATATTGGGAACTTTTTTTCTCAAGGGTTTTATTCTTTAGTTTTTTGGGATCTTCATGACGACGACGCGATCCCGGCAGACACGTTACGAAAACAGAAAACAAAAGCAGACATTCAATGACCACCAACACATCCACAAATATTATGTAAAAGAATCCATTCTGAACATTACTCTACACATATTACTATATACATACTTCTTTAAAAACATGTTTAAACTCATGTTTTTGTACTAAGTTTCTTTAAAATCCATCTTTCAGACCTATTTTCCATTTTTGCGGTTATTCGGGCAGCGCAATGACGTCGTTAACCGCAACGATTGCGCCTTTTTCATAAAGTCAAAAACACATATATCCACACATACTACAGTATTTTACACACTAGGGGTTTCTTACAGTATTCTCTAATGTCATGTTTTTCTAGAGAGTTTCTATGAAAACCATCTCTAAAACCTATTTTATCTTTCCGCAGTAACTCCGAAGACCGCAATAATGTCGGTAATCACGATCCCCGCAGACACGTCGCGAAAACGGAAAACAAAAGCAGACATTCAATGGTCTCCAACATATCCAAAAATAATATGTAAAAATATCCATTCTGAACATTGCAATACACATAATACTATGTACATATTTCTTTAAAAGCATGTTTAAACTCATATTTTTGAACTAAGTTTCTTTAAAAATCATCTTTCAGACCTATTTTCTGTTTTTGCAGTTAATCGTGACATTGTGACTTTGCCATTAAAAGTGATGGTGGCGCCTTTTCTATAAAGTGAAAACACATATATGCGCACATATTACAACATTTTACACACTAGGGGGTTATTACTGTACACTTCAAACTCATGTTTTTCTAGTGTATTTTTTCTAGAACAACCATCTCTAAAACCTATTTTCCGTTTTCGCGGTGAGGCCGGGGATCGCGATGATGTTGGTTGTTGTGACCCCTGCAGTTATGTCTTGAAAGCGGAAAGCAAAAGCAGGAATTCAATAGCCACCACCACATTCAAAAATTATAACTATATAATTGATTAAAAATGATGACTAAATAATTAATTCTAACCATCACAGTAGATAACTCACTATACAAAGAACTCTATAAAAACATTTATCAAAATTTCAATATCTCTATAACATCACTTATTAATGATCCACCAATATTCGTGACGATGTTGATAGTCGTGATGTCCCCGCTATGATACACAGGGGTGCGCTGGTGGTTTGCGCATCCTCGCGATTATCGTGCATGATAACAAAAATCCATTTTGGACACAAATTTTGTCACTAACACCCCCATTTCCTGAACCTTTATGTGAGCTTTCACACAAATTTCCAGCCCTGGGAACCGTTCCCGAATAGATAACATGGCAGGTTGCATTCAGCCAATTACGTTATTCCTGTTGGCGTGTGCCTTCACGAGTAATCGCAAAACCACCGCGAAACATCCGCGGCCAAAGATATCACTATAATTTTCAGCTTAATTATCTTAAAAACTACTTAACAGATTTACACCAAATGTGCAAAAGGCACTTCCTTGAATCAACATCAACCTCCCTGCCAAATTTGGTGTAAGTCCGTTCAGCGGTTCGGGCTGTAGGTGTGGCTAAAGGTTCCTATGGGAATTAACATTACAAATACACCCTTATTTTGTGCCCCGAATTCTCGGTCCCCACTACACGGATCGCCCCCAAACTTTCCATGACAACCAGAACCTACCTTGACACTTTTTTTGGTAAATTTCATGAAGATTGGTCAAACGACACCAAAGTTATAGCTAAGTCAAAAAATGCTTTTTCTATGGAAACATAGTCCTAACTAGGTAGTTATAGTTAGGACCAAAGGTTCCATAGGAAAAGTGTTTTTTGTTTTGCCAATAACTGTGGCGTCACTTGACGAATCTTCACAAAATTTGCACAAAACTTCCCCTTTTTAGTTCAGCTGCTGTGTTGAAAGTTTCGGGGTGATCCGTCAAGCGGGGGCAAGAAAAAGCCTGAACCGCTGAACGGAATGACACCAAGTTTGGCAGAAAGCTAGATGTTGGTCCAGAAAGTGTGCTTTTTGTGATTTCGTGTAAATCTGTTCAGTAGTTTAAAAAATATTTAAGTTTAAATAATATAGATATCTGGGTGCGCAAAATCCTACTGAAATCCTACTGAAATTTGATTGGCTGCCAACACTTCAACCAGAAAGTGTTGGCAGCCATCTTGGGACTCAGTTGAATGAGTCCCACAAAAAATGTAAAAAAAAGAAAAGGGGGCAGGGTAGAAACACCCTAGGCCTCTTAAAATGCATTTTAAAGAAAAATATTGGCAGGATATATGGATCCAGCCCAAACTTTACTAACAAACCAAGCCTGGGCTCCGGCGCTTCGTACATTATCGGGCCTCAGGTGGGTCAGATCCTGGGGGCATTATGCAGATAAAGGAGGGGGGCTCACGGGCCCACCCTCCTGGGGCTTAATATGCCCCGGGGGCCACCACCTCCTGGGGGCTGCTTTGTAATAAATTGCAGAGAAGGCTCGTATGGCCTCCCCCGCTGCCCATGGGATCACAACCTCCCGGAGGCTTCTGTGTTTTGTCCATGGGGGGCCTCTCAAACACCCACAGCCCTGGGACTGCCACCCCCCGGGCTTCAATTGTAATTGATGCGAGGGCTGCGTGGACCCCCCGCTGCCACCGGGGCTACCACCTCCCTGGGCTTTAATTGTAATTGATGCCGTGTGCCAAGTGGACCCTCCCGCATCCCTGAGGGCCACCAACTCCCTTGGGCTTTAATTGTAATTGATGCAGGGGACCACGTGGACCCCCTGCAGCTCTGGGGACACCACCTCCCCACGGGCTTTAATGAAAAGTAATTGCGGGGGGACCATGCAGCCCCCTGCATCCCATGGACCACTCCCTCCCCGGGCAAATTAGAACAAACTAGGGGAGCTGTGGGACCCACCACCTGGAGCCCTAGATGACCTTGGGGACCGCCACTCTCCAGGGCTGGTTCCTGCAATGTCCCAGGACACTGCAGTTTGCTATGGCTTGGCGGAAGCTTCACCGCTCCCACCAAGCCATAGCTAACTCTGCTCTACTTCTAGTAAGCGAGAGCAGAAAAAATGCTCTCACTTACAAGTTGCAGAGCAGAATTGCTTTTGGACAAAGGGAGCTCCATGTTCAGCAGCTCCCTGTGTCCAAAAGCAATGCCGGCTCCCACAGCAGTGAACATTGGCAGTGGGTGCCCTAGGTGGGACCAGGGCATCCAGACTAGAAGCTGGGCCCCGGGTGATGGGGTCCCCCGGGCCGAAATCAGCTTGGGACAGGGGCTGCGTGTCCCCTTCCCTTTTTAAAAAATGAATTACATTTTTTAAAAAGGGGGCAGTCTCCAGGGGATGGGGTCCCTGGCGACAAATTCAGCACAGGAGAGTTCCCCACGGCCGCTCTCCCTTTATATACTAAAATATATATAAAGAAAGGACGGGCCCCTGGGGATGGGGGTCTTGGTCCCCGGGCCCAAAATCGGCTGGGGAGGGGAGCCAGGCAGTCCCTCTCTCCATTCTAAAAATGCCTGGCCCTGGGGAATGTGATCCCTGGGGCCAAAATTGGCCCAGGGAAGGAAGGCTACGCAGCAGTGGCATAACAAAATGTGTAGGGGCTCCCGTGCAAGATATGCTGAAGGGGCCCCTCATGTTCAAATAGATAGGGGCTGAGGGGTCCCCTCCAGTATGGGTAAGCATGGGGGCCCACCGCACCACCGGGGCTGCAGGGGCCTTTGTTACAACCCTGCTACACAGCCCCCTTCCCTAAAAAAAGAAAAGAAAAAACAGCCGGCAACTCACCGGAGGCCCTGCTCCTTTCTCCATCACTCTGAAAATGCGCCTCCGGCGCACTGCTGGCTGGGGGATGAAGTCCCCTTGCTTCCTGAGGGTCTCAGGACTAAAGTGGACTTTTTCACCCAGCCAGTAGGTCACCAGGATGTGCGTATGCAGACTTGTGGGGAAAGGGGGCATGGCCTCTAAAAACCTCTTAGAAATCCAGCTGTGTGGGACTTACTGGAGGTAACAGGAGGGGTAGTTGGCCCCCAAGGACCCTCGGGAGCCGAGGGGACTTCCTCCCCCAGCCAGCAGCACACCAGGAGGCACGTTTTCCCCGTGTTATGTCTATGGGGATTTTTCATTTTTTGAACAAGACTACAGCCTGAACCGCTGAATGAACGCACACCAAATTTGGCAGGAAGCTAGACATTGGTTCAAAGATTGTGCTTTTTGTGATTTGGTGTGAATCCGTTTAATAGTTTTGAGATATTAAGGGTAAAAAATAATTGCATATTTTGGCAGTTGGGTTCGTGAGAGACACACAAGCCTCCCGCAAGAGTGCAAAATCAAAAATGGAGCCCAGTGATTGGTCGAGAGGCTCCTGTTAGCCTCGAGGGAGTGAGCACTCTGAATGGCTGGCTGTTGGAATGTTAGATATGAAATGGCCGCCATTACTCTTTCCTGTGAAAAATTGGGGGTGTTTTAGAAATTTCGTAGAAAAGCTATATAAGGGGACAGCAGAAAGGCATGTTGTCCCCCTAGATTTAGAGAGGAGGTATCTAAGGGACAACGTCTGTGAAGATAATAAATGTATATTGTTTTAAAGTAATTTTTATGATCTCACTGGACTCTTGAAGGATCATGAATAGTAAAAAGGAGTAGATGAGTTCTCAATGCACTCTATTAGTAGGAATGCATACTGTGGTCCTTGTTTTTGAGAGGAAGTGTGTAAGAGATAAGTACTGTGATCATTAGAAGGTTAAATCTTTTTTTTTAAATGTTATGATCTAGTGAGACTCTCGCTGGATCATGAAAAGTAGGAAGGAGTAGGTAATGTTTGAATACACTCTGATATGCACACTTGTTACTGTGTGAAGGAGTATTACTGGAGATGGAATTTATCGAACTCTACTATTTATGCTCATTGGTTTGAGAAGAGTTGTGCATAGAGTTAAGGCTCATCCAAACACCCTACTCTGCTCACCCATCATCTGAGATAAAGGTCTGAAAGGAGAGCCCAGTCTTCACATCCTTCTACACACACATCTCATTATAGAGAGAGGTCTCAGCAGAAAGGCAAGTACCTCCACACACCCTACTATGCACACCCATAATCTGAGAGAGGGAGATCTGAAAGAAGAGGATAGTCCCTCCCCACACCCTAGTATGCAAACCCATCAACTGAGAGAGAGGTCTGAAAGGAGAGGCAAGTCCCTCTCCACACCCTACTACGCACACCACTCATTACAGAGAGAGGTCTCACCAGAAGGCCAGTCCTTCCACACACCCTACTACGCAGACCTATCATCTGAGAGACAAGTCTGAAAAGAGAGCCCAGTCCTTCTCCAAACCCTACTGCGCACACCTATCATTACAGAGGGAGGTCTCAGCAGAGATACCAGTCGCTCCACACACTCTACTACACATACCCATCATCTGAGAGAGAGGTCTAAAAGGAGAGGGCACTCCCTCCTCACACTCTACTACACACACCTGCCATCTGAGAGAGAGGTCTGAAAGGAGAGGTTAGTCCCTCCACACACCTTAATAAGCACACCCGTCATCTGAGAGAGAGGTCTAAAAGGGGAGAGCAGTCCCCCACACCCTTCTATGTACACACGTCACCTGAGAGAGAGGTCTGAAAAAATAGGGCAGTCCCTCCCCACACCCTACTACACACACCCGTCATTTGGGAGAGAGGTCTGAAAGGCAAGGCCAGTCCTTTTCTACATCCTATTATAAACACCCATCATTACAGAGAGAGAGGTCTCAGCAGAAAGGGCAGTCCCTCCATACACCCTACTACGCACACCCATCATCTGAGAGAGAGGTCTGAAAGGAGAGCCCAGTCCCTCTCTGAACCCTACTACACACACCCGCCATTCATGAAAGAGGTATGAGAGGACAGGCCAGTCCCTCCCCACACCCTACTATTCACACCCATCATTTGGAAGAGGGTTCTGAAAAGAAAGGCCAGTCCATTCACACATCCTACTAAGCACACCCATCATCTGAGAGAGAGGTCTTAAAGGAAATGCCAGTCCCTCTCCACACCCTACTATGGACACCCATTATTAAGAGAGAGGCCTCAACAGAGAGGCCAGTCCTTCTACACACCCTACTATGCAGACCCATCTTTGCGAGAGTAATGACACCTCAAAAACGATTGCTGATGACATGTCTTGATATCAGAGTTACAATAAATGAGCAAATAAACAATTTCTATTGAATATCTGATTAGTACTCACAAAGATTTTGCAAACTGTGAACCATTATCTGTTTTGTTATAAATAGAAAATCATTCTTTTTCTAAAATAATGTCAGAACACAACATATATTATAAAGTCATTCTTCCATACATACGCACATAAATAGTTAATTTACTTTAAAACAAACCCTAAAAATGTACTGAAAAAACCAAAGGTTAAAGTAACGCTATAGTGTTTTAAAAATATCTGTTTTCATTTAAAAAACAATTGATAAATTCACTGGAAAAAACAAAGGTTAAAATAGCATTATAGTAAGGTGAATTTATCAGTTTTAATGTTTTGAACTAAAAAACCATAGAAATTCACCATCACTGATGACATCTCAAATGACATCATTGGTGACATCACTGTGAATCTTGTCCCTGATACCAATTCTTTGCCTGTAGACTGGCATTAACTGCTGCTTGAAGCTCAGCTATAAGCTTTGCCCTCAACTTCGATTGCTGTGCCTTATAAGTAATAGTCCACCCCCAAGCTGTAGCCCTAAAGGCTGTATGGGTGAGTGTGTTCTTGTGTCAGTGACTGTATAGGTAAGTGCATATGTGTTAGTATCTGTATGAATAAGTGAGTGAGTGTGTATAACTGTAAAGGTGAGTAAATGGCTATGTACGTGACTCTCTAGGTGAGTGAGTAGGTGTGTGAGTAGCTCTATGAGTGACTGACAGTGTGTGAGTGGCTATAAGTGTGTCTGAGTGGATACATCAGTGGCTGTATTAGGGAGCGAGTTGATGTATGAGTGGCTGTATAGGTGACTGAGTGGATGGGATGTGTGTATAGACCTACGAAGCAGAGAGTGGGTGTGTAAGTACTAGTATGGGTCGGTCAATGGTTTTGAGAATGGTAGTGTTTAAGTTGAAGTGGGTGTATGAAAGGTTATATGGAGGTGTGAGTGGGTGCGTCAGATTCTGTGGATGATGCCATCAGTGATGTCATTTGAGATGTCTTCAGTGATGTCATGAGTGATGTCACTGACCATGTCATGAGTGATGTAATATGTGAGGTCATAGCAGCACATTGCGGGGGCGCAATTTGTTCGTAATTTCTTTTGTATGAGTGAAATGTCAGCCTAACTATAATGTCCCTGTAACCTTTGCTTTTTCAGTGAATTTCTAAGGTTTTTTAAATGCTAAATACTCACTATAACATCACTGTAACCTTTGTTGTTTTTAGTGAATTTCAAAGTTTTTTCATAATCTATTTCCCCAACTATAATGTCCATGTAACCTATGATTTTTTTATAGAATTTTTCAGGGTTTTAAATTGTATTTTCTATCTAAAATGGCTCTATAAAGGGTATTTTAGCATTCAAGACCTCTTGTAAATACTTATATGTGTATGTACTTTGTGGGCTCTGGAGATCAGCCCTAGGACTTTATGCTTCCGCTTAGGGACTTTTTTTTCTGTTCAACTGCCTCTATTTAACTGTCTTGATAGAAAACGACCAGTAGAGGTCAGTAAAATACCAGAATTGCTTTCTGCTTGTTCAACTGCTTCTATTTAACTGTCTTGATAGAAAACAATTAGTAGAGGTCAGTAAAATACCAGAATTGCTTTCTGCTTGTTCAACTGCTTCTATTTAACTGTCTTGATAGAAAACAATTAGTAGAGGTCAGTAAAATACTAGAATTGCTTTCTGCTGAGGGACTTTCTTTTTTATCAGAGGTAAGTAAAATACCAGAATCACTTTAGCATTCTATAGATTCCAGTCCATAGAAATTGTCTTCCACGAACACCCGTAGATAATATTTTTTCAAATCTTGTATTTTCAGTGATATGACCACTGAAGGCCCTGATTTTATATTAAAAACAGAGCTTTGGACTATACCATTTCCCACTGAAAGGCAATATTTCTCTCCATGTGTTCCCATACCTGGCGTGTCACGCAGTTTGGTGCTTACTTTCTCTCCATATTAAAGAACAGTAGATGTTTCAGCACCCAGGCTAATGTGCTGCATAGCTAAATACATATAAGGTCCCAAAGGCGAGACCGATTGCATTGCAAATGCTTGTTTTATATTCGCGACGACATTAACAGGGTGTTTTTAAGTAACCTGAAACTCTATATCCTATCTTATGTATAGCAACCATATAGACACAACCAATGCAGCGGCTCTTGTCAGAGCCACCCTAGTACCCAAAATATTGTGAAGTTTTTTTCTAAAGGGTTTTTTCTTTAGTTTTTTGGGATCTTCGTGACGACGTCCTGATCCCCGCAGACACGTCGCATCAAAAGAAAAGAAAAGCAGACATTCAATGACCACCAACACATCCAAAATTAATATGTAAAAGAATCCATTCTGAAGATTACCCTACACATATTACTATATACATACTTCTTTAAAAACATGTTTAAACTCATGTTTTTGTACTAAGTTTCTTTAAAATCCATCTTTCAGACCTATTTTCCATTTTCGCGGTTTTTTACGGGACATCGCGATGGCGTCGTTAACTGCAACGATTGCGCCTTTTCCACAAAGTCAAAAACACATATATCCACACATACTACAGTATTTTACACACTAGGGGGTTTCTTACAGTATTCTCTAAAGTCATGTTTTTCAAGAAAGTTTCTATAAAAACCATCTCTAAAACCTATTTTATCTTTATGCGGTGACTCCGAAGACCGCGATGATGTTGGCAATCACGATCCCTGCGGACACGTCTTAAAAATGGAAAACAAAAGCAAACATTCAACGGTCACCAAAATATCAAAAAATAATATGTAAAAATATCCATTCTGAACATTGCACTACACATATTACTATATACATATTTCTTTGAAAGCATGTTTAAACTCATATTTTTGTACTAAGTTTCTTTAAAAACCATCTTTCAGACCTATTTTCTGTTTTTGCGGTTATTCGGGACGTCATGACCTCGCCGTTAAAAGTGATGGTCGGGCATTTTCTATAAAGTGAAAACATATATATGCATACATAATACAACATTTTACACACTATGGGGCATATTCTCAAGAACGTGTGATAACCACAGCAAGTTTAGCTTAACGCAACTCTGCACATCGCAGTCCATTGCGGGAAAACAACGCCGTGTTAACGTGCTATTCCCAACATGGCAGCACCATGCGATAGACACACGAGAAGAAAAGCAACGCGCCGCCGCAAAAACGCGAAACCCCAACGCGAAAATAGTAGTGATGACGCCAATAGCGATACAAAAATCTGTGAAAAGCAGCCACAGGCCTGCAATTCCCACGCATCATGCGGGAAAATGCACTATAAAAATAGAAAAAGAAAACAAACAAAAGACAAACAACAGCGAAGCACAATGGAGGCACCCGGAGCAAGCACAGAGGACAACCAGAACCCCACAAGCCCCACGGAGGACCAGCCTGGGACCTCGGGGTCAGGGAAGGGTAAGGACAAGAAGAGTCGGAAGAATCGATTTAGTCCCCAGGAAAACAGGATCCTGATAACGGAGGTGATAGAACACCATCAACTACTGTTCGTCACCTCCACCGTGTCTCTGGCAACTAAAAATGGAATATGGCAGACCATCGTGGACAAGGTGAATGCAGTCGGAGTGCTGAAGAGGACAATGGACGAGGTCAAGAGGCGCTGGAATGATGTGAAGCGCAAAACCAAGCTGAAACTCGCAAACAACCTGAAGGCAGCAATGCAGACTGGAGGTGGGAGTCCAGCGACACAGGAGGAGCTGGACGAGATGGAGGAAATGGTCTCCACAGTCATCAGTGGGGAGACGGTGGCTTGAGTGGGGGGACCGGACACTGCTCAACATGACCGGACACAACAGCAACAGGGTGAGTAACCGCCAGGGACTGGGGGGACGGGGGGAGATGGGCACAATGGCACACATGCACAAGTAAGCACAGCACATCTGCGTACAAACCATGCCCCAGACCCCCAACTCCCACCAAGTGACCAATGCACACCGGTATGCAACATCTCAGCACCGCATAAGCACAGAAGCCAGAGGCACACCGCATGTAAGGGATAAGGGGCAGCGAAACAGACCAGCAGGAGCGACTCCCCCAAAATGCGGCACACACACATTACATGCAGAGCACATCAACATTGACAACGATGTGGTACAAACTGCAACATGTCCACAACAGAACAGAGGACACAACTGCTGCTGCATGTGCTTAGAAACTGGCCAATCACATTTGTCACTGCATGGAAATGTGAGTTGACAACGTTCAAGTACAAACACACATCCGTGATGTAGTCGGAATGTCCACTGTCCCGCATCAAATAGGCAGCCCCCCCCAAACAGTCACAATGTACACTGTCATGCAGTCTGAATGTGAACCTGTACAATGCGTCAACATACATGTGAACATGATGTTAAACTGCATCTCCCCTCCACATTGCAGGGGGAAATCCAACACCTCCTGCAGTGCAGTCCGAACCTCTCTTCTCTGATGACAAAGAGGACCACCACACCTTCGACGCTCTCCAACAGCTCGTGGAGAGCCTACGCAGCCCACTTCCAGGAGCAGGGCAGCCCAGCTGCCATGAGGAGAACCCATCCCCTGCACAGTACACACAGCAGGCAGCACCCACCACCACAGCCGCCTCCCAGGACCCCCACGACGAACACATGGCCTTCCAACGCTATGTGTTGGGGTGCCAGGAGAAGCTGGCTGAACAGGTGCAGGTGGGCTTCGACCGCATGGCAGCCAAACTAAACGCCATACGTGGGTGTCTAAGTCCCATCAGGGACCACTCACAGTCCCTAACGGACACCCACAGTCCGCTCCATGCTCTCCAACGAACCATGGCTGACATCGCTAGAGTCCTGACTCTGCGACAGGAACGACTGTCAAGTCAGAGTGCCTCCAGCGAGCTCGCCCGGGAGTTGGGACACATGCTGCGGATCATGGAGAACATTGAGCGGATGCAGGCGGAAAGAGCGGCTGCCACGGCTGCACACCAGCGAGATCTAGCAGGGTCCCTCCATGCCATTAAGACCCTCCTCAAGACCTTGCGCTGATGCATGCTGCTGCTACCACCCCATCCACATCTCCGGCCCCTGATGTGTCAGTGCCACACAGTTCTGGAGACATAACACCACCACCCACATGTGAGGGACAGGCAACAACAGCGGACAAAGATGCGGATGAATCTGCCTTCGTGGTCAGAAGGACGCAGTAGCATACATCTCCGCCATGTGGCCTGTTTCTGCTTGGTTCTGCCCTCTGCATCATCACCTTCCACTGTCCCCTGATGCACTCTGCGACACACACCTCGGACCCCGACATGGACTGCCATATTCTGTTTGCTCACCAATGACACAGCTATCAGACTGCGGACTGAACTCCTCCACTCCTGATGTACCGGTCACTCCCTGAAGGACTCTGGCTGGCCCTACACGGGCTGACATTGTGAAGTGGTGTTGGCATGGCCCTGTACTGCTCCAGCAGCAACACTCCCTTGAATGTGCAATAAACATTCATATTCACACAGATGTGTCATGTCTATGATCTTTCAAGTGTGGAAGTATGGATGAATGTAGGGTCAGTGATTCCCCCTTACGTCCATTTTGCCCATGTTGTGGGACTTTTTTCACTGGGTGGCACATTTCCGTTGCGGGCCGGGGGTTGCCGACACTTCAACAGAGACACATCCATTAGTCACTCCCTTGTCCAGCCCAGGACTGAACCACGCCCAGAACCCCGGGGTCATTGTCAACACCCTTATGCTGGACTGGCATACGCCAGGGCAGCCCACTCCGCTTACGCACACAGGGGGGGACGACAACGCTACATGTCCCAGCTCTGCACTGCAGGGATCTGCAGCTCACAGGTCTAGTTGTCAGCATGCCACAGCCACTCCCTCACGGCTGGTGTACACCCACACCACACCCATCCAGCACAGGCATCACAGGACATGTGACCCTACCAATAAAAAGGGCCTGGTGCACGTGCTGGACACCATTTCAACTCTACAACTGGGTGTCTCCGTGTAGTTCCCATCTATGCATGTGGGCCTAGGGCCCTGCCACCTCACATTGCCCAGTGCCGGGGGTGACATGATGGCGTCCGCACAACGGGACTCAATCATTAAGGGTCCATGGCTAGCGTGGCACAGACTTGGTGGCACCGGATACACTGCAGCAGGCACAGGCACCCCGCCACGGGACGGTGTCTTGCGGTGCAGTGAGATAGGGGCACCTGAAATGCTAAGTGGGTGTGCAGCCTGCGATGATGCCATGTCCACAGATGTGGTCTCTGCCATTGCGATATCAAGACCCAGCAACATGTGTGTGACCTGGTGGCCCGCGGCGCGGGGCTGCATGATGTGGAGGGTGCCATGGTCGTGGGCCCCGGGCTTGAAGATCCCTCCGGAACGTGGTGGGCCCTCTTGGAGACACGCCGATGGCGGAAGGTGAGCAGTGAGGTCTGGTTGCGCAGGGGCGGGCAGTCACCGCTGGGCGGCCGGAGGGGCTGGGGTGCAGCAGCCTGTGTACGCAGGGGTGGGCAAGCGATGGTGGCGTGTGCAACTGTATGGGCTCTGACATTCATGTCTCTGGAAACTGTTTCAGATGAGGGACCTGGGGGACTGCTGTGAATCCAGGCACGTGGTTGGAGACACACCGGTGGCAGCAGGTGAGCAGTGGGGCATAGGTCCGCAGTGTCGGCACTCTCTCTCCCTCTCTTTCTCTCTCCCTCTCTCACTCTCCCTCCCTCTCTCCCTCTCTCTCCCTGTCTCTCTCTCTTTCTCCCTCCCTCCCTCTCTCTCCCTCCCTCCCTCCCTCTCTCTTTCTCTCTCCCTCTCTCACTCTCTCCCTCTCTCTTTCGCTCTCTCTCTCTGTGATTTGATGTGCGCATGGCACTCCTTCTTATACAGATTTCTGTTTTGCAGGCTGTGACTTGCAGGATGTCGTGGGACGACCCGCCATGCCTCTTCTGATTTTCTGTTTTTGTTTTGTTCTGTAATAAACATGTTATTTGGATGTTATGATATGGATGTATGATTTCCCTCTTTTCCGACCACACATGTATGTTGAGTGTTGTGATTGTGCCATTTTAGGCGATTTGTTTGGTTCATGGCTTCATGGAGTTGATGTGCAATATCTTTGTCCTAGGGGGGGATGTGGAGGGGTGCCCGGGGTAGGGCCCCGGGGGGGTGGGGTCCTGGGGATGGTGGCAGTGGGTTTTGTTGACCTATTGGGGCTCCGGGCTGCATGGTCATTTGCTCCAGGGCATCTGTTGTTCTTCAGGTGAGGCTATGGGCTGTGCTCCCTTGTCTGGTGCCGGTTGTCGTCCGACTTTGCACCAGGTAGGAGCAGGTGTTAATTTCCTGCTGCTAACGCGCCTTATCGCATGTTCTGTGGTCTTATCGCCGATCGGGCTGGTCGTTGAGAATGTTGTGGAGTGGTGTTGTCGCGGATTTTTGCACGGGAACGCCTACTCTGCATCTCATTAGCGTTAGTTGCCGGAGTCATCTGTGGCGATGTTTTCTGCGACTGCTTTCGCAGGTAAACTGGTGTTATGGGCTGTTAGCACCTGCTTGGGAATGGGGCTTTAGATTTATCGCGAATTTGGCTGCAATAAAGTGCTGATAACTCGGCGATGTGTCCTTGAGAATATGCCCCTATGGGTTTATTACTGTACACTGCAAACTCATGTTTTTCTAGTGTATTTCTAGAACATCCATCTCTAAAACCTATTTTCTGTTTTCGCGGTGAGGCCGGAGATCGCGATGACATTGGCTGTTGCGATCCCCGCGGTTACGTCGTGAAAGCAGAAAGCAAAAGCAGGAATTTAATAGCCACCACCACATTAAAAAATGATAACTATATAGTTAATTCTAACCATAACAGTAGATAACTTACTATACAAATAACTCTATAGAAACATTTATCAAAATCTCAATATCTCTATAACAATGAGTTGTAATGATTCACTAATATTTTTTTTATATTTCTACCAATATTCGTGACGATGTTGATAGTCGTGATGTCCCTGCTATGATACACGGGGGCGCACTGGTGGTTGCGGCGTCCTCGCGATTATCTTGTGCGATTAAAAAAATCAATTTTTGACGCAACTTGTGTCACTAAAACCCCCATTTCTCAACCATGGGGTCAGAGTATCTCCATCCTGACCCCTTTTTGTGAGCTTTCACACAAAATTTCAGCCCCGGGAACCGTTCCTGATAGATAACAAGGTGGATGCAACTTTCTGTTCAGGTTGCATTCAGCCAATCACATTATTCCCGTTGACGCCCGCATTCACAAGTAATCACAAAACCACCGCAAAACATCAGCGGCCAAAGATATCGCTATAATTTTTGACTTAAATATCTTAAAAACTACTGAACAGTTTTACACCAAATGTGCAAAAGGCACTTCCTTGAATCAGCATCTACCTCCCTGCCAAATTTGGTGTAAGTCTGTTCAGTGGTTTGGGCTGTAGGTGTGACTAAAGGATCCTATGGGAATTAAAATTACAAAAACACCCTTATTTAGTGCCCCAAATTCTCGGTCCCCACTACACGGATCACCCTCAAACTTTCCATGACAACCAGAACTGACCTTAACTCTTTTTGGGAAAATTTCATGAAGATTGGCCAAACGACACCAAAGTTATAGGCAAGTCAAAAATGCTTTTCCTATGGAAACATGGTCCTAACTAGTTAGTTATAGTTAGGACCAAAGGTTCCATAGGAAAAGTGTTTTTTGTTTTGCCAATAACTGTGGCGTCACTTGACGAATCTTCACAAAATTTGCACAAAACTTCCCCTTTTTAGTTCAGCTGCTGTGTTGAAAGTTTCGGGGTGATCCGTCAAGTGGGGTCGACAAAAAGGGGGGTCCCAAAACTTGTTTTCCCATGTTATGTCTATGGGGATTAAAGCCTGAACCGCTAAGCCGAATTACACCAAGTTTGGCAGAAAGCTAGATGTTGGTACAGAAAGCGTGCTTTTTGTAATTTCGTGTAAATCTGTTCAGTAGTTCCAGAGATCTTTAGGTTTGAATAATATAGATATCTGGGAGCACAAAATCCTACTGAAACCCTACTGAAATTTGACTGGCTGCCAGCATTTCAACCAGGAAGTGTTGGCAGCCATCGTGGGACTCAGACCACCAAAAATATAAAAAATAAAGAAAAGGGGGCAGGCTAGAAACACCCTGAGCCCCTAGGACTCTCGGGGGGTCCCACTGGGACCCAGCAGGGCCAAAAAACGCATTTTAAAGAAAAATGTTGGCATGATCCATGGCTTCAGCACAAAATTTACAAAAAAAAACAAGCATGGGCTCCGGCGCTTCGTACATTATCGGCGCTCGGGTGGGTTAGATCCCGGGGGCATTATGCAGATAAAGGAGGGGGAGCGCATGGACCCACCCTCCTGGGGCTTAATATGCCCCGGGGGCCACCACCTCCTGGAGGCAGCTTTGTTAAAAACTGCAGAGGAGGCCTTAATGGCCTCCCCTGCTGCCCATGGGACCACCACATCCCGGGGGCTTCATTATTTTGTCCATGGGGGGCCTCTCAGACACCCGTAGCCCTGGGACTGCCACCTCCCCGGCCTTCAACTGTAATTGATGCGAGGGCTGCGTGGACCCCCGCTACCACCGGGGCCACCACCTTCCTGGGGCTTTAATTGTAATTGATGCCGTGGGTCATGTGGACCCTCCCGCAGCCCTGGGTGCCACCACCTCCCCGGGCTTTAATTGTAATTGATGTAGGGGGCCACGAGGACCCCTTGCAGCCCCATGGACCACCACCTACCCGGGGCAAATTAGAACAAAGAAAATGCTCTCACTTACTATTTGCAGAACAGAATTGCTTTTGGACAGAGGGAGCTGCATGTTCAGCAGCTCCCTGTCTCCAAAAGCAATGCCGCTCCCGCAGGATGTGGGGAGCCAGCAGTGAACATTGCGGTGGGTGCCCTAGGTTGGACCAGGGCACCCAGACTAAAGGCTGGGCCCCGGGGGATGGGGTCCCCCAGGCCAAAATCGGTGTGGAAGGGGGGCTGCATGACCCCTCTCCCTTTTAAAAAAATAAATTACATTTTTAAAAAAAGGGGCAGGCCCTGGGGATGGGTTCCCAGGGTAGAAATCGGCCCAGTAGGGTTCCGCGCGGCCCCCCCTCCCTTTATTTAGTAAAATATATATAAAGAAAGAAAGGTGGGGCCCCATAGGACGGGGATGGGGTCCTCGGGCCGAAATTGGCCAAGGAGGGGGGCCATGAGGCCCCTCTCCCCATTCTAAAAATGCCTGGCCCCGGGGAATGTGGTCCTTGGGGCCAAAATTGGCCCAGTGAAGGAGGGCTATGCAGCAGTAGCATAACAAAACGTGTGGAGGCTCCCCTACAAAATATGCTGAAGGGGCCCCTCACGCTCATATAGGTAGCGACTGAGGGGACCCCCTCTAGTATGGGTAAGCCTGGGGGCCCCCCACACCCATGCTCCACAGCCCCATTCCCTAAAAAAATAATAGAAAAAACAGCCGGCAACTCACCGGAGGCCCTACTCCTTTCTCCATCACTCTGAAAACACGCCTCCTGGTGCACTGTTGGTTGGGGGATAATGTCCAATGGCTGCTGAGGGTCCCTGGGGCTAACAAGACCTCCTGTTACCTCCAGTAAGTCCCACACAGTGGAATTGCAGAGAGGTCTTTGGAGGCCACGCCCCCTTTCTCCACCACTCTGCAAATGCACCTCCTGGCACGCTGCTGGCTGGGGGATGAAGTCCCCTTGCTTCCTGAGGGTCTCAGGACTAAAGTGGACTTCTTTCCCCAACCAGTAGGTCACCAGGAGGTGCGTTTGCAGAGTTGTGGGGAAAGGGGGCATGGCCTCCAAAAACCTCTTAGCAATCCAGCAGTGTGGGACTTACTGGAGGTAACAGGAGGGGTAGTTGGCCCCAAAGGACCGTTTGGAGCCGAGGGGACTTCATCCCCCAGCCAGCAGCACACCAGGAGGCGTGTTTTCCCCGTATTATATCTATGGGGATTTTTCATTTTTTGAACCCGACTACAGCCTGAACCGCTGAACAAACGTACACCAAATTTGGCAGGAAGGTAGACATTGGTTCATAGATTGTGCTTTTTGTGATGTGGACTAAACCAGCACTATTAAGAACAATTTGTACATTCATGTATCTTCACTGCATCTACATATTTCAATGTCATTTTAGTGCACGAAAATGAACTGGTGTTAAAGATATCTCACCCGTAGTCTCTTTTTCACTGTTTATACATGTCACCTTCTAAAAGAGAAGTAATTCATCTGTTCCATATTGCCTTATGATTAAGGCCCGAGATGGGTTGAAACGCGTTATGGCAGCGATTTCCGCGCTAATAAATACTTGCTAAACAAACGGATGGAGGGCTTGCTGCACGTCATTTGGAGTAATGCGTGTTTTTCTTGTGGAATATGTAAACGGAGACGCTCCGCTGTACAAGCCCCGACTCGAGAGGCTGGGCGTCTGTCTGTGCGTCAATTTCTTTTGGATTGGTTCATAGATTGTGCTTTTTGTGATTTGGTGTAAATCCGTTTAATAGTTTTGAGATATTAAGGGTAATAAATTATTGCATATTTTGGCAGTTGGGCTACTGAGAGGCCCACAAGCCTCCCGCAAGAGCGCAAAATCAAAAATGGAGCCCAGTGTTTGGTCGAGAGGCTCCTGTTAGCCTCGCTGAAGTGAGCACTCTGAATGGCTGGATGTTGGAATGTTAGATATGAAATGGCCGCCATTACTGTTTCCTGTGAAAAATTGGAAGTGATTTAGAAATTACGTAAAAAAGCTATATAAGTTGACAGCAGAAAGGCATGTTGTCCCCCTAGATTTAGAGAGGAGGTATCTAAGGGACAACGTCTGTGAAGATAATAAATGTATATTGTTTTGAAGTAATTTTTATGATCTCACTGGACTCTCGAAGGATCATGAATAGTAAAAATTAGTAGATGAGTTCTCAATGCACTCTATTATTAGGAATGCATACTGTGGTCCTTGTTTTTGAGAGGAAGTGTGTAAGAGATAAGTGCTGTGATCATTAGAAGGTTAAATATTTTTTTTTAAATGTTATGATCTAGTGAGACTCTCACTGGATCAAGAAAAATAGGAAGGAGTAGGTGATGTTTGAATACACTCTGCTATGCACACTTGTTACTGTGTGAAGGAGTATTACTGGAGATGGCGTTTATCCGACTCTACTATTTATGCTCATTGGTTTGAGAAGAGTTGTGCATAGAGTTAAGGCTCATCCAAACACCCTATTCTGCACACCCATCATCTGAGATAAAGGTCTGAAAGGAGAGCCGAGTCTTCACATCCTTCTATGCACAGATATCATTATAGAGAGAGGTCTCAGCAGAGAGGCAAGTCCCTCCACACACCCTACTATGCACACCCGTCATCTGAGAGAGATCTGAAAGGAGAGGATAGTCCCTCCCCACACCCTAGTATGCAAACCCATCAACTGAGAGAGAGGTCTGAAAGGAGAGGCCAGTCCCTCTCCACACCCTACTACGCACACCCATTACCTGAGAGACAAGTCTGAAAAGAGAGCCCAGTCTCTCCCCAAACCCTCCTACGCACACCTATCATTAAAGAGGGAGGTCTCAGCAGAAATACCAGTCGCTCCACTCTACTACCCATACCCATCATCTGAGAGAGAGGTCTAAAAGGAGAGGGCAATCCCTCCTCACACCCTACTACACACACCTGTCATCAGAGAGAGGTCTGAAAGGAGTGGCCAGTCCCTCTACACGCCTTAATAAGCATACCCATCATCTGAGAGAGAGGTCTAAAATGGGAGAGCAGTCCCCCACACCCTACTATGTACACACGTCATCTGAGAGAAAGGTCTGAAAAAATAGGGCAGTCCCTCCCCACACCCTACTACACACACCCGTCATTTGGGAGAGAGGTTTGAAAGGCGAGGCCAGTCCTTTTCTACATCCTATTATAAACACCCATCATTACAGAGAGAGGTCTCAGCAGAAAGGGCAGTCCCTCCACACACCCTACTATGCACACCCATCATCTGAGAGAGAGGTCTGAAAGGAGAGCCCAGTCCCTCTCTGAACCCTACTACACCCACCCGTCATTCATGAAAGAGGTATAGGAGGACAGGCCAGTCCCTCCCCACCCCCTACTATTCACACCCGTCATTTGGAAGAGGGTTCTGAAAAGAAAGGCCAGTCCATTCACACATCCTACTACGCACAACCGTCATCTGAGAGAGAGGTCTTAAATGAAATGCCAGCCCCTCTCCACACCCTACTATGCACACCCATAATTACAGAGAGTCACCTCAACAGAAAGGCCAGTCCTTCTACACACCCTACTATGCAGACCAATCATTGCGAGAGTAATGACACCTCGAAAACGATTGCTGGTGACATGTTTTGATATCAGAGTTACAATAAATGAGCAAATAAACAATTTCTATTGAATATCTGTTTAATACTCACACACATTTTACAAAGATTTTGCAAACTGTGAACCATAATCTGTTTTGTTATAAATAGAAAATCATTCTTTTACTAAAATAATGTCAGAACACAATATATATTATAAAGTCATTCTACCATACATACACTCACATAAATAGTTAATTTACTTTCAAAAACCCTAGAAATGTACTGAAAAAAACAAATGTTCAAGTAAGGTTATAGTTAGGTGTTTTAAAAACATCTGTTTTCATTTAAAAAACAACTGATAAATTCACTGAAAAAAACAAAGGTTAAAGTAGTGTTATAGTAAATTAAATTTGTCAGCGTTAACATTTTGAACTAAAAAAACATAGAAATTCACAGTTATAGTTAGCAGGCTAACTATAACTTGTGCTCCCACCATGCACTGCTCAGGACCTCACATATGACATCACTCAAGAAATGGTCTATGACATCATTAATGACATCACTGATGACATCTCAAATGACATCATTGGTGACATCACTCATGACATCATCCAAGGAGGGTGCTATTTTGTTGTACAGTTTACATGGTGGCAGGTAACAACCATAATATTTTTACGTCTCATTTTGTTGGCCTGGGTCCAGCTGGGTGTAAGTGTTCACAAAATGCATGTGCTCCTAATGCACCATAGCTGTGCTCCTCACAAGTTTTTGGTTCTGCTGAAAAAGTTTCCAACAGGAGAAAGATTCCACGTAGTAGATGCTAACTTTTCTAATCAGCCTTGAGTTATTAGAGAGAATCGTGTCAGCATGATAATGTATGCTTAGCATAGAAGAGTATGTGCACCAGGTACTAACCTATGTATGTGTCGTTGTTTTGCTTGAAAAGATAGGCTATCTGTAAACTTTTCTCCACAGTATGACTGTTGCAGGTAGTCTGCTCTTTAGTACCTTCAGATCTTGGTTATTTTTAGCAAATAGTGTCTTTTTTGATAACTGTTGCATAAAATGTACACTGTTCCGAGTATTCTTTTCAATACTCTGTGCTGTATTTCGCATGAGAGTTTCACTGTTTTAAAACCGTGTGCTAAGGATGAACTCTTTCCATGGAGTAAAAACTAATCACAGTACTCAGTTCTCACCTGATATCAACTTCATTTCTTTTTTCTTTAATTTTTATTGAGCAAAATCATAAATCAATTACAAATCAGAAACATACCAGACAAATAGTAAACAAAATAGCATCCGATACTACCAGGCCCTTATATAAAATAAACGAGCTATCACATAGTTTAGGACAATCGATCTATTAAAAACAGTAATGCTGAAATACCATAAGACATTCAATAAAGTGCCAGCATGCCACTTTAAATCTCCTCCTCTCAAGTTACTTTGTGCAAATAATGGTGTTCAAATGTATACATCACAATTATATTAGCAGCTATCAATAAAGTAAAGTGCCATCGTGCCCCATAGAACACCTGCCGCCTTTAGAATTACTTCCTTGCTTCAAGAATAGCCGGGAAGTGCTTATGCTTGTCATACTAACGATAAAGAGAGCAATAACTGACTGCTCCAAGCATCTAAGGCCTACAAACCCCTATTATGAGAAAAGAAGCATCCTTACCCCTTAGGGTACAGCTATTGAACCAATACTAAAAAATATATAGCAAAAATGCCAGATAGCCCAGCTTAAAAAACGCTTGCAAATTAAGAAATCCGAAAATCTCTAATTATCCCTCATGGAGCCACCGCTGACACTGCTAGCAAGTTGGGGTCCAATTCTTCCAGTGAATCCATAAACTGCCATGAGGCTTTAAATGTTTTTAAACCACCCACACGTCTCTCATATGCCTCCTCAAATCTTTTCATCCTGAGTATTTTATTCAACCACTCTTGGAATAATGAAACCCTTGATGATTTCCAGTTTCCCATCGCCTGTTGCTGACAGCAAAGGCACCGATCCTCCACTGCCAGATACATTCTATGGCGGGCCTCAGAAGTATAATAAGCCATCCTGCGAGATAGGAATCCTCTTGAAACCTTATGGCCTAATAAAGAAATAGTCCTGATCTGCCTCCGAAATAGTGCATTGTGTGGACAGGCTGATTTTATCTAAAAAACGTTCCACCTGATGCGTACCCCACTGATCACAGAGTAATCTATACCAGTTACCAATTCCTTTGAGTGATTGCATGATGGGATGGGGATTTAGACTTGATTCCGGGCAGTGATCTTTCAAAAAAGAGTGATTTGTTGGAACCCCAAAACGAACAACTTGCAGCGATCGCCACACCGAAAATGCAATTCTTGCTAAGTGATATATTACCCCTTAACAGAAAATGGCTCAATTCTTTAAAGCTGTCAGCATTCCAGAACCTTAACTGACTCTGTGGAATTGACAAGCCTACATACTTATATTCGTGTATTGTAAGATACTCGATGCCTCCTGAAATGCTTTTGGATAAATAAAATGATTGGAGATCGGCACTCATTTCTTGTGACACATTGTATCTAGTTTTCTTTGGGAGCTTGGCTGTTTTAATAAACACCTGCAACTTGGATTCAGCTACCTGGATCATTTTACCTATAAAAATAGATTGACCATCCTCTTCCCATCTATTGTTCTTGCTAGCACATCTGACAAAGCTGCTTCATAATGTGTCTGGACATGGTCTAATGCCAGTCCCCCTGACTAGTATCCAATTGACCTACATATAGTTTTACCCTAAAGGTCTTCTTGTTCCAGACAAAAATTTTAAAAGGTGTTTCTAACGCAGCTTTCAAGGGACATTAGTAAAGAGAAATAACAACAAAGGTAGAATTGACATTTTAATAAGCGCTACTCTACCCACTAATATTAGGGGAAGTAGTGCCCATCTAGCCAGCAATCCTTTAATCTTCTTGAACATTGCCAAATAGTTCAAATAAAAAAGCTCGGAATAATTATTTGTTATGAAGATCCCCAGATATTGAATCGGTTTTTGTAAGCTGGCCTGTTGCTGCAAACAAAGAAGGAGCTCACCAGCTAAAGAATTAAAAAGAAGCAATTCTGTTTTGTTCTGATTCATTTTATACTCCCCAATCACTTTAAACCATTCAAACTCTCTTGCACATTGCCACGTAGTTCAAATGGAAAAGCTCAGAATAGTTATTTGTTGGGAAGATCCCCAGATATCGAATCGGTTTTTGTAAGCTGGCCTGTTGCTGCAAACAAAGAGGGAGTTCACTTGCTAAAGAATTAAAACGAAGCAATTCTGTTTTGTTCTGATTCATTTCATACCCCCCAATAACTTAAACCATTCAAACTAATCCAGCACCTCTTGGGTGATCTGCTTCTCTGGCCTGAGATATAAAATGATATAATCCCCAAACATTTTATATTTAGGCATCCCATTTACCGGGGCCATCATACCCTCATTCTCCCAAATCCTTGCTGCCAAGGGCTCTATAAAAAAAGTAAATAAAATTAGAGACAGAGGGTATTCCCCTATTGATGTTTACCACCCCAGCAAGATTAACATTCACAAAAATCTTCTCTTGTGCCCCTTGGTACAGATTCCACAGCATTGAAATGAATATGGCAGGAAAGTCGAACCTCGTTAAACCATAAAAAAGTGCATCCCAGTTCACAAAGTCAAATGCTTTTTCTGCATCGACCATTGTAACTGCTGCACGAGTCTGATTAACAGTAAAGTATTCCAGTGCATGTACAAGGAAACTGGTATTTACCGAGATAACCCGACCTGCCACAAACTCCATCTGATCATCATGTTTTAAAGCCTGGGCTGCCGTGGTAATACATCTGACCTATATTTTAATTAGAAGCTTATAATCCATATTTAATAAGCTATTTGGTTGGTAAGAATTGACATCCTTTGGGTTCTTATCCTTCTTTAAAATAATGTACCACCGTGGACTCCTTAAAGGATGCAGGAACTTCTCCCCCATCTTTCACAAAATTAAACAGCTCTGTCAAAAAGGGAGCCAGTTTACTTGCGAATAATTTTAAAAACTCAAACGGGAATCCATCATTGTCAGATGCCTTCCAGCTAGGCATTGTGGCAAGAGCTTCCTGGACCTCTGTCCCCAGTATATTCAAGACCAAACTTTCACCCTGGGCAGTCGTCAGCTGCGGACTGAAAATATTCAGATATATTGGCCTGCGAGATCACATATCTACTTTTGTACAGAACCATATTATGCTGCAGGAAAGCTTGAGACACTCCAGTCTTAGCGACGACCAGCTCCCCAGTATCTGAGTTCTGTAACAGACTAACAAATGTATCCTTGCACGTAACCTGAACTGACCAGGCAAAAAGTCTACCAATCATCTGGCTTTCCCCGTATACCCGCTGCTGAAAGGCCCTTGAACTATTAAACTCTTCTATGATAAACAGTTCCCTTAACTCCCACTTTGCTTCATCCAAAAGGCCCTCTATTTGTGTTTCTTGTCCCAGAAGCCAATTCTTTGCCTGCAGAATGGCATTAACTGCTGCTTGAAGCTCAGCTATACACTTTGCCTGCAACTTCGATTGCTGTGCCTTATAAGTAATAGTCCACCCCAAAGCTGTACCTTTAAGGCTTCCCAAACCCAAAAAAGTGATGCCGTTCCTTTATTCAGAGTAAAAAAGTCTTGAATAAACATTCTCATATCTTCCAGCCATTCTTGGTTTGTGAGAAGGTTCCGATCCAGCTGCCACCTGGGACTTTCCCCTCTGACAGTCTCCAACTTGAGTGCAATAATGGCCAGAGAATGACCAGAAAATGAGTTTGCCCAGATATCTGAGCTGTCCCATTTGAGTGAATGGGAGATTAAGAAGTAATCAATACGAAAAGCTGAATGAAAGTGGTGTGAGAAGCAAGTGTATTGTGACAGACCAGGATGATCAATTCACCGAGGATCAAATAGTTGAACATCTTGTTTCAGTGCATCAATCACTTTTTTCGTTTGGGGCTTCAATTGTTTTTTTGTTTTTTTAGATGTATCCCGTGACATATCCTGGATGAAGTTGAAATCACCCCCTAGGATTATAGGGCTAACAGCTTCTATAGCAATATTGTAAATCTGTCTTAATGAATCAGGTTAATCAAAAACTGGGACATAATAATTGACCATATTTAAGGGATTCCCATTCACTCTAGCTTTCCGCCACCTTGTAAATAAGGCTAAGCCCCTATCGCCACAGGAACATCGTTAAAAGTGACATTCTTGTGGCGATAGGGGCTTGTAAATATGCCCCTTAATTGTTTTGTTTTTGTGCAGTTTTATCTAGTGCAGACTTGACCCGAAAGTATTGGAGTGCTTTACGTGAGCATCAGTGACATTACACCAGGATACATTCATTTTGGTTTTCGGCATTGGGAAATTAAGTGATTTGCCCAGAATCACAGTATGTCGAGCTGACGCTAAAATTTGAACCTGGTTCCCCAATTGCAAATTCTGCAGCTCTGGCCTTAATGCCACATCCTCTGTGTAACATACAATCAAGTGATCAACTGGATAGAAAAGCATAAAGATACCAAATCATTTAAAAGTGCTTTGTCGCTATTTGAGAACTCCGAAAATATGACCATATTTTAGTTTTTTAGAGCACTAACCATAATTTCTTTGTGAATAAGACCCTCTCATTTTTATAATTTCTAAAGGAAATGCTTTAGGTTTTACAGTTTTGATTACATCAAGATGACGTCAGACGTGCCACACTTTTGTAATAAATATAGAATGTTAGCAATCTAGTTGTTCATTAGAATACTGTGGGGAGGGAAAGGTCAGTGGCACAGGCACAGATAATGGAGTGCAGGGACGAGGGTGCAGAGGCAACAAGTTGACCACGCTGAGCAGGCGGGAGGGGCAGTGGCAGTACAACGGACCCTAGAGGGCAGAGGAAAAGGGGACTGGGGCAACAACCCAACCATGCAGGACAGGCAAGAGAGGCTGTGGCAATATAACAGACCATTGAGGGTAGAAGGAAGAGGCAGTGGCAATACAACCATGCATGCCAACAGACCCGATTCAGGCAGAAGACTTCTGATGTTTTCAAGCCCAAAAGGGCTTTATTTTATCTGTCTCCTGCCTAAAATCTCCTCTTTTTCAATGTAAGTCAATGGGGAATATCAATTCCCCTGGTTTTATTTTCATAATCTCCATCTTCCCAAGTTAAAAATGTTGGCACATATGGTATACTGCACTGCGAAGATTTGGAACTCGCTACCTCTACATCTCAGGTACTCACCTTCACTGCCTCAATTGAGGAAGGACCTCAAGACCTGGCTCTTCGACTGAACTGCAGAACTCCCCCTTCCCGGCGCCTCGAGACCCTAACAGGTAATTAGTCGCACTCTATAAGAACCCTGATTGATTGATTGATTACATTGGATCATGGAGGGCAGGAAAAATGGGGTAGGGACATGGACTCGGATAACAGAGGGCAGGAGGGAGATGGGCAGGGGCACCAAACTGACCTTACAGAGTAGGCGTCAGGGGTTGCAGCAGCACAAGTCACCCCACGGGCCAAGCAGGACGGCAGTGCAGCACAACGGACCATGGAAAGCAATAGGGAGGGGACAGGGTCATGCCCATGGACAACAGAGAGCAGAGGGGAAAGAGGCAAGGTCAGCAAGTTGAACATACCGGACAGACAGGAGGGACAGGTGCAGCATAACGGACCATGAAGGGCAGGAGGGAGGGGGCAGGGGCACGGCAATGAACCAGACAAGGCAGGAGGGAGTGTATAGGTGCCTGCACATGGAAAACAGAGGGCAGGGGCTAAGGGGGCAGGTCAGGAGCAGCAAGCTAACCATGGAGGGAAGGTGGGATGGGCACAGAAAGCACAACGCACCATGGAGGACAATAGTGAGACTATAATGGCATACACACAGACATCAGAGGGAAAGTGGGAGGAGGTCAGGGGCATCAAGCTGACTACACAGGTTAGGTGGGAGAGGCTGTGGCAGCACAGAAGACCATGAATGGCTAGTGGGAGGGTTAGTAGCAGCACAACAGCCATGGTGGGCAAGAGGAAGGGGGCAGCAGCATGCACAAAGGACCATGGAGGACAGAAGGAGGGGTAGAGGGTGGTTCAGACAAGAGAGGGCTGGGGAGGGGGTTTCACAACAGACCATGCAGGGCAGACAAGAGGAGCAGTTGCAGCACAACAGAGCATGGAGGGCAGGAAGGAGTGGCAGCCAAATGGACCAAGGAAGACAGGAGGGAGGGGATAAGGGCATGGAACTCAGACGGACAGGGTGGAGGTGTCAGGGACAGCCTGCAGCCATCTGACCATGCTAGGCAGGTGGGAGTGGTACTGGCAGCTCAACAGAATACTCAGAGTAGATAGGTGGGGCATGGCAGGTCCATGGAACACGGTGGGCTAAAAGGAGGGAGCAGGGGCATGCACACAGACATCGGAAAGCAGGGGGAAGGAGGGTAGGGGCAGCAAGCTAAGCACAGAGGCTAAGCAGGAGGGCAATGATGGGGATTAGAATTAGGCAATGGAGGGCAGGAAGAGTGGGCAGGGATATCTAACTAAATGGAGGGCAGTGGCTGCACATTGGACCTTGCAGGGCAGGAGGGATAGGGCTGGTGCATGGACCCACAAGAGGGCTGTAATGAGGGAGCAGGGGCATGGACTTGGATAATAAATGGCAAGGAGGAGGGGGGCAGGCGGAGCAAGCTTGGGTGGAGGCAGAACAATGCCAGGCCATGCATCCAACCCCCCCACCGTGCATTGCGATGGGCATCTGACTTAACCTTAAAAAAACTAGAAATTTACTGAAAAAAACAAAGGTTACAGGGACGCTATAGTTAGGAAATAGAATTTAAAAAAAACTTTGAAATCCACTAAAAAAACAAAAGGTTACAGATACATTATAGTTAGGTTCAGATTTTACACGCACAAAGTCATAGAAGAGTTCTCTGCTTCTTTTTTGCATAATTTATTCAGCACTCTATGCCTAAAAGGGTATTGTTTTGACTTATACTGGGTGCTCCCTTGTGTCTGGAAAAAGCGAAACCTCTTTGAGGAGCTATAATGATAGTGAAACACGTCAGGGGCTGCTTTCTTTCATTCCAGGTTGGCTCGGATGGTATTTTACCAATCCAAAGGTGTAATACTGTACCTGGAGTGGTAAAAGGCTTTTGTCATTTTACAGCTCAGAGTAGATGGCATTGTGCTAATCCTATGCTTAAAGACTTTGCTGTAGAAATGCCAAAAGTCTTTGTCCCTTTCTATCTCAGCATCGATGGCAATGTGCTAATCCTATGCTTAAAAACGTTGATAGAAAAGCAGACATTTGTGGTGAGCAAATTCAGAGTATCGCTGGTTTTGTAGGGTGCTCGATACAGGACCTGCTATCCACCTAGACTTGGGAACTACCCAGAGTTCTCTGCTTCTTTGTTGCAAATATATATTTATACTAACCCATTGACAAAGCCAGTAGTCCTGCCTTATTTAAAATGACACCCTTTACATTGTGATATTGCATCTGGTATTGGTGGGGGCATTGTGATTATGGGGTTCAAGACTCACTAGAGGTGAAATGTGAAATAAGGGTCTTCTTGTTTTTACAACTCCTACAATCTCCTAGAGTATGCTACTTTGTATCCCTTTTTTTATCTGGAATACTTAATTGCAATTGAGTGTTTTTGTGAGAATTTTAGATTGCATCTGTACCAGTTTCAGCTAGATTTTATATTCCGGGGGGACGCCTATTTTATGCTGTATTTTATATATGTTAGTGAATTTTATCTCTGCAATCATGAGATAACTAATTAGACTTTGTGGTCAACTGTTTTTATCAAGACTGTTTGTCTCTCTTTTTATGAACGTATTTTTGTTGTACTGTTTGTACTTTTATGACTATATGAGAAAATCGAATAAAGTTAACATTGACTGAATGACTGATATAAAGGTGTTACCAAAGGTATTTTCATGTACCTGATGTATATATTTATAATTTAATGCACTATATTTAGTAGTGTGTGTAATAAAAGTAGTTTTCCTTTTTAAAAGAAAAAGCACTCACTGAGCAATAATTTATTGAGTGTTGTTGTTGCGTGCCAGCGAATAGAGATCACTAGCTCACCCCACCTCCCCAGAATTGCCCTTCGACTGCTCTGTGTTGCTGTACTAAGAGAGTCAGGTGCTACCATAGAGTACTTGGTTCCCAGTAAGGAGATAAATGTGAGCCTATTACTTGTAAAGACTCACATCCTTAGCCTCTAATAGCCCAATTTCTTACATCCCCCAACCAACAAACCCATTTCAAAATTAAAGCATTTCCCAGACTCAGACTCAGCATTCATCCACCAGAGTATTAATGACATCTCTCACTTTCACCAATACACCATAAAATAACTACTTCAATTGAACCATCAAACACACCTTCAATCAGACATATTGATTATGTACATTCTCCCCAATTGCATCAGGGCTACAACCCACGGTTACACCAAATATTCATAGTCTCAAATAAAAAATAAGAGTTATTACATAAATGGTCAAAAAGCAAAGCCTTCTCTAACCCTGAGAAATAGAATAGAAGCCTTAACTTAAACACACGATCCAAGATCCTTGATAATGCTAAAACTAAACACTATAAAAATCCCGTCACCTCATTGCAACCACTTGCAACATTTTGCACGGGCGGTAAGTAACCTTGCTTCTCTTTCTTCCACTTCTATACTTCAAAGACCTCTCCTTTTTTGACAATGTCCTTGCTACATATTTTCTCCACCACTCCCTTACATCCTCACCACACCACAACGTCACCCAACTAGACTATCACACTTCTCAGCAACATGCCCATGAGAACTCATTCAGATCATCAAAGCATGCAACACATCCTACGCACCCTTTGCTACTTTAAGACCTCAATCTATTAAACATCTTACCCTCATATCCATTTCTCTACTTTATCTGTCCCCTCACTTCAACTACTCCTTCAGAACTGACATATATCCAACCTGCTTCAAATCTGCCTTGAATATAGCTCTTCATAAAAAAACCTACAGCTGATCCCACATCCCCAACATACTATGGTTTACTATCTCAACTCCTATTTCTGAGTATATACCCCCTTCAATATGGCTTCCATACTTTTCACTTCATGGAAAGAGCACTCTGACATGTATCTAACAATGTTGCCAAAAACTGTCACAACCAGCTTTCTTCCAATTTCATACTAATAGATCTTTCTGCTGCTTTCAGCCCTATTGAACACCCTACTTTCCTCTTTAAGTTCATTAGGTATTTTTGGCCAAACACACAACAGGCTCATAGTCTACCTCTCTGATCCCTTTTTCGCAGTCACATTGAACTCAAAAGCTACCTTTCTACCATTGGGTGTTCCCCAACTCTCCATTCTTGGCCCTCCCCACATCTAAATCTACGTCTCTTCTATCTGTGATATTTCTTCCACTTTCAGCTTCACCTTATCACCTCTTTGCCAGTGGCACACAAATCTTTTTCTTCATTCCTACTTTCACGCCCCATTTCCAGCCACTTATTAACTATACCTCACTGCTATGAGGTCACTCATTCTAAAACTCCTTAAAAAATGAGGTCCTGTACTTTCCCTATTCAACAGCACCAAACTCTCTTGTGGACATCATACACTTCCCCCATGATTCTCTGAAGTTCGCCTCTTTAGCTTCAAACCTCAGGATTCGTTTGAGCTCATCAGTTAAAATGAAAACCTTTGATATTAACAGAACTACTGCACCACACTTCTTCTAATTACTCAACATATGGTACATGCAATTTAACACAGCCACAACACTAATCAACTCGTTAGTGCTTTGCAAAAGTCCTCTAGTTGGTGTCCCACAATATTCCTTTGCTTCACTGGACAAGGTCATAAATAAACTTTGCTACCCGTACTCTGTATAAGTTACACAACTTCACCCCCTTCTCAGCTTCCAAACCAGCTGACTCAAAAAACGGACCTTATTCAAGGAGCACATGTAACCGAATACATTAACTACAGCCAATATTAAACTCACCCATGGTACTATGTGCTGCCGCCAAGTTCTGATCTTCCCTCTTTTTATATCCTCTCTATTGCTGCTCCCTAACACCAGACTTTTGGGTCACGCTTTCTGTCCAAGAACTCAAAACATTATTGAAAAGTCACTTTCTGCAACATGTGAGAAGAGGCTAATTTTTGTATGCTACTAGAACCCTCTAACTAGTTAATAATAATAATAAGATCATTTATAAAGTGCATTATTACAACAGACGGTGTGTCTTCGCGCTGGACCCTAAATAGTCATAGGAGAGGAAAAGTAGAAATTCATAGAGTCAGAGAGACTGCCCTAAGTAAAGTTAATTAGATTTGAAGGTCGTTACTAAAGATCCATGTTTTCAGTTTCTTTCTAAAATCAGTTTCTGAAGGGGAATCTTTGAGAACCCTGGGAAGGGAGTTCCATAGTTTGGGTGCTATATAGGCAAAGGATTTAGCTCCCATTCTAGCCCTCCTGACCTTAGGCACCCTTGCTAGGTTGGCATCAGAGGGTCTGAGATTGCGAGTAGGAACATATTTTTGAACTAAAGAGTGGAGGTAGCTAGGGCCCTGTTTCTTTAAGATGCGTCGGCATATGCATAAAGCTTTGAAGTGGATTCTTTTCGTAACTGGGAGCCAATGCAACAGATTAAGGGCGCTAGAAGCTGACGATCTTTTCGGAAGATTTAAGATCAGTCTACCTGCTGCATTCTGAACTTGTTGCAACAGTCTGAGACTCCCTTTGGGGCCATCTAGATAAAGTACATTCCCATAGTCCAGCTGTGAGGTGATAAGTTCATGAACTATGGTTTTCCGAGATCTGGTGGGAATTAGCTCGAGGATTTTTCTCAGAATCTTCAGGGTGCCAAAACATTTCCCTGCCGTTTTCCTGATTTGGTCTTTTGAATCGAAGATTACTCCCACGTTCTTGGCCTTGAATTTAGGAGCTGGGGGTTCCCCAAAGACACTGGCCACCAAGCTGATGTCTAGATAGAGGGAGTTCTTCCGACTAGTAGGATCTCCGTTTTGTTGGCGTTCAGTTTTAGGCAATTGTCGGTCATCCAAACTGCAACCTCCGATAAGTAGGCCTTAAACCTATCAGCCGTGATGGCAGTGGTATCCGACAGATTTACTATTAGTTAGGTGTCGTCGGCATACGACAACACTTGAACCATATGCCTTTTAATGATGTCAGCCAGGGGTTTCATGTATATGTTAAATAGGGTGGGGTTCAAAATAGAGCCCTGCGGGACCCCTTTCGTAGAGTGGAACTGGTCCGACACACAGGATTTAAGTGTAACTTGAAAGGATCTGTCCTGTAGGAAGGAGATAAACCATTTTAGGGCATTGCCTCTAATTACGGCCTCCTGAAGCCTGTAGATTAATATATCGTGTGACACCGTGTCAAAGGCTGCACTCAGGTCAAGTAATATCAGAGCAGAAGTCTGACCCTTGTCGGCATTCTGTCTCAACATTTCTACCAATAAGAGAAGGGCAGATTCGGTGGAGAATGTCGCACTGAAACCCAATTGAGTAGGGTAGTTACATGTTATAACCTTCGGTTTTTTTTGTCACAGCCACTCTAAACTATATAACTGGCAAAATTAGCCCATACATTAACTATTTTTGTTTCATCTATTTAATTATTCTATCCACGTTGTTCTATGAGCCAGTATTGATGCTTAGTAAAATCATTCTGATGAAAAAGTTGAATCTGCTAAATAAATACTTCATTAAATGAATACATAAATGAATATATAGGTAGATAAATAAAATGGTGCGTTTCCAAAAGGAAAAAGTACTGAAAGTTGAATTGAGTGTGATAGTTCTGCCTCATTTGGCAGTTTATCTTTATCGATAAGTACACTTTATGAACAGGAAATTCTGCAAATCCTGATTCTGTGACTCTGAATGTGGATTTTATGGTCACAAACTGATATTATTTATTAATCGGGCTTGGGTCATTTATGTCATAATTTTAGGGATTTTGTGCATTGGTTTATGTAAATCCAGAATTTTTGTGTATTTTCCTTGTACTTTTAGTGGAATAGGGTCCTGTGCATTTTTCTATATAGGTAAATCTTGCTCAATGCAGTGGCGTAACGAAGGTTGAGGGGGCCCCCCTGCCAGGTACACAGAGGGGCCCCCGCTCCGGATTTAATCCGGAGCTCTCAGGCCTGAGTTCTGTGATGAGGGGGCCCCCTGCAGCTCGGGGCCCCCCGCACCGGGGGGGCTGTGGGGTCCTGTGTTACGCCCCTGGCTCAATGCTTAATTTGTGTTTGTGGTTGGAACTAATTTTTTCGATTAAAGGCAAATTTTTCATCATCAGACTTTGACCCGTAAGCCTCATAAGCTCAATGATAAAATTGAGATAAAATGTTTGTTTTTTAGGACCATGGTCATTTTTCTGACCCTGAAGATTGAAAAGCACATAACTATTTATTACGTTGAGGCTATTTAGAATAATTTATTATCTGGTCTATTGTTTCTTCTTAGAGTACGTGTTCCTTGAACCCGGGACTAGACCTATATACGGCTGATTGGTTTCTTACACCTCACCCTTTGCATTTCATAGCTGGTTGTTTTTCCTCTATTCCTTTCTGTATCTGTATACTGTTCATCGAGTTTTCCTATTTCACAGTATACGCTTCATTGTTTTCTATAACTCTTTTTTATATTTCTTCACATTGTAGTTATTTGTGTACTTGTAGTTGCTTGGTTCTAGGCTTCCTAGCAAGTCCAAGTATGTTTCTAGGTTCATTAGACACCTGACCTCCTTCTTTCCTCATCTCTTGCTTTTTATGGTACCACTCACTCCTATATTTCTTTCACTCCATAGGATCTCCGGCGCACTTAATATGCTTTTCCCACCTTTATTCACATTAAAACTTTGCCTATCTGCCCCTCCTCTCTCCTTTCTTTAGTTCTCCCATCATGGCCTCTCTTTCGCGTATCTCTGTTACTTCACCACCTGCATCATTACTTTGGATATCAACCTGCGACAGCTTCCCACGCAGTCACCACATTTCCGAGTCCCTATGATGCTCTTATTTGCCATTTGGTGTACCTTAGTTTATATGGGCCTGATTCACAAAGATAAAATTACATTTTTGTGTAAGCTTATGATTGTTTGCTATTCACAATGTAGTAGGTCTCAGCACATAAAAAGATAGGACAGTGTTATCTTTTTATGTGCAGAGATTTGGCAGTCGTCAAGATACTACTAGTAAAATACCTTTATAAGTTTACCTTTGTAAATCAGTCCCCCAGTCTTTCGTTTGCGTCCTTCCTTTGTGTTTGATTTTATTTATTAGCAGGGCCGCTTTAGGGTGACGCGACCGTGCAGCCTCACCTGGCGCTGACCTTGGGTGACTGTGTTTAGGAACAATTTATGGGTTTACAAGCACCTGCCAGCAGAGTTTCTTGTGTGTCCAGAAGATTTCGGGCAACAATAAAAATTGCAAGATAACTCTGGTGATTAATGTTCCTGCTGGGGAGAGATAGGAATTTTGTCTAGCGGGACTTTTGACTCATCATAAAATAGGGGAGAAAGAACGCCTACTATGCAGATCATAGAACTGTATTTTATGTTGTTTGTTCAATGGGCTACTGCTTTTGTTACTTGCAGTTCTTAAGTTACAATCCAAATATAGCACTGTGACTTATAAACTGTCATCAAAGTGCAAACTGCATAGTATAGATTAGGACGCTATGTTTTTCCCCCCAGTCTTTCATTATTCATTCCTAATGGTGCTAAAAAGGGTTCCTTTGTGTAGAAATACATTTTTATCTATAAGCCAATCCCAACCAGCGCTTTAAAACAAATAAATGAATGTGAGAGAGGGGCTATGGAGAGATGAGGTGCGCTGTTGGAGGGTGATAGTGAGGGAATCTGTGGAGATAGGGGGCTTTGGGGGGCGGGGGGGGCACAAAAAGCCTTGGATTTCAGGACAGGAAACACTACCCCCGCACCTCATGGTCGCTACTTCTGGAGTGATTGTTTACCTCTGTTGGTTTAACCATAAGCTGTTTTCCCGAAACCAGTCCCTGGCCTACGTTGAAGCTGCCTTCTTGGTACTGCGGTTTATACAGGAGTTGAACAGACTGACACCCTTTTTCTACCTCTCTTTTTTCTCCTCTAACTCCAAACCGCGCTCGTTCTGAAGTCTGTCCCCTCTTGTTACGTTTTTCCTTGTTTCTCTGAACTTGTCTTTCAACGTTGACAGCTGTATATTGAACCTGCACTAGATTTAATTCCTTTGGGTATGTGTTAAATACTCGCATTCACACGAGTTCCTAGGGCTGGGTTCACATGTCTCCCTAGACTCATGAACATTTACTTGCGGGTAAACTTCATTACCTTGGCCTAAGTCCTCCTCACCATAACATGTTAAGGCTCGCTTCCCCTGGAAAGGCCACATTATCCACGTTGTGTGTAAACTACTCCAAAATATTTTGTTTATTTTTAGCGCCTCCTTAATATTATCCTAGAAAGACCCGCCTTCCTCACCGTAACTTCCTGCTATATATGTGACTTGAAGGGAGTCTCCTGGCGGTACCTCCATGGGGCATTCTTTACCATGAGCTAGTGAAAGACCTATCATTTTTAATGAGTGGTTGAGGATTGTGTGGTCACTTCGAGCACCATTATTCTCCTAATTTTGGCTCCATACATGTGCAGTGTGGAATGTCATGAGCCACATCAAGCTTGCCGAAGCCAGTAATATATAAGACTGCTAGTGCATAAGTAAGTTCTTTTTGATTTCAAGTATGATTTTGTCCTGTGTGTCTGTCCTTTTATTTCTATGTTTATTACAGGTTCTCTTTTCAAGTGAAAACACTATTCACTGATCCTTGCCAAGTATTTATATTTTGTGAATGCAGGATGCATGAATGAATGTATGGATAGTGTCCATAATGATTAGGGATGCAAGTCCTGATGAATGCCACGGTCCATGTTTGTGGGCCACTTGGCACAAACATGTCGACAACTGTGGGGCAGGAGTACTAGTTATCCTTTAACACCATTCCTTTACTTTTAACCACCCCCCTGGTACTCAAGGAATAAATGAGTTTCAGATACCCAGGAGATTTTTTATCAAACTCTCTGGGATCGCCGTTTTCTTTCCTACTCATGGGGGAGTCTTAAAGAACTTTCCTTACTTAAGGAAGCCCACTCACCATTAGAACCATTTTTGCTGAGTGAGGAAACCCAAAGATGAAGCATGACACTTGGGTAGGTGTGTGAGGGCTTACCTGACATTTTTTAAATGCTCAACATGAATTAACACACAGGACAAACAGGTACTGTTCCTATGCTATGGACAAATTGTCCCACTTTGGGCACATAGGCGACTTGTCGGGTTTTGCTTTTTGTTTTTCTGATTATGTGTTGGAGGGTGCAAACCCCAATGTCCCTATCCCTCTAGTTCCTCCCCTCTTATTATTGAGGGTTTGGTTTTTGGGCATCGCATATCGCTGCCAATTCTTTCAAATTGAAGGTTTGTAATCTCCCTGTTTGTGTCCAGGAGTTCTTTACTTCCATTGATTCTAGAGTTGCCCTCCAACCGCACAGACTTGCATCCTAACAAATTACTAGGGGAAGGGGGCTCAGCGTAGTGACTCCCTTTTGAAGGTTTTCCGCATCCATCCGCCACTGGAGATTCTTAATTATCTCAGATGAGACTGAAATGAAATGTTCATAGTCCTAGGATACTAGAGAAAAATTGAGTAACAGATGATTGACTCTGTGTTTTAGGTGATGTTGAGTACATGAAACAATAGCCATTTGTAGATGCCATTAATCCCTGTACTGTTAACCAAAGATGAGCTGAAGCATTTGGAAGAGCTAATAGCTGAGATAACTGGATCTGCAATTTCCAACCTCCTCTTTTCCAGAAAAACACCCTCGTGCCGAAGAGAACTCCTATAAATCGTCTCAGTTGCGCTGGATGCAATTGTGATTTCGGAATATTTACTAGGAAACTGAGGGGCATATTTACAATAAAGTTGCGGAGCGTGGATTAGCTCCAATATTGCCAGCGCCGCGCTCCGTCACTTTAGAAATGCAGGGATGCGCCAGATTTACAAAAAATACGGTGCACCCCTGCGTTTCTCCCTGCGCTGGCACTGAATGAAGCTGACTAGTGCATGGTGCAAGGGTGCCTGCATTGAGGGAATGATTGTTTATGCGCGGGAAGGTGTCCCTTCCGGCACATAAACAATCCAGAATGAGCGATTTGTAACTTCTATGCCTGCTGCAATGTGGAGCACACATAGAAGTTGCAAATTGTTATTTTTTTAATGATTGTTTATGTGCAGGAAGGGACACCTTCCCGCATATAAACAATCGTTCATGGCGTTTTGCTGTTTCTATGTGTGCTGTACAATGCAGCACACATAGAAACAGCAAAAACAACGAGAAATAAAGCATTTCTCCTCGTTTCACCACGTTAAGACCAGGTTTTCCCTGGTCTTAATTTTGGGCTACCTCCTATTTATGCCACCCTTATAAATAGGGGGCAGCGTCAAAATCAATGGGTGTTGCAGTGGTACACCCACCGCAACACCCATTGCCCACCCATTTCATGCTAAATAAAGGGTGAAAGGGTGCCGTATTTACAAGGCAGCATTAAGCCACGTTAAGTGGCTTAACACTGCCTTGTAAATAAAGTGAAGCCCATATCGCCAGAGGAACGTCGAAAAAAGTGACGTTCCTGTGGCGATCGGGGCTTGTAAATATGCCCCTCAGTGCCTCCAAGGTTCAACACACCGTTTTCCTTATCTTCTAGGCCTTATAGAAATAAGAAGTGAAGCAGACGTTAGCCAGTGATTGAGATATGGGACGTTTTTGAGTCCGCTCCAACCGTAATGCCACAACTCCAAGAGCAAATACATTGGTAAATACCCTCGGGATGAAGACAGTCTGAAAGGCAGAACTTTAAGCTGGAAGTGGAGATTTCCGATTAGAAATCACTGATATTTCTGACAGTGTGGATTTATAGGTACCTGAAAGTACGTGTCTTGTAAGTCCAATGTTATCAAAAAATCTCCTTCTGAAACTAAAGGGATGACTGTCTGTTAAGTCAACATCTTGAAAGGTACATATTGGACTAATTTGTTTAGTGCTTTCAGATCCAGAACTGGACTGTATACATGACCGGATTTTGGGAGCAGAAAGAGAATGGAATAGAAGCTTTGAATTCAATCTCACACTGGTACCACTCAATTCTCTAGTAGATCCTTCATTCCTGCCAACATCTCTTGTCTTTTGTATTTGGTAACATGGGTCGTACAAACCCATTCTATTGTGTAACCCCTCCTTGATGATGGATAGAACCCATCTGACCTTTACAAGCTTCTCCCATTGTGGAAAAAAAGTATTTTAGTCTTTGTTGGACTTGGCCCTTTTTGCAGGGTCATCCCTGAACTTTTTGCCTTTCTCCTGGTATTTTTTCTGACCTGGTGTTGGTGGTTTTAGGACTCTGGGCACTTTATCACTGCTGTCCAGTGTAAAGTGCATGTGCTCTCTATGGTAAACGTGGTAAGATTGGTCTACACCTGTTTGGCGTATTTAATTTACCTATCAGTCCCTTGTAAAGTGGTATCTCATATACCCAAGGCCAGGAAATTGAATGCTACTGGTGGGCTTGCTTGTGCCACCCACCAAAGTAGCCTTTCAATCCTGTCTCAGGCCTCTGCCATTGCAGGGCCTGTGCGTGCAGTTTACTGCCGCTGTGATGTGGCACATAAAGTGGGTGCCACGTCTGTGACTCCCCTTTTACTACATATCAGTCACCCCTAAGGAAGGCCTTAGCTAGCCCTATGGGCAGGGTGCCCTGTAGGTAAAAGGTAGGACATGTGCCTTAACTGTGTGGCATGTCCTGGTAGTGACAAACAGCCATTTTGGTTTCTCACTACTTTGAGGCTGCCCTTTCATAAGAATGCATTGGAGATTCCCTGATATGTGTTTCAGTGGTAATTCCTGACATGAGAGGAGTAGCGTGGTCAAGTTTGGTATGTTTGGAATAGTGGTAACAAATGCTGCGTAATGGTGTTCGCATATTTATTATCACTATTTTAGAAATGCCACTTTTAGAAGTGGGCATTTCTGTGTGCTATGCACCTGCCTGTGCCTTCCTGTTGTGTATTGCCTGTCTGGCTCTGGAGTGACAGAGACTGGGGAGGTGCAGTGGCTCCAGAGGGGCTGGGTGAGTCAGCGCTAGGCTGAATAGGCCAATCTGCATTTGGAGTGGCGGGAGGAGTAGCACCTGGGCCTGAATAGGACTGTGCCTGCCTCCCACAATGCTGGCTCCACCCCCCCGTGGTGTGTCTGGGACCAAAGCCTACACTAACAAAGGAGGTTGTTGTGCACTGTAAATAAAATGTTTAGGTGCCCCCCCCCAGAACTGGTTTGGACCAGGCACAGCGCCCTGTGCCAGGGGGAGAAAAAAGACTTGATGTGGTATAAGTATTGGGGCTGTGACCCCATGAAAGAGAGGAACTTTGGTTACCTGCTGGAAGCTGAAGTACTGCTGGGCGAGGAGGAACCGCAGTGGGACCCAGCTGCTGTCTCCTCGGGGTCCCTACGTGCTGGCCTGCCTGTGCCCAGCTCTGCCCGGTGTGACCTCGGACCCAGTGTGGGGTACTTGCTGGATTCTTCCCTCTGCCTTGAGAGGGCTGAGCACCCTTGCCCTGAAGAGAGCGCTGCCTGGTCTTTGTGCGGTGGACCGGCTGGGTGCTGCTGGGCCACCGGTAGCGTGGGGAGTGCTGTGCTCATCTCCCCTCCTGTTGCGGGTCATGCGAAGGAGCGTGGGGAGCCCTTCGGTTGTTTCATTGCGCTCACAAGCGCTATAGTGGCCCGCGAACCGGAAGTTAGGCAGGCGAGCGTGGGCGGGGCCTAAGCAGGAAGCCAGGCAGCTGAGCCTGACCATGGGCGGGGCTCCCCTGTCAACGAGGGGGAGCCCCATGGGGTTCCCACCAGCGGAGAAAGGAGGCCCGAGGAAGGACCTGAAGTCAGGCGGCGACTCGGCCTGACTGTGGGCGGGGCCGTGCAGCAAGAACTGACGCCGAGGACCGGACGTGGCCATCAGCAGAAGTCAGGCGTTGCCTGGTGGTGGCAGAGACGCCGCAGAGTCTGCATCCTGGCGGGAGCCCACCCCGTGTTGCTGATCCGCAGAAGGAAGCAGACAGAAGCCAGGCGGGGCCTGGTTGTAGGCGGGCGAAGCAGGCTCGTGCTTCAGACCGCAAGACAGAGGAGCACAGGAGCCTGAGCCATCGGTGGCGGGACGACTGCCACGTAACTCGCTCAGCCCCCAAGGAATGGTGAGTGGGGCTGAGCTTATGTGCATTTGAGCTCTGGTCGCCGTGAGGGCGGGAGCATCACGCATCCTAATCCGGGGCAGAGGAGGGGGAGCAAGGTATCGGCTTCCCTCCCCCCTCTGGGACCGAGACTGCCCCGAGTCGCTTTTGGGTTGCCCTGCTGTGGGGGGCATGGATCGGTGTTCACAGCTGCACCGCCAGATCGCGGGCAGCTGCTTGGTGAACACCCAAAGCTAGGAGAGCCCTGACTTTGTGGGACACAGGTCATTGCGGGGAAGCCCAAGATGGGCCCCCGAGGTTAGGGCCAACCGGCCTGAGGGTCGCCCCTATGTTTAGGTGGGGCCTGATGTGATAAGGTGGTGTAAGGATCACCTGTAGTGCAGTGTATGCCTAAGAGGCGCATAAGGTGTTATGATTGTGTGCCCTGAGGTAAATGTACATGGAGTGTTCTCCTACCAGAAGAGATCTTACTATAATGTGTGCACCTTACTAAGAGCCACTATGGTGCACTGCTGATTATATGTATGCCTAATGTGTTTTATGAGTAATACAAAGGCTATTTTCTTATATAACCTTGTGTGGAGTTTCTTTTGTGGTGTGCCTAATGTGCCACTGCTGTGTGTGTGTGTTGCGCAAACGCTTTACACATTGCCTCTGGGATAAGCCTGACTGCTCTGCCAAGCTACCAAGGGGGTGAGCAGGGGTTATCTTCGGTGTGTAACTCCCTTGCTCTGACTAGAGTGGTGATTTCTGCCTGGCTTAGGCGTTAGCCCTAGCCAACCAGAAATCCCATTTCTAACATTGGTTATCAGCAGTGAGGATAGGACTTGCGTTTGTGCAGTACCACAATGACGCATGGTTGCACTACAAACTCTGCATTTTAGACAATCACATGTTTGGGGATTTCTCCTGATTTTTTTATTTCTCCTCAAAAGCGTCATTTTTGAATTGTGTACTCCTGTTGCAGCTCTTACACCTAGGTCTCCCGTGTTGCACTTGTGTCTTAGTGTCTTGCCAAAATGGAATCTACCTTTCTTTTTCGTGATCTGTTCCAATACAGTATGGGGGAGTTGAGGGAGTTCTGTGAGGCGAGAGACATAGCAGTGAGTGGGTAAGACACCCAGCTAAGCCTTCAGAAAGTCCTGCTCCAATGGCAAGAGGATGAATGGAGACGTGAGTACTATGAGGGGAAGGGTTCCCAGTCTGCACACCAAGAGGGTGGTGGGTCTGAGGGTAGCCCTGAAGAGTCTGAACAGGAGGGAGAAAATGACAGGGCAGGGACGCCAGTAGATATTGAGGACCCCGTAGAGAGGAAGTCCCTTGCTGGGTTCAGTGCCGGGGGCAGTGCCCCATCCCTTTCTCTGTCCCCAGAGGAGTGGGTGGATAGGAGGGAAGAAAGGGAGCATCAGCTGGCTTTGGAGAGGCTCAGATTGGAGCATGCCAAGGACATAGTGCAGCTGAGGGTGGAGGAGAAAAAGGCTGAGGTTGAGAGAGCCTTAGTTCAGGAGAGGATGGCGGAGGTAGAGAGGGCCTTCGCCAGAGAAAATCTAACTCTTGAGGATATGTCCCCTGAGTGTAGTTTTAGTGGTCTGGATTCACCAGTGAGGGTGGGGTCCAGTGGTGGCAGCAAAAGTAAGTCCAGTGTAGGAAGTCCCACTCTCAGATCCCAGAGCATGGTACCTAGTTCCCAGGAAGAGAGTGTCACACCTGAAGGGTATAGGTTGAGGTTCAGGGGCAGTAGGAAACTGCCTCACCAGTCTTGGGGGGGAGTTTGTGGATGAATGTTGTGATGCACTGGAAGGCTGGGTGATGGGTATCACGGAAAACAATTTTGAAGGGCTGTTCAATCTGATTGTCTGAGAGCACATGTTCTGTTGTTGTTTTCCAGGATTATGCCAACACCTGTTGGAGTGTGAGTTCTCTGATCCCAGGGAGCTTGCATGGGAGGCAGACCTCTGGGTGAGTGCCAGAGGTTCTGAGTAGGCATTTGGGAGTGACCTAAGAGGAGTGGCTCAGGTATTTCCCAGCCCAGGGTGGTGGGAAAGGTTCTTAGTAGCCCAGATAGGTCCCGGTGTAGTGGGAGGGGTGTAGGGACTCACATCCTCTCTCCGCGGAGGAGTAAGAATGGGATGGGTCCCATGGTGCCCGAAACCCAGTCTCAGGGCCTGGAGGGTTCCCTAAGGGAACACCAGGTGGGGAGCCTAGGATGTACTAGTAGGCCATCCATTAAGGGGGATCTCCTAGTGTCAGGAGAACTTGGAGCGTCTGTAAGCAGAGCTCCATCAGTTCTGGTGTCTGGAGGTACCGCTCCTGAGTGGAGGGTGCAGGAGTCTAGATTGAGGGGGGAGAGAGTCCCCTGTGGGAGAAACGGTGGGTCAGGGGCCAGCCATAAGGGCTGAGCCTCCTAGGAGGGACCATGGTGACACCACTTCTGCTTTGGGGGGTCTTCGAGCACTGTCAGATGGACAGGGGTCGGGAGATCAGCGCCAGGCAGACTGTCACGCAACACATGAGGTATGTGTTACCCTTGGGGGGGGGCCTGCATGCTCCCCCGGAAGTCCTGGTGTGCCAGGCAAGTGTTCAGCCGCAGGGTGTAGTCCCTGGGTTGGGAGGCCAGGTTCAGGTTCTGCCTGACCTGAAGGGAAGGACATCTGTCTTCTGGGGGTACCACTCCAGGTGGGAGGGTGCAGAACGCTGGAAGGAGGTGCAGAGGGAGGGAGTCCTTGCCTCTGACCCAGGTTCAACCTGAGGGTTTAGATCCTAGGTTGGGAGACCAGTTGCAGGAGAGAGGTCCTGAACTGGTGGGAGAATTGTGTGGGAGGGCTGATTCCAGCGTCCTGACAGTTTTGTGTTCTGAGGGTGCCTCTCCTAGGAGGAGAGTGCGGAACCCCAGAAGGAGAGGTAGGGGGAGGAGAGCCTCACCTGTGACCTCTGATCAGCCTGAGAGTGCAAACCCTGGGTTGAGGGATCAGTGGCAGTATAGGACTGCACTGATGAGAGGTAGAGTGGAGAATGGATACTATCTACCTGGGGCTACTGCCCCCCGCTCTGTGAGATGGCAAGGACCAGAGACATCTGGATGGCCTAGGGTCTGGTCCTGGCTGTGGACAGCTAGGGAGTCCCAGTGGGGTAGCTTAGTTGGTCCTGGGAGCTTAGACAGAGGAAACCACATGGGTTCAGATTGGCATAGAACTGGAGTGTGGCTCTGCAGTTGCAGGCCCGCGTCCGTGTTCTATCGCCCCAAGCAGGGAAGTCCATCAAGGTATTGATTGGTCTACCCTGGCTTTAGGCTGGAAGGGGGTTGTGTTGGACTTGGCCCTTTTTTCAGGGTCATCCCTGAACTTTTTTGCCTTCCTCCTTGTGTTTTTCTGACTTGGTGTTGGTGATTTTAGGACTCTGGGCACTTTATCACTGCTGTCCACAGTAAAGTGCATGTGCTCTCTATGGTAAACGTGGTAAGATTGGTCTACACCTGTTTGGTGTATTTAATTTACCTATCAGTTCCTTGTAAAGTGGTATCTCATATACCCAGAGCCAGTAAATTGAATGCTACTGGTGGGCTTGCAGCGCTGCTTGTCCCACCCACCAAAGTAGCCTTTCAAACCTGTCTCAGGCCTCTGTCATTGCAGGACCTACGCGCGCAGTTTACTGCCGCTGTGCCGTGGCACATAAAGTGGGTGCCACGTCTGTGACTCCTCTTTTAATACATATCAGTCACCCCTAAGGAAGGCCCTAGCTAGCCCTATGGGCAGGGTGCACTGTAGGTAAAAGGTAGGACATGTGCCTTAACTGTGTGGCATGTCCTGGTAGTGAAAAACAGCCATTTTGGTTTCTCACTTCTGAGAGGCTGCCCTCTCATAGGAATGCATTGGGGATTCCCTGATATGTGTTTCAGTGATAATTCCTGACATGAGAGGAGTAGCGTGGTCAAGTTTGGAATAGTGGTAACAAATGCTGCGTAGTGGTGTTCGCAGATTTATTATCACTATTTCAGAAATGCCACTTTTAGAAGTGGGCATTTCTGTGTGCTATGTGTCTTTGTGCCTGCCTGTTGTGTAGTGCCTGTCTGGCTCTGGAGTGACAGAGACTGGGGAGGTGCAGTGGCTCCAGAGGGGCTGGGTGAGTCAGCGCTAGGCTGAATAGGCCAATCTGCATTTGGAGTGGCGGGAGGAGTAGCACCTGGGCCTGAATAGGACTGTGCCTGCCTTCCACAATGCTGGCTCCGCCCCCCTGTGGTGTGTCTGGGGCCAAAGCCTACACTAACAAAGGAGGTTGTTGTGCACTGTAAATAAAATGTTTAAGTGCCCCCCAGAACTGGTTTTGACCAGGCACAGAGCCCTGTGTAAGGGGGAGAACAAAGACTTGATGTGGTATAAGTATTGGGGCTGTGACCCCATGAAAGAGAGGAACTTTGGTTACCTGCTGGAAGCTGAAGTACTGCTGGGCGAGGAGGAACCGCCGTGGGACCCAGCTGCTGTCTCCTGGGGGTCCCTACGTGCTGGCCTGCCTGCGCCCAACTCTACCCGGTGTGACCTCGGACCCAGCGTGGGGTACTTGCTGGATTCTTCCCTCTGCCTTAAGAGGGCTGAGCACCCTTACCCTGAGGAGAGCGCTGCCCGGTCTTTGTGCGGTGGACTGGCTGGATGCTGCTGGGGCCGCCGGTAGCGTGGGGAGCTCTGTGCCATCTCCCCTCCTGTTGCGGGTCATGCGAAGGAGAGTGGGGAGCCCTTTGGTTGTTTCATTGCGCTCACGAGCGCTGTAGTAGCCTGGGGACCGGAAGTCAGGCAGGCGAGCCTGACTGTGGGCGGGGCCGAAGCAGGAAGCCAGGCAGCTGGGCCTGACCGTGGGCGGGGCTCCCGTGTCAACGAGGGGGAGCCCCGTGGGGTTCACACCAGCGGAAAAAGGAGGCCCAAGGAAGGACCAGAAGTCAGGCGGCGAAACGGCCTGACTATGGGCGGGGCCTTGCAACGAGAACTGACGCTGAGGGCCGGACGTGGCCATCAGCGGAAGTCAGGCGTTGCCTGATGTTGGCAGAGACGCCACAGAGTCTGCATCCCGGCGGGAGCCTACCCCGCATTGCCGATCCGCAGAAGGAAGCAGACGGAAGCCAGGCGGGGCCTGGTTGTAGGCGAGCGAAGCGGGCTCGTGCTTCAGACCGCAAGACAGAGGAGCACAGGAGCCTGAGCCATCGGAGGCGGGACGACTGACATGTAACTCACTCAGCCCCCAAGGCATGGTGAGAGGGCCTGAGCTTCTGTGCATTTGAGCTCCGGTCGCCGTGAGGGCGGGAGCATCACGCATCCTAACCTGGGGCAGAGGAGGGGGAGCAAGGTATCGGGCTTCCCTCCCCCCTCGGGGACCGAGACTGCCCCGAGTCACTTTTGGGTTGCCCTGCTGTGGGGGGCAAGGATCGGTGTTTGCAGCTGCACCGCCAGATCGCGGGAAGCTGCTTGGTGAACACCCAAAGCTAGGAGAGCCCTGACTTTGTGGGACACAGGGCATTGCGGGGAAGCCCAAGATGGGCCCCTGAGGTTAAGGGCAGCCGGCCTGAGGGTCGCCCCTATGTTTAGGTGGGGCCTGATGTGATAAGGTGGAAAAGATCACCTGTGGTGCAGTGTATGCCAAAGAGGCGCATAAAGTGTTATGATTGTGTGCCCTGAGGTAAATGTACATGGAGTGTTCTCCTACCAGAATGGATCCTACTATAATGTGTGCACCTTACTAAGAGCCACTATGGTGCACTGCTGATTATATGTATGCCTAATGCGTTTTATGAGTAATACAAAGGCTATTTTTTATATAACCTTGTGTGGAGTTTCTTTTGTGGTGTGCCTAGTGTGTCACTGCTGTGTGTGTGTGTGTTGCGCAAACGCTTTACACATTGCCTCTGGGATAAGCCTGACTGCTCTGCCAAGCTACCAAGGTGGTGAGCAGGAGTTATCTTCGGTGTGTAACTCCCTTGCCCTGACTAGTGTGGTGGTTTCTGCCTGGCTTAGGCGCTAACCCTAGCCAACCAGAAATCCCATTTCTAACGGCCTTCCTCCCCCATAATGCACTGCTATTCAGGATTTTGGTGTTAGTTGTTGATTTTGAGGAGTCTTTGGTTAGGATCTTTCAGAAAGCGTGGCTTCCTGATCTGGAGCCCAGGCATGAAAGGGGCGCCTCCCTTCTTGTAACTCTTGAATTGTTTTCTTTTGGTTAAATTATTTTTTCAAAGAAAAGATTCTGAGGGGCTGCAACATCTATTTCTCTCCAGACGACTTCTCTACTAAGTCATTTGGTTGAGAATAAAATCCTTTATTGCCCATGAATGGAAGCTTATGGATAGCACTCTTTGTGAAGGGTCTATAGCCCTCTTCTTCCTGCTATTGCAGCACCTGCTGAAGGTGCAGACGACCATAACATATTGAAAATTACATCAGACAAAAATTGGGATAAAAGTTCCATATTTCCCAAACTGCTCGTGGGGGCACCACCCTCTTGCAGACAATCCAACTTTATCCGAAAGTCTTTTAAAAGATGCTGTGTAAGATGCCTCCCTAAAGGAAAAGTTAGAAGCTGCATATGTTTTTTTTTTTTTGTGAGCTGTCCATTTTTGGTCTATTGGATCTGGTAAGGTTGGTTATTCAGATACCAGTGATGATGAGGATGCCATACTGTCTAGAATGGAATTCACTTTTCGAATCTATGGGAAGTTTGTTTCAATATCCTGCAATGGATATCTTTTAGATAAAAAAACTTGGAAAAGATGTCTTGCCAATGTTCTTACATTCTTTAAGCACCCTATTATTTACTACCTCGTGAAAATGTAAGTAATCTGGAGGAGGAGCATTATACTGTGCACGAAAATTATATTGCACTCTTTCTTTAGGTGGAAACGCTAGCCCTTTCCTTTCATGTTTCAGCATTTCTTACAGCTGGGAAACTTGACCATATTTTCCCCGTGAACCTCCTTCCTGATCATCCTCTTTTTCATGTTTTTGTTCCTCTACTGAAGGTTCCCCCAGTGCTGCACTCACTGCTTCTGTAATCATGGTCTGTAAATCAAACACACTAATGTGAACTGACACCTCTTCCTCCAGCTCCCCCCCCATTATGGCATTCCCCCATTGCTTTAGTCACCTCCATTGCTCCCATACCACAACTTTAGAATGTGCGGTTCTTGTTTGTATACCTTCTACTCGCAATGAGTAACTCCTCTTGCGAGAGTTCCCTGTTTACTAAGAGGTAGTTGTGCATGCCTTCACCGGTGCGCGGGCCTGAATGGGCACCCCACAGGAGCGGGCCAAACTTGATGTGGAGTAATCACCTGGAGCGCTCTGGTCGCCACGTCGCCTCCCGCACTAACTAAGGCACCTACTGCACTAACCCTGTGCCCGCTACAGCAGGGCACATACCCAAGTACGGAATTCATAACTTACCTCACCTCTGCGTAGTGCGGTCCATCCGACAGGAGAACAAGCAGGAAGTTACGTGAGCAGGGCGAGTCGTTATAGTATAATACCGAGGTAGCAATAAAAATAGAAAAAATACTTTGGAGTAGTGTATACACACAATGTAGCTAGCATGGCCTGCCTATAGGTAAGTAATGAACTGTGACTAGGAAGACGGACGTTGGCGTAAGTGTTTATTACTCATTGTTTTTTGCTTAGCGTACTTGATTATATGATTTTGCATACCTCTGATCTACACTACCGGTTTTCACAGTAATGTAAAGCTCCTGATGAACGCTGAGGTGCAGAATGAATGTGGAAACAATGAAAGGTTCATTGAAGTACCATTTACTTTATGCAAGGGGTTTCACATTCCTTTTATCCGGGTTATCATCACAACCACAACAAGGGTTCCGAATAAATTGGATTTTTTTTTAGCAAGCTGCTAATTCCAGTTCAAGTTGGAGTCTTGACATCTCTGGAAATCAGAAACAGCAAAATACCAGACCTTGCAAATCACACTAGATCAATGAAAGTCACAATACAGCTTCTGTTCTCAAAGGAAGCCACTGTTTCATTCACCTCCCCTGCACTTGAAAATGTTAATGTATTAAAAGCTAATTGGGTTAGATGCCCCTTTTAGTATCATGCTCGTGACCCCGCTTTCAGTACAATGAAATGCCTTGAGATTGCAGGTCGCTATAATTCTCCAGGCATGCATATTTAGATGGCTACCTAAAAATATCCACTGGAAGATGCGATGCGCAAAAATCGCTGAACAAGAACATCAGAGTCTTACCTAAAAGTCCTCCGAATGCCCTGATAATGTGGATATACATTTTATTTAATCCAAGTTAATTAAAACTAATTAGCCGTGTCAGGGAGGGAGATTGGCACTACGTCCTAAATTCCCTCTGATGGTGTGCATATATTTAGTCTAAAATTAAGGACGCCTCTTGAGGTGTGACTTTTCATCATTAGGCGCGCGCTGGGGTTTGGGGCAGCAGTGGAAGGTATTCAGAAGGACGTGTCCTCCAGCGCTGCATGGGTGAGTTCATCGCTCACTCCCTTGGTGCCGAAAAACGATTCCTGGAACGAGTCATAAGGCCTGGGCCTGCTGTGGAATTTCACTGCATGAACAAATGATTGCTTCCGTAAATGGTAATGATAATGCTCGCGTCGGTGATAGAATCTCGTCGCAAATTGAAGCCAAGGACGTAGCTTTGATTGGTCAACGCGAGGGCGAGTGTCCAGAGAATAAAGATAGGCAGAAGGGGTGCAATTCTTCGTCGAAGTGCAGGTAGGTGGTGGGGCGCTCTTCAAGCAGGAACCGTTGCTAAAAAGGTAGGGCCTCATTTACGAGGTTTAGGTGCAGGGCAGTGCTGCAAGGAATCTTGCTGCGCTGCCCGGCGCCAATAGGAAAGGGCAGGAATGCGCTGTATCTATGAGATACGGCTCATTCCTGTCCTTTTCCCCTGCGCTGGCGCACAATGGGCTGCCATGCGCCAACGCAGGCACCCTTGCGCCATGGTGCAAGGGTGTCTGTGTTGTAGAGCTGTTTTCCTCTTTCTATGTGTCCTGCAGAATGCAGCACACCTAGAAAGAGGAAAAAACAAGAGGAAAAAACAAGGCGAAATTAGGATAGTTCTCCTCATTGCGCATCCCTAACGCCGTTAGAATGTGAAGCATTCCCAGGTTTACTATTCCTCGTAAATCTGGGAATGCTTCAGATTCCATGAGTGTTGCGTGGGAACACCCACGGAACGCCCCTTTCACGCAGTCTTATGCGGGAAAGGGGCACATATTTGCAAGGCCATGAAAAGCCACGCAAAGTGACTTTGCGTGGCCTGACGTTCCGGCGGCGCAAAAGTGCTGCTAGGAGCCTTGTAAATGAGGCCCATAGGGGGTGTTTCCTCAGGCAGACTGGCTGTCTTATTTGTAGATCGATTTTGGACATTTATGTTATAAATATTCTTGCTATTGTATCTGGAACACATTTCTCATAGTATTAAAAAAATCTGCATCTATTTCGATTCGAAAAATAATGTGAGACTGTTTAAGGAAACCTACAAATGTTCACTTTGGTCTTTGCTCTCTCTGGCTATATTATCCGAGTAGTTGAAAAGGACAGCGGTCTGGGGTGAGGCCAATAGGGTCCTCGGGTAGCCAGAGCTACTATTATTTCAAGTGTAGCCTTTGTCTAGGTTTTAGTAGTGAAAGGAAAGTCCCAACAGGACTGGAAAAACAATATATGCGGGGACACAAGGTTATACGAATGACATCACGTTTATTAACATCATAAAGGGAGTATCATTCACATTATAGGAGCTAGTCCTGGTGCTCACACAAGAGGTGAAGGTGCGTGAAGTGATAGGTGCTAGTGACTTAAAATTTACATCGCATTGACAACACTGTGCAAAACTCCGTAGTTAATAAATTATGTTAAAGGAGTTTCGGTTGTGGAAGTCGACAGCGTATCGATCTCTTTAGTTAGAGATCATCATCAGGACGAGAAACCGTGTGAGCTAGTAGGATCTGGCAGCGTGACGCTGCTAGCTAGGATCGTCGTGCGGTAGTAGTAACCGTGGTAGTTCCAAAGAATGTGGTTAAAGTAGCGGGGAGGTCCAAACAGTCAGCGTAGTTCTTCCTCAACTGGCCCCGACGGGCACTTTGGTCTACCGTGATTGACTCCACATTCAGTACGAACTACGCTGACTGTTTGGACCTCCCCGCTACTTTAACCACATTCTTTGGAACTACCACGGTTACTACTACCGCACGACGATCCTAGCTAGCAGCGTCACGCTGCCAGATCCTACTAGCTCACACGGTTTCTCGTCCTGATGATGATCTCTAACTAAGGAGATCGAAACGCCGTCGACTTCCACAACCGAAACTCCTTTAACATAACTTATTAACTACGGAGGTTTGCACAGTGTTGTCAATGCGATGTAAATTTTAAGTCACTAGCACCTATCACTTCACGCACCTTCACCTCTTGTGTGAGCACCAGGACTAGCTCCTATAATGTGAATGATACTCCCTTTATGATCAATCAATCAATCAATCATGTCACTTATAAAGCGCACTACATACCCGCGAGGGTCTCAAGGCGCTGGGGGAAGAGGGGGGTGGTGCTGCTACTGATCGAAGAGCCAGGTCTTGAGGAGTCTTCTGAAGGCCAGTAGGTCTTGGGTCTGTCGGAGGTTGGTGGGGAGGGTGTTCCAGGTCTTGGCGGCGAGGTGGGAGAAGGATCTGCCGCCGGCGGTCGTTTTCCGGATGCGGGGGACTGTGGCGAGGGCGAGGCTGGTCGAGCGGAGCTGGCGGGTGGGGGTGTAGAAGCTGAGTCGTCTGTTGAGGTAGGCTGGTCCGGAGTTGTGGAGTGCTTTGTGTGCGTGAGTGAGGAGCTTGAAGGTTATCCTCTTGTTGACAGGGAGCCAGTGCAGGTCTCTCAGGTGGGGTGTGATGTGGCTGCGTCGGGGGATGTCGAGGATAAGACGTGCAGAGGCGTTCTGGATGCGTTGCAGCCGTCTCAGGAGCTTAGCCGTCGTTCCTGCGTATAGGGCGTTTCCGTAGTCCAGCCTGCTGGTGACGAGGGCCTGGGTGACTGTTTTTCTTGTTTCGGTGGGGATCCACTTGAAGATCCTGCGGAGCATTCGGAGGATGTTGAAGCAGGATGAGGAAACGGCGTTGACCTGCTTAGTCATGGAGAGGGTGGGGTCGAGGATGACCCCTAGGTTGCGTACGTGGTCGGTGGGTGGCGGGGCTGTTCCCAGTGATGTTGGCCACCAGGAGTCGTCCCAGGCTGAAGGGTTGGAACCAAGGATGAGGACCTCCGTCTTGTCCGAGTTCAGCTTCAGGCGGCTGGTCCTCATCCATTCGGCGACGGCCTTCATTCCGTGGAGGTGGGCTTTGGCGGTGTGAGGGTCTTTGGTGAGGGAGAGGATCAGCTGGGTGTCGTCGGCGTAGGAGATGATGTTGAGGTTGTGCTGCCGGGCGACGTGGGCGAGGGGTGCCATGTAGATGTTGAACAGCGTTGGGCTGAGGGAGGAGCCTTGGGGTACGCCGCAGATGATCTTGGTGGCCTTGGATCGGAAGGGGCGAGGCGGACGCTTTGTGTTCTGCCGGAAAGGAAGGATGTGGTCCAGTCCAGGGCCTTCTCTTGGATCCCGGCGTCGTGAAGGCGTGTTCGTAGTGTGTGGTGGCAGACCGTGTCGAAGGCGGCTGATAGGTCCAGGAGGATGAGGGCTGCTGTTTCTCCGTTGTCTAGCAGGGTCCTGATGTCATCGGTGGCGGCGATGAGGGCGGTTTCGGTGCTGTGGTTGCTGCGGAAGCCGGACTGGGAAGGGTCCAGGATGTTGTTCTCCTCGAGGTAGCGGGTCAGTTGTTTGTTGACGATTTTCTCGGTGACCTTCGCGGGGAACGGGAGCAGAGAGATGGGTCGGAAGTTCTTGAGGTCCTTGGGGTCTGCCTTGGGTTTCTTGAGTAAGGTGGTGATCTCGGCGTGCTTCCAGCTTTCCGGGAAGGTTGCTGTCTCGAAGGAGATGTTGATTATTTTCCGGAGATGGGGCGCGATGGCTGTACTGGCTTTGTTGAAGATGTGGTGAGGGCACGGGTCTAGCGGTGAACCGGAGTGGATGGTGTTCATGATCTCGCTGGTGTCCTCGTCGTTGATGTTGGTCCAGGAGAGCAGGCGGTTGGTGGTTGTGGGGGCAGTGGTCTCAGTGGTTGCCGGGGCGGTCGTGGTGTTGAAGCTGTCGTGAATGTCGGCGATTTTGCGGTGGAAGAAGGTGGCCAGTGAGTCGCACAGGTCTCGCGACGGCTGGATGTCTTTGGTGTTGGAGCTGGGGTTGGAGAGTTCCTTCACGATGTTGAAGAGCTCTTTGCTGTTGTGTGCGTTGTTGTCTAGGCGGTCTTTGAGTGAGGCCCTTTTGGCGGATCTGATGAGGTGATGGTGACTGCGGGTGGCGCTCTTGTGGGCGGCGTAGCTGTCCGCTGTCCGTTCGTGGAGCCAGATCTTCTCCAGTTTTCGGCATGTTCGTTTGGAGGCCTGGAGGTCTTCGGTGAACCAGGTGGCTTTCTTGCTGGTGTGGCTGTTGGGCGGATTCTTGAGCGGGGCGAGGGTGTTGGTGCAGTCGTCGATCCACTGTCTGAGGTTGCGGGCGGCGGTGTCGGGGTCGGAGGGTTCGGCGGGTGGGCTCAGGGCGAGGGTTGTGGTTAGCTGGTCTTCCGTGACTCTGCTCCAGCAGCGGCGAGGCATTTGTTCGGTGCGGTGGTGCGTGGTGGGCTTCCTGTAGGTGAAGTGGATGCAGTGGTGGTCAGTCCAGTGGGGTTCGGAGGTGTGGTTGAAGGAGACGTGTGGGCTTGCGGAAAAGATGGAGTCGAGCGTGTGGCCGGCGGCGTGGGTGGGTGTAGTCACGAGCTGTCTGAGTCCGAGGGTGGCGAGGTTGTCGATCAGGGTGGTGGAGTTGGTGTCCTTGTTGTTCTCGAGGTGGAAGTTCAGGTCCCGAGGAGGATGTAGTCCGTGGAGGCGATGGCGTGTGTGCTGACGAAGTCAGCGATGGAATCGCTGAACTGTGGTCGGGGTCCGGGGGTCTGTAGATGAGGGTTCCTCTGAGGGTGGTGTTGGGATCGGTGTGGATCTGGAAGTGCATGTGTTCGGCGGTGCTGAGGGTGTCGTCGGTGTTGGTTGAGACTCTGAGGGTGTTCCTGTGGACGATGGGGATGCCTCCTCCGACTCCGTTGGTGCGGTCCCTGCGGGTGATCTTGTATCCGTCCGGGATGGCAATGGCGATGTCGGGGGCTGAAGCGGGATTCAGCCAGGTCTCCGTCAGGAATGCGACGTCTGGGGAGGTTGAGTCGAGAAGGTCCCAGAGTTCGATGGCGTGTTTGCGGGCGGAGCGGGTGTTGAGGAGGATGCATCTGAGGTAGTTGGGATCTTTCCTGGGCGGTGGTTTGGCGGGGCGGGTGCTGGCGAAGCTGCAGTTCCGGCAGGTGAAGGGCCCTTGGGTGCGCTTCGGGGTGGCCTGGTAGCAGGCGTGATCTTTTCCGGGGTTGAGTGCGTGGAGGGTGCTGGCGTCGTATCGGCGTCTGTTGATGTGGCGGGCGCGGGGATGCCCGGACCAGGGGGTCTGGCGCTGGGCGCGGTCACGGCGCGGACGGGCGCAGACAGGCTTGCCTTAGGCGCGCCTTCGGCGCGCCAGCGGCACGCCCGCTGCGCATGTCCGCTGCGCGGCCGCACAGCGGCCGCCATAAATGGGGAGGTGGGAGGGAGGAGCAGGGAATGGGGCAGCGAATGGGCAGTGAGGGGCGGGGCCGCAGGCGCAGCGGCGGGAAACAGGCACACAAGGGAAAACTAGCACAATCAGGGCATCAAGGGGGCACAGAAAGGAAAAAACTAGCACAATGAGGGGCAGCAAGGGGGCACAGAAAGGAAAAAACAAGCACAATGAGGGGCAGCAAGGGGGCACAGAAAGGAAAAAACTAGCACAATGAGGGGCAGCAAGGGGGCACAGAAAGGAAAAACGAGCACAATCAGGGGCAGCAAGGGGGCACAGAAAGGAAAAACGAGCACAATCAGGGGCAGCAAGGGGGCACAGAAAGGAAAACGAGCACAATCAGGGGCAGCAAGGGGGCACAGAAAGGAAAAAAGCGAGCACAATCAGGGGCAGCAAGGGGGGCACAGAAAGGAAAAAACGAGCACAATCAGGGGCAGCAAGGGGGCACAGAAAGGAAAAACGAGCACAATCCGGGGCAGCAGCAGGGCACACAGACGGAGCTGTGTGGTGGGGGAGCGACCTACCAGTCAAGGTCAGGGGTCGCTCTCTTCACCACGCAGCGGCCGCCATAAATGGGGAGGTGGGAGGGAGGAGCAGGGAATGGGGCAGCGAATGGGCAGTGAGGAGGCGGGGCCGCAGGGCGCAGCGGCGGGAAACAGGCACAGAAGGGAAAACGAGCACAATCAGGGGCAGCAAGGGGGCACAGAAAGGAAAAGCGAGCACAATCAGGGGCAGCAAGGGGGGCACAGAAAGGAAAAAACGAGCACAATCAGGGGCAGCAAGGGGGCACAGAAAGGAAAAAACTAGCACAATGAGGGGCAGCAAGGGGGCACAGAAAGGAAAAAACTAGCACAATGAGGGGCAGCAAGGGGGCACAGAAAGGAAAAAACGAGCACAATCAGGGGCAGCAAGGGGGCACAGAAAGGGAAAAAAAACCGAGCACAATCAGGGGCAGCAAGGGGGCACAGAAAGGAAAAACAAGCACAATCAGGGGCAGCAAGGGGGCACAGAAAGGAAAAAACGAGCACAATCAGGGGCAGCAAGGGGGCACAGAAAGGAAAAACGAGCACAATCAGGGGCAGCAAGGGGGCACAGAAAGGAAAAAAACGAGCACAATCAGGGGCAGCAAGGGGGCACAGAAAGGAAAAAAACGAGCACAATCAGGGGCAGCAAGGGGGCACAGAAAGGAAAAAGCGAGCACAATCAGGGGCAGCAAGGGGGCACAGAAAGGAAAAACGAGCACAATCAGGGGCAGCAGCAGGGCACACAGACATATATTGTTTTTCCAGTCCTGTTGGGACTCTCCTTTCACTACTAAAACCTAGACAAAGGCTACACTTGAAATAATAGTAGCTCTGGCTACCCGAGGACCCTATTGGCCTCACCCCAGACCGCTGTCCTTTTCAACTATATTTATTACCCTTGGTCTTACTATTGGGGTTCCCTTGTTCTTTACATATATTATCTGAGTAACACATCCCAACTTCTTTATTAGAAGACCTTATTCAGCCGCGTATTGAAACCATAGCATAATTTAACTTTATATCCATTCTAAATCACATTAGTTTGACACATTTTTCATAGTTTTTATACTTTTGCAATATTCCTCTGCAGAACAAAAATGGGCTGATTCACAAAAGCATTTATGAGTATTGGAAGTAGAACTACAGGCGTGCCCTTTTATGTATATTATCTGCCTTTGCAGTGGCGGCCAACACAGGTAAGAGCGGTGGGTGGGGTAGGGCGGGGTGTGGTGGGGGAAGACAACAGGCGACGAGATAGATAAAATTAAATAAAAAATTAATAAACCACTTATTTTGCGCTCGCCTTATCGCAGACTCGGCGATGCAGCGAGGGCAAGGTAAGTGGTTTATTAATTTTTTTATTTAATTTTACCTATCCCATCATCTGTCAACTTCTCCGTCACCCCACCCACCGTCTTACCGCTCTGACCCGTGCCGGCCGCCACTGTGCCTTTGTGAAACATCCCTTAAACTTTCAAGTCCTACTACTAAAAGTGCAAAGAGGACACAGTCCTTTCTATTTGTACTAATTGTATTTAAATATTCCCTGAATATTCCCATTTCCCCCCCATTTTAGATGCTTTAGTCCTAATAAAAGCATGTCAATCAATCAATCAGTATTTGTAGAGTGCAGCACTGTCACCCCTGGGGGTCTCTGGGCGCTGAGGTGCGAGGTCTCCGTTGGAAAACCCGGTCTTGAGGAAACGGCGGGAAGAGGGAAGAAACGAGCAGAAAAAGGCGAAACAGAGGGCAGAAAAATGGCAGAGCAGAAAAGGCAAAACAGAGTGCAGGAAAACGAGCAGAAAAGGTAAAACGAAGGGCAGAAAAACAAGCAGAAAAGAAGCAGAAAAACGAGCAGAAAAGACAAAACAGAGGGCCGAAAAATTAGCAGAAGAGGCAAAACAGAGCAAGAAACGAGCAGAGGAGGCACAAACGGAGGGCAGCAGGTAGACAGGCAGAAGAGGGTAGTGGACAGCGGGCAAGCTGGGCAGGAAAACTGTCGCAGGGGGGGCTGGCTATAAGACTGCGTAAAAGTGTAGTACAGGAGTAATCCAGGAGTACTGCTTTCAAATACTCCTAAATGCCTTTTTGAATATGCCCCAATATGTACCTCCACAGTTAGATTTGGGCCAAGTATACAATTTTGAGCAACAAGCAGTTGCGATCACTACTATGGGTTGTTCGAGATAGTTGGTGTGAACAGCCACGGCCGCTGCAGTTAAGAGCGTTGGGGTCGGCTTGGGGGGATTTCGAGAGACAACTACCAGGGTAAATTTATTATTTATTTAATTTTCCCTTGTGGTCGTCTCTCGAAATCCCCCCCCCAGCCGGCCCCACCACCCCACCGCTCTTACCTGCAGTGGCCGCGGCTGGGTGTGAATAGTGACAGTTTCATCACATACTCATTAAACAACAGCTTCACTGTGTCTTCCGTGAGCCAGCATCCATCTGACTAGCCATCTCTGATGAGTGGCGTTCAAGGATTCTCTCAAAGATGCTGTTCCGTAGAAAATTCCAGAAAGTATCCTGCACACACAAAGGAAATTATTGTTACTGTACAAGTCTTACTTAATCGTATAAGACAAGTGAACAATCAGATTTATGGCCTTCGACTGCTATTTGGGCCTCAGCCAAAGATTTTGATGCACCCGACTCTAAACTCTGTACAGTATTCATATCAATCAATCAAGCAATCAATCAATCAATCAAATTCCTACTTATAGAGTGCAGATTTTCATCCTAAAGTGTATCCAGGCGCTGTGCTGCAGTTGTCAGTCGAAAAGCCAGGTCTTGAGTCCGTTCCTGAAGTGGGTCAGCAAGGGTTTGGTGCGGAGGTGGAGTGGGAGGGCGTCCCAGGCTTTGGCAGTGAGATGGGACAAGGAGTGTCCTCCGGAGCGGCAGTGGTGGATGCGTGGTGTCTGTGTGAGGGCAAGGTGTGCTGAACGGAGATTCCTGGGAGGTTGGTGGAAATGCAGACAGCAGTTCAAGTAGGAAGGCCCTTGGTCATGGAGGACTTTGTAGGCATTGGTCAGAAGCTTGAATTGACATCTCTTCTGAACGGGGAGCCAGTAGAGGTCCTTCAGGTGTTGGGTGATGTGGGTCCTCTTGGGCAAGTTGAGGATCAGTCTGGCACCTGTGTTCTGGATCATCTGGAGTCTTTGCATGATTTTGGTGGCAGTGCCTGCGTAGATTGTGTTGCCATAGTCCAATCAACTGGTGATAAGGGCCTGCATCACAGTTTTCCTGGTGCTAATGGGGAACCACTTGAAAACTTTGCATGGAAGCAGGCTGAGGAGACGGCGTTGACCTGATGTTTCACTGAGAGTTCGCTGTCCAGGACGATGCTGAGGTTGTGGGCATGATCTTTTGGTGTGGAGGTGGGACCGAGCTCTGCCGGCCACCAGGAGTCATTCCAGAGCGCAGTGTGTCTGCTGAAGATCAGAACTTCATTTTTGTTCATGTTGAGCTTCAGGCAGCTGTCCTTCATCCAGACTGAGATGTTCTTCATACAATGGTTGAAGTTGGTCTTCATCGAGATGGGGCCCGCTGAGAGCGAGTGGAACAGCTGGGTATCGGTGGCAGAGGAGATGATGTCGATGTAGTGAGATCTGACAATGTCTCCAACTGGTGTTATATAGATGCTGAAGAGGGTAGGACTGAGGGAAGAGCCTTGGGGTATGCTACAGATGGTGTGCTTGGGTTGTGAGGTGAAGGGAGGGAAGTGGACACTCTGGGTGCGCCCCATGAGAATGGATGCCATCCAGCTGAGTGCATCGTCTGTGATTTCAATCTGGAATAGTCAGTCGATGAGTGCATGGTGGGAGACGGTGTTGAGGAATGCGGAGAGGTCAAGCAGGATCAGTGCAGCTGATTCGCCTCTGTCAAGTAGGGTGCGGTAATCAGGGCAGTCTCGGAGCTGTAGTTGGCCCTAGAACCTGATTGGGAAGGGTCCAGTTAGCTTGTTTTTCTCCAGATGTTTGGTGATTTGTAGGTTGATGGCCTTCTCCAGGACTTTGGCGAGGAATGGGAGCAGTGCAGAAATAATTTTTTTAAATAAATTTGTTTATTGGCATTTTACACTTTACACATACTGGAATATATCATGAAAGAACAGTTTGGCTTACAAACTATACCTTCTATTCGATTCTTTGCATTCTAGTTTGTTCATTTCACATTCTGTTCTATATTTTACAGTTACTCCATCATCTGTCGTTCGCATCCATTATATGTCATTTTGTCACCCATCATACATTTTGGCCAATTTATTTAATATAGCAAAACATTAACAGAACTTCCCCGTAACTCCCTCCCACTCCCTTCCACTCATTGTCAGTCTGGAGCTCCCAATCACCTACATATTTGTTCCGTATTTTGTATGGATTATTATGTTTCCTAAATTTTTCTTAATTTGCGTGTGCTATTAAGGGTGTTTCCTTCCTGAGGCCCCCAGGGAAGCCGACTCTCGACCCTCCTGTAGGTCCGTCAACATTGAAGTCCATTCCAACCTATCTTCCTCAGCTTTTTTGTCTGTTCTCACAAATCTCATTCGTACCAACTCTGCAGTGGCCCACTCACTCATATTTCTCATCCAGTCTACAAATTTCGGTGGCTAAGGTTGCATCCATGCTATCACTATGCGTCTTTTGGCCAAAACCAACCCTAGGTTAACAAAACATCTGCTTAGTTTTTTATTTTTGGGCATGGGCAACAATCCCAATAATATCTGTTTAATCTCTTTTGGTATATTCCAACCGGTAGCTTCTCCTAGCAGAGTCAAAACCTCCTCCCAGTAAGGGTGTAATAATATGCATAGCCAAATCATGTGTAGTAAATCTGCTTCCTAGGCCCCACATCTAGGACATCCATCCGTGTGAGATTGGTATATTATATGTAATATGTGCGGGGTAAGATATGTTTGATGTATTATATTATATTGGAGGAGTTTAAATCGTGCATTTGCACTGACATTTTGTGCACCCTCATGTACCCTTTTCCATTCACCTTCAGTCAGGGGTTCATTCATTGCTATATCCCACTTTTGTCGTAGTGCTAGAGGCCCTGCGAGCAAGTCCTCACGTAGTGCCCGATAGAGGTGTGAGATGAGTCTTCCCCTGCGCCATGGACAGTAAGGTTTGTAGTGTATTAGTGATGGGGGTTCCTCTGGAAAGCCCAACCAAAGTTCCCGCGCTACGCTAGATATTTTACCATACTGCAGAAACTGACCCGGTCCCAGGTCAAAGGTGTCCTGTGCCTCCTCCCGGGACATAGACTGTCCATTTACATAGAGATCTCCCAGTAACTGGCAGCTGCCCTCTTTCCACCGACGAACTGACATAGAGTCTGCAATGGTCGCAAAGGGTCGAATCGCCCATAAGGGCATGTAAGGAGCATATGGGGCGTGTTGTATAACTCTTCTCACTACGTTTTCCCATACTTTTGCGACATGCCGTATTATATATGGATACTTTTACTCAGCCAACAAGCCACCTCCAAATGTACCGGCTAGTAGAGACTTCTCCCATTTTTCCTCGCGATCTAACCAGTGGACTGCGTGCTGCAGTTGAGAAGCCATATAGTAGAATTCAAGTCAGGGTACCTCTAGGCCTCCCCTCTCCCATGTTCTCTGGAGGGTCGTTAATCGTACTCTTCTACATTTTTTCCCCCACAAAAGGTCCCTGATGAGACCCTCTAGTATGATGAAATATGAACGAGGAATTATATAGATGGAGTGTTGCAGTGCATATAGACACCGGGGTAAAATAATCATTTTAATGATTGCTATGCATCCCATGAGGGATAGTGGCAGCTCAGTCCAGAAACGAATCAATGCTTTTAGACCCTGTATTACGCGGCCAATGTTAGATTCGTGATATGATTTGGCTGTGTTTGTCAGATATATACGTAGGTATCGCTCTCCTTCTTCTGCCGAAGGTAAATCAATGGGCGGTCTCAGTTCTGGTTGGACCGTAGCCACTCTACCCATTGGGACCACCCTGGACTTTGTACGATTAATATGGAGCCCTGATATCTTCCCGAAGCTTTGCATTTCTGTCAACAGTACTTGTACGGACCGTTCCGGCTGTGTCAGGTAGACTAGAGTATTGTCCGCATACAGCGAGACCTTATGGTTAGTGTCTCCCAACAGTATTCCCCATGGCTCCATCTTATCTCTCAGTTGAATGGCCATCGGGTCCATCACTATTGTAAAAAGCAAGGGTGAGAGCGGGCATCCCTGACGGGTGCCCCGTCTTAACATTAGTTGTCTTGATACCATTCTTTCTATCCGTACTCTAGCCGTACAGGCTGCATAGAGCAATTGAACCCATTGGAGGTAAGTGTCACCCACCCCCATTCGTCTAAAGACTTGCCACATATACGGCCACTCCACTGAATCGAACGCTTGCTCGATATCCAACAGCACGGCGGCACTGTCAACCTCCATCAGTCTAGGGGCCTGCCATACATGTGCCAGTCATCTCAGATTACAGGTCGTGTTCCTGCCAGGGATAAATCCCACCTGATCGGAGTGGATTAGTTGTGACAGCTTCGGGAGGAGTTGCTCCACCATGATGCCACTTAATATTTTCAGATCGATATTTAACAGCGATATTGGTCGGCATGAGGTCGGCTGGCAGGGATCCTTATCTTTTTTTGGATTTATGGCCACTAGTGCCTCACCCATTGTAGGTGGTAGGGCACCTTTACCTAAAGCCTCATCATAAACTTCTAGGAGTCTGTCCACTAGAAGAGGGGCAAAACATCTATAGAACTCCGCGGGGAGCCCGTCAGAGCCTGGACTCTTGGCTGGCTTGATAAGGCCTATAGCGCCATTTATTTTGTCTCTGGTAATCGGAGAACTTAGAGTTTCTTGTTCCTCAGGGTTAGGCACGGGAGTTCTATCGTGTCCAAGTACGATATCATTGCCTCCGGATCTAATCCAGTGCAGCTAGTGTATACCTTTTGCAGGTGATTTTCCAGGGATTCAGCTATAGCTTTCTGCGAGTATACTACTACCCTGTTCTTGCACGGATTTGCAGTATCTAGGCCACTGGTGTTTCCTGTCTTATCAGTTGCGCCAATAGCGCTCCGGTTCTGTCTCCTTCCCTTTAGAGTTTCTGTCTATCTGTCATGTGAACATGCTTTTCAAGTCTGCAGAGATCCGTCATAAGAGCCTCCCTAGCCTTGCTCCATTTTGTCAACTTCTGTGGGGTTCTGCCAATTTTAGTCTCCAGTTTTCCCAGGACGGCCTCATGCATTGCTACGTCTCGTTCCAATTGAGATCTCACTCCATATGTGGTTCTTATGCAGATTCCCCATATAACCACCTTCATGGCCTCCCACTCAGTCGCACGGCACGAGGCTGACCCCCAGTTCTCTCGAAAATACCTTGTCAGTTCCTCCAGCACTGTGGCAACAAATGGAGGGTCTGTAAGAGCCTCACTATTGAGCTGCCACAAAGGTATTTCAGATCTCACTCCTCTGCCCCCCAACTCCAACAGGACCGGGGAATGATCCGACAAATATCTTGGTAAGTAAGTTATCCCTTCTACACTCCAGCCAAGATCCACAGAGAGGAACCAATAATCTAATCTACTGGAGGTCCCTGTGGCGGGAGTGTAACATGAGTACTGTTTCGTAGTGGGATGGCGTTCACGCCATAGGTCTTGCAGGTGCATTCCCTGCAGTATACCTTGCAATGTGTCCGTCATTCTTGGTTTAGTGTGGAGTAATGGTGGCTACCGATCGAGGGAACCATCAAGAACACAGTTAACATCCCCTGCCAACATTACTGGTGCTCCCAAATAAGGGGAGGCCGCCTCCAGAAGGTCGGCAAAGAAGGAAGCATTGTCATCATTTGGTGCATATACATTAATGATGCATATTTCTGAGCCAACTAACCTTCCATGGAGGATTACATGTCTCCCATCCGTGTCGACCACATGGTGTAAGTGTTGAAACGGAACCTCAGGCGCTACAAATATAAGTTCCCCCCTTGCAAACCCAGAATATGAGGTGGCATATAGTTGTCCCCGCCATCTCTTTCGCAAGGACTTTATTGAATCACCCCAAACATGAGTCTCCTGGAGACATGCGACTGCCACCTTATATCTTTTTAAGTCGGCAAATATACATCTTCGCTTTTCAAAGGCCACAATGCCTCGGACATTCCAAGTAATTAGTTTACTCGTACTCCTTTTCGCACAACATAATTCCATACTGTTTTAACTGCGGTATTCATTTTCATCCAGATCTTTAGTGCTGTAAGTTTTCCAGACTGACATCCATGGAGTAGGGACCTTAAGACCCATATGGTAACTTCCCCAACTTCCCCCCTCCCCCTGGGCAATACCTCATTTCCCTCTCCTTCTGAACTAAACCTGGTGAAGGCATGCAGATGTCGCCCCATTTCCCCTGAAAATATCCCCAAATTTATAACCTTGAATGAGTAAACAAGAAGAAACACACACTGTTGCCCGTCTCCCTCCCCACCCACCCTGTTCTAAGGTAGTGGCTAGTTAGCTGGCGAGGTGTGAGGGCTAGCCTCCAACTCCTTAGCCAGGTACCAGCCTCTGGGGGGCGAGCCCCCGCCATATATCACAGTTTGTGTGAAATGTCCCATGGCAAAATAGTTCTCTCTCTCCTCCCTCCCAACATATCACCTCGGTTCAGTCTTACCAAGTGTCGCCCATCAAGCAGTGTCTTTAGCATTACCAATGCTTGACCTGTGCCTTCATTTCATGTCTCTGTTAAGCATCTGTGACCTCGCTCAAGTTACTTTTCACGGGGCCTCCGGGCGAAGAGGCTCTAGAGTCTAGGACCACATCTAATGCCTGTAAGGTTCCATCCGGACAAATCCTTATTCTGCTTAGGCTGCGGCTTTTGGCACTGTCTTGTGATTGCATGTGTTGACGCCGGTGTCTAGATTGTCTTTGAGATCCGGATTTCCTCGGTGTAACTGTAGAGGGCACCAAACAGGCTCCCGGGGACCCTCTTGCATCTAGCCAGTTGCTTGCCTCCCCTGTCACGAAGAACAATGTTTTGCCACCACTTTTGACTCTTAACTTCGCAGGGAATGAAAGGCTATATTTAAGATTCAAGTCTCACATGCGACGTTTCACCACCAGGAAGGATCGTCTTTGTTCTTGTACTCTTTGCGTATAATCCGGGTATATAGAAATCTGGTGGCCCTCATATGTTAGCGGACCACGGCTTCGGGTAAGCTGCAGGATAGAGTCTCGGTCCCGGAAGTTGAGGAATATGGCTATAAGGGCCCTGGGAGGTGCCCCTGGTCTTGGGAGGGAGGGGACCAACTCTCTATGGACCCTCTCCACAGTGAAAAACTTGGATAGTTTCTTTGGGGCCATTGCTCCAGTCAGCCAGTCTTCAATGAATAGCTCTGTAGATGAGCCCTCTGCTTTCTCGCGAAATCCCACAAAGCGGAGATTGTTCCTTCTTGATCTTCCTTCCGCATCTTCAGCTCGATCGTCGAGGCGCCCCACGCTTTTCTGGAGGCCAATTACTGTATCCCTCAGGTTTTGGAGTTCCTTTTGGAGCGTGTCCACCGTCTGCTCAGTGGTAGTGACCCTATCTGAGACCTTTCGTAGATCGCATCATAGTAGATTCACGTCTATGGTGACAGAGTCAATTTTATTTTTGAGCTCATCTCTTGTAGCATCTATAGCCACGAGCACCGCCATTATATAGGGGGGTCGGTCCGAGTCTTGTGGTTGCTCATCCGTATTGGTGTTCTGGGCTGGTATTGGTTCCCCTTGATCCAGGGGGAGCGGCTGGGCATAGTTAGAAATTTTATTCGTCTGGGCTGCTTTACCACCTTTCTTTCACCATATTGAATGATGAGATTTTGCTTTTTAAGAGAGTGTGAAGCGAATCCGGCATGACGGTGCCCACGCACAGGTATGTTTATTGTAATCTCTTCTCAAACTGACAGTAAGTCTCAGTTAGGCATGGTTCTTTTCCAGTCCTTCTGTTCGATGAGTATCCGCTTATTGTATGGGGACCTCACTTTACCCAGCTGCCTCAGGAGGGTTTATCAGTCACTCCACAGAGCCCACTAGCCACTCTTCAGGTTCCTCCTGGCTATTGCGGTATGGATCACTGGCCATTCTTATGCTGTGCATTCAGATGCCTTATTTGTGCCTACAGGATTATCTGCAGCTTCAGACGGTGCCTATGGAGGTGTAGTTCCTCTCAGGGTAGTTTGTGCGTCTCTTCAGTTTATTTAGGCCCAGGAGCTTTTCTGGTGGTTTGTCGTCTTACTTGAGTCCTTCAAAATGCCCTTTGCGTCTGCGGCCCTTCTGCCGTGCTCCACGCTGTTTTTTGTATTTATTCCTTTTCTCAGCATGATAATTGCATCAATGGAGGCGCCGCCAACCACGCGGTTGTGTACCCTGCAGTACAGCCAGTAGGAGTGATTCGTGGATGGGGGTCGCGTCAGCTGTCTGTTGCGCTGTGACAGAATGGAGAAGCGTCCATTCGGAGGCGGTTCCCTGTGGCGTAGTTTATTTTAATGGCAATTGAAGAAATAAATTGCACTTTCCTGCTGTATCATGTGTGTTATTTATTTATCTCCGCAGGGCTTCATCCCCGTAGCATTACTAACTGCCCTGTGTGTGGCCAGACAGAGGCCTCCTGCGTCGCGTACCTGCCGGTTGAGTCGGCTCCAGTGCTCCCGATACGCGGCGTAAGTCCTTACTTTCTTCCCCTGCGTCAGGCCCAAGACGGTCCGCGTCTCCGCCACTCGCTGCTGTCCGCTGTACCTGTGTGTTGCTGCATCCACAGGGGGCCCAAGCGATCACCGTGGGTCGCGGGCGGAGCCTCAGTACCGCTTCCTCCATTGAGACCGGAGCTCTCGGCAACCCTTTATTTCTTTCGCCGCGGCCGGGCCCTCCGCGAGCTTCTCAAGATGGCGCTCGTCTTCTTTTTTCGCTGTGCGTTTTCGTTGTTTCTAGGTCTACCTGGAGCTCCGACATCAGCTCCAGGTAGCCGTCGAGGGAAGAGAGTTATTTCCTCTGATTATCTGTATTGCAGGTTGTTTTCTTCCACGGGCAGGATGTTTTCGGATGGCGGGATGGCGGGAGCTCACTCAGAACACGTCTACTCCACCATCAAGCTTGGCCACGTCCCCAGCAGTGCAGAAAGATGGGGCGGTAGTTCTGGAGCTCGCTGGGGTCTGCCGAAGGTTTCTTGAGGAGGGGTCTCACCTCTGCGTGTTTCCAGGCTTCAGGAAAGGTGGCTGTGGTTATGGATGCACTGAGGATGGTGGTGAGCTGATCTCGTCTCTTTCCGAGGTTGAAAAGCTGGTGGGGGGGATAGGTCGATGGGTGCTCCAGAGTGGATGGAGTTCATAGGTTGGGTGGTTGATGGGATGCTGAGGAGGTTGGAGGGTTGGGGATCGAAGTTTCTATAGATGGTTGCTATCTTGTTGTGGGAGTGATCGGCGAGGGCATCACAGAGTTTCTGTGAGGAGGGGATTGAGTTTTTGGTGGCTGACAAGCAGGTGAACGCTCTGACATTGGTGAAGAGTTCCTTGGTTTGGTTGGGCTGATCTCAATCCAGGAGGGTCAGGACCTCCTTTATTGTGGCTTTGAGCAGGTGGTGGTAGTCTTTGAGGGCTGATTTGAAGGTGGCTCGGTCGGTGTGGTTCCTGCTGGTTCTCTATCTTCTCTCCAGTTGTTTGCACCTGCACTTTAATGTGCTGAGTTCCGGGGTGTACCAGCTGGCTCGTTTGGTGGGTCTGTGCATTCTGGCTGGTTTGGTGGGAGCGACTCGGTCAGCGGCGATGGTGATCCAGGCATTGAAGTTTTCTACTGCCTGGTCCAGATTGGTGGTGACGTTGGGCTGTGTGATGCTGAGGGCGTTGGCCCATTGTTGCTGAGTCACCTTGGTCCAGCTGCGGTAGGGGGTGCTGTAACAGTTGGGGGTGGTGCGGGATGTCCTTCAGGGGCAAAGTATACGATGGAGTGGTCTGACCAGGTGAGTTCCGAGGTGTGGCTGTATCTGATTCTGTTGAAAGACGTGAAGATGGGGGTCCACTGTGTGTCCTGCTTTGTGCGTGGGGTCAGTGACCAGCTGCTTGAGGCCGATGTTGTCCAGTCTTTCCAGGAGGTTGGTGGAGTTGGTGTCAGTGGAGTCGTCCAGGTGGAAGTTGAGGTCTCAAGGAAGGTGTAGTGTTCGGATTCGATGGCGAGCAGGGTGATGAATTCAGCGATGAATTCAGCTATGGCATCGCTGAGGCCGGCTTGTGGTCCTGACAGTCTGTATGCAAGGGTGCCTTTGATGGTGGTTTTGTCGTCGGTGCATAGTCGAATCATCCTGTGTATTCCTTGCTGTCAGTGTTTTAAGTGGGAAAAAATAAGTGCAGGAAATCACCAAATTGAGCAGTGGACTAAGGGCAGAGGTTGGGGTAAAGTGGGTGGGCAGGCCTAGGATGCAAGCATTTATTGAGAACAGGATTTCTTGGTGTGCCATTACATGATCCATAAGTGCACATGATTTTACTTTATATTACATCAGAGTAGAAGGAAGTTTGCCAAGGGATATTTGTGCTCATCTCGTCCTTGTTGCTCCCCTCTCTGGTTCTTCCTTGTTTGTTTTCCTCTCCCCCTGTCTGTCTCATTCACTCTTTTCTCTCTCTCTCTCTCTCCCCCCCTCTCCCTCTCTCTCTCTCTCTCTCTCTCTCTCTCTCTCTCTCTCTCTCTCTCCCCCTCTCCCTCTCTTTCTATCTCTCTCTGTCTCTCTCTCTCTCCTGGCACCTTATCCTGTTTTGTCCCTCATATTTCCTTGACCCTGTCCCTCCCCTGTCCCATGTCTCGACATAATGTCATGCCCATTCTCTTATTTCACATGATCTCTCTCTTCTTTGTCTCACCCTTCCAGTGCCAACATTCCCTTTCTTTCTCTGATGCCTCTGAAACCCATATCTCGTTATTATCACCCTGCCTATCTTACTCTTTCCTGCCCTCTCTCTTTGCCCCTTTCCCTCCCCTTTCCTTTATTTCACTCTCTCTTCTCCAAATGCTTGTTTCCTTAGTTCGACTGAGGAAAAGGTGTCCCTTTCCATGCCTTCCAAGCGCAGGTAGACTGACTCACATAATTCAAACATTGCGGAAATAATGATTCCTTCTTTATCATTAAACTGTTTTTATAAATTCATGTTACTCTAGTACCAGTGTTCTCAGAGCAGCACTGATTTAAAGAGGGCACTGCGAGTATAGAAAATTCTTTGTTTCCTCGGGCCAAAGCACCTGTAAATAATTCACGGAGGAGGCCTGGAAGGCAGGTGACACACTACACAAAGACATCACGAGGATCCGAGCAGGTAAGAAAGGTCTGGAAAACACCAACCGTCTTTGAGCCTGAAATGCGACCAACCCTTTTACATAGCTATCAGTCAATCTCCCGAATCCCCTGTGGACTAGTGCCCACTGTACCAGCAAGGACGTTATGACTTCGATGTTACTAGTCGTTTCAGAGCTATTGACCAAAAACAATCTGAAAGAAAATAGAAGGGTATACAACGTTGGAACATCCTGGTGGGAAACACCCAAGATTTAGGGACTCTGTAAATTATTCTCGTAACATGCTTGAATGTAAATTTATCTCATGACAATATCCTAAAAATCTTGCAAGGGTCTGATCATTATGGACCAACTTTGGACACCCCTTTTGTTAGCTGTACCATTTGTTATTTTTAGTGACTAGTGGGACCAGGGTGGGTAAATTAAACGATGCACACCTGTCTATGTCAGTGATGGGGTCTGGGTCGTCAAGTGGAGCTCCATAGTGTACGCCTTTTCCTCACGATATTCTACATATCATTAAAGGTTTTTGGCTTTAGGTGTGTCCTGGTAGTCTGAGCCAGCACTCAGCCCCCTGCACGCTTAAGCAGAGGGCTGAGGATGGAAAAAAAAGATATACACGAGGTAGTTTGCTTCTTGCATGCGCACTTGGCTGAATGTCTTAAGCATTCATTACTCCAAGTTAATCCTTCCTGACCCTGATGGATGTTTGCACAGCTGCTTCGGCATTTCTGCCCTCCTTCACGGAAGATAATTCACTTTAATATAGCAAGCTCTTTCGTCTGCGGCCCCATGTTTCATTGCGTTTGCTCTTTTGTTTCTGTATGGCTCAGTTATGTTCGTGGCTTTTGTTTGTGTGACTTATTGTTTATATCTGGCGCCTTCTGCTCCTTTCCTCACCCCCTTTCTCCCCAGTGGACAAATCAGCGAAGAATTCTACCACCCCAGGTCTAAGCCAGGTTTAAACAGGGAACTCCTGCCTAACCTCTCCATTACAGTTGTGTGGATCCCTTTTACCCACCTAACAAATGCCACAATACATTTAAATGTTAATGTTCAAAATAATTTCGATCTCGTTTTCATATTTTCCCATTTTCTGCAACTCTATTGCACCTGAGAAGGGGCTGTTGAACACGCCGATTTTTATAAAGAACTACAAACCTGCTCCTGAAATCCACCGATTGCCACCGTAAGGCACCTTTAAGCGAGTGTAAATGAACTTCTAGCTCGGATAGCTTAACAAGGAGTTTGGTTTTTTTTAACCACTCTTTCTGAACTGAGTGGAAACCCGACCTGTATTGCTTCGGACATGAAACACCATTCAACACTTATTAACAGCTTTATTAACAAATTCTAGAAAAACCAAGAAGGCAAACAATAAAATGAATGAGTTAATTGTATTGAAACAAATCAATTTCAATAACTAGTGCAATAAAAACAATAAAATAATATCTAAAAATCGAAGAGGTTCAAAGGGCACTCCTCCAGGTTTTTTTTCTTTTTTTTCAAATCAAATCAACTTTATTTAATTCAGACAAAGAATCATAAAAGCTAACAGTTCAATACAAATTTCAAAATGAGAAGAGTTAATCAAATCATTAAAAAACAGGTACAGTAAAAACGCTTGCTGATTTAAAATGCAGCAGTTAAAAACTTCCTTTTAGTGATAACAGACCTCAAGAATCTTGCCACTACCACACATGTAAACAAGTCCGGGAGCAATTGTAGGTATAAGTAGGCTGGTCTGCATTGTCTAAAATTTAACGATTTCATTAGAGGCTTTATAAAAATAAACCTTAGGTCTGTATAAAATTTGCAGAAAAACAGTACATGAACAGTTGATTGTTTAGAGATCTGGTCTCAAGGACAGCATATTAATTGACGAGACCAGTTGTTGGTAGTGGGAAAGGTTGTCAAACGATGAAAAATATCTAACCTAAAACGTGTCAATACAAATCTATGTTGAGCATTTAAAACACCAATTAAATACGGTTGCATCGTATAGCAGGTCAGTACCATTTGGTTATATTGTACGGTGGGCTTCACAAGTTCCGATGTTAATCTCTTTTCCTCTAAGTTGTTCAGGCATATTTTCTTTAAAGATGCTCTTGATATATGCAACAAAGATTCAGGATTATCGTAATATTCAGAATGACAAATATCCTGCATAAAATTCTTTATGTACTTCAGCCATGGAATTTTCAATGCATGGTCGGCACCACAACAGTCCTGTACAATGGCTCTGTTAAAACCCGTGTGGTCCGATGTCCAGAGCTTGTGCCATAAGAGCACTGGCTGCACCCTTATTAAATCTTCTAAATAAGTTACGCCCAACTCTGCATGACACACAAAGTTTGAGCAACTGGTTGGGAGCCCCAAAAGATTTTTAAGAAACCCATTTTCTACCAACTGTAAGGAATCAACATCTCCGTGTCCCCACAACTCAGAGCCATACATCGCTACTGATCGGCATTTGGCGATATAAATGCTCATCATATCCCTGGGAGATTTACGTCCCATTTTCCTAGAAAAATTATTCAGACCCGCTATTGATCCGAGAAGCTGCATTCTTCTCGATTTCACTGCACTTTTCCAGTTACCATTACTATCGAATAGGATTCCCAAATATGAAAAAGTTGATGTTTGGGGTAAAATCTCATTTTCTATTAAAATCTTGCGTCCCTTGGCTAGCTTTCGACCAGCTTTCATAACGTACGTTTTACCTATGTTGATTAAAAGCCCCAGGTTCTCCATAAAATTTACAAATTTATCTAAAAGATGCTGAAGGGCATTAGGGGTGCGGGCCATAAGTACTGCGTCATCCGCATACAATAATATTGGTACTGGCCTGTTGCCGATTTGGGGCAGATCGATACAGGAGTCCACAAGGGTGCTGCCCAAGCCATTAATATATAAGTTAAATAAGAACGGCGCGAGCACACACCCCTGACGGACCCCCTTCTTAATGTCAATAGGGCTTGTGCATTCACCATTCATACCATATCGGATCTTGGCAGAGCTCATTGAATACAAATATCTGAGGAAGTTGACGATGGCACGGTCAATGCCCATCGAGGCCATAATGGACCAGAGTTTACCATGGGCGACACAGTCGAATGCGGAGGTCAAATCCACAAACGCCAGGAACAGATTGCCCCCTTTTATTTGTGTGTACTTGCTCACTAGCAAGTTCAAGTTGATAGCCTGCTCTGTGGTCCCAACACCCTGGCGAAAGCCATATTGGAAGTCGGACAGAATATTGTTACAGTCTGCCCACTCCTGCAATCTGTCCAGCACAATACGACCCACCACCTTGACCAGCGAATCCAGCAAGGAGATGGGTCTATAGTGTGCGGGACAGTTGCGGTCTCCCTTTTTAAATATAGGCACGATGTGTGATTTCGACCAGGATGCTGGAAAACCAACTTCGCGAAAAGACTTAAGAACCAGGGTCAGAAGAGGCCCCCAGAGATCAATGTTGTCTTTAAAAATGTCAGTCGGGATCCCGTCAGGGCCAGGAGCCTTCCCTCCCTTGCTAGCTCCAATTGCCCGAATCACCTCCTCCAGATTGAAGCTAAAATCAAAATGCTTCCACACTGGAGTAGGCCCAGGGGAGACATCTCTCATGCCGACCACAGAGTTCTCTTGGTCCTTTTCAGCTGAACCCATATATAATTTCGCAAAATGGGCCACCCATTCTTGTTCTGTAATTGCTGCCTCTATTCTGGGTTTATCATCGTCACAGCAGAAGGGAGAGTTTACAATACGCCAGAATAACTTAGAATCTTTATTCTGGCTTGCTTCCTGCAGCCGGTCCCAAGCATCCTCTTTAAGAACCTTTTTGCGATGTTTTAGTGCTAGCTTATAAGCCCGCCTACAGTTTTGTACTTCTGTGTTATTCCTAGGCGACTCCTTCAAGGCCTTCTTTAACTTATTGTGTGCAGAAGTGCACGCATGGTCAAACCATCCTAGCTTTTTCGTTGCCCCTCTAATCTGTTTTGTAATCAACCCACCACTAATCTCCTCACTAATGTGTCCAAAAGCCTCCACGACCGTACTAGCGTCAGCAATCTCATCCAAACAGACCTCAAAAGCCCTACTCTGTTTTATAATGACTTGCTGTAAAAATCGAGATGGGTCAACCATGGACCAACGCAGGGTAAAGCCGTTTGAACGGGAGAGTACTATGTTCTCCGCGGCAAGCGTGGATTGCCCTTGACCAGGTTTGCTCTGAAGACTAATGTCCAGTTCAAAGCTCTGAGGAAAGTGATCACTCATTCCGATATTATGTAATGTAAAGTTAAGAACAAGTGCAGAATAACGTTTGGGAAATAGAAGGAAATCAATGACACTCTTACCCCTGCTGCCATCAAATGTACAGGGTACTGCAACCGGGCTGCCTCCAAGTTCGTTAGTAAAGCATAAGTCATATTTGAAGAGCAGCTCATTAAGTTTCTCCCCATACCCTGAATGAACAAAGTGAGAGACATCGTCACCCAATGGAGAAATCATGCCACAGACTTTATTAGCCAGCAATTGGCATGGTTGGATATTAAAATCACCTCCCCAAAGCAAGATTTTATCATTTGAACCCTTATCCAAGATAGTTTCCAATTCCTCATCAAGGTGACACAGAATATCCTTTATGTCCAAGTTACAGGCATTGTTATAAAAATTAACTAAGATCAATGAAATAGAGGTCGTAGAATCAACCTGGACAATTTGATAAAATGGATTGGATGAATTTACTGTTACACTGTTGCTGGCCAATTTGTTAGATACATAAACACAGAGGCCGCCCTTTGATCTACCATGACTGGATGGAATAGCTCGGTGATGGAAGGTCTTGAAACCATTAAGATGTATAGGGTCATTGGCCCAGGTTTCTTGCACCATCATGATCACAAAACCGGTCATAAATTCCAGCCATTCAGGAATACTATGTTTACTGCGGAGCCCCGCAACATTCCAGCTTAGAACTGTAAGGTTATTCCCTGATGATTTTGTACAGATCTTATTGTTATTATCAATATCGTTTCCGAGAAGATTACAATAACCAGTAGAGTTATGAGCCACATTCCCAGAGGTGTTAATCTCTAGGCTAGACCCATAAACACCCTAACAATCACGGTTACTGCAAAGTAGATCACAATTATTACAGGGGGGGATGTCATTAAAGGCATTAAAAGGGAGACTATTATTTTTTAGAAAGGATGCATGAGGAGTCGTTATAGTTAACTGATTTGGGCTCTGCTCGTTAATGCAGGGTACAGTGCTGTCACCTGGCCTCTCAGCATCTAGGTGGGCATCAGCCAGTGGCCCATCTCTACCTAGGCCGCGGTCCTCTTGTGAAACGTCAAAAGTATCTTGGTCATCCCACGGGTCAGGAAGGGTTAGGTTGGAAACTAATCCATATAGACAGCATACAGTAGACTGGCTCTGCACTACGTGACTAGATGCATAATTGAGTCAATCTATTTCTTCCAGGGAAGAAAGTATATCAAATCTATTGTGTAGTGGTACACTAAATTGTGAATGATTGGTTAAATGTGTAGATCTCTGCTGTCGTGCCTGGTGATGGATGTAATCTATTGGAGGGTAGAAGTATCCCAGGGGAAGTACGTTTATATCCCTAGTTGTCACATAAGTGCTGCCAAGTCTTTGTAGAATCTCCTGTGTCAAGCTGGGCGTTCTAAAAGTAAGAACAATACAATCGCCAGGGAATGTTTTTCCCTGGTCCCTACCCATCCGACTCTTCTCACCATTTTAAACTCAGTGAACAGGGCTTCTGTTAGTCCGGTCCTAGTTCCGAGCCAGCAGAGTGCCCTGTTCCTTAATGTCTCCCACGTTTCATTAGCCTGTGAGGTAAGAGATGGAACATTTGCCAATATTATTATATACGGCGTGGCTTCTGGTGGCAAGTTCAATCTCACCTCTTCCATGTTCTCCCTATCCATAGGGGCTACACAAGGTCTTGGCAACTTGAGGGGACGTCTGGCGTTATTGTGTATTACAGCTTCATTATATTTTGTGTTGGTGGTACTCTTGTTGCCTTCAAGTGCCCTGTCTTGTGTTTGAGGAATGTTAACCTGAGGGACATGAGATGAACTGCCGTTGTTCAGTGTAGATGTGGGTTTTGGAAAATGTAGCAAGTGATTAACTGAGCCTACGCTTTCAACTCTTTTTAATGCTTCCTCTATATCAGGTACCCTGGCCAGCAGTTTCTCCAGGGGAGCTTTAATTGATACATAGAAATTATCCAAGACCAGACCCTCCCCTGGAGCAGCAGCAACATGAGAGGGCACATTTTGACCATTCAAATTGTTCATATTGTTTAGGACCATGTCCATACGTTCTAAGCGCCCATACAATTGGGCAAAGTTAGTGTCAATCAAGTCCTTAAACTGGGTTAAACGCTATCCAAAAGAGGCTTACTGGCCTCGGTAACCGCAGCCTCTGAAAGAATGCTTGATGTAGGGAGCAAAAATCATCAGTCTGTGTGCCGATAGAACTTGTTTGAATCGATGGAGGGTGAGTACGACGGGGCTCCTTTAGTGCTTTTGATTTATATGCACCCGTGCCTATACCCCGTTTACGCTTCGCAGGTAACTCTCTTGTCGTACCTTAACAGTGGAGTTTAGAGGTCCGAGTCCTTAAAGCTATGGTGGGCTCGTTGAGCTCGCCGGAGGTATCCTTTATGGAGACCCTTGGGTCATGGTCGAGAGGGGTATGCAACGTACCCTGTGGAGAGGGCGACAAACAGGTTTGGGGGCAGTTGAAGCAGCAATGCCTAATGATGAGCACCTTTGTAAGGAGGACGGATCCAAAGATAACCTCCTCTCCGTAAGTTGGATCTCATGAGTAAGTAAGGATTCAGCCCTTATAATGAAAGCGTCCAAAGTTCCTGTAACCCCCGAAACCCCCTTGTTTTTGCTCATTGTTAAAAGTAAGATCTACAACAGCTCGTTGCAGACAAAGTCACAAAACTAAAACTGGGGTATGGCAACGGTACAGTACCTGGCAAAATAGATCATAGGGCAGGTCAGGGTCAAGGTGTCCCGGACTATCGACCTTTCAGGGAGAGGGGCCTCCTCCCGTTGCCCTTCCCCCCGGTTTTAAGCGCTGCTTGGCTTGGCGCAGTGTCGATGATCCGGCTCCTGCCGCAAAGCAGTCTGGGCACTGGAGTCCGTCTGTCTCCTGGATTGCAGCAAAACCACCACCGATCGCTACCCGTGTAGCAGAGCACATCTGTCTGTTTGTGCGTCAGAGCATTGAAGGCAGCGAGGAGGGCTCAACCCAGCCGAGGGGCTCCGGGAACAGAGAAACAGAGGAGGCGAAATATTTACAGCAGCTGTGGCTCCGGCTCTTCAAAGCGCGCAACCTCGCCACCATCCGAACGCCTGCTGATTCTGCAACCAATGAAGGCTAATACTCAAAGGTAATCTTTTCAGAATTTTCCAAGTTGAAATTCTGCCTTTGTGCCAGATTCACAGAGAGTTTGCTGCGACTTGGTACTTTTTGCTGGTGTTGCTCGAATAAGATTTTACCTGAGGTCAAGGGATTGATTGTACCACAGAAGATGTGCGCCTCGGAGGCTGGGAGTGCTTGTGCTGCAGAGCGCGTCCTTCTCCGATCGACGTCAGGACACAACCTTCCTCTCACGCCTGGCTGTCTCCAGGTATTGTTTAACAATTTATAGGTGAAGTCCAATACTTTAATAAGCTTTGTTATAAAAGAATCAGTTTACAATGTAAAATAGAATTTAGTTGCCTCTTTCGTAGATTTGATGTTATGTTCTTTGAAGGCATCACATAGATATTTCTTGCGTAAGTGTATTCATTTGGGACATACACAAATTATAGGCGCTGGAGTCTCAAAATTATAACTACAGAGCTTCCAGCCTATCTATTCAGATTCTTGTTCCACAATGGAATGTGAAGTAACAGGAATCTTAACTTCTTTGTTTGAGGTTTTAATGCCAAGGCTATATATTCTTGAGTTTCCATCAAGCAAGTGTCTAATGTTAGCTCCGAATATTCATGCTTTGATACTGAACGTAGGTCACTAGCTCGGTTGTAGTTCCCCAACATATTACTTATTAACTTCTTCCGTTTAGGGATGCTCATTCTTAACAACAGTTCAGGTGATGGAGTGTCATACTCCTTTATGAATTAACAAATTCTCTTTAAGGTCCAGAGTTCCTATACATTTGTGTTTTAGTTCAACAAAGATCAAACCTTTTAAGATAGCTGTTGTGGCACTCTGGCAAACACAATATTAGTTGATGGTCGCACCAATGTGACGTGTTAACAATGATATAACATTGAACTCCAATCTAGTTTTGCAATGCCGTGCTGCAGTCTCGAGATTCCATGGAGGTCTTATATTTTGACTCTAGATCTTTAAGTCTGTCATTTTCTTTAAGTTACGAGCCGGAGATGCATCTAAAAGTGCAGGATTAAGTTTGGAGTTTAGGGCTGCAATTAATAGTACTACTACTCTCCCACCATAAATGTGTGCACATTTTTTGATGGATTTGGTTATGACAACTAACTTTGTTTCTTCCTCAAGATGTGTTCTTTCCATGATACCTTGTCATATGCCTAAATATTTGTACGTTTTTAATGGATCAATGACGTCTTCCCCTAAGTTTCATCTTGATTTTTTAGTACATTCATCAAAGATCATAATTTTGTTTTTTGTTAAATTGGACAATAGCTCGTTCACTGAATTGAAGTCTTGTTAGTTGAGGTTGAGCTGGAGCTAAACTGTAAATGACCAGATCATCTGCATAAGCTAAATGAGTAATGGGACAATTGCCAAGTTCTAGCAGTAGACCTTGCAGGGAAATTAAATAGGATTAAGGATAAATCAGAGATATATAATGAAAACAGATTAGGAGCTAGAACACATTCTTGTTTTACCCGTGTGTGTGTGTGTATACATTTTTGATGATAAGTTGATGATAAATTATTCTCTGTTGATAACTTGAGTTGCAGTCATGTTTTGCTCTGTAAGGTAATAATAAGATGTAGCAACAAGTAATCGATTCCCCAGTTTGATAATTTGGTCCATAACCGGCCACAGTCAACCTTATGGAAGGCTACACTACAAATTATGTAGCAAGGATAAAGTGTTTTCTGTGTATTGATTGCATGATTTGCTAACAATAAAATCAAACTCTTTGTGAGTTAGGGCCATGTTTGGGCATAAAATGATCTTTTAGTGAATAAAGAACATGCTTTAGAGGTGGTAACTGAATGTAATCTGGGCTTGTTTTCAAAACATCACACTTTTGAAGAAAGCTAACTAACACAGCTTTCCTCTGTTGGAAAATTCAACAGATGCTATGTTTGATTGTGAAGGAAATAATTGAACAACTTCTTTTGCTATGTTTTGATTTGAAACAAAGCTGTTGGTCTTATTATTTCTGGCAATGAATAACCACTAACATGCTTGATTTATCAAAACGAGTTTTAGCTGTACTTAATTACTATTCAATGTATTTTCGTAATGTACATATTTGTGATAGTTTCAAGGATCTTTTCAAAGGAAGGCTACAGGATTTTGAACTTGTAACTAGTATTTAATATTGATAATACACCAGTCAATCATATGAAAACGGTACCAGAATTTCCTTTTTTCCATTGTTGAGTGCAGGTACACCTGTCAAAGGGTGCCCTCCTGGACTATGATGTAGTTGGAAGTTACATTTATAGCAATGTTTTTATGTTGCATGGAACTCTACATATGTCACTGAGTCGGTCTTAAAAAATGAAAACTTATTAAGACGTTCTTCACTTTTCGAGTTACTCTTCGAGAACAATCTTAGTTCTCCCAATTTTGCTGCTTAGCCATTATCTGTATAGAGGGACTAAAATGCCTGCAACAAGTAGAAAACCATATTATTCTTGATTTTGATCTTTTGGCCTTTACATTATCCCCCATACCTTTTTCAAGACAACTAAATGGCCTGTGGACATGACAGAGTGATTGAAAGCATTTTTGTAATTGATATTTCAGTTTTGGCCCAGTAATGCATGAAAGGATTAGAAGATAAACTGTGCATTGATTCTGTTTCAGAACTGATATTAAAGGTTTCGGAGTTATTTCGTCAAAGTGGAAGTAATTTTTAAAATTGCAATCACAATATTGTTGTTTTGAAATATTTTAACAAAATGAAGGTTGGAGTGAGGTAAAAAGTTGGAAATCGTTTCACTCTAAATAGTAATAAAACATTCACAACCAATGATTTTTTTCTAATTCCTTAGTGGAAGGTTTAATTAGTCAAATATTTACTGAAGAACATGGGTCTTGTTGATCCAAAAGCTCTTTGATGAGCTGTGCTTTACTCCTCGGTAGCATGTTGTTTAATGAAGCTTCTTTGTCCACTGAAGTTTTTTTATTAAAGACTGTTCAGCTGTTATAGACATGTTTCAGCACGTCTGGACTCATAAGTGTTATGTGACTAACCAGTCACTAGATTAAGTCATGAATCTAAATGCAAATGCCTAGTTATTTATATAGTGCATAATACTAAAGCTAAGCACATTTTTAAAACTAACTGTCGTAACTGGGTTTTCTGATGAAATATCGCTAACAACAATATCGGCAATAAAATGTCACCAAAAAATATTGAGAAAGTCAATAAAAATGTAGAATACCACAATATTGTCAGAATATGCAACTATGTCGAAATCTAACTATCATACACTGTATTAACTTTAAAACATATATTAACTTAAAATATTTCATTTAAAATATATATACCTATTATATAATAATATAAAAACATTTATAATGTACAAACATAAAATAAAAGTATATACGTTAAAATAGGTACAAAAAATAATTAGCATAATATTTAAAAGTAAATGGATAAATAATTAATAAAAATACTGCTAACTTTAATAACAATATGAAACACTAGATATTAACAATATATACAATGACAACATGAAAAAATATATAAAAAAATTATAAAAAAACATTTTGCATTAAACTAGCTTTTAAAATTAAAACAAAACATATATTAAAATAACTTTAAAAAATCAAATAAAAAATTATTCTTGGGGAGATAAATTTCAGTACTGACAATCCAACCTGAGCAACAGTAGGGAAAGTGTTGGACTTTGAAGGCATCACATTTACTTTTCCCACTCCAATGTTAGCAAAAGTAGAGAAAGTGTTAGACGTTTGGGGAAGAAGTTCAGATTTTCTATTCCCACTCCAGTCTAAGAAACAGTATGGAAATTGTTGCACTTTGGAGGCATCACATTTACTATTTCCACTCCATTGTAAGCAAAGCTAGGAAAAGTGATAGACTTTGGAGCGGTCAATGTACTAGTAACACTCAAATCTATGCATCAGTACGGAAACTGTTGGACTTTGGAAGAGTCACATTTTCTATTCCCACTGCAAAATAACCAAAAGCAGTGAACGAGTTCAATGTAAGCAACAGTTGGGAAATCACTGGACTTTGGAGGGGTCAGATTTACTATTCCTATTCCAATCTGAGCAACAGTCTGGAAAAAGTTGTACTTTAGAGGGGTCAGATTTACTATTCTGACTCCAGAAAAAGCAAAAGTAGGGGAAGTAATGGACTTTGTAGTGGTCAGATTTAAGTCCCACTCCAGTCTGAGCAACAGGAAGGAAAGTGTTGGACTTTGAAAAGATCAGATTTATTATTTCCACCCCAACATTTTGTTTTTTAAATAAAACATTTAAATGTAGATACAAAATGAAAACATATTTACATTACAAAAATACAAATTTAATATTACAATAAAAAAATAAAAAATTAAAAATGTATAAAAAATATTTTTAAATGAAACACCTCCCTACTATCCTAAAAAAACAAAAATTGACAAAAAAATATATATAAACACGAACACATATTAGAAAGTAATTATTAAATAAAACAATATATATATAATTAATGAGTACAAATTAGTAATTAATTGCTCAATCAATTAAGTAATGTAAAACAAAAAAGAATTTAAATAACTAATTAATTAACTATCTTAATTAATTGGCAATTAACAAATTAAATTACATACAAATTTAAATTAAAAACAACAATTTACAGTTTTAATAAACTTCTCAACCTAATTTGCTACAAAACCCAGAAACCTCGTACTAAATTAACAAATTTTAATTAAAAAAATATATAATTTATATAAAGCTTACAAATTATACTAAAACAAATGAAACATAAATACGATTATAATACAAACAGCTTGCAATACTAAAATAACAAGTGTTTATAAAACTATCAAGAAAGAATATTTTATACAACTATATTAAGTAAAATATTATATACACTATATTTAAAAAACAATATAAAACGGCTAAAAATACAGTATTCTTACCATCTATAATCTGTCCCACAATATTGTTGACATGATATTTGTGAGCCACAATATTTTTTGCACAACATTTTGTTGAAATACGTTGGAACTGAATTACAGGGTAATGAAATAATTCTTTTAGGATTGCAAAATCTTGTAAAGTGGGGAACAGCAAATTATGTCAGTGCAAGTTGCTCTAGCTCATTGCATCACAGTCACACTTACTTCAGTTCATTGCACTGACCCCTTATCAAAGAAAGATCCCCTTTCAAGATACGTTGAATTGCCCACAAGTCTCTGCATGGTTGTGCACCACACTATTGCATCCAAAGTCTTAAAGCACTAGGACCCAATGGGCTGCTCCAAACTTTTTAGCCCAAACTGAAAAGATTTAGTGGCAGATGTTTCTCTGAATAGGTCTCCTCCTTCTGATACACCATCCTCGCACCTCATCTTGATATTTCAAAAGAATGCCTTAAAAATCAGGATAGGTGTAAAAACACTTATGGTTATTGATCTGCAGCTTGATCTCCCTGTGCTCCATGGGCAGTTTCTCTATTAGGGCTCAGGGGCTGCACCCCTCTGAAATCCTACACATTTAAATAAAAACATATTAAATAGATCGATTTAATTTGAGATACGATCGTATCTCTAAATAAATCGATGTATTTAAGTCTGGACTGTCTGTTTCAGGCTGCCTGTCCTGCCTCGCTCTGAAGAAGGAGATAGAAGCCAGGCAGTAAATCAACTTTCTGAACTGTGATGCATGACTCAGGGCTTTCTGTTTTAAAGCCCTTCATTGCCATTGTGGCCTATGATTGTATGAACTCTGTAGGCCAGTGACACAATCAGCGTCATGGTGTTGGGCATCGGAGACTTCATCCCTACGTGATTTTAGACGTCCATCATTCAAAGGCATAGATCCACCCTTTCGTCATACGTGAGAGTGGATGCAAGTACGTCTGATCTGGTGCCTTGTTCTCGGTAATGGTAAGTGTTTGCATGCTAATGTTGTGTTATGTATATTGTGCTGAGACCCCTCATCAAGCTAACCTCCCCCACTGTGACACCCCAGGCCCTTGCTGCAGATTTCTGGGCTGCTGGCTCCGTTAGAAGTGGAGCTGCTGTATTTGTTCCCAAGTGAAATGGATCCAAATAACAAGCAGGGTTCTTGTTCCCTTGCGAAGTTGATCCAAATATATGAGGCAAGCAATGTGATTAATATGCAACTGAAGTGGACAGTTCTCTGATGTATGACATTAAAACTGGCCGTGTCTTCATGCCTCTAAGTTAACACTGATGCCAAAAACATGGATTAACTTGCAAACAATGAATGTTAAAAACATTAAGGGAATGCATTTCAGCGATTTAGTTTCTTTCTTATTTCACATGCTTTACTTATTCTTGCATTCCCCAAGAGTTAGCTATTTTATAATGTTATTGTTTAGCTTTATTTTTTTCTATGCACACTTTGAGGCTTGAGCCATGCCAGGTGTATATGAGGGGCTTTAATTGAGCGTGCTGGCGCTAAGGCTGAAGCCAAACAAAGTGCCTGTCAGTGGGTTGGCCTCTCTACAGACCACACAGAACAATATTTATGTATTCCATTTGCAACGGAAATTCTGTGGATATGTATGTGAATGGGGTACACAGATGTCAAAATATTTGCAAGGCAAAAGTAAGAGAAATTAAAGTGCTTAAATTTGAGGGAGTGCAGTGCATGTTTGGGGGCACTGAAGTGACAGATGCAAGGAAGTGCATTCACAGAAGAGTGAAAAGAGGATGCTGAAGAGGAAACAGAGGTGGTTGAAGATGTGCAGATGGACAAGTTATGCAGAGAAAAAGAGGATACATATCTGACGTAAAGCACACATAACTGAAGGCCAAAACTCCTTCCACAGGCCTCAATGCTATTTAATTCACAGACTCACAGTTTCAGAATTGAAACATTTCCAATGTTAATTATTTATAACAAATCATTGTTGTTACTCATCTACCTTAAACAGCTAACACCCATTGACAAAGCCAATCATACTGACAGGCTTTGGTGTATGTAAGACGTTGTGTCATTTATCTGGATACAATTGCATCTCAGAGAGAAACCAAAATACCGGTCAGGTGGCACAGAATTGGGAATTACAGAAATTTATTTTACATGTTCCTTTATGGAGCGCCCCCACTTTTGTCATCGCACTTAAAGACCTGTGTGCACATATTTCTATATGATTGGTTGCATCCAGCAGCAGCGGGTGCTTCTCGAAGTCTGGTTGGGGCATATTTTTCCAAAGTTAAGGCCGCATGCAGTGCAAGACACCGGGCAAGCATACATTTTAAAGGGCTAAAGTTGTCATGCTGTACAAGTTATACATTACAGTAACTGAAGAACATATTAATGCTGTAACATTTTGGGCAGCTTTTAATGTGTTTAATATTTCAAGACTATACGTTCCCACTACTTTATAAGCCTTGCTTTATCACTACATTCATTTGCTTTAAAATGCACCCTTTGCCAATCTTTATTTCATTTCTTTCTCGGGAGAGGGACTCACCCTGGACCCCAGGTTTGTCCATTGAACTTGTTCACATCGCTCGTTATATAAAAGTCATGCCCAACGTTTACGCCGCACCACTTTCAAATGTCACCAACCGCCACTAATGTACTAATGTTTGGCCTGAGCATGGCTCCAGTTTAACCCTCTTCCAAACAACCCCTCCCATACTTGGCAGCCATGTGCCTAGGGATGGCACTTCTCTTGAGGATTCCCACTTCAAAGTATTTGCCATCCTAAAAAATACTCCTATGTCTATCTTACCGAAGACATCCTAAGATGGTTTTTCCCATGGTGGTTATAACTGCCTTAAGACTATGCATTTCTTCCATGCCCCAATCTCTCCCCACCATGTGCTCTGAAGCAACAGTTTATCCTTGTATGTAGATCTATAAAATAATAAATAAATACATTAATAGTATGCTTAAGGGGTGATGGACTCGTAAGGAGAATTGTATTATTCCATTATAGATCTTATCAAAGGTAGCTAGATACTTCCATGCACCTCCCTATTGACACAGTTCCTGTCCAGGTCAAAGAAAGAAGAACCACACTGAATGGGTCCACTAAACATGCCAGAATAAGATCTGCCAAAAAATACATAATTCACAGTTATATGCTTAATATGGATATGACAATAAAAATACATACATTAAACATGTAACTGATAAATCACATTTGTAACTCGATTCAGTTCTTTCTTTGACTTTTGGATTGGCAGGGTGCTTAAATTGCAATAATCAGTAGTGTGCACACCTATGTTGTACTGGAGAGAAAACATTCAATGTGCGGTTGTCTGTGGTTGGGGGCTGTGCATCACTGTATGTAATAATACATTTGTGGCTAATATCTGAGCATTGTATATGCAGCATACTTATATCTAATGTACAATCTGATGTTGCCTATAGCAGAATGGGCTCTTCTCTATGTATGCCTGAGAAGCACAACGGTTATCTTATAATGGTGCTTTATTCAAGGATGTCAAAAGACACTAGGATCAGCCATTTATGACATCCCTCCTGACTTAAATGCATGTTGTATATTGATCTAAGTTAAATGCTTTTATGTATTTATAATAAAACTTCACTGCTCAAAAAGAACTTGACCAAAAACAACAAATGTGAAATTATCCATTTGTGAACCCTTATTAGCAATCCTTCCCTGCCTTCACTTTTTCCCTGTGCATGGGTACAGACATTCATATATCCTCCATTGTGCACTGTATTCTTCTCACCTCTTCCAACTATTAATGGAACCATCATTACGTGATGTTGGTACCACAGAACTGGGGGTCGCCCTAGGTGACTGGATGTGGTTCATTACAGTGGCGTATAATGGGTGTCATGAACCCTAAAGCAAACAAGAAAAAAATGAGAGCCCAAATTTTCCGGGTAAGTATTAAAAGACAACCATAGATGGAGTTCAGATTGCCACTCTACCTAAAGTCATAAGGAACAAGAGCGACCCAATATGTCCATGTGAACTTGGGTATAATTGTAGCAACTGAAAACAAGTATTCACTTGGAACTCATTTACAACATAATCTGATTTCTGTGTAGACTTAATCTGTATATGAAATTTTGTGATGAAACAGACAAACATTCCGTAAAGACATATGGCCAAATTACAAGTACGGCCGTCCAAAGACTGCCGTACCCGGGGTGGTGGTCTGACTGCCACACCCTCGGCTCTCTGATTGCCGGATTACGAGTTTGGCAGTCGGACGGCGATCAGCCCGACACAAGACTGCCGTCACAGCCAGGATCCTGGACCCTGATGAGGTGGTGGTAGGGAAAGTGGTGGTCTGGGGCGCCAGTGCCGATGCCGGCACTGCCATGCAGATTATGAGCTGTCTTTCTGACAAGCTGTTTATGGTGGGGACCCTGCCATGAACAGGTTGGCGGAAATGCAGGGAAAAGGGGCCCCAAAGAGGGCTCCAGGGCACTTTAGCCCATGGGTGTGTGCATGGAGGCACATGTTGTGCTTCCCTCTGCTTGCACTGTCACGCGTGCACAGTGTGTCATGCATGACATGGTGCATGGCACACAGTGCACCAATGTGTAAGCGGCACTGCCACAGCGGTAGCATATGCTTCAGGCTCTCTATGAGCCAAAGCAAGCGGCCGCCAGTGCACCACAAACACAACACTGCCAGCCCGGCATTGCTGTCGTAATACGGTGGTCGGGAAGCTGCCAGCTTGGCGATGTCCTCCCGACCGCCACAACTGCGGTTCGGTGTTCGGACCACCAAGCTCGAAATCGTCCACTTAATCTTTTTCTCAATTTGGAGCAGTGAGCAAAACAGACAAAATCTCATTACTTCGTTATCAAATTCGATTCAGCAAAATTGAAGTTTATTTTAAGCCACACAGTCCTTTTGAACATAATAAGCCCCAAAGGGTAAATGCACAATGTGTTCCATGCACAAAATCAATAAAACAGACCATAGTCATGTGCATGGAACACATTGGGTATTTTATCCTTTGTTGCTTATTATGTTTAAAGGTCTGGCTGTCTCTTGAGATAAACCATTTTTACTGTTTATGCTCACTTAATTGTTCACTTTGCTCCTTTTCTGATTCTGTTTTTTTCACTTGAGGTGTTTCTTAAAATCCTCTCACCGCTCACCTTATTGTAAATATTACAAGAATTCTTTACAATGTGTGGCTTAAAAGAAATTTGATTCAGCTGACTCAAATTTGATAACGAAGTAATGAGATACTGGTTTGTTGTTCACTACTCTACCTTTAGGCACCGGTGATAGCAAAATTACTACTAACTGGTCTCTGAGTGTTGTGTAAGTTACGACTTACACATCCACAGGTGACACGGGTGAACTTGGTTTATTACACCAAGATGAATGTGAAAGACAGGTTAATATAGCCTCATAGTATCCAATTCAATCTGTAAGTGACATAGAAGCATTGCTTTTGGGTTACTATCAAGCCCATAAAGTGATCAGGGACACAGGGGAAACAGTAGCCGACCTATTTTGTTATTCACGATATTGCACACACACTGTACTAAGAAGACGGAACACTTTTAAGTAAAAAGTATTTATTACTACAGAAATAATCTGTTTCTCAGTATGTCTAGAACAACTACATAGAATATTATAAAAACTGCAAGCAGAAACTCGATTAATAATGAGAATAAAATGTCTTTTTTACATTGTTTAAATGTCATCTAAAACCTAACACCCAAATGTCTTCTTCAATGCGCTTTACTAAGAGAGCATGGAAGACAAATCAACTTGCATTCTAGAGTTTCCAAGGGTGCAGAGACGCACTGCATACTTTGTTGACAGCAAAGGCTTTCTTTATCAGTGGAGGCGTGAAGACAATATTCCCCGTGAAGGGCTAAAACACGCTGCAGTAACAGTCGGTCAGTCTTCCTCCGGGACTTGGCTTTATCAGCTTCAGGTGCGATGTAACATTTGCGAGATGTAAAGTGTGCTGGCAGGTGAGACTGTCTCTGGTTAAATCTCGGGCGATAATCTTGGTGAAGGACCTCTCCTGACAAGTGGTCAAGTGACTATCCTTTTATAATAAATCTTATCAGAATTTGGAATTTCTGACATAAGTTTAGGAATGTCTGACATAGATTAAGTACATCAAGGTATGCATTCCAGATGTTTCCTTATGAACATATAAGGTAAAAGGATGTCAATTTAGACTACATTATTTTGGTTATATGTCTGTATTTGTTCTTATTTAACCTTGACATGGTGAAGGGTAGACATTTGATCCAGATAAGTGTCGCATTAGTTGGCGTATCTATGTCATTAATTGAAGAACTTGGCACTATCATAGACCCTAGAGAGATAAGGTCGGGCGATATCTGCGTCTAAAGGCAGAAATTACAATGATTCTGCAAAAATCAGGCAATATGGTGACGTCAATTGTCTAAGTTAAGGAAGATGGCGTCCTCCATGGACCAAGATGGAGTCGGGGCCTACGTAAAATGGAGTCGGACCTTTGGGACTTTACGTCATGAGTTTCTCATTTTACCAGTTTTTTATCTCCCCTTCCAGTTTATATCACTCATTCCTCTCATCTCCTTTCTTCTGACTCTATTGCCTCCCCACTCCACTCTGTCTCTGATTACAGCTAGGGCAGACAGGTATGCCTACGTGGGATACCACTCTGTCCAAATATGACTGAGCCAGTGTTACCACACATGGGTTTTTTGGGTGCGGGAAAAACGGGACTGATTTGACTAGCGGGAAAATCTGGACAGTAAAATCACGAGACAAGCATAGTCTGACACTGGCCCCTGCACTACCCCTCCTGTTAACAGAGGGAAGTACTGAACTCTCCCTCCTGCTAGCCCACATGCTCTCCTGCCCCCTGAATCCCTCCCCACTCCCTGCCTCCCACTCCAGCCCATACTGGTTTCCCTATTCACATACACTACATGTTTACAGCATGTGGTAAATGAGAGCAGTAATCCAAATGGGATTGGGATTGCTATGTGGAATTTGACCCGGAAAAAACTGGGTCTGCATGTTTATTCCCCATTTCATAGTTGGGTTTAAGTCTGATACTGGTTGGAAACATTGTTTCTGGCCACACAGTATCTTTGAACATGGATCTGCACTACTTGTAATCAGGGCCTATGTGTCTTTTGTACACTCCTTCTCTCACTCATGCTTATCTTCTTCATCTGATTTTCAACTTTACATCTGCTCTCTTTTCTTCCTTTACCTTCTGATTTTTTTGCTCCCTCCAGTTTTCCTTATCCTGTCGCTCTTCTATATGAGCCTATCATTTTCTCCCCTCAATATGTATTTACTCTCCTTGTCCTCCCTTTCTCTTTCACATCACATTTTATATCTGCCCACGTACTTTCTCCTCCCAATGACCTTTTGTTAATTTCTATCTTATTTGTCTTTATGGCCCTTTTCTATTTCCCTCAGATATGTCCTCTTCCTAGTACGTTCTGCACTCCAATTTTCCTCTCTTTCTCTCTGTTCTTCATTTCTTCCTTATCCGCTCATTCCTTTCCCTCCCTCTTCCTTTCTCCTCTACAACTGATCTTCTTTTCTACTCCTCTATCTCTCTCCGCCCTCTCCACTCTTCCTCACTTTCTCTCGCTGCACTGAATCTACCCCTTCCTTTGTCTTTCTCCTCGGTATCTTCTCCCGGACCCTCCCTCTCCTCTTGCTTTCATTTCATGCTTTGTTATTTCTATCTTTTTTCATTTCCTCTCCCATCCGTTCTGTTTCCCTTTTCTCTTAATTCTGTATTCTTCTTAATTTTCTGGCCCTATTTGTTCTGCCTCGCTGCCAATCCACAGATACACCCCTGTCCCCTGTTTTCCAGCGGACGTGTTAACAGAGATCCAGGCACAAAGAGGCACTCAAAAAAGGCAAGAGGGTGGTCCTCTCTAATGAATAAACTGAGTTGATGTAAGGCATGTTGACCACTCACACTTATAGAGCATGGCGACACTGCACCAGCTGCATCACTGCAACCTACGCCCAGGCTCATTATCTTGGGGCGTAACACAGGACCCCGCAGCCCCCGTGGTGTGGGGGGGCCCCCACGTTCCAGGGGGCCCCCGCAGCACAATAGTCCGACCGGAGAGCTCCTGATTGAGCCTGGAGGGGGCCCCTCCACGTACCTTGCAGGGGGGCCCCCTCCAGTTTCGTTACGCCGCCGAATTCCACAAACGGGCTCGATTTAGAACTAAATGTGAATTATACACATGAGTGAAATGTAAGAAGTCGGATATAAGCTTCTCTTAAGTAGGGTGACAAAACACACTGGGGTATATTCACAAGGAGCCATCGCCGAATTAACAGCACTTTATCGCAGCCAAAGTCGTGATAAATTTACCTCCCCATTCACAAGCCGGTGTTAACAGCCTACAGCACCAGTTTACCCGCGATAGCAGCCGCAAAAATCATCGCCACAGAGGACCCCCGCAAATATCACTAATGAGATGCAGAGTAGGCGTTCCCGTGACAAAAGCCGAGACAACAGCACACCTCAACATTCACAACGACCAGCCACATCCGCGATAAAAACACAAAACAGGCGATAAGGCGCGATAGCACCAGAAAATCTACACCTGCTCTGACCTGGTGTAAAGTCGGATGGCAGCCAGCAGCACAAAAGGGAGCACAGCCCAGGGCCACATCCGAAGGGCAACAGATGCCACGGAGCTACCCATCACAGTGTTGTGGCAAGAGAGCCACAACACCCACCTCCACCACCCCAGGACCCCAACTCACACCCGGAACACCCCCCCCGGACCACCACAGACGCAGCGCAGACAAAGACAGCGGAACCCCAGGAAACGTACCAGCCGCACAGACCCAACATCTGACAATGTCACCTTCCACTACAGGCTGAAAGGGACAACCAACCTACGCATCCTGACCATCATCGCCCAACAGGCCTACGGCAACAACACAGCGGACAACCACCATCCCACCCCACACAAAGCTGATGGCGTGGCTGCACCTGTTGGCCCCTGGGACCCCCCATCCAACACCCACCAGAGTCGGAGGAGTCTCACAGCCAGCCACATCCAAGTCCCCCACACCTGTCCTGGACATCACCATCACCCTGGCACCCCAGTCCCCATACGTACAACACAATGCGCAGGATCCGCTGGAGACCAAGCAAGGACCATACGCCCAAGCAGGACGTACGCACGTGTTGGAGGCAATACACAGCACACATGTACCACCTGTGCCCCCTGGTGACAGCACACAATCACCGCAAAAGGAAGCACACGTCTCACATCAATGTGCAGGCAACAACAGAACACCGTGGAACCCCCAATAATGTCGCCTTCAAATATACAGCCAGTGTGCATGTTACCTTCATCCTCCGACAGTCCATCATCACCCAGCGTTCCCAGGATGGCAACAAGGGAATAGCACAGCCCCTTGGCAACATACAAATGAACACCCCACACACCTCAACTCCACAACCATGCAACTCACAATGCTAGCAATGCACACGTCACAAAATCACATACAACAGGCACAACAATATGCCCACCCACCAGACACGACAGAACAACTTACAATGTCCACATGGGCAAGCCCTGAACATGAGCCAGCAACGGCATGGCACCTCAGCCACATAATAGCCGAATGTGGGGAGAGGTGGCAACCAGGCATGTGTGAAGGATGCAGTAGAACCATGATTGTGAAAGTACACAATGCCAAGAGTGCCGGAGATGTGCTGGACACCTCGCAGTATGCAGAACACACCCATATCCATGGCGACATACACCGCTTGTGTATGGAGTGTAGTGGACAGTGGACGCCACCATGTCACCACAGCCAGTGGGGGACCTCGCGGAAATGTTGCCTGTTACGCCCCTCCCTAAGCGTCACTGGAGTGGGATGGCCCGGCGTACGCTACGCCAGCGTAGGGGTGTGAATAAAAAACACGTAGGCCTGGCGTGGTCCTCTTCCGGAAAGACCCACGTCCCTGCCAGTGCGGCGCCTCCCACCCCGCCACGAGGCCGACGCCGTCCCCGTGTTCGGAGTTGTCTGCGATGCTGTGTGCCTGCCGGACCCCGGCACGCTGGACCACGAACCCATCAAGCCCGCCCCTGCGCAGCCAGGCCACACTGATCACCTGCCGACACTGGCGTGTGTCAAGGAGGGCCCACCACGTGCCGTCGCAAGCTCCAAGCCCGAGGCCCGCGACCTTGGCAGCCACCTCAGACCATCACGGCCTCCACGACACAGGCCCGCTTTATTCCTTTCTCGTTGACGTACTCCACTGCCGCCTTAGGCCTACTCTTCGGACCAGTAGGTCCCATATGTGAAACTGTGTCCTGAGTCATGAATGGCAGTGACCCCAAATCCGGGCCAGCGGCCACAGCACCAGACCCCCCGATCAGTGAGGCATAGTTCCATATGGGCATCTTGCGACACGTGGTGTCACTAAGCCTGTTCAACGCCAGCCGGCTACACGTGGTGCCACTAACCCTGTTCAACGCCAGCCGGCTACACGTGGTGCCACTAACCCTGTTCAACACCAGCAGGTGACACGTGGATGAGGGACCAGGACTACCCTGCTGACCAGTAGGTCACACATCCAGCACCTTGTCGCAAAGCACGAATGTCGGAGTCCACACCAGTGGTCGCAAGGAGAGTTGTAAGAGGAAGACGCGGCTCAGTCCGGACGAATGCCGGGTCACATAAACGGAGGTGACCAAACACGTGGTGCCACTGAACCTGAACTACGCAGGCCGGTGGGGCCATCCAACCTATGCCAGCAACACTCGGTGAATGGGCCTTGCTGACCGCTGCCTCAGGCCTACACCATGGTCAGGTAGGTCACACATTTGAAACTGAGTCTTGATTACACCATGGCAGTGAACATTTTTTAAGGCAGAGAACTATTCACCATACACCCTTCGATGTGGTGGCAACAGGTCTGTGCATGGCATCACAACCACACATGTCTGTGGGCCTACGCGGACCACTGCCCTCGGCCTACGCTGCGCACGAGTGGGATCACAGCTTTGGAACTGAACATCGGTAATTCAAAAGGCTGAATACATTTCTTCGCACGCACGGATGGGCGTAAGAGGATGTCCCCTTACAGTCCGGAGGGAACAGGATCATCGTCACTGAGGTGATTGAACACTACCGACAACTGCCACTGTCTCACTAACTCTGTGCCTCGCGAGCCAACGACCCGTGGCTGTGGGCCACTGCTGACCGCTGCCTCCGGCCTACACTGCGGTCCAGTAGGTCACATCGCCTTGATTTGGCATTCTTGGAGTTCACATCTGTGTACAGGCATCATCGCAGACTGCATCCCCTCCCAGCACCTGTGCCACTGAGTTTGCTCCCCGACATTCATGGACACTCACTGGTCGTACATTGGTGGTGTTTGAGTCTATGGACTAGGGGGTAGTTTTCATCCTCATGTAGCTGATCCCGAATTGTTGGTGTGAACGAGGGTTGCGCTTTCCACTCCTCCATTTGCTGCTTCCAGATAACATCAGACCTTCCGCATCATGCCCTGGAGGACACCTTCCACTGTCCCCCGAAACCCTCCGCAACATACACCTCGGACATTGATGGGGACCAGCTCAGGTCGCATGGCCCATCTGACTGCACCGCAAGTCACCGTCCCGTGGCTGGGTGCCTGTGCCGGCCGCAGTGCATCCGGGGCCACTGACTCTGTGCTGCTCCGGCCTGGGACCCCTTCTTCTGAGACTTTGAATGGCCTCTGTAGCGATGGTCTTGGGGTCATCAACGCCATGTGTCTGTGGCCCTGCGCTGTCCGCCTCCTCCGGCCCCAACTGCGGGCCACAAGGGCCCACACATGGCATCGAGTCTTGACCGGCCCGGACGTTGAATCACCGCAGGAGGCACACGCCACCACCGCAAGGACCACCTCCAACCGCCATCTGCCAGAGTCGAAAGGGTGGTCCTGACAGACCTACGGAGTTGCTCAGACCTGTTGTGGATGCCATCATCGGCCTGCTGCCATGCTCAGCACTCCAGGTGCCAGTGACTCAGTGCACCGCAAGCCATTGTCCGTTACTGATTGAGTTTTGTGCTGTTGTGAGGTTGCGCAGCAGTGTCACCTCATGCAGTGGGGAAGACCTGGGACCATGAGGAGGAGGATGTGTCAAGTGTGCGGACGGGAGAAGGCACAGACAATGGGAGGGCAGGAGGCAACAGCCCCAAGGCAGGAATGCAGACTGGTGGCGGTAGTCAAGCTACACACCCGGATCTAATACTGGGTATTGCGCTGTGGACTGCGGACGCAACTGTCACCTCAGGCAGTGTGGGAGACCTGGGACGTTGATGAGGAATTTGATGCAGGTGTACCACACCCCACTGCATCTGCATCAGGACTAACCCAAAGGGACACAATCCTAGCAATTCCTTCACATGAGCACGCTCTTCTCTAGTGCCCCTACCTCAGTGCACTGCAACTCACGGAACGTCTAGCCTGAATATTGGGTGACCTCTGTCCTTACTCCGGATCCCTCCATGTTGCTCTGCATTTGACTCTGTTATGCTGGTGTTTTCTGTTTCCATTACACTGGTGTCCACTGTTCAGGTTGTTGCCAGCACCAAGCACTCCGTGCGGGCTGGCTTATACTCACCCCACACACATCCAGCACAGGCATCACTGTACATGTGGCCCTGCCAATAAAGGGGCCGGGCACACGTGCCCGTAGCCAGTTCAACATGATATGTGCATGTGTCTCTGTGGAGGTGTGGGTCTCCTTTGTGGGGTGTAGGTGGTCCCTGAAGGGTATTGGACACCCACATATGTGTTCTAGTTCGCATTCCATGGGTTAGGCAACACCCTCACCTGTTGGGCCACCTCCTTTTGGTGTTCTGCCACCTGGCATTGGGGTGCCATGTGTGGGTGGGTGAGGTGTTGTGAGGCAGCCGTGATTGCGGGTGCTTCATGCTGTGTGGTCTGTTGCAGGGTCTGGGTTCTCCTCTGAGTAGCTTGTCTGCTCTGGTCCTGGTGGTGGGTTGTGTGAGATGTCCATGGGCTGTTGTAGGGCGTCGGTGTCGGGGTGTGGTGTTCGTCTTGGGCATCACTGATGGGTTGTCTGTTCTGACCTGCTGGAGGTGTTGTTTGTCCCTCTGCATTGTGAAGGGGAGGTGCATGTTGGCATTGTATTGGCCCCGTGTTCTTGTCGACATGCAGACTGTGTGACAATGTACATTGTGACTGTTTGGGCTGTGGTGGCTATTTGAGTTGGGACAGTGTACATTTGGCCTACATGGCTGACGTGGGGTTGTAGCCGTAGATGTGCATCTCACAGTTCCCTGCTCTGTCCAATGTGATTGTTCTGTTACTGCGCCTGGGTTGACCCAGTCGTGTCCCCTGTTCCGCAGTGTGGGTGTTGCACTTTGTGCCACATTGTCATGGTATGTGCTGTGATTGCTATGTGTGTGCTGCAGTGTGCTACGGGGATGGGGGACATGTCCCTGGGTAAATGTGGGTGTGCAATGTGTTACACCTCATTGTGCATGTGTGGCATTGTGCCCATCACCCCCCGTCCCCCCAGTCCCTGTTGGATCCTCACCCTGTTGTTGTTGTGTCAGGTCCTGTCGAGCTGTGTCCGTACTCCCTACTCCTTGCACCCTCTCCACACTGATGACTGTGGCCTGGGTTTCCTCCTGCTCCTCCTGTGTCGCTGGACTGCCACCTCCTGTCGCCGTTGCTGCCTTCCTGTTGGCAGCGGGTTTGTACCTGGTTTAGGTTGTCACGTCCTGCCGGCGCCTCTTGGCATCCTGGATTGGCCTCCTGGGCACTCGGACTGCATTCCAGGTGGTCTGTTTGTGGGTCAGTTGCTGGTAGTGTTCTGTCGCCTCCGTAGCCTTGTTCTTGTTTTCCTGCGGTCTGCACCCCGTCTTCCTCTCCTTTTTCTCCTTGGCCTTCCCCGACCCCGTTGTTCCTTGCTGGTGGTCTGTGGGGGTTGTGGAGTTCGCGTTGCCCTCTGTGCTGGGTCAGGGTGCATCCATGTTGCTACGTGCTTTGGCTTGTTTCTGGTGTGTTGTGTCTGTGGTTTTTATGGTGCAATTTCCCACCAGGTGCGTGGGATTTGCAGGCCTGAGGCTGGTTTTCGCTACTTTTTGTACCGCGATTGGCCTCATCGCATGATTTCTCGCGTTTCGCATTTTTTCGGCGTGGCGTTGATTTTCACGCTGACATTTGATGCGCTATCTGGTGACTATCGCATGGTACCGCCTTGTTGTAAATTCCATGTTCACACGGGGATATTTTCCCGTGCTAGGCTGCGATATTGGAAGTTGCGTTACGCTACTCTTGCGGTAGTTATCACACGTTCTTGTGAATTTACCCCACTATTGTATATCCGTTCCTGAAATTTGTGAGTAAAGTATATATATTTGTGTGCACTGAAGAATACTTTGCAGAGGAGGACTGCACAAAAATGAAAAAACGCAAAAGTCGAGACCACGGTATGGATTTTAATCTATTTCTTACAAATCCTTTACTTAATTAATATGTTACAATGTGTTTAATTTTCCCCACAGCTTTAGCGGTTCACTCAGTTCCATTTTCCTGGAAAACTATTGTAGGGTACTACCTATTTTCACATCCTCTCACTCATTTTAGATTGTAGACAAAAGTAATAGTTTTCAGTTGGATAAATAATTGCTAAGAAATGGAAGAATATGATCCGAGTAGTGATGTAGCCCCTAGACAGCACAAACACTGTTGTACTGAATGCGTGAAATAATCTCAGCCAATGGTAAGTACACTATGCTGCATTTAATTCTATCGTTTTGAGCTTGTCTGTGCCAATACCGACATGAATAAGACGAAAGTCAGTCCTACTCTATCTGATGGGACCTCAAGCAAACCAAGACGGTTTTGAAACATTATTTTTGTAATGTCTAGCACAATTTTATGAAGTGCATCTTTTAGATATTTTTTAGGTGTTGCAAAACATTGCGCTAGACAAGTGTACGCTTTTGACTAACTAAAATTGAGACTATCACTCACAAGGAATGAAATACTGGTCCTGTTTTGATGGCTTGCGCCAGCGTGCCCTTATCAAATCCACTAAATCTAATGCAGTTTTATTGTTGGGCCAGCGGCCCACTGTAGGTTCAATTCATGTACAGGGGTCGTATTTAAAGCAATCTTGGGCCCTAGATCAATGAGGCACCCTTGTTTATCCACAACTGCAGGATATATATTCACTCCTCCATGGCCGATCTCATTTTAGATATAAAGTCAATGTTTCATTCAAGGCGAATATTGATTTCGGGTTTCAAGGCCAGTGCAGCTGTGTCCTTGATTGCCGTCATTCATTTCGGCAACAATGACTTGAAATATTATAACTTCAATAAATGTGTTAAATAACGCTGTCTTTTACAATCTTGATGTACAATGCGTTTTAGGTTACTTTATTTTCATATCCATATTTTTAAACCCTTCTTATAACAGAGCCCCAATATCTATAACAATTAAAGTCCAGGTTCTGTTGATTTGTAGTCGAAACTTCAACGTTATTCACCAAAATAGCAGCGGTAGTGGAAGTGACATCATGCTTCCTTTGAGACCTCACCCTAGTGACATCACAATGTTGATTTTTGCTCCCAGCCTAAACCCCTGAACAGCCTCCTGTTTATTGTTGCTGTTCTAGGAAAGCAAAGTGGTAATGAGTGGAATGCTTGAATTAATCTCAGCCACTTGTGTTATCTGGGCCTCATTCCATTCCATGTTTTTTTGCTCACTGTGCCACTCCAGACAAGAACCACCTTCATGCAAATCAGACCTAGTCCTGCTGCCATAGGAACAGCCTAGTGTGAACTGCCGGACCAGGCCCCCTCTGAATAGGAAACAAGCAACTTCGACCAAGTTCAATCCATTGAGGATTGCCTGTAAGGTGGAGCTTGAGTCCTGTGGCACAATAGGCACTGGACCACTGTCTGGAAATACCCATTGCATAAACGAAAGCAAAGAAGTGATGGATGGAATGCTTGAACTAATCGGAGCCATTAGCATGGCTTTAAGTGGCTAGGTCACTCCAGGTCTCAGACCCGGTAGTAATTAAAACGGGACATTGAAACAGGTCCCTATTGTGCACTATATTCATGTCCTTATCTGCAGTGGGAAAAACACTGAGCGATTTCTGAACAATGAATACAAAAAGTGCTAAGGATTTTAATGTCACTGATTTAGTTCCAGTTTATATTTCACATGCTTTACTTAATCGTGGATGGATCACTGGCACAATATCAAAATCAACAATATTGTAACACAAATATTGTGTAAAAAATATGATTTACCAACATATTATGTCCCTATCCTTATAATGGTAAGTACACAAATATCGATAAAAATATTGTTCACACCAATAGCGTTAAAAACATACAAAAATATAATTTCTTTCTCTACATATATTTTAAAGTAGTAAATCTTAAATATTTTAATATATATCATTAATATAAATAAATTTCACTAATATTTAATACTATGTCAGGCTCTGGCTCCCGATAACCCTGATCTGAAAGAGGAAGAAGAGTCTGCTTCACTGGCCCACACCTTTGTTTTTTTTCCAGCCCGCGGGATCGCTATACGAGGTACAATACACTGGCTCTGATCCTGTCGATCAGTATTACGGGCCCTTTAATTCCAAACCCCCGGAAGCGGAGGAAGAGACAAGCCACGCCCCCTGGAGCTGGGAACGCGCCACGTCGGAGGTGAACATCACAGAGGAGAGCCAGGAGGCCAACGACTTCACGAATCGCCCAGCCGCGTTCCCGGAGGAACGTGGCTTGCACAGGTACGTGCAAGATTCCTGGGAAGCGGGAGGCGGGTGGGAGTAACGCCCCGGGGTATTGAGAAGGTAAACCCCTCGGGAACGCCTTAAAATGATGGAGCGTTTTCAGTCTCTGCATTTACGGTGGTGGTCTCTTGCTCTACTGCACCCTGTCAAGTGACTTAGACGGGTGTGTTGTCTCCCCCACTCCCTCTCCCTCACTTAAGTATTGGCGCATCGCGCTGACCTTTTGTTTATTTCATTTTTTTCTGGTGCCTTCCCTCCTGACTGGGAGCCGTGGAGAAAAGTCGACGCCTCAAGGAGAAGAAAAAAGAATTCCCCAAGAAAACGCGGGACTATTTGTTTGTTGTTTATAGATTTCGAGTTGCAATAAATCCATTTACCCAACATCACTAGTCGTGTGATCCCTGCAAAACCTCACATACAATAAATAAATATATACTTATATAAACCCACATACATATATGTGTGTGTGTCTATATATTTATATATATACATACATATATAATGTAAAACAATGATCAAAAATATATATTTTACTTTATATTATATTTTTGTTTAATTCTTTATATTTACTACTATAAAAACACATTATATATATATATATATATATATATATATATATATATATATATATATATATATATGTGTGTGTGAACAAGGGCACTTCGGGCTTGAAACGCGTCACAGGGGTGAGAGGAATAAAAATCTTACCTGCTACTTAATCCGGGTCCGTCTCTCTCTGCTCGCCTGCTTGTTACCGTGGAGGTGCGGGGAGTGATCGTTGCGATATATATATATATATATATATATATATATGATCGAGCCGAAACGCGTAATGGCGACGAGAGAGGAACAATAAAAGAATTTGCACTGATCCTGGGTCTGTGTCCGTTGTTGGATGGATGAATCCTGATTGAAGCGGAGAAAAACACGTAATATATATATATATATATATATATATATATATATATATATATATTACATGAAACATAAATAAGTATTAACAATAAATATTAACAATTCAATTCCAAAATATTAAATAAATTGCCAGCCAAATAAAACATAAAGAAATTTTAAAAAAGAGCTATTCACAAAAATATTATACAAATTTAAAAACAAATAAAAATATAAACAAATAACATAAAATTTTACTCATAAACACATTTTCATAATAAATATATTTAACCAATATTAGGAAAAGTATTGGAGTCTGGGAATAATAGATATACTATTCCCTCTCCAGTTTATGCAACAGTAAAGAAAATGTAGGACTTCAGAGGGCTTAAATGTATTATTCCCACTCCAAACAGTAGCAAAAGTGTTGGACTTCAAAGGGGTAATATTTACTATCCCCACTCCAGTCTGTGTAACAGTAGCGAAAACATTGGACTTTGGAGGGGTATGATTTACTAGTCTCACTCCAGTCTGTGCAACAGTAGGGAAAGTTTTGGACTTTGGAGGAGTAAGATTTACTATTCTCACTCCAGTTTGTGCAACAATGGGGTAAGCATTGGATTTCAGAGGGACAAGATTTACTATTCCCACTCCGTTCTTTGCAACAGTAGGGAAAGATTTGGACTTCTGAGGGGTTGAATTTACTATTCCCACTCCAAACAAAGCAATATTAGGAAAAGTGCAACAGTAGAGAAAGCATTGTACTTCGGGGAGGGAAACATTTACTATTCCCTCTCCATTCTGTACAACAGAATGGAAAGTGTTGGATTTATGAAGAGCTAAATTTACGATTCCCACTCCAGTCTGTGAAACAGTAGTAAAAGCGCTGGACTTTGGAGGGGTAAGCTGTACAATTCCCACTCCAGTTTGTGCAACATTAGCGAAAGCATTGGACTTCGGCGGGATAAGATTTACTATTCCCACCACAGTCTGTGCAACAGTAGGGAAAGCGTTGGACTTCCGAGGGGTAAGATTTGCTATTCCCACTCCAGCCTGTGCAACAGTATGGAAAGCGCTGGACTTCAGAGGGGTTACATTTACTATTCCCACTCCAGTCTATGCAACAGTAGGTAATCTGTTTCTCTTTAAACACATTACATATTTGAATAACTTTATAAATTTAGAACAAATATAAAACTGTTAATATAAAAATTGTTACTTAACATTACCTACTCATTGTCACCAGTGGGTAGTTTTTGATAGGTCTACTTTTCAATAGACTCCTTTAGACATGGTACAGAAAAAACTGCTGAACGGAATTACACCACATTTGGCAGACAGCTAGATCTTGGTCCGCCGATTGCGCTTTTTGTGATTTGGTGTAAATATGTTCAGTAGTTTTTGAAAAATTAAGGGTGAAAAATAATTGTATATTTGGACAGTTGGGCTTGTGAGAGTCCCGCGGGCCTCCCATGAGAGAGGGAATTTAAAAATGGAGGCCTGTGATCGCTCGAGAGGCCCATATTTCCCAAGAGCCATCATGCTCTCATAGGAGTGAGAGGCTCCCACAAGTCTCGCAAGTGGTCTGATTGGCTGGCTGTTTGAGTTTCAGAAATGAAATGGCAGCCATTACTATTTACTGTGAAAAATTGGAGGTGTTGTGGAAATGAAATAAAAAAGCTATACAAGGGGATGCTGTCCCCCTAAGTTTAGAGAGGAGATGTCTAAGGGATAACTACTGTGAAGAAAATAAATGTATATTTTTTTTAACTAATTTTTACTATCTCGCTGGACTCTAGCAAGATGGTGAATAGTAAAAAGGGGTAGAAGAGTTCTGAATACACTCCATTAGAAGGAATGCATATTGTGGTCATTGTTTTATAGAGGAAGTGTGTAAGATATAAGTACTGTGATAAGTAGACGGTTTATTCCTATTTTTCCCAAAAAGTTACGAACTCTTGAGACTCTCTCTAGATTGTTTAAAAAAAGGGGTAGTGAAAATCTGGTGCAAATAATTTATACCCATTTACAACAGGATATGTTCAATGAAAGTGCAAATTCCATTTTAAAAGTATGCTCTCAGGAGAGGCTCGTGAGTGTAAAGCAGCAAACACTGCCCCCTTGGATTAGCCAAGGAGGACTGTGCACCTGGCTCTCGCGAGAGGCCCGTGAGAGTCAACCTCGCTATGAGAGCATCATGGCTCTCACAAGTGTCTTGTGAGAGACATCAAGATGGAAAAAATGGGGTACATAGTTTAAACAACATACACAATGAAATTATAGGGAAGCTCTGAAAAGAGATTTTTTAAGTAATATTTTTTGTGTTTTTAACATTTTTAACTTTCTGTATATTTTTAAAGGGATAGAACAAAAACAAGAAACTGGGAGTACATTTTTTTCCCTTCAAAACAGAGGAGAAAAATGTAGAACATTTAAAAAATAAAAAAAATAGTGTCTAGGTGGGCATTTATGATCCTGGACAAGCCTGCCCTGTGCACCCCTGCTTGTCTCAGAAGAAAAAATAATCTCTTTGCATAAACAGCAAAAAAGGGCTTTGTTTTGATATGCCGAGTTGTTATCTGCTTATGCGGTGATTACCTGGGCAGGCACACTGTCACCAGGTTGGAAAGATGTGGACGTCCCTGAGGAGTTATCAAGCTCTGCAATATGGGCTACCTCATCCCGAGCAAGGCGTTCAAGCTGCATAGCTCTCAAATGTCATCACATCCCAGTGGTACTCATGGAATATTGCTTGTTTCGCCTGCCCCTGCTAAACTCTTTTTTGCATATGTTAAAAATTACATATTTGCAAGACACTTGACACTTGCAAGCCTGATAATTTATATTTAACATGGAAGAGTGGTGCACCAGGTACTAACCTATGTACGCATGCTTGTTTTGCTTCAGAAAAGGGCTATCTGTAAAGTTTTTACCACAGTATGAAAGCTGCAGGTAGTATGATCTGTAGCACTTTCAGATCTTTTTTAAACTTTATTTTCCATTTCCAACAATAACAATCGTCAGGTACATATTCACAATGCAACACTTTGAAGAAAAAAAGAAAATTAACAGAGTATAAAATGGACCCTTTACCACAGCCAAAGTTGAACGTCAACTCCATAATCAACTAGACCTCTGTTACAATGGAATACGATTTCTACCTGTGGGTAAGTAGTGGCGCAGTCGCATTTTAATGTGGCACAAGAAATCTCAACCAACCCCAGCAGGGACTATCCCAGATAGAGTTTGTGGTGAGGAGGGCTGAGCAATTTCTAGCAGGTAGGTTTTCAGGGACCCCCATATGTCCTTAGGTCTGGAGGTCACCGGCAATGTAGATTAAAACAAATCACTATTGGTGTTGCAGTAAATCAGGCTACTTAACCATGCCTTGACAGTGGGAATACGCTTGCTCCCCCAGGTCACAGCTATTTCCCTTTTCGCTAATAATAATGCTATTGAGGTGTATCGACGGAGCTGTTTAGGAATGTTCTGAACATAACCCAAAAGGGCAACTTGTGGCATGGGCTGCAGGTCTAAGTCCGTCATCTTGCTCAATGCGACATATACCCCCCTCCAATATGCAGCAACTTTCGTGCAATTCCAGGTCATGTGGGCAAAGTCAGCGTGCAGTGTCCCGCACTTAGGACATGTGTGTGGTCTGGAATGATCAATAGAATGAAGTTTCGCTGGAGACATGTAAGCCCTCCACATGATCTTAAAATGCAGCATCTTATGTTTGCTATTCAATGAGACTTCCTTGATTTGTGAGCAGCAGAAAGCCCATTGTGTGTCATCAATGGGGTGCCCCAAATCCCGTTCCCAAACCGCTCGGATTCTAGTGTCTCTAGCTGGTAATAGCGACATAGAGGTTTTATACAATTTAGAAACTAGGTGGTCTCCCTGTGCGCTAGTGATCAATGTTGTCAAAGGCAAAAAGGATTCAGGTACTAGGGGAAATTCAGAGAGCAGCGCACGAAGTGCGCAGCGCAATCTATTAAGTGTAAATTTGTCCATTAATGAAGCGTCCAGGAATCTGTCATCCTCTGCAATATGAAATATCTGCCCACTTGGGAATAAGTCCCCGAAGGTGTATAATGCTTGCCTAACAAGTGTTCGTTGGACTATTTTTTCCTCAGTGATGGGCACCCATGGGTTATTTGCAAGTGGGATAGCCGACGAGTATAACTTGTGCCCCCCAGTGACTGTAGCCAGCTTACGCCAGGCCCAGCTGGTCGTGGAGACCGTTTGTATGTCAACTGGGTCTCTGGGGAACCCTTTGGGTAGTATCGTGTTTAGTGGGGCCGGGCTAACCAGGTCAGCTTCAAGCTTAGAGTAGGGTATGCGTGCATCCGGGTGGTACCATGAATATGCATAGCTACACTGTGCGGCCAAGTAATAGATGTGAAAATTCGGAACCCCCAAGCCACCTCTCTCATATGGAAGGGTCAAAACGTCCCAGGCGACCCTAGCGTGCTTCCCGCCCCATGTGAGTCTAATGAGATGCGAGCGCAGTGTAAGAAAGAATTTGTTAGGGAGTGGGATAGGTATGTTGTGGAATAAATACAGGAATCTAGGGAGCACTATCATTTTAATTAGGGCTACCCTACCAGCTAATGAAAGAGGCAGCTTAATCCAACGCTCCACTTGTTGCTCCAGGGCGTATACAGCTGGTCCGTAATTCAGACGAATCACTTGCTCAGCCTCTGTATGCAAATGAATCCCTAGATATTTAGTGGTGCCCTCGCACCAGGTCGCAGTTTCAGATCTTAGTTATTTTTGGCAAATAGTGTTTTTTTCACAATTGTTGCATAGAATGTACACTATTCTTATTAGATTCTTTTCAATACTCTGTGGTCTAATTTTCTCATGGGAGTTTAACTATTTGCAAACAGTGTTGCATAGAGAGAACTCTCTCCATAGAGTAAACACTGTTTACAGTACTCAGTTCTCTACTGAAATAAACTTCATTTCTTAATGTAGGTTCAGTGTGAGTCAAGAGTTTGAAATAGATAAAAGCTGTCCATAGCATTGCATTTGTTTTGGAATTAGTATTCCCTATTTTGGCTTTCTCTGAACAGAAGTATACAGATTGAACACCATACTGAATGAGGGTTTCCCATATATGGGTGGTTGATTGTGAATGTCAACTATAGTACATGTAAAGTCATAGTGTTTTGTACAGCAATATGTGGGAAATCAAAGCTTGGATGGTGGCCTCAGTGATGTCATCAATGATGCCGTTTGAGATGTCATCAATGATGTAATAAATTATGTCATAGAACATGTCATGAGTAATGTCATATGTGAGGTTATAAGCAGTGCATGGGGGTGCAAGTTATAGTTAGTGCTGCTAAATATAACTGCTGAATTCCTGTGTTTTTTTAGTTCAAAACGTTAACGTTGTCAATGAGAAGTTCACCTAACTATAACGTTACTTTATCCTTTGTTTTCCAGTGAATATATATATATATATATATATATGCTTCCATGTTGCCCAAAGCTTGAGGACGCACTCGACAGGAAATGCAACCATCCGTTTTTTTTATTCAGAACCAAACCAGTATTTCATTCCAGTTCAATAATTCATGTTGCCTGACGCGTTTCGAAGCGCAAGCTTCTTACTCATAGGCCATTTTGAAACCTCCACAGAAACACTAATTACATACTCGTCTGCATGCATATTAATTAGTCTTTGGCCCCCGATGGGCCTCTCAGGTGAGTTCGAAAATTTAGTGCATTCTGGTACTCGTAGTTTGTATTAGTTCAATTCTTACCCTCCAGTGGGTTCTGTTTTATTTCCGTGACTGTTAAAATTATTTCTCACCCTCCAGTGGGCCCCAGAACTCAAAGCCGGTTTGTATTTTCCTCACGTCTGGGCATACCCTTCCCACTTAGGGCGACATATGCAAAAGAAACAATTGATGGACGGAATGCCTGACAATGCAAACATTCACCCCCAATTACAAGGATCTGGGTTAAATCCATCATTCTTTTGCTCACCACACCACCCCAGTTTGGACCCAGCCATATGCAAATCAGTCTTGACCCTGTTCCTTGTGGGAACAGTCCAGCCCGAACTGCCAAGCCAGATCCTACCTGGATCGGAAACAAGCATCCTGGGACCGGTTTCAGGGCATCACCCTTCATCAGCCAGGCTAGCTTGAATCCAGTGGTGTAGTGAGCACGGGACCCACGTCTGGGCACACCCTTCCCACTTAGGGCGACATATGCAAAAGAAACAATTGATGGACGGAATGCTGGACAATGCAAACATTCACCCCCAGTCACAAGGATCTGGGTTAAATCCATCATTCTTTTGCTCACCACACCACCCCAGTTTGGACCCAGCCAACATCCCTTCAATTCATTTACGGATGGTTGCATTTCCTGTTGAGTGAGTCCTCAAGCTTTGGGCAACATGGAAGCATATGAATCACGGCAGCCCTGCCGTGGAGGGCTGCACCACCTCGTAAATGAAGTGAGGGGCTGTTGGGCCTGGAACTATGCCAAACCTGGAATGCAGCACAGAAAATGAGGACAATACAATCCGGCTTTGAGTTCTGGGGCCCACTGGAGGATTAGAAATAATTTTATAAGTCACAGAAATAAAACAGAACCCACTGGAGGGTAAGAATTGAACTAATACAAACTACGAGTCCCAGCATGCACTAAATTTTCGAACTTACCTGAGCGGCCCATCGGGGGCCAAAGACTAAGTAATATGCATGCAGACGAGTATGTAATTAGTGTCATGGCTGTAGAGGTCCTGGAGCAACAATAAAAATACTTCTGCTGCACAACGCTGTGGTCCGTGCCCGTTTTTTCCAAGAAAGGAATCCCCGAGACGGAGTTAAACGACTATATATATATATATATATATATATATATCTATATTGCAGTCTTTGTCAGCGTGCGTGTAGCTCGTGTGCATCCAGAACGCCAGGGGTGCACGTAAACGCCTGCGCCCAGGCGTATTCAATAGCAATCTGTCATCGTACCCAAATCAAAGTACAGATCAGCACTCTAAATGGTGTTGCTTTCTTTTTTAATTAATTAGCATTGAGCCCAGTGTGTAAATACAGCATTAAACGCGTTTCGGCTTTGACAGCCTTTGTCACGACTCCTACGTTGTACGTCTTGCGTGTGCGCATGTGCACGCGCAAGTTGTACAACATAGGGTTTTTTCATAGAAGAAGGACGGCGACGAGCAGGAAGGAGAGCGGCCAGGCAGAGGAGGAGGCAGCCACACAGGTAAGTGCCTTCTTTTTTATTTTTTAATTAATTTGGGAGGGTGGAGGGGCTGGCTAACTCCACTCCGCCATGGAGGAGAGTTTTGCCTAAACTCCGCGTTCGTAACGGAGCGCGGAGTAGGCAAAAATCCGCAAACTCCGCTGGCGGAGCGGAATTACCTGCCCGGGGTTAGCAAATACCCGATATAAATATTATCTAAACATAACAAGTGCCAAAATATCAGGCTGCATCCACGATTCTACTGCAATAATAAAACACATTTAAAGATGGCCGCCACTTTTGTATAACTAGTAGCCCATTTTCATTGTCGATTTTCACATACTGTTAAATAGCCAGCTCTTGTATGCGCAAGCGTCGTGACAAAGGCTGTCAAAGCCGAAACGCGCTTGACGCTGTATTTACCTGCTGTGCTAAATGCTAATTAATTAAAAAAGAAAGCAACATATATATATATATATATATTAAAAAAAATTAGAACATACGCATATGCCTCATAGAGATGATTAATACATGCTTGAAAGAGAATGTTTTCATGTTTGAAAAGAACCTTTACAGACAGTTGCAGGGGACTTCCATGGGTACCTGCTTCGCCCCTAGCTATGCCAATCTCATGGTAGGCTGGTGGGAGAAGCTGGTGCTCTGGAACGACCACACGGAAAAATGGTACTGCAACGTCAAAAAATGGCTGAGGTATATCGATGACGTCTTTTTTGTGTGGGAGAGTAGTGAGCAGGAACTGAATTTATTTATTGATCTTCTGAATGAAAATGATGTGAACTTAAAATTTACTAGAAACTACAGTAAGGAGACAATAGACTTTCTAGATCTAAAATTGTCAGTGGAAGAAGGATTGATTTGTACTAATCTGTTCAGAAAGAAAACTGCAGGTAACTCCATCCTCCATGCGAGTAGCAGCCACCCACCCAGTTTCTGATGGGGTATACCTTACAGTGAGTTCCTCAGAGCAAAGAGGAACTGTAGCACGATGAATGCATTCGAACAGACAACACTAGCCATGAAAGCAAGATTCAGGGAGAGAGGTTACTTAATCAAAGCACTGAAACAAGCAGAAGCAAGAGTTAGAGAACCCAAGAGAGAGGAACACATGCTGAAAACTATCGCGACTACTACTGATAGACAGGCAACTCCCGAGCCAGTTCGATTCATTACGAGATACAGCAGTCAGGCGGCACAGCTACGAAAAATTCTGAAACACAAGTGGGGGATCTTGAGACAGGACCCCATATTGAGGAAGAAAATAGGACCCAATCCCTCTATATCATACAGAAGGAGCACCTCACTGAAGGACATGTTGGTACATAGCCACCTACAAACCATAGAATCCAACTGGCTCAAACAAGCCAAGGGTTTCCGCAAATGCGGAAACTGCAAGGCATGTAAACACAGTAACAACATAACAGAGATCACACTGGGAAAGGTCAAAGCCCCGTGGAAAATCCCCAAGCTAATAACGTGTCACACTGAATTTGTAGTGTATGTCATAGTTTGTCCCTGTAACCTGTGGTACATTGGTTCCACAACATTTCCAGTGAAGAAGAGAATTCTCGAGCACTGGAGAGCAATAACAAACAAAGACCATAGTTACAGCACAGCAAGACACTTCACAGCAGAACACAATGGGGATTGGACCAAGGCCAAATTCTTTGGGCTTGACAGTGTAAGCCAGAATCCCAGAGGTGGTAATAGGGTAGGAGCTCTCCGGAGACTGGAGTCACGCTTCATTTTGCAAGCAGGTAGCAAGTTCCCAGGAGGGTTGAATTTAGATGAGGAAATGCATTCACATCTTTGATAGAGGAGCAGGAATAAGGACCAGTCACAACTAGCCTCACGCACCCACCCCCTTCCTCCTCCCTCTGTCCCCACTTACCCAGTTCCCACTAGTCTTACACATGTATATAGTCGTATGAATTTAATGTTGCAACAATGGGGATGTGTAAATTAATGAGATTTCACTTTCTTGGATTGTTTGCCCAAGTGTCTGCCAATGCAAATAGAGCAATGTGTTGTTTTCGAAGTATGTTTGCTATGACCGATATAAACGTATGATCTTGTACTCTTCTTTACAGGGAGACAACGTTGATGGTACTCGAGTGACTCACTCACCTGCGATAAAAGTATGCGCACCCAGAGTGGAAGGTCGACCCTACCTGCTTCTCACTCTTTGATAGTCTGACCTGCAGCTACATCTACAGATCACCAACATAGCACTAGTCAATTGCTGTGACTTGAACAATGGTACTAAACCAACACTTTCCTGGGATAATTAACCAGGTTGATCAAGTCACGAGGCAGGACATACACACATAGACACTACGCCACAACACCCTTGTCATACTGTTGTATTCCGCTTTAGGTGTCCGTATATAGGTTTTCCTGAAACATGTCCTTATATAGGCACAATTCGCATTGCCCTTATATAGGCATAGAATCCCAGTCCTTATTTAGGCATTAGCCGTGCACTCCAAATACAGGCATGGTCACCGACATCCATCCACCCCAACATCACAACGAGTTCTTAGAAACCAGACCCTTAAGCTCTCGGGAGTTCCCCTAGCACAGGATTATTGATTTCTCCAAGAACTCATCTATTATGTATGAACCGTTATACCTTAAGGGTTCATTCCTGATGTCTTCCTCTGTCCGACTTCACGTCAATGCTAACATTCCAAGGCACCTACCAGGTATAAATATACCTTCCCTTGCCCAAGCAAGTTAGAGGAGACCTCGACTTTAGAGGAGCCCGTATCCCGGCCTGACACACTGAGAAGACGCTGTCATTCCTGCTCGCAGAAGAATCCAGCTTCCAGTGTTCTGACTCCCTTCGCGGGGTGCTAGAGTTCCAGATCCGGCAAGAGATTCCCACCTCTCTCATTCTCAAGGTATGGAGCTGACTAGAACCTAGAGGAACTCTTGGCATACTAGACTTAACATACTCTTAGTATACCATACTAGAGAATACTCCACCCACTTCTTACCTTTCCCTACACCTAGACTAGGTTAGGTACATTGGGGTAGAACTAGCTTAGAGAAGCATCGTATGAGCACTCGCATTTTTAGCTCATGTTATTTATGTACGTGAATATATGCTAAAAGATAATGCTAGCGCAGTATTATTTATTTCTACTGCTTACGCTGTCCATTATTTATCTTGCATACTGTCTTGTGATCATAACAGCACATATCTCTTACACGAGAAACAAGACTGTTCAATAAAACCCTTTTATTGAAACGCCCTTCTTTTCTTTCTGTGTAACTCTGTGGAAACTACGCATGCACGAATAGCTGAGTGAAACTGTTATCTATTGTTTCCACGATTCTGAGACGTGTTCCGATTCTAAAGGGAAACAAAGTAGTTATGTTTATGCGGATGCCAGAAACTACTCCCTTCTTGTTCGCAAGGAGTTTCTAGTGGCCTCTGAGCTAGCTGGCACAAAAGTAATTAAGTTTAATATACTCGATAGGGACATACCGACCTCAGTCCTATGTCAAGCCTATAGGGTATATTATTCCAATGCGCAGAGCCTATTAGGGAAATAGGAACTACACTACAATACACCACTAATGTAGATATTGTTACATAACACCTTCAAGAACACAACACACTGGGGCACTAGACCCTTCAGTGCGCAGCTTGCTCTTAATTGACCCCTAAGACACTAAAAATGTGAATTTAACATCCAACAGTTATTTTGCAATTTGCATAAATAAGACATTAAGTTTGCAACTTTTCACTCACGGTAAACACTAGTATTTCTTTTATGTTTTTTGTCACGTGGTATGTTTGACCACTCATGAACCTTTAAAGAGTCTATGACCAAAAATGGGGTCAGGTGACCAAGACCACGGACGTGGTCGAAACGCGTTCCTTTGTCAACAAAGAATAAAACTTTACAAACCTGATTGAGCGGGCTCGTGGATTTTTCCTATCCTGGTATCCTGTTACGTGTGGAATATATATATATATATATATATTCACTGAAAAAACCATAGGTTTTAGGGACAGTTATAGTTAGTTGGACATTTCACTCGTACAAAACCATAGAAATTCCCCGTTATAGTTAGTTCAGCTAACTATAACTCGCGCCCCGCAATGCACTGCTGATGACGTCACATATTACATCACTCATGACATGGTCAGTGACATCACTGATGACATCACTGATGACATTACTGATGACATCATCCAGTGACTGTGTGTTTCTGTAAAATTTAAATATGTTTAATATATATAGGGAAAGGCGTATTGAAGAATGAGTGGGTGTATAAGTGTCTGAATGGATGATTTAGAACGTGAGTGACTGACTCTACAAGTGAGTGATTAAATGTATCTTACTGAATGCATGGGTTAGTGACTAAACTGTGTGAATGTCTGTATCCGTCTGTCTGTTGGTTTGTAAGCGGCTGCATGGCTTTCTGAATAGCTACATGAGTGTCTACATGGGCTATTGATTGATTGTCTGAGTATCTGTATGGGTGCCTGAGTGTTTGTGTGGGTGGGGTGTGTGTGACTCTGTGCATAGATGTGTGAGTTGGTGATTCACTGGGTGCATGGTTTCAAGAGTGCATCTGTGATGGACTGTATGGGTGGGTGAGTGTGTGTATGGGTGTGTTAGTGATTGAATGTATATCTCAGTGGTACATGTGTGAGTAACTACATATGTGAAAGGCAGTATATATGTGTGTTGGAGTATATAAATGGCTATAAGTGAGAGTGTGTGATTGTGAGAGTGGCTGTATGGATGAGTGTGTACTTGTATCAGTGATTGTATAAGAGCGTGAGAATGTGCTAGTATTTGTATGAGTAAGTGAGCTGGTGTGTGTATAACTGTATAGGTGAGTAAATGGGTGTGTGATTAAGTTTTTGCATGACTGACTAGGTGTGTGAGTACCTCTATGGATGAGTGGCGGTGTGTGAGTGTTTATATAGGTGTATGAGTGCATATGATAGTCCTGTACTGAGTGACTAAGTATGAGTGACTGTACGGGTGAGTGAGTGGATGTGTGTGTAGACCTAAGAATCAGTGAGTGGGTATGTAGTTTTTGGTGTTGGAGTGTCTATGGTTTTGAGAATGGCAGTCTGTAATTTAGAGTGGGTGTATCAAAAGTTATATTAGGGTGTGAGAAGATGCATGAAATTATCACATGGATGATGTCATCAGTGATGTCATTTGAGATGTCATCAGTGATGTCACTGACCATGTCATGAGTGATGTAATATGTGACGTCATCAGCAGTGCATTGCGGGGCGTGAGTTATAGTTAGCTGAACTAACTATAACGGGGAATTTCTATGGTTTTGTACGAGTGAAATGTCCAACTAACTATAACTGTCCCTAAAACCTATGGTTTTTTCAGTGAATTTCAAAGGTTTTTTAAATGCTAATTTCTAACTATAACGTGTCTGAAACCTATGGTTTTTTCAGTGAATTTCAAAGGTTTTTTAAATGCTAATTTCTAACTATAACGTGCCTGGAACCTATGATTTTTAAGTGAATTTCAAAGGTTTTTTAAATGCTAGTTTCTAACTATGCCTACAGAGGTAGGACATGTGAAGAAAGAAGAAAAAACGCACAGAAAGAAGCAAAAGATGTGCAGAAAGAACCAACAGAGGAGCAGAAAGAGGCCTTGTTGCAAAATCATCCTGTGCCCACAACTTTTTCAGACGGGTACTGGTGGTAACTGACTCTGACTAACCAGAGCCAGTGCTATGCTAAAAGACACTTAGAATACAGTGAAAACACCTACATACACTAGGGAACACTATGCGTTGGGGTACCCCTGTGATTAGCATGACCTCCTCTGCAAGTCCCTAGTACATAATAGGGCAGGGGGATTAAAACTACCTCTTAAAGCGCTACAGGGCGCGTTTGCACAGTGGTGAAGGGAGGGGGCCTGAGGTGACATGTGTGCAAACGCACCCCGTGGCGCGTTTAAGTTGCGGGATTAAGTCCCCTTGAATTCTGAGGGTCCCTGGGGCCCAACTAGCCCCCCAGGTACCTACAGTTAGGACCACAGAGCTGAGTTGCAGAGAGGCGTTCCGAGGCCACGCACCTTTTTCACCTCTCTGCAACGCAACTCTGTTGTGCTTACTGAAGGTACCTGGTGGGCTAGTTGGCCCCAGGGTCCCTCAGGATCAAAGGGAATTAATTCCCCAACTTAAAACGCACCACAGGGCGTGTTTGCGCACATGTCACCTGAGGCCCCGCCCCTCCCTTCACCACTGTGCAAACGCGCCCCATGGTGCGTTTTAAGTTGGGGGATTAGGTCACCTTGAATCCTGAGGGTCCCTGGGGCCCAACTAGCCCACTAGGTACTTCCAGTAAGCACCACAGGCCTGCGTTGCAAAGCCTGTAGCAAATTGTGCAGTTGTGTTTAGGTAGTGAAGAGGGTCGTGCTGGGGGTAGTGTTTTAGGTTTAGGGTAGTGCAGTGGTGTTTGTGTAGTGTAGGGGGTCATGCTGGAGGTAGATTTAGGGTTTAGGGTGGTGCAGTGGTGTTTGGGTAGTGTAGGGAGTCGTGCTGGGGGAGTGTTTTAGGGTTTAGGGTAGTGCAGTGGTGTTTGGGTAGTGTAGGGGTCGTGCTGGGGGTAGTGTTTTAGGGTTTAGGGTAGTGCAGTGGTGTTTGGGTAGTGTAGGGGTCGTGCTGGGGGTAGTGATTTAGGGTAGTGCAGTGGTGTTTGGGTAGTGTAGGGGTACTGCTGGGGGTAGTGTTTTAGGGTTTAGGTTAGTGCAGTGGTGTTTGGGTAGTGTAGGGGTACTGCTGGGGGTAGTGTTTTAGGGTTTAGGGTAGTGCAGTGGTGTTTGTGTAGTGTAGGGGTAGTGTTTTAGGGTTTAGGGTAGTGCAGTGGTGTTTGTGTAGTGTAGGAGGTCGTGTTTTAGGGTTTAGGGTAGTGCAGTGGTCTTTGGGTAGTGTAGGGAGTCGTGCGGGGTAGTGTTTTAGGGTTTAGGGTAGTGTAGGGGGTCATGCGGGGGTAGTGTTTTAGGGATTAGGGTAGTGCATTGGTGTTTGGGTAGTGTAGGGGGTCATGCGGGGTAGTGTTTTAGGGTTTAGGGCAGTGCAGTGGTGTTTGGGTAGTGTAGGGGTCGTGCTGGGGGAGTGTTTTAGGGTTTAGGGCAGTGCAGTCGTGTTCGGGTAGTGTAGGGGGTTGTGCTGGGGGTAGTATTTTAGGGTTTAGGGTAGTGCAGTGGTGTTCGGGTAGTGTAGGGGTCGTGCTGGGGGTAGTGTTTCTAGGGTTTAGGGCAGTGCAGTGGTGTTTGGGCAGTGTAGGGGGTAATGCTGGGGGTGGTGTTTTAGGGTTTAGGGCAGTGCAGTGGTGTTCGGGCAGTGTAGGGGGTCGTGCTGGGGGTGGTGTTTCAGGGTTTAGGGCAGTGCAGTGGTGTTCGGGCAGTGTAGGGGTCGTGCTGGGGGTGGTGTTTCAGGGTTTGGGGCAGTGCAGTGGTGTTCGAGCAGTAAAGGGGTCGTGCTGGGGGTGGTGTTTCAGGGTTTAGGGCAGTGCAGTGGTGTTTGGGCAGTGTAGGGGGCGGTGCAGGGGGTGGTGTTTCAGGGTTTAGGGCAGTGCAGTGGTGTTCGGGCAGTGTAGGGGCGGTGCAGGGGTGGTGTTTCAGGGTTTAGGGCAGTGCAGTGGTGTTCGGGCAGTGTAGGGGGTGCTGCAGGGGGTGGTGTTTCAGGGTTTAGGGCAGTGGTGTTCGGGCCGTGTAGGGGGTCGTGCTGGGGGTGGTGTTTCAGGGTTTGGGGCAGTGCAGTGGTGTTCGAGCAGTAAAGGGGTCGTGCTGGGGGTGGTGTTTCAGGGTTTAGGGCAGTGCAGTGGTGTTCGGGCAGTGTAGGGGGCGGTGCAGGGGTGGTGTTTCAGGGTTTAGGGCAGTGCAGTGGTGTTCGGGCAGTGTAGGGGGTGCTGCAGGGGGTGGTGTTTCAGGGTTTAGGGCAGTGCAGTGGTGTTCGGGCAGTGTAGGGGGTCATGCAGGGGTGGTGTTTCAAGGTTTAGGGCAGTGCAGTGGTGTTCGGGCAGTGTAGGGGGTCGTGCTGGGGCTGGTGTTTCAGGGTTTAGGGCAGTGCAGTGGTGTTCGGGCAGTGTAGGGGTCGTGCTGGGGCTGGTGTTTCAGGGTTTAGGGCAGTGGTGTTCGGGCAGTGTAGGGGTCGTGCTGGGGCTGGTGTTTCAGGGTTTAGGGCAGTGCAGTGGTGTTCGGGCGGTGTAGGTGGTCGTGCTGGGGCTGGTGTTTCAGGGTTTAGGGCAGTGCAGTGGTGTTCGGGCAGTGTAGGGGGTCATGCTGGGGCTGGTGTTTCAGGGTTTAGGGCAGTGCAGTGGTGTTCGGGCAGTGTAGGGGGTCTTGCTGGGGCTGGTGTTTCAGAGTCTAGGGCAGTGCAGTGGTGTTCAGGCAGTGTAGGGGGTCTTGCTGGGGCTGGTGTTTCAGGGTTTAGGGCAGTGCAGTGGCGTTCGGGCAGTTTAGGGGGTCGTGCTGGGGGTGGTGTTTCAGGGTTTAGGGCAGTGCAGTGGTGTTTGGGCAGTGTAGGGGGTCATGCTGGGGCTAGTGTTTCAGTATTCAGGGCAGAGCAATGGTGTTCAGGCAGTGTAGGGGGTTTTGCTGGAGGTGGTGTTTCAGGGTTTAGGGCAGTGCAGTGGTGTTCGTGCAGTGTAGGGGTGGTGTTTCAGGGTTTAGGGCAGTGGTGTTCAGGCAGTGTAGGGGGTCTTGCTGGGGTTGATGTTTCAGGGTTTAGGGCAGTGCAGTGGTGTTCGGGCAGTGTAGGGGGTCGTGCTGGGGTGGTGTTTCAGGGTTTAGGGCAGTGCAGTGGTGTTCCGGCAGTGTAGGAGGTCGTGCAGGGGCGGTGTTTCAGGGTTTAGGGCAGTGCAGTGGTTTTCGGGCAGTGTAGGGGGTCGTGCTGGGGGTGGTGTTTCAGGGTTTAGGGCAGTGCAGTGGTGTTCGGGCAGTGTAGGGTGTTGTGCTGAGGGGTGGTGTTTCAGGGTTTAGGGCAGTGCAGTGGTGTTCGGGCAGTGTAGGGGGTCATGCAGGGGGTGGTGTTTCAGGATTTAGGGCAGTGCAGTGGTGTTTGGGCAGTGTAGGGGGTCGTGCAGGGGGTGGTGTTTCAAGGTTTAGGGCAGTGCAGTGGTGTTCGGCCAGTATAGGTGGTCTTGCTGGGGGTGGTGTTTCAGGCTTTAGTGCAGTGGTGTTCGGGCAGTGTAGGGGGTCTTGCTGGGGGTGGTGTTTCAGGGTTTAGGGCAGTGCAGTGGTGTTCGGGCAGTGTAGAGGGTCTTGCTGGGGCTGGTGTTTCAGGGTTTAGGGCAGTGCAGTGGTGTTCGGGCAGTGTAGGGGGTCATGCTGGGGTGGTGTTTTAGGGTTTAGGGTAGTGCAGTGGTGTTCGGGCAGTGTATGGGGTCGTGCTTGGGCTGGTGTTTCAGGGTTTAGGGCAGTGCAGTGGTTTTTGGGCAGTATAGGCGGTCGTGCTGGGGCTGGTGTTTCAGGGTTTAGGGCAGTGCAGTGGTGTTCGGGCAGTGTACGGGTTTGTGCTGGGGCTGGTGTTTCAGGGTTTAGGGCAGTGCAGTGGTGTTCAGGCAGTGTAGGGGGTCATGCTGGGGCTGGTGTTTCAGGGTTTAGGGCAGTGCAGTGGTGTTCGGGCAGTGTAGGGGGTCGTGCTGGGGCTGGTGTTTCATGGTTTAGGGCAGTGCAGTGTTCGGGCGGTGTAGGGGGTCGTGCTGGAGGTGGGGTTTCAGGGTTTAGGGCAGTGCAGTGGTGTTCGGGCAGTGTAGGGGGTCCTGCTGGGGGTGGTGTTTCAGGGTTTAGGGCTGTGCAGTAGTGTACGGGCAGTGTAGGGGTCTTGCTGGGAGTGGTGTTTCAGGGTTTAGGGCAGTGGTGTTCGGGCAGTGTAGGGGGTCTTGCTGGGGGTAGTGTTTCGGGGTTTAGGGCAGTGCAGTGGTGTTCGTGCAGTGTAGGGGGTCATGCTGGGGGTGGTGTTTCAGGGTTTAGGGCAGTGCAGTAGTGTTCGGGCAGTGTAGGGGGTCGTGCTGGGGGTGGGGTTTCAGGGTTTAGGGCAGTGCAGTGGTGTTCGGGCAGTGTAGGGGGTCATGCTGGGGGTGGTGTTTCAGGGTTTAGGGCTGTGCAGTGGTGTACGGGCAGTGTAGGGGGTCTTGCTGGGGGTGGTGTTTCAGGGTTTAGGGCAGTGGTGTTCGGGCAGTGTAGGGGGTCTTACTGGGGGTAGTGTTTTGGGGTTTAGGGCAGTGCAGTGGTGTTCGTGCAGTGTAGGGGGTCATGCTGGGGGTGGTGTTTCAGGGTTTAGGGCAGTGCAGTAGTGTTCGGGCAGTGTAGGGGATCGTTCAGGGGGTGGTGTTTCAGGGTTTAGGGCAGTGCAGTGGTGTTCGGGCAGTGTAGGGGGTCGTGCGGGGGTGGTGTTTCAGGGTTTAGGGCAGTGCAGTGGTGTTCGGGCAGTGTAGGGGGTCGTGCAGGGGGTGGTGTTTCAGGGTTTATGGCACTGCAGTGGTGTTCGGGCAGTGTAGGGGTCATGCTGGGGGTAGTGTTTCAGGGTTTAGGGCAGTGCAGTGGTGTTCGGGCAGTGTAGGGGGTCTTGCTGGGGGTGGTGTTTCAGGGTTTAGGGCAGTGGTGTTCGGGCAGTGTAGGAGGTCTTGCTGGGGGTGGTGTTTCAGGGTTTAGGGCAGTGCAGTGGTGTTCGGGCAGTGTAGGGGGTCTTGCTGGGGGTAGTGTTTCAGGGTTTAGGGCAGTGCAGTGGTGTTCGGGCAGTGTAGGGGGTCGTGCTGGGGATGGTGTTTCAGGGTTTAGGGCAGTGCAGTAGTGTTCGGGCAGTGTAGGGGGTCGTGCAGGGGGTGGTGTTTCAGGGTTTAGGGCAGTGCAGTGGTGTTCGGGCAGTGTAGGGGGTCGTGCTGGGGGTGGTGTTTCAGGGTTTAGGGCAGTGCAGTGGTGTTCGGGCAGTGTAGGGGGTCGTGCTGGGGGTGGTGTTTCAGGGTTTAGGGCAGTGGTGTTCGGGCAGTGGAGGGGTCTTGCTGGGGGTGATGTTTCATGGTTTAGGGCAGTGCAGTGGTGTTCGGGCAGTGTAGGAGGTCTTGCTGGGGGTAGTGTTTCAGGGTTTAGGGCAGTGCAGTGGTGTTCGGGCAGTGTAGGGGTCATGCTGGGGGTGGTGTTTCAGGGTTTAGGGCAGTGCAGTGGTGTTTGGGCAGTGTAGGGGGTCGTGAAGGGGGTGGTGTTTCAGGGTTTAGGGCAGTGCAGTGGTGTTCGGGCAGTGTAGGGGGTCGTGCTAGGGTATGTGTTTCAGGGTTTAGGGCAGTGCAGTGGTGTTCGGGCAGTGTAGGGGGTCGTGCAGTGGCTGGTGTTTCAGGGTTTAGGGCAGTGCAGTGGTGTTCGGGCAGTGTAGGGGTCGTGCTGGGGGTAGTGTTTTAGGGTTTAGGGTAGTGCAGTGGTGTTTGTGTAGTGTAGGGGTCATGTTTTAGGGTAGTGCAGTGGTGTTTGGGTAGTGTAGGGGGTCGTGCTGGGGGTAGTGTTTTAGGATTTAGGTTAGTGCAATGGTGTTTGGGTAGTGTAGGGGTCGTGCTGGGGTAGTGTTTTAGGGTTTAAGGTAGTGCAGTGGTGTTTGTGTAGTGTAGGGGTCGTGCTGGGGTAGTGATTTAGGGTTTAGGGTAGTGCAGTGGTGCTTGTGTAGTGTAGGGGGTCGTGCTGGGGGTAGTGTTTTAGGGTTTAGGGTAGTGCAGTGGTGTTTGTGTAGTGTAGGGGGTCATGTTTTAGGGTAGTGCAGTGGTGTTTGGGTAGTGTAGGGGTCGTGCTGGGGTAGTGTTTTAGGATTTAGGTTAGTGCAGTGGTGTTGGGGTAGTGTTTTAGGGTTTAGGGTAGTGCAGTGGTGTTTGTGTAGTGTAGGGGGTCATGCTGGGGGTAGTGTTTTAGGGTTTAGGATAGTGCAGTGGTGCTTGTGTAGTGTAGGGGTCGTGCTGGGGTAGTGTTTTAGGGTTTAGGGTAGTGCAGTGGTGTTTTTGTAGTGTAGGGGGTCATGTTTTAAGATGCAACGCTCCAATACCTGACCAGTCTGCACTACATAAAACTGCAAAAAATCTAAAAATAAAAAGTGTTTTGCACACTTTTGTCATTGGGCTATATGTGGGCTACATCTGGGTAATATTTGTGCTACATTTGGGCTCTTTTTTCACTGGTGGCCATCTTGGAAGACCTCTTTGTTATGAAGTTTCCTAATTTCCTCATTTACTGCAGCCTCCTCAGTAGGAAATGCTTTCAGTTTTTACTTTGATTCCATCAAGAAGGCATTCAGATGTGTCACACATTTGCCATAAATTCAGAATGTTATTACTCTAGTTGTTCATTAGATCACTGTAGTAAAGCTACTGCTCACCAAGGAGTTAACTGGAAGTCTACTGCTGGTATTGAAAGTGATTGTTTCAGTCTGCATGTCAGAATTTTCTAATGAAATAGAAGAGGATTTGAGATCTCACTTAAAACATGCACTAAAGTTTCTTTTTGCAGCACTAACCATAATTTCTATGGCAAAATGAACCCCCTCATTTTGTTCCTTTTTAAATTAAATGTTTTAAGTGTTACCAGTTTATTCCAATCAAGATGGCTTCAGGTGTGCCATACTTTTGTCATAAGTAAGACTGTTAGCGCTCTAGTTGTTCTTTAGAACACTCTGGGAAGCTGCAGTAGAACACAAAGGCATCAACTGACAGGCTGCTCCTGTTGAAATATAACAGGAAGATATTTGAGATCACACTTGAAACATGTCCTAATTTTTCTTTCTACAGCACTAACCATAATTTCTATGACAAAATGAACCCCATCATTTTGTTCCTTTTTAAATTAAATGTTTTAAGTGTTACCAGTTTATTCCAATCAAGATGGCTTCAGGTGTGCCATACTTTTGTCATAAGTAAGACTGTTAGCGCTCTAGTTGTTCTTTAGAACACTCTGGGAAGCTGCAGTAGAACACAAAGGCATCAACTGACAGGCTGCTCCTGTTGAAATATAACAGGAAGATATTTGAGATCTCACTTAAAACATGTCCTAATTTTTCTTTCTACAGCACTAACCATAATTTCTATGGCAAAATGAACCCCTCATTTTGTTCCTTTTAAATTAAATGTTTTAAGTGTTACCAGTTTATTCCAATCAAGATGGCTTCAGGTGTGCCATACTTTTGTCATAAGTAAGACTGTTAGCGCTCTAGTTGTTCTTTAGAACACTCTGGGAAGCTGCAGTAGAACACAAAGGCATCAACTGACAGGCTGCTCCTGTTGAAATATAACAGGAAGATATTTGAGATCACACTTGAAACATGTCCTAATTTTTCTTTCTACAGCACTAACCATAATTTCTATGACAAAATGAACCCCATCATTTTGTTCCTTTTTAAATTAAATGTTTTAAGTGTTACCAGTTTATTCCAATCAAGATGGCTTCAGGTGTGCCATACTTTTGTCATAAGTAAGACTGTTAGCGCTCTAGTTGTTCTTTAGAACACTCTGGGAAGCTGCAGTAGAACACAAAGGCATCAACTGACAGGCTGCTCCTGTTGAAATATAACAGGAAGATATTTGAGATCACACTTGAAACATGTCCTAATTTTTCTTTCCAGAGCACTAACCATAATTTCTATGACAAGATGAACCCTATCATTTTGTTCCTTTTTAAATTAAATGTTTTAAGTGTTACCAGTTTATTCCAATCAAGATGGCTTCAGGTGTGCCATACTTTTGTCATAAGTAAGGCTGTTAGCACTCTAGTTGTTCTTTAGAACACTCTGGGAAGCTGCAGTAGAACACAAAGGAATCAACTGACAGTCTCTGCCCTTGTTGGATGTACATGTTTTACTGAGAATGTCAGACTTCATTCTCACATGACTGAGAAAGATAATGTGAATTTACAGAAAATATGCTCTCATTTTAGCTTCTGGGGCACCTTCCAAAACTGTATGGGACAAGCATGTGAAAATAGTTTTCTCTCAAACATGATTCATGATATCCCAGCAGAAGGTTTTTCACAGGGTAAAATCACCTTAGAACACACCACAATTCCTGAAATTAGTATGGTACCATCAACAAATGAATTCTAATGTAACTAAAGTCTGTTATCACCCTTTATAGTTCTCCTTTTGGTAACCCTCAAAATCTTCGATTCACTACAATGCATTTCAATGGGGTACTATCATTTATATTGGTCCTAAGATGGCTGCCAGCAATTCCAGGATGAAGTGCTGACAGCCAATCAGATCTCACAATGACATGTGTGGTTAGGCTCCGCCCAGATATATATGTGTTTTTACTTTTGATTTTCTCAGCAACTACTGAACGGATTTACACCATTTAACAAAAGGGTTCTTTTTGAACCAAGAACTACCTCTTTGCCAAATTTGGTGTAATTCCGTTCAGCAGTTCGGGCTGTAGCCTTGCATAAAGTTTCCTATGGGAAATTGATTTTTGACTCTTATTTTTTAATTTCTCCGCAACTACTGAACGGATTTACACCATTTAACAAAAGGGTTCTTTCTGAACCAAGAACTACATCTTTGCCAAATTTGGTGTAATTCCGTTCAGCAGTTCGGGCTGTAGCCGTGTCTAAAGTTTCCTATGGGAAAATGAATGGGGAAAACATGTTTTTGCGACCCCCTTTTTCTCGGCCCCCGCTTGACGAATCACCCTGAGACTTTCAGAGTAGGAGCGGACCGGAGCGGGCCATAAAGTTTGAACATTTCGCGAAGATTCGTCAACCGACGCAAGAGTTATTTCAAATAGAATGTCGCGGATTTCCTATGGAAAATAGGTCCTAACTATAACTATCTACTGGCGACCGCTAGTAGATAATATATATATATATATTTTTTTTTTTTCACACAATCCTTCGGCCAGAAGGAAAAACGGGATGCACTCCCGTAGTTCAATGCAACAATAATTTTATTCTTTTATTCCTTCATTTGCAGGGATAGCAAGAATGATATATATATATTCATCAGTGATGTCATTGACCATGTCATGAATGATGTAATATGTGATGTCATCAGCAGTGCATTGCGGGGGCGCGAGTTATAGTTAGCTGAACTAACTATAATGGGGGAATTTCTATGGTTTTGTACGAGTGAAATGTCCAACTAACTATAACGTCCCTGAAACCTATGGTTTTTTCAGTGAATTTCTAAGGTTTTTAAATGCTAATTTCTAACTATAACGTGCCTGAAACCTATGGTTTTTTCAGTGAATTTCAATGGTTTTTTAAATGCTAATATCTAACTATAACGTGCCTGAAACCTATGGTTTTTTCAGTGAATTTCAAAGGTTTTTTAAATGCTAATTTCTAACTATGCCTACAAAGGTAGGACATGTGAAGAAAGAAGAAGAAAAGCGCAGAAAGAAGCAAGACAAATGCAGAAAGAGGCAACAGAAGTCCAGAAAGACGAAGAAAAGTGCAGGAAGAAGCAAGAGATGTGCAGAAAGAACCAACAGAGGAGCAGAAAGTCCTCCTGTGCCCCCAACTTTTACTGACGGATACTGGTGGTAACTGACTCTGACTAACCAGGACCGGAGCCAGTGCTATGCTAAAAGACACTTAGAATACAGTGAAAACACCTACATACACTAGGGAACACTATGCGTTGGGGTACCCCTGTGATTAGCATGACCTCCTCTGTATTTGCCATGAATTAGTGCCTGGGTCATTGCATGAGTACATGGGTAGTGACTGGATGATTAGAGTGCTGCAAGGACAGTGCATGGTGATTTTATAAGTGCTTGGGTTTTGGGCGCAGTGATTGGATAAGCACATAGGATTGGCTGGGTGAGTGGAGGACTGCATAGATAGTACCAGGGAGATTACTGGACTGCATAGGTAGTCCTCAAGGTATTGCAGCAGTGCATGTGTTAGTGACTGGGTCATTCCATGAGTACATGGGTACTGATTGGATAATTAGAGTACTGCAAGGAGAGTGCTTGGTGAACTTATAAGTGCTTGGCTATTGGAGGAGTGTATGGATTAGTACATGGTAGTGGCTGGGTGACTGGAGGAGTGCACAGGGAGTGACAGTGTGATTGCGGGACTGCATGTGTATTACCTGGGGAATTGAAGGAGCAAATGAGAAGTGTGTAACTGGGTACAGGACTGTATGGGTAGGGCATATGGGATTGTAACAGTGATCAGGTAGTGCCTGGAGCATTGCATGAGTATATAGCTACTAACTGAAAGATTAGAATACTGCAAGGAGAGTGCCTGTGTGAATTTATAAGTGCTTGGGTATTGGCGGAGTGTTTGGATTAGTACATGGTAGTGGCTGGGTGACTGGAGGACAGCACAGGGAGTGACTGGGTAATTGCTGGACTGCATGGGTACTACCAGGGGAATTGAAGGAGCGAATGAGAAGTGTGTAGGTGGTTAGAGGACTGCATGGGTAGTACACAGGGATTGTAGCAGTCAATGTGTTAGTTCCTGGATCATTGCATGACTTATTGGGTAGTGACTGGATGATTAGAGTACTGCGAGGAGAGTGCATGGTGAATTTATAAGTGCTTGGGTTTTGGCATAGAGATTGGATAATGTTATGTTATGTTAAGATGTCTTGTAGAGCGCACAACTGCCCCAGCAAAGGGGCGTCCCGGTGCTAAGAGCAATGATAGCAGCTGACAGCAAAGACCCAACATAGCGAAAGAGAGAAAGAAGGCCAGTAGGCCGTTAAGGACCGAGCTGGCAGACAGATGAGCGAAGACTGTAGAAAACTTAATGGGAAGGGAACAGATGGGTCTTTAGTGCTTTCCGAAATGCTAGATAGTTATCCATATTCCGGATATGTACAGGGAGGCCATTCCATAGCTTTGCTGCCAGTGTGCGAAAAGAGCGCCCACCGGCACGAGCCCTCCTCACTCGCGAGATAGATACCAGGTGTTGGCCTGCTGAGCGAAGATGACGGGTGGGAATATAGGCAGAGAGCAGGCCCGCTAGGATACTGGGGGTGGGTGGGTTCAAGATCTTGAACGCAAGGCAGAGAGACTTAAACTCCACCCGTCTCACCACCGGTAACCAGTGTAACTGACGAATGGCACTGGAGGTGTAGCAGCGTCTGGGCATGGCAAGAAGAGTTCTGGCGGCAACATTTTGGACCCTCTGCAGTCTCGAAATCTCCGTCTTGTTGACCCCCAGATAGAGCGAGCTGGCATAGTCCAGTGTCGACACCACAGATGCCTGGACAATCATGTGTCGGATGGAGGGGTCAAAAAAACCCAACAGAGGTCTGAGACTGCGCAGAATACCAAAGCATGCCGCCGCCACCTTCTTAGTTTGAGTTTGAAAACTAAGCGCCGAGTCCACCCAGACACCAAGATTTTTCACCAGCTGTTTGGGGGTGGGTGCAGGGCCCAGGGTGGTGGGCCACCACTGTTCACTCCAAAGCTCAGGATCTTTCCCTACCAGTAGGACCTCAGACTGGACATAGGACTGGCTGGGTGATTGGAGGACTGCATAGGTAGTACCAGGGAGATTACTGGACTGCATAGGTAGTCCTCAATGGATTGCAGCAGTGCATGTGTTAGTGACTGGATCATTGCATAAGTACATGGGTAGTGACTGGATGATTAGAGTGCTGCAAGGACAGTGCATGATGATTTTATAACTGCTTGGGTTTTGGCGGAGTGATTGGATAAGTACATAGTGCTGGCTGGGTGATTGGAGGAGTGCATGGGTAGTGACAGAGGGATTTCTGGAGTGCATGGGTACTACCTGGGTAATTGGAGGAGTGAATCAGTAGTGTGTAGGTGGTTAGAGGTTGATGGTCCCCGGGGCTTGGGGAGGGCCGAGTGCCTTGGAGGCCCCCCACACATTAAAAAAGTAGCCCCGGGGGGTGGCGGTCCCCGGGGCTGCGGGAGGGCCGAGTGCCCTCCTGCCCATAATATTAAGAAAGCCCGGGGGGGGTGGCGGTCCCTGGGACTGCGGGGGCCCCCATGTGCCCCAGCATATATTTGTTACAAATGCCCCCGGGACCTGACCCACCCGGGGGCCTCAATTAAATGAAGCGCGGGAGCCCGCGCTTCATTTTTTAAATTTTTTTGTCCGGATTCGCGCACCCAGCGCGAATTCGGCTGATTTAAAAAAAAAAAAAAAAATGCTATTGTTTGGCCTGGGGGTCCTTGTGGGACCCCCTGAGCAGGCCTAGGGGGTCAGGGTGTTTCTACCCTGCCCCCTTTCTTGTTTTTTAATCTTTTTCCTCACCTTTTCTTTCTCCTCGGTCCGAGCACAAGATGGCTGCCAACACTTCCTGGTTTGAAGTGTTGGCAGCCAATCAGAGCCAAGCTCGTGCTCGGGGATTAGGCTCCGCCCACATATATATATTTTTTTCTTTAATATCTCAAAAACTACTGAACGGATTTACACCATTTTTAAAAAGGTCGCTTTCTGAGCCAAGCAGTACCTTTTTGCCAAATTTGGTGTAATTCCTTTCAGCAGTTCGGGCTGTAGCCTTGGCTAAAGTTTCCTAAGGGAAATTGATTTTTGACTCTTATTTTTTAATTTCTCAGCAACTATTGAACGGATTTGCACCATTTAAAAAAGGTCGCTTTCTGAACCAAGCGCTACCTTTTGCAAAATTTGGTGTAATTCCGTTCAGCAGTTCGGGCTGTAGCCTTGGCTAAAGTTTCCTATGGAAATTAACATGGAGAAAACACTTTTTGGGACCCCCCTTTTCTTCTCAGCCCCCACTTGACAAATCACCCCCAAACTTTCAGGATAGGAGCTGACCTGGATGAAACATTTTTGGAGAATTTTGCGAAGATTCGTCAAACGCACGCCAAAGTTATTAGCAAATCAAAAATGCTTTTCCTATGGAAACTAGGTTCTAACTATAACTACCTCCTGGCGACCGCCAGTAGGTAATATATATATATATATATATAAATATATAAAAATTCACCGCTCGTGCAGCAGAAATCCAGCACTCTGTGAGGTAAATTTATACTTGCTTCTTTATTTTCAAAGTAACGGCAACATCTACGCGTTTCGACAGCTGCCTGCTGTCTTGTTCACGATGTGGAGCGCCATTTTCCAAACATTTTTAAAACAATGTGTCATAAACAGCGACATAGGTCACAAAACCGGCACTAGCAATTCTTATTAGTTCATTACATTATGTGGGCGCCATCTTTTCACATGTTTTTTTGCGTCAATCTCACATTTTATACTCAATTTTATCTTTTTCCATTGCAAGTGCAAATTTTAAACACAATTCATGATCATTTTACATTTTTGCAGTGATTTGCTGTGCAAACCTACTTACATCACATTAGTGTCGTTTTTTATATTTGTATACATACATATATTTTTTTGGACTGCCTCTCATGTTGATGGTCACCAACACATATCGAAGATCATTCTCCAAAAAGTGCTCCTACTAAGCATTTCATTTTACTTTTTAGTCTTTCCATAATAGTTCCTTGGATTATTAAAATACCACTGTTTATATATAATAAAACACATATAGTTCATCTATACTGAAATGCATATATATACAGTACTGAAATATATCATGTGCAAAGTTGTTTTCCTTCATAAAGTGCAAGTGCTTGTACTTTTTGGTCTTTTCATAATTCTACAGTACTTTGGATTATTAAAGTGCTTCTGCTTCTATATGATAAAACATATACGAATTATATATATTAAAATTCATATATATACAGTACTATGATATACCATGTGCAAAATTATTTTCCTTCATAGTGTGCAAGTACTTAATAAAGTGCTGGTGCTAGTGCCTCAGTATTATATAACCTAATGCTCCTTCCAGCACTTCATATACAAAGTGCAAATGCAATAAATAATCTAAAGACAACATATTCTAAAATTCATATAGTTATTTCCAAATTACTTCAGTATACAATTGTGATGTATTTCCACAATCCATAAAAACGCTTAATTCTAAAATATATTTGTGCGCAAGTGCCTAAAATCCTATGTTTGGCTGTTAAAAAGAAAAACTTTGTATCTAAAAGAAATTGGTCAACTGAGTGTGCTGGTTCGGTAACTCTCCTCAATCTAGGCACGTGAATAAATCCTCATCTACGTTTAGACCATTCGGTTCTTTACTGTCTAGTTCCAGGATATAGTGTGTCTCTAACCTCCGGAGTTCTTTTTCCCTGTTTCCTCCTCTTTTCTTCTTTGGAATTTCTGCAATACAACTGTATCGTAGGAAAACAGGGTCGCTTTGATGATATCTCTCAAAGTGCCTAGCTACCGGGTATGTTCAATCCTTGTTTGCAATTGCTCTCCTGTAATATTCTTTTGTAGGCAGGTAAAGTGGTGCTCCCTATATACACTTTTTCACAGGGGCACCTTAACATGTAGACCACAAACCTAGATCTGCATGTCAAGAAGCCCCTTACATCAATGGTTTTGTTAAAAGGTGTTCTAAAACTTGTTAAATTTACTCCACTCTGACACGTCTTACACTTAAAACACTTTTTAAAACCCATTTTTCTTTGGAGCCAAGTAGGAGTTCCTTCTTTTTCTTTATACTCACTACTTACTATACGATCCTTTAATGATTTTGATCTCTTATACATTATTTCTGGATGTTTCTTGATCTTCGGGCCTACTACTGGATCTCCTTTAATGAGATACCAATGTTTGTTTAAAATGGCTCTCACATCCTTATGTCTTGTATTGAGAGTCGTGATAAACCTCTGAGTTTCCTTACAATTCTGTTTTCTCTTTTTTAGCTCTGTTGTGGATGGTTCAAATAGTGCTTTTCCTCTATCTAGTTTCCTAGCCTTCGAGGCGACTCCCCTCACAGTTTCAAGTGGATACCCTCTCTGTAAAAAACGGCTGGTCATTTCCTGTTTTTTCATATTCCACCTCACTACTGCATGCCCTCCGTGCCCTGTAAAACTCACCAAAAGGTATACTTCTGATGAGAGGTGCAGGATGGGAGCTCCCTGCATGCAGGATGGTGTTCCCAGCTGTTGGTTTACAGAAGACTGTAGTTTCTAATCTGTCTCCCTCTGCTCTAACTCTTATATCTAGGAAATCTATAGAGGTTTTACTATGGTGTTCTACAAATTTTAAGTTCAGATTATTTGAGTTGAGGTCCCTGACGAAATCCTCTATATCTGTTTCCGTGCCCTGCCACAGCACGAAAACATCATCTATGAACCTCACCCATAATAGAATGTTGTCTGTCCATTGTTCCAGCTCCGGCCCTCTGAGCACCTGCTCCTCCCACCAGCCGAGATGTAAATTGGCGTAACTGGGGGCGAAGCAGGTGCCCATGGCCGTACCCTGTTCTTGCTGGAACAAGTCTTTACCAAACAAAAAAATATTCTGTGTGAGACACCATTCCATCATTTCCAAGAGCATTCTATTATGCTTCAAGAATCTCATAGGTCTTCTATTTAAGAAATATTCTGTGGCTCTCAATCCATAGCCGTGTCTTATGCTTGTATAAAGTGTTGCAATGTCCAGGGTTAAAAAAACCATAGTATCCTCCCATCTTATATCATAAATATGTTTCAAGAAATCGGTGGAGTCTCTTATATGTAATGTCAATAATTTCACAATTGGGTTAAGATAATAGTCAATATATTTGGACACATTTTCAAATAAGCCACCACATGAAGATATGATCGGTCTACCTGGTGGACACTTAATACTTTTATGCACCTTTGGTACCATATAAAAGACTGGTATCACTGGGTTGCTTTGCCTCATAAACATATGTTCGTCCCAGGTTAGCAATTCCTCTTGTTGCCAGTATTCCAGTCTCTCAAAGAAATTTTGCTTAACAGATTCGGAATCCTTCATTTCAATCCGTTTATAGCACTCTCTATTTTCAAGTTGGCTTAGTGCCTCTTTCTTATATGCGTCTCGTCCCCAAAGAACGACATTCCCTCCTTTATCTGAGGGTTTTACCAATATTCCATCCTCATTTTGGATTCTCTTTATCGTCCTTTGAATTTGCATTTGTTGGGGGTTAAATTTTCTCTTTTGTTGTGCTGCTTTGTATTGCAGGTTTTTTAAGTCCTGTATTACATTATCCGAGAAAACATCTAAGTTATCACGTGCCATTTGTGGTATGGTATGGTATGGTATGGTATGGTATATATATATATATATATATATATATATATATATATATATATATATATATATATATATATACATATATACATATATACATATATATACACACACACACACACACAATACTGGCAGTCGCCAGTAGGTAGTAATAGTTAGAACCATGTTTCCATAGGAAAAGCGTTTTTTGACTGCCTATAACTTTGGCGCTGTTTGACGAATCTTCTCGAAATTTTCCCAAAAAAGTGCCCAAGTGATTTTTGTTGTGGATGGAAAGTAAAAAAAAGTGTTTTTCCAATTGTAATTTCCATAGAGATTGTTAGACACGATTGCATCCCGAACCACTGAACAGAATTACACAAAATTTGGCAGAAAGGTAGGTCTTGGGTCTGAAAGAACCCTTTTTGCTATTTGGCGTCAATCTGTTCAGTAGTTATTAAGATATTTAAAGGAATGTTAATTTGTATATATATATAGGACGGTGATCCTCCGAAGATCCAACAGTCCCCATGCTGAAATGTGATTGGCTGCCAACACTTCAAGCAGGAAGTGTTGGCAGCCATCTTGGGACTCAGCTTCAGCCGAGTCCCTGCAAAAAATGTTCAGAAAAAGAGAAGGGGGCAGGGTCGGAATAACCTGACCCCCTAGGCCTCTTGGGCCACAGGGCAAAAAAGCATTAAAAAAAAAATCACTGGAAGTCACACTGGAGCAATGGCTCCCAATGAAAAATAGAAAGAAGCGCGGGCTCCTGCACTTCTGTAATGTTTAGCCCCTGGGTGGGCCAAGTCCCTGGGGCATGTTAAATAATAAAAGGGAGGGGGGCGCATGGGGCCCCCCTCCTAGGGCTTATGAAAGCCCCGGGGACTGTCACCTCCCCAGGACACTGCTTTTAATGTATGCGGGGGCGCCTGTGTGGCACCCCCCAAGTCTCGGAGACCACCACCTCCCCCGGGGCAACGTAAAAAGCAATCAGGGAGCCTCGTAGACTCCCCATGTTCTGGGGGCTACTACCTCTCAGGGCTATACTGTTACTAATGAGGGGCCTTGGAGACCCCCATGCCTCAGGGAGCACCACCTACCTGTGGCTAAACTGTTACCAATGGGGGGCTCGCAGATCCCCGGGCTCCAGGGACCACCACCTCCCCGGCAACAAATTAGCATTTTTAATGTGGGAGGGGCCACATGGCCCCCCTCCCGGGCCATAAAGGGACTCAGGGACCACAACTTCCTGGGTCCAGCCCGTCAACTACAAAGGAGGGGGGCCACATGGACCCCCTCTTGGAGCCAATAAGGGCCGTGGAGACCGCCACCCACCAGGGCCGGCTCCTGCTATGTCCCAGGGTGCCCACCCCCCAGAGGTAACTGTTTGCTGTGGCTTGGCAGGAGCTTTGACATCTGCTGCCAAGTCAAATCAAACACTCTGCTTCCAGCAAGCCAGAGCAGAGAAATGCTCTCGCTTGCTGGAAGTGGAGCTTTCGTCTGTTTCTCTGCCCGCTGTCAAGTGAGCAGGCAAATAGATGAACGGATTGCTTTCACACCCAGGGAGCTTTAAGTTCAGCAGCTCCCTGTGTGTGAAAGCAATGCCGGCTCCTACAGGAGATGAGGAGCCACCAGGGACCAGGGGGGCCTTCAGGCTTCCCCTGTGGTCCCATTGCACACCCAGGAAGCCATGGCCGGGGCCCAAGAGAGGGGGTCCCCGGGGCTGAAATTGGCTAGGGGAAGGGGGCCTCGTGGACCTCTCCCCTATTATAAAAAAAGAAATAAAATCCCGGGCCCCTGGGATGGGGTACCCTTGGCCACAATCGGCCTGAGGAGGGAGCCCGCACGGCCTTGCCCCATTTGTTAATGGCTGGGCCCTAGGGGATGGGGACCTTGGGTCCAAAATTGGCCTGTGGAGGGGGCCATGCGGCCTACCTTTGCCACTTCTGTGGCGGGACCCAAGAGGATGGGGTCTCTAGGCTGCAATTGGCCTGGGGAGGTGTGGCCACATTGTTTATGGCTGGGCTCTGGGGGAAGGGAGTGGGGCCGCATGGTCCCCCTCCTCTTTTGAATTATGGCTGGGCCCTGGGGGATGGGGTTTCCGATGCCAAAATCAGCCAGAAGAGGGGGGCCGCACAGTGCCCCCACCTCCATTCAAATGTGGATTGGCCACTCACATCCCCACTCACAAACACAGTTACCCACACATAGACCCACTCACTGACCCACACCGACACTCACAGACCCCCTCACAGACCCACTCAAACACTCATGTACCCACTCACAGACTCATTCAGAGGCTCATGCACCCACTCACAGGTCCACACAAAGACTCACACACCCACTCACAGACCCACTCTGACACTCACGCACTCACTCACAGACCCACTTAGACACTCACACATCCACTCACAGATCCACTCAGAGACTTATGCACCCATTCACAGACCTACTTAGACACTCATGCACCCAGTTAGACACTCATGCTCGCACTCACAGACCCAGTCAGACACTCAAGCACCCACTCACAGACCCACTTATGAAAGTACACCCAGGCCCACTGAGACACTCACACACTCAGTCACACATCCATTGAGACACTCATATACTCCCACACCCACCGAGGCACTCATGTACTCATTCACACACTCACTCTCAAAGGTTTGAAGTTTCAGTTGGAAAATAAAATTTTTAAAAACCTTAGAAATTCACTTTAAAAATAAAAGGTTGCAGGGACGTTATTATTAGGAAATAGAATTTAAAAAAACATAGAAATGTACTGAAAAAACCCACAGCAGGATTGCTGAGACCTCGTTGGAAGCACTGCCCCTTTCTCAACCACTCTGAAAAGGGGCCTCCTGGTGCACTATTGGTTGGGGGGTGAAGTCCCCTTTGCTGCTTTGGGCCGTTGGGGGCCAAGAACCCCTATTGTTGCCACAAGTATGTCCCCTGCAACGGGATTGCTCAGACCTCTTCAGAGGCCCCACCCCCTTCTCAACCACTCTGCAAATGGGCTTCCTGGCACATTACTGGTTGGGGGATAAAGTCCCCTTGGCTGCTGAGGGCCGTTGGGGGCCAAGAACCCCTATTGTTGCCACAAGTAAGTCCCCCACAGCGGGATTGCTGAGATCTTGTCCATGGCCCCGCCCCCTTTCTCAACCACTCTACAAAGGGGCCTCCTGGCACACTACTGGTTGGGGAATGAAGTTCCTTTGACTGTTGAGCGTTGTGGGGGCCAAGAACCCCTATTGTAGCTACAAGTAGCTCCCCCACTGCGGGATTGCTGAGACCTCGTCAAAGGCCCACACCCTTTCTCAACCACTCTGCAAACGGGCCTCCAGGTGCACTACTGGTTGGAGGATGAAGTCCCCTTGGCTGCTGAGAGTTGTTGAAGACCAAGAATTCCAATTGTTGCCGCAAGTAAGTTCCCTTAATGTAAATACTCTAGGGCTACTTCAGACCATAAACCCTCACGCCATAAAAGGCTGAGAAATAACTACAGTGACACTAAAAATTAGAAATGTATAAAAAAGTTTATTTATAAATTATCTTAATCCTATTGGTAGGTAACTATAAAAACACATAATAAACATAAAGATATTCATACAGAGACTGACAATTATGCAACATTCTGACCACATTCATTCACAATCAGAGACATACTACATACATATAATCAAGTAAGTTCCCCACAGCGGGATTGCTGAGATCTTGCTGGTGGTCCGCCCCCTTTCTCAACAACTCTGCAAAGGGGCCTCCTGGCACACTACTGGTTGGGGAATGAAGTTCCTTTGACTGTTGAGCATCGTTGGGGCCAAGAACCCCTATTGTTGCCACAAGTAAGTCCCCCACAGTGGGATTGCTGTGACCTCTTCGGATTCCCCACCCCCTTCTCAACCACTCTGCAAATGGTCTTCCTGGCACACTAATGGTTGGGGGATGAAGTCCCCTTGGCTGCTGAGGGTCGTTGGGGGCCAAGAACCCCTACTGTTGCCACAAGAAGCTCCCCCACGGCGGGATTGCTGAGACCTCGTCCAAGGCCCGCACCATTTCTCAACCACTCGGCAAAGGGGCCTCCAGGTGCACTACTGGTTGGGGGATGAAGTCCCCTTGGCTGCTGAGTCTCGTTGAAGACCAAGAATCCCAATTGTTGCCACAAGTAAGTTCCCCACAGTGGGATTGCTGAGATCTTGTCGGAGGCCCGCCCCCTTTCTCAACCTCACTGCAAAGGGGACTCCTGGCACACTACTGGGTGGGGATGAAGTTCCCTTGACTGTTGAGCGTCGTGGGGGCCAAGAACCCCTATTGTTGCCACAAGTAAGTCCCCCACAGTGGGATTGCTGTGACCTCTTCTGATGCCCCACCCCCTTCTTAACCACTCTGCAAATGGTCTTCCTGGCACACTAATGGTTGGGGGATGAAGTCCCCTTGGCTGCTGAGGGTCGTTGGGGGCCAAGAACCCGTATTGTTGCCACAAGAAGCTCCCCCACTGCGGGATTGCTCAGACCTCTTCAAAGGCCCGCACCCTTTCTCAACCACTCTGCAAGCGGGCCTCCAGGTGCACTACTGGTTGGGGGATGAAGTCCCCTTGGCTACTGAGAGTTGTTGAAGACCAAGAATTCCAATTGTTGCCACAAGTAAGTCCCCCACAGCAGGATTGCTGAGATCTTGTCGATTGCCCCGCCCCCTTTCTCAACCACTCTGCAAAGGGGCCTCCTGGCACACTACTGGTTGGGGGATGAAGTTCCTTTGACTGTTGAGCGTTGTGGGGGCCATGAACCCCTATTGTTGCCACAAGTAGCTCCCCCACTGCGGGATTGCTGAGACCTCGTCAAAGGCCCGCACCCTTTCTCAACCACTCTGCAAACGGGCCTCCAGGTGCACTACTGGTTGGGGGATGAAGTCCCCTTGGCTGCTGAGAGTTGTTGAAGACCAAGAATTCCAATTGTTGCCACAAGTAAGTCCCCCACAGCGAGATTACTGAGATCTTGTTAGAGGCCCCACGCCCTTTCTC